>JAWHQI010000238.1:3082500-4357819 GCA_033032865.1 Dactylorhiza incarnata | reverse complement strand
CCCCCCCCCCCCCCCCCCCCCCCCCCCCCCCCCCCCCCCCCCCCCCCCCCCCCCCCCCCCCCCCCCCCCCCCCCCCCCCCCCCCCCCCCCCCCCCCCCCCCCCCCCCCCCCCCCCCCCCCCCCCCCCCCCCCCCCCCCCCCCCCCCCCCCCCCCCCCCCCCCCACTAAGTTAGTGATGGTCATAAAATTCTGGCTAATTGCAGCTCTAAATTCCTATAAATTGAGGGAGACCTATCACTAATAATGTTGAATTTTCATTTAAAAGAAAAATATAAAGAATGATCATTCCGAAATAGAATCCAGATCAAGGTTTTCAGAACCGGACCGGACCGGCCGGACCGACCGATCGAACCGTGGACCGGTCCCACGACCGGTCCGGTCAGGGTTGCAAAACCGTTCTAGCCATGAACCGGATGGGAACCGCTCAACCGCCCGGTGGACCGGCCAACCGGCCCAACCGGGAACCGGGGCAGTTTTCTTGTAACCGACCGGTTCACTGAGGAGCCGTCGATTAAGGATCTAACGGTTCATATCGGCTCTTAGCTTTAGGGTTTTATTATTTTGAGCTGTTTTCGCGTGAACCACGGGTGAACCTGCATATTTTATCGCTATCTCCTCTAATCGCTGCTAGGGATTCTGCATCTTCTCCTCTAAATCGCTGCTAGGGATTCTGCATCTTCTCCTCCAAATCGCTGTTAGGGATCCTGCATCGTCTCCGGTCTCCTACGAGCCGCTGCTAGGGATCTCATCATCTCACAACTCTTCCGGACAGTGTCTCCTTAAGGTGAAACCGGAAAATCAAATCTCCTAGTTTTTCTGTTTTTTACTTTTTTTTTTACCGTCGCAAACTCGCAATGCCATCGTCGACATTAAAAGAAGTTCTTGGATTTCCTAGTTTTTTTCCCGTCGCAATCAAATCTCCTAGTTTTTTATTCTGAAATGCAGTTCCTAATCCTGAATATGATTCCTCCAGAAACTATGTGGAGGAGACAACGAGAAATTTGATTTTTGGAGGAATTTGGTTTCTGGAGGAATTTGATTTGATTTCTCGTTGATTTTTTATTCTGCCGTGCGTTTGGATTTTGGAATTAATTAGTCGCTTGCTTAATAAGGATCTGGAGAAATTTGATTTTTTATTCTGCCGTGCGTTTGAAATGATGAAATCAGAGAATGAGGAAATTAAGATTTGATCATTTTATCAAATTTCTCCAGAAATGAGGAAATTAAGATGCAGCTCATTTTATCAAATTCCTTCATGTCGTGCGTTTGAAATCAGAGAAGGAATTGCTTCAGAACTTATGGAGGATGAATCATATAACTTGATAACTATTTTATCCAGATTTTATATGCTGACCATAGAGAATGCAGCTCAATTTTGAATCCATTCGCCACATGTCGCTGTTGGTTGTTGATTTAAAGTTTAAAACGATCTTTAATATTTTTGGTTGTTAATTATCTTATGATTTTATCACGTATCTACATACTTTAATTTGTTTTGCAAAACTATATCTCAATTCTCACAATATTTGCAAATGTAGTTAGACCCAGTTCAACCGATTAAACCTTAACCTCTCCTTCCGGTTCAATGTCCGGTCCGGTTCTGAAAACCTTGATCCAGATCCCACTTTTCGGCTCTGTTTGGCACCCGCGGCAGGAACGGCAGCTGTGATGCAACCCTTTTCATTATTAGTAATGTTTTATTAATATCCTAATAATATAAAACACTTATACAAACTTATAAAAATAATGTATAAATATATATTGATATAACTTATTAATAAAAACGTGTATAAAAATAACTTATATAATATAAATAATTTATAATATGTTGTATACAAATAACTTATATATATAAATAATTTATAATATGTTGTATAATAACAACTTATAATTTGCATATAATTAAAATAATATGTTGTATTATAATAACTTATTATTAATGTATTATTAAAATAATAAGTTATAAAGTATATAAAGTATCATTAAAATAATTTATGTTATATATATTTATAAAATAAAGTTGTTACATCTGTGACACGCTGTTTTAGCTGTTTAACAGCTGATTTATTCGCAGCCAAACAGATCCTTATACGAGCGCCTCCCCATCCTTCTCGCGTTCTTCGTTGCCCGCCGCCATCTCCGAAATTTGACCTAGTTTCGCAAGGCGATTTCTCCTCTCAGCCGCGGATACCAAAACATCTTTTTTTAAAGGATTATTTGTTACGCAAATAATCGAAGTTCGTTCTTGTTCCTTTTGTCGGTCTGAATCAGATCCCGCAAGTTTCCCCATCGTCGTCTCGACGAATCCAGCAAGGCGAGCTCCAGCGTGCAGGCCGTCGTCGTCGACCCTTCTAGCGACCCACCACAGCCTCGGCAGTATCCCCTACCGGCACGACGTTACTCGTCCACTTCATCGTCGACCCCGACACTCCATCTGTGGCCTCTTGCAACCGACAACGCCCTCTGGCGATCAATTATCCCTATTCCGTGTCACTTTTGACCTCGACTTCTACTCCCAGCAGCAGGTCGTGCGACTGTCAGGCGACTCGTGGTTAGTCTGTTGGAGTTCTTACAATTTTTCTTCTTCCATAATATGTAGTATCATATGGAGCGTTTAGTTGCAGTTGCTAGGGCACATTGAGTATCTTTGTGCTTTTACTTATGTTTTACATGCTAAATGATTTTTTCACAAACTTCTTACCTCAAAGTAGAGCTAAAATAATATTGTCTATAAAGAACAAGTATAACTACAATGCCACTGTATGTATTATCTTTGTAGTTCACCGGAAGTGCTTGGGCTTTGGAGAGAAGGGGAATACTTTTCTGTTGTTCATTGGCACTCTACCACCATTTGTTCATGAGTGCTATATGGCTAGGTGCAGACTGAAAAAAAAACAAAAATTATCTATAGGTGTAATTCTTCTATTTTAAAAAACTACTAGGTGTAGCCCAATGAAAATCCCAAGCTGTTGGCACCAAAAATGGTACCTCCAAAATTCACACTAAAGAGGGATGGGAGGAAACTGCGGAGTGTAGGTTACTGAAGACAAAAGGTGCTGAGAAAGAGAGCTGAGAAGCAGAGAAACAATCACAAAAAATTGAGACCGCTTACACAGGATGTAAGCTGGAGGCTCGAGACCAAAAGTCCTTTTTCTGGTACCCCTACCCCTCTATTTATAGACGAGGGGGCCGCCCAAACGGGCAGATCTGAAAACTACGGGCTGCCCGGGGTACAGGAGAGCCGGGGCAGGAGAAAGGGGGTACAAATAACAAAAATGAGGAGGAAGAACCAGACCGCCCGGTCTGGCGATCTGAAAGAGTCCTGACCGCCTGGGACTTAGACTCTCCGGCTGTAGACAGTTCACGGTCTGACCGATCACCAAAACTGGAGACCGCGGAGACCGGCGCTTTTGACCGGTAAGGGGAGGTCGCGGACTTTCCGGCCAAACATAATCCCCGCACATTTTTAAGTTGCCTTGAAACTTCGAAAATGTAAACTTTGACCGCTGAGACCGCGACCGCCATTAATGCGACTTGGTCTATAAATACCGCTGCAGAGCTTCAAATCTTGGAAGAAATCAAAAAACCAGGGTTCCGAGCGATCGCCACTTTCTGAGACCGCAAGAAATTCCTTTAGAGATGGATGCTTTGGACTTGATGAAAGCAGAGCGCAGGCGAAGAAATCGCCCAAATCTACACTAAAGACAAACAATTATCAAAAGTAGACCGCGGGTTCTGAAAAAATTTCAAAGGCAAAAAGTCTAAAGAGTAGCGCGGATTCGGCTTCTAAGACTTCTGTCGCTAAAGTTGTGACCGCAGACTCCGCTGGGGAGGTGAGTGGTTCGAGTCCCCTTGTGATAAATTTTCCGGATATTGAAATATCGTTCGACCTACAGAAAACCCTGGAGGTGCTTGGATAGGTCGCGGCTCAACCTGAAGAAACTTCTTCTACCGAGGTTATAAAAGCTGGGATGCAGAAGGTGAAGACTGCAGCTGAACAGCTAAGAAGTCAGATCGCAGAACAACATAAAACTGCTCAGGCCGCGAAGAAGAGAAAAATTGATGATGAGAAAAATGCGACCGCGAAGACCGACTTGGTCGCGGCGAACACAGTACAGAGAGACAGCAGTCTCGCAGAGAAAACATCCACTATCGTAAGTGACCGTTTTGGCCATTCATTTTGAGATCGATTCTTCTACTGTCGTTTGTTTTCTTGCAGACATTGGATCCGTTTGAAGCCATGCGCCTTCGAGAGATCGCCGAGGAGAGGGCTGCCGAAGAAAGAAGAAAATAAGAGAAGAAAAAAGAAGAAGAGGAGAAGATCGCCAAGCTTGCGGCGATCGCTGAAGAAGAGAAGAAAGAGGAGGAAAAAAGAAGAATGGAAGAGGCCGAGAAAAAGGCGGAGGAAGAGAGGAGAAAACAGGAGGAGATCGTCAGAGAAGAGAAGGCGAGAAAAGAAAAAGAAAAAGAACAAGAAGAGGTCGCACTGGCCGCCGAAGAGGAGAGGAAGAAGAAGATCGCCCTGGCTTCTTCAGAGGTGAAGAAGAAAAGGAAAGATAAGAAGAACAAAAAACAGAAGAAGATCGCTGGCGGAGAGATCGGGACAGGGAAGGAGAAGAAAAAGGACGAGACCGCAACGTCCAACGATTGCGGCAACATTTTCGAGTTTTTGGGCTCGAAACCGGATTCGGGAGCAGCAGACCACACAATAGCCCTGAATTCTATTCGGACTGGTAAGGCGAAGATGGTCGTGAGACCGCCAGATTCCCTTCCCAAAATTGCTTTCCGACCCACATCCCCTAAGAAGAGGCCTCAGATCGTCATTATAGAAACTGACGATATCCTTGTTAGTAATGCTGAGTTAAGAAGGAGAAGAACGGAAGGCGAGCTTTCACGAAAAAGACAATTAGAAAAAAATCAACTTAGAGTGTTTAAGAGGATCTGACCGCCTTTTGTTGACCGCGGATCCTGCGGTTTCAAAAGACACTGAAAGACCTTACTTGAATGCGGTCTCGCCTCACTGTCAAGTACTTTACATGTGATCCTTCCTTTTCCCTTGATGATTATATTTGATATTAATCATTTCCTTCTGATCGCAGATGATGGTGTCAGCTCGGCCCCCGAAGAAGGTGAGATTCCAAAGAAAGTGTCGATCCCATCAGAGTTCGCTGAATTCCTCGAGCCGATGCTTGAGGATATGAGGACCATGCGAGATCGCGAGCGAGCTTTAGAAGACCGTCTTCGAATTCAGACCGCAAACTTTGAAGTTAAAGAAAAACAAATTCGAGGTGAATATGAAGGAAGACTCCGGCGATCTGAAAAAGACGCTGAATACTATAGAGGGAAAGCTGCTGCGCTTGCTGCTGAGATCGCCACCCTTCGGGGTGGTCCTCAAATGTCGATGAAGGCAGGGCCTTCCAGCGGTCTCCCCGATCAAAGATTGACTTCTGAAATAACGGTGATCCCCATGGAACAGGTTGATCGCGAGGTGTCAAAAATTCATAGGGCTGCCATGCTTGCAAACCACAGTTTGGCATCTGCTTTAGCCGCAGTGAACGAGATGCAAGATATTGCAGCTTTCATCGGGAGGAGAAAAGAACAAAGGAAATAGGATCGCGCTTTTCTTTCTACTTTCTGTGATCTTGAAGAACAATATTATTTATGGTCTGTAATATATTTGACACCTATGATACTCTGATTTTTTTTATTATGGTATATGACATGCGATCTATATAATCTGTGAATGCGATCTCCTTTATTAAGTTATACTTGTGAAAATTATGATTATTGCAGTCTCTAATTGAAGAGATCGCTCAATATGTTTGCTTTTCTTCTAATCCATGTTGTTTCAGCGATCTGGATTATTTGTCAATCGGTCTCGAGAAATGTAATCATTACGAAAATGTCTTCGAATTTCTATAAATAGTTGACCTCCCGGGTCATTACTCTACGCTTCTTGAATTCTCTCAGATCGTCAGAATCAGCGATCATCAAAAAATGGTGTCCGCATGCTCCAAAGCTGCTGAGGTCTTCCTGGATGCCGATCATAAAGCCGGTCAGCTTTCTGAGAAAGAATACTTCTTTTATTGAAAAGTATAAGATTGATGATAAGATCGTGTTGAGACCGCCGTTCGAGGATGAAGGACTGAACTCTGGAGATGAGAACAGATTCGTCATTCCTGTCGATCACTTCGAGCATGACCTTCAAATCCCCATTCCTTGGGAGATTTTAGAAGTGATGGACTACTATGGGTTCGTGTTGGCTCAGCTCCCACCGAACTCAATCGGTCTGATGAATGTGTTCATCAACTATTTGAGATCGGTAAAGATAAAGTTCACTATGACGATCTTCCGAGGGACTTTTTCTGCTAAAGTATTAAAAGAGGGTCAGAAGAAAGAAGAATTCAAAGGATTAATGTACTTTAGCTGCAATGGTATCAAAGTTCTAAATCTCCCTAACAAGGTTCCTCCCTGGACTGAGAGGTATCTGGTTTTCGAGGGCGATCTCGGCGGTCTCGCCGGCCGACCTTCTCCGCGAGCAGAACGGGTATTCAGAAAAGAAAAGTTGATTCCACAAGAGGAGCTAGCGATCTTGGAGTGGCTGGCGGGCAAGCGCTTCGATCTTATTCATTACCTGGCGATATGGCCCGAGATCGCTGCGGTTTCGCCAGAAGAAAGTAAGTAATAACTCTCGCGATCTCCTGCGGCTTCAGTAAGAACTTTATTTCACCCCACTGACTTTCTTTTACAGCTTCTTTTGCGATCCCAGTAGTCGATCCTGTGACTCCAAGGGGAGAGGTCCTTACTCAGAGGGAAAAACGGCTACGACAAGATCGCCAGAAAAAGGAGAAGGAGATCGCTGAAGAGGGAGATCTTGAGGGAGAGCCCTTTCCCCTGATGGGCTTTGGAAAAAAGTTAAAGGATACCAAAGGGAGACCGCTCCTTAAATGGAGTGAGACCGGGAACTCCGTGAAGGTGTCCACCGATCTCCCTTTCTTTGGAGGGCGGTTAACGAACCATGCGTTCGCGGTCACCGCTGCCCTTTATGGGAAGAAGAATGCCAGCGAGGCGTTAAGTCATGAGACCGATTGTCTCCTTGATATATGCGCGCAGGCGGCTGTTCGAAGCACAATTCTCAATCACCACATGGGGCGGTCTCTTCGAGCATCATTAAAACATGCAGAACGTCTGCAAGATCGATTTGATGTAAATGTTAAAAATGCGATCTTAAATTTTTACTTTACCTTGACCGCGCGATTTGAACCGTTTTCTTTTTACAGGATTACAAGAAGACCGCTTATGACATTCATAACCCAGACTATCTCAAGTCTCTGATGACTCACGTGAGAGACGCGTCAAATAAGACGATCCCTGCTCTTCGTGAAAAAGGCGGTCTCACTGCTGATTTCCTGGATACATCATTTGCCAATCTCTTTCCTGATGTCGCAGAGATGATCGAAAACGAAGAAGAGAAGAAGAGGGGTAAGGAGTTCGAGACCGCCGAGACCGCTGAAGACGAGTCTGTTGAGATCGTTGAAGACAAAAATGATAGTGATCATGCTTCCCTTAGTGGAAGTTTGTTCAAAGACGAAGAAACGAGCTCAGCAGCGATCTCTGATTCGGGGTCGAAGGAGTCAGACAACGAAGATGAGTCTTCTGAGAGATCGACTTCCTCTTCGTCACAGGAGCGGTCTCTCAAGAAAAAGAAGCAGAAGAAGAACTAAATTTCTTTTGTTAGATAATCATGTAATCGCCGGTCAGTTGACCGCGCCACATATTGTAACTCTTCTGAGATTAGAATTGATGATTATTTTCCATGTGAATGAATCCCTTTGTCTCTTATTTACTTGTATTATTTTTGCTGCAATATACGGTAAATCGATCACGACTAACGTCATATGCGATCATACTTCTGAGAAATAGGACCAGCATTCGATCTCAATGCTTTAGGTTTCGTCGATCTCTAATAATCTTGCTCAGGTTATCACTTGATAATAAATTTTCATGAATACCAAATCAGCGGTCACAATATATACAGATCGCAATTTGAATAAAACTCGTGTTCGACGAACTGAAGAATAGTCTATGTTCGACGAAATCCTGTCAATCTGTGTTCGACAAACTTCTGGTAATTCAGGTCATCATTCAAAGAAGAAATAATAGCTCTTCATGAATTCCAATCCGACGATCACAGTATGTTCAGACCGCGATTTTGAAGAAAACCCAACTATCAATTGATGGGAAATTAAAGATCCTGAACATTCCTATATAACTTAGAACAATAAGAGACAATATTGAGATCGCGATCTCATTATGATCAGACCGATTGCTGTCGAGCAAGCATAAGAGATTCCTGGATACTGGTTTCAATCCTCTTTGGAAAACAATGCCCGACGATCACTTCCATCCAAGTCCCGGAGAGGATCAAGCCGGCGATCACAAATAACTCAGGTCTCTTTTCATAGGGAGAAATAAGAATCTGCGGTCTCAATAAATTCTGACCGCCTGATCTCAGTAAAAAAGGGAAAGTTGGACCTTGGAAGAGAAAAGAGGAGAAAAAGAAAGCTCAAAAATGATCTCAAGGGAAGGTGCGGTCATGCCTCGAGGGCTACACCGTCATTGCTTTCCTCAAGAGATCATTTAAATCTATTTCAAACTTGCCACTTCAGGGCTCAGGCGACGTTCATAGATGTTTCCGACCGCCTCTCTGCTAACCACACTCCAATGAGTATTCAAAAGTTACAGAACAGAAATGATCCATAGGGCAGGTGCGGTTATGCCGCGGAGGCTATATCGACATTGCTTTCCCTGGAAGATCACTAAGTCTGTAACAGTGTCCTAAAAAGCATGACAGAGCTGAACATTCACCTGGAACTCCCTTGATCTAGAGGTGTGTCAGATGTCAACAAGGCCCCGACATCCTAAACGTCCACCGCACGAGCTTGGCGAGCTACTGCTACACAGATGCGAAATCTCCCCAACATCTGTGGTCCTGGCAGATTTACATCTCAAGCTTCAAGTCGAGGGGGAAAGAAGTAGGATCCGTCGACGTCTCTTTTGGCAGAATTTAACTTTGATAACAACTCACTTTTGATACTTGCCTTCCATCATATATATATATCAAAAAAGGGTTAGAGAAAACATTATCATAAAGTCCAAAAAGAGAAAATGTGAAGAAAACGAATTGGCTACAAGCCTTAAGAGAAAAAACGTTTGAGGTCATCTCCACTCCAAGTATGAGGCAACTCTTCTCCTTCATAAGTTTGGAGACGATAAGCACCACTTTTGAGCACTTCTTTCACCACGAATGGTCCTGCCCAGTTTGGATTGAGCTTCCCTACTGAACCGGATCTCGCTGCCATATCCACTTTCTTAAGAACCAAATCTCCAGAAGCAAACTCTTTGATTCTGACATTTTTGTTGTACAATCTTGCCATTCTTCTCTTTACTTCTTCCTGTCTGATTGCTGCCGTATCCCTTAATTCTTCGATTAGATCAAGACTGCATTTCAGTTCTTCATCATTTTCTTCCATCCAGTCATCTTGGTTTTGCTGAGATAACAACACCCTCAGACTTTTTACCTCGAATTCCACTGGAATAAGGGCTTTTGAGCCATGAGATAACTTAAAACGAGTTTCCCCAGTGGCTGTGGTTGGAGTTGTTCTTAAAGCCCATAGTACTGAAGACAACTGTTCTGCCCAATTACCTCTTAGATTTTCTACCTTCTTCTTCAAAAGATTTATTATGAGTTTATTAGCAGCTTCCACTTGTCCGTTGCTTCTAGGATGATGTACTGAAGCAAAATGCAACTCAGTACCGATCTGGCCACAAAAAGTTATAAGTTGAGAATTGTTGAATTGAGAACCATTATCCGTGATAATCGCCATAGGAATTCCGTGCCTGCATACTATCTCCCCCCAGATAAAGTTTTTCACAACTTGGGTAGTAATTTTGGCCAATGCTTTCGCCTCGATCCATTTGCTGAAATAGTCAATCATGACTATAATATACCGGCGCTGTCCGCTTGCCATAGGAAAGGGCCCAATCAAATCCATTCCCCAAACTGCGAATGGCCACGGGGTTGCTATAAATTTGAGCTGCTGAGCCGGTTGATTCTGAAGGGGAGCAAACTTTTGGCATTGGACACACTTCTTAGCGAACTTCTCCGCATCCTTCCTCATTTTAGGCCAGAAATATCCTTGCCTTAGAATCCTTTTCTCCAGTGTCCGTGCTCCAGAATGACTGTCACATTCTCCTGAATGAACTTCCTGGAGAACAATAGGGATTTCCTCCTCTGAGACACACCGGGCTAGAGGTGATAGGAAAGTTTTCCTGTAGAGTATTCCTGCAACAAGATAATAGTGAGCTGCTTTTAGTCTAAACCTTTTCTTATCTTTTACCATTGAATGAAACTTTCCGGTTGAGAGATAAAGAGTAAAAGGATCCATCCAAGATGAGTGTTGATCTATTTCCATAATTTCTCCTTCTTCAATTGCTGGATGGAACAACTCCGAGGTAGTTCCTCCTGAGAGAAGACCAAACTTTGCTAATTCATCAACCTCTGCATTTTCCTCCCTTGGAATATGTTGAATAGCAAAACTCTTGAATTTCCCTATTTCGATCTTTACCAAGGCTAGATATTGCTTCAAGGTGTGATCTCTAGTTTCGAAGGTTCCATTCACTTGAGACGCCATTACCAAGGAATCCGTCTTTACTTGGACATCATCAATACCCAATTCTCTAGCAAATCTGAGACCGGCCAACAAAGCCTCATATTCTGCCTGATTATTGGTTACTGGAAAGTAAAACTTCAGCGCTTGATCTAGTCGGACTCCATTCAGATTAATCAAAACAACTCCAGCCCCGGATGAATTTCTTCCTGAAGCTCCATCTACGAAAATTGTCCAAGCAAGGGATGCCCCAATTTCCTTTTCTGATACGACTTCCTTCGTATCTATTAAAAAGTCTGCCAAGACCTGTGCCTTGATTGCTACCCTTGGGATGTATGAGATATCAAACTCACTTAGCTCTATTGCCCACTTGGCTAGCCTTCCAGAATGCTTTGGCTTCTCTAGAACACTTTTTAGTGGTATATCGGTGACAACTTGAATCGAATGGGCTTGGAAGTAAGGCCTTAATCTCCTTGCCGATGTTACGAGCATTAAAGCTAGCTTTTCTAGAATTGGATAACGGGTCTCTGCAGCTTTCAGAATTTTACTAACGTAGTAAACTGGAAACTGCTTCTTCTTTTCCTCTCGGACCAATACTGAGCTTATGGCATCAGAGCCAACTCCCAAATATAGAAAAAGATCTTCTCCCTCCCTCGGGCTTTGGAGTAGGGGAATTGACGTCAACTGCCTCTTCAACTGGTCAAAGGCATCATCACACTCCTTTGTCCATTCAAACCTAGCCCCTCCTCGGAGGGTTTTAAAGAAAGGAGCACTTTTATCTCCGGACCGAGAGATAAAACGACTTAGGCCTGCCATTCTTCCCCCTAGCTGCTGAACTTCTTTAGGGGACTTAGGAGGAGACATTTCCAAGATAGCTCTTACTTTGTCTGGATTGGGCTCTGACCCTTCCGAAGTGAGGAGATGGCCAAGAAACTTTCCTTTGCTTGCCCCGAAAACACATTTCAAAAGATTTAACCTCATATTAAAGGTTCGAAGAGTTGTGAACGTTTCAGATAGGTCATTAAGATGAGAAGAGAATGATTTGCTTTTTATTAAGAGGTCATCGACATAAACTTCTAGATTTCTTCCTTTTTGACCCTTAAAAACTGTATCCATCATTTTTTGATATGTTGCTCCAGCATTTTTTAGCCCGAAAGGCATCACAAGATAACAGAAGCAACCGTCATTCGTGATAAACGAAGTATGAGGGATATCGGGCTTATGCATTCTGATTAGATGATAGCCTGAGAACGCATCTAAGAAACTCATGAAAGAATAGCCCACAGCAGAATCTACTAAAGAATCTATCCGAGGCAAGGGGTATCAATCTTTAGGGCAAGCTTTATTGAGTTTCGTAAAGTCGACACACATTCTCCACTTTCCCCCAGACTTCTTGACCATTACAACATTTGATACCCATTCAGGGTATTGAATTTCTTGAACAAACTTGGCCTTCAGCAGCTTTTCCACTTCCTCTCGGATGGGCTGGGCAAGAGTCGTTGCAACAGCTCTCTTCTTCTGCTTGATAGGGATGGAGTTAGGATCAATATTGAGATGGTGGCAAGCGACATCCGGATCAACCCCTGGCATGTCGTCTGCTGACCAAGCGAAGACGTCCAGATTCTTCAGAAGGCAAGAGATTAGGCTACTATTGTCAGCTTCAGACAATTCAACGTTGATGGAGAGGCTCTTACTCTCATCTCCCTTGCTGATGGGAACGGCTTGAGTCGCTTGGGCAGGTTCCAAACGAACTCCATCTCTTGCATCTTCTTCTTTAGCTTCTTCAGCAACTCTGGTCGGTTCGGGAATTTGGGCCGAGATAGCCATCGCAGCTTCCTGGGGAGAAGAAAACATGATCACATTCACAGTTTTTACATAGCACTCCCTGGCTTTCCTCCAATCACTCCTGACCCGATGCTGCTTGCCATTCAAGGCAAATTTTACTGCCTTGGTGGTATGTTGAAACCACCGCCTGGTACCCGTTCAAAATAGGTCTCCCAAAAATTGCTTTGTAGCTGCTAGGAGCATCAACGATTATGAATTTGACAAGCCTTACTATTCCTCCCAAAATTACAGAGAGAGCGACGAGTCCTTCTACCTCATTTTCCCCTGAAAAACCATAAAGAGGTCCCTCAGTAGAGAGAAGAGGCTTACCTGTCTTCATAGCATCGAAGGCCGGCTTGAAGAGCACGTTCACCGAGCTCCCAGTATCAACCAGGATTTTCTCCACCGTGTAATTTTCTATTACCGCTTTTATGACGACTGCGTCGTCAAAAGGATTTGAGGTCGAAGAAAGATCTTCCTCCCCGAAGGTGACTATTCCTCCAACCGGGGTTGAGGAGGTAGTAGCAACCTCCGAACGGTAGACCCTTTTCAGGCTGGCCTTCCTTGAGGACTCTGGTCCTGCTCCACCGTGAATACAGAAAAGGTTGCCTAGAGCACCTTCATCATTAGCATCCTCGCATTCACCGGGGAAACCGATGTTGCCAAGATGGCCAACATCATCAACCTCCTCACACTCCCAGCGGATCTCTGCTACTTCCTTGACCTTGGAAGTTGAAGCTTTGGAGGGATCATTTTTTTGAAAAAGATCTCGGAGCTTTCCCTCCTTCAGGAGCTTCTCCACTACCACGCGAAGGGCTCTGCAGTTTTCTGTCAGATGACCTCTCTCCCTGTGATATTCACAGTAGAGAGTCGGATTCCGGGAATTTGGGTCAGAGCTGAGGGGAGCCGGCCTTTTGAAGAAAGGTTGCTTCTGCAGAACTTGAACTACCTCATTCATAGAGACACCAAGGTCTGTAAAAGACTCTTGGGAATCATTGTAGAATGGCTGTAAAGTCGGAAGAGGGGGCTGAACATATTGAATCTGATGGACAGGAGTGGCTTGCGGAGCTGGAGCAGCTGGGATTGGCAGTGAAGGACCTTTGGGTTGAAAAGGCTGATTCTCTTGATTGGCACGATGATTGCGGAAGTTTCTACCTCTTGGGGCAGGAGGAGGAAACTCTTGACGAGGCTTTGAGGAAGACGGGGCGGCATCGAATCCTGCAGAGCCTTTCTGACCGGCCCTGTTGGTCAGATTGGTTACATAAGTGGGGTTGTTGATCTCCCCCTCTATGTAACGATTGGCAATGCTTATCAACTCTTAATAAGAGTTGGGCTCTTTAGTGGTAACCTTGAATTTGAGAGGGCCCTCCTGCAGGCCACTAATCAAGGCTGCCATGTAAAGAGCAGGATCCATATCTCTGATCCCTAGGATCTCTCTCTGGAATCGGTCGATAAAATGAGCGGCAGTCTCATTTTCACCTTGCTTGATCTTGAAGAGGGTCGCAGGACCACTCTTCCTCTTCTTGGCGTTTGCAAACCTCAAGAGGAGCTCATTCCTTAGAACGGCAAAGCTCGGGATGGATTGGGAGGGCAGCTTATAGAACCACTCCCTAGCAGATCCATCAAAAGAAGTTATTAGCAACTTGCATCTCACCCCATCTGAGATGGTTCGGAGAGCAACGACAGATTCAAAGGCTTGGAGATGGGACATGGGATCACTCTCTCCCGAAAACACAGGGAGACGAGGCTCTCTGAAGCCATTTGGAATAGGTTCCTGACGAATTCCATCAGTAAAGGGGGAGGGCTCCCCCATTTCAGAAACACCTGGGGGAGCAAGGAAAGGAGCAGGAGGGGCTGGAGGATAGGCAAAATCCTCTTCAAAGTTCAAAGCTTGGGCTGGAGGCCCCTGAGCTGCTGCTCTAAAAGAATTATGACGGGCAGCGAACTCCTCATGCTGAGATCGCTGAGGAGCTGCAGGCTGAAAATTCGAGCGATCGCAAGGCTGACCGCTTGCCATGCGGTCTGGGGTAGCGACCTGGCTAGGAAGAGGAAGGATCTTCTGGGAGATCGCGGCCAGAACCTTGTTCATTTCCTCGATCTGCTTGGTAGACTCAAGCTGAGTCCGGACAACCTCTTGACGCTCGCGAGCGGCCTCCTGCTGAGACCGCGCGATCTCCTGCTGAGCAGAGGCGAGCTCCTGCTGAGCTCGAGCGGCCTCCCTGAGAGCTTGCTCGACGCGAAGCTCAAAACGGCGCTCAAGAGCTTCCAAGGGATTGTGATCGATTTGGGGGTGGTCGCTGGAAGACCGAGCTGGGCGACCTCTACGCTCAGGCATCTTGAAAGTCTGAAAATTCACCTAAACACTCCGAATCTGAAGGTCGCGTGTTCGTTTTGTTGGCACCAAAAATGGTACCTCCAAAATTCACACTAAAGAGGGATGAGAGGAAACTGCGGAGTGTAGGTTACTGAAGGCAAAAGGTGCTGAGAAAGAGAGCTGAGAAGCAGAGAAACGATCACAAAAAATTGAGACCGCTTACACAGGATGTAAGCTGGAGGCTCGAGACCAAAAGTCCTTTTTCTGGTACCCCTACCCCTTTATTTATAGACGAGGGGGCTGCCCAAACGGGCAGATCTGAAAACTACGGGCTGCCCGGGGTACAGGAGAGCCGGGGCAGGAAAAAGGGGGTACAAATAACAAAAATGAGGAGGAAGAACCAGACCGCGCGGTCTAGCGATCTGAAAGAGTCCTGACCGCCTGGGACTTAGACTCTCCGGCTGTAGACAGTTCACGGTCTGAGCGATCACCAAAACTGGAGACCGCGGAGACCGACGCTTTTGACCAGTAAGGGGAGGTCGCGTACTTTCCGGCCAAACACAAGCAATGTGAAACATTTCATTCCTTTGTTCGCTCGCAACAAGAAACCTAGACAAGCAAAATCTGTTGCGCAAAGGATCTCGAGTTTTCGGTGGCTTCCGTCATCGATTCCCGCCGACACACTAGATACATGCTTCAATGTGGATATTTTCTCACACTACTCTGTAAATCTGATCCATTCCTCTCCTCCACATACCGTATTCTCTTTCAAGTGATTCGTTTTACTTCTTCAACTCGGGGAGTTACGATTTCTGCAACAAGATGGTGAAGTTTAGCAACAATCTAGTCGGGATTCTCAATATTATCACCTTCCACCTCTCGATCCTTATTCTGGGCGGCAAAATATTGCTCAACACACGGGAGAGCAAAGATTGCAAGAAGTTCTTGGCTATGATCTCCATTGCGTAGAACTTTACATTCATTCACATGTGCTAAATTAGTTCCATTCTTTTGTTGCTCCGTTTATTATTCTCTTCTCCTGATATATTATATATAGAAGAAAGCCACCATTAGGACTACCAATGACTATATTATATTGTATCTGCAATTAGCAAAGGCTGCGATAATCTAAGACAACATAACAAAACATTTGATGAATATGTGAACAAAAATATTTCGCCCCGTCAGGTATTTCCTTTGATATTTCTGAACAATTCAAAAACCCTTTATTCTGGTTGATTCTGCTATAGGTATACCCCATCATCATCAGCGTCGACTATCTCGAATATTCTCTCTGGCGAGCAACAAAATAAAAGTTCGATTTTTTTTATATTTATTGGTCTGCACATAACATTGTGATTTACGCTTAAATTTTTTTAGTCTGCACATAACTGTGGTTTGCACCTAGCCAAAAGTGGTTTGCCCTTAAAATTACTCTTGTTTATTTGCCTTGTCTTGTATCTGACATTTGTTGTTGATGAAATGAACTTCATGTCCCTTATCAACCAATTGACCAACACTTAGCAAGTTGTGAGTAAGATTTGGTACATATTGGACATCCTTAATGTATTTGGGTTGTCCATTTGGGGCCTTTACTTAGATTGTCCCTTTGCCCTGAATGTTTTTATATTTATCATCCCCCATTATTATTTTTGCCTTGGTAGATTCATCAAGATTGACAAAGACTCCTTTGTTGTACTTCATGTGGTTTGAACAACCTGAATCAATGTACCAGACATCATTTGTCTTGGTAGTTGTCTTCAGGCATGAGAGAAAAGTTGTGGGAATATCTTCTTCCACATGATTGTCTTCTTCAATTTGGGATTTTCTTCTTTAAACCAACAATCACGATCATTGTGTCAGTTTTTTGCATCTTTTACATCGGAAGTAACAATCCTTTGTCTCATGATTTGATTTTGTACAAATATGGCATTGAGAGGCATTGCTTAATCTCCTAGTTCCGTAGGTTCTTTCTCACCCTCGTCCTCTTAAAGGATATGATCGTCTTTCTTCTGATTTACCCGTTCCTTGTTCATATTTTATTGTAAGGCCTTCCAGTCAAATCAGCCCATGTGGCTTTCATGTGCTTGCAGGGATCCCATTAGTTCAGAGAGTCCAAACACATTATGGTCCTTCAACTCCTTAATTACTGCAACTACATGATCAAACTTGACCGGAAGGCTTCTTAGTACCTTTAATACCAGCTTCTTCTCTTCAATCACATCTCCCAGACATCTAATTTGATTGACGATCATGGAGATCCTTGAAAAAGAACTCATTAACGTCCCCTAACTCGAGCATCTACAGGGAATCAAAGTCCTTCCACAATGCTTGGAGTTTAATAGAGATTACTTTTGATGAGCCTTTGAATTCGGAGGCCAAGATGTCCCATGCTTCCTTTGATGTATTGGCGCCCATTAGCCTTGAACCTTTTTTAAGTTCTCTTTTGGCTGTGGCTGCATCCATTGCGGTTTTTGGTGTTAATGGTGAATAACCGTTTTGAATGAGATCCCAAAGGCCTTGAGAGAGAAATAAAGTCTTCATTTGAAGGCTCCAGTAATCAAGGAATTCGCCACCGAACACTGAAACGCCTATTGGGGAAAGATGGAAGGTTTGAATTGTCGATGACGCCATATGATGAATTCCAGTGCGGTAGAAATTTGGCAACAATCTCAGTGACCAAGAAAACCTGATGGCCTTCTTCATCTTCTAATGACTCGCTCCAATACCAATATTAGAGGAATTGCGAGAAAAACAGAGGATTCTATTCAGGGATGAGCAAGGAAGATGAGGACCTATTGGGATATGATACGAAACGAATATATGAAACGTGATTTCAAAAAAATAAGGATATGCTGTACATTTTCTAAAAAAAGTATTTTTTAAAATATAAGTATAAATTAATATGAAAACAAAACAAGTAATAAACTACATGTACATATCTTGAATTATAAAGAAAAGAATTTGTAAGACTACAACATAGACGGTAAAAATGAAAACCAAGACTTCAAATTTATAGTATATATCATTCACATTTCATAAAAATGCTATAAGACATGTAGAAATGAGTCGGGAGACGAGTCTAAAAAAGAGTCAAGGGGACAAGCACTGGGCTCTGATCTGTTTAAATATTGATAGAGAAGGTAGAACATGCATATCTTTTCTTGGCGTGAGGAATAGTCGACGTCGAAGGGGAGCAGTCCGCGTCGTCGTCGAAGAGGAGCAGGACGCGTCGTCGTCGAAGAGGAGCAGCTCGCATCGTCGTCGAAGAGGAGCAGCTCGCGCCGTTGTCGAAGAGGAGCAGCTCGCGTCGTCGTCAAAGAGGAGCAGCACCCGTCGGCGTCGAAGAAGAGCGACACTCCCGTTGGCATCAAAGAGGAGCAAGAGGCGTGAGGGAACATCGACCTCGAGATTAGGTTTTGAATAGGAGTGAGGAGTTGGAAGCGTCGGTATTTGGTTCGTCGAGATATAAGACTGCCTTTCCGTGTTATGTTTTCCGCCTTTCAGCCTTTCAGCCTCTTAAATGACGCGAAATGCGTATCCTGCAAGCGGGATATGCGTTTCGGTCTTCTTCTTTTACTTTTTATTAAAATTTAATCCGGGTCGTTTCAGAAACGCATTTCCGAACGTTTCCTCTCCCTGATGTGTTCGAGTTGAAACAATAGGCCATTTTAAGTATCCGTGCTTCATTGACAAGCACAGCTAGAAAGCAATGGAAATATTTTAATTGAATAACTAAAATGACTTGATTTTTCTTATAGATATTTAGAGATTAGAGTCGGGAGTTACATTGATAAGGTGGCCCACTTCCTCCACTTAAGCCTTTAAACGATATTACAAGTAATAGGTGTTTTACAGGTTCACACTACACATAGCACAACACAAATACACATTACAATTTATTAAATACGTGAGTTCTGATTAATTTTCTCTCGACATCATTGTTTAAGTTGACTGAATAATAGTTTGATTGATAGTTTATAATAAATAGTAATTTACAGTTACATAATATTTACTTAGTATGATTTTCTTATATATTTATGTCGATTGAAATAATTATTGAGACAATTATTTATTAATGGTGATAAATTGTTTATCAAATATGAAGGCAAGAAAATTTTGAAATTACTTTTTACAGTAATATCGAGTAAGGGAAAGTTTATAATCATGTATAATACTATATATATATATATATATACGAGTGACAGGCACGGGCCTCCGGCCCTATGCAAGGCGACATTCGTCGTGGGGGCGACATTCGTCGTGGGGGGCGACATTCGTCGTGGGGGGCGACATTCGTCGTGGGGGCGACATTCGTTTTGGGGGGCGACATTCGTCGTGGGGGCCTACTTGGCATCTAAAATTGCAAGACATTCATATGTTATTTTTATGTTTATATAGTAAGAAATCAATTGCTCTTGATGAATGCATTCACTCCGAGGGGATGAACAACTAAGTAGATTAATGATTAATACAGAAATAATTTGGAGAGCACAAATATTAAAGACGACATAAATAAGATAAATCAAGGGTTTGGGATAAAATTAAACATGGAGCCTTATTACACAAATTATAATTTAGGAGAAATAAAGAAGTGCGAATAGTGCAAATTTTATAGTAAGTCTATCTGCTCCGCTTGACCCTCTACCGGCCAATACTACGGAGCAGTCCTATAAGCATTCATCACAGAGATTAACATGCTTCGCTTAGCCACTAATTGACTAATACCTCAAAGCACCCACCCTTACACAATTTATATATTCACAAAAAAAGAGTACCTTGCGGTTAAGATGTCACTGTATGCCTTTTGGCTAGTAGGAGACCACTCTGTGCGCAGCTTCGGACAATCTGCATTCATATTAAAAAAGAACCATGATGGTGATCCAATGCAAAGTGGGAGCATATTTACACATAACAATAAGAGAACATAAAAGATTCAATCTCCAGAATGATTAATT
This sequence comes from Dactylorhiza incarnata, assembly GCA_033032865.1. Classification (NCBI taxonomy): domain Eukaryota; kingdom Viridiplantae; phylum Streptophyta; class Magnoliopsida; order Asparagales; family Orchidaceae; genus Dactylorhiza; species Dactylorhiza incarnata. The sequence continues at coordinate 4,338,053 of JAWHQI010000238.1, read as the reverse complement.
AAAAGATTAGGTCTGAAGTAATTCATAAAAGAGGAGGTCTGAAGTAATTCATAAAAGAGGAGATCTGAAGTAATTCATAAAAGAGGTCTGAAGTTGAAATAAATGGTTATATAATGAATGTCATTATGAAAACAGGAAAAAAAACCTCCAAATAAGCACCTCAAAGTGGGACAAAATTTGGGATAAAATTTTTGAAATCCTGAGAAGGATTGGATGAGTTGAAGCAAGAAGGAATTTCATAGAACCCTAACAAAAAGAGCAGACTAATCTAAAGAATACATGTGCGAGATCAAAAAAATGTGCAGGTGCTGGTAGATGGCATTCTGCATTGGTGCATTATTGTTGTGCCTGATTAAGATGGAAACCTGTTGGAAGCAGGGGGAAGAGAACTTCACCAACATAATGAAAAAGAGCAATGCAGATTTTGCATTTGAGTGAATTGTAATCAGAGCCATGCATACAAATTAGAGCAATGCAGTGCATACAATGCAGTAGATCGGATGGTGGAGCACAAATTCAACATGGTGTAAAGAGCAGAATATTGAAGACAAAATAAGAAAGCTTAATGCAATGCAATGCAGATTTCTACATGTTCCCCTTTCTCCTGCAGATTTCTACTGCAATGCAGTGCAATTAGAAATCTGTTGAAAGCAGGGGGAAGAGAACTTCACCAACAGAATGAAAAAGAGCAATGCAGATTTTGCATTTGAGTGAATTGTAATCAGAGCCATGCATACAAATTAGAGCAATGCAGTGCATACAATGCATACAATGCAGCAGATCGGATGGTGGAGCACAGATTCAACATGGTGTAAAGAGCAGAATATTGAAGACAAAATAAGAAAGTTTAATGCAATGCAGTGCAGATTTCTACATGTTCCCCTTTCTCCTGCAGATTTGTACTACAATGCAGTGCAATTAAAAATCTGGACTGCCAGATTTCTACATGTTTTAATGTTGACAGTGAGGGCAAATCTGGATTGCAGATTTCTACATGTTCAAGAAGTATTAACAGATATAATCATGTGGACTGTGATGGCAAGGTAGTGGTGAAAGGCCATTACATAAATAACTCTTCCTTCAAGCCCAAATCATAGGGAAAAAAAGTAATTAAGAGAGATTAATTAAAAGAAATGTGTTTGATTTTGGTTTGCAGATTGTAAAAGAAGCTAACAGAAAACAGAAGTATATTAAGTAGATCTAACTTTTTTACATTTTCTTTGGTGAATCTATCAGTCTTAAACCCAAATCATGTGGACAGTGATGGTAAAATCAAGGATTAATCACACCAAAAGTTCAACACGAAATCATGTATTAAATCTGTCGTAAACGCAAATCATGTAATAAATCTACTTTGAGATGAATACCTCCTAAATCAAGAGTTCAACTTAAACTAAACCCAAAATTAGGAGTTCAACATGGTAAAGAAAATGAATGAATGGCATAAGTAGAGGGTGAAATACCTGGCGGAAGTAGGATAGCCGGGAGTAAGGAGATCTGTAATTACTTTATCACGGGGTTGGAGTTCGCCTAGAAAAAATAGTAATGCAGAATTAGGATGAAATTAATGTATGAATGTCATATCTAGGATGAGGAAGCCTGGAGAGTAAGGAGATGTATGTTTAGGTACCTGTCTGGAATGAAGAAGCGATGTAGTGATCCCTCAGCGGCACAGAGAAAAGAGTTCAGAGTTGGATTTCGTCGGTGTTGGAGGACGTCGGTGTTGGAGGTCTTCGGCGTTGGAGGTCTTCGGTGTTGGAGGTCGTCGGTGTTGGAGGTCGTCGGTGTTGGAGTTCTTGGGTGTTGGAGTTCGTCGGTGGTGGTATTTGCCTGGAGAAAAAAAAATGCAGAGTAGAATGTCAGATCTAGGATGAGGGTGCGTGGAGAGTCAGGATATGTAGGTTTAGGTGCCTGGCAGTGATTGAAGAAGCTCGGTAGTGATCCCTCGGCGGCACAGAGAAGGGCGTTCAGAGTTGAATTTCGTCGCTTTTGGAGGCCGTCGGTGTGGGAGTTGTAGGCCGTCGGTGTGGGAGTTCCTCGCGTGGTGCAGAGAACGGTGTGAGGAGGCGCGGATGCGTGGAGGAGGCGCGGATGCGTGGAGAGAACGGCGTGCCCTAGTTTCTTTGGAAATGTCGAGCGGGAGTTTTGGAAATGTCGAGCGGGAGTATGGTTGAATGTTGAGTTAATAAAGGGGAGGCTTTTTTGATCGGTAAATGGACGGGTAAATGGACGGCAGTGATTTACTTGTGTCTCATTTAGCTTGCCATAGTTGTCCTATTTTCCTTGCCATTGAACCCTAAAACCATATATCTTTTTAATATAGTATAGATATATATATGGTTATTTACCGGGAAGGCGGGACCTCCCCTCGAAGTTTACATAATTACAGCTTACACTCCTCTAACTTTCAAAATTACAATTACCCCTTTAATGTTTACATTTCATAAAACCCCCCTGCAGATTCACTTAGAGGGGGGTATTTTTGTGTATGAATGTTATGAAATGTAAACATTGAGGGGAGGTTTTTGTAATTTCGAAACCATATATAATACTCCTTCCAATCCAGCGTAGTTTTGCAGCTTTACTGAGCGCCCGTTTATGCTTTCCTCTACGTTAAGGGAGTAGGTGCACTAAGGCTAGTTTTTAGGCTTAATTTCTGCGCATTATGCCACGAAAGATGCTGACGAGTAGAGAAATTTCATGCTCAATGGGTTATTCTAATAGAGATAATTCGAACTTGGAGACCTGTAACCACATATCTGAACTGCTGTCTCGAACACAACAAGTAGCAGAGCTCATTTACTTTCTTCTGATTTCTCATTTATGATGTTTTGAACTTCCATGCGTGTTTAGAGATCATGGAAGTTTGATGATTTTTATTCTTTCTGATCTTCCATGCTAGTTAGGTATCTTTCATGCTAGTACAACATACTTATGTCTTGCTGAAGTTTATGTTTTGCATACTTAGAGGAAAGATTCGAACTTCATCGATGACGAAGAAGATTATGATTCAGCATACAAAGAAAAGTAAACTGATGAAACAGATGGCGAAGTTTATGATTATGAAGAAGCAAATGGCAAAGAGGGAGAAGATAACAACAATCTCTATGCCACGTCCTCTGCTGCATCGACATAGGAAGAGTGCTACTGCTATCCCGGATGATGTGATCATAGAGATTCTGGTGAAATTGCCGGCGAGATCCGTGGGAAGGTTTCGGTGCGTCTGTAAGTCATGGCTCTCCGCCACCACCAATCTCCCCTTCATTCGAGTCCATACCCAACACAATCGTATCGCGCGCCAATCACTCCTCATTCATCGACCAAAACCAAGAATGAAATACTATTTGGCTTCTGTGGATGCCAACACAGACGTCAACATCACTCTCCGCAGATTGCCCGGGAGGAAACACAAAATAGTTGCCTCATGTGACGGACTCCTGTACCTTCGGACCATTGATGATAATTACATAGTCAATCCCCTCACAGGCTACTCCATCAAGCTGCCAACGTCCGGTGACAAATGTAACGTGATTTTGGGTTTCTACTTCCATCATTCCACATCCAAATACCGTGTTCTACGAGATGGGGACAAGAATGAGAAAGAGACTTTTGTGCGCGTCGTAGGAGAAAAGTCCTGGAGGCGCATCCCTTGCCTCCTCCCAGCCTTCTATCATCATGGCTGCCTGGATCTCAAGGGAAGCCTATATTGGCTAGCATTTGAAGAGCCATTCAGTTTCATGCAACCCAACACTATCATGACCTTTGATAAAGAGTCAGAGGTGTATGGTCTGCTTTCTCTACCGCCGTTGGAGAAGCAACATAACTTTGGAGGCAGTTTGGTGGAAGTCAACGAAGAACTTGGACTTTTGATCATGGGCAATGACAACATCGTTGATGTTTGGATCAAGGAAGAAAGTTGGGTCAAGAGATATTCAGTCAATTATATTGATGTGAACAGATGTTCTGATAGTTTAGGAGATTTGCCAGAGGACCTTTGGTTTCAAGGTGCCGCGGTCGTCGTCCGAAACGAAGAGCTCCTCATTGATCTGATAGTTTCTACGACACACTATCATCTTATTCGATGTAATCTCAAGTCTGGAGCTTGTTGTTACCATCGGAGTAAAGTCAGCCACAAGGACAATTTTCATTCTTTCCCGTATGTGGAAGCATTGACATATCCTGATTGTTCCTTTACATAATTGCGTCCAGATGTGGCTTATTTATGAGTAAATGTAATGGTTAGCCTTTGAGTATATTTTTATTATAAAGTTATGAATTTATTAATATAATTTGTAAACATTTATTGTCATTAGAGTACAATCTTCGCAAGTATCCATAGATGAATTTATTTATTGTGTTTGAATGATGGTCATATCGCGTTGGTGGTGAATTAAACATAATATAAGGCATAATATTGGGCGAATAATTTCCAAAACTTCCCCTAGAAGATAGCCTAATTACAGATTGCACCCTACTTATTATTAAAATTACAAAAACCTCCTTTGAATGTTATAAAACATAACATTTACCTCCCCTGAAATTTATATTTCATACCATCCATGCACAAAATACCCCCCCTGAATATGTATTTGAAAGGGGGTATTTTTGTGCATGAATGTTATGAAATGTGAACTTCAGGGGAGGTAAATGTTATGCTTTGTAACACTGAGGGGAGGTTTTTGTAATTTCAATAATAAGAGGGGTGCAATCTGTAATTTTGTAAACTTAGAGGGGAGGTCCCGGTAAATATAAAATTTGAAAATTTGAAAATTTCATGCTCTTCCTACCTGCACAATGGCACATAAAATTTGAAAATTTGCAAATTTGCAAATCCATGCATGCTCTTCCTACCTGCACTATATGGCTACGTGCACAGCGAAAAGCTCTCATCTAATATTCCCCTCCTCCTTTGTCACTACTCGCACGCCACAAATAATCCTGCCCGACTCTCCCCCTCCCATGCGTGATTTCATTGATCCGTCCAGCCTCCTCATTGTAAGCCGATGGATGACCTTCTTGTCAGAAGCCATCCAGCCGCCGTCGCCTTGCTGTTTCTTCCTTTGCAGCCCCTCTAGGTTCTTCAACCTCCTCCAACCTGACATCTGTGTTATTCATCTCCCGGAGTCGGCATCCAAAAAATGAACCAAAGCTTTTTTCTGATAGAGAGCTTTATAAGCCAATGGGATAAAGAGGCTCCTATGTGTGACATCTTCAGAGCCTGCTCTCCACCTCTTCTATAGCTGCCTGTTTCTCTCCCCGGCTGCTCCACAGTATTTCTCCTCTAGTGTGTGTTAAGATTCTGTTCTTTAGATGACTTCCATAGACAAACCCGTTGGCTATGTAAACCGGTCTGAACCGGTTAAACTGTAAACAAAAAATTGACCGTAATGAGCTAATGACTACTTTGAATTCAAGTTTGTAGACACCTGTAATGCTTATAGTCATGTCTCAGTGCCTCTCTTCAGCTGACAAAAATATGAATACTGGTGCATCCAGATGAAACTTGTATTTGGCTCCGTTTGAGGGGACTTATTTTCACCGGTCAAGCGGTTACGACCGCATGAACTGAACCTTAATTAAGGTCCGGTTCATCCGGTCGTAACCGCTTGACCGGTAAAAATAAGTCCCCCCCAAACGAAGCCTTATCTCACAAAGTTTGTGGGATATCATCCAATTTGAACCTCAACTTCCCGTTTCAAAAAAAGTTTTAGAAGCTGGCACTGAAGCTGAATTTGCAAAGAAAATAAAATGTAAAAATACTGATAAAAGATGCGAGAGCTATGATGTTAATTCATCAAGGTGTAACAAGGAGCATTTCCTTTGAATTATGGGAGCAAAAACTGCAAAAGAAGCATGATATTTTTTAAACGAAGAATATCAAGGTTCTAACAAGACCATAAGTATCAAATTACTCTAGATGAGTTCATAGCTCGGATCATTAATCTAACAAATCAAATTCGAAGTCTTGGAGATGAGTTACCTGCGAATACAGTAGCAAAGAAATTTGTAAGATTTTTACCTCCATCCATTGATCTAGTTGTGACAGCAATAGAGGGAAGCAAGAGATCTATCCAGAATTACTCTAACTAATATGATAGGCTCATTAAAAGCACATGAAAAATGTGTAAAAAGTTACACAACCAGCCATCGATCATGCCTTTCAAGCAAAGCTTTCCTTAAATAAAACTTAGAAGATTAAAGATGAAAGCGGAAGCATCCCTATCACAACCTGATGAAAGAATCAGAGAGGCAAAGAAAAATCAAACTGGCAATCTTTTGGGCATAATACTGAGAAGTCTACTCAAGGTAACTTTAAATCCAACCCTTGCTTTATTTGCAAAAAACCAAATCATGGCTCGCATGACTATTTTTTTACGTTGTAAATGATGTCGAATCCCAAACCATTATGCAAAGGATTGCTGGCATAACAAAAAGGAGGATGCAAACACTGCTGAAAAGGACTTAGCAGCTGAATCAATGTTTTATTCATATCAACATGCCGATCAAATAAAAGGAAATATATGGGTGATTGTTAGTGTCTTCTCCTCTCATATGTCCAACAATATAGATCATTTCATCTCTCTAGATGAAACAATGAATCAAAAGTATATCTTGGGGGTGGTCAAACTCAAGCTATTGAAGGAAAGGGGGCAATTCAAGTACAAATTAAAGGGGGGCAATTCAAGTACAAATTGCAACAGGGAATGTAAAAATCATCCTTGAAGTACAATATGTACCAAACTTTGGCCAAACTCTCCTTTGTGTGGGACAACTTATACAAAAGGGCTATACAGTAACTTTTGAAGACAATACATGTAAAATCACAAGAAGGAATTCAGATATGATGATAGCCTCAGCTTTAATGTCTCCCAACATGGTATTTACCTTGGACATTCTCAATATAAATACGACTGCCTTCACTTGTTCAAAACAAGGTTGCAGTTCACTTGCTCATTGATGGCATCATAGGTTGATATATATAATTTGGGTGGCAATACAAGTTTGTTGGGTCCAGCGTTCCTTCACTTGACCCGTAGCGTCTTTCCTTTGATATAAAGATCAAGTTGCGCCTTCACCAACAGTCCGGGCTTTTGGTGCAGTTGATTGCGCTGGGTCCAGTTGATTGCGCTGGGTCCTCTCAATTGGTATCAAAGCAGGTTGCAGGTTCGAGACCGGGGGGGGGGGGGGGGGGGGGGCGTTGATAATTCCTGAAATTCTCTCTACCTGTGTGGGTCCTGGCGGGTCAGGCGGCCGGAGCCATGTGTCAAGCCACCTCTGAGCCATGTGGTGCGCCACCTCTGAGCCATGTGGAGCACCTCTGAGCTTGCGGGTCGTGCTGGACGCTGTGTGGGGGGGGGGGGGGGGGATTGTTGGGTCCAGCGTTCTTTCACTTGACCCGTAGCGCCTTTCCGTTGATATAAAGATCAAGTTGCGCCTTCACCAACAGTCCGGGCTTTTGGTGCAGTTGGTTGCGCTGGGTCCTCTCAAAGTTATGAAAAGTAAGCAATTAGTAAAAGGTCTTCCTCCATCCCTTTTACTAAACAATTATGTGAACATTGTGTGTATGGTAAAACACACAAACAATCATTTCCAAAGAACAAAACTCAAAGGTATTCTCTGCCACTCGAACTTATACATGGAGATCTATGGTGTTTTGCTTCAGTAAATTCAATTGGAAATAACTATTATTTCCTACTAGTGGATGATCATAACTGTTTTATGTGGATATACTATCTCAAATCAAAAGCTAAAGCATTCAATGTCTTCTTACAATTCAAAATTTATGTAGAAAAGATGTTGGGACTTCATATTAAAGCTTTCAGAAGTGATCGAGGAGGTGAATTCATGTCTACAAAATTTCAAAATCTATGTAAAGAATTAGGAATTAGAAGAGACCTGACAACCCCCTATTCTCCTCAACAAAATGAAGTCGTAGAACATCGAAACAAAATGGTAATGAAAATGGCTCGATCTATGATGCAACAAACATAAGTGCCATAATGGTATTGGGCAGAACCAACTAATACATCTGTGTATCTGTTGAATAGAACTACTACCAAAGCTATAAATAATACCACACCGTATGATGTACTTTTCCATAAAACACGAAGTACTAGTTATTTGCGTACCTTTGGATGCCTAGCATATGTTCTAAATCTAGCTCACAAAAGAGAAAAAATGAACAGAAAATGTGAAAAATATATCTTTGCGGGATATAGTGAAAACTCCAAAGCATACAAGCCCTTTAATCTAACCACTCAATAAATTTGGATTTCTCGTAATGTTACTTTCAACGAGGAATCTACTTGGTACTGGAATATGTTGGGAATTGTGCCCTCAATGTTCCTAGATTTGAAGAAGGAACACAAGTATAAATAAGCAAAGTTTGTTTTGATATTATGTTCATGATGTGACAGATATATAAATACTACATTCCTAGAATCAAGACTATAAAAGAAGTAAAAATCATCTAAGTCAAAAATGCCTTGAGGCTTAGCTGACATATCGTTGAGACAGAAGTATGTCATTGAGACAGTCTCGACGATATCATTTTGAAGCAGCCGTATCGACTTAAAGATTAAAGATAAATCATGTAGACTGAAACATCTCGACGATATCGTCTAGAAGGAGCTATATCGTCTATACAACTATGATAAGTTGTGAAGGCAGAAGTATATCGACGACATCATCGTGAAGAACATATATCGTCTTGATAATCAAGACGATATCATCTTGAAGAATGTTTGTCGACTTCATAGTTGTAGAGCTGCATTTAATGCACAGATCTTCTTGGAAATTGCTCTGCATTTATTATACACACCGTCTATCATGTCCATTATTCAAGGAGTATTTAATGATATATTCTCTGCACAATAGCCGTTGCACAATCATTAATGAAGAATTCTAAATACTTCCAATTGCGCAAGTTCCAAAATGGCAAATCATTTTTGATATTTTATTGTGCCGTTTCAAATTATATTCCTTACCGGTAAATTGCTTATGGAGTAAAATTATGGAGGGCCTGTATGCAAAATTGCAGGGGAATATAAATATAGAAATTTTCGAATTCAGAAGAGCTCTCTCTCTCTCTCACACTTACTCAGATCAATCTAAAAAGAGAAAAAGGTCTAAAGAAGTCTTCATCACTTTGCTGAAAAGATCAAGGAAGAATCTTCTTCCTGTGCAAGACAAGTTCATCTGATATTCATCAAGAGGAAGATTCTTAAGAAAGCTCCAAAAAATCAAAGTCTGTTGGGGTTACATCTGCAAGAAGAAGAGGGCTATACAACAACAAGCTTTATCTGTAACACCCCAAAAATCGTGGTTCAGCGAAGTAGGCGGAGTGGTAGTGCTGCACTTGAAGCAGGCTAAATCTTCCCTTTCTGCTCTTAGCGCACGACCATTTCCCTCTTCGCGCACGACCAGTGATCGTGCGCCAGCGATCGTGCGCCCTGTTTATTCTGTTCCGCGATTTTGAGCGGAGAAGAAGATCGGACCGTCCAAATCTTTTGGAAATTGATCCAACGGCTAGGTTTAGTTGCGGGAGACCTTTAGGGCTGATGAGAGGGGGTTAAACCCTCATATTCTCTAAGCCATTCTCTCTCCAAACCCTAGAGAAAGAAGGAGGAGCCAAGGAAGAAGAAGGTAGATCCCGCCATTGACGGAGCTCCGGAGCTCCGTTTCGCGAGCCGTTTCCAGATTTGGAGAGTGCAGCCCGGTGCGGTCGTTTCTCTCCGTGTAGAATCTCGGATCTATGGCGAAAAAGAATGCGACTAGGGTAACGATTCTTCCTCCCGAACTTTGGACTTGTATTTGTCCTTTCATTCCTCTTTCTATGCTTGCATGAGGAATCCCTTTCACCAAATGGGTGAAGTGTAGGATTTCCTCAAGTTCTTCGGAACTCCGGGTAGATTGTGTCCGTCCCCGGCATTATTGCATGTAGAAAATCCGGTAGTCGTGCGGATTTAGGCATTTTGTGTGAAGCCTATTCGTGGCCGTGAGCCCGAATCGGTGATGCTTGATTTGCGACGTTGCATTTAGGTTAGGCCTAGAATGCGTGCCGGAGAATGACTCCGTGAAATCATCTATAGTAATGCGGGAAATAAGTATAGGCGTCTTGTGAAGATGCTAACGAAAGCCCCATGCTTTGAGTTTGGTTGAAGGCAAACCTTCACCACGAAATTGATGCGGAGCGTATTGCACCTCCCTTGTTGAGTATTCGTGAAACCTAGACCCTTGTGAAGGGGTTAGGTGCGTAGCGTATAATTAGTGTAGCACTTGAAAGTGCTAAACCCTTACGGGCCGAGGCGAAGCCGTACCCGCGTCGTGCGATAGATCGCGACGATTAGAGCACGGACAAAGCTAAACCGAACCCGTTTCCATGCAGATCGGTAAGAGGTCCCTTCCTCAGGAAAGCCGTGTGATCATGGGAGAGGTCGTGGAAGGTGTCATACCTAGACCGACCAAAAGCTCTTGTTTCCACCCAAGGTTGTGGCCCTTACGGTGGAGTGTTTTGTGAAATGGATGTTATGATTAGCCTCTTGCGATTGCTTAGGCGGTTGTGGGGAACCTTCGGGTGAACCCAACCAACATCATGTGCATACCTAGGTTCCCCTCTCTTTTGATGCTCAACCTAGAAGATTGATTGTGCTTGAAACCTCACCTTGTGTAGTTTGCACTTTCTTTATATTTAGTACTTGTGCTAGTATGGCTTGCTTGCAGGGTAGAAGCTCCGCCGCCCCGGAAAAGGGGTGGGGTCATTATAATTTGGTCAGCTGTGCTGACCGTTACTTTGTTTGCCACCGCTTGGTGGAATGTTCTTATGCAGGTGCAGGTGAGCCTAGCGGGAAATAGCGGGCGATGGCCCTTTGCAATGTTGGCCCTCGAAGGCCAGCCCTTTTCCTGTTATTCATGTATGGCCGGCCTGCGTGCCGATGTATGCTTTTGGAGTTTTGTGCATTGGATGAATGTAAGGCCTTAAGGCCGTAACTCTTATTCAGGATACATTCCTATGATAGTGGACAGTTCTATTTGAATGGTTTAATTAATGCTTCCGCTTACGTGTTGTACTCTCGTTTAGTTGTTACTTTTCTGTTTATCACCTTTTAACTCCTAGCTAGTGTGGTTTGTATGGCGTGGGGTCCCGGCCGGACCTACTGTTATACTATCTGTACTGGCAGGGTGTTACAATTTGGTATCGGACTTAAGGCGTCGATCCGTAGTTCAGCGAATTCGGGACGAATTTCTTTTAAGGGGTGGTGCGCACGGGTTGTGCATTCACCTAAAACGACAAAAACTAATAAGAATGTCCACTTAGGAATGAAAAGAAAACATACTTGTTTGCGGAACCTGAGCGTCCCATGATTGATGTTTGATATGTTTTGGGTCACTAAATTGTGCTTTGCATGATTATAGGTGACTAGAAGTGCTGCGGGGCAGTCTCGACCCCATAACACCGCTGAAAGTAGTGGGTCGGCTGAAGTGCCAGCGACCACTCCTTCTGCTGAAATGATCAAATTAGTCGCAGAAGCGGTCTTCGCGATGATCAACGCTCAACCCCAAAGGCTAGTCCAGCCTGCTACTCCTACTCCGGATGTGGCCACTGAGGCTGTTGCTGCAGTGGAACCTGCGGCGGAACCAAGGGTGGAGGCCCCTGTGCCTGTAGCTGCAGTAGAACCTGCGGTAGCGCCAAGGGTGGAACCTCAAGTTACGCAAGTAGTTGCGGGGCGAGCGCGTGACCAGCAATTAAAGCATTTCCTGAGCTTTAATCCTCCTACCTTCTCGGGATCTGAGTCCCCAACGGAGGCAGAAGACTGGTTGTCAAGAGTTAGAAGAACTCTGAGGGCGACATCGACGGACGAAGCCATGATGGTCACCTTAGCCACTTTCCTTCTTGATGGAGAGGCTGTGCTGTGGTGGGAAGAGCAGGAGCTGCATAAGTTCTGCGGTAGAGATATTACTGAAATTACAATGGCTGAGTTTTCAAAGTCGTTCCTCCAAAGGTTTATCCCCTCTGCCCAGCGCATTGCGTTGCAAAACCAGTTCTTGAGGTTGACACAAGGTGATCGCTCCGTTGACGATTACTTGCATGAGTTTACCAGACTGAGTCGCTATGCGGGGTCCTTGGTGGAGGATGAGGAGACAAAGACAAATAAGTTCTATGAAGGGCTTCGGGACGAGTTGAGGCTGCTCCTTGCAGGCCCTATGACGTTTGGCTTCCAAGTGATGGTGCAAACTGCCAGATCTTTGGAGTTGGACATGAAGAGGGTACAAGCAAGGGGTGTTGTAAAGAAACCTGAGTTTCATGCGCCGGCCTCTCAGTCCAAGTCGGATTTCAGAAGGAACAAAAGGAAGTTCAAACAGGCGGAACCAGCTCCTTCAAATGTTTCGGGAGCCACGACCGCGCGGACTCCTATTACGTGTTTCACCTGCGGGAAGGTGGGACACAAAGCTGCGGTGTGTCGAAGTGGTCCCCCGAAGGCTGGTATTCGAGCGGTGGATAATGCTCGTGCTGCCGAAAAGGGTAAAGCTGCGGAGTCTTCGGCTTCCCAGCACATTCCGACTCAGCCGAGAGTCTATTCGCTTGGCCAACAAGAAGCTATACGACAAACTGATGTCGTCACAGGTACGAATTAGAAGTTAGCTTTTTCAGCTATATATATAATTCATACTGTGGTACGACTATATGCTTTATTTGTGTGCAATTAGGTTTCGTCCTAATTTTCAACTATCCGGCGAGAGCTCTATTTGATACGGGTGCATCGCACTCTTTTCTGTCCGAGGACTTCGTTGTGCGAATCGGAGTGCCGTCTACCTTCGTAGAGGATAGATTGGAAGTAGTGCTACCCAATGGATCTCGAATGAGTGCGGATAGGAAGAGCCGTGTGAAGGTGCGGATCGGAAGTCAGGATTTCGACTTGGAAGCGTCGTTATTACCGTTAGCTGAATTTGATGTGATCTTCGGCATGGACTGGCTCTCGGAGCAGCGGACATGCATAGATTGCAATACAAAGGAGATCACTCTGGGAAGGGACACCGAAGGAGAAACCATGTTCGCCGGTATGCGAGGAGCGAGCAAGACGCTGATATCTGCTCTCCAGGTGGTTAAGGCGGTGAGAAAAGGCGCCGAGTTGTTCTTCACCTTGTTGGAGACTTCAGAGCCAATGCCCAGGTTATGTGATGTCCCAGTTGTAGCGGAGTACGCCGACGTGTTTCCTAACGAACTCCCTGGGGCTCCGCCTCAGCGGGAGATCGATTTCTGTATCGAGTTGGTGCCAGGTGCCAAACCTGTGGCTCGCTCACCGTACCGGATAGCGCCAAAGGAATTGGCAGAGCTGAAGGTTCAATTGCAAGAGCTGCTAGAGCAAGGCTACGTACGTCCAAGTTCATCGCCTTGGAGTGCACCGGTCCTCTTTGTGAAAAAGAAGGACAGGAGCTTGCGTCTATGTATTGATTATCGAGAGCTAAACAAGTTGACCGATAAGAACCGATATCCGATTCCAAGAATCGATGATCTATTCGACCAATTGGTGGGGTCGACGGTTTACTCCAAGCTGGACCTAAGGTCCGGCTATTACCAACTGCGGATAAGGGAATGTGACATTCCAAAAACAGCGTTCAGTACCCGCTTTGGGCACTATGAGTTCACGGTGATGCCGTTCGGTCTGTCCAATGCACCGCCAGTATTCATGGACTTAATGAACAGGACGTTCCGTGAGTATTTGGATCAATTTGTGATCGTCTTTATCGACGACATTTTGGTATACTCTCAATCGGAAGAGGAGCATGTAAGGCATCTGCACGCCATTCTGAGCACCTTGAGGAGGAGTCAGCTCTATGCCAAGTTCTCCAAGTGCGAGTTTTGGCTACCGTCAGTAGCATTCCTTGGTCACGTCGTTAGTGGAGATGGAATTGCGGTAGATCCGTCGAAGATAGAAGCGATCCGAGCGTGGCCTTTGTTGAAAAACGTAGCGGAAGTCCGAAGTTTCTTAGGACTTGCCGGCTATTATAGGCGCTTTGTGGAAAACTTCTCGAGGATCGCACTTCCTCTCACAAAACTGACTAGGAAGGATCATAAGTTCGTTTGGTCGCCCGAGTGCGCACGAGCTTTTGAAGAACTGAAGAGCCGTCTGACCACGGCGCCCATTCTATGCTCGCCACAAGGTACGGAAGGCTACGAAATTTATAGCGACTCCTCAGGAAGTGGTTTGGGTTGTGTCCTAGTGCAGTTCAGGAAGGTAATTGCCTACGGCTCCCGGCAACTGAAGGTTCATGAGAGGAATTACCCGGTCCATGATTTGGAGCTAGCGGCCGTGGTATTTGCTCTTAAGCTTTGGAGGCATTATTTATATGGCGTGAAGATCGATATCTTTACCGACCACAAGAGCCTCAAGTACTTGCTGGATCAAAGGGAGTTGAATATGCGTCAAAGGAGGTGGATGGAGTTCCTTGGGGACTACACCTTCGACATCAATTATACTCCCGGTAAGGGAAACGTAGTAGCGGACGCGCTGAGTCGTCGGGCTCCCGCTCAAGCAAATTAGATTTTGATGCACGATGAGCGTCTAATCCGCGAGCTGGAAGAAATGGAGATCATTTGCATTGATAGGAGAACGTCTACATCAACATGCTTGAACTGGACGAAAGTTCAATACGACCTTGCCGACCGAGTTCGACAAGTGTTGGAGCTGGACGAGAGCATGAAACGCTATAAGGCGGAAATCGTTGAGGGGTTAAACGCTGATTTCTCCTTCGAAGACGACCTTATGTGGAAACAGGAAAGGTTGTGCATCCCAAACGTTGGCACTCTACGGGCGGAGTTGATGTACGAGGCTCATCATACCAAGTACTCAATCCACCCGGGGAGCACTAAAATGTTTATGGATATGAAGAAGCTTTTTTGGTGGCCGGGTATGAAGAAAGACATTGCCCTTTACGTGGCCAAGTGTCATACTTGCGCGTTGGTGAAAGCAGAATGTCAACGTCCCGGTGGGTTTCTGAAGTCCCTGCCGATTCCGGAATGGAAGTTTGATGATATTTCGATGGATTTCATGCACGGATTGCCGAGATCGCAGCATGGAAACGACGCCATCTGGGTGATCGTGGACCGTTTGACGAAGGTATCACACTTCATTCCGAACAGAAAGGATGATTCTGTAGAGAAGCTAGCAAAGCTCTATGTTGATAGTATTGTGAGGCTGCACGGTGTCCCCCGTAGTATCGTCAGCGATCGTGACGGGCGTTTCACATCGAAAAATTGGAGGCTTATCCATGAACTGTTGGGCACGGAATTGAAGTTCAGCACGGCCTTCCACCCGCAAACGGATGGACAGACCGAGAGAACCAACAGGACTATGGAGGATATGCTCCGAATGTGCACTCTAGATTTTGGAAAGAGGTGGGAAGATCATCTCTACATGATCGAGTTCGCCTACAATAATAGCTATCAAGCCAGTATAAAGATGGCTCCCTTCGAAGCCCTCTATGGTAAGAAGTGCCGTACGCCGTTGTCTTGGGCGGAAACGAGCGATACTAAGCTATTGAAGCGAAAGGATGTTGAAGTAGCAACTTCGACGATCCGGGCTATACGTGAAAGGCTATTGGTTGCCCAGGATAGGCAAGCAAAGTATTTCAATGCCAAGCATAGGAACCTAGAGTTTGCCGTCGGTGACCGGGTTTACTTGAAGATTAAACCGTGCAAAGGGGTATCAAGGATCCGACGCTTGAAAAAGCTCAGTCCAAGGTACTTAGGACCGTTTGAGATCGTGGAGCGTGTTGGTGATGCGGCTTATCGGCTTGCACTATCTGCAGAGCTGAGCAGTCTGCACGACGTGTTTCACATTTCAGTGTTGAGGAAGGCAGTGCAAGAGCCTACTCATATCGTTGCGGTCGGCAAAGTTCCGGTTGATAGTGGGTTGTCGACGAAGGTCAAGCCCTTACGCATCGAAGATACCGAAGTAAAGCAGCTGCGGAACAAGTCCATTCGGATGGTAAAAGTCCGGTGGGATAATTGCGGCCGAGAGGAGCTCTCTTGGGAGAGAGAGCAAGCGATGCTTGCGGAGTACCCCGAGCTATTTCTCTCAGGTAGTTTATAGCTAAATTTCTTGCTATTTCTGTTTTATAAATTTCGGGACGAAATTCTTTTAAGGGGGGTGGAGTTGTAACACCCCAAAAATCGTGGTTCAGCGAAGTAGGCGGAGTGGTAGTGCTGCACTTGAAGCAGGCTAAATCTTCCCTTTCTTCTCTTAGCGCACGACCATTTCCCTCTTCGCGCACGACCAGTGATCGTGCGCCAGCGATCGTGCGCCCTGTTTATTCTGTTCCGCGATTTTGAGCGGAGAAGAAGATCGGACCGTCCAAATCTTTTGGAAATTGATCCAACGGCTAGGTTTAGTTGCGGGAGACCTTTAGGGCTGATGAGAGGGGGTTAAACCCTCATATTCTCTAAGCCATTCTCTCTCCAAACCCTAGAGAAAGAAGGAGGAGCCAAGGAAGAAGAAGGTAGATCCCGCCATTGACGGAGCTCCGGAGCTCCGTTTCGCGAGCCGTTTCCAGATTTGGAGAGTGCAGCCCGGTGCGGTCGTTTCTCTCCGTGTAGAATCGCGGATCTATGGCGAAAAAGAACGCGACTAGGGTAACGATTCTTCCTCCCGAACTTTGGACTTGTATTTGTCCTTTCATTCCTCTTTCTATGCTTGCATGAGGAATCCCTTTCACCAAATGGGTGAAGTGTAGGATTTCCTCAAGTTCTTCGGAACTCCGGGTAGATTGTGTCCGTCCCCGGCATTATTGCATGTAGAAAATCCGGTAGTCGTGCGGATTTAGGCATTTTGTGTGAAGCCTATTCGTGGCCGTGAGCCCGAATCGGTGATGCTTGATTTGCGACGTTGCATTTAGGTTAGGCCTAGAATGCGTGCCGGAGAATGACTCCGTGAAATCATCTATAGTAATGCGGGAAATAAGTATAGGCGTCTTGTGAAGATGCTAACGAAAGCCCCATGCTTTGAGTTTGGTTGAAGGCAAACCTTCACCACGAAATTGATGCGGAGCGTATTGCACCTCCCTTGTTGAGTATTCGTGAAACCTAGACCCTTGTGAAGGGGTTAGGTGCGTAGCGTATAATTAGTGTAGCACTTGAAAGTGCTAAACCCTTACGGGCCGAGGCGAAGCCGTACCCGCGTCGTGCGATAGATCGCGACGATTAGAGCACGAGCAAAGCTAAACCGAACCCGTTTCCATGCAGATCGGTAAGAGGTCCCTTCCTCAGGAAAGCCGTGTGATCATGGGAGAGGTCGTGGAAGGTGTCATACCTAGACCGACCAAAAGCTCTTGTTTCCACCCAAGGTTGTGGCCCTTACGGTGGAGTGTTTTGTGAAATGGATGTTATGATTAGCCTCTTGCGATTGCTTAGGCGGTTGTGGGGAACCTTCGGGTGAACCCAACCAACATCATGTGCATACCTAGGTTCCCCTCTCTTTTGATGCTCAACCTAGAAGATTGATTGTGCTTGAAACCTCACCTTGTGTAGTTTGCACTTTCTTTATATTTAGTACTTGTGCTAGTATGGCTTGCTTGCAGGGTAGAAGCTCCGCCGCCCCGGAAAAGGGGTGGGGTCGTTATAATTTGGTCAGCTGTGCTGACCGTTACTTTGTTTGCCACCGCTTGGTGGAATGTTCTTATGCAGGTGCAGGTGAGCCTAGCGGGAAATAGCGGGCGTTGGCCCTTTGCAATGTTGGCCCTCGAAGGCCAGCCCTTTTCCTGTTATTCATGTATGGCCGGCCTGCGTGCCGATGTATGCTTTTGGAGTTTTGTGCATTGGATGAATGTAAGGCCTTAAGGCCGTAACTCTTATTCAGGATACATTCCTATGATAGTGGACAGTTCTATTTGAATGGTTTAATTAATGCTTCCGCTTACGTGTTGTACTCTCGTTTAGTTGTTACTTTTCTGTTTATCACCTTTTAACTCCTAGCTAGTGTGGTTTGTATGACGTGGGGTCCCGGCCGGACCTACTGTTATACTATCTGTACTGGCAGGGTGTTACAATTTGGTATCGGACGGTCGTGCATTTTCTATCCAGAATTCATGACTGCGCATATCGCACGGTCGTGCATTTTCCTTACGCTCGGTCATAGGTGATCTTGCGTTCTCTTCTGGGGTGGAATACAATGTTCTGTCGTTGATCGTGCATCTCTACGCACGGGCAGTGCCCGTGCGTGAAGGAATTGCACGATCGATCTGTTTAGCCTTGCTTTTTGGCCTTTCTGAATTTACCCGTGCGTTTTTGCGCACGGACGATTTCGACTGTGCGCGAGTAAAATGCATGAGCGATCTGGGTCGCCTTCCTTCTTTTATTTACGATTAATATCGCACGGTTCACACACGGTCGTGCGTTCGATCGTGCGTGACCAAATTTCTGATTATTTTGTATAAAAGCTGCAACTCTTGCGCTATTCCGGATCGAAGTTCTTTCTCGCGCCCAGAGCTCTAGTTCCGCGCCATTTTCGTCGCTCCATCACCGCCACCTTCGGGAGGAGCTCCGGCCGCCATTCTCTTGCAAATCTCAAGTCGGAGCGTCCTCTAGGCCTCCTCCATTGTTCGTGGACCTCCAAAGCTCCATTTTGAGGGATTTTCTGCTGCATATATGAAGTTCTCCGGTAAGATTGTGGCCAAAGAAGATTGAAGGAGAAGACGGGTATAATAGAAGAAGGTGACAGCTCTTCCGGACCCCGGACGGCAGTTGGAGCCCGAGCTCGGACAAGGATTGACAACCCTAGATTTCGGCCATGAACCTCCGATGAGTCTCCGTGCTTTGGTTGTAATCTAAACCTCCTTTACATTGTAGTGTGTTATTCCTTAATTATTTGGGTGTATGAACAATATTTGCTAAACCTTGTTTTGTCATTTAATATTTCATGTCTATGTGAAATCGTTATGTGTGGTTTATGCAAGTGAGGAGCGCTCCATTCCATCCTCCATCCCGCCGTCATGTTCGTGTGCCGCACTAGCAATTGCTAGTGGCGTGGTTGTCGACGAGGTGCTTGCGACCCTCATTTCGCCTGCCTACTCGCCCACCGCCTAGTGAAGCGTGGCATAGCGGCCAGTGTAATCCATTCTCCTGACGAAGCAGCGCGCTCAAGGCCTGCACAGTTCGATTCCGCTATCCTACTCGTCCATCCGCCCTTGCGAAGCAGCGCGCTCAAGGCCTGCCTAGTCTCCATTCCGCCAAGCGAAGCATTGCATAGCGACATTGCATAGGAGTAGTTGTAGTATTTTCTTTTATTTTCCAAAAGCCAAATCAACTCTCCCGCATTCCACCCGACTTAAGGACTTCAATCTCAAGTCCTTTCTCAAAAGTAAACTCCACCTTACTGTGTTCCTTCGAGATCGATACTTGGGGATTCACTCCCACATTTTATATTACTTGAACGATCGGTACACTGCCGTTTCGTGCCGCAGTCTAGCTACCGCCTATAGCTGTGTGCGAGATTCGCGCATCAAGTTTTTGGCGCCGTTGCCGGGGAACACAGACGTGTGAGTTTTCTTGAGAGGGAGAGCCGAGAGATAGTAGTTCTTCCAAAGTGTATAGCCGCTTTGTTATTTTTGTTTGCTTTTTAATTATATATTGTTTGTTATTATTTCTTCCTCTTCTGTTTTCAAGTTTTAGGCAAGTTTAATCCAAGTAGTTTTATCAGTTTGTGTAAATTTCCTTGCAAAGAATTTCAGTTTCATTATATCTATTTTAATTATTGAAAATGTCTTCATGGGAAATTTCTCCTATCATACGACAAGATGGCCTATTATATAGACCAAATGAAGGAGTTAAATGATAGGCAGTGTAGGAACTTTGTTTGCTTGATGTGTCGAGAAGAGGGTCATGAATTGAAGGGCTGTCCTAGTCTTTTCAATCCTGACCGCCGCTCCTCCACTCATGACAACATCGTCCCTATCACACATTCTTTACCCATGGAGGCAATCGTGCCCTCTATCCCCGAGTTTATCTCGTGCATGGACTCCTCACTCCCTGTGTATGGCTTCACTCCTAGTGATGGTGATCACTCATCTGTTGGCCAACAAGGAGAGGAATGGGAGCTCCTAGATGCTCCTGAGTGGGATGTGGAAAGTATTCTTTCATCGGGGAGGCGGTAGCAGATCTTTTTGCGGAGGAACCAAATCTTTTTGTTCCTCCAGTTTCTTTGCAAGATTTTTCTACACACATTCTTTATGATCCTATCGAAGTGAAGGAGTGGGGTGATGCTTCTGACTCGGAGGATGCTCCAAAGTGGGACGAGGAGTTTGTTTTCCCCGAAGGGGAGAATGAATACTTTGAACACGACGGTGCACCTCGGTGGGATGAGGAGGATACTCTCTCTGATGAGGAGGTTTGCACTTCCTCATGGGACGAGGAGGTCCAACTCACCACCGAGGCCCTTGAGTTCTTGGGTTCCCCTCGCTATGATACTTACGATGATGATAGCGATCTATCCTTGGATCCTGCCGGGAGTGAAACTGGGACCACTCCCCCGATTTTTGATTACTTAAGTCATTCCTTTCATTTATTTCTTGAACCCCCTTCTCATCTGAGCCTGTGCAGGTTGAATCTTCACAGGTACTTCAGGAGGACTTGGAGCATTTTGCTCAAGTCAATGAGGAGTGCATTCTCATATGTGAGGAGGTTGACCCCCCCCCCCCCCCCCCCCCCCCCCTCCGTAGAGGAAGCCTCATTCATTGCCTTCTCCTCCTGCTGCCTCCCTGGAGACGACACCTTGCTGGGCAAGGATTTATTTTGTGGTGAGATGAGTGAGGTCCAGCCTTCCTCCTCTTCTTACTTCCTATTTCCTCTACCCGTGTCAAGCAGGTATTATTATTTAGGTAGAGAGGTAACTGTTCTGTCGCCGTATCCGTACCCGCTACCGACACGCATATTAGAACAGTTACCTGTGCACTTTTCTTTTCATAGACCCATTAGCTAGAACTGTTTTAAATTTGAATAAGTCGTGCTGGGAGGACAATAACCCCAGTAGTTATCTTACTTTCCTTGCATTTTTATTTCATCTAGTTTGTTTAGTTAGTTGTACTTTATTTTAGTCTGTATATTTTCTTTTGTTTTTACGGAGCTCACCCCTGCAGGTCATTCTTCTGGCAGATGCTGTAGCTTTGTCTTGGTTTACATGCCAATCTTCTGGTATGCTCACTTGCTGAGCATTGGGTACTTTCTTCCCATAA
Organism: Dactylorhiza incarnata; assembly: GCA_033032865.1. NCBI lineage: Eukaryota > Viridiplantae > Streptophyta > Magnoliopsida > Asparagales > Orchidaceae > Dactylorhiza > Dactylorhiza incarnata. The sequence continues at coordinate 4,316,828 of JAWHQI010000238.1, read as the reverse complement.
CCCTCATTTAAATTTCATGTTGATATTTTATGCTGGTTTGTTTAGTTTAAGTCTGGGGGAGATATATTTATTGTACCCACTGCACGTGCACATCTCAGTGCATACTAGAAGTAATTTTATCTCATTTATTTAGTAATGTTCATCATTTCCGCACACCACAACACCCACTTGAGCGTGTACTCATCTGTATGCATGCTCTGAGTGAATTTAATTCTTCTGCATATTTGGGAAAGTCTAGGTGATGGCTTAAGACTATGTAACGGAGTAAAATGTTGACTCCAGTAGAGCTCCTAGTCGAGTGCTCGGTTGCATAGAAATTTGTGTAGATTAGACTTCTTTTTATACTTATGGTTTTATATTTTTCTACTAGTGTAAATGTTGTTTACTCTACTCAAATGGTGAACCCGGTGTGAATCAAATGGTAGCATATGGATATGTGTGTAAACAATCGCTAGACTCGTATTGCTTGAGTCGGGAGAAAGGAGAATCTTTCTCGGTGGCTAGAACTTGCCCCAAGCGATTCTTGAAGCATTGACATAGGATAGTTCTAGTACGTGAGAATGACGTGGGCCATTATTTTGGCCCGGTTGAGCCTTTGTGCCATTCCTGATATCTTCCCTCGCTAGCCCCTTTGTGCCTACCCCATTCTTTTGGTTCAGCTCCACTATTGTTCACCAAAAGCTTAAAAGCCTAACCTAGTCGCACACCCAAATCTGAGCTTTAGTTATAGTTGTATTTACATTTTGGGGGGTATTGATTGTGGTGTTTATTTTGTGAATTTGTGGATATGCTCATTTGAAAAATATGCTGAAAGAAAAAAAAGACAAGAAAAAGAAAGTTGGAAAAATATGAAAAAAGTGAAAAAGAAAAAATGAGTTTTATTGAAAATCATTTAGAAAAATTCTGTATTGGGAATAGGCGGTGCACACACCTATGTTGCAAAAGTCCAAGTCTGGGGATGTGGTGCACTTGTTTATTTATAGTCGTGCGGGTAGCTCAACCTTATGCTCATGTTGGGTTAGGTGTGCTTAGCCTCCCTGTTTATCTTTGTTTACCTCACCGTAACCCAAGCCCCATCTCTAACCTAAAGCCTACCGACTCACGCTATGAACCAATCTAGTGTCGTGGAGAGAATGTGACCGGGCGAGCCTATGGTCACCGACACCGATGGATTTCAGTGGAGTTTGTCTGGCACCCCAATCTTGAGCAATGCTCATCTCAGCGCTTAGTTTACTTTCTCCGTATGCGTGACCGGATGATTCACCGTAGTTCACTATTTTGAGTGGTTGTAATATGCTTTTACTCTTTTAGAAATCTATAAACTGTTTGTGTATAATGAGAAATCTTCTCTATTATATTTCTTATGCACGTGAGCATGCGACTTCGCATGGTACTCTGTATTGTAATTCTAAGCCATCTACTTTTCTTTCCCCATTTGCTTAGAATTTGTTTGCTGGGACGCGCAAACAGGTAAGTCTGGGGGTGTGATGAGTCCAATTTATATACTAATTTTCGGACTCATCCGGGATATTTTTCCTGCATTTGTATTTCAATTTTTGTTAGTATTTGTTTATATTCACCATGTTCATGCTTTTACTTGAAGTGCATGTTTAGGCCCATTTTGGTGTGCAATTGCACGCTACATTGCTAGGGGTAAGCACACTGTGCTCCCCATCGTATTTCTATTTTCATGTTGGAGCAGGAAGGGTATTCCTAGCTGTGTTGTGGCTGATGCAGGTGGACGGTTCATCCATTTCTCTCCAGAATTCATGACTGCGCATATCGCACGGTCGTGCATTTTCCTTACGCACGGTCATAGGTGATCGTGCGTTCTCTTCTGGGGTGGAATACGATGTTCTGTCGTTGATCGTGCGTCTCTACGCACGGGCAGTGCCCGTGCGTGAAGGAATTGCACGATCGATCTGTTTAGCCTTGCTTTTTGGCCTTTCTGAATTTACCCGTGCGTTTTCACGCACGGACGTTTTCGACCGTGCGTGAGTAAAACACACGAGCGATCTGGGTCGCCTTCCTTCTTTTATTTATTATTAATATCGCACGGTTCACGCACGGTCGTGCGTTCGACCGTGCGTGACCAAATTTCTGATTATTTTGTATAAAAGTTGCAGCTCTTGCCCTATTCCGGATCGACCTTCTTTCTCGCGCCCAGAGCTTTAGTTCCGCGCCATTTTCGCCGCTCCATCACCACCACCTTCGGGAGGAGCTCCGGCCGCCATTCTCTTGCAAATCTCAAGCCGTAGCGTCCTCTAGTCCTCCTCCATTGTTCGTGCACCTCCAAAGCTCCATTTTGAGGGATTTTCTGCTGCATATATGAAGTTCTCCGGTGAGATCGTGGCCAAAGAAGATTGACGGAGAAGACGAGTATAATAGAAGAAGGTGACAGCTCTTCCAGACCCCAGACGGCAGTTGGAGCCCGAGCTCGGACAAGGATTGACAACCCTAGATTCCGGCCGTGAACCTCCGATGAGTCTCCGTGCTTTGGTTGTAATTTAAACCTCCTTTACATTGTAGTGTTATTCCTTAATTATTTGGGTGTATGAACAATGTTTGCTAAACCTTGTTTTGTCATTTAATATTTCATGTATATGTGAAATCATTATGTGTGGTTTATGCAAGTGAGGAGCGCTCCATTCCATCCTCCATCCCGCCGTCATGTTCGTGTGCCACACTAGCAATTGCTAGTGGCATGCTTGTCGACGAGGTGCTTGCGACCCTCATTCTGCCTGCCTACTCGCCCATCCGCCTAGTGAAGAGTGGCATAGCGGCCCGTGTAATCCATTCTCCTGACGAAGCAGTGCGCTCAAGGCCTGCACAGTTCAATTCTGCTAGCCTACTCGTCCATCCGCCCTTGCGAAGCAGCGCCGTCAAGGCCTGACTAGTCTCCATTCCGCCAAGCGAAGCATTGCATAGCGGCATTGCATAAGAATAGTTGTAGTATTTTCTTTTATTTTCCAAAAGCCAAATCAACTCTCCCGCATTCCACCCGACTTAAGGACTTCAATCTCAAGTCCTTCATCAAAAGTAAACTCCACCTTACTGTGTTCCTTCGAGATCGATACTTGGGGATTCACTCCCACATTTTATATTACTTGAACGATCGGTACACTGCCGTTTCGTACCGCAGTCTAGCTACCGCCTATAGCGGTGTGCGAGATTCGCGCATCAACTGTACATGGAAGTATTTGACCCTAGAGTCAACATGGCTGTTGAAGAGGGACTTTATATTCCCATGGCTATTCCCGTGGACCCAACAGTAGTCCCTTTCCCTAAAACTCTATCTCAGTTCACAAAGGATGAAGTAGTCTTGGTCACTATGGATAAAAGAGCCAATAATTATCAATGCAATTGATGATTCCATATTTCAAAACTTAATCCATTGCAAAATTGCAAAAGAAATGTGGACTCCTTAGTTACGTACATGGAATGAACATAAGAAGTTAGGGATGACAGGAAATCCCTTCTTAATCAAGAGTATGAAGCCTTCAGGCAAGAAAAGAAAGATCACATAGCTGCATGCTATGAAAAGTTCTTCAAAATAGTGAATGAGATCAGAACTTATGGAAAAACGTTCACTAACTATGAGCTCAATGATAAGTTCTTGTGATCTCTGAACAAGGAGTAGGATATGAAGTTGTGTGCAAGTAGAGAAGTTGACAATATAGGGAACATGGAGCCTCAAGTGCTGTATGACAAACTTCTTTCATATGAACTACGGCTGAATACTAGAAAATCTGAGGAAGAGAACTCCAAGGCTCACAGTAGAGAAAGGACAGTGGCCTTCAAAGCTGAAACTTCAAGAAGGCACAAAACAGTGGAGCCTATCTGTGTCTCAGAGGATGAGAACATCAACAACTCCAGCCCTGAGCTCTCAGATGGCGAACTCTCCCTGTTCACAAAGCAGTTCAAGAAGCTGCTACGAAATAGAAGAAGAGGGAGCAGAAGACATGAATCTTCACCCTCTAGCTCAAGAAGGGAAGACCTGTCTGGAACCAGACATAAGTCTGACAGGTATGATTCAAAACCAAATAAATAAGTCTCTTCTAACATTGTTTGTTAAAGTTGTAAGAATTCTGTACACATCATTGCTGATTGTCCATTCAAAAGAATTGAGAATAGTGAAGAAAGGAAACACTCAAAGAGCAGGAAGGTGGAGAAGAGCTTTGTGGACAAGAAAGTGAGAACACTCAGTGACAATGACACTGAGTCATCCTCATCAGAATCATACAACCTTATGACATCAATGACTTTCTCAGATGAAGGAAGTTGTGATGAAACCCATCATAACTAGGTAATTCCTAAAGCCTCTCCAACTATATCTGACACGGATTTTGATGCCCGCTCCTCTTCAACTGTAAGAGAAGGTGACTCTAAGTATACTGAGAAATTTGGGACCCTGCTTGAAGCTCTTAAGAAAGCAAAAGCTTTTTGTAAGGCTCATTCAGCTGAGATCATCTCCTTGACTGACAAAAAAGATGATTTGCTTGAGAAAGTTAATGAACTAACTCAAGAGAAGGCCAAATTATCAATCTCCACATTGAGCACTAGCACTTTAACAGAAGTAATTAAACACAAAACAATAAAATCAAAGAGCTGGAGGATAAGCTCCTAGTGGAAAGGAAATTATGGCCAATTATTCCAAGCCACAAATAGTCCTTCCCTTGATTGATAGTTTTTCTCAAACCAGTAAGAAAGGTTTATGCTATACTCAAGGTGAAGATAATGGGAAATCTTCTTAAGGAAAGACCATTTTCAGAAAAGTGATCATACCTATAAATTCATATGATCACAACAATATATATGGGTATAAAGAGAGCAAGAAGACAGATGGTGGTCTTAAGCTCCCTTCCACCTGGATAAGAAAAATGCATACTTTCCTAGGGAAGAGCGCTCTATCAGCACCCCAAAAGAATTTCTCTGTGAAATCTATTCATATAGTTTTTGATGAGAGCAACATGCTGCATAATCCTCTATCTAGTTCATGCAGTACAAGGATTGTGATAACTTCTTAAAAAGAAGTTATTTTTATCTAATTAATTTATCATTACACACCCTAATGTGCATAAATTTGTATTAAATGTTCAGAATATGACTAAATATATCATTTATATAAATTTGGTCTATTATTATTGTGTATGAGATTTTTTTGTAGAAATGTCGAAGAAAAATCTAATTTGAAGAAGCAAAGGAAAACCAGATTTTTCTGCCTGGGAAAGTTGTTGCAACAACTTTTTTGGTTGTTGCAACAAGTTTGGGTCCAAAAATTCTGCTTTTAATTCTGAATTTAAAAGATGGCGGCAGTTATTTTACATGAAAAGATGCGACTATTCAGTGAGAATTCCGAAATAAAGAGGGGGATATCAATGATAACAAGGAGAATTCAAAAAAGGGGAGAGAGATAGAGAGGGTTTTGGAGAAGGAGTTAGGGCACACCAACGACGATAAGGAAGAAGACAGATTCCTGCATCATTTTGAGAAGAAAATTCCTGCACTTCTTCTTCGCTTTCATCATGACTAGTAAGATCTACCAAATTATGTGTTCTTCCTCATCTCTCATGAACTAAATTGCTATGTCTTGTATGTTGAGAGTACTTTGACTTGTGTGATGTTTTGAACTTTAAGTTTCTTTATGATTGTTTCTGACTCTATCTTTATTGATTTTATGATGTTGTTCTTGGAAATTTTGGGTTAAGTTTTCATCTTCTAAATCCCGTAGCGATATTCGAGATAGGAGTTATGTTGATTTAAAGATGAATGTTTTATGTTGCGCGACAAGATTCGAGAGAGGAGTTGCATATATTTTTCACCAAAGTTTCTGCTTTTATACTGCGCCGCAAGATTCAAGAGAGGAGTGACGCAAGTGTATCATAAAATTAATATATCATTAGAAGGGAGAAAGAGATTTCGTCTTCTTGGTAGCAACGCTGATTTGTGTACTTGATGTTATTCTTTATTGTTACCTAAGTTAGAGATAACTAGGAGGATATGGGGTAAACAGATTACATAGATCGAGAGATCATGTTTCCCACTTTCAAAATGTTGCAAGATAGTTGATCAAACATTTAATGAAGAATCAGATTGAGAATTCATTACTATAAGTAAAGGAAATCAATGTATAAGACTTTTTCTCTAAATTGTTATCAAAAGTATTTTTAGATAATCGTAGTAATAATTGTTGAAACCAAGACTTGGCCCGAACGAGGAGATCGGACCCCTTAGAGGGGGCAGGTAGCACCTACTGATCCCGCGGAAGCAACAGACCGGAGACTAAGAGCTAAGCACAGACCCTTTGATACATCACGGAGGACCCACCACACACCTGGAAGATCTTAGAGCGCTTTCCCTCCCAAGCCAAAACTGAAGCCGGGCACCTTGGAGAGCCTGAGGAGCTAACCAAAGAGAACCTGAGGAGAAGAAAAGGTCTATTTATAGCCTTTTTGAACTGGTCTGCTAATAGCGGGATTTCGCCTTTTGATTTCGCTATACGCACCCCAAACTGGCCTGCTAACAGCTAAACTCCGCTATTCTGGAGGGCTATTGGCAATCCACCAGGGATATCAGGGTAAATTCACCTGCAGATCCTTGCTGGGAGAGCGGCCCATGAAGGCGCCACTCACCGGCCTCTCAGCGAGCTAGGCTCACAAGAGCCCCTCTCGCAGGCAGGGGCGAACCTCCACTCGTCATGCCAGACTGGCGTTGCGAGGCCTCGTCTGACTCGCCATGGCTAAATGCACCCTAGAGCTGTCTTCAAAACATTCATGTTGTCGCCTCTCGCTACTCGTGAGTCTCTGGTTCACCTCGCCCAGCCTTGGCAAGGTACTCGCAACGAGTCTGCGAGTATCCCTTGAATTACTTGTGATTGATTACTCCGCGAGTTGGTGAACACTGGGTTGTACACAATCCCCGCTCTTCGCGAGATTATGCTAAGCTCGTGAAGAAACATCCAACCCTTTGTGTTCGCCGGACGAGGATGAGCTGACGCGAATCTTTTGTGGGCCCCATCCCCAGTGCTATAAATATCAACATCTCTGGGTGATGAGGGGACCCTTTATTCCCTTCCCCTTTTCTTCACTACTCGCAACTGCCATTGCTGAAGATGCCTCTTTCGGAAGAAGCTCAAGCTCGCCTAGCCGAGTCCCGAGCGAAGGGGAACTCGGTCACAAATCAGCTTGTTCCCTGGGCCGCACGACGAACTTAGCCTCCTCCTATGAAGAGGGCACAGGCAGTGCGGCGGCGCTTCGGGATGACCGGGTCCTCCCTCCGGGAAATACTACATGATCCCCTACTCACCGGGCAGGTACTCAGATTTGCCTACCTTCCAATCCATATCTTGATGTTAAACTTTTAATCTTCGGAGCGCGTCCCTGGCGGGGGTTCTTGCGGGTGAGACCCTAGAAGGTACTCACCTTCCTTCACCCGGGGGAAACAATTCTTCGGCCACCCACGTGGAGGTATTCGACCCGTCGCCTTCACCGTGACCGAGTAAGATTCCAACATTATCTTAAAGCCGAATTCTCCTACTGAGCTATTTCAATCTTAGCAGAGAGCCTCCTTGCGACTCCTGGGAGGGACGCTCCCCCACCGAGTTCACCGCCTCCTATGCAGTCACTGCCCCCATCGGGCTCGCAGCCCCCGCCTGTTTCACAACCTCCACCGGGCTCGCAGCCTCCGCTGGACTCGCAACCTCCACCGGGCTCGCAGCCCCCACTGGACGGGACAATCCTCGCTCCCGGGTACACCCTTCTGGGCCATCAAAGCTCCGACAGCTCGCCTCCCGCTGACATCCAGGTTTCGAGCAACCTTCCCCGCATTCCATGCCTGGGGAAGTCCGTCACGATGAAGTATTCAATGCCCTTCCAGGGGCAGTCGAGCTCCTCCCGCCAACGACCCGGTAATTTGTCACGCGAGGACCAAGCATATCGAGATCGAGCATCATTTCATTTGTGAGAAGGTGCAGGAGGGGTCTCTTTCGTTCGAGCATGTTCGCAGTCAGGACAACGTTGCTGACATATTCACAAAGGCGCTGGCGAAGGGGCAGTTCACTCGGCTAAGGAGTTTACTTGGGCTGTTTTCAACTTCCCACTTCAAGGGGGAGTGTTGAAAATGTTGAAGTGGAAGTTGGCGGTCTGGGAGGAGACCGCGCAGTATGGTCTAACTGCGCGAACTTGCGGTCTCCTTTCTGCGGTCTGACCTATTCGTCTAGCCGCTGGCTTTTTCGGTCTAATCGTCGTTCCTTGTCCAAGGGTTCCGAGGTGAGGCCGCGCGGTCTGGTTTATGAGACCGCGTGGTGGGCTGTTCTGAATTGTGCGGGTTAAGCTGTTGACCGCACAGGGTTGTGTTCTAGGATGGGCAGTCCGGTCTGGTGGCTGTCCGGGTTTTTTGTGGTGCGCGTCGACTAAGTTTTCTTAGTCGCGCGGTCTCCCCTTTTGTGTTCGTATAGCTGGTTCTTCGGCGACCTGCTGGAATATGCGGTCACTGTGTTTGGTCAACTTGGCGGGCTGTTGCCTTAGTCGGCCTGGCTGTGTTCGCGATCTATGGAGGAGGCCTCGTGTGGAGAACACAGGTAGTGAGCATCATGACCGGGCGAGTTGTCATGGACGCTCGGATTCTTGGAGGAGTGGCGATCTCCGGTCCGGGTTGAAGTCGGCAAGCTCACGGCGCAGAGCGATCTTCTGACCGCGCGGGTTGACCGGTCTTGGTCACACGGTCAGAGGGCGGTGACTCTATCTCATAGGGTGGTGACTGGATCAGGTCACACACCTATAAATAGGAGTCACTGTAGCAGCAAACTTAATCGCACCAAGTGTAACCTCAGCTCACGTCTATTTCTTGCGGTCTCATTTTTGTGACTGGCCGGTTAGCTGATTGAATTTCCTTGTGCAGCTTCTGCGGATTGTGCGGGCAGGAGCGGTCACCTCTTCTTCTAAGGTGTTCGGGCGGTCTCGCGGCTTGCAGTGCGGGTCGCGGAGTTCTCAGTTGGTGTTGTTCAAGTCGCAGGCAGGCAGTTCGGGCGGTCTCGCTTTCTAGTCGCGCGAACTCGCAGGTCGGGCGGCCAGGCGGTCTCAGGATTTCAGAACGCTGGTTATCTTTCCTTCAGCCTTGTATTTTCCTTTTGGTTTTGTGTACTGGCGAAATCATGTCTCTTCATGTATACCTCACACTGTAATGAAGATTTTTGCTATTATCAATAAAGATTGTGTTGCTTCATGTGCTTTTGGTTGTTGGCTTTAACTTGGAGTTGTACAATTCTTGCTCACTCCTAGATCTAAGGAAATTTTCACACAGCTGAGATAGCTGAGAAGGTCTTAGCTAATCCGCTGAGATGGCTAGAGGTGTCTCAGCGGTTGACAATACATTGTTCCAGTGGATTACAACTCCGTCTCAGCGGTTCCGCTGAGACGGGCTGACTAAATTAAAACATGCCCTAATTGACACGTCAGCAATGTAAAATCAATCAAATTAATTAGTCTAGTCAACATATATACTTAGGGCAAATCTAAAACTAAGTCAAGCCCTTATAAATAGATGAATTTTGATTAATTAATTACACTTCTCATTAACCTAGCCAACGAGACGAACCTTCTCCCTCCCATCTCAGCGACCTATACTTCCGAAGAAATGGCGCCAAAGATGTCAAAAGATCTCCATGAAGGATATTAGATAGTAAGAAATGGATTCCAACATGCCCCTGCAGAAATAAGAGAAGTGATTCAATTTCCATCAGATCAAGGACTGGAATATGTGTTATCTGAGCCAACAATAATTCTTAGAACTGAAGTTCTAGAATTCTTCACCAGTGCCAAGATGTCCTCATCCAATTCCTCAATCAAGGGAAAGATAGGGAGTGTAAAGATAAAAATCTCTCTTTGGAAAATGGAGTAGGCCCTTCAGCTGACCTCTTGTAGTGAAGAAGAGGAAGAATAAATTTCTGAAAAAGATAATGACCAACCCTTACAATGGTGTGAGTATTGTGATGCCAAAACTGGCTCACTAAAGAGAAAGTTCTTCAATCAGAGAGGCAAACTGCTCTCTGATATTGTTGGCAAGGCAATATTGTGTAAGCCAAGATCTCATGACACCATATCCAAACACATGTTTGAATTGATGTCAAGAGTCATTCTGAAGAAGAAGACATCACGGGCAACTGTCTTATTTCAAAGGATTAGAGAATGTCTACAAGCCCCCAACCTTGGCAGAATTCTCTCACTCTACCTTCTAAACACCTGCCCAGAGAACTTTGACTGGTCAAAAGGAACAAACCTCCATTATCTGAAGAGAATGGATATCAAGACCCTGGACAGATTCTCAAAGGTCCTCCCTATGAGGCAACCCTCTGAGCCCAAGGAAATGAAGAAAACTTTGGTCAAAGGGCTGAGGTAAGCCAGAATTGTCTTCTCTGATTCTGGGTTAGAGGCAGAAGAGAATGTCCCATAATTGAACACACTAGGACCATCCAGCAGTCCACCTAAGGATGATAAAAAAGGAGAACATGACACTGAAGGTCATGAAGGGCATGCTCTAGAGAAAGAGCTTGAATAAGAAAAGGATTATGCTGCTGAACAAGAGAATCAGATGGAAATGGTTGTTGCTGCTGCTATTGATAAAGGTGTATAACATGTACCATCCTCTTCAGAAGATCATGAGGATGATCAAGGGAACTCTGCTTCTTATCTTCAGGGTAAGTTTGATTTTATTATCTCAAATCTAGAGACTAGATTTAAACTAATTCCTGCTGACCCAGAAGATTTCTGGGGAGATGATCTTGAAGATGATAATGCCCCATCTGAGGGGGAGCAGCAGAGGAGAAGTTTGGATAAAGAGGAAGAAGGTGCTCCAAATGAGGGGGAGCAAGCAAAGAAAGATGCTGAAGCCCAGCCCAGTGATCCAACTAAGGGGGAGAATGATCAGCAGGCAAAGGAGCCAGCTCTCTCAGAAGACCATGCTTCAACATCTGCAGTATCACATGAGAAGCTGATTAGCTCCATCAGTATATTAATTGAAGGTCAGATGAATTCAATGAAGAATTATATTAACAGTTCAATCATAAGAAGAATTCATGGCTGAAGTAAAAGATATTAAGGAAGAAACTGCCTTCCTTAATAAGCAAATGACTAAATAGTTTGATATGGCAGAAAAGTCAGTAGTTTCTCAGAACACTATTCTGAGATGAATGGACAAACATCTTCAATTATCTGAGAATGACATGTCACATGTCAAGAACTATGTGAGCAAGACAGGTGAAGTCATAGAAATAGCCTCGAATCACATTGAAGACTTTGTATGGAAAGCAACTACCACAATGATTGGAGAGGCAGAGAAAATTAAGGATGAGCTCATGTCTGATGTGGAAAATGCCTTCCAAATACTTCAGGTTATGTAGCAGCTGCCTCCCAGACCATATAAGCCAAAGTGGTTGAAGAAGCCAAAAAGGGGGAGGTGGCCAATGCTGAGACCAATTCTGAATTGGCTCTCCAAGTGCTACAAGGAACAAGGATAGCCCAAAATCTTCCCTTGCTAGATAACTACAGGAAGGAAGATTTTGAATTTGAAGGACAATCCAAGATAGCTCAAGATGCTCAGTTGGCTAGAAGTAGAAAGAGAGAAGGAGTATTGCTAGCTGAAGAATTCATGGCTAAGCATAGGGAAGAGCAGGGCAATGCCCCAGATTATGAATATTGGAGTGAGGACTCCAAGAGCATTATCCTTAATGCCTGGCTCAGCCATGGTCAAGTGTGCAAGGACATTTACCAGATCTATCCAGCTGAAGAGTGGATTAAGCATCTGGAGAGAAACACTCAAAGAGATAGAATCTTCAAGGAAAATCTAGTGAGAAAGAACAATCCAAGAAGGATGCCCTACAAATACATTCCAAAGCCATACCTATATTTCAAGACGCAAGAAAACAAGAAGAAGCTAGCTGAGATAGCTGTTGCTGCTAAAGGGAAGGAGGTTGCTTATGATAAGGCTTAAAGTTCCAAGTGAAGAAAAATATAAATTGATGTATTTAGTTTTTCAGTAAATCAAATTGTAATTTGAACTATGTATCAGCATTTTAGCAGCAATGAAAATGAAATTTCTGTTGAAATTGATAGTTTGTGTTATAGGCCAATCCAACTCAAAGCTTAATATTATGCACTATTGAGAGTGCACAGTTAACCTCACTAGATTTCTCTAGAGGGGGGGGTGAATAGAGATTTGAAATATTTTGTGCAAAGTTAATATATATATATGTATGATCACAGATTAGAGCTTCCCACACACACCAACAAGAATTAAAACAATAAAGCAAATGTAAGAAAGAAAATCCACAGCACAACACAAGAAAATATAGTGGTTCCCCAAACTTTGGGTAGTCCACTCTTCTACCCCCTTGGTAGGAATTCACTAACTTGCACTGAGTCTTTTGATAAGGAGACTCTTAGAACCACCCTGAGTCTTTTGATAAGGAGACTCTTAGAACCAATACACTGAATTTTTTGAAGAGAGATTCTAAAAACTCTTTTACAATAGTGAATAAGAATGAAAAGGAAAGAATGGAATAAAGCAAATAATGAATCTTCTTCCTAGCAAGAAGATTTGAAGCACAAGTTAAGAATTGAATCTTTCTTCTATAGAGAGAAGAAGATTTGTAGCCTTTCTCTCTTTTAGTGAGAGCAATCAGATTTTGCAGCAGTGATCAGTGAGCAGAAGCAGAAGTAGAAATGGATGAAAGTTGCTGCAGAGCTTTTTCTCAATATCTCTCTTTTCTTTTGGGAGCTTTTCCTCTATATCATAAAATGTGTGGTGGATCACTCTTCCTGTTTTTCCTGCCGACTTGCTCTTTATTTTATAGCTCTGTGTAATAAGATAGTACTATAGGAGAGGAATCAATTAGCAGCCAGAGATTTAGGTAGAGAGAAATATTTCCATAGCAGATTTAATCATAAATGGAAAATATTAATTTAGATTTCAAATAATATCCAAAACAGATTTCATCAATTTAGCCAAGAATCAAATAGAAGGAAAGAATGATTCAGAACGGCTATAAAATATTAACATCATTCTATATAAATCAGATCTTCAGAAAAGAAGGAAAGAGATCTGGCGCAGATTCAAATCTGTCAAACAAATCGACGTGCGTCGATTACTATTCGACGTAAGCGTCGAATTTATCTTAGCCCAACGTCGAGAGGGATATGAGGAATGTGCGTCGACAAAGGTGCGTCGACTTCTTTGTATGCGTCGACTAGAAATCAGAGTAGCGTCGACAGGACCTACGTCGAAATCTTCCTAAAGTTACTTCGACATATCCTGAAGAAGACGTCGACTCTATTTCGACGTAGCGTCGAATACCATTCGACGCATATGTACTTTGTCTTTGTTATTCATTCATAAAACTCTTTCTTTAACTCATTTCTAGGGGTTAAGAGAAATCATTTTCCCAACAATCTCCCCCTATTTGTCTTAACCCTTTTTAAGGAGAAATTGTCTTAGCATAAAATCATCTCAGCATATAATTTGAAAAGATAAGAAGTATGTCACTTAATCAAAAGTGAAATTTAGAGAGGGAGATCATATAGACAGATATTCCAGAATCATATAGACAAATTTCATATTTATACCAGTTCTTTTTCAATAAAATATATCAGCATTGTTCTCAAATACTACTCAGGTGGTGTAGGAGGAGTCTTTCTTTTTCTTTTGAAGACCTTGGTGGGTTGCTCATCAGCAGTTAGTATTCTCAGCTCCCCCTGAGTTACAGCAGTTGGCTCCCCCTGAGTCCCAGCTTCAGTTAACACAACTTCTTGCTGCTCTTTTTCATTTGCAGCTGTATTCACAAACTCAGCTCCCAGTTCCTTGGTTTGTTCATCAGTTAGTATAGCTTCCAGCTCCCCCTGAAGTTCACCATCTATCCTTACAGCCTCATTTTCTACTCTGTTATCCTCCCCTTGTAGTATTATCACTTGTTCTGCAACCTCTCTTGCTATGCTGAGTACCTCTATTGTTTGTTCATAATTGAGAGGCTCAGGTACTGTCTCATTCCCAAGGATCTTGTCAGAATTTTGAGGAGAGGACTTGTGAGAGAGAGATTTAGGATTGGAAGGTTGCTCTTCATCTAGATTCTCCCCCTTCTTGACCTTCTTGGCTAGGGAGGTTAAGAAAGACTTAGTCACTCTAGAGGAAGAGAGAGATGACTTTAGAACTTGCACAGAGGCACTGACCCCATCTATTTGGGTGTGCATGTGAAGGATGGAGGAATGAAGTTGGGAACAGTGCTCATCTAGCATTGCTTGGAATTTTTCAGCTGCTGATTTTATGCACTGAGAGATGAGAGCCTCAGTGGATGTAGATGATTCTTGGTGTGAAGGAGATGGAGGAGGAGTAGATAATGAGTGTGGAGAGGTGAATCTATCATCTGGAGGAGGTGGAGGAATAGAAGAATGCTGAGCAAGGGATTGAGGTGGTATTTGTGTGGATGATGATGGGAGAGAAGAGAGATTTGTTTGAGGAGGTGAAGGAGTCCTTTCAGGAATGGAACCAGGCTTAGGGATTTGCCTGGCCCATTTAGAAAATAGGGCTATGGACATCCTTTTTCCTGGAGGGATGGGAATTCCTTTTGACCTGCAGAGGTCAGGGAAGGAATGGAAGAGAACCTGACTCATGATTCTCATATAAGCATTTTCCTTGTGGGAATATTTGGAGGCTATCATTTTGAGAAGACAGCTGGCCCAATCCACCTTCTTCTTCAGCACAAGAGCCCCCATGATGTTCAGCTGCTGTTTGGGCACTGCATCATGGGCTGAGATCTTGCACAGTAGAACTTTCCCTACTATATCAGCCAACAGCCTATATTCATCAGAGAAGTCTATCTTTTTCAGATGGATTGGTCTTTCTTTTGAGAATTTCATGGTGATGAGTAATTGCTTGACTTCATCAGGTGTGAGCTCAATGGATTCATCACCTAATAGGGTAATAATTTTATACTGGTTGAGTCATTTATAAAAAGCTTATTTTCTTTTCCTATTTTATTGAAATGAGGGTGACATTAGGATATACCTGATGGGAGGTCAAAGGTGGCCCTAATGTGGTCTGCAGAAATGGAGACTGGAGTCTCATAGAGGGTTCCTTGGATTTCTCCTTGTTCGGAAACCTGAACATGAGTTATGAGCTCAGTGAGCTCAATTTCCAGGAGCTTGCATCTAGTGGAGATGAGCTTGTTCAGTCCTGCTTCAGTGAAGAGAGAAATGATGCTTTTATAGTTCTCTGCTGCTGCTTGGAAGGATTCGAGGTCGATGTCGAAACCCGAGTTGATTTTGGGAGCCATTGAAGATTAGAGAAGTAAGAAGGATTGGGTAGACAACGGAGCACGGAGGATAAGAGATGCAGAGAAGAGGAAGTTTCTGAAGAGTCTTTTTAAGTCAGGTGAAGCGTCGAGACAGGGCTCAATTCGAGGCTTTTTCGGTATTCCAGTGGATGTGACCAAAAAATATTCTAAAGTTGCCGCCCTTTATCATAAAGTCGACGTTACGTCGAGTTGAATTCGACGTCGGGTTTAGGGTTTTCCATCGACGTATGCGTCGATTTTAATCGATTTTGGTTTTCGACGGTGCGTCGATTAGAAGTGACCAAAAAAAATCTTTATTTCTCTTTATTTCTTTCTTGGCCCAATGTTTTCTAAGATAGTTTTGAACTAGATTTTATAGAGAGTTTGATTAATTGTACCAGCATTGCTTGGTAGTGTGGCCAGCTTTGTTACATACATAGCACTTGATTATCCTAGTATTAAGGGAATTTAAATTTAGAGTATGATAAATGTTTTGGTTAGGATAAAGATGTTGATTTGAATATAGATGGGATTTTTGGTTAAGATTAATATTTTGTTTGGGATTGAAATGTTTATTTGGACAAAATTCATGATTAGGATGACAGGTTCCTGAATGAGGGTTAGGATGAAAGACTTTTGGAGAGAATGTATTGGTGCGTCGATAACTATTCGACGTATGTTGATAATTGCGTTGATTTGTTATCGACGTATTCCTCAGATTGCGTTGATCTGGTGTCGACGCATGAGGAAAGTTGCGTCGAATTGATGTCGACTTGTCTTTATTCAAGCGTTGAGTAGAGGTCGAGGCATCTGAGAGGTTACGTCGAGAATAAGTCGACGCATTATCATGCATGCATCGACATGAAGTCGACGTATCTGTGTCTTCACAAATTTTCATTTTGCCTTTCTCTATTTTTGCTCCTTTATGTGTTGTTCTTCTTGGATTGATTGTTTCTTCAGATGAAGTATGTGAATCATCAGCTGAATAGTAAGATGTTTCATCAACTTCCTTGGTTTCTTTTTCTCCCTTATCCTGTGGGTCTTTTTCTTGGTTTAACAAATTTACAGGTTTAGTGAATTTTACAGGGCTCATCCAAGCAGGTTTGTTGGATGAAGTTAGGCTGATTGAAGGATCAGCCCCTAGCCCAAGATGTTTGGGTCTTAGTGTTTGTTTTTCAGTGATTTCCTTAAGAGTTTGGCTTCTTATTTTTATTGACTCTTCAAAAGCTTTTGCCTGGGATATTTTATTCTTAAGGAACTGATTTTCTATATTAGCTCTTTCTGTTTCCTTCTTTATTCTGCTAGCTATTGATTCATAATCTTTAGAGGAGTTAATTTCTATGTTTTTCTGATTTTTAGCTACAATGATTTGTTCTTTTAGATCCTCAATTTCTTGATTTATTTTTAGGTGATCTAGGTACATTTTCATAAAATCATTTTTAAAGCTATCACTTTGAAAGTCAATATCATCAAACATACTTACCTCATCCTCATTCTCAGATTCCTCAATGAGAATGAGGTTCTTTTCTTTTTCATCATCAGAGGATAGATCTTCTTCTGATCCTGTTTCACTCCATGATTTATCATCAATCTTTGTATTTTCAAGGGCCATCAAGCAGATGTCTTCTTGTCTGGATCCTTCATTGTCACTTTCAGAGGATGAACTATCCTCAGAGTTTGTTTCACTCCAGGCTTCAGCAATGAAGCCTCTTTCTTTCTTCTTTCCCTTTTTCTTCAGATCTTTCTTTGTCAGATCCTTCTCTGTTTCAGCATTCTCTGGACATTCTGGGGCAATGTGTCCAGGTTTTCTGCAGGAATAGCAAATTATTTCTTTAGTAGGTGTTTTGTCATACCTTGGTCTTGACTCCCTCCTTTTTGGTCCATCTTTCTTGACCCATTTCTTAAACCTTCTGGCCAAGAAACTGAATAATTCTTCTTCAGTGACAGGGGTTCCTTCTTCTGTTGCCTTTAGAGCAATGTTCCTGCTTTTTGAGGAACTTGGGGTGTTTTCTCTTCTCTCCTTCTCCTCTCTAGTTTTCAGCAACTGCTCATAGGATCTGAGTTTTCCTAAGAGAGCATCTGTTGAGATCTCTTTTTGTCCTCTTGTATCTCTTATTGCCCAAATTCTTGAGTCCCATGAACTAGGGAGACTCATCAGTAATTTGTCATTTATCTCAGTGAGAGAGATTTCTCTATCCAAGTCTCTGAGTTGATTGATGATCAGACTAAATCTGTCATACATTTCAGAGATGCTTTCTTCAGCCTTCTTTTGAAAGTTCTCATATTGAGAGATCAAAAGGGCCTTCTTGTCTTTCTTTTCATCAGCACTTCCTTCCACCATCTTTGTGAGGGCATCCCAAATTTCCTTGGATGATTCACAGTCGACAACCTTTTGAAAGATATCATCTGAGAGAGTTGAGACAAGTATGTTCATGGCCTTTAGATCATGAGTTCTTGCCTTCTTCTCATCTTCTGTCCATTCAGATCTTGGAACAAGTGTTTGTGTGATGTTGCCATTTGCATCCTTTCTATAGGGCTTTGGTGGACCTGTTACAGTAATATTGAACAAGTCAGTGTCAATGGAGTTCATATAGATTCTGATTCTTGTTTTCCAAATTGCAAACTTTTCAAGATTGCACATTGGTGGTCTGGTGGAAGCATAATCTTTGATTTGTGCCATGTGAAAAATAGTTTTGAAAAATATATATATATGGGGTAGGACCTTTTTGATCAAGGAGTTATCCTTTTTAGATCAACCTAGCTCTGATACCAATTGAGAGTGCACAGTTAACCTCACTAGATTTCTCTAGAGGGGGGGGGTGAATAGAGATTTGAAATATTTTGTGCAAAGTTAATATATATATATGTATGATCACAGATTAGAGCTTCCCACACACACCAACAAGAATTAAAACAATAAAGCAAATGTAAGAAAGAAAATCCACAGCACAACACAAGAAAATATAGTGGTTCCCCAAACTTTGGGTAGTCCACTCTTCTACCCCCTTGGTAGGAATTCACTAACTTGCACTGAGTCTTTTGATAAGGAGACTCTTAGAACCACCCTGAGTCTTTTGATAAGGAGACTCTTAGAACCAATACACTGAATTTTTTGAAGAGAGATTCTAAAAACTCTTTTACAATAGTGAATAAGAATGAAAAGGAAAGAATGGAATAAAGCAAATAATGAATCTTCTTCCTAGCAAGAAGATTTGAAGCACAAGTTAAGAATTGAATCTTTCTTCTATAGAGAGAAGAAGATTTGTAGCCTTTCTCTCTTTTAGTGAGAGCAATCAGATTTTGCAGCAGTGATCAGTGAGCAGAAGCAGAAGTAGAAATGGATGAAAGTTGCTGCAGAGCTTTTTCTCAATATCTCTCTTTTCTTTTGGGAGCTTTTCCTCTATATCATAAAATGTGTGGTGGATCACTCTTCCTGTTTTTCCTGCCGACTTGCTCTTTATTTTATAGCTCTGTGTAATAAGATAGTACTATAGGAGAGGAATCAATTAGCAGCCAGAGATTTAGGTAGAGAGAAATATTTCCATAGCAGATTTAATCATAAATGGAAAATATTAATTTAGATTTCAAATAATATCCAAAACAGATTTCATCAATTTAGCCAAGAATCAAATAGAAGGAAAGAATGATTCAGAACGGCTATAAAATATTAACATCATTCTATATAAATCAGATCTTCAGAAAAGAAGGAAAGAGATCTGGCGCAGATTCAAATCTGTCAAACAAATCGACGTGCGTCGATTACTATTCGACGTAAGCGTCGAATTTATCTTAGCCCAACGTCGAGAGGGATATGAGGAATGTGCGTCGACAAAGGTGCGTCGACTTCTTTGTATGCGTCGACTAGAAATCAGAGTAGCGTCGACAGGACCTACGTCGAAATCTTCCTAAAGTTACTTCGACATATCCTGAAGAAGACGTCGACTCTATTTCGACGTAGCGTCGAATACCATTCGACGCATATGTACTTTGTCTTTGTTATTCATTCATAAAACTCTTTCTTTAACTCATTTCTAGGGGTTAAGAGAAATCATTTTCCCAACAACTATTATTGCTTTATATATTCCGTGATGCCTATACATAAATAGTTAACAATGTTATTGTTTTGATAAACAATGGTGTTGCTATGTTTTCATGAAAATAATCTGTCATGACTGTATCTGTAATGCCAAATTAATGTTAGCATTTACATGTTATGATATCATGAATGCTATGTAAGACATTTTCATGATAAGTTCTTTTTATGGTTATGTATCTTAGCATTGGGTATGTTCTGCCTTCTTCAAGTTGGGGGAGATTGTTGGGAATATTTCCCTAAATGTTCTCTTAATTTGAAGAGGCATCACTCACAATGCTAAGTACATATTGTATTTGATAAACCCCATTTTGCATCATGACTATGCAGGGTTTAGATATTCCAAGCATTAGAATAATATGGGTGGTTCAATGTCTGAACCGCTGAGAAGAACTCACTGTCTCAGAGGAACCGCTGAGACGAGGCCAGGAGCCGCTGAGAAGGTGTCTTCCTCAGCTGAGCTGTAGATAGACAAAATCCGCTCAGAAAAAAAACTGTCTCAGCGGATCCGCTGAGAGGAAGTTAACCCAACCGCTGAGACTGAAGACTGTCTCAGCCCAACCGTTGAGATAGATTCAAATCTAGAAGATGACACTGACGGGATTTGCTTTTGGCGCAAACAGCTGTAAAGGCAGGATAACGCATTCTACTCTCTTCCATAGTGTCAGGGCCCTCTTAGAGCCCTTGAAGATGGAAGGAGTATAAAAGAACATGATTGGGCATTTCAGAAACGGCTCTTGCTTTTGGGCTGGTTATTCTGCTAAGTGCTGAAAAGTGGGAGAGCCATCTACTGTTCTATTGACGGCTTTCAAGTGCTCTCTCCTTATGCTTGCTGAACCATGAAGAAGATTTAAGGAGAGAAGATAGCTCTTCTATCCAAAAGAGCAAGGTGATTCTTTCTCATCTACTGAAGATGAGGATCAGATAGGTGCAGGTCTGAAGATAGCTTTCAGCCCAGCTTCAATGTTGCATTAGTTGTGCATAATCAACAGAAGACATTTTGTTGTCCACTATTGTAAGCTAAATCTTATACCCTTTGTAGGAACTATGTTGTTCTGAGATTGTAGGGCACTGTGCCTGAGTTTGTAGGGTTGCTGAACCTGAGTTATATGGCAGTTGAGCCTGAGCTGTAGGATTGTTGAGCCTGAGTTTGGTAAGGCTGTTGAGCCTGAGCTGTAGGGCATTTTGCCTGAGAAGTAGGTCTTCTTAAAAATCCTGAGGTAGGAGATCAAGGTGATCTATGAGCTGTAGGAGTGGGAGCACTCTGAGTTGGTAGGTCTGGTTTTCCAGAGGTAGGGTTTGGAGCAAACCTGAGAGATTTTGAGGGATCTGTGTTGTAAGCTCTTGGAGCTGAGATTGGAGGAGTTTGCCTTATCTAACACGCTGTTAGAAAGGTGTAGAGGGAAAGTGGACTACCCATAGACACACTGTCTCGGGGAACCACTATAAACAACTGTGTGCTTTCTGTGTTTGCTTGAGTTTTTGTTTACTATTCATTAACTGCTAGCAACAATTAAGTAAAAATCAAAGAGACCTATTCACCCCCCCCCCCCCCCCCCTCTAGTTGAATTAGACTGCTAACCTATAAACTCTCAATAACGGCAAAAGGGCTCTCCAAGGAGTTAGTCAGCCTAAACTTTCAGATGATGAAATAGAGGGTGAGATCCCAGAGGAAGATTTTTGAACAGTAAAGAAGTAATGCAGCCACAAAGAACAATCACATGGTACCTTAAAGAAGGCTGACTTCAATGTTAAAGGGAAACTTCTGGATGATATAATAGGCAAAGCATTTTTTTGCAAGCCTGGATATCAGGATAGAATATCCAAGGATATATTTGAGTTAATGACTAGAGTTATTTTCTGCAAGAAAACGTACAGGGCACAGTTAGTCTTCTAGAAGATCCAGGGAAGTCTTCAAACACCAAACTTGGGAGAATACTATCCCTATACCTCCTTAACACTCTTCAACTAAATGAAAAGATAGGCTCCCCCATTCATCACATGAATATAGTAGAATTAAACATTCTGTGGAGATGGGAGAAAGTTATCCCTAAAATTGAAAGGAAAGAGAAGAAGGTTAGTAATAGTCAGGACAACCCATCTGCAAGTAGTGACAGCACACCAAATCCAGAACTACAGGTAGAGACCTTGGTTACTAATGTGTCAGTTCCTAAAGACTCTACTGCTAGGAAGAGAAGTGCTCCAGTTGAGGGGGAGACTAATGTTGAGCTCTCTTCCCAAGAGATTGTGGAACCTATTGAAAATGTAGTTGTTGTGAGGGGGAGCCACACAATGAAATCCTTGCTCTAGAGGTTGAGGAAGCAATCTGCAATGAGGTTGCTGTCCAAGATGACCTAGGAAGCTGCAGATTGGTTGATAACACTATGCTTGAGAAGGAAAGTGCTGAGCAAGGAAATTTTTGCAAAGAATTCATTTTAATTCCAGAAAAAGAAGCTGACAAAGAATCTGAAAATACCCATCAAAGACAGAAAGCCCCTAATGATCTTCTTGATGATGAGGTCCTGGTTAGTATGGATAAAGATCTGCAAGCATAGGAAAATGAGAAAGAAAAGGATCCTCTAGGATCATCTGCACAAGCATCTTAGGAGCTAGTTCTAAGCTCCAAAGTTGATCAAATATTGACTGCTCACTGAGGAAAGACAGCATTACCAGGCATTTGTGGGCAAAGCTGTCAAGGAAGTCAGAGATGATATGTCTGCACAGTTGAATGAGTTAAAGGTATATAATGATAACTTTAATGATTAGATAACCTGCTAGTTCACCAAAGCAGGAACAAATGTAGACAGTAACATGAATGCTCTCCTATCTCTAGGTGAATGAGTGGACACCTTTCTTCAACAAAATCAACAAGCAGAAGAGGGTTTGGAAAGTGCAGTCAGATGGCGCACTACAAAGATAGCTGAGGTAGAAAGTGATCATAACAAGATGTATCAACTCCAATAAATTTACTCAAGAAACCCTCAATACCAAGTTGGAGCAAAGTACAAGAGGCATTCTACAAAATATTTTTGAGGAAGTCAGAAAAAGAGAGCAGACTGAAAGAAATCAAGCTGTTTGGATAGTAAATCAACTTCATCACTCCCTGGGACTCCCTCCCATAGTGTATAATCATGTACAACCAGCAGACCATCAAAACCAACCAAGTCATCATGCTGAATCAAGTCAAAAATA
The DNA here is from genome assembly GCA_033032865.1 of Dactylorhiza incarnata. Taxonomy (NCBI): domain Eukaryota; kingdom Viridiplantae; phylum Streptophyta; class Magnoliopsida; order Asparagales; family Orchidaceae; genus Dactylorhiza; species Dactylorhiza incarnata. Next base: position 4,294,224 of record JAWHQI010000238.1, on the reverse strand, counting down.
GAAGCTCAAATTGTCAGATGAAGAAATGTCTCTCAAAAGGAAATGAGATGAAGAGTGGGACAGTGATCCAAATTTTAAAACCTTGAGCCCAAAGTCAAGAGACATTGTATTGAATACATGGAGAGACTCCATTATCAAAGATATATCCGAGCATTACCCTTCAAATGAATGGGACAAGCACAAGAAACCAGAAACCAGAAGAAGGCTCTACAAAAGACATCAACAAGAAGGGACACTGCCAGAGAGTGCACCTCCCATTCTTGAGAAATACATTCCAAATCCCTTATCATACTTTGAATGACAAGAACAGAAGAAACATAGTAAGGAGAAAGAGATAGGAAAGAAAAGGGGCTACTAAAAATAGTACTTGAACATGTGATAGCTGAAAGCAAATGTAGTTGTAAATCTGTTTAAAAACATTTGGTCTATTTATAATATCTTGCTGGAGTTTCTGAAGTACCTTTTCATTTATTCATTTCTTTATTCTGCACTTTAATACATGCTTTACCTGTGTCAAAATATTGTTAATAAACTTATTCCTGCTTGAACACTATGAATGATAGTCAACACATAATAATTAAATGGTATAAGTAAAAGTATTAATCACTAGCATTAAATGTATAATATAGTATCAATAAAGTAACAATGCATCCATATGAAAGCATGCAAACATCTATGAATAATGCTGCAGCTGACACAGAAGATGTGCTCATGTTGATTGTGCATAAGAACAATCCAAGACTATATCATTTTGTCCACAAAATGATATCATCATGATGACAGATGGTTTCATCGTGATGACACTATGATTTCATCGTGATGACACAATGATACCTAATTACCTGTCCGTTAATTCAGAAATCTAAAATGAATCAATCACAACCATTACATCTGAATCAATCAAATCCCTAATACGCGGATTTTTGCTTTCCAAACTAGAAATTATAAATATGAGTGAAATGTCTTGAAATTAAAGCATATGCTACATTTACCCAAAAAGTCATTGAGTGTTCTCCGTCTAGTTGAAGCAGACAAGTCGATACCCTCAGCACTCCTTCAAGCATCTAAGAAATGGCTCCAAATGGAGAAGGATACCTATATGAAGGAAGTGAAGTAGTAAGGGATGGATTTCAGAAGGCTCCAGAAGAAATTCAAGCTGCTATAAGACTGCTCAACTCCGTCGACTGGCAGTTCATGCTATCTGAACCAACTGTAATTATGAGAAGAGAGGTCCTTGAATTCTACTCAAATGCCAAAGTTGGCTCAAATTGGGAATTTTATAAAGAGTAAGATCAATGGAATAAAAGTAAAGGTAACCTCAAAGAGACTGGCCAAGGTTTTCAAGTTGTCCTCATTTGCTAGTGAAGAAAAGGATGAACAGGTGACCAAGCAGGACTTGAATGATTCCCTAGAGTGGTGTGGGCACTCAAAGAAGACCTATGTGTCCTTGGAAAGGAAGCACTTCAACCAGCAAGGGAAGTTGTTGGTTGATATTGTTGCGAAAGCTCTCCTGTATGAGGTAGGCTCCCATGATAAGGTATTCAGGAAAATGTTTGATCTGATTGCTAGGATAATCCTGATCAAGAAGACAAACAAGGCTCAGATTGTTTGCAGAAAATTCAAGAGAGCTTTCAAGTACTAAATATTGGTAGAATCCTTTCCCTCTACTTACTCATGTCATACCATGACCACTTCAAAAAGAAACTATTGGTAAAAATCTATCACATGAGAAGGATGGATATAAAAGTACTTGAAAGATGGTAAAAGGTTCTCACAAAGTCTCAAAAATGGAAGAAGGTAGTAAAGGATGTGGAAAGTGAAGAAGGAAGCTCTTCCACAGAATGTGAGCCAGCGCATAATCCCAATCTGTCAAGATCTGAGGAGGAGGTGGAGCATAGTTACATCATAGTCCAAACTTCAGTACAGAGCACTGAGTCCAGAGTCACTGAAGTTACAAGTCAAGGTAATGTTGCAAGTAAGGGGAAGCATGGCACTGAGCTCCTTGCTCATATAGAAGAAGTGATCAACAAGATCACTAAGATTAAGGATGCTATCCATCCTGGGTTAGCAATCCAAAAGGACCCAGTTGAAGCTGCTAAAGAAATGAACCAAAAAGAGGTTGTTATCAACACATGTAGAGAGTTGTTAATTGTTGAAGCCATCACTACTCCTGAGGATGAAGTGAGACAATATTCTATTAGAAGATCTCCTTCTCCCATGTTTGAAGAAGCAGAAGGAATGGAAGACCTTCTACATCAAGTAATGAAGAAGAAAGCTGAGGATGAACCTGAAAAGCCTACCTCCTCCAAAGGACAAATGCTAGAAGATTCCTCACTGCTTATTCGGATAAAGGTGTTCTTAGATGAGTAAAGAGTTAAGCTTGGAGCCTATGTTGACAATGCTGTCAATGATTTATGAAGTGACCTGTCCAGTGAGACTACTGGTCTAAGAATAGAGATGAAGTATCTGCAAGAAAATTCCATCAGTTTCTTTAGGAGAGCTTCTCCAGCAGTAGATCACACTGCCAAACAGCTAGAACTCACTCACAAGGGTCTAGTTGATATCATTGAAAATAATTGTTCAACATTTGAAAATCTGACGGAGGCTTTCACAACCATTGCAAGGCTGATGATTAGTAAACTATACATATTTTTAGTATAGTTCTTAGTATAGTTCTAATTAATATTGTAAAATTTGTATGTAAATTAATGAATAAATTGCTTGTTTTCATTATTTCCTTACTAACTTAGCTTTACTTTAATTTTGCAGCATTTTGGCATTTTTTGTTAGGTCACTCCCTCGGTCACGCCTGTGACCAAGGGCGTGTAATCTTAAAACGCCAATTTCCAGCTTTGGACCACTTTCCCGAGCAAAGCCAGCAAAGTGATCAAGTCACTCCCTAGGTCATGCCCGTAACCGAGACCGTGTAAGGGTCATGCCCGTGTACTCCGGGTCAATACGATAGGCCACTTCTTCAAGCCGGTCAGCCCAATTTATTGATGAATTGATCAAGCCACGCCCGTGACACTGACGGTCACGCCCGTGTGCAGTATTCCCTCCCGACAAATCCTTCCAGAAGCCGGCTGACCTAAGCTCTCCAGAATGCGCAAATGTCACGTCCTCGGTCACGGCCATGACTGAAGGCGTGTAATTCTAAAATATTCCCTATAAATAGAGGGGCTTGGCTGAAGCTTAGGAGAGAGTTTTTGTAGATAGATTGGAGTGTTTGTGATCTATTTTTGTGCATTTTCCTTTTTTCTTTTAAGTTCTTATGTTTTTGGAAATGAAATATTTTATTCTCTCATTTTGTTCTTCTTTTTTTTATGTTGGAGTGTGTGAGTGTATGTGTTATGTTTTTCCTTACATTTAACTTAGTTTCTCTTTATTTTAGTATGTGTGTGTGTGTATGAGATTGATTTTATTGCTTTACAATTTAGTTTTCTTTAAAGTAGAGTGTGTGTGCGTGTGTATGAGATAGATTTTATTGCTTTGTAATTTAGTTTTATTTAATGTAGTGTGTGTGTGTGTGTGATAGATTTTATTGCTTTATAATTTAGTTTTTCTTAAAGTAGATAGTATCTGTGTTTATGAGATAGATTTTATTGCTACATAATTTAGTTTTCCTTAAAGTAGAGTGCGTGTGTGTATGAGATAGCTTTTACAATATTTGTAACTTAGTTTTCCTTAAAACAATGTGTATGAGTGTGATTTATTACTTTTCATTTAAATTATTGTAGAGTGTGTATGTTTTTTAATTTAGTGTGTTATTAATTGTCTTTCTTTAATTTTTGCTAAACGCACTCGTATTCGCTTAAAATATTATCATGTACTTTTTAATCACTAAAGTCATCCCCATTCCGATGAGTGGCTAATTTTCCTTTGTTCACGATGTCGAAGAGCTTTAGGGATAAATAAATGGTTTTCTAAAAATTAAAATATCTCTTTCTTTTCTAAATCAATTAACGAGCTTAAGGTTTACCCGAGAAAAACATTGAGTGGAACTATATAATCAATGTGTGGTTCTTATTTCCATTTTTGTACACTAGTTAGCCTAAAGGCTCGTGCGTACGGATCGATCGCTTGTGGGTAAAGAGAAGTGCGCTCTACCCTCGAGTGAGGATGAGGTAAGTCTCCCAAATTGGAAATAAAAACCTAATAGTGGGTTAACAACATAATGCGAGTATTAAGGAGATTCGATTATAGAATGAGAGTTTGATCGAATATTCTTAATCTCAAGTGGGCATACCCTCAGACAAGGTGTGTTCATGTTTATGGAACCTCCACGGACAAGTCGTTCTAATTAATTGAAAAATTAGATCTTTTACATCTAAAAAGGCTATTTTCATCTCAAGGTAATTCGACATCGGGCGCTATCCTTATCATCGTTTTAAAAAACCTAGTTATACTTTTATTATCGCTCTCTAAAAATTAAAAACCAACTCAAAATCTCATTCTGATAAGATAATAGTTCGTTCCTTATAAGTAGAAATAATCACGACGATCGGTTGAAAACTACGACTTTGATATTTTCTAAAAATATCCTATACTATACGCGATAAGGTATACTTGCATTCATCAAATATTGGTTCGGTTAAATTTCTGAAAGCCTTAAAAGACTTTTAATTTAATCATCAAGTTTTTGGCGTCGTTGCCAGGGACTTGTGTTGTTATTTTGAAAAAGGAATCGCTAATAATTTTACCTTTTATTTCTTCCTCCCCCTTTTTCTCTCTTATATATATTTTCTAAACAAAAACTAAAACACCAAAAAATAGAAGAAGCCTAAAACCAAAAAAATTGTCTTTTTTTATTAGTGTATAACCCAAGGAAGCTCTTCAAACAACCCCGAAACACCTTTTCATCCCGAAATCGAGCGCACCCTTCGTGAGAGCCTTCGATCTCGTGATAAATTCCACTTTTAAATCTCGAAGAGTTAATCGGAGAAACTAACGCCGAAGCTATGGACGAGCCCAATCCAGTTGCGGCCCTGCCATGGACCATGACATATTATGCTCGGCCAAATTTGGACGATACGGGATCAAGTGTCACTCGCCCGATGGTGGCCAATAATAATTTTGAAATTAAACCATGCATAATTCAAATGGTACAACATTATGTACAATTTTATTGTTCGCCAGATGAGGATACGAATTTACCTCTTTCAATTTTTTGGAAATTTGCGACACCTTTAAAATTAATGGCGTCAGTGATGATGCAATTCGTTTGCATTTATTTCCATTTTCTTTGCGGGCAAAGGCCAAGCAGTGGCTGAGTTCTCTTCCGAGAGGATGCATCACTACGTGGGCCAAAATGATGGAAATATTTCTAACTAAATTTTACCCTTCGTCTAAAATTGCTAAATTACACATGGATATTGCCTCTTTTATTCAATGTAATTTCAAGTCTCTCAGACTTGGGAGCATTTTAAAGAGTTTTTGCATAGGTGTCCTCATAATGCGCAGCCATCCTAGCTTCAGGTCCAAACATTCTATAAAGGCTTGAATTTCTCAATGCGATAGATGATCGTTGCAGCCACTGGGGGAAGGTTAAATAACAAAACCCGGAAATCCACTCAAGCTCTATTCGAGGAGATGACCGTGAACGCCTATCAAAGGAATGTGCATAGGTCATGGCCTAACAAACCAGCAGGTATTTACAATGTGGATGCCACTGCTCACTTATCCTCTAAAATAGAGCGGCTAAGCAAGCGAGTGGAGGAGATTACTACTTCCCCATCCACTCTCGTTTGGGCTACAAATTATAATAAAATATTAGTCAAAGAATTCGTAGACTACCTAGGCAACCCAGTTCAGCCTCCCTTCAACCCTAATAATAATCCTTATAGTAATAATTACAATCCAGGTTGCATGAACCACCCTAACTTCTCTTGGAGTAATCCAAATAATGCTTAACGCCCGCCAAATGCGAATCCGCACGGATTCCCACCACCTCCTCCAAAACCTTCTCCACTCGAAGATATTTTTGCCAAATACATCGCATCCAACGATTCAAATATCCATAGTATTATCGGATCTATAAAAAACTTGGAAAACCCGGTTGGAAAGCATGCATAGATGGTCTCTGAGTGGCAATAGCTTTGCCAATGAACACATAGCTGAACCCCAGAGAATCTGACAATGCCATAAAGCTTCGCAACGACAAAGAGTTAACCTCCCCAAAATGGGTTGAGCCCAAGGTACATATTTCGACACCAACCCCTACATCCTCTCTCAATAGATAAATCACCGAGTAATCCAGCTGTGTCAAACACTTCTAGCCCGCCTCCTCCTTATCCTTCAAAATTAAATAACATGCGGAAGGACGCGCATTACAAAAAATTCTTACAAATTTTAAAACAAATTCACATAAATGTTCTGTTCTGCGAGGCACTCTCCCAAATGTCGAAATATGCAAAATATCTTAAAGAGTTGCTTTCTAATAAAAAGAAACTCGGGGATGTTTCACACATTTCCCTTAATGCGAAATTCTCGGTAGTTCTCCTTAACAAATTGCCGCTAAAACTGAATGAGCTGGGGCGGTTCTCCATCCTGTGCCTCTCCGACAATATGTTAATAAAGTATGCTCTATCGGACTTGGGCGCCAACATCAATTTGATGCCTTTTTTCTCTTTTCAAAAAACTCGATCTAACCATTTCGAGACCGACAATGATGAGCATCCAACTTGTGGATAGCTCGATAAAGTACCCAATAAGGGTAGTGTAGGATATTTTGGTCAAGGTAGACAATTTTATCTTATCGGTAGATTTCGTCATCCTGGACATAGAGTAGGACGCTGAGGTGCCTATCATACTCGGTCGCCCCTTCCTGGCAACCTCCCGTACTTTAATTGATGTAAGTAATGGGCAACTCCTCCTTCTAGTCGGAGATGATGAAGTTACTCTGCACGTTAATCCCTCAATGTAGATCTACCTATCAAGCGATGATTCCTGTTATTTAGTTTAGTAAAGCTACTGATGAGTCCCAATTATATACACATTTTCGGACTCATCTGGGCTTGTTTTCACGCACTTGCACTTCACTTCTAGTTCATTATTGCTTATATTTCATGAAATCACATTTGTTCACGAAGTGCACTTGTTGGCCCGTTGTGGTGTGCAATTGCGCACTATTTTGTTGGGGGCAAGCACATTGTGCTCCCCATTCTTTTTATGCTTTTTATACTTGTGCTGGAGGTGTGTTCCCAGCGTTTGGATTTGTTGTGCAGGTGGGCACATCGTCCATATTGCCCAGAATTCATTCTGTATGAATCGCACGGTCGTGCGTTTTACTTGACGCACGGTCGGCTGCGGTCGTGCGCTATGATCTGCTGGTCAAAATGGTGATCTGCCCCGCTCGTGCGTTTTCTTCACGCACGGTTGGCCTCAACCGTGCGCGAACAAAACACACGACCTCCTTTGGTTGCCGGATTTCGAGTTTTCTGAATTGCCCGTGCATTTTTACGCACGGTCGGCTTCGACCGTGCGTGAGTAAAACGCACGGGCGCACCTGCTTCGTCTTCCTGTCCTTTGTTCTCGATTAATATTGCACGGTTCACGCACAGTCGTGCGTTCGACCGTGCATGACCAAATTTCTGATTGTTTTCTATAAAAGCGCAGATTTCCGCCCTAATCAGGGATCGTTCTTCTTTCCCGTGTCCAAGAGCTCCAGTTTCGCCCTTTTCGCCGCTCCATCGCCGCCCACCTTTGGGAGGAGCTCCGACCGCCATTCTCTTGCAAATCTAAAGCCGGAGCATCCTCTAGGCCTCCTCCATTGTTCGTGCACCTCCAAAGCTCCATTGTGAGGGATTCAGTGCTGCACTTGTGAAGTTCTCCGGTGAGATCGTGGCCAAAGAAGATTGACGGAGAAGACGGGTATAATAGAAGAAGGTGACAGCTCTTCTGAACCCCGGACGGCAGTTGGAGCCCGAGCCCGGACAAGGATTGGCAACCCTAGATTCCGGTCGTGAACCTCCGATGGTCTCCGTGCTTTGGTTGTAATCTAAACCTCCTTTACATTGTAGTGTGTTATTCCTTAATTATTTGGGTGTATGAACAATGTTTGCTAAACCTTGTTTTGTCATTAAATATTTCATGTCTATGTGAAATTATTATGTGTGGTTTTTGCAAGTGAGGAGCGCCCCATTCCATCCTCCATCCCGCCGTCATGTTCGTGTGCCGCACTAGCAATTGCTAGTGGCGTGCTTGTCGACGAGGTGCTTGCGACCCTCATTCCGAAAGACTACTCTTCCATCCACATAGCGAAGCGTGGCATAGCGGCCCGTGTAATCCATTCGCCTAACGAAGCAGCGTGCTCAAGGCCTGCACAGTTCGATTCCGCTTGCCTACTCGTCCATCCGCCCTTGCGAAGTAGCACGCTCAAGGCCTACGTAGTTTTCATCCCGCCATGCGAAGCATTGCATAGCGGCATTTCATAGGAGTAGTTGTAGTTATTTTCTTTTATTTTCCACAAACCAATCCATCGTTTCCGCAATCCATCCGCTCATAAGGACTTCAATCTCAAGTCCTTCCTCAATAGTTAACTCCACCTTACTGTGTTCCTTCAAAATCGATACTCGGGGATTTGCTCGTCGTTGTATATTACTTGAACGATCGGTACACTGCCATTTCGTGCCGCAGTCTCGCTACCGCCTATAGCGGTGTGCTAGATTTGCGCATCAGCTACACGACGGTAAACAAAGCGCTTATGGGAGACACCCCATAGCTATCTAATATTTTATTATGCTTCGTTTCTTTTTCTTATTGTTTCTTTGCAGGGTTCCTTGCGCCCTCCCCAGACTCAATTTAAGGAAGCCTTTTTGTTCGCCCTTCTTCCTTTTTGTACAAACCGCATTTTCATATGCTAGCTTCTTCATACTTAAGTTATAACATTGGGGACAATGTTGGGTTTTAAGTATGAGGGTGTTTTCCTATTTTCATTTCAAATTTATGTGCAAAAAACCAAATGAATTACAAACCTAATTCAAGTACTCTTCTTTTGGCCAAAGATTTTTACCGCTTTTCCCTTAGCCAATTTATTGTACCTAGACATAATTCAAAAATCTTTTTGAGAGCATAATTAGTAATTTGTATTATTTCCTTCGCATTTTTTTAAAGCAGAGGTTCTTATAATTTCGATCTAACCTTGTTTACTAATGATAGCAATTTTGCTTGCTATTTGATTCTCTTAAGAAGTCTTATGGCTAAGACATTTCCCCTAATTAAATCACTTGCATAATTTAGGACTTAACTCTTTATACTCCGGATTTTAATTTTTTAGTAACTCTTTTGATTAGAAAGATAGCCTAAAATTAAAACTTATTTTAATTTCATACAGATATCTCTCTTACTTTTGCTCTGTAATAGCAAAAACTTAAGTATGAGAGTATTTGATGAGTAATAAATTATTCGTAATTTTAATATAGTACTTATTATAGTTCTAATTAATATTGTAAAATTTCTATGTAAATTAATGATTAAATTGCTTGTTCTTACTTTTTCTTCACTAACTTAGCTTTATTTCTATTTTGCAGCATTTTGGCATATTTTGTTACGTCACGCCCTTGGTCACGCCCGTGACCGAGGGCTTGGAATATTAAAATGACAATTTCTAGCTTCCGGCCACTTTCCAAATCAAAGCCAGCAATGTGATCAAGTCACGCCCACGGTCACGGCCGTGTCTAAGGCTGTGTAAGGGTCACCCCTGTGTACTCCTAGTCAAGACGATAGGCCGCGCCTTCAAGCCGATCGGTCCGATGCATCGACAAATTGATCAAGTCACGCCCATGTCAAAGTCACGCTCGTGACACTGCCGGTCACGCCCGTGTGCAACATGTAACATCCCATTTCCTACTAGACCCCTAACTCCAATTTAGGGTGAAACAAGTGGTGAGTGGGGTGAGTTTGAGCTAGATTGTAGCCTTAGGACTCACAGGGTTAGGTGAACTCACATGTGGTCTACTATAAGGCTCAAGTCAACCTAGGTCAAACTAGCTCAACATGAACTCATACTTGCAAATTTGACTCCTCCAATAGATGATAAACACTCCAAGGAATACAATAGACCCAAAAGCCCCATCATGGGGTCACCAATTGACCCAATTTGACCAAAGTCAAACTTGGGTCAACATAGGCCAAATCCTCCCCAATAAGTTCAATTGAACCCCAAAGCATGAAATAGAATTCACCACTAGTCTTAGGACATCATGAGGGACCTAAGTGACTCAAAAGCCCCATCATGGAGTCTTCAATTTGGCCAAATTGACCAAAGGCAACTTTTCCCCAATTTTGGTCAAAATCACACCTTTGGGTCAAATTGGCTCTCCTAGGCCCTCACCTTGACACAACCAACCTTGGGTGGTGTCACTGAACGCAATGTCAACACATTGGACCAGTCAACACACCCAATTGACCAAGTCAACCCAAAAGTCAACATAGGGTCAATTTTGCCTAAATTGGGCTTATTTGGAATTAATCCAAATTCCAATGGATTAAGGCCCTCAAGGTCAGCCCACTCTGAAGCCCATAGACCTAATGACCAGCTTTGCCCCTTAAATCCAACATGCAAAGGCATGCTTGGGGGAAAAAGTGGAAAATCCCCCCTCCCTCCATTAAGAAACAAGAGAATTTTGAGGAGAGCCTGCCATGTGGCCCTCCTCACCTCTGCCCAAAGCCCCCACTGAGCTCCCTACATCATTCCCAGCCGATTTGTTGATGGAAGTGTGCCATTTGGCAGCAAGGAGGAGCAATCAATGCTGGCCGAACCCCCCTCCTCTCTAAACTCCTATAACCAGCCTCTCTCAGCCCATTTCGACCTTTCCATCAGCTTCAGAGGGTCAAAAGGAGTGGAGCTAGCCATTTACAGTGAAGCAAACCATGGAGAATCGGGATTTCTGGGAGGATCGTCGGAGCTCGCCGCCGCCGTGCCGCACCACCTCAATACGCGCCACCAAGCTCGCTTAGGGTACGATTTCTCCCCCTCTCCCTCTGTGCTAGTATCTAGAACCCCTTAGGAGAGATATCGGGCTAAATTGAGCCCGATTCCATGCGAGATCGAGGGAGTTTTACCGAGCTCTTCTTCTTGCTCGGGATCGCCGGAGACGGGCTCTCAGGCGGCCGTGCCGCCGTCAATCGATGGCCACCACCTCAACGGAGGTGGTGGAGGCGGTGGCCGGCTGTGGTGGGCCGTGGATGGCCGGGAAATGGAGGAGAGAAGTCATGTTGAAAATGTTGAAGTGGAAGTTAGAGGGATTTTTGGACCTGGGCGGTCTGGGAGAAGGTCGGGCGGACTGGCGAGGTCGCGCGACCTGGCGGGTTGTCCGGGCGGTCTGGCTGGTATCAGCCTAGCTGCGGTCTCCTGGAATGACTGCTGGTATCTGGTCCAAGGCGGCAAGGTGGAAGCCGCGCGGTCTGCCTCTGACAGCGTGGTGGGTTGTCCTCCTCTAGGCTGTGGCGGTCTGGTGTGACTGCACAGGGTAGTCCAGGTTCTCTGGTAGTATTCGCGGACTAAGTTAGTCGCGCGGTCTCAGTGCGCGGTCTCAGGTGGAGGCTGGTATGCGAGCTGGTTGCTGTTCGCGATCTCAGGAGGAGATCGGCATGCGGACAGGAGTTCGCGATCTGATGGCGAACTGGCTGTGTTTGCGGTCTCGGGCGAACACAGGTGGTGAACAGCTTCGGGCGGTCTGGCGAGCTCCTTGTGGAGTCGCGGTCTGCTGTGAGAGTGGCGGTCTCTCATGGTCGATGTTGAAGCTGGCGAGTTCACCAAAATGAAGCAGGAGTACTGTTGCTGATCGCGCGGGTTGACCGGTCTGGTCACGCGGTCTGGAGGGTGGTGATCCTATCTCATAGGGTGGTGACTGGATCAGGTCCCGCGCCTATAAATAGGAGCCACTGTAGCAGCATAATGCGAGAGACACTAAGTGTAAGCTGAGTCCGGCTTGTTCCTGCGGTCTGTTTTATTCTGACCGTGCGGTCTACTGATTGAATTCCTTTTGTGCAGCTTCTGCGGATAGTGCGGGCAGCAGCGTTCACCTCTTCCTCTGAAAGTTTTCGGGCGGTCTGCGGCTTGGAGTTGTGGTGCTGGAGTTCGGGAGAATCAGGAGGTCAGAAGTAGTGGGCGGCTTGATCAGCGAGTTGGTGGAGTTCTGTGATCGTCAAGTCGCTGCGGTCTGGCAGTGTGTTGAAGTCGCAGGGAGGTCGCACGGTCTGGAGCGGTCTCAGTTATCTGCATTTCCTTGTTTTTTCCTTTTTTGGTGTTTGTGCTGGCGAAATCATGTCTCGCCAAGCATGTCTTGCTCTGTAATGAAGTTTTATGCTATCAATAAAGATCACATATTTGCCTGAAGATTGTTTCTGGTTGCTTTGGCTAGTATCTCTTAGTTGCATAATCGATTCCTGCTTGCTCTCACAAGGTCCTTAGAGAAATTTTCACATGGTATCAGAGGTAGGTTGGAGTGGATAGAGCAGGTTGCAACTTAGAGTAGCCATCGCCTTTGTGAAGAAGGAACCAGTGGAAGAGCAATGGAAGGTGGATATTCAAGAGGTCTTGGTATTGAGATGCTTACATCGACTAACTTCAAGAAGTGGAAGTCGTGTATGCAGAGCTATCTTCTGGGTGAGGACCTATGGGAAGTTGTTGGAGGAAATGAGACAGAAGAGGTGAAGGCAACGGAAGCTGGTGATAACGGTCCGGCTGTAAGGGCATGGAGGAAGACCAATGCCAAGGCCGAGTTCACCTTGAAGCGTGCTATTTCACCTGATCTCTTTGATCACATCTTGGGGTGTGGATCGGCTGCAGAGATCTGGAGAGCCCTGGATGGGCTGTTTAACAAGAAGAATGTAGCAAGACTACAGTTCTTGGAGAATGAGCTGGCAAGGTCGGCTCAGGGTGATCTATCTATCTCAAACTTCTTTCTGAAGATGAAGAACTTGTGTGCTGAAATCTCAGCACTGGATCCTGATGAGCCTATCTCTGAGGCGAAGCTGAAGAGGCACATCATCCGCGGCTTGCGGAAGGAATATGTTGCCTTTGTAACGTCGGTACAGGGATGGGCAAATCAGCCGTCTCTGTTGGAGCTGGAGAACTTGCTTGCTTCGCAAGAAAGCTTGGCAAGACAGATGGTGGGGTTGTCAGTGACTGGGGGAGATGGCGAAGTGCTCTTCTCGGGGAAGAAGAAGAAGTGGGATAAGAAGAAGAAGACCACCGGAGGTTTTGGGCCTTCAACTTCTGGGCAGCAGGAAAGGGGATATGCTCCCAAGGCTGACGGGAAGAAGAAGGGAGAAGGTCCGAAGTGCTACAAGTGTGGCAAGTTTGGCCACATCAGGAAAGATTGTAGAGTGGTCACTCAAGCAGGGCATGCTGCGGAGAAGGAGGAAGCTGAGGTCAGACATGTAGATGGAGGATGGGGAGGAGCCTTCTCGGCTTCTATTGGAGCTTCGGCTCCTATCAACTATCTGGAGGACTGGATCGTGGACTCGGGGTGTGGTCATCACCTCACCGGAGACGGGACCAAGCTTTCTTCTGCACAACCCTACACAGGTAACAATGCTATCATTACTGCTGATAATACTGTGCATCCAGTAGAGAAGGTGGGGGTTGTTTCTTTGGGCAGTGATAGAGGGCCACTTACTTTGAAGAGTGTCTATCATGTGCCCGGAATGAAGAAAAACCTCTTCTCCGTGACTAACGCTGTAGACGCTGGGTATCACGTTCTGTTCGGCCCAACAGAAGTGAAGTTTCTACGTAATGTTGAGGCCGTGAAGGCCGAGGTAGTTCATGTCGGGAGACGGGCAAAGGACTTGTTCGTTTTATCGACAAGTTCCTACGTCGACAAGATGAAGACGAATGATGGTGCCGTTATATGGCATGAGAGGTTGGGGCATGTAGGGATGGACAAACTAAAAGCTATGGCGGTGAGAGGTCTGGTCAAGGGCCTGCCAAGTCTATCTTCCTACGGAGAAGGTCATGTTTGCGCGGGATGTCAGTTCGGCAAGTCTCATCGACTACCGTTTGACAAGTCGCAGACAAGGTGTAGTGTGCCGTTGGAGTGCATCCACGGTGACTTAATGGGACCGACTGCTTCCCCAAGCCTCGGAGGCAGCAGGTATATGCTGGTGTTGATCGACGATTACATCAGATATGTCTGGGTTTATTTTCTAAAGGAGAAGGCGGAGGCGTTCGCCAAGTTTGTGGAGTTCAAGGAGCTCGTGGAAGGTCGGCTGGGACTGCGGGTGAAGAAGCTGAGGACTGACAACGGAGGGGAGTTCACCTCTAGTGAGTTCTCTAGTTTCTGCAGGAAGGCGGGCATCCGGAGGGAGCTTACTTGTGCGCATACTCCACAACAGAACGGAGTTGCAGAACGGAAGATCCGTCATCTGACGGAGACCTGCAAGTGTTGGCTGCACGCCAAGAGTATCCCAAAGTCCTTCTGGGCGGAGGGAATGTCTTGTGCTGCCTACGTCATCAACCGGATGCCTCTTAGTCCCATCAACATGTTAACTCCGCATGAGATGATGTTCAAGGAGAAGCCAAGCGTGGCACACCTTAGAGTGTTTGGTTCCACCTGCTATGTGCATGTTCCAGATGCTCTTCGGACGAAGCTAGATGCGAAAGCAAGGAAGCTAGTCTTTGTGGGATACGATGAGCGGAAGAAAGGATGGAAGTGCATGGATCCGGAGACGCGGAAATTTGTTGTATCTCGCGATGTTGTATTTGATGAGGTGACATCTTACAAGGGGTCTTCTGGAGTGGAACTACCAGAGAGCAGGGTGGAGGAGCCGAAGCAAGCAGTGGAAGATCTTCAGGTGGAGCTACCTGTATCACCAGGTGGTCCATCTCCTTCTAGTTCCGAGACGGGGGCTTCTGGTTCAGGGAGCAGGGGGAGCAATGCTCCTAGCACGTCTGGAAGGAGAGCTAGGGAAGAAGCAGCTGAAGACAATGCGGTTCAGAGGAAGGAGCTGAGGAGGTCGAAGCGATCGATCGTTGCCCCTGATCGCTATACAGGAGGAAACGTAATGAGCTTCGTCTCATGTTTCTTCGCTGGTCCCTTGGATGAGAGGAAGTCGTCGAGCTTTGAGAAGGCCAAAGGCGTGAAGGAGTGGGACGTTGCGATGCAAGAAGAGATGGCAGCTCTTGAGAAGAATGAGACCTGGTCTCTTGTGCCCAAGCCCAAGGGCACCACTCCTGTGACATGCAAGTGGGTCTACAAGCTGAAGAAGAAAGCTGACGGCAGTATCGAGCGGTACAAGGCTCGTCTTGTAGCTCGGGGGTTTTCGCAGCAATACGGTGAAGACTACGATGAGACATTCAGTCCGGTGGCAAAAATGACTTCAGTTCGATTCATCATTGCCTTGGCGGCGTTCAGTGGATGAAAGATCTGGCAGCTTGATGTCAAGAATGCCTTCTTGTACGGCGAGATTGACAAGGACATCTTCATGGCTCAGCCACCAGGTTTCGTGTCTGAAGATTTTCCGGAGCATGTCTGCAAGCTGAAGAAGGCCCTGTATGGGTTGAAGCAAGCGCCGAGGGCGTGGTACGGGAATATCGCAGAGTATCTCTTATTCTGTGGATTTGTTGCTTCAGACTCAGACTCAAGCTTGTTCGTCAAGAAGAGCGGGGAGCTTCAGGTCATCGTGCTGCTGTACGTCGACGATATGATCGTGACGGGGAACTCAAAGGTGGAGGTAGCTAGGCTTCAAGCTGAGCTATCTATAAGGTTCGAGATGAAGGATCTGGGGGAGCTTCACCATTTCCTTGGACTTGAGGTGCAGAGGAAGGAAGGTGGAGTGCTGGTGACCCAGGTCGGGTATGCGGAGCGGATCGTGGATCGATTCGGCATGAAAGAAGGGAAGTTCACCTCCACACCTCTGGAGAAGGCTATGAAGCTTCGGAAGGATGAGGGGAGGATTATGCAAGATCCGTTGGTGTTCCGAGCTCTGGTTGGGAGCTTGATCTATCTGATGATCACAAGGCCGGATATTGCATATGCAGTAGGCAGAGTGAGTCGGTATATGGCGGAGCCACGAGTACCTCATCTGCTAGCGGCCAAGAACATTTTGAAGTATGTCAAGGCGACCTCGGACATGGGTCTCCTGTACAGGAGGGATGCGGGCTTCGAGGTGCATGGATACATGGATGCTGATTACGGGGGAGATTCGGATGATCGGAAGTCGACATCTGGATTCGTCTTCATGGCGGGCCCTACGGCTATATCATGGTGCAGCAAGAAGCAGGATTCCGTATCGGTCTCCACCACAGAAGCGGAATACAAGGCTTCGGCCTTGGCAGCTCAGGAAGCCATCTGGCTTAGGAGGTTAGTGGGAGACGTCCACAAGGACAACGAGAGTGCTCTCAAACTGATAACCAATCCATTTTGTCACGCGAGGACCAAGCATATCGAGATAGAGCACCACTTTATATGGGAGAAGGTGCTGGAGGGATCTCTTTCGGTCGGGCATGTGCGGAGTGCGGACAATGTCACAGACATCTTCACAAAGGCGCTAGCAAAGGGGTCGTCCACACGGCTAAGGGAGTTACATGGACTGGTTTCAACTTCCCACTTCAAGGGGGAGTGTTGAAAATGTTGAAGTGGAAGTTAGAGGGCTTTTTGGACCTGGGCGGTCTGGGAGAAGGTCGGGCGGACTGGCGAGGTCGCGCGACCTGGCGGGTTGTCCGGACGGTCTGGCTGGTATCAGCCTAGCTGCGGTCTCCTGGAATGACTGCTGGTATCTGGTCCAAGGCGACAAGGTGGAAGCCGCGCGGTCTGCCTCTGACCGCGTGGCGGGTAGTCCTCCTCTAGGCTGTGGCGGTCTAGTGTGACTGCACAGGGTAGTCCAGGTTCTCTGGTAGTATTCGCGGACTAAGTTAGTCGCGCGGTCTCAGTGCGCGGTCTCAGGTGGAGGCTGGTATGCGAGCTGGTTGCTGTTCGCGGTCTCAGGAGGAGATCGGCATGCGGACAGGAGTTCGCGATCTGATGGCGAACTGGCTGTGTTCGCGGTCTCGGGCGAACACAAGTGGTGAACAACTTCGGGCGGTCTGGCGAGCTCCTTGTGGAGTCGCGGTCTGCTGTGAGAGTGGCGGTCTCTCATGGTCGATGTTGAAGCTGGCGAGTTCACCAAAATGAAGCAGGAGCACTGTTGCTGATCGCGCGGGTTGACCGGTCTGGTCGCGCGGTCTGGAGGGTGGTGATCCTATCTCATAGGGTGGTGACTGGATCAGGTCCCGCGCCTATAAATAGGAGTCACTGTAGCAGCATAATGCGAGAGACACTAAGTGTAAGCTGAGTCCGGCTTGTTCCTGCGGTCTGTTTTATTCTGACCGTGCGGTCTGCTGATTGAATTCCTTTTGTGCAGCTTCTGCGGATAGTGCGGGCAGCAGCGTTCACCTCTTCCTCTGAAAGTTTTCGGGCGGTCTGCGGCTTGGAGTTGTGGTGCTGGAGTTCGGGAGAATCAGGAGGTCAGAAGTAGTGGGCGGCTTGATCAGCGAGTTGGTGGAGTTCTGTGATCGTCAAGTCGCTGCGGTCTGGCAGTGTGTTGAAGTCGCAGGGAGGTCGCGCTGTCTGGAGCGGTCTCAGTTATCTGCATTTCCTTGTTTTTCCTTTTTTGGTGTTTGTGCTGGCGAAATCATGTCTCGCCAAGCATGTCTTGCCCTGTAATGAAGTTTTATGCTATCAATAAAGATCACATATTTGTCTGAAGATTGTTTCTGGTTGCTTTGGCTAGTATCTCTTAGTTGCATAATCGATTCCTGCTTGCTCTCACAAGGTCCTTAGCGAAATTTTCACAAGTCACCCAGGCGGGATTAATCGCGACCGTCGTCTGGCTGGGGAAGACGACCGGATGTCGTCGATCTGCGCCGTGATTCGTGCTGGATCAACTTTATTCTTATATATTTGTTTTTTTATTAAGTGTAATATTCTCTCACACTTTATATCCTAGTTTTGTTTAATTAATTAGAGGCATTTAGAGCCATATTTTGAAAAACGACCAGAGACAAGATTTGTAGATATGGATGTCTACTTTCAGTAGAAATTTAGATCAGGTCATTTGGACCACTGTAGGGTCCACAGTAGTCATTCTTGTGAGGTTGGTCAGAACTTAAAAATGCAATGGTTTGCATGCAAAAATTGAAGCCCCTAGATGCCATATTTGCAAAAAAGGGCAGAGATAACTTCTGTAGCATTAGGAGTCTTCTTTCATTTGCCACTTAAATCAACTGATTTGGTGCAATGTGGACAGCAGGGCACCCTTTTCCCTAGGACTGCTCCTTGTGTAGGGCAAAAATTAAAAAAGGCTATAACCTTTAATTGGCTTAACCAAATCACTTGAATTTTCTACCATGCATGCATGGTATGAAGACACACCTAGGGTTTTAATTTTAGAATTTTTGGAGGTGTATCCATTGAGTTATTTCATTTATTAGTAAAAGTAAACTTTTGGTATTTAAGGAGTTGTATAACTCCAACCACACCCTAATTTGGGGGGTGAGCTCTTCATAGATATCTAAATCACTGGTTAAAATCTCGTCTCATGTGCATGAGTAGTTTTCTCTGAACTTCAAAATGAAGTTAGGGTTTTAAGAGGAAAATTGGGGTGCTAATAGTCAATTTGGGCTTTTGAGCTTTTTGATGGAATTGAAGGTGGGAATCACTTTGCATGCCTCTGAAACCTTGGGGTTAGTGTATGTCATGAGGATATACATCATTGACATAAGTTTTATGATTATTGGAAGTTATTTTCCTAAAGTTTTTAATTAAATGAAAATTGTCACACTTTTAAATTAATGTAATAATTTGAATCATAAATTTAGGGATAAATCCAAACCTCTGGGAAATGGATCTTTGACTGGAAAGGCACATTTAGGAATTTTGTTGGAATTTTTGGACCTCATTTATTTCTCTGAATTTGATTTATTTGGTTAGGTCAATTTATTCAAATATGACATTTAGGTCTCATATGCATTTGGAGAACTATGAAATTATTCTAGTAGGTTTTCTTGGTGATTCTATAGCTCTGTAAATTTTATCATAATTTTTAGATGAATTTTTGTGGTAATTATCAATTTATTGAGGAAAAACCCCCTTTTGTAATTAATTAATTTAATGGGGTAAAATAGTTTGTAAAATTCTAAATCTCTGGATTTAGTGTTTTTTGATGATTATTATACTAGTATAAATTTCTCAGAATTTATAGAGACATATTAAGGGTAGTTGTAGTGTAAATCCCTATTTGCACCCCATTTATGTTAAATAGAATTTATGGTCAAATATTCCTGTTAAAAATGTGAAACTTAGGATTTGGTGTTCTTAGACCATTATTATGCCATGATATTTTTCCCAGAATTTATTGAAGTCTTAACATAGCACTTGTAGTGTAAACTCTTATACGCACACCAAATGTAACAAATGATAATTAAGGGTAAATACTCCTTGGAATAATATGAAACTTAGGCATTGCTGTTTTTAGGTCAATAACATACTTTTGTGATTTATTCAGATTTTATTGAGACCTGTAGGTGGTGGTTGTAGTGTAAACTCTTATCGGCACACCACTTGTATTAAATGAATATTGTGGATAAATATTACCTGGAATATTATGAAACCTTGGATTTGGTGTTTTTAGATGATTAGTATGCTAGGTTAATTTTATCAGAATTTTTGGAATTCACATTTTAGTACTTGGTGTGTAAAGTCACATCTTCATCTTTTTCATGATAAATATAAATTATGATTATAAATTTACTGGGAAAATATGATCTTCTAAAAATAGTGTTTTATGTCAATATGAAGCTACTGTAATTTTTCCAGATTTTTAGGAAGTCTAATTTCAGTAATTGTAGTGTGGAGCCATGTTTTCTCTCCTTTAAAGATAAATAGAAATTGTGGGTTTAAAATGTTTGGAAAAATACGATCTTCTGGAAATAGTGATTTTATGTTCATATGAAGCTACTGTAATTTTTCCAGAATTTTAGGAAGTCAAAATCTTGTACTTGATGTGTAAAATTATTTTTCCATTCATTCATTGAAAATTAGGGATTATGGTTATTTAATTGCTGGAAAAATATGAAATATTGGAAATCTTTTTATCATGTCACATTTCACCTCTGGAAGGATATTTAACAAGTTTGAATTCACTAGCATGATACCCCCTTCACACTTTAGATTCAGATTAGTAATTAATGAATTTTTATAGGGGGCAAAATTATATGAAACATGCTTGGATTTTGATCATCCCATCATATACCCTAGTACCTTGCGAACCCTTCACCGGGTAGCCCTCGGGAAGTCCAGGATCCACCCTAAACTTCCAAGTAGGATAATAACTAAACAAGAGTAGTCTAGTTAGGAGTTTAGAAGATTAGAGTGCTTGGTGAGCTGTGGGTAAGGCTGTGCTCGGGATTGACGAAAGATCGTCCTTCCCCTTAGAGAGTTATAAAGCGCTGAGATTAATTCAAGTGAAATGATAAGAGGGTAATTTTATGGGTAGTTACCAATAATACTAAGTGTCTTGAGGGAAGGGAACTTTGGGGTATCATCCCATCGTAGTTTCTAGTACCGTAGCGAGCCCCTTACAGGGTATCAATGGTTACTTTTAAATTAATTTACTTGCGTCGCACTGCTTCTCTTGCTTACCTCTTTTACTGCTGCGATATTATTTTACTGCACTTATTACTGTTTACTTGCTCATACTGCTAGTATAGAATTTTATATGGATATACTCTTGTTAGCGTAGAATGTTTGTCACCTGCTACCTTCTTGATTACTCCACTTTGTTGTCCTCCGCTTCTTCCTCCCGCACGGTGCCTAGGAGTCGCGGGGGGAGGCGGGGACAAAATTGGCTTAGTCTTTATGACTAACGGTCGGTGGTGACCGTAGGTAACCGAGGAGCTGGAGCCCAGCTGGCATGGGAGACAGGACCAGTGGAGCAGATGCCGTGCTTTACTACCGTTACTGGACAGTTGTCCGATGAGAGATGTTTATGTTTGTAGCTTCCGCATAGATATATATAGTGAGAGAGAGAATTGTACTTCTTTTATTCTTTCGGACATGTACCGGACATAAGCCATCTTTCTCTTTCTTTTGTTGCACTCATTGATGGACTTTTATATTTTGTTGTATAAATGTGTGATTGTGGACTTGGTTCTAGTTTTCTTTTTCTTCTTATCTCTGGTTGGTCTGGTTAATCGTTCTTGCCGGCAGGATCGGCGTCTTGCGGAGGTGGCTAACTTGTGTGCTAGCATCTCCGTAAGGCGGCGATTCTGGGCATAAGATCCAACGAGAAAGAAGTCCAAAAAAACTGGGACACCCCCGCTCGAGTTAGTTTGAGGACAAACTAGCAGCGGAAGCAGTGGTGTGCCCATGTGTAAAAATCACACAATTTAGTCCATTTTCCAATGAGTTAGGCCAACCCAACTAAGGACAACACTTTAGTTTTGGCTTACCAAGACGTTTTCATAGCGTATCTTAGTCTTAAATCGATCCCAAGTATAGATTTGGTTAGGACAGGGGGATTCCCGACATGATTAGAGGAAGGAGTTTAGTATGAGTGTAGGTGTTTGAGGCTTACACTCTGATGCTTACCGCACACTTATCAAATGATTTTACCCCCTTAACCAAACTAATTGAACTATCTCGAAGGATTTGGTGCCTGTGACCTACTTTTGGAGTAATAAGAGACTCTTGCGCGTAAATTATCCTACCAATTACACTTCCCGTTTATTTTACGGTGAAGCGGTCACCAAGACAAGTATTAGAGGTCGAATAATAATCCAAATCCAAAGAAGGCCCATTCTTGGTTAGGTCACACATTGACCTTAAGAAGGATTCGTGAATGGTAACTTTAAGGACCTTGAATGTGTATCATATCAATAAGTCTCAAGATAGAACTCCAAGACAAGGTTGTATGCCCTAAGAATTGTGTGCTTATATAGGGTAAATGCACTATAGTGATATCGAAGGAATTTAGCCCAAAATATATGGGGGCTTATCCCTTTTGTTTATTGGGCCAACTTAGTACTGACTTGAGTTTCCCCTAGACCTCATTTAGAAGACGAATCTCAAACTTATATACTTTGAAGCTTTGTAGGTGTAGACAAGTAAATAAGAGGAGAGCATAATAACCATTGGGGATATGCTAAGAGGTTGTCAAGTTATACGTGTATATATGATCTCTGAAATCAAGGAAGTCAGTGCGAGACTTTAGGATATGGATTGGATAGAAATAAAACCTAGCTGTAGGCCCCCGTGATCATTAGAAATGAATAAATAACCTAATGCGAAGGAGGATATCATAGATTCACCTCCTCGAGCTTGAGACGATGACCTATAACAAAATCGGGACGAATAGTTAGTTGACTGGTCTTTAGTCAAGTTATTAGAAGCATAAAGTTGCAAAGTTGGCTGCTTGGAATAATTTATCGCGTCATGAAGCTTGTGGATTGGAATTAGATTCT
The DNA here is from genome assembly GCA_033032865.1 of Dactylorhiza incarnata. Taxonomy (NCBI): domain Eukaryota; kingdom Viridiplantae; phylum Streptophyta; class Magnoliopsida; order Asparagales; family Orchidaceae; genus Dactylorhiza; species Dactylorhiza incarnata. The sequence continues at coordinate 4,271,783 of JAWHQI010000238.1, read as the reverse complement.
TGCACGATAGAACTATTATTGGAAACTCTTGAATTTCTGAATGTTCGAAGATAATGTGCATGCAATTATTGAAAAATCAAGCCCCTTTTGTTTTCGAACAATTTATTCATAGCCGATGTTCTTATACCCTGGAGGATAGTTGACACCTAATCGGAGATCGTTAAAATTATACCTATGGATTAAGTAAATAAGAGAGTACTTATGACCTTTAGATTCATGGCTTGATGAGCCTGGGAATTGAAAGACAAATGTCATTATAACCCCCAAGAACATTGTATGATTTGGAGAGTAATATGGGATATTGGGAAATACAACACCGCATTAAATCATAACTTTAGAGGTTGGATTATGGGTTATATGTAACAATGATGATCTCACGAGTATAATGAACTCGGTAATTATTTAACTCATACATATTGGTCGATGCTGAACTATATGAAAGGATTCAGGAGAGATTACCACATGTGCACATGGGTTTTCATATCAGTAGGAAGCTCGGAGAATTTTGGTAGTGTTAATCCTTGAATAAATAACAGGCTTCCTTCACGAGTACAATTGAGACTACAACTTGAGAAATTAATCCACTGAATTGTTAACGTGAAATGTCATGGGCTTGATATATGATCTCTCGTGATAGTACTAAGTTATGGAAAATTTATTGGAAATAATCGTTGAATAAAGGACATACCCCTTCACAAAGTGCAATGTGAGATTACAATTTGAGGAATTTTTTTTTGGGATGTTGAAATATCTTGAACTTTTAAAATTTTGGTGGAATTTATGGTTACCCATTTCTGATATTCCCTTCGCAACGTAGAATTCGAACGCATAATTTGAGAAATTCATACCATGAATTATTACTGAGTTGTTATGAAATATATTTGAAGAATGGATAGATTGGGATATTGATGATAAGATGATATAACAATTATCAGATAGTCTTGTGATAACCTTGAGACCTCTCATCTTCATGAGCTGGGAACCCCGTGGACCCAAACTTAGATTTCGAGGACGAAATTATTCTTTTGTTTATTGGGAATTGTAACATCCCATTTCCTACTAGACCCCCTAACTCCAATTTAGGGTGAAACAAGTGGTGAGTGGGGTGAGTTTGAGCTAGATTGTAGCCTTAGGACTCACAGGGTTAGGTGAACTCACATGTGGTCTACTATAAGGCTCAAGTCAACCTAGGTCAAACTAGCTCAACATGAACTCATACTTGCAAATTTGACTCCTCCAATAGATGATAAACACTCCAAGGAATGCAATAGACCCAAAAGCCCCATCATGGGGTCACCAATTGACCCAATTTGACCAAAATCAAACTTGGGTCAACATAGGCCAAATCCTCACCAATAAGTTCAATTGAACCCCAAAGCATGAAATAGAATTCACCCCTAGTCTTAGGACATCATGAGGGACCTAAGTGACTCAAAAGCCCCATCATGGAGTCTTCAATTTGGCCAAATTGACCAAAGTCAACTTTTCCCCAATTTTGGTCAAAATCACACCATTGGGTCAAATTGGCTCTCCTAGGCCCTCACCTTGACTCAACCAACCTTGGGTTGTGTCACTGAACTCAATGTCAACACATTGGACCAGTCAACACATCCAATTGACCAAGTCAACCCAAAAGTCAACATAGGGTCAATTTTGCCTAAATTGGGCTTATTTGGAATTAATCCAAATTCCAATGGATTAAGGCCCTCAAGGTCAGCCCACTCTGAAGCCCATAGACCTAATGACCAGCTTTGCCCCTTAAATCCAACATGCAAAGGCATGCTTGGGGGCAAAAGTGGGAAATCCCCCCCTCCCTCCATTAAGAAACAAGAGAATTTTGAGGAGAGCCTGCCATGTGGCCCTCCTCACCTCTGCCCAAAGCCCCCACTGAGCTCCCTACATCATTCCCAGCCGATTTGGTGATGGAAGGGTGACATTTGGCTGCAAGGAGGAGCAACCAATGCTGGCCGAACCCGCCTCCTCTCTAAACTCCTATAACCAGCCTCTCTCAGCCCATTTCGACCTTTCCATCAGCTTCAGAGGGTCGAAAGGAGTGGAGCTAGCCATTTACAGTGAAGCAAACCATGGAGAATCGGGATTTCTGGGAGGATCGTTGGAGCTCGCCGCCGCCGTGCCGCACCACCTCAATACGCGCCACCAAGCTCGCTTAGGGTACGATTTCTCCCCCTCTCCCTCTGTGCTAGTATCTAGAACCCCTTAGGAGAGATATCGGGCTCAATTGAGCCCGATTCCATGCGAGATCGAGGGAGTTTTACCGAGCTCTTCTTCTTGCTCGGGATCGCCGGAGACGGGCTCTCAGGCGGCCGTGCCGCCGTCAATCGATGGCCACCACCTCAACGGAGGTGGTGGAGGCGGTGGCCGGCTGTGGTGGGCCGTGGATGGCCGGGAAATGGAGGAGAGAATTCACCCAGGCGGGATTAATCGCGACCGTCGGCTGGCTGGGGAAGACGACCGGATGTCATCGATCTGCGTCGTGATTCGTTCTGGATCAACTTTATTCTTATATATTTGTTTTTTTATTAAGTGTAATATTCTGTCACACTTTATATCCTAGTTTTGTTTAATTAATTAGAGGCATTTAGAGGCCATATTTTGAAAAATGACCAGAGACAAGATTTGTAGATATGGATGTCTACTTTCAGTAGAAATTTAGATCAGGTCATTTGGACCAATGTAGGGTCCACAGTAGTCATTCTTGTGAGGTTGGTCAGAACTTAAAAATGCAATGGTTTGCATGCAAAAATTGAAGCCCCTAGAGGCCATATTTGCAAAAAAGGGCAGAGATAACTTCTGTAGCATTAGGAGTCTACTTTCATTTGCCACTTAAATCAACTGATTTGGTGCACTGTGGACATCAGGGCACCCTTTTCCCTAGGTCTGCTCCTTGTGTAGGGCAGAAATTAAAAAGGCTATAACCTTTAATTTGCTTAACCAAATCACTTGAATTTTCTACCACGCATGAATGGCATGAAGACACACCTAGGGTTTTAATTTTAGAATTTTTGGAGGTGTATCATTGAGTTATTTCATTTATTAGTAAAAGTAAACTTTTGGTATTTAAAAAGGCTATAACCTTTAATTGGCTTAACCAAATCACTTGAATTTTCTACCATGCATGAATGGTATGAAGACACACCTAGGGTTTTAATTTTAGAATTTTTGGAGGTGTACCCATTGAGTTATTTCATTTATTAGTAAAAGTAAACTTTTGGTATTTAAGGAGTTGTATAACTCCAAACACCCCCTAATTTGGGGGGGGGGGGGGGGGTGAGCTCTTCATACATATCTAAATCACTGGTTAAAATCTCATCTCATGTGCATGAGTAGTTTTCTCTGAACTTCAAAATGAAGTTAGGGTTTTAAGAGGAAAATTGGGGTGCTAATAGTCAATTTGGGCTTTTGAGCTTTTTGATGGAATTGAAGGTGGGAATCACCTTGCATGCCTCTGAAACCTTGGGGTTAGTGTATGTCATGAGGATATACATCATTGACATAAGTTTCATGATTATTGGAAGTTATTTTCCTAAAGTTCTTAATTAAATGAAAATTGTCACACTTTTAAATTAATGTAATAATTTGAATCATAAATTTAGGGATAAATCCAAAACTCTGGGAAATGGATCTTTGACTGGAAAGGCACATTTAGGAATTTTGTTGGAATTTTTGTACCTCATTTATTTCTCTGAATTTCATTTATTTGGTTAGGTCAATTTATTCAAATATGACATTTAGGTCTCATATGCATTTGGAGAACTATGAAATTATTCTAGTAGGTTTCCTTGGTGATTCTATAGCTCTGTAAATTTTATCATAATTTTTAGATGAAATTTTGTGGTAATTATCAATTTATTGAGGAAAAGCCCCCTTTTGTAATTAATTAATTTAATGGGGTAAAATAGTTTGTAAAATTCTAAATCTCTGGATTTAGTGTTTTTAGATGATTATTATACTAGGATAATTTTCTCAGAATTTATAGAGACATATTAAGTGTAGTTGTAGTGTAAATCCCTATTTGCACCCCATTTGTGTTAAATAGAAATTATGGTCAAATATTCCTGTTAAAAATGTGAAACTTAGGATTTGGTGTTCTTAGACCATTATTATGCCATGATATGTTTCCCAGAATTTATTGAAGTCTTAACATAGCACTTGTAGTGTAAACACTTATACGCACACCAAATGTAACAAATGATAATTAAAGGTAAATACTCCTTGGAATAATATGAAACTTAGGCTTGCTGTCTTTAGGTCAATAACATACTTTTGTGATTTATTCAGATTTTATTGAGACCTGTAGGTGGTGGTTGTAGTGTAAACTCTTATTGGCACACCACTTGTATTAAATGAATATTGTGGATAAATATTACCTGGAATATTATGAAACCTTGGATTTGGTGTTTTTAGATGATTAGTATGCTAGGTTAATTTTATCAGAATTTTTGGAATTCACATTTTAGTACTTGGTGTGTAAAGTCACATCTTCATCTTTTTCATGATCAATATAAATTATGATTATAAATTTACTGGGAAAATATGATCTTCTGGAAATAGTGTTTTTATGTCAATATGAAGCTACTGTAATATTTCCAGACTTTTAGGAAGTCTAATTTCAGTAATTGTAGTGTGGAGCCATGTTTTCTCTCCTTTAAAGATAAATAGAAATTGTGGGTTTAAAATGTTTGGAAAAATATGATCTTCTGGAAATAGTGATTTTATGTTCATATGAAGCTACTGTAATTTTTCCAGAATTTTAGGAAGTCAAAATCTTGTACTTGATGTATAAAATTATTTTTCAATTCATTCATTGAAAATTAGGGATAATGGTTATTTAATTGCTGGAAAAATATGAAATATTGGAAATCTTTTTATCATGTCACATTTCACCTCTGGAAGGATATTTAACAAGTTTGAATTCACTAGCATGATTCCCCCTTCACACTTTAGATTCAGATTAGTAATTAATGAATTTTTATAGGGGGCAAAATTATATGAAACATGCTTGGATTTTGATCATCCCATCATATACCCTAGTACCTTGCGAACCCTTCACCGGGTAGCCCTCGGGAAGTCCAGGATCCACCCTAAACTTCCAAGTAGGATAATAACTAAACAAGAGTAGTCTAGTTAGGAGTTTAGAAGATGAGAGTGCATGGTGAGCTGTGGGTAAGGCTGTGCTCGGGATTGACGAAAGATCGTCCTTCCCCTTAGAGAGTTATAAAGCGCTGAGATTAATTCAAGTGAAATGATAAGAGGGTAATTTTATGGGTAGTTACCAATAATACTAAGTGTCTTGAGGGAAGGGAACTTTGGGGTATCATCCCATCGTAGTTTCTAGTACCGTAGCGAGCCCCTTACAGGGTAATCCTCGGGAAGCCCAAGATTAACCGTAAGCCATAGGAATAAGGTGTTACAAGAATAAATTAATTACACACTCACCCACACTCCGTAGTTACGGGAGCCTATTCTGTTTGGTGCTGCGAGCAGTAAGCTCAGTGTTTGAAAGAGCGGATTGAAAGTTAGGTGAGCTTATAATTCAGTAGTGTTTGTTAATGATGGGCGGGTTAGCCCGGGGGAGCTTATGGATTGGAAGGTTATTAATGACGGGCAGGTTAGCCCGGGGAGCTTATGGCTCGGAGATAGATTGTAGAACATGTTGCATGTGCACGAAGGTGGTGGGTCTTCTGTATTGGACGGACGTTCACACCGACGTCAATACGTTGACTCGGCAAGTGTGGTATGTACACTTAGCCTAGAAAGTCTGGCGGTCTAGTCAGCAAGAGTACGCAGACGCTCCACGTTTTTGTGTTGAGGCGTACGATAGGTCTAGGCTAGGTAGTGTGAATACCAACCTAGAGGTGGGCGAGGCCCAACCCACCGCTTCCGTTTGCCACTACGGGAGTATCCTGGGAGTTTTGCTAGCTCCAAAAAGGGGAAACTAAAGGTCTATGCGCATAGAGTCGAAGTGTGTGAGTTGCACTTGTATGAACATAGCAGAACAACATACCTTGCATGACATAGCATGAACATTGCATTTCAACCCCTACCCCTATCGTATAAATTGGTATGGGACTTTTTATACGATAGGCCCTGCTAAACGACCCCTTGGTCTATAGATTTGTATGGGTATTCCTATAAATCAATGGTTACTTTTAAATTAATTTACTTGCGTCGCACTGCTTCTCTTGCTTACCTCTTTTACTGTTGCGATATTATTTTACTGCACTTATTACTGTTTACTTGCTCATACTGCTAGTATAGAATTTTATATGGATATACTCTTGTTAGCGTAGAATGTTTGTCACCTGCTACCTTCTTGATTACTCCACTTTGTTGTCCTCCGCTTCTTCCTCCCGCACGGTGCCTAGGAGTCGCGGGGGGAGGCGGGGACAAAATCGGCTTAGTCTTTATGACTAACGGTCGGTGGTGACCATAGGTAACCGAGGAGCTGGAGCCCAGCTGGCAGGGGAGACAGGACTAGTGGAGCAGATGCCGTGCTTTACTACCGTTACTGGACAGGTGTCCGCTGAGAGATGTTTATGTTTGTAGCTTCCGCATAGATAATATAGTGAGAGAGAGAGAGAGAGAGTTGTACTTCTTTTATTCTTTCGGACATGTACCGGGCATAAGCCCTCTTTCTCTTTCTTTTGTTGCACTCATTGATGGACTTTTATATTTTGTTGTATAAATGTGTGATTGTGGACTTGGTTCTAGTTTTCATTTTCTTCTTATCTCTGGTTGGCCTGGTTGATCGTTCTTGCCGGCAGGATCGGCGTCTTGCGGAGGTGGCTAACTTGTGTGCTAGCATCTCCGTAAGGCGGCAATTCTGAGCATAAGATCCAGGAACTCTTCCGGTGCGGTAGAGGGATCTTACACAGCATTCCCTCACAACAAATCCTTCCAGAAGCCGTCTGACCTGACCTCTCCAGCATGCGCAAAGTTTAGGCCCTCGGTCACGGCCGTGACTGAGGGCGTGTAATTTTAAAATTTTCCCTATAAATAGATGGGCTCGGCTGAAGCTTAGGAGAGAGTTTTTGTACAAAGCTTTGAGTGTTTGCGAGCTATTTTTGTGCATTTTCCTGTTTTCTTTTATGTTCTTATGTTTTTTGTAATTTTCTCTCTCCTAGTCTAATTGTAATCTTTATTTTGGAAATGAAATTGTTTATTCTCTCATTTTCTTCTTCATTTCCTTATGTTTGAGTGTGTGAGTGTATGAGTTTTGTTTTTCTTTTCTCTTAACTCAGTTTCTCTTTATGTTAGTGTGTGTGTGTGTATGAGATAGATTTTATTGCTTTATAATTTAGTTTTCTTTAAAGTAGAGAAAGTGTGTGTACGAGATAAATTTTTTGCTTAATAATTTAGTTTTTTTTAAAGTAGAGTGTGTGTGTGTGATAGATTTTACTGCTTTATAATTTAGTTTTCCTTAAAGTAGAGTGCGTTTGTGTATGAGATAACTTCTAAATTTTTTGTAACTTAGTTTTCCTTAAAGCAGAGTTTGTGAGTGTGATTTATTACATAACATTTAAATTATTATAGAGTGTGTGAGTTTTTAATTTAATGTGTTATTAATTGTCTTTCTTATATTTTTGCTAAACGCACTCATATTCGCTTAAAATATTATCATGTACGTTTTAATCACTAAAGCCATCCCCATTCTGATGAGTGTCTAATTTCCTTTAGTGAACGATGTCGAAGAGCATTGAGAAAAATAAATGGTTTTCAAAAATTAAAATATCTCTTTCTTTTCTAAATCAATTAAAAGCTTAAGGTTTACCCGAGAAAAATGTTGAGTGGAACCATATAATCGATGTGTGCTTATTTTTGTTTCCATACACTAATTAGCGGAGAGGCTCGTGTGTACGGATTGATCGCTCGTAGGTAAAGAGAAGTGTGCTCTACCCATGAGAGAGGATGAGGTAAGTCTCCCGAATTGGAAATAAAAACCCAATATCGGGGTTCACAACATAAAGTGAGTATTAAGGAGATTCGATTAATGAACGTGAGTTCGGTCGAATATTCTTAATCTCAGGTGGGCGTACCCTCGGAAGAGGTGCATTCATATTTATTGAATCTCCACGGCCAAGCCATTCAAAGTCAGATCTTTTACTTCTAAACAAGCTATTTTCATCTCTAGGTAATTCGACGTCGGACACTATCTTTATCATCGTTTTCAAAACCCTAGTTATACTTTTATTATTGCTCTCTAAAAATTATAAAACCAACTCAAAATCTCATTCCGATAAGATAATAGTTCATTCCTTATAAGTAGAAATAATCAACACGATACGTGCAAAAATGTGACCTTGATATTTCTAAAAAATATCATATACTATACGCGATAAGGTATACTTGCCTTCATCAAATATTGGTTCGGATAAATTTCCAAAAGCCTTAAAAAGACATCAAATTTAAATAATCAAAGGCAAATGACTGAGAATAGAAGGATCATCCAAGAAAGATTGAATCTCTGCAGCCAAGAGTTGTATAGTCATTTGCTAGAAACAAAGAATCATCTGGAAGATGGAATCCACATGCTAAAGGACTAAACTTTTAATCTTCCGGTAAATCTGCAAAGGGACATATCAGAAGAAGCAATAAAGGGGGAGAGATCTATGATAAAGGCTAGTGGTGAGCATGCCATATGCACCTCTAATACAATCAGGGAAGCAATGAATCTCCCTCCTTTCTACTATGATGAGCGTGCTGATACATCTGATGTTGTTCCTACTACTGCCCCTGTCATATCTAATGCTCCTGCTGCTGGCAATGGAGCCCTAAATCGAGGGAGATAACCTTAAGTGCATGGGAGCATATCAAAACAAATTAAACTAAAACGACCAAACCGTATAACACCCATGAGTGGACTAAGTCTGAAAATCAAGAAGTGATAAAGAAGATCCTACAGAAGAGACAAGCTGGCAGGAAGGATTCCAGCAGATGCAGAAGAACCACTAAGATATCATCCTAAACCCAATGTCTATTTCATCAGGCCATCTAAAAAGAAAAAGGAAGTTGCTGTCAAGAAAGAAAGAAGTGGAATAGTTATAAAGGAACGATATGCATGGTTGGCTTTCATATTTTTGGGCAAGTGTAGAAATGCTGGAGTTTTCAAAACATTTCAACATTTATAAATTTATAATATGATGCCTTGTTTTGTGAACTAAAATGTTCTGAATATTTCATATTCTCCGTTATCTGTTAATGTTCTTATTATCTGAACTGAAATGCTCTTATTATCTGTTAATTTTCATTTAGTGTGCTTTATCATTGACTAGATTATGACTTCTTCAAATATGGGGAGATTGTTGGGAACACTGCCCATAATGTTTCAGATTTGGAGAAGTCCCTAAGTCAATGATAAATACAATTTGTATTTGATATCCATTTGATGTGACATGAGCAGGTGGGGATATAATATATCTCATATATAATGGTTAGAGATCAAGCAAAATGTTTAAGTTAAACATTGTCGTGTATATAATACTCGCACGATGATATCATCTTGATCACTCGCAGAAGGCAGCAGAAGAAGTCAGTCAAGAATTGACGTGACAATAAGAAGAACACGGTGATATATTTTTGTCAATAAGGCACACATGACGATATCATTGTAAGAACACGAAGAATCAGCTAAGGAATATATCATCGTGTCAGCAAGGTACACACGATGATATCGTTGAGAGGATTCAAGAATAATAGCTAAGGCATATATCATCGTGATAACAAGATGCACATTATTATATCATTATGAAGACTCAAGAAAGGCAGACTAAGTAATATATCGTCGTGACATCAAGTATCACACGATGATATCATTGTGAAGACTCAAGAAAGGCTGGCTATGTCATATATCATCGTGACAACAAGTATCACATGAAGATATCGTTGTGAGACCCTAAGAAATATTGGTAAGTCTTTTATCATTTTGTCAGCAATATTCACACGATGATATCGTCTTGTCAAGCTCAGAATGCAGAAATAAAAAATGATGATGACGACAAAGTCAAATGTCAAATAAATTACTTCTAAAAAGTGCTCTAACATCAATATTCTAAGGTTTTGATCGTTTGATGGCTCAGATCTATACAAGCATAAGAGAGGGTCAGCAAACCCTAACAACTTGGTAAATCTTATGCCCTAGTATTCTTCAAAAAGCTTGATGGCAAAAAGGCAATAAAATAGGAAAAAGCAAGCTCTTTTTGAAGAAAGAAAGAAGAAGAAGAAGACGAAGCACAACATCAACAACAAAGCTCTCACTCTTGAGAGAAAGAAGACTTCTTCATTCAAGAAATCTCAACATTGATCCTGACTAGAAGGTTCATCTATTAGAGATCTTGTGCTACTGGTAAAGAAGGCTTTCTATCAGAAAGGCCTAAGAAGACTCAAGCTATTCAAAGCTCTATCTTTCAGAGTGTAAGTCTATAAAATTTTCTTCTAATCATCTTCTGTAGGATCTCTTTGGGATCTGAGGTGTAAGGCTGTGTTGACAGCTTGAGTGTAGGGTCTGTAAAAAGGCCTAGGTTGTCAGACTTTGCTGAAAACCTGAGGTAGGGTGTGTTAAGACCTGAGTTGTACGATTTCTTAGAAAATCAGAGTTGTAGGATCCTTGCTGGGGATCTGAGCTGTAGTAGTGATTGCACTATGAGGTAGTGTTGCTATTGGAACTTGAGGTAGGATTCCAGGAGGGAATCTGAGATAGGAGACTTGCTGAGTTCCTGAGTTGTAGGATTTGATAGGTCTGAGATTTTGGCAGAGTTGGTCGAGTCTAGCATACTGCTAGATAGGTGAAGGTGGACAATGGAGTACCCACACTAGGGAACCACTATAAGTGCTTGTGTATTTTCTATGGTGTGATATTTGGTTGTATTATTTCAAGCTATTTTAGTCTTAAACTCTAAAAGACAAACATTTTAAAACACCTATTCACCCCCCCCCCCCCCCCCCTCTAGGAAATTAAACAACACCCTAGACTTTCAACCCCTAAGTAACATATTAAGCAAACAAGCTCTGAATCAACTTTCGCTAGTTGCATTAGACTCGCATAGTCAATACAAGTGCAACAGAACTCATTTCATTCTGATTTGAGGTCATTTAGAGAAAATGACTATTTTTGAGTAGCGTTGTGTGTCGACACAACACCGAAATAACATATTGAGCAAACGATCTTTGAATCAACTTCCGTCAGTTGCATTAGACTTGTATTGACAATATGAGTGCTACGAAACTTGTTTCACTCCGATCCGAGGTCATTTAGAGTAAGTGACCATTTTGAGTAAGGTTGTGTGCTACACAACCACTTCGAAATGTCATTATGAGTAAACAAGCTTGGAATTGACTTTTGTCAGCTACATTAGACTCGTATTGTCAATATGAGTGTGTAATGCAATGAATTTCGTCCAAATCCATGGTCATCTGGTGAATATGACCATTTTCAGTAATGTTGTTCGACACAACGACCCCAAAATGTCGAATTGAGCAAACAAGCTTAGTATTGACTCTTGTAAGTTGTGTAAGACTCATATGATTTATATGAGTGCAACCCAATTCATTTCATCAAAATCTGAGGTCATTTGACAAAAATGACCATTTTTACTAACGTCGACAAACATTATCGCCATGAAATTACTTTTGAGCAAACGAGCTCAGAAATGAGCCCAGTTAAGTGCATTAGACTCGTATGGTCTATACGAGTGTAATAGAATTTGTTTCGCACAATTTTGACATCGTTTGGTCGAGTAATAAAAATATAACTCCTAAAATTTGCATCTTGAAAAGCGTGAACGCTTGAATTTGACCTTGACGAATCAACATTGGCTCGTCAATCGACGACATGGACCTACATTAACCGTGACCAACATGGGAGACCCTCCCTATGATTGAATTTTGTCAAACCCTCTAAAAACACAATTTGGAATTTTTTGAAAGCTTTAAATGGACAGCCACCCAAACCTTCATCCAATCAGGCATGATACTAGTTTCTAGGAGGAAAGGGTCGTGTCCAAGGCTACCACACCAAGCCTAGATCCAAACCTAGGCAAAACCCCATCTTCCTTTGTTTCTCCTTCTTTCCCAAACCAAATCTAAAGCCTAGCCATGACCTAAACCACATGATTTTAATAGCTGGCTGTACCTCCTTCTGAGATGAAGGCCACATGCCCCCAAACCCACTAGGGTTAAACAAACCCTAACCCACCATGGGTTACTTGGCCGAGAAGGAAGAGAGGAGGTAGGGCTCTCCCCTTCCTCTATATAACAACAACTACTCCTTCAGTTGGAAGCCCACCCCACTGCCCAGCTCAAACCAAGCCCAGCCACCCACTTGCAAGAGATCCTTCTCACATGAAACACCCTAGCCCGATCTCCCACACCTCGCCACAACCCATGGAAACTCAACAAGGAGGCACCATAAGGCCCTCAATAGAGGCGGATCCCCCTCTTCTCCTCCCTCCATATCTTATTGATGCACTACATGTGGACTCCGACCGTCAGAGTGCCACCGCGACACCACCCAATCTCGGTACTGAGCTTGTGCAGATGGCTGAGCAGGGGTGAGGGTCACTAGGGAGCGACAATCCTCCAGAGAAGGCTCGGAGGCCCTCTCCGGGAGTCCCAAAGTCAGTGGCTCTACCGAAGAACAGAAATCCCGCGGTGCCCTATTCCGCGAGCTCTGTAAGCTAAGACTCCAATGGTCGTGGGCGACGCTAGGCCACCAGACCACTGCCGTAGTCGGCGCTGGCCCTCGACAAGTTGGCCAAGTGCGGAGGCCTGGACGGGCGGTGGCAGATCAGCGGCGACAGAGACTCGATAGTCTTAGCCGCCGGAGCTGTACAGTGGCCGTCTTATCTTATGATAGATCGGACAACAGTGATTTTATTAATAATTATTGGCATCCCCATAACAAATCTGAGCCTGATCCACTGTAGGGCCTTCACTTTCACACAGTTTGGATATATCTCAGCCAGACCCAACACTTCAAGATCATTGCAGACCGAGATCTATATAGCTCAGAATGGTTTTGAATTTTCTAAGGCTAAGTCTCAGCTCAAATCTAGAAACTTTCAACATGAAAGTTGTACATAATATTAAGGGCTAACTCTATAAAAAATATGGAATTTTTCTGACAAGGTTTAGTAATTTTAATAATTAAAATACAGGAATCTTTCCTATTTTTGATTTATCAGACACTATCATAGTTGTAAAATCTGGAGAAAATTCAAGGTGATAGATAGATCATGTTTACACATCCAGTAAATAATTGGGAAATTATAGTTTAGTTGTGATATTTTTAAGCAATTAAAAGTGTTGGGATTTAACTTTATAACTTTAAAAAGGTGAAATTACCCAATCAAAATCCTTTATATTTCTATGAATGATTAATAATTGTTGAATGCATGCACTAGAAAAGTTTAGGAATTTTACAAGTATTCCTAGTATTTTTAGGATTTAATTTGGTGTTTCATGGATGCTTGAAAATTAACAGAGGTTAAATTCCCAATTTAAAATCCTTTAAATTTTTTGGGTGATTACTAATTGATGATTGCGTGCGATAAAAATGTGTGGGAAATTTTGGAGGCATTCCTAGTATTATAGGAATTTAATTAAGTGGCTCAAGCTTACTTAAATAATTATGAGAGGCTATGTAAGACCTCAATAGGTTCTGAAATATTTATGGAGGTAGCCTAAATGCAGTTAAGACCCACTTCCATGGTTTGGGTATTTTGGAGATTTTCCTACTATTTTAAGTAATTTAAATAGTGTGAAAATACTCTAAATGGATCTTTCTAGAGGGGTTCTTATTTTTAAAAATGATTGGGAAAGTTTATTAAAGGCCGATAAAGGCAATTTTGAATCCTGTAAAAGTTTAAGGATTTTTGGATCTCTTTATGTATTTTTAAATATAAAAATAATAATTTGTTTGGAGTATAAAATTATTGGGGGATAAAATCAGAGCTCAAAATTATTCAAGGAAATTATGAGAAGTGAGTTAGGGCAACCCCAACCCTTGGATCAAATTCCATTATTTTCTGATTACTTTTGATATTTAAAAAATAAAAGGGGGTTAAATGCAGAAGAAAATACATCGGTAAAATTTGTGGACTCGAATTGCCCGATAGAAATGTATAAGGTTAATGGGTTCATACTAGATCTCCCGCGGAGATTTTGGGCCTTGTCAATTGAATCGAGTATTTATAACAAATCGTAAATGAAAAGCTCAGAATTATATTAGCCTCAAATAGATCGTCGAATCCCGGAAAGACACGCAATCTAATAACAGCCCAAAAAGGAGCAACTGAAATAACTATTGGGTTCAAATAACTTAAATACCGGCAAACCCTATCTGATTAATATCCCATAAAATTCACTACAAATTGTGAAGATGTCTCCTCGGAACGGAGATTCCACCACAGAATGGAGTTGTCTCCTTGAAACGGAGATGCCTCCTCAAAATGGAGATGCCTTCTCGGAGCAGAGTTGCCTATTCTGAACATAGCTGCCTCTTATGAATAGAGATGCCTCCTTGGAACGGAGAGGAGATTTGAACTTGCCTCCTGGGAACGAAGATGTCTCCTTGGAATGGATAAGGAACTATAGTTACTGGAATTTGAATTGCTTATTATTTGTTCATCTTATTTCAGTATTTCAATTAATAGAAATTCATTTTAGTATTTCATTTACTGCTCTTTAGTTTAGTATTTCAATTACTGGACTTCATTTCAGTATTTCAATTACTGCTCTTTAGTTTAGTATTTTAATTACTGTACTCCATTTCAGTATTTCATTTACTACACTATATTCCAGCATTTTATTTGTAGTACTTATTTCAGTATTTTACTTACCGCACTTCATTTACAACATTTATTTATTGCAATTTACTATTGCATTTATTTCTGCACCTTCTTACAAGAGTCTCGCCCTATTAAGCTGTATAGCTTAATATGCACATTAGTTAGGGTTAACATGGAGATGAAACATGCCACCAAGGGTAACTCTAAATAATGGGCACACTTGATCGCCAAGTTCCTTAAATAATGTTGAGTTGTACGATCAAGCCAGATGTAAAACGACCGCATGCCTGAATTATTTTACGTCATGTACGGCAAGTGACCTCTGACTTAGAGGTGCATGCTTGTTCTTTGATTATAATGCTTGTAAATTGGTTTGCGGTTAAAGTAGCGGGTCGGTCATGCCCATTAGCCATTCTTACTGGAATGTGAGTGTTGTGACTCTGGGCACTAGGGAGAGTGAACCACGGGAGCATGCCACTTAGTCTTATTCCACGCTGGGTCCCTCAACTAAGTTAGCCTTATTCTCATTTTGTCAGATGTTGCTCACACGCATGAGTACACGATGTTGTACACTAGGTGTTGGGTAGTGAGGTATGAATACACCGAGAAGTTGTAGGACAGGCCGTTGTTACTCTCTTCCACATCGGTGAGGCTCGCAGGGTTAGCTACCTCGCTTAAAGTAAAAAGGGTCAAACTATGTCGAGATAGGGTGGTGCTACAGGTTGTGAACACCTGTTTAGTTGTGAACACCTGTTTTTACCTCGCTTAAAGTAAAAAGGGTCACCTTAGAATCCCTCCTTTCCCAGCTTCATTTCTTGGTTCAGGATGAACCGGGCATGAGAAGCCTAGTGGGCCTTTAGGATAGATGAATTGGTTGTACATTGCACACTCGCACACACTTCATTTCCGCAGTAGTTAATATATGCAAATTCTCTTACTTTGCATACTTTTGACTTCATTCCTGTTACTTCTCCAGATACCGGAGTCAAGTAATGGGAGATCTTCCTCAAGAGACCAGTACCACCATATGACCTCACCACCTGCTCCTATTGTTCCCTTCACAGAGATAGAGCTGAGACAAACCCTCATAACCTTGCTAGGCACGTTCCAGACTGCTATTGTAAAGCAACAACAACAATTCGTTTATAAGACTGACATACTGACAACCTTTCGAGGGTTGAGATGTTGGAGTTACCATTGTGATCTAGAAGTGGTCAAACATGTAATCTCACTGCCAACGCGATATGAGCCTGCAGGGTCGCACATAAGAGCATGTGGAGAAGTTGGAAGATTGACTGTGTTGGTAAAGGTTACCAATCACCATATAGAATCGGGGAGGTAAAGCAAATGTTGCTGTCGGAATTCGTCGGATATGATTCGTCGGAATTCGTCGGATCGTTCCGTGGAAACTCGACGAATTATTACAGAGACCCTAAGCTCGGCAAATGTTGCCGTCTGATATGATTCGTCGGAATTCGTCGGATTGTTCCGTGGAATCCCGCGAATTGTTACAGAAAGCTCAAGTTCTCTGTATGGACTGCGGATAGCGATTTTTCTAGGTCTTTTTATACTTCGGGTGTAACACCCCAAAGATCGTGGTTCAGCGAGGTAGGCGGAATGGTGGTGTTGTGCTCGGGATAGGCTCAAGATTCCAGATCAGGTCAATGCGCACGACCATTGTCCTCTTAGCGCACGACCAGTGAGCGTGCGCCAATGATCGTGCGTAACCCGCAAAGAATCGGAGTTCTGTCTCGTCTTATGCGCACGACCATTGTCCTCATCGCGCACGACCGGTGATCGTGCGCCAGCGACCGTGCGTTAATTCAGAAGAATATCGAGTTCTGTCTTGGACAGTGCGCACGGCCATTTCCCTCTTCGCGCACGACCACTGACCGTGCGCCTGTGATCGTGCTCCCTGTTTATTCTGTTTCGCGATTTTGAGCGGAGAAGAAGATCGGACCGTCCAAATCTTTTGGGATTTGATCCAACGGCTAGGTTTAGTTACGGGAGACCTTTAGGGCTGATGAGAGGGGGTTAAACCTCATAGTCTCTAAGTCATTCTCTCTCCAAACCCTAGAGAAAGAAGGAGGAGCCAAGGAAGAAGAAGGGAGATTCCGCCATTGACGGAGCTCCAGAGCTCCGTTTCGCGAACCGTTTCCAGATCTGGAGAGTGCAGCCCGGTGCGGTCATTTCCCTCCGTCTAGAATCTCGGATCCATGGCGAAAAAGAACGCTCCTAGGGTAACGATTTCTTCTCCCGTTGTTTGGACTTGTCTTTTGTCCTCTCCTTCGTTTCTCTATGCTTGCATGAGGGATCCCTTTCACCAAATGGGTGAAGTGTAGGATTCTCTCAAGTTCTCCGGAACTCCGGGTCGATTGTGTCCGTCCCCGACATATTGCATGTAGAAAATCCGGTAGTCGTGCGAATTTAGGCATTTTGTGTGAAGCCTATTCGTGGCCGTGAGCCCGAATCGGTGATGCTTGGATTGCGACGTTGCATTTAGGTTAAGCCTAGAATGCGTGCCGGAGAATGACTCCGTGAAATCATCTATAGTAGTGCGGGATTTAAGTGTAGGCGTCTTATGAAGATCCTAACGAAAGCCCCATGCTTTGAGATTGGATGAAGGCAAACCTTCACCGCGAAATTGATGCGGAGCGTATTATACCTCCCCTTTTTGAGTATTTGTGAAGCCTAGATCCTTGTGAAGGGATTAGGTGTGTAGCTTATATTTGTGTAGCACTTGAAGGTGCTAAACCCTTACGGGCCGAGGCGAAGCCGTACCCGCGTCGTGCGACAGATCGCGACGATTAGAGCACGGGCAAAGCTAAACCGAACCCGTTCCCATGCAGATCGGTAAGAGGTCCCTACCTCATGTAGCCGTGTGATCATGGGAGAGGTCGTGGAAGGTGGTTTACCTAGACCGACCAAAAGCTCTTTTTCCCACATAAGGCGATGGCCCTTACGGTGGAGTGTTTGTGGAATTGATGTTGTTAGCCTCATGCGGTTGTTTAGGCGGTTGCGGGGAACCTTCGGGTGAACCCAACCAACATCATGTGCATACCTAGGTTCCCTCCTTTTTGATTCTCAACCTAGAAGATTGAATGTGCTTGAAACCTCACCTTGTGTAGTTGCACTTTCTTTATTTTAGTACTTGTGCTAGTATGGCTTGCTTGCAGGGTAGAATCTCCGCCACCCCGGGAAAGGGGTAGGGTCGTTATAATTTGGTCAGCTGTGCTGACCGTTACCTTGTTTGCCACCGCTTGGTGGAATGTTCTTATGCAGGTGCAGGTGAGCCTAGCGGGAAATAGCGGGCGGTGGCCCCTTTTGCTGAGTTGGCCCTTGAAGGCCAACCTCCTTTTTAGCTTTCTCATGTATTGCCGGCCTGCGTGCCGATGTATGTTTTGGAGTTTTTGGTACATTTGCTAAATGTAAGGCCTTAAGGCCATAACTCTCTTTCTTGGTTTCATTCCTATGATAGTGGACAATTCTAATGGAAATGTTAAATCTTTATGCTTCCGCTAGTGTTTAGTATACTCTGTTGTAGTTTCTTTCTGTTTATCACCTTTTAACTCCTAGCTAGTGTGGTTAGTATGGCGTGGGGTCCCGGCCGGACCTACTGTTATATTATTCGTACTGGCAGGGTGTTACAATTTGGTATCAGACTTAAGACGTCGATCCGTAGTTTAGCGAATTCGGGACGAATTCCTTTTAAGGGGTGGTGTGCACGGGATGTGCATTCACCTAAAACGACAAAAACTAATAAGAATGTCCACTTAGGAATGGGAAAACATACTTGGTTGCGGAACCTGAGCGTTCCATGATTGTTGTTTGCTATGTTTTCAGTCACTAAATTGTGTCTTACACGATTATAGGCGACTAGAAGTGGTGCGGGGCCGTCTCAACCCCGTAACACCGCTGAAAGTAGTGGGTCGGCTGAAGTGCCAGCGACCACTCCTCCTGCTGAGATGATCAGGTTAATCGCAGAAGCTGTCTTCGCGATGATCAATGCTCAACCGCAAAGGCTTGCACAGCCTGCTACGCCTAATACATATGCGGCCCCGGTGATCGAACCTGCAGTGGAACCTGCGGCGGTGCAAAGGGTGGAGCGTCCGGTAGAGCGTGTAGTTGTTGCGCGAGCATGTGATCAACAGCTGCAACACTTTCTAAGCTTCCATCCTCCAACTTTCTCGGGGACCGGATCCCCAACGGAGGCGGAGGACTGGCTGTCAACGGTTAGGAAGATTCTAAGGGCGACAGCAACAGAAGAAGTTATGATGGTCACTTTAGCCACCTTCCTCCTTAACGGAGAGGCAGAGCGTTGGTGGGCCGAACAGGAAGTGCACAAGTTCGGAGGCAGGGAGATTACCGAGATCACGATAGCGGAGTTCTCAAAGTCTTTTCTTCAAAGGTATATTCCTTCTGCCCAACGCATTGCGTTGCAGAACCAGTTTCTGAAGTTAACTCAAGGCGACAGCTCAGTGGATGAGTACTTGCACGAGTTCACTAAACTGGGTCGTTATGCGGGGCCTATGATGGAAGACGAAGAGACAAAGACGAACAAGTTCTATGAAGGTCTTCGGGACGAGTTGAGGCTGCTCCTTGCAGGCCCAATGACGTTAGGTTTCCAGGTGATGGTACAAACTGCCAGATCCCTAGAGTTGGACATGAAGAGGGTACAAGCAAAAGCCGTGGCAAAGAAACCTGAGTTTCATGTGCCGGTCTCTCAGTCTAAGTCAGAATTCAGAAAGAACAAAAGGAAGTTCAAACCGGCGGAGCAAACCCGCTCAAATGTTTCGGGAGCAACGACGGTGCGGAGCCCTATCACGTGTTTCACCTGCGGGAAGGTGGGACACAAGGCCGCAGTGTGTCGAAGTGGTCCCCCGAAATCAGAGAATCGAGCTTTGGACTATGCTCGAGCTGCGGAAAAGGGTAAAGCTGCGGAGTCTTCGGCTTCCCATCACATTACTCCGACTCAGCCGAGAGTCTACTCGCTTGGCCAGCAAGAAGCCATACGACAAGCTGACGTTGTCACAGGTATGAAATAAAAAAAAATTAGCTTTTTCGTAGCTATTTGTGATTATACCGTTGTGCAACTCTATGTTTCTTTTTGTGTACAATTAGGCTTTGTCCTAATTCTCAACTATCCGACGAGAGCTCTATTTGATACGGGTGCATCACACTCTTTTCTGTCTGAGGACTTCGTGGTGCGAATCGGAGTGCCATCTACCTTCGTAGAGGACAGATTAGAAGTAGTGCTACCCAATGGATCTCTCATGTCTGCGGATAGGAAGAGCCGTGTGAAGGTGCGGATCGGAAATCAAGATTTCGATTTGGAAGCATCGTTGTTGCCGTTAGCTGAATTCGATGTGATCTTCGGCATGGACTGGCTCTCGGAGCAGCGTGCATGCATAGATTGCAATTCTAAGGAGATCACTCTGGGAAGGAACGCCGATGGAGAAACCACGTTTGCCGGTATGCGAGGAGCGAGCAAGACGCTGATGTCTGCTCTCCAAGTGGTTAAGGCGGTAAGAAAAGGCGCCGAGTTGTTCTTCACCTTGTTGGAGTCTTCGGAGCCAAAGCCCAGGTTATGTGATGTCCCAGTTGTAGCGGAGTACGCCGACGTGTTTCCTAACGAACTCCCTGGGGCTCCGCCTCAGCGAGAGATCGATTTCTGTATCGAGTTGGTGCCAGGTGCCAAACCTGTGGCCCGCTCACCGTACCGGATAGCGCCAAAGGAATTGGCAGAGCTGAAGGTTCAATTGCAAGAGCTGCTAGAGCAAGGCTACGTACGTCCAAGTTCTTCGCCTTGGAGTGCACCAGTCCTCTTTGTGAAAAAGAAGGACATGAGCTTGCGTCTATGTATCGATTATCGAGAGCTAAACAAGTTGACCGAGAAGAACCGATATCCGATTCCAAGAATCGATGATCTCTTCGACCAGCTGGTTGGGTTGACGGTATACTCCAAGCTGGACCTAAGGTCCGGCTATTACCAACTGCGAATTAGGGAATGTGACATTCCAAAGACAGCTTTCAGTACCCGCTTTGGGCACTATGAGTTCACGGTGATGCCGTTCGGTCTGTCTAATGCACCGTCGGTATTCATGGACTTAATGAATAGGACATTCCGTGAGTATTTGGATCAATTTGTGATCGTCTTCGTCGACGACATTTTGGTATACTCTCAATCGGAAGAGGAGCATGTAGGGCATCTGCACGCAGTTCTGGGCACCTTGAGGAAGAGTCAGCTATATGCCAAGTTCTCCAAGTGCGAGTTTTGGCTACAGTCAGTAGCATTCCTTGGTCATGTCGTTAGTGGAGATGGAATTGCGGTTGATCCGTCGAAGATAGAAGCGATCCGAGCCTGGCCTTTGTTGAAAAACGTAGCGGAAGTCCGAAGTTTCTTAGGACTTGCCGGCTATTATAGGCGCTTTGTGGAAAACTTCTCGAGGATTGCACTTCCTCTCACTAAATTGACTAGGAAAGATCATAAGTTCGTTTGGTCGCCCGAGTGCGCACGAGCTTTTGAAGAACTGAAGAGCCATCTGACCACGGCACCCATTCTATGCTCGCCATGTGGTACGAAAGGCTACGAAATTTACAGCGACGCCTCAGGGAGTGGTTTGGGTTGTGTCCTAGTGCAGTTCGGTAAGGTAATTGCCTACGGCTCCCGTCAGTTGAAGGTTCATGAGAGGAATTACCCGGCCCATGATTTGGAGCTAGCGGCCGTGGTATTTGCTCTTAAGCTTTGGAGGCATTATTTGTATGGCGTGAAGATCGACATCTTTACCGACCACAAGAGCCTCAAGTACTTGCTAGATCAAAGGGAGTTGAATATGCGACAGAGGAGGTGGTTGGAGTTCCTTGGGGACTACACCTTTGACATCAAATATACTCCTGGAAAGGGAAATGTAGTTGCGGACGCGTTGAGTCGTCGGGCTCCCGCTCAAGCAAATTGGATTTTGATGCACGATGAGCGTCTAATCCGTGAGCTAGAAGAAATGGAGATCATTTGCGTTGATCGAAGAGCGTCTACTTCAGCATGCTTGAACTGGACGGAGGTTCAATACCACCTTGCCGACCGAGTTCGACAGGCTTTGGAGCTGGATGAGAGCTTGAAACGCTACAAAGCGGAAACCGTTGACGGGTTAAACGCTGATTTCTCTTTCGAGGATGGCCTTATGTGGAAGAATGGCAGATTGTGCGTCCCAAACGTTGGTACTCTACGGGAGGAATTGATGTACGAGGCTCATCATACCAAGTACTCTATCCACCCGGGGAGCACGAAAATGTACATGGACATGAAGAAACTTTTCTGGTGGCCGGGTATGAAGAAGGACATTGCCCTCTACGTGGCCAAGTGCAACACTTGCGCGTTGGTGAAGGTGGAATGTCAACGTCCCGGTGGATTTTTGAAGTCCTTGCCGATTCCGGAATGGAAGTTTGACGATATTTCGATGGATTTCGTGCACGGATTGCCGAGATCGCAGCATGGAAACGACGCCATCTGGGTGATCGTGGACAGACTGACAAAAGTATCGCATTTTATTCCGAACCGGAAGGATGATTCTGTAGAAAAGCTAGCGAAGCTCTATGTCGATAGTATTGTGCGGCTGCACGGTGTCCCTCGTAGCATCGTCAGCGATCGTGACGGGCGTTTCACATCGAAAGATTGGAGGCTTATCCATGAACTGTTGGGCACTAAATTGAAATTCAGCACGACCTTCCACGCGCAAACGAACGGACAGACCGAGAGGACCAACAGGACTATGGAGGATATGCTCCGAATGTGCGCTCTAGATTTTGGAAAGAAGTGGGAAGATCATCTCTATATGATCGAATTCGCCTACAATAATAGCTACCAAGCCAGTATAAAGATGGCTCCTTTCGAGGCCCTCTATGGTAAGAAGTGTCGTACGCCGTTGTCTTGGGCAGAAACGGGCGATACTAAGCTATTAAAGCGAAAGGATGTTGAGGAAGCAACTTCGACGATCCGAACTATTCGAGAAAGGCTATTGATTGCCCAGGATAGGAAAGCAAAGTATTACAACGCCAAGCATAGGAACCTAGAGTTCGCCGTCGGTGACCGGGTTTACTTGAAGATCAAACCGTTCAAAGGGGTATCAAGGATCCGACGCTTGAAAAAGCTCAGTCCAAGGTACTTAGGACCTTTTGAGATTGTGGAACGTGTTGGTGATGCGGCTTATCGGCTTGCACTATCTGCAGAGCTGAGCGGTCTGCACGACGTGTTTCACATATCGGTTCTGAGGAAGGCAGTGCAAGAGCCTACTCATATCGTTGCGGTCGGCAAAGTGTCGGTGGATAGTGGGTTGTCGACGAAAGTCAAACCCTTACGCATCGAGGATACCGAGGTAAAGCAGTTGCGGAACAAGTCCATTCGGATGGTAAAGGTCCGGTGGGATAATTGCGGCCGAGAGGAGCTAACTTAGGAGAGAGAGCAAGCGATGCTTGCGGAGTACCCCGAGCTATTTCCCTCAGGTAAATTTTCTTTAAAAACTGTAATTTCCTGCTATTACTGTTTTCGAAATTTCGGGACGAAATTCTTTTAAGGGGGGGTGGAGTTGTAACACCCCAAAGATCGTGGTTCAGCGAGGTAGGCGGAATGGTGGTGTTGCGCTCGGGATAAGCTCAAGATTCCAGATCAGGTCAATGCGCACGACCATTGTCCTCTTAGCGCACGACCAGTGAGCGTGCGCCAATGATCGTGCGTAACCCGCAAAGAATCGGAGTTCTGTCTCGTCTTATGCGCACGACCATTGTCCTCATCGCGCACGACCGGTGATCATGCGCCAGCGACCGTGCGTTAATTCAGAAGAATATCGAGTTCTGTCTTGGACAGTGCGCACGACCATTTCCCTCTTCGCGCACGACCACTGACCGTGCGCCTGTGATCGTGCGCCCTGTTTATTCTGTTCCGCGATTTTGAGCGGAGAAGAAGATCGGACCGTCCAAATCTTTTGGGATTTGATCCAACGGCTAGGTTTAGTTGCGGGAGACCTTTAGGGCTGATGAGAGGGGGTTAAACCTCATAGTCTCTAAGTCATTCTCTCTCCAAACCCTAGAGAAAGAAGGAGGAGCCAAGGAAGAAGAAGGGAGATTCCGCCATTGACGGAGCTCCGGAGCTCCGTTTCGCGAACCGTTTCCAGATCTGGAGAGTGCAGCCCGGTGCGGTCATTTCCCTCCGTCTAGAATCTCGGATCCATGGCGAAAAAGAACGCTCCTAGGGTAACGATTTCTTCTCCCGTTGTTTGGACTTGTCTTTTGTCCTCTCCTTCGTTTCTCTATGCTTGCATGAGGGATCCCTTTCACCAAATGGGTGAAGTGTAGGATTCTCTCAAGTTCTCCGGAACTCCGGGTCGATTGTGTCCGTCCCCGACATATTGCATGTAGAAAATCCGGTAGTCGTGCGGATTTAGGCATTTTGTGTGAAGCCTATTCGTGGCCGTGAGCCCGAATCGGTGATGCTTGGATTGCGACGTTGCATTTAGGTTAAGCCTACAATGCGTGCCGGAGAATGACTCCGTGAAATCATCTATAGTAGTGCGGGATTTAAGTGTAGGCGTTTTGTGAAGATCCTAACGAAAGCCCCATGCTTTGAGATTGGATGAAGGCAAACCTTCACCGCGAAATTGATGCGGAGCGTATTATACCTCCCCTTTTTGAGTATTTGTGAAGCCTAGATCCTTGTGAAGGGATTAGGTGCGTAGCTTATATTTGTGTAGCACTTGAAGGTGCTAAACCCTTACGGGCCGAGGCGAAGCCGTACCCGCGTCGTGCGACAGATCGCGACGATTAGAGCACGGGCAAAGCTAAACCGAACCCGTTCCCATGCAGATCGGTAAGAGGTCCCTACCTCATGTAGCCGTGTGATCATGGGAGAGGTCGTGGAAGGTGGTTTACCTAGACCGACCAAAAGCTCTTTTTCCCACATAAGGCGATGGCCCTTACGGTGGAGTGTTTGTGGAATTGATGTTGTTAGCCTCATGCGGTTGTTTAGGCGGTTGCGGGGAACCTTCGGGTGAACCCAACCAACATCATGTGCATACCTAGGTTCCCTCCTTTTTGATGCTCAACCTAGAAGATTGAATGTGCTTGAAACCTCACCTTGTGTAGTTGCACTTTCTTTATTTTAGTACTTGTGCTAGTATGGCTTGCTTGCAGGGTAGAATCTCCGCCACCCCGGGAAAGGGGTGGGGTCATTATAATTTGGTCAACTGTGCTGACCGTTACCTTGTTTGCCACCGCTTGGTGGAATGTTCTTATGCAGGTGCAGGTGAGCCTAGCGGGAAATAGCGGGCGGTGGCCCCTTTTGCTGAGTTGGCCCTTGAAGGCCAACCTCCTTTTTAGCTTTCTCATGTATTGCCGGCCTGCGTGCCGATGTATGTTTTGGAGTTTTTGGTACATTTGCTAAATGTAAGGCCTTAAGGCCATAACTCTCTTTCTTGGTTTCATTCCTATGATAGTGGACAATTCTAATGGAAATGTTAAATCTTTATGCTTCCGCTAGTGTTTAGTATACTCTGTTGTAGTTTCTTTCTGTTTATCACCTTTTAACTCCTAGCTAGTGTGGTTAGTATGGCGTGGGGTCCCGGCCGGACCTACTGTTATATTATTCGTACTGGCAGGGTGTTACATCGGGTATAAATAGAACTGATTTTAAAGGGTTCGATATGGATGCTCTTCTTACGCCTCCTGGAAGAAGACCCGACGGAAGAGTTCCGCCTCACGAACCCTAGCCGACGGAAGTGTTCCGCCGTTTTGCTCGTCTACGCAGACCTCCTTCCGGCGATCGTCGCCGTGATTGTTCTTCCTGGAGCGAACCTAGCAGTTCGTGGAAGTGCAAGGTGCAGTCGTTCTTCTCCCGGCTCGTGTGGATCACTATAGAGACGTAGACATCATTCTACGTGAGGACTCTCGCATAGCCGCTGACAGGATTCTTCTTCTTGGAGCACCTAGGTTGGATTTGATCCAACTCCACTAAGGTAATTGATGCCTAGTAGTTTTCATTACTTCTTGATTCAATGTTCATGGCCGATCCGAAGCTTTTTGGGTTGTTTCTCTTTATTTCCGCTGCGCCTACATACGATGTATGGTTGTAGAAAAACCCAACAGTGGTATCAGAGCTAGGTTGTGGTCATGAATGTTGTTTCAGAAGTAAGGTTATTCCAGTACGTGCAAATCTAGGTATTTGGAAGCGTTCTAAATGTCAAGATTTCTTCCTGGAACATCAAAAGTTGATGATTTCTTCCTTGGACCCCGTTAGGGGCTCTGCCCCTAAGACCCTGCTAGGGGCGCGGCCCCTTGGAACCCCGCCAGGAACGTCTGGGATTTTGTGGTAATTTCTAATTGTTAGAAATTATTGTCTCCTTAGCAGTAACCGTCCCTCAAGTGGTTAATGAACCCTTGTATTATTTTGGATTTTGAATCCAACAAGGAGAGACGAGCTTGTCTACTGCTTTAAGTCGAGTTGTCTTTGCCTTTGTCCAATGCATGTAAATCTGAAGATTTGGAAGAGTTCTAAACGTCCAGATTTAGCCATTTCGTCTATCAAAGGTTGATAGTCTTATGTTGTGCACATAAGGGATGCATGTGGATTTTAGAAAATTTGTTTTTCTGTTGATGTGCACATTGATCAAATGTTGATCATGGTTAAGTGTTAACTTGCTATTAAAATCCCTTCATCAAATATTAAGTGTTCGGATGCCTTCCGATGGATGACACTCTTCCTGCCTCGATCGATGAAGTGTGGGCTTGCCAAAGCAAGGTGCATTAATCTATCTTGGTAAGGGTGCGAGCGGATAATTGTGATATCCCACTGTCGACATCGGGTCTAACTTAACTAGGTGACCTCAAAGGTTGAGTGCCTAGAGGCATTGGGTTGGCATGCACCATATGATGGATGCGAATAAGGAGTTATTCACCAGCCATACAAGAGTTGCATGAGGATGCAATTGGCAAGCATTGCCTACCTAAATAACCGCATTATGAGAGGAACGCCAAAGCGGACTCGTGGTGTTGGTGAAATACGGATCTTGTCCACTAAGAGAGTAGCTCGCATGGACTCTCCGAATTGATAGTGAGGGCTATCAATTTGAATAAAATAGTGGGAGTATTTACTTGAAGTCCAAATTAAAATAAATTGTATTTTGAAATTTTGGTACTGATTAAATTCTGCATGAATTCTTGTAGAATTCCATGGCAAGTGGTTCACATTCCACCTTGTCCCTGAGAGCTATCCTTGAGAAGGACAAGCTAAGTGGGACGAACTACATGGACTGGTATAGGAACCTGAGAATTGTTCTCAGGCAAGAGCGAAAGCTCTACGTCTTGGAAGAAGAAGCCCCCAAGGTGCCGACCGGGAACTCGTCCCGTGTTGATAAGGATGCTTATAAGAAGTATACCGATGACGCCTTAGACGTCGAGTGCCTTATGCTTGCCAGCATGAACTCTGAGCTTCAGAAGCAACACGAGAACATGGGGTGCAAGGAGATTGACGAGCACCTAAAGAAAATGTTTCAAGGGCAAGCTCGTCAAGAGAGGTTCGATGTCACGAAGGCCTTATTTCAGTGCAAAATGGGAGCTCGAGACTCAGTTGGTACTCACGTACTCAAGATGATTGGGTATATTGAGAACCTGGAGAGACTGGGTTTTCCTCTGGGTCAAGAGTTGGCCACAGATCTTATCCTGCAATCGTTGCCCGATAGTTATGAGCAGTTCGTCTTGAACTACAACATGAATGAAATAGACAAGACACTGCCCGAGCTCCTAGGCATGTTGCGAACTGCCGAGATAAACATGAAGAAGGCCAAGCCTGCTAGTCCCATATTGATGGTACATAAAGACAAGGGTAAGGCCAAGGGCTTCAAGAAGACAAAGGTGGGACCTAAGTCACATCTTGAGCCCAAATCTTCTGCGCTGAAAAGGAAGAGCACCGTGAAGGAAGGGAAATGCCACCACTGTGGCAAGGCTGGTCATTGGAGGAGGAATTGTCCTTCGTACATTGAGGGTCTGCAGAAAATGAAGGGAGGTATGACTTCCGCTTCGGATATTTACGTTATAGAGATAAACCTTTCTGCTCCTTCATCTTGGGTATTGGATACCGGATGTGGTTCTCACTTTTGGTACAAATGTGCAGGAACTGAAAAGGAGAAGATTGCTGAGTAAAGGAGAGGCGGACCTGCGCGTCGGCAATGGAGAAGGAGTTGCTGCTGTAGCCGTAGGGGTTTACCGTCTTTCTTTACCCAGTGGGCTTGTAATAGAACTTAATAATTGTTATTTTGTTCCGGCCATAACTAGAAATATTATATCCATTTCATGCTTAGACATGATTGGATTTTCTTTTATAATTAAGAACAATTGTTGTTCTATATTTAAGAATGATGTTTGTTATGCTGTAGCTCAATTGTTTAATGGTCTTTATGTTATGAACCTGGACCATCTGATCTATAATGTAGATAATAATAAAAGACTAAGAACAAATGACTCAAATCCTACATATCTCTGGCATTGTCGTTTGGGCCATATAAATGAGAAGCGCA
Organism: Dactylorhiza incarnata; assembly: GCA_033032865.1. Classification (NCBI taxonomy): domain Eukaryota; kingdom Viridiplantae; phylum Streptophyta; class Magnoliopsida; order Asparagales; family Orchidaceae; genus Dactylorhiza; species Dactylorhiza incarnata. Next base: position 4,243,423 of record JAWHQI010000238.1, on the reverse strand, counting down.
TATCCAAGCTCCATAAAGATGGACTATTGGACTCATTTGATTATGAATCATTTGAGCGATGCGAGTCTTATTTGTTAGGCAAGATGGCTAAAGCCCCTTTCACTGGTTATACTGAGAGGGCTGAGGATCTTTTGGGTATAGTACATAGTGATGTATGCGGACCTATCTATGGCTAGAGGTGGGTATTTCTACTTCGTTACACTTACTGATGATTTCAGTAGATACGGATACGTGTATCTTATGAAGTGCAAATCCGAAACTTTCGAAAAGTTCAAAGAGTTTAAGAATGAAGTGGAGAACCAATTGGGTAAAAAGGTTAAAGCACTCTGATCTGATCGAAGTGGCGAATACCTGATTCATAAGTTCCGTGATCATCTGAAAGAGTGCGGTATTGTATCACAGCTCACTCCACCTAGGACACCCCAGCATAATGGTGTGTCTGAGAGGAGAAATCGTACTCTGTTAGACATGGTACGGTCGATGATGAGTCATGCAGACTTGCCTGTTTCCTTTTGGGGTTTTGCTTTAGAGACTGCTGCAATGACACTGAATCGCGCTCCGACGAAAACGGTTCTAAAGACACCATATGAGATATGGACTGGGAAGCGTCCTAGTATGTCATTCATTAAAATTTGGGGCTGTAAGGCATACGTACGACGTTAAATGCCTGACAAGCTGGAACCCAAATCAGATAAGTGTTATCTGGTGGGATATCCTAAGGAAACGAAAGGATATTACTTTTACCTACCGTCTGAGGGCAAAGTGTTTGTCGCAAGGACGGGTGTCTTCTTGGAGAAAGAGTTCTTGTCAAGAAAGACGCAAAAGGTAGAACTTGAAGAAGTTCAAGAACCACAAGTAGTGAATGAACCAGAATTGGATTCTGAGCCAGGACTACAAGATGTTGTAGCTAGAGAACCTGCTCACGAGACACAAGTCCTACGTAGATCTGGTAGACCAAGATTTGAGCCTGAGAGATATGGATTTCTCATGTCTCAAATAGGTAATGTGTTGCTTATGGATCATGATGATGAACCAGCAACCTACCAAGAGGCTATGAATCGACCGGACTCCGACAAATGGCTTGAGGCTATGAAATCCGAAATGGACTCCATGTATACAAACCAAGTTTGGAACTTGGTGGAACCACCTGAAGGGGTACGACCCATAGTGTGCAAGTGGGTCTTCAAGAAGAAGACCGACATGGCTAAGGGTTTCAAGCAAACTCATGGTGTTGACTATGATGAGACCTTTTCCCCTGTTGCCATGGTAAAGTCCATTAGGATATTGCTTGCTATTGCTGCGTATTATGACTACGAGATCTGGCAGATGGATGTCAAAACGGCTTTCCTAAATGGAAACCTCCTTGAGGAAGTGTACATGACACAACCCGAGGGTTTTGTATCCCCAAATGAAGCCACTAAAATATGCAAGCTGAATAGGTCCATCTATGGATTGAAACAGGCCTCTAGAAGTTGGAATCTTCGTTTTGATGAGAAAATCAAAGAGTTTGGTTTTGTCAAGAATGAAGATGAACCGTGTGTTTACAAGTGAATCAGTGGGAGCATTGTTGTCTTCCTGATATTGTATGTAGATGACATACTGTTGATCCGAAATGACATACCTACCCTGAAAGTTGTTAAGAACAACCTAGGGAACTGCTTTTCTATGAAGGACTTGGGTGAAGCGACTTACATACTCGGTATTAAGATCTATAGAGATAGATCGAAGAAGTTGCTGGGTTTGACCCAGAGTACGTACATTGATAAGGTGTTGAAGCGGTTCAACATGCTTGAGTCCAAGAAAGGATTTTTGCCCATGTCTCATGGTGTGAATCTCTCTAAGGAACAATGTCCAAAATATTGTGAAGATAAGGACCGCATGAAGTTGATTCCATATGCTTCGGCAATTGGGTCAATCATGTATGCAATGTTATGTACTCGACTCGATGTCTCTTTTGCTTTGAGCATGACTAGCAGGTATCAGTCTGATCCCTGTGAATGTCACTGGATAGCCGTAAAGAATATCCTGAAGTACTTGAGAAGGACTAAGGATGTATTCTTAGTGTATGGTGGAAAGGAAGAGCTCGTTGTAAGTGGTTACACGGATGCCAACTTCCAAACTGATAGGGATGATTCAAAGTCTCAGTCAGGGTTTGTGTTTTGCCTGAATGGAGGAGCTGTGAGCTGGAAGAGTTCCAAGCAAGAGACAGTTGCTGATTCTACAACTGAGGCCGAGTATATCGCTGCGGCAAATGCAGCGAAGGAGGCTGTATGGATTAGGAAATTCATCGGCGAGCTAGATGTAGTTCCTAGCATTGTTGGTCCCGTAGTTCTCTACTGTGATAACAATGGTGCAATTGCACAATCTAAGGAACCTAGATCCCATCAGCGCTCCAAGCACATACTTCGGCGGTTCCATCTTATTCGTGAGATTGTCGAACGAGGAGATGTGAACATTTGCAGAGTGCCGACTGAGGAGAATATTGCAGATCCACTGACAAAGCCTCTCGCGCAGAGAAAGCATGATGGTCATACTAGATCAATGGGTATACAATACCTGAGTGATCAACTCTAGTGGGAGTCTTGTGGGTTGCATGTAAAATATATATTCTGTTGGCTGTTTATTATTTATTCATATGATGAATTGTGTACCAATTATTTCCTTTTACAATTAATGACAAGTTCTTTTATTACGATATACTGTTTCTATATGATAGAATAAAATTCGTGATAAATACCCTTAGAATGTTCGCTTCCATAGGACATCAAGTACGTGACTTGAATGTGAGAGCCTATGATTTCGAAGCTTCATTCTTAAAAGGTCCCTGGTCGAGGTATCATCGTAGAAGCTAAGGGTGATGATGATACATTAAGACTAGCATGTGTGTTGACTGATGACCGATTCTCACAGGTCATGATATTGTGATATCAAGTCATCACATGGGTACTTGTTAGTGAACAAGTTGTACTGGACAGACCCAACCTGAGACTACTTTGTGGATTGTTACTTAAAAGTGTCACAAGTAGGTCTCATTTGACAATGGTGTTGTGGTCCTTTGACCTGAAGTCACAGCATTCATCGAGTGAGGAAGAGCGTGCTTTGATGTCATCTAAAGTCTTCCTTGAAGAAGGTTGATGATAAGGGTGGTCGTTGGGTACATTACGAATCATTTGGGTGTTTGGGTGTGAGCAGATATGGGATTTGTCCTCCTATATAACAGGAGTTGCATCAATGGGCCCCTTGATGGAATTGGACTGAGAAATGCATGGCCATGCTTGGTTGAGTCAATATGTGATATTGAGCTCACCATTCTCTGGAAGTCCATTCTAGATCAAGAAACTTGGATTGAGCTATTATGAGGGTGACACGGTCCATGCCTCTAGTTCTTTCCGGATGTAAGGGACAAAGGGACAAAGACAATGCTGGAACATTGGTCATAAAGGCTTATGAGTTATGAACTCTTATTGCTTGGGGAGCAATGATGCATTGCTAGATGCCGCTCATTGTTTGTGAGGTTTTTTCTTTGATACTTTCAAGATCACGTGGGAGACTGTTGGAGTTACCATTGTGATCTAGAAGTGGTCAAACATGTAATCTCACTGCCAACGCGATATGAGCCTGCAGGGTCGCACATAAGAGCATGTGGAGAAGTTGGAAGATTGACTGTGTTGGTAAAGGTTACCAATCACCATATAGAATCGGGGAGGTAAAGCAAATATTGCTGTCGGAATTCGTCGGAATTCGTAGGATATGATTCGTCGGATTCGTCGGAATACGTCGGATCGTTCCGTGGAAACTCGACGAATTATTACAGAGACCCTAAGCTCGGCAAATGTTGCCGTCTGATATGATTCGTCAGAATTCGTCGGATTGTTCCGTGGAATCCCGACGAATTGTTACAGAAAGCTCAAGTTCTCTGTATGGACTGCGGATAGCGATTTTTCTAGGTCTTTTTATACTTCGGGTATAAATAGAACTGGTTTTAAAGAGTTTGATATGGATGCTCTTCTTACACCTCCTGGAAGAAGACCCGACGGAAGAGTTCCGCCTCACGAACCCTAGCCGACGGAAGTGTTCCACCGTTTTGCTCGTCTACGCAGACCTCCTTCCGGCGATCGTCGCCGTGATTGTTCTTCCTGGAGCGAACCTAGCAGTTCGTGGAAGTACAAGGTGCAATCGTTCTTCTCCCGGCTCGTGTGGATCACTGTAGAGACGTAGACATCATTCTACGTGAGGACTCTCGCATAGCCGCTGACAGGATTCTTCTTCTTGGAGCACCTAGGTTGGATTCGATCCAACTCCACTAAGGTAATTTATGCCTAGTAGTTTTCATTACTTCTTGATTCAATGTTCATGCCCGATCCGAAGCTTTTTGGGTTGTTTCTCTTTATTTCCGCTGCGCCTACATACGATGTATGGTTGTAGAAAAACCCAACATGAGACCCCCTACTTATCGAGGTTTCGAGACTGCTATATAGATAGAGGAGTAGGTAGAGAGAGTTGAGGGGATATTAGTGGGGATGAGATGCCCAGTAGTTTTGCACTTTCCATAATGGTGAGCCTACTTGAGGAATATTCCCGCAACTGGTGGTGGGCAGCCATTCACTCCCTTTTTATAGGACACCCGCTCAGTAGTATTCTATGGGGAGAATTTTTGGATGCATTTTTTGAGCATTTTATACCTGATACCGACGCAGCTGAGGTGCAGGAGCGTTTCCTACAGAAACGCCAGGGGGACATGACCGTGCCATAGTACCAGTGTGAGGTCATCCATCTAGATAGCTTCGTGGGAATTCTAGCATTGGCTGATAGAAAAAGAGCGGCGAGATTTTATAGAGGGCTCCATGATGACCTCCACCAGCCCCTGATCATGATTACATAGACCTCCTTTCATAACATTGCGACACACACTACTGCACTAGAGATGGACCAGACCATGGTAGCCTAGTGGTGGAGGAGACCTGTAGAAGCACCAGCTGCACCACGAGAACATGAGAGAGTAGTTTCTCCTCATCGATTGCTCTGTGATGGGAGACATCACCTCTTCCATTGCCCATATCATCCGGTATTGCCACTGCCCATTAGCAGCCCGAGCACAGACCACTACCCCCACCAGTAGCGCAGTAGACGCCTGTTCTGCCGTGAGCGCCACTACAATAAGCACTGGTACAATAATGAGAGGTTACCTTTTGCAGGGAACAACTACTTGTGCCACCATCTTGGGCACATTCAGGCCTTTTGCATGTAGGCTGTGGGAAGGAAAGGACTAAGAGTGTTTTGGAGGGAGTATGGAGTTGTAGCATATCGCAGAGTCTGTGGCTGAGGAGGCCGGAGAGCCTGACAGGGTAGGTGAGGGCCGCAGAGGAACTTTAGAGCCGCACCTCAGGAGGCTTACGCTCTGGACCTACAACAGGTACCCTCCCCAAATGTAGTTATCGATATAGATTTTTGGCTTATCCCTGTTGTACTTATCTTTTAGCTTGTTGTTGTCACAGTTATCATAAAAATGTTATTATAAGTTAAATAAATCCTTCCGGGATTACTTATGGTAGAAGTTCAACCTGCCAAAATTTTATTTGATACACGATTCATGCACTCCTTTGTATCATGGAAATTTATCTATTTAAACACTAACATCACCCGATCAGTCGGAATGTCAATCCGAATATGACTCCCAGAAGGATCAGATATGACTTATACTGAGAAATGTCATTTCAAGTCCTTCTGGGGAATCTAGAATTTGACGTTTACACAACCATCTAGCAATAACCAGATTCAACATTATACTGGGAATGGACGGTTGGCCGAGCACAAGGAACAAATCAATTGCTCGACTAGGGAGACCCACCTACAAAATTCAGACAGTCAATCCATCACATTGAAATATATACCCTTTGTCTCTTGCATAATATTAACTTCTACACAGACCGCCAAACTAGTCAGGCAGAAAGATGAAGTATTCTTAATTAACTTCGAGATGGAGTACGAGATCAAAGTCCTCATCAAAGTTCCACTTATTTTTGACTTCCTAGACATTCTTTCAGGGTTACCTCCTCCACGAGAAGTTTACTTACAAATCGAGCTTATACCTGGAGACCGACTAGTGTCCCAAACACCCTATCGGATGGCCCCAATGGAACTAGCAGAGTTCAGGATTCAGCTCCAAGAGTTGATCGATGTAGGATTTGTCTGCCCGAGTTCCTCATCTTGGGGATCCCCGATATTGTTAGTTAAAAAGAAGGGCGGATCTATATGCCTGTGTATCAACTATAAAGAGTTCGAAACACGTATTACCTGCTAAGAACCAACGAGTTATTCAATCAACAGAAAGGTTCTTCTATCTTCTCCAAGATGGACTTGGAATCAGGATACTACAAACTCTAAATTCGGGAAGAAGACATACCCAAGACTGCTTTCATCTCCCAAAACGGACACTACGAGTTTATGGTAATGCCTTTTCGATAAACAAATGCACCATCTGCCTTTATGGAATTGATGAACAAGATGTTTGAACCCTACCTGGACCACTTTGTAATAGTCTTCATAGATGACATCCTCATCTACACCAAAAGCAAGGAAGACCACACAAGACATCTCCAAATAGTAATGTTGAAGCTTCGAGAGTATTCCCTCTTCGTCAAATTCAGCAAATGCGAATTTTGGCTAGGAGAAGTTGGATTTCTACGGAACACGATTAATGGAGTAGGAGTAGCGGTGGACCAGGCCAAAATACTAGTAGTACGAAGTTGGCTGCCAGTCATGTCGACAATGAATATTCGAGGGCTTCTTTGGAGTAGCAGAGTACTATCGAAAGTTTGTGGAAGGCTTCTCCAAGATTACCCTGCCCCTCACTACTCTCACAAACAAGGAAAAAATATTCAATTAGACTCCTGAATGCGAGGCAACATTCAATGAGCTGACGGAGCACTTGACCTCAACACCAATTCTTACTATTCCTTCTAAAACAGAAGGGTTCCAGATTTACACTGATGTATCATTAGGAGGACTAGGAGTCATACTCATGCAACACAGTAAGGTCATCGCTTATGCATCTCAGAAGTTGAAGCTACACGAGCACAACTACTTGACCCACTACTTGGAGTTGAGTGCGATGGTTTTTGCTCTTGAAATCTAGAGACACTACTTATAAGGCATCAATTGTTAGATCATCTCGAACTACAAAAGTCTTAAGTACGTCTTCACCTAGAAAGAATTGAACCTTCGATAATGCCAGTGGTTGGAATTTCTTTGCGACTACAATTTTACCATACAGTACCACCCTGGCAACGCCAACGAGGTTACAGACGCACTGAGTCGTCAATTGAGAGCGGCTAGAAATTGGATCGAGGCAATAATTGAAGAATTAGGACAATCGTTAGCAGACATAGACATCTCCCTCATTACAACACGTAGATACCCAGTGGAATATCAAGCCAAACATTATTGGATGGAGATCCAATGTGATATTCAGGACCAGATTCACGAAGCCTAGAAGACATACTTGAAGGCAGACCCGATTATTAAGTCCCTACAAGATAGTGCACATGAGGACTTCAATCCATATGATGGACTTATGCATTATAAACATCGAGTCTTCGTTCCCTTCAATTGAGGAATTTGTGAAGTAATATTTCGACATGCACACCAGTCTAGGTATTCCATTCATCCCAGAGTGGTTAAAATGTATACTCACCTACGTAGACACTATATTGACCAGGAATGAAATAGGACGTCACAAACTATATAGCGCATTACCAAACTTACCAAATGGTCAAGGCAGAATGCTAAAACCCGGGAGGATTACTACAACCTCTACCGATACCGAAATGAAAATTCGAAGATATTTCAATGTATTTTGTCCACGAAGTATCTCAATCATGTGCAGGAAATGACTCTATATGTGTTGTGTTAGATCTCCTCACCAAGGTTACTTAGTTTCTACCAAATTGGCAAGGTGACAATGTTGATATTCTAGCCAGACTATTCATCGAGCAAGTAGTTCGATTCCACGAAGTACCAAAGACAAGCATCTTCGACCGCGATGGACGTTTCACTTCCAGAGAGTGGAGAAGAGTGCAGGCATAAGTGGGCATGAAATTAGCTTCTAGTACAACATTCCACCCCCAGAAGGATGGACAAATCGAAATAACAAATCGAACCATGGAAGATCTTCTCCATCTCTGTATTGTGGATTACCATGAACCATGGGAGGAACTCCTGCCACTATTATAGTTCTCGTATAATAATAGCTTCCTGGACAATATAAAAATGGCACCATATGAAGCTCTCTAAGGAAGACGATGTCGACCCCCTATATCTTGGGCTTAGGATGAAGTCCCTGAAGCGTTAGGTGTTACATATATAGATGACACCGCCATATCAATAAAGCTAATACGAGAGCGGATGCTGGAAGCACAGAGCAGACATGCAAAATATTATGATGCTCAACATCATCTGGTAGAGTTCAACGTAGGAGATATGGTATTCTTAAAGATCAAGCCTATGCATGGTATCTCCCGGATTATGAAGCAAAAGAAGTTGAATCCTCATTATTTGGGGCCTACCCAATTATCGAGCATATTGGTCCTGTGGCATATTGGTTAGCTCTATCACCCAAGCTGGGAAGTCTACATGACGTCTTCCATGCCTCTTTGCTATGACGTGTCCTAAGACAACCTAAGCAACATCTTCAGGCACCACCGATGCATGTGCATTTTGATAGATCGTTGTAGTTGGAACCAATACGAATTGTCAATTCTAAGATAAAGAACATGCAGAATAAGACCATAACTATGGTTAATATATTATTGTCAAACTGTGGCGTGATGAGCACACATGAGAACTAGAGTGCCTCGTCAAAGAAAAGTACCCGGAACATTTACCCCGGGTAGCGCCACCTCTTCAAAAACCCCTACTCTAGTCAATTTTTGAGGATGAAAATCTTCTTCTATTTGTTGGATTTTAACATCTCGACTTATATTGGGTCACTAGGACCCTAGATGACCCAAAAAAGTAACTTATCACCTATAAGGTTAGAAGCTAGGAGGTGACTCAAAATGTCATATTGAACAAACAAGCTACGAATCGACTTCCGTTAGTTGGATTAGACTCGTATAGTCAATACGAGTGCAACATAACTCATTTCGCTCCGATCCGAGGTCATTTAAGGGATTTGACCATTTCGAGTGGGGTTGTGCTACAAAACCATCCCGAAGTAACATATTGAGCAAACAAGCTCTGAGATAAATTATGTCAGTTGCATTAGACTCACATAGTCATTATAAGTGCAATGGAACTCATTTTGCTCCAATCTGAGATCATTTAGAGCAAATGACCATTTTGAGTTGTGTTGTGCGTCGACACAACGCCGAAATAGCATATTGAGCAAACAAGTTCTGAATCGACTTCTATCTATTGCATTAGAATCATATAGACCATTCGAGTGTTATGGAACTCGTTTCACTCCGATCCAAGCTTATTTTGAGGAAATGACCATTTTGAGTAGGGTTGTGCTACACAACCACTCTGAAATGTCATTGTGTGCAAATAAGCTTGGAATTGACTTCTATCAGTAGCATTAGACTCATATTGTTAATATGATTGCAAGATAATGCATTTTATCAAAATCCAGGTCATCTAGTGAATATGACTATTTTAAGTAACGATGTTTGACGCAACGACCCAGAAATTTCAAATTGAGCAAACGAGCTCAGAATTGACTTATGTTAGTTGCGTTAGACTCGTATGATCTATACGAGTGCTGCACAATTCAGTTCGTTCAAATTTGAGGTCATTCGACAAAAATGACCATTTTAATTAACGCCAACCGACACTATCATCCCAAAATAACTTGAAGGCTACCACTCTATGCCTAGATCCAAAGCTAGGCTAAACCAGCTCTTCCTCTCTATATCTCTCTTTCCCAAACCAAATCCCAAGCCTACCCATGTCTTAATCCCCATGATCTTAACAACTGGTTGTACCTCCTTCTCAAATGAAGGCCATCTTCCCCAACCCCACTAGGGTTAAACAAACCCTAACCCATCATGGGTTACTTGACCGAGTAGGAAGAGTGGTGGTAGGGTCTCTCCCATTCCTCTATACAATAACCACTACCCCTTCAGAAGGAAGCCCACCCCACTGCCCTGCTCAAATCGAGCCTATCCAGCCCCTTGCCGGAGCTCCTTCTCGCTATAAACACCCTAGCGCGAGCTCCACCACCTCGCCACCTCCCGTGGAAACTCAACTAGGAGGCATAATAAGGCCCTAAACAGAGGTCTATCTTCCTCCTCTCCTCCCTCCCTATCTTATGGATGCACTACATGTGGGATCTGACCACCAGAGCGTAACCGCAGAACCACCCAAGTTTGGTATTTATCTTGGGCAGATGGTCAAGTAGTCATGAGGCTCCCTAGTGCTTCTTGACTCATTGGGGAATGACAATTCGCCGAAGAGGGCTCGGTTTCCGGAAGGCCTAAAGGCGGTGGCACCGCTGGAGAGCAGAGCTCCTGCGGGGCCCTATTCCCACAAGCTCTGTGCTAAGACTCTAGTGATCGCTAGCGGCGCCAGGCTGTCGGACCAACGCCGGAGTGGGCACCGACCCCCGATGAGTTGGCCGGTGGCAGATGCGTGGCCGACCGATGGCCATCCATCGATGGTATTGAATCCATAGTCTCTGTCATTGGAGCTGTACAACTGCCATTTGATATCGTGATTGAGATCAGACGATATTGATTTTATTAATAATCATTGGCATCCCCACATCAGATCCGAGCCTGATCCACTATGGGATCTTCATTTTCACATGTTCTGGCTCTACCTCAGCCATACGCAGTGCTTCAAAATTAGTGTAGACCCAGATCTATATTACTCAGAAGGGTTTTGAAATTTTTAAGTCTAAATCTCAGCTTATATCTGGAAACTTTCAACAAGAAAGTTTATCCAACATCCTTATGGTTACATTATACATAATGTAATATGACACAATCACCTTGCATAAGCATAAAACTTTAATAAATCAAATTGAAAGAAATTAAATAAAAGTCATATCATTTCAAGTGATCTATTTATCCTCTTTTCTAGTTTTTACCCTTGTAAAATCCTTTGCCTATAAATGTCTTATATTATTAGTATAAATTGAATACAAAATTTGTTATGTAATACTATCAAGAATAATTATATTTCTTTCAAAAATGGATTAAAATAGGATATTCAGGGGTCCTTGATTAAAATAAAAAATGCACAACTTTTTGGTCATTTGTTTGATTTCCTTGCTGCATTTGATAACCCCTATCATTTTAAATCATAGTCATGAAAAATCAGAATTGAATGATTGCCAAAAACCATGTGTTTTAAACAAAAATCTTAACATTGTTGCTAGCGCCAGGTGTTAGTTTCTAACGCCGGCGGTAGCATTATTTCCTGAAAATTCTGATTTCTCTAAATATTAATTTCTGAAAAATTATTCTGCAACTTTAATCATCACCATGTTTGCTTTCAGAAAATTATATATATATATATATGTTTTGTTTAATATTCAAAAATCAAATAGAAAATTTACAAAACCTTTCAAAATAACCAAAAATATTTTCCTATTATATTTATATTCATTATTCACCTTACAATCTTTCTCTTTAATAATTTGAAAATGATGAATATGAATTTTCTAATAATACTTCACTTACATCGTCATGAATAATTAATTATGAGTACTTAATTTCTATGTGCAAAAGTAAATAATCATTTATTATAATCATGCAAAATCAAAAGATCTTTTAATTCAAACATTAAACATAATTAGAAAATATCCCTTTTCTTTCAAATTATATTTTGTGATCATGTTCACTATATGAATGTATTACGTATTGTGTTTGCATGTATCCCACTTGTATGTAGACCCTAGAATAACTTTGTACTAATAAGAACAAATCAAATAGAATCATCACATCATTCTATGTCAAAAAATTGAAATTCTATTTTTGAATACTTGCAACATCATCACTATTAATCTTATGGCATTACATTGCATTCAAACTCATCATTCGAGCATCCTCTCTTACGATAAGTAGTAATCAATTTATATGCTAGTTATGTCTTGCCATGTTGTGGTAAGGTAAAATTGAATAATGAAAATTTGAAAATAATGTAAATTATTTGGCTTTAAAATCATCTATCCTAATTACAATAATTATTCTAAAATTTCCTAAAAATAAAGCCAAAGTTAACAAATCAATCTTTAGGTTTAAATATCTAGTATGTACATGATCATTCACTCATGATTACATGTCTCACAATAGCGTGAGCGTAAGATTGTAAGCATTAGATGTCCTAACCTATAGGCCATATCTTGTCCTTAACTAGGGAGGGCTCTAGTGGGGCCTTACAAGGCACTTGGGGGAAAGAGTGCTAGGTTAAGTGACCTCTTTTGTGTGCATATGGGACTAACACCCCAAACAACGACATGTGTGCAGCTCCTCATTCCCATCCATCAATTAATACGGGGCTAGTGTGTAAGCATATAGTCAGGGTATTTTAATCTAGGACATACTAATATTATAGATAATGCATGTACTCATTATGATTACACCTTTCATGCATTCTTGTTATAAAACATACTTATCTTACGTTTTGCATATTTTATCATTTTAAGCTTTAATGATCTTGTAAAACACAAGTATTTGAAAATCTAACAAAAACATGCTTAAAAAGCCTTCTAATCTTCTTTATAATATCTGAAATTTCTACACTAAGAAGGCATATATGTAATAACTCTAAATTAATGAAAAAGTTTTTCAACATTACAAGAAATCATGTACTGTTTTGGCATTAAGAGTCAACGCCCAGCATTAAGCGTCAATGCCTGCGTTAGGAGTCAACGCCTGGAGTTAGCCCTTTTTGCTCCATTTTCCATTTGTTTTTTTTTGAAAAATCTCTGGTATTTTTTTCATGCATATTTTATGTTTGTTTCTCTGTTTTGAAAGTTTTATGTCTTTTTTAATCTTTGTTTTCTTTTTCCACAAAAAATTGAAATAATCAAAAAACTTCAAAAAAATATTTTCTCGTGCTTTTGTTTTACTACTTGACTATAGGATTTCATATGAGCAAAAATCTTGTTATTTTCTTCTCCAATGGTCAAAATTGAATAAGCATACTCTTAAAGATTCTGTTCAATGTTTAATCTTAATTTTAAGTTTCCTAAGCATTACTTTGTCTTATTATGCTCTGACTTAAATCTTGTTATGTACAATGAAATAGAATATAGAAAATTTTGTAAGATTGCTTAGCATGCCTCTAAGTATGAGCAATGTTTTATGTTAGGAAATGATTCATTCACTCACTTTTTGGTAATCTACATGTGCTCATAATCTTAGTCTTGCATGATTGTGTAGTGTAATAGTTTAACATGTTTAGTTCTATGTCTAAATTATCTACACCCTCTTTCCAAAAATAATTTTCTTGCACATATAGAAGTGTGGTTTCAAAATTTTAGTTGTTTGCAAAAACAAGTGAATTCGGGGACCATTGTCCTAAATAAAAAATATATGAATAAAATGACAAAGATAACTCCATCAAGCACTACTTAGCCTCCTAATAAGTCTTAATGAGCATTGTGAGGTTGAGCACCTTGGAAAGAATTGCAAAGTGTCATGTGCAAACACATCATTTTTATGACTTCTATTTTTACACTGGATTGCCCAAAATAAAAATTATAAAAATGCTTATGTGATCCCCCAAGCAATACTTTGTTCCCTGATAAGTCTTAAAGAGCATTGTGTTGGCAAAGTACCTTGGTAGTTGTACTATTTTATGTGCTTTGAAATAAACAATCTAGAATTGGAGTGTGGAAGTAATTCTAAAATTACAATCATAATATTATTGTACTACTTCATTAAATATGTCATGTGTTTTAATTTTATCACTTGTATACTCTTATCAAAATACTATTTGCACACATAATTATCTTTCATAAAGCTTCTACTCAGGAGAATTGGATTCTACTGCATATCTACATAATTCTCTAAAAGCATAAGTAAAAGCACTAGATTGCAATTCATGATCTCTACAATGTTTTCTTTATTTGAAATACGAATTAATTGCATTGTAGATACTATATTTTTGAATATGACAAATCATGCTTGCCTTTAGTTGTTGAAAATTTTTCAAGGTTAATGCTCCTTGCATGTGAAAATTCTAGAAAAAATGTTTGCATTTTAAAAAACATCCAAACTTAAAATCAATAAAAAAACTTTCTCTAAAATTAAAATGATTATCTTGGTTACCTTGTTTTCCGCACTATTGATATGATCATGTATTTTTACCATGCTTTATCATGCTTATCTTAAGTCTTAATCTTGAAGTCTTTTTTTATCACTTGTGTTTCAAAACACTTTTTCACAATTTTTTCAACATGTGGTAGATTTGTTTGGTAAATTACAAGGGATTTGGGCTCTGTTTGGGACAGATGATGCTGATGAAAAGCTGCTGATTGAAAAGTGTTGATTGAAAAGCAGCGATGAATAAGCTGCATATTGTTTGGACAGTTTGTGCATAAGTGCTGGTCGAATAGTGATTTTTTAAATATGCTGTTTGGAGGAACAGCTTTTTGAAAGCCATTTAAAAAAACATTGAAATAAATATACTTCGTGGGCTAAATTAAACACGTATTAATACTTAAATGATTAACATAGTTCACTGAATTGAAGTAAATATTAATAATTGCAGCGCAACGCCTTCTCTAGCCAGTTATCTTCACCTGTGCCATATAAAAAATTGATATTAATCAAACTGTTCAATATTATGATATCTACACATAAACAAGAGTCTAAATAATTTTACCTGTGCGCATTGTACAATTCCTCAGCAATAATATCTCGTACTTCGGACATATGATTAGCACTCCCAGCATCAAACATTTCAGTTTCAATATCCTCCTCTGTCGCAACATTAATTTTTATCTCTGGGTGTATGAATGTTTCATCCACATCACAAGTATTGAATTCTGGGTCCCATCAAGATGGATGTATGCGTATAAAGTTATGCAATGCCATAGTCGCTAGTACAATTGAACGTTGTTTTTTGAAATTGTACTATGACATTTTCTGTAGAATACCCCATTTTTTTCTTCCAAACAAGAAACGTTCATTCAATTACACTTCGAAGGGATGAATGTGCCTTATTGAAATGTTCACGCCTGCCTTGAGCTGGTCGACTGCCGCGTTCATAATAGGCCAAATGATATCTTGTTTCTGGATATGGTTTTAAATATCCAATCTTTAGTGGGTATCCAACATCCGCTAAATAATATTTACCTGTGTTTATTTGATATGTTAAACATATGAACATGGTATTGAAAAATTACAACACATGATATTTATTCAAAATATACCTTGTGGGGGATCAGGAAAATGTAATCTGCCATCTGACAATGCGCGTGCGAAGATTCGACTATCATGAGCTGATCCTTCCCATCCAACAAGTGCAAATGTAAAACACATATTGAAATCGCAAAGATCCATCACATTTTGCGTTGTAGTACCATGACGTCTAATATATCTAACCTGATCTTCAACAGGTATCCTTACATCTACATGTGTACCATCAATTGCACCAATGCACTCCTTAAAGAATGGCATGTAACGATCATCATCATTTATTTCTGTAGGAATATCTCTAAAGTGACGATCAATTGGTTTTATAACTTCAATTGATAGTACCAATAATGATTTAAGTCCTTTGGAGAAATACCCACTGATAGTTTCAGTCGAATGTTGGAAGCGCTCTTTTGTTAATCTAACTGATCCTCCCTGTGCTAAGATATACAATGTAATAGCAAGCACTTATCGTGTAGTTGTGCGATGTGTCCATGTAACCCATGATCATGCTCTAGCTTGCGAAGTAAATCAATAAATATACGTTTTAACATTCTAAATGCGTCATGAATTCAATCTGGGTGCCTGTCAAGTAACTCTCTCAACCATTTCTCACCTATTTGTTTAGACGTCATGCATGGTCTTGGCTCGCGTATGCAGTTATTTATCTCAGCAATAGTTGAAGAAATTAAGCTACAGTATTGAACATATTGCACCTGTTTTGGCGAAAGACATATAGATTCTCCAGAATCTTCGCTTGAAGAGTTATGAGCTTCCATTACCTAAAATGTTAAAACACATATCATAAATACCATAAACAAAATAATATATGAATAGTGAAATAGAAATATAAAAGTACACATATAGCTCAACAACACAGAACAGAACATGTAAGACTGCATTGCAAGGAACATATATCAAAACAGACATCATAACACAGAGTTTGCTAAGTAAAAAAAAGTAGTTTGTGATCATAACACATAGTTCGTTAAATAAAAAAAGTAGTTTATGATCATAACACAGAGTTCAATAAGTACAAAAAAGTAGTTTTAGATCATAACAGAGATCATAATATATATCATTGGTTCCTGGTCGAATAGCAGTTTTTGATCCACCAAACTCTTATCATCTGGGATACTCATGAAGACCTCTTTATTGCTTTTTTCCTTAATATAGTTCACTGCAAAGAAGTATATGTCGTCGTCATTATATATATCACTGATACTTGAGATCAACTCCACCGCCTCCTTGATAGTGACAGTTGGGGAAGGCTTCATTGCAAGTGCAGATTTCCTTAACTCACTCATATATGATATATCTACTCCTTTTTCTTTCTCATCTTTCTTCTTTTACATGATGCGGTGGAGGCATTTCCAATGGTGGTTGATGTATTTCCGCAAACCTCTTCATGCCTACCTACTTGCGTCTCCATATCATCTTCTGAAATGCGATCTTCCACACCAACATTCTCCATATCAGGTGGCAAACCACCAATAGATTCTGCCTATGAGTCTTCGCCAGTTGCGACCACATCACTGAACATTCGAGTCATTTTCTCCTCTAATTCAGGCGCAATACCAGCATATCAAAACTTCTTTGCAGCAGAAATAATCTAAACAAAACCAATATTAGAGTCGAAAAATAATGACGCGATATATTAAAACAACCAAAAAACTAAATATTGACCTTTAATTTTTCTTCCCACTACTCACCTAATGCTGCAATTGTTTTCTTCTCTTAGTCCCAACCCAACCCAATCTCGCCATGTTTCAGTTCTTTCCAATTCTTCCACTCTTTCTTTAGGTGGTTCCACTTATTTTTCATCTGCAATCAATCATAATTTTTACCTTTCCGTTGCTTAAAAGAGGAAACCAAATTTTTCCACCCTTCCTTACTAAAATGGGTTGTTGGCCGATTGCCCAACTCGATCTCCTTAATGCACAAGTCACAAAAAATTGTAATGTCATTGGAATCCCACGACGCAGACAGTCCACCTTCCTTTGATTTGACCATTATACTATATAGTCAAAGGAATAATCATACATAACTACTACATAAAAAATTGTTATGAGCATTTGCTTAAATAAGAACAAAGTAAGCGTACCACACAAACTAAACAGACCACATAAACAAATCCTGCATTTGCTATAATAAGCACAAACCAACAGATTTAACAACAAAAACAGGTAAAATACATCAAATTTGTATATGTAACAGGTAATATGTATCAAACCACAACTGAAGAATATTACATGAGATTCCATTTTTAACAGGTAATATGCATCAAATCACAACAAAATGAGTATTCCATTTTTTAGGATCTACTCATTCCCTCTCCTCATGAGATTCCATTTTTTTAGGATCTACTCATTTCCTCTCCTCAAAGATTGTACAATTATTCTGCACAAAGAAATTTGCAGGATTAATATTACTCATCTCCAAGAAATTTCCAAGTAATTATTACTAATCTTTGTACAATTATCCTGCCAAAGAAATATTGTACAAAGATTCTACATGGTGGATCTACTCATCTCCTCTCCAAGTGCAAATTATGAGTAGATCCACCATGTAGTTAAATTTGCAAAAAATTTGTAGATTTGCACTTGGAAAATTGCAGTAAATTTGCAGATTTCCAAGTAATTTCTGTACAGAAATTTGCAGAACATTATTACTTCCTGCACATGGTGTAGTGAAAAATTACACTAAGGAAGGGTGAAGAGGGAATTACCAATAAGGAGGTGAAGGAATAAGGAGGAGGAGTTACCGGATGCCTTGGATCGAAGGGGTCGGAAAGATCTGCGACGAGAAGCGCTAGTTCTGAGCCAGGAGAGGTCGACGATGGCCATTTGTTGTCGCCGGAGGTTCGTGCGGTCGCCGTAGGTTCGTGCGGTCGTCGGAGGTTCGTGTGGTCGCTGGAGGTTCGTGCGGTCGCCGGAGGTTCGTGCGGTCGCCGAAGGTTTGTTCGGTCGCCGAAGGTTTGTGTGGTCGCCGGAGGTTCGTCCGTCGAGCCCGCCGATGAGAAGATTTGCGATCGGAGAAATGGATTGCAGGAGGGATCGAGACAGGATTGGGGATGGGATCGAGGAAGCTCCTTTTGCGCAAATGATGAAAAGCTATTCTGCCGGGCTGATTTTTTACACGTATGTGAAGGGCCAAACGCGTAGATGGATTTGCGGAAGCTGGGGCTCGCTTGATGTTAAATAAGTGATGGATCAAATGATTTAAGATAAGCATATAATATCTAGTTGCCAACCTAAATCACCTGGGGGGGGGGGGGGATGAATAGGTGATAACTGTGTCTTTTGCGGAATTAAAAACTTGATGAAATAGAACGCACAGAAAGCAAATCACAATCACAGAGAACACAAGAAATTTATAGTGGTTCCCCATTCTTGGGTACTCCACCTGCTAGCCTCACCAATCTAGCAGGACAACTAGACTTGACTACTTCACTATAAATCAGATCAAGAATGATCCTACAATCTCGGAGTCAACAATCCTAAAACTCGGAGACAAATCTCCTACAATCTCAGAGAGAACATCTCTTACAACTCGGAGAAAACCTCTCCTACAACTCTGAGAAAACCTCTCCTACAACTAAATGAAATTAAAGAATGATATAACACTTATCAATTCGCGAACAGATCTGAAAACTCCTTAGAGATCTTCTTCCTTCTTGAGATTTGAATGGCTTTGACGTGATGTCAATGAGGAAGACTTGAGAATGACACAGATCTAATCTTTTATGATTCGATTCGATCCAACAGATACAGTAGATGATGGAGCAAGGATCAATCAAATCTTTTCTTCCACTGGAGACGATAAATCAGAACTTCAGATTGATCTCCAACAATTGGTGACGAGCACGACACTTTTCATTCTTCTTGAATCAGATTGAGAGATTAGGTCACGGAAGAGATTAATAATTCACCAATAATAATCCCTGTAGATTAATCCTAAGAGAGATCCTTATATAGACAAAGGCTTAATGATAAGAATTAGGAAAGGATTAACCTTAACCGAAATGAAGAAAGCCATCACGTCAAAAAGACGGAAAAGATGTAACGTCAAATAGATTAAAAATCACGAGAAGAACGAGAATCAAACTTCTCGAGATATACTAGACTTCTCGAGAGATATCAGCTTGATTTCAAGAAAAGTCATGGAAGAAAATTTCAGAGGCTTGGAATAGACTTCTCGAGAAATGATGGACTTCTCGAGAAATGATGAAGAAAAACTTTTCGAAGGAATGAAAGACTTCCCAAGAACTCTTGACTTTACGAGAAATAAACTTCGAGAGATACTTCAGAAGGGATAGAACCGCTGAGAAAGACTTCTCGAGAACTACAAGGATTTCTCGAGAGCTCAAAGAAATACTTAAATTACAACAAAACAACGATCGACGAAATTTTGTCACTTCGTTGAACGGAGATCGACAAAATAAATTCAGTTCGTCGAATTGAGATTGACGAACGCGATCGACGAAAACAACTTCAACTCTGGCGAAACAGTGGTCGACGAAAATTCTTCTGTTCATCGAACGGAGATCGACGAACGCGATTGACGAAATTGCTTTTAACTTAGGCAGAATTGAGATCGACGAAATTTATTCCGTTCGTCGAACTGAGATCGACGAACGCACAAATTTTAGTCGAACACAGAAATACTTAGAAAAATCTTTCTTCTCTCAGAATAAAAGAGCAGAGTTCGAAGAAATACTTCCGTTCGTCGAACGGAGATCGACGAACGCACCAACTTTCGTCGAACGCAGAATTACTTAGAAAAATTTTGTTTCTTCCTTGAACACAGAACAACAGCACCTTCCTTTAGCTCTTCCTTTGTGTTTGAATAAGAAGTACATCCCAATAGAGAGATTTCACATGAATCAACACCTTGGTCCATACAATGAGAAATTACATTGCATAGGCCTGTGTTTGATGACCCTTTGAAACCTGACATTGGTTTGTACTTAGCCATTTAAAACCTGCAAACACTTAACTAGAGAGCAACATCAAATACACACTCAATTCAACTTAGTTCAAGGGGACTTCTTCAAATCAAGGTAATTGTGGATACAATTCCCAACAATCTCCCCCTATTTGTAGAACTCAGAACCCTATAAACTAAGATGAATTGCAACATAATAAAACATACCACAGATGAAAATATATACAAGCAGAGAGAGCATAAAAAACAATATATATATATATATATATATATATATAAGATTGTCTCATCAAAATCAAAAACTATATATATAGATTCAAGATTGTCTTATGAATTATTGTTCACACAATCATATTGAAAGAAAGTTTTGATGGTCTTCATAATCTTGTCTTCAGACATTGGCATTGTTCTTTCTCTTCTGTGCCTGTCTTGAAAAATTGGCATATGGCTTGGGATGGTACTTTGGAGGAGCTGTTGGAGCTGTAGGATTGTTGTAACCATGAGTCCTGAAGTGAATCCTTCTCTTTGTCTTGCTTGTGTCATACTTCTTCCACTCAGTTGTACTGTAAAGTTCAGAAACTTTCACACCACCTTCCTCTACCAACATGAGAGAGTCAAGAATAATTATCTTTGAAACTGGACTCCATACTTCTGGAAATTCTTCAGCAGCAACAGCTTTTCCAGAGCCTGATGTGCTTGATCCTGGAACTGACTTTCTAGCAGAAGGACCTTCACCATACTTCCTTTTTCTAGAAGTAGGCACTAAGGAATGAACTTCAACTGATGGAGTATCATCATACAGCCCTGCTGGCCTGGGAGAGAACCGAGGAGCAACATCTTGCAGCCCTGCTGGCCTGGAAGAAAACTGAGGAGGAGGCAGATTAGGGTCAATACCCAATTCAGGAAAGATCTCATGATGGAGCCAATCTGCAGGCTTGGAGGTGTAATCATTGATATCTGCAATCTGCCTTTGAACACCATAAGATAACTGCTCTAACTGATTTCCCAAATTCCTTTGAAATTCAGATAAAGAATGATCTAAAAATTCTGTCATCTTGTCCTCCCCCTTTCTAACTTCTACAGTAAGGGTTTGGATAACAGATTCTTTAAACAATCCTACCTCATCAATAATCTTAAAATTATTCTCTTCAGCCTTGGAAGTCATGGATTCCTATGTTTTTCTGACTTGTACAACTTCATCCAGAACTCTTCCTACACCATGAATGGTGTGATCTATTGCTTTTCCACCCTGAATAACAACTTCCTTGAGTTGATCAGTACTTGCTTTGGATTCAACTAGCTTTCTATTCATTTCTCTTTCAATATCAGTTATTCTAGCATGAATTTCTTTAAAAGAATAATCAAATTTATCACTTTGCTTTTTAAGCAACATCTCTATCTTAACTAAAAGAGAGTTTTCTTCATACAAAGGAGGAGGGATAGAAGCAGGCT
The DNA here is from genome assembly GCA_033032865.1 of Dactylorhiza incarnata. Taxonomy (NCBI): domain Eukaryota; kingdom Viridiplantae; phylum Streptophyta; class Magnoliopsida; order Asparagales; family Orchidaceae; genus Dactylorhiza; species Dactylorhiza incarnata. The sequence continues at coordinate 4,221,656 of JAWHQI010000238.1, read as the reverse complement.
GAAAATCCTCTGGAAGTTCTTCAAGAATCACAAAACCTATAACTTTAGGAGAAGAAATTTTGACCTTCTCACCTCCTTCACCAACTTCCTCTCCTCGAGCATTCTTGTTGGACTCCAAACAAGACTCTTGCTCCCCCTCAACATGTACTGGGGAAGGAGATAAACTATGAAATGAATCATTATCAGCTTCATTAAAGAAATCAAAAATAGCACCAGACCCTACCATGTGGCCACTGGGACTGTGCTCATCAACAACATCCTGTTGAATATCATTGACAACTTCTGCAATGGTGGAATCAACATTTGCTGCATCAGCATCAGATGGAACCTGAGCTGAGAGTGAAGGAAGAACTGGCTCTGCAGATGGAATGGGATCTTGTGGAATTGATGATTGAGGTGGATCTGGAATTTATTGCTGAGCTGGTGGTTGAGCTGGGGTTGTAGTGACAACTGGAGGAAGAGTAGCAGAGGGAGTTGGAGCTTGATTCACATTCTAAGGTTCAGAAGAAACAGAAGGAAGTGGATCCCCATGGGAACTTGCACCTGCAGTTGGCTTTGTAATCCTAATGTCCCACTTTTGAATTGTGAAGACATCTACCTTCTTCAGATGGTGAAGGATTGCTCCTTTGGACATGTCAAAAACCTCTTGCTTGAGCTGATTTAGATACAGTGACAATATTCTTGCAAAATTTGGAGCCAGAATGCTGTCTTTAATCTTGGAGAAAAGAAGATTTGACAAGTTACACTTCTTCCCACAAATCACTGTTGTCATCAAGTAGAAGACATCTGCTGAGACATAACCCAAGCTACCTATTTTACACAGCAACACTTTGCAAATGATGTCTACCAACAACTTTCCTTCATTGTTCATTTTCTGCCTTCTAACTGTTGTAGCTGCTTTTTCTAATCCACAGAAAATTACTGCCTTAAGCCAATCAGCATCTTCTAGTATGTCCTCAGATTCTACCACTGACAGTCTCAGATATTTGGATAGAGACTTAGGGCTGATCTTGACCTTGAAATTGCCCACTGTAGATTTTATCCTTTTCCCATCCTTGTGAACCTTGATGTTGATAAGGAAGTCCTCTACTTCTTTGAATAAAATCCGGCAGGCATGCTCAAGAACAAAAGTCAAACCTGCTGCAACTTGAAGATAAAACAAATTCTGAAACTCATCTGAGATCGAACTGAGGCCTGTTCGCACCAGCTCACTGCCCACGTCGATCTTAGGTTTTGAAGAAGGCACCATTGATCGAGAGGAGATCGAAGAATGAGAGCTGAAAGAGAGAGATCGCGTATAGGGACGAACCAGAAAACAGATGTCGCGAGAAGGAAAGATGAATAGTCGGCATTTCGAGAAGAACGAAAGATGACCTCGTGTGAACATTAATTCATTTTTGTTGTCTATTTATAGTTTGATTTGATGTGACAATTTGAAATGAAATTTATTTAATATATAAGAAAATAAACACGCGTACCTAATCTTTTGCATTCTCGAAATAGAAAAATAGAATTCCGAAAAATAAGATCTATTTCTCGAGAAGTTGTCTGATTTCTCGAGAAATCCAAAAATTCTGCCGATCTATCTTTGCAAGCTCATTTCTCGAGGGATAACCCATTTCTCGAGAAGTGCAATCCCACTTTTGCGAGAAGTGAAGTATCATTTTTCGAAAAGAGCTAAAATCCTGTCTTCATCCATTTTCACTAGAGACATAGCATTTCTCGGAAATTTAACTCCATTTCTCGAGAAATCCAATGAAGACTTAGAATTTTCTTCTTCCAAAATGATAGACCTCTGCTTCCCTTAGAATTAGAATATTTGATGATCTATCTATTTTCTTGACTTCTTCTTGGCTTGAATTACTCCATGTTGAGCATTCCAAGTTCTGTCTTGAAGAAAGTGAACTTGGTCTCATCCATAGGCTTCGTGAAAATATCCGCAACTTGCTTATCCGTAGGGACATATCATAGATTGATGTCCCTGTTGAAACCGATTTCTCGGTCTCTTATCAAGCTTGGTCCCTCAACGAGTTGAGGGGCAGCTGGCCCTTACTAGTCCCTCGAAAAGAGCAGAGCGGAGACTTGGAAATGGACTAAGACCTTAGTCGCAGTGAGGAGGTCCCACCACAAACCCGAAAGATCGTTGAGCGCTTCCCCTCCCAAGCCAAAGCTGAGACTTGGGCACCTTGGAGAGCTATAGAGCCAAACCAAAGTAACCGAGGAAGAAGAAGAAGCTCAGAGATCTGAGATTGGAGTCCTCTCCCAAGGTGCCCTTTAAGGTCTATTTATAGTTTTTTCTTACTCATGGTCTGTTAATAACGAAATTCTGCCTTTTGGTTTTACTAAACGCACCCCAATTCGGCCTGCTAACAGCCAGACTCCGCTGTTTGGAGGGCTACCTGCAGACCACCAGGGGCAGAGGAGTAACTCCACCTCTTTAGTCTATGGATGAGTGGTTTATGAGAGCTTCACTCGCGAGAGGGGTGAATTCATCTAACGAGCTTCGTCGAACGGAAAGGCGAGTTCGTCGAACAAGATTCGTCGAACGGAGAACAAAATCCGTCGAACGCTGAGCTGGGTTCAACGATCTCGACAAATGATCGATGTTTGTCGAGCGCACTTCGGCGTTCTGCTGAACCCTAAGACTTGGGAAGAATCTGATTCGCTTGCCCTCTCGCGAACAGCCGACGAGTACCCGGCTCGTCGACCTTCTTGCGAGCAGCCGGCGAGTACCTGGCTCGCTCGCCTTCTTGCGAACAGCCGGTGAGTGCCTGGCTCGCTCGCCTTCTTGCGAGTTGACCCTGAAACTTAGGCTCGCGGGGGCATGACTCGCGCCCCTTCCCGCGAGTAGCCTTCGATAGCTCTGGTTCGCCTTCTAACCTTCTTTCTCCCTCTGTTGGATTTAAAACCCCCTTTGGGCGAGCGACCTGTGAAGAACTCGCTCGCATTCTCACCGGTGATGTCCATCGACACCGGGTCTCTTGCTCCCTCCTGCGGATTCTTCCGCTGAGATAAGTGCTCGTCCCAGCGGATCCGCTGGGACGAGATAGAGATAGCCACTGAGACGGCCGTAGGACTGAGAAGCGAATTTGTCGAACGGACAGCGGGGTTCGTCGAACTCAGGAATTTGCCGACCGCAGAGCTGGGGTACAAGCGTCGACCGCTGAGCTTGAGTAAAAAGCGTCGACCGCTATAACAATCTGTTCGTCGACCGCTGAGCTGAGGCGGGATCGTCGAGCGCTGTCTAGGTTTCGTTGAATGCAGAGCGCCGTTCGTCGAACGCAGGTAGTCGTTCATCGAACACAGGTAGTCGTTCGTCGAATGCAGGGAGCATATGTCAATTTTGTTCTTTCTCTTATTTTCTGCCTACTAACATATATCCCTCCCGCGAGACTTTAACTTGTTGGTTATTCCTCAGTCTTTGTTCACCCACTAGGCAAATATCGGGGTTGTACACAATCCCCACTCTTCGCGAGGTTTTTTAGGCTCGCGAAGAATCATCCAACCTCTGGTATTCGCCGGCCCCTTGGTGACGTGGCGAGAATCTTTCGGTGGGCCCCATGCCCACCACTATAAATACCACCCTTCCGGGCCGGCATTCAAACTTGTTATTCTTCTCTCCCTTTTCTTACTCGCCACGAGCCCCAACGCGATGTCTAAAAAAGAGGAAATGTTGGCTCGCCTAAAGGCTTCGCAGGCGGCCCAGAAGGGAAAAGCTGCCGCCATCGCCTCTTGGATTTCTCCGAGGCGTTCTCCGCCTCCACCCACCCTCAAAGCGGCGAAGGCCGTCTGGCGAGGGTGGGTCCTCTCCTACGCCGTACTCCACCCAGGACGGGCTCGTCTCGCAGGTACTATCGTCAATCTCGCTGGTTTTAATTCCTTACTCTTTCAACCTAATTTGTCCTACTCGCAGAACACTCCTCCGGATGATAATGCCTTAGGGAGGTCAACCACAGAGACCCACATCCCATCCACCGACGGGGCTGACACCCCGTTCGTGGATGTGAGGGCCCTCGACCTGCGGGGCTCGCCTTCGCAACGAGGTGAGTGGCTTACCTTGCCTTCCTTTGCACCTCTTTACTCGCCAAATCACGCTCGCTCCCTATGCAGCATCCCCTGCCGCGGCCTTGGAAGAACAAGTTCCTCCCCCGGCGGACTCGCCTACCCCGCCGAATCAGAACATCATCACACCTGGATTTGGCATCCTGGGACAGAGGAGCCCCGGAGGTACGCTGATCGCCGAGCCCGGGCTCGGTTCTAGACCCGCGCTCGCTCCCGGTCTGGGTAAGGCCCTTACCCCTGCCTTTGTTGAAGCGTTCCGAGGCCAGCCAGGCACCTCTCGCCAGCGGCCCAGTACTCAAATTCCTCCACCAGGTTAGACTGTCGCTATTGAGTGTCATTTTCCACCTCCTTGCTGATTTTTCCTCCGCAGGTGACCATATGACCCCGCCCACCGAGTCGGAGTCTGAAGCGCTGGAGATATCTCCACCCCCCTTGCCGAGTCAGGTCGCTGATTTTCTGGGGGATCCCAGTGATCCGGAGCGAATGAAGCGGCGGGTCACTGAGATATTCCAGAAACATACCGCCCTGCTGAGGGATCTGCACGAACAGAATAGGCTGGATCGGCTTGCTAACGAGGAAAGGTTTGCCGCGATGGAGGACGCGAACGCGCGCATCCTTGCCGAGGTGCGACCGACCGATCATGGAGACGCAACCTCCCCCGGGGTGTACATTGCTTGAATTGATGATTACATGCGGCTGACGAGCCAGGCGAACCGGTCGCTTCGCGAGTATCACTACCCGCGAGTCCCCCCTCGCTCTGGTGTCTGGGGTCGCGGTCGCTGGAAGTGGCTGCGATATTAAGGATTCCTGCTTTGCGTTTTATTGTTTTTCTTCCCCTCCCCTTCGTTGGGAGGGATCATGAACAATTTTTATAAGCCTGTAATAATGATACTTTGACTCACTTGCGAGCCCTTACATTCCCTATTTATTATCTTTTCTTTCGTCTTGCCTGACTCGCTCATTCATTGATTATGTTTGTGCTTCTATTACTCGCACTCGCATCATGCCCTCACATTTTGCTTCTTATTATTCAGTGCTAGCTCGCCGATGATTGACGGGAGAAAGTTCGACGAGGTATCGACTCGCCGGGAGAGAATAGGACCCCGAGGGGCGGAAGAATGCCGCGCGAATCCGCTATCCACAGACACCGATGCTTCAGCTTCTTCCCGCCTTTTTTATTTCTATAAATAGTCGCCCTTTTTTCTTTTCAACCACCGCATTTACTATTCCTCCTTCACGCTCCCTCTCCCTCTAACTTTCTCGCAAACCTAGGTCGCTCTCGCGGTTTTTGCGATTCGCGAATTCCAGACATCATGGTCGGCAAGACGGAAGCTGAGGGGCGGTCCAAGTGTCCTGCGGCCTTCCTCGATGGCCTTTTCTTCTGCGCCAACCTTACGAAGGAGGAGTACCAGGCTACCGTTGATCAGTACATTCACTCCGGGTTTGTGGCTCGCTGCCATACCGAGAGGGACACCATCAGCGACCCGCATCCTGATGAGCTCGCTATCCCCATCGTCCATTTCGAGAATGGGTTGCGACTCCCACTTTGTCCGGAAGTGCGCCAAGTATGTTTGTTCCTTGACCCTTATATTCCTGACTCGCTTTGCAAGTGACGCTATAACCCTTGTTGACTTCTCTAGGTGCTCAAGTACTTCGGCGTTCTGCCGAGCCAGCTAACGCCGAACGCGATCTCCGTGGTGGTCGTGTTTGCCAGCTATCTGATGAGTCCCAATTATATACACATTTATGGACTCATCTGGGCCGATTTTCTAGTCTTTGCACTTCACTTTAGACATGTTTTCATTCCTATTTAATACTCTATGCTAAGTGCACTTCTAGGCCCGTTTTGATGTTATTTCTTGTTCATCTTTGTTACTAGTTTTCATGCAGTGTTAAGTGACACCTTCAATGGCTAGACCGGTGTTGTATGCTGGAATAGGAGTCGTGCAGGTGTTCCCGGTACAATTCTGTACAGGAACACTGCGCACGATCACTGGCTCTATCGTGCACGACCACTGGTCGTGCGCCACTGATCGTGCGCACTTAACGCCATTTTATGAGTTCTGTCTTGCTTATCGCACAACCACTTACGATAGTGCGCACGACCACTGGTCGTGCGAACATGTATTTTATAAATTTCTTTCATTTCAGGCTCCGCCCAGGCAGCGCGCACGATCGCAGAACTCCAGTGCGCACGACCACTGGTCGTGCGCCAATGACCGTGCGCAGTATTCATTCCAGCGCCTATATATATGCCTGTTCCGCTTTTAGGGCGGGAGGGAGCCGCCGAGAGCGTGAGTGGCAGTCCGTACGCCGGCGATTTCCATTCCTGGAAACCTCCACTTCATCTCCTACGCAAGGGGAAGTCCTCTCCAACCATTCCAAGTATTTCTGCATTGTCCGGGAGCATTCTCCACCATCCGCAAGCCCTCAAGCAGCTGTTTTCCACTCCAGTCCGGTGAGAAGAAGTGGAATCCTGAGGTAGAAGACGACGGAACCACGTAGAGAGATCGTGACAGTTTCTCTACACCGGAAGCACAGTCCGCCCGAGTCCGGAGGTAGCTTGACAAACTACCATTCCGGCCGTGAACGGCCGCTAGTCTTCATCCATTGGTTATCTCTTTCCTCTCTCCTTCGTTGTAATCTTTGAATCTTTTAAACTTGAATATCATGATGTTTGGTTTAAATGAAATGAATGTTTCTTCTCTTTTCATCATTACTTGCTTGTGAATCGCTTCGCCTCCACTCATCCACTCACTCATTCACGCATTCAAGGTGTTCGATCCGCGTTAGCAAGAGCCAACGGCGTTTGTGAAGAGGTCTTTGCGACCCTCACCTTCCGGCACTAGAGCACGCTCCATCCGCCTCACGAAGCATGACATCGCAGCCGTTGCATCCATCTCGCCTTGCGAAGCGGTGCTTTCGACCCACATTTCCTTCATTGTTGTTAAGAGTAGAAAAACCCAACCAAAACCCCCCTTTGTGTGTTTGTTTACGCTTGTGTAACAATAGTCACACAACGCGATTCGTTCACCCAACCTGCATTCCTCAAGAGACCGACACTCGGGGATCCTATTCCCAAACTTTATTACTTGCGCGACCGGTGCACTTGCCGAAATATCGCATCAAGTTTTTGGCGCCGTTGCCGGGGAATGCAGACGTGATGAATTCGTCTGCGTGAAGAATCGTTGCACAAGGAACTTTTCTCTTTTATTATTTCTCTTTGTTTACCTCTGTTGTCTTTGCTTATTTTTGATACGCACATCTCTTTACCTTCGCTCTTTCCATCGTGCGCTAATCTTTTGGGTTTCAAGTATTCCTAGCATGACCTCCATTCAGGAAAACATCTATCAAGGAAGTTTAAATGATCTAAAGGTTCAAGCACAAAGAAATGATCATGACTTCGGGATTTCCTCCGACATCATTGAGTATATGACTGGGAACTGCGAGTTCAGTGGGGATAAACATGAAGATGCGGTACAACACGTGCAGGACTTCTTATAAATTTACTATATATGTATATTCAGTGGAGTTGAAAACGACCCACAAAAGATCCTAGCATTTTCATTTTCCCTACATAATAAAGCCAAAAGCTGGTACTGGGATTTCCGGAAAAGAGAGGCGACCTCATGGAAGCAGCTCGAGGGGAGATTTTTGCATGAGTTTCAACACCGTACCCGAGTGTTGGACAAGTACAGGGAACTCATAACCTTCGGGCAGGGAAAGGAGGAGACGCTAATTGATGCTTGGGAGCGTTTTAAATCCCTGCATCGGGGATGCCACCGTGAAGATCTATCAGAAGTCTTTCTAATTCAGATTTTCTATTTCGGCGTGCTGGACAAATTCCGTCTGTTATTCGATGTGGCAGCCGGAGGGGCCCTGTTTAATAAATCGGGGAAGGACACGTGGGAAGTGGTCGTGAATATTGTTCACACCAGCCAGCACTGGAGTCATGTCATTCTTCCCCCCAGTACTGCTAAAGTGAATGCAGTAACATTCCACGGAGCAGCGGGTCACGTGCCGTCAGGGAAAACGGAGCCGTTAGCAGCTTTGGTGGTCGGGATGCTGGATAAAATGAATGACCAATCTTCCGCAATTCAACAGCTTCACTCCACTATAGGGACTCTTACCAATGTCGTTTCTGGGCTTGCAAGTCAGCATCCGGAGTCAGTGAATACCATGCGATTGAGAAGCGGTAGAGGTGTTGACAATCCTCCTCTACAGGAACCGCTTGTGAGGCCCACTGACAAGTGTAATTCAGACATGACCGAGAAGCAGACTCAGATTCATGTTGAGCCAGACCTCGTGAGTGAGGCACAACCCTCGGGAAGTGTTGTCCACCCCCCATTCCCCCACAGGTTGCGAAACGAGAAATCCGAGAAGCAGTTCCGCAAATTCCTGGAAATAATGAAAGGAGTGCAAGTGAGCATCCCTCTGATTGAAGCCATTTCTCAAATGCCGGGCTACTCCAAGTTCTTGAAAGACTTGATTTTGAAGCGGAAACTGTTGGGGGATCTCAAGACTATCGACCTCACTGAGGAGTGCTCCGCCATCATCTCCAATATGCCCACAAAGTGCAAAGATCCGGGCAGCTTCACTATTCCTTGCAGGATCGGTCATCACCGTTTCAGCCAGGCGCTCTGTGATTTGGGAGCATCAATCAACTTGATGCCGCTCTCTATCTTTCGTGAACTAGGTGCAGGGACCTTGAAGCCGACACGGTTAATGCTACAGCTAGCTGATTGGTCGATCAAGAAACCATCTGGAATTGTCGAGGACCTCACAATAGTAGTAAACGGCCTCGCATTTCCAGCCGATTTTGTCATCCTCGACATGAAGGTTGATACAATGGTGCCCATTATCTTGGGGCGGCCCTTTCTCGCTACAGCTCGTGCTATCATTAATGTGGAGCAGGGGGAGCTCACGCTCAGATTGGGGGAGGACGCTATATCCTTTAACGTCCACAACCCGTCGCAACTCTTCCAAATCACAGAATGCGAACCGACTGAGCTGCTTGAAGAATTCGATGACCAGATCGATGTGGGTTTGGATGACTGCGAGATGTGTTGGCGGCGCGAGGACTTGGGCAATGACGGTGCTCATTCGAACCAGCCCGATAGTCCACATTCAATCGGAGGGCCATCCAACAATTCTGCTGATCCAAACATTTATCCGGCTCTCAAACAACTACCGGATTCTCTAAAGTACGTTTTTTCTTGGAGAAAATGCCACGCATCCAGTGATTATCTCCGCAGCTCTTTCGGCCGCCAACGAAACCGCATTAGTGGGTGTGCTGAGAAAGTACCATAAAGTCTTCGGACGCTCTCTTACAGACATTAAGGGAATCAGCCCCACGGTCTGCATGCATAAGATCCTCCTTGAAGATCAGTACAAACCCTCAGCACAGCCCCAAAGGCGTTTGAACCCAAAAATGCAAGAGGTAGTGAAGGCATAAGTGATAAAGCTCTTAGACGCTGGTATCATTTACCCAATCAGCGACAGCAAATGGGTCAGCCCAGTTCAGGTGGTACCGAAAAAGGGAGGGATCACCGTTGTTGCCAATGAAAAGAATGAGTTGCTACCTGCCCGAATGATCACCGGGTGGAGAGTCTGCATCGATTACCGCAAGCTAAATGATGCTACACGTAAGGACCATTTCCCACTCCCCTTCATTGATCAGATGTTAGAAAAGTTAGCGGGGCAGGACTACTACTGTTTCTTGGATGGGTACTCAGGTTACAATCAAATCTTAATAGACCCGTCTGATCAAGACAAAACAACATTTACATGTCCCTCAGGTACCTTTGCATTTAAAAGAATGCCATTCGGACTGTGTAATGCCCCCGCAACCTTCCAACGCTGTATGCTCGCTATTTTCGCTGACATGGTGGGAGACTTCCTCGAAGTTTTCATGGATGACTTTACTCTCTTTGGCAGCAGCTTCAATTCTTGCCTCGCGAATTTGGCCAAAACTTTGAAGCGGTGTGAGGACACCAATCTTGTCTTGAACTGGGAGAAATGCCATTTTATGGTGCGCGAAGGAATTGTGTTGGGGCATAAGGTTTCCTGCCAAGGGCTCGAGGTGGATCAAGCAAAGGTAAGTGTTATTAGAAACCTCCCTCCGCCTACGTCAGTGAAATATATCCGAAGTTTTCTTGGTCATGTGGGATTCTATCGAAGGTTTATTAAGGACTTTTCATCCATTTCGAAGCCTTTATCTCGCTTACTTGTTAAGGATGTCCCCTTCCACTTCGACGATGCATGCATGCAGGCCTTTGAAACTTTACGGGGACAACTCATCTCGGCTCCAATCTTGGTGGCACCCGACTGGAATTTACCCTTTTTTATAATGTGTGACGCAAGTGATGTGGCCGTAGGTGCTGTACTCGGTCAAAAGAAAGATAAGACTTTTCACACCATTGCGTATGCCAGTCGAACTCTCAACAGCGCACAAGCAAACTATACCACCACGGAGAAAGAAATGCTAGCCGTGGTATTCGCCTTTGAAAAATTTCACTCATACTTAGTACTTTCCGAAGTAATCGTGTACACGGACCACACTGCACTCAGGTATCTTTTCAGCAAAAAAGAATCCAAATCGCGTCTGATTCGTTGGATTTTACTTTTGCAGGAATACAATTTTGAAATCAAAGACAAGAAAGGGGTGGAGAACATGATAGCTGATCATCTTTCGCGGTTGGAGTACGACATGGCGGCCGACATCCGCAACAGCTTTGTGGAGGAAACGAACGATTATTTCCCGGATGAAAAGTTATTCGCAATCACTACGCCTCATCCAACAGCCCCATAGTACGCTGATATTGCTAACTACTTGGCTTGTAAAACCCTCTCTCAGAATCTGTCCCCTCAGCAAAGACGGAAGCTTGCCTCTGATTCAAAATACTATTTTTGGGAAGACCCGCTCTTATTCCATACGTGCAGTGATGGAATTATCAGGCGCTGCGTTCCTGAAGCCGAGTTTCAGTCTATACTGCAGCACTGCCATGACAGAGAAGCTGGCGGGCACTTCGGGGCCGTTCGAACAGCGCGAAAAATCTTGCAATGCGGATTATTTTGGCCAACCCTCTTCAGGGACACCCATGCTTATGCCACCAAGTGTGACGAATGCCAAAGGACCGGAAATATCTCCCGGCGTGACGAGATGCCCCTCAATAACATGCTGGTCTGCGAACCATTTGATGTCTGGGGGATAGACTTTATGGGTCCTTTCCTAATGTCTCATGGTAAGCATTATATCATTGTGGCAGTTGATTATGTCTCAAAATGGGTGGAGGCCGAGGCGGTTGCCACGAATGATGCCAGCACAGTGCTACATTTTATCCACAAGAATATCTTCTCCAGGTTTGGGACGCCGAGAACTATTATCAGCGACGGCGGTAGTCATTTTTGTAATAAGCAGTTTGTGCAGCTCATGAAAAAGTTTGGGGTCCATCATAAAATTTCCTTAGCGTACCACCCCCAAACATGTGGACAAGTAGAAGTATCCAACCGCGAGCTCAAGCGAATAATCGAGAAATCAATACATTCAAATAGGAAGGAGTGGTCTAAAAAGGTCGACGACGCATTATGGGCTTACCAGACCGCTTTCAAAACACCTATCAGCATGACTCCGTTTCAATTAGTCTATGGCAAGGCATGCCACCTTCCTGTGGAGCTGGAGCATAAAGCATTATGGGCAACCAAACTGTTGAACATGGACATTGTAGCCGCGGCTATGGTGCGTCGTTCACAACTCAACGAATTGGAAGAGCTCCGACATTTCGCTTATGAAAATGCTCGCATCTACAAAGAGAAAACAAAAAATGGCATGATCGACACATCATCCCTAAGGAGTTCAAAATTGGGGACCAAGTGCAGCTTTACAACTCCCGTCTCCGCCTCTTTCCAGGGAAGTTAAAATCGAGGTGGAGCGGTCCTTTCTCAGTGACCGATGTCACTCCCTTTGGTGCCATCGAAATATCAGGGGATAAGGGAGACAAATTTAAGGTCAATGGGCATCGACTGAAGCTATACGATGGCACAATTATAAACAAGGAGTGTCAGTTGGTGACATTAGGAGACGAGCACCATAAGAGCGCCTATAGCTGATTTGTGTTGTCTGAATTTGTGAAACTGCTTCTGTGAACTTCTCCTTTAATTTCTGCACTCTTTAAACAATCATAATACAGGTTTTTGGTCCAGCTTAAGGACATAAAACAAAAGCGCTGCTGGGAGACAACCCAGATTTCCTGATTTTATTTTTATCTAGCATGTTTAGTTCAGTTTTTATATTTGTTTTTGCTGTTTTTAGTTTTGTGCTTGCAGGTGTGTTGTGTTCTTTGGTGCGGATGCTGCGGACTGCTCTTTATCTTAATCGCCAATCGTCTGGTATGCTCAATTCTGAGCATTGGGTAACACTTCTTCCCCCCTTAGCTTCCAATTTCTGTGATGTAATGTTTAGACTAAGTCTGGGGGAGAGTATGTTGTCATCCACTGTGCACGAGTTGCACTGCATACTAGAAGTTTGTTTATTATTTATCTTTATCTTCATCATTGTTTTCATGCTTCTTGCACCACTTCACCCACATGAGTGCGCGCTTTCCTATTTGTGTTGTTTCCAAATAAACTATTTTGGCTAGGAATGTGAATTGGGGTGTTAGCTTAGGAATTACTATTTGGAGTGCGATGTTGACTCGAGCAGTGTTCTAGTCTCACCCGCATGCTGCAGTAGCATTTGAGTAAAACTAGATTATTTCTATGCGTTTAATTTATGATTAGTATTTTTGCGTAGTTTTAGACTTGTTATACTCAAATGGTGAATGTGAACGAAATTGGTGATAACCCGGTGTTGTGTGTGTACGAGCACTAGTCGTGTGTTGCTCGAGTCGGGAGGAAGGTTTACCTTTCTCGTGGGCTAAGAACTTGCCCCAAGCGACTCTTGAAGCATGGGCGAGAGCGACTCGTCGAGTTAAACGTGATGTATGCCACCTTTTGGCTAGTTTGAGCCTTGTCGTTCCATGTCCTTTTCGCTCACCCTTGCAAGCCAAAATTGTGCCTACCACTCTTTTGTTCAGCTCCTCTTCATCCACCAAATCCCGAAGCTTATCCTACGCCCGCAACCAAATTGCTGTTTAACTGTGCTCATAATTCTCAATTTGTGTGATGTTTGGAACTTGTGCGTTGTGAAGAAAAACACTTTTTATTTTGCTGAATTTGAACCAACCAGAGGATAAGTAAAAGAAGAAAAGTATGTTGTTAAAAGGAAAAAAAAATCTGAAAAAGAAATATGTCGTAAAGAAATCCTCCCGAGCTAAATAGAAAATCTGTTGGTAATTGTGAAGTAGGCCGTGTGCACACCTAGCTTTCATGATAAGTCTGGGGGTGTGTCACACGAGCATTGTTTTTGGTTTTGTGTGGTGCAGCGTTCCGTTAGCTCACTTGGGTTGCGTAGCCATCGTGTTTAAATTTGAATATCATACCGCAACCTAAGCCCCAATATAATCCTAAAAGCCCTATTGATTTGACTTGTGAGTTTGCTAACGCCGTGGAGAGAGTGTGACCGGGCGAGCGTATGGTTCATGACGTTGATGGATTTCAGCGAAGTTATTCCTAAACCCCGACCTTGTGCAACACCCGCCTTAGTGTCTTGTTACTTTCACACCGGGCATGATCGTTCGAATTCTTCATAATTCACCAACTGAGTATAACTAAATCTCTACTTACGCTCTAATACTTTCGTAAATTAGTTAGCATAGTTTGAATCTCTTTTTACTAAATTTCTATTTGCATGCTTTTGCTACTTCGCATTGTACTCCTTTGTGTAATTTTCTTTGTTAACTACCATTTTCACACTCCGCCGAATTCGTTTGCTCGGGACGCGCAAACAGGTAAGTCTGGGGGTGTGATGAGTCCCAATTATATACACATTTATGGACTCATCTGGGCCGATTTTCTAGTCTTTGCACTTCACTTTAGACATGTTTTCATTCCTATTTAATACTCCATGCTAAGTGCACTTCTAGGCCCGTTTTGGTGTTATTTCTTGTTCATCTTCGTTACTAGTTTTCATGCAGTGTTAAGTGCCACCTTCAGTGGCTAGACTGGTGTTGTATGCTGGAACAGGAGTCGTGCAGGTGTTCCCGGTACAATTCTGTACAGGAACACTGCGCACGATCACTGGCTCTATCACGCACGACCACTGGTCGTGCGCCACTGATCGTGCGCACTTAACGCCATTTTATGAGTTCTGTCTTGCTTATCGCACGACCACTTACGATAGTGTGCACGACCACTGGTTGTGCGCCACTGGTCGTGCGAACATGTATTTTATAAATTTCTTTCATTTCAGGCTCCGCCCAGGCAGCGCGCACGATCGCAGAACTCCAGTGCGCACGACCACTGGTCGTGCGCCAATGACCGTGCGCAGTATTCATTCCAGCGCCTATATATATGCCTGTTCCGCTTTTAGGGCGGGAGGGAGCCGCCGAGAGCGCGAGTGGCAGTCCGTACGCCGGCGATTTCCATTCCTGGACACCTCCACTTCATCTCCTACGCAAGGGGAAGTCCACTCCAACCATTCCATGTATTTCTCCATTGTCCGGGAGCATTCTCCACCATCCGCAAGCCCTCAAGCAGCTGTTTTCCACTCCAGTCCGGTGAGAAGAAGAGGAATCCTGAGGTAGAAGACGACGGAACCACGTAGAGAGATCGTGACAGTTTGTCTACACCGGAAGCACAGTCCGCCCGAGTCCGGAGGTAGCTTAACAAACTACCATTCCGGCCGTGAACGGCCGCTAGTCTTCATCCATTGGTTATCTCTTTCCTCTCTCCTTCGTTGTAATCTTTGAATCTTTTAAATTTGAATATCATGATGTTTGGTTTAAATGAAATGAATGTTTCTTCTCTTTTCATCATTACTTGCTTGTGAATCGCTTCGCCTCCACTCATCCACTCACTCATTCACGCACTCAAGGTGTTCGATCCGCGTTAGCAAGAGCCAACGGCGTTTGTGAAGAGGTGTTTGCGACCCTCGCCTTCCCGCACTAGAGCACGCTCCATCCGCCTCACGAAGCACGGCATCGCGGCCGTTGCATCCATCTCGCCTTGCGAAGCGGTGCTTTCGACCCGCATTTCCTTCATTGTTGTTAAGAGTAGGAAAACCCAACCAAACCCCCCCCCCGTTTGTGTGTTTGTTTACGCTTGTGTAACAATAGTCACACAACGCGATTCGTTCACCCAACCTGCATTCATCAAGAGACTGACACTCGGGGATCCTATTCCCAAACTTTATTACTTGCGCGACCGGTGCACTTGCCGAAATATCGCATCACTATCTCAGGGCGGAGAAGATCGAGTTCATCCTGCTCATCTTACGCAAGGTCTTCTCGTTCAGCACGTATAAGGACGGGATGGCTCACTTCGCGATCCAGCATGTCACCGTCTGTGAGACAGTGAATAAGTCTAATTATTGGACGCAGAAGTTCGTCCTGGTGAAGGGCCCTTTCGGCAATATCTCTTACTCCCCCACCCAGCGAGACGAGGCCGCTTATCG
Organism: Dactylorhiza incarnata; assembly: GCA_033032865.1. Classification (NCBI taxonomy): domain Eukaryota; kingdom Viridiplantae; phylum Streptophyta; class Magnoliopsida; order Asparagales; family Orchidaceae; genus Dactylorhiza; species Dactylorhiza incarnata. Next base: position 4,206,043 of record JAWHQI010000238.1, on the reverse strand, counting down.
CCCTCCGGCCTCGCTAGGGGGTTGTGATGCGGTCCTGTACCAGTACCTCAAGGGAAAAAACTTTGAGGTCGCCTTCCTCTGAGAGCGAGTAGACCTCTTGCCGCCTGTCCCCCCAGGAGAAGGTTTGACTCGCACTCGCCAACTTCCCCACTCCCTTCTCCTTCGACTGTCTAACGCTCCCAGTTATCTTTGCAGGAGAGCGTGAACTCCCACTCAACCCTCCTCACGTGCCTCCTTCTTCCCTCACTTCTGGCTCGCTTGCGCGCGTGGCCACCGAGGCCTTCCGCGACGTCCCAAGCACCTCGTCTGGGAAGAAGCGATCCCTTCCTCCACGCCGGCCCGCCTCGCAGGGAGCGGCGGAGAAGACCAAGAAAGCCCCCTCCGCCCCCAAGGCGAAGGAGGTCATTGACCTCTCCGAACCCGACCTCCACCCATCTCCAGCAGCGACTCAGGAGCCTGCCAAAGAGGGTGGCAAGCCGGTGGAGGCGGCCGCCAAACCCAAGTCGACGAGCCACACGAACTTCGGGCTCGGTATGAAGCTTGCGGACACGGTTGGCGAGCCGGTGCTCGCGTGGGACCCCGAACATAACAAGGTCATCTTCTCCTCTCTGCTCCCTTCCTGGGTAGAGGACGACAAGGCTGGGGGTGAGGCGTTCTCCCTCGCCTTCGGCCTCTACGGTCGCGAGGATGCCTCCCTCTTTCGGTCCTTTACGCCGAAGGGGGTTGTATATGAAGCTATACGAGCCCAATTCCGGGCGATGGAGCTTACCCACATGGTGGACCGCCAGTACTTCACAGCGGATAGGGAGATCAGGGAGCTTAACGTTGAGCGACAGAAGTCCGCGGATGAAGTCGCAAAGCTTAAGGGGAAGGAGGCCTTATATGAGGGCCTCCTCGCCAGTCTTCAAGGGGGACTGGTAAGTAATGCTTTGCGAAAGTCTTTTCCTGTCCCGCTCCGCTTTTCCTTCGCTAACCCACTTTTCGCAAGATTCTGAGTCCGTCAACCTGCTTCACGCGAGGATCACCGACCTAGAGATGGAGAACGCTTGCCTCAAGGCCCAGGTTCGTGACCTGACCCTGGCAGTGCTTCCACCCCCTCCTTCGCGAGCTGGAGCTCGTGGTCGGTTGCGAGAGGAAAAAGAAGCTGATCGCAAGAGGTCGATGGAGATCGCGGAGCTCGTCCTTGACACTCTCAAAGGGGCGGACATGATCGTTCCCGACGCCCTGGAGTTCACTGCGGAGGAAGTCGTCCCTGACTTGTTCGCGCCAATCTCCGAGATAGAGGATCGCGAGAGCGATTGACGAGTTACCTGGCGAGACGCCTCGATTTTTGCTGTTTATATTGTAAAATTTTTCTTTTTACCGGCGACCTCGCCGCTGAACTGTAATCCTTTTGTGATAAATGAAAAGGGAAAGATTTTGTCTATCATTCCAATGCCACTACCTTATTTCTTATTCGCGTGTGCTCTTCTGATTTTCTTACGCTCGTGCCCTTAAGACTTCCGCTTGATACTCGCGTCCGTGTCTCCTTAATTGACACTTCTCCCGTCGCCGTGTCGTACCTAGGTCGCTCTCATCTCCTACTCTTCTGCGGCGATGATAAGACTCAGGTTGCAGAACCTTACCCCTTCTTGGGCTGTACCCTGTTGGGGAACCTTGCGAGAGGGGCCAGCATTAGCCTGCCTCACTCGTACTCACCTTTTGCGAGCTCTCGCAGTTATCCATGGGCCACCGCGATGACAAGCCCCTTCTGGTTCGCCGCCTTTACTCGCCCCACCAAGATCCATAAGTGACTTTGCGAACAGCCAGCTCAGTCGCTCTACCGCGATCTATTCTCTTACGCGAGCGGGCCCCTGGTCTCGCCTTGCCCGGGCCTTGAAGTTGCTTGCGATCCAAGTCTCTTACTATGAGCAACCTATTTGCTTGCCTCCCCAGAGATCAACCTGTACCCTCGTCTAGTGAGAGCCCAGGAGCAGAATCGATCTGGGGCATTCCAGCACAGATACTTATCACTTTGCCAGCCTCTCCAGAGATCAACCTGACCCACCGTGTATGAGAGCCCTGCAGTGGAATCGATCTGGGGCATTCCAACACCAACCACTTGAAACATTGCCAGCCTCTCCAGAGATCCACCTGACCCACCGTCTATGAGAGCCTGGTAGCGGAATCGATATTGGGCATTCCAGCACCAACCGCATGAAACATTGCCAGCCTCTCCAGAGATCAACCTGACCCACCGTCTATGAGAGACCGGCAGCGCAATCGATCTGGGGCATTCCAGCACCAACCACTTGAAACATTGACAGCCTCTCCAGAGATCAACCTGACCCACCGTCTATGAGAGCCCGACAGCGGAATCGATCTGGGGCATTCCAGCACCAACCACTTGAAACATTGCCAGCCTCTCCAGAGATTAACCTGACCCACCGTCTATGAAAGCCCGACAGCGGAATCGATCTGGGGCATTCCAGCACCAACCACTTGAAACATTGCTAGCCTCTCCAGAGATCAACCTGACCCACCGTCTATGAGAGCCCGGCAGCGGAATCGATCTGGGGCATTCCAGCACCAACCACTTGAAACATTGACAGCCTCTCCAGAGATCAACCTGACCCACCGTCTATGAGAGCCCAGCAGCGGAATCGATCTGGGGCATTCCAGCACCAACCACTTGAAACATTGCCAGCCTCTACAGAGATCAACCTGACCCACCGTCTATGAGAGCCTGACAGCGGAATCGATCTGGGGGATTCCAACACCAACCGCTTGAAACATTGCCAGCCTCTCCAGAGATCAACCTGACCAACCGTCTATGAGAGCCCAGTAGCGGAATCGATCTGGTGCATTCCAACACCAACCACTTGAAACATTGCCAGCCTCTCTAGAGATCAACCTGACCCACCGTCTATGAGAGCCTGACAGCGGAATCGATCTGGGGCATTCCAGCACCAACCACTTGAAACCTGCCAAAGAATTGCTCATAAATACATGTATTGAGTAGAAAATATAAAAAGTCAGTTACAAAAAATGACTAAGGATAAAACCTTTATAAATCATCCCCACTCCTGGCTCGGACAAGAGGTACCCCATCCACATCCTGGAGGTGTAATGAGTCCCAAATATATACACATTTATGGACTCATCTGGGCCGATTTTCTAGTTTATGCACTTCACTTTAGACTTGTTTTCACTCATATTTGATACTCCTTGCTAAGTGCACCTCTAGGCCCGTTTTGGTGTTATTTCTTGTTGATCTTCATTATTGGTTTTCATGCATGGTTAAGTGTCACTTTCAGTGGTTTGATTAGTGTTGTATGCTGAAGCAGGAGTCGTGCAGGTGTTCCCGGTACAAATCTGTACAGGAATACTGCGCACGATCACTGGTTTTATTGCGCACGACCACTAGTCGTGCGCCACTGATCGTGTGCACTTCCCCTGAATTCTGAGTTCTGTCTCCCCTTATCGCACGACCACATACGACAGCGCGCACGACCACTGGTCGTGCGCCACTGCTCGTGCGAACATTGTATTTTATAATTTTCTTTCTTTTCAGGCTCCGTCCAGGCAGGCGCACGATCACAGGATGATAATGCGCACGACCACTGGTCGTGCGCCAACGATCGTGCGCACTGTTTATTCCAGCGCCTATAAAACAACCTGCTCGCGAATTAGGTCGGGATCCCAATTTTATTCCGCCGTTTTCTCGCTCCAGGGCTCCGATTTCTCCCCTCCACCGCCGCCCACCATATGGAGGTGCTCCGGGCTTGTTCTTCACGCCAAACTTGAGCCGGAGCTTCCTCTCGGCCTCCTCCTTCATCCAAGTGCTCCAAGGAAGGTTTAGCCGCCATCGCCATCAAGCAAGAGGAAGTTTGCAACCTCTACCGGATCGTGACACGAAGAAGACGGGCTCATTGGAGAGTAGTGACAACTCTCTCTACCCCAGACGTAGTTGCGGACCGAGCTTGGACACGGATTGACAACCCGGCGATTCCAACCGTGAATCTACAACGAGACTTCGGATTCGGTCAATTTCTTGCCTTATTCTTCTCTTATTGATATGTATGTAGCTAGAACCAACATTTTGATGAAGTATATTTTTACTTGTTAACATTAGTATGAAATCATGTCTATGTGATTGAGTAATCTTGTCATATTTTCATTTGAGGTTGCCCCGTGGTGTGGATTGTTTGTTGTGTTGTGCCGCCCTTACAATTGTTAGTGGTGTGCTTTGCGAAGAGGTGCTTACGACCCTCATTCCGTTAGCCTACTCGCCCATCCGCCTACCAAAGCGTGGCATCGCGGCCCGTACTCCATCCCGCCTAACGAAGCAGCGCGCTCAAGGCTTGCATAGTTCAATCCACTTGCCTACTCGTCCATCCGCCCTTACGAAGTAGCGCATTCAAGGCATACGTAGTCTTCCATCCCGCCGAGCGAAGCATTGCATAGCGGCATTGCATAGGAGTAGTTGTAGCTTTTTCTCTTTATTTTCCACAAACCAAATCAACCCCCGTGTCCGCAATTCATCCGAACCAAAGGACTTCGATCTCAAGTCCTTCCTCGAACGTTAACTCCACCTTACTGTGTTCCTTGAGAGATTCGATACTTGGGGATTTACTTCCTCATATTATTACTTGACAACGACCGGTTCACTGCCGTTCGGATCGCAGTCTCGCTACCGCCTATAGCGGTGTGCAGGATTTGCGCATCAAGTTTTTGGTGCCGTTGCCGGGGAACACAGTCGTGTGAGTTTTCTGGAGAGGGAGAACCTGAGAGAGAAGCCCTTCCATTTGTAAATTGCATTTCTTTGTTTTATTTCTTTTTTATTCCATTTTCCTGTTTTAATTAGGTTGCTTTAGTAATTTTTGTTAGGTGTAGTATTTTGCACAATAACATTTTTTTTATTTTGAATCGTATTATCTTCACACTATGTGGGCACATCTTAATTTCCATTGCCGTTGGTGTGGAGCTACCTCCCACTCTAGTGATGAATGCCCTACAGAGAATAGTAGGCATAATTCTTATAGCCCAGCATATGGAGCACCGACTTCGTCTGATACTCCATATGGTGCGCGTAAGTCTTATGGCTACTCTGCTGAGCCTTTACCGTCTTACTTCTTTTCGGCTTCAGCACCCGCTGTGCCAAAGAAGCCCGCTAGGCAGTGCCAGTTTTGTCGGAGCACTGATCATGTCTTGAAGGACTGTGCCGAGTATCTTCGCCAATTGGATGAGGATGACAAGCCGGATATCCGGATCGTCCCAACTCCTAACTCTGGCGGCACACCTTCAACATCCGGTTATGTGTCTTTGCCACCTTCACATCTTGAAGGGAATGGCATGGATACGGTCACCGGATGTGCGGCTGATCTATGCACCAACATTGCTGAGCCTATTCTCCATGTGCATCCACCACCCCTAGTGGATTCGATTCTTTGTGAGGAATCCGTGCTCGACTTTTATCCGAGCACTATTCTTCCCCCTGTTGTGCATACTATACTCGTCTCCGACGACATTGTTGATGATGTGTCGCAGGATGAGGTGGTTGATCTTAGTGTTGTGCCTACTCCTATGGAGGAGGACAACCTTCTAGGTGAAGAGGAGTTGTCCTCAGCACAGGTGGATGAAGTCCAAATCCTAAGCTTGGCCACCGTTGATCCCGCCGAATCTTGTAGCATTGATGACAATGCAAACATTATTTTACTTCCCCAACCTGATGGGAGTGAGACTGGGATCACTCCCCCGATTGATGTTTATTTATGTTCTTCGTCTTCTTTATTTCTTGATCCCCTTCCTTCACCCGAGCCTGTGCAGGTTGAATCTTCACAGGTACTTCAGGAGGACTTGGAGCTTTTTGCACAAGTCAATGATGAGAGCATCCTCTCATGTGAGGAGGTTTATTTCCCCTCCGTAGAGGAAGCTACACTCATTGCCTTCTCCTCCTGCGGACCTGCTGCGGACGATACCTTGCTGGGCAAGGATAGTTTTGGTGAGATGAGTGAGGACCAGGCCTCCTCCTCTTCTTACTTTCTTTTCCCTCTACCTGTGATGGGCAGGTTCTATTTATATTCGGGTAGAGGCGTGACTGTTCTATCACCGTATCAGTACCCGCTACCGACACGGATATTAGGCCAGTTACCTGTCCACTTCTCATTCCATACTCCCATTAGCTAGAACCGTTTTAGTTTTGAATAAGTCGTGCTGGGATGACAATAACCCCAGTAGTTATCTTACTTTTCCTGCATTTTTATTTCTTCTAATCATGTTTAGTTAGCTGTAGTTTATTTTAGCTTGTCTTTTTCTTTTATTTTTGCGGAGCTGACCCCTGCAGGTATCTTTTTTCTGGATGGCGGATGCTGCAGCGTTGTCTTAGTTTGCACGCGTCTTCTGGTATGCTCACTTGCTGAGCATTGGGTACTCTCTTTCCCTAGCCCTATTTTGATTTTCCTGTCATATATTATGCGGATTGTTTAGTTTAAGTCTCAGGGAGAGTAGTTTGTTTACCCGCTCACGTGCACTATTGCACTGCATACTAGAAGATTTCATTTAAAATGTTTTGTTTATTTTCATTGCACACCACAACACCCACATGAGCGCATGCTTATCGTTTTGTTTTGTTCTGAACAAACTATCTTGGTTAGGAATGTGAATTTGGATGTTAGCTTAGGAATTACTATTTGGAGTGCGATGTTGACTCGAGCAGTGTTCTAGTCGCATCCGCATGCTACAATAGAATTTGAGTAAAATTAGATTATTTCTATGCATTTAATTTATGATTAGTATTTGTGCGTAGTTTTAGATTTATTCTACTCAAGTGGTGAATGTGACTGAAATTGGTGATAGCCCGGTGTTGTGTGTATACGAGCGCTATTTGTGTGTTGCTCGAGTCGGGAGGAAGGTTTACCTTTCTCGTGGGCTAAGAACTTGCCCCAATCGACTCTTGAAGCATGGGTGCGGGCGATTCGTGGAGATAAATGTGATATAGGCCACCTTTTGGCTAATTTGAGCCTTTGCTTTCCATATCCTATTCACTCACCTTTGCTACCCAACACTTGTGCCTACCACTCCCTTTGTTCAGCTCCTCCTCCATTCACCAAGGCCTGAAGCTTATCCCACTGTCGCAACCAAGCATATGTTTTATGCACTTATGTTCTAGATTTGGTGTGATGTTTGGAATCGTCGTGTTGTGAAGGAGAAGTAAACTCTATTTGCTGATTTTGAACCAACCGGAGGATAATAAAAAGAAAAAGAAAAATATGGTATTGAAGTAAAAATCTAAAAAAAATGTGTATTGAAAAGTTATCCTCCCGAGCGTTTTAAAAAAATCTGTTGGTATTTGTGGAGTGGGCCGTGTGCACACCTAGTTTTCATAATAAGTCTGGGGGTGTGTCACACGTGCTTTGCTTTTGTTTTTGCTTGGTGCAGCGTTCCGTTGACTCATGTTGGTTGCGTAGCCTTCTTTTTTACCCTTGATTATCATACCGCAACCTAAGCCCCAATATAATCCTAAAAGTCCTATTGATTTATCTCGCGAGTTGCTAGCGCCGTGGTGAGAGTGTGACCGGGCAAGCGTATAGTTCCCGACGTTGATGGATTTCAGCGGAGTTATTCCCAAACCCTGATCTTTTGCAACACCCTCCTTAGTGGCTTATTACTTTCACACCGGGCATGATCGTCAAATTCTTCACAATTCACCAACTGAGTATTGATAAGTCTTTATTTACGCTCTAGTACTTTCATAAATTAGTTAGCATAGTTAGAATCTCTTTTTACGAAATTTTTATTTGCATGCTTTTGTTACTTCGCATTGTACTCCCTTGCGTAATTTTCTTTGCTAACGACCATTTTCACACTCCACCAGATTCGTTTGCTCGGGACGCGCAAACAGTTAAGTCTGGGGGTGTGATGAGTCCCAAATATATACACATTTATGGACTCATCTGGGCCGATTTTCTAGTTTATGCACTTCACTTTAGACTTGTTTTCACTCATATTTGATACTCCTTGCTAAGTGCACCTCTAGGCCCGTTTTGGTGTTATTTCTTGTTGATCTTCATTATTGGTTTTCATGCATGGTTAAGTGTCACTTTCAGTGGTTTGATTAGTGTTGTATGCTGAAGCAGGAGTCGTGCAGGTGTTCCCGGTACAAATCTGTACAGGAATACTGCGCACGATCACTGGTTTTATTGCGCACGACCACTGGTCGTGCGCCACTGATCGTGTGCACTTCCCCTGAATTCTGAGTTCTGTCTCCCCTTATCGCACGACCACATACGACAGCGCGCACGACCACTGGTCGTGCACCACTGCTCGTGCGAAAATTGTATTTTATAATTTTCTTTCTTTTCAGGCTCCGTCTAGGCAGGCGCACGATCACAGGATGATAATGCGCACGACCACTGGTCGTGCGCCAACGATCGTGCACACTGTTTATTCCAGCGCCTATAAAACGACCTGCTCGCGAATTAGGTCGGGATCCCGATTTTATTCCGCCGTTTTCTCGCTCCAGGGCTCCGATTTCGCCCCTCCACTGCCGCCCACCATATGGAGGTGCTCCGGGCTTGTTCTTCACGCAAATCTTGAGCCGGAGCTTCCTCTCGGCCTCCTCCTTCATCCAAGTGCTCCAAGGAAGGTTTAGCCGCCATCGCCATCAAGCAAGAGGAAGTTTGCAACCTCTACCGGATCGTGACACGAAGAAGACGGGCTCATTGGAGAGTAGTGACAACTCTCTCTACCCCGGACGTAGTTGCGGACCAAGCTTGGACACGGATTGACAACCCGGCGATTCCAACCGTGAATCTACAACGAGACTTCGGATTCGGTCAATTTCTTGCCTTATTCTTCTCTTATTGATGTGTATGTAGCTAGAACCAACATTTTGATGAAGTATATTTTTACTTGTTAACATTAGTATGAAATCATGTCTATGTGATTGAGTAATCTTGTTATATTTTCATTTGAGGTGTGCCCCGTGGTGTGGATTGTTCATTGTGTTGTGCCGCCCTAACAATTGTTAGTGGTGTGCTTTGCGAAGAGGTGCTTACGACCCTCATTCCGTTAGCCTACTCGCCCATCCGCCTACCGAAGCGTGGCATCGCGGCCCGTACTCCATCCCGCCTAATGAAGCAGCGCGCTCAAGGCCTGCATAGTTCGATCCGCTTGCCTACTCGTCCATCCGCCCTTACGAAGTAGCGCGTTCAAGGCCTACGTAGTCTTCCATCCCGCCGAGCGAAGCATTGCATAGCGGCATTGCATAGGAGTAGTTGTAGCTTTTTCTCTTTATTTTCCACAGACCAAATCAACCCCCGTGTCCGCAATTCATCCGACCCAAAGGACTTCGATCTCAAGTCCTTCCTCGAACGTTAACTCCACCTTACTGTGTTCCTTGAGAGATTCGATACTTGGGGATTTACTTCCTCATATTATTACTTGACAACGACCGGTTCACTGCCGTTCGGATCGCAGTCTCGCTACCGCCTATAGCGGTGTGCAGGATTTGCGCATCAAGGTGGTACCCTCCTGACCTGAGCACTTCACTTACAACGTAAGGCCCTTCCCAATTGGGCTCTAGCTTGCCAACCGCGGCTCCTCTCCCGGCCGCATCAACCTTCTTTAGTACTAGGTCTCCCTTTTCAAAGTGTTTTATCCTGATGTGTTGGTCGAAGTATCTGGCCATCCGCCTCTTGACTTCCTCCTGTCGGACAGTAGCGAGGTCTCGGAGCTCTTCTACCAGGTCCAAGGAAAACCTTTGCTCAGCATCATTTTCTATCAACCATTCTCCATCTCCTTCACCCGCGGTGATCACCCTGGGGGTCTTGACTTCGAACTCTATCGGGAGAATGGCTTCGGACCCATGGGAAAGTTTGAAAGGGGTCTCCCCGGTGGCTGTGTTTGGGGTGCAAAAACTAATGAATTCCTCACTGGCGAATTGGAGTCCGTTATCCGTCACGATGGCAAGGGGGAGCCCATGCCTACAAATGATTTCACCCCAAACAAAATTTATCACTACCTGGGATGTTACCTTGGCCAACGCCTTCACCTCGACCCATTTGGAAAAATAATCTATCATCACCAGCTGGAACTTCCTTTGGCCGCTTGCCTGGGGGAAGGGTCCCACCAAATCCAATCCCCATATAACGAAGGGCCACGGGGCCGTGATGGTCCGGAGCCTTTGGGCTGGGAGGAGTTGGACTGGAGCGTAGAGTTGGCACTTTGAACACTTCTTTGCGAACTCCGCTGCATCCTTGCTGAGGGTAGGCCAGAAGTAGTCTTGCCTCAGCACTCTCCCCTCCAAAGTCCGGCTCCCGGAGTGACTGCCACATTCCCCCGAGTGGATTTCTTCAAGGACCCTTGGGATGTCCTCCTCAGACACGCAACGAGCTAGGAGCCTCGAGAGTGTTTTTCGGTATAGCAATCCTACATGTAAGGAGTAGTATGCAGATTTGTACCTGAACCGCCGCTTGTCAACATCTCCCTCGGGGAACTTTCCCGATGTTAGGAAGATGATGAGGGGATCCATCCATGATGCTCGCTGATCCACCTCCATTAGCTCCCCTTCTTCAATAGAAGGTCGAAAAAGTTCCAACACTATTCCCCCTGTCCGAGGACCGAACTTGGCCAGTAGGTCTGCATGGGTGCTCTCTTCCCTTGGCACATGTGTAATGGAAAAAGTGCGAAACTGGCCGATGATCCCCTTGGCCTTCTCTAGGTAGCGCTGGAGGGTTGGCTCCCTTGCTTCAAATTCTCCCCTGATTTAGCATGCCGCCACCATGGATTCCGTTGAGACCTCCACGTCCTGCACCTTTAGCTCCCTAGCCAGCCGCAGGCCCGCTATCACTGGCTCGTACTCGGCTTGGTTGTTGGTAATAGGGAAAAGGATGCTCATAGCCTGCCCGATCTTTGTTCCTTGGGGGCTTATTAGGACGATCCCTCCCCCATAGGAATGCTTTCCTGACGCACCATCCACTAGCATCTTCCAGGCGACCGGGGAGGGTGATTCATGCTCCCCTACTTCAGTTGCATAGTCCACCATGAAGTCTGCCACCGCTTGTGCCTTGATTGACGTCCTAGGCACGAAAGCGATGTCGAACTCACTTAGCTCCATGGAACATTTGGCCAGTCGCCCCGAATGCTCCACCCCTCCATGACTTTGCGAAGCGGGTGGTCGGTCACCACTTTAATCGAGTGTGCTTGGAAGTACGGCCTAAGCTTCCGGGCTGATACCACCAAGGCGAACGCCAACTTCTCCAGAATTGGGTATCAGAGCTCCGCCTTCCCCAGCACTCGGCTGACGTAGTAGATGGGGAACTGCCTTCTCCCCTCCTCTGGACCAACACCGAACTGACTGCCTCCGATCCTACCCCTAAGTATAGGGATAGGTCCTACCCTTGCCTTGGCCCCTGGAGTAGCGTGGTCTGGGTGAGTTGTCATTTCAAAGCTTGGAAAGCTTCCACGCATTCTGAGGTCCATTCAAATTTCTTATTTCCCCGTAGCACTTTGAAGAAGGGGGAACATTTCTCACCCGCCTTGGAGAGGAACCTGCTGACCCCGGCCAATTTTCCCATGAGACGTTGAACTTCCTTCGTGTTTCTTGGCGACCCCAACTCCAAGATGGCTTTAACCTTATCGGGGTTAGGCTCCACCCCTGCCAGGGTGAGCAGATGGCGTAAGAACTTTCCCTTGTTAGCCCCGAAGACACACTTCAGGGGGTTGAGCTTCATCCTATACTTTCGCAAAGTCCCAAAAGTCTCCTCGAGATCTCGGAGGTGAGACTCGAGGTCCCGGCTCTTTACCATGAGGTCATCAACATAGACCTCCAGATTCCTTCCCTTTTGCTCTCGGAAGACCCGGTCCATCATCCGTTGGTACGTAGCCCCTGCATTCTTGAGCCCGAAGGGCATCATTTTATAACAATAGCATCCACCCCCCCGTAATGAAGGAGACATCCTTGATGTCTGGAGGGTGCTTGCGAATTTGGTGATAACCTGAAAAAGCATCTAGAAAAGACATTACAGAGAAACCGACGGCTGAGTCAACCAACGCGTCGATTCTAGGCAAGGGGTAACAATCCTTGGGGCATGATTTATTTAGCAATGAAAAATCAACGCACATCCTCCACTTACCATCCCCCTTTTTCACCATTACTACGTTGGAGACCCAGCCTGGGTACTGGATCTCCGATACAAAACCAGCCTTGTCGAGCTTGTTGACCTCCTCCCGGATAGGTGCCTCCAGCTTGTCAGCAGTGGACCTCTTCTTCTGGCGGATGGGGCGAGTGCCTGGATCGAGGTTGAGGTGATGGCACGCCACATCCGCGTCGATCCCCGACATCTCCGTGGCACTCCATGCGAAGACATCCACGTTGTCTTGGACACAAGCCAAGATCTTTCTCTGGTCCTCCGGGCTGAGCTCCCCGCTGATCCTGATTTTCTCAATTGTCCCGGCCTTGGTGATCACCTCTACCTCCACCACTTCCTCCACTGCTTCCAACATGGATCGCTCCCCCAGGCACTGTCATCCTCTCCGCCACAAGCGAGCGCTTTGGTTCCTTCCCCCATCTCTTCCTCTTCAACCACCATCAAATCTTCCGCCCCTTCTCCCGAGGCCTCTTCTTCTTTCTCTCCCTCTTTCCCCTCCTCCGCCCTGGGCCTTTTAACGACCCCTTCCTGGGCATGAACCATTCCTTCATCCCTCCTTCCTTCTAACCTATCCTCCTCTTCGGCCTCGTCCACTTCTACATTACCTTGTCCCACTCCTCCGCTTCTTCCATCCAGGAGATTGTGTTGACGTCCGTCACATAGCACTGCCTCGCCACCTTGGGGTCTCCCCGGACCCGAATCTGGATTCCTCCGGTGCTGAACTCTAGACACTGGTGGAAGGTGGATGGGACACATCGGAACACGCTGATGAGAGGCCTTCCGAAGATGGCGCTATAGCTGCTAGGGGCATCCACTATCACAAAGCGGCAGTTCCGGGATTGACCCCCCCCCCCGCAAGGTCACATGGAGTCCCACTCCGCCTTCTACCTACTTTTTTTCCCCAGAGAATCCAAACAAAGGCCCATCCGAGGCCAACACCCTTCTGGCCTCCACCTTCATCTCATCAAACGCCCTCTTGAAGATGACGTTGACTGAGCTTCCATTGTCCACGAGAATTCGGGACACCATGAAGTTCTCGATGGCGGTTTGGATGACCAAAGCATCACAAAAAGGGTCCTCGTGACCCAGCATGTCCCTATGAGAGAAAGTGATTTTTTCGGCTGGGGGTGGAGCCGTGGATGTTGAAGCCACGCTCCGACGGTAGATGTTATGGAGGCTACCCTTGCGGGTTGCCTCTACCCCCACTCCCCCGTGGATCACCCTGATCCCTCCTCGGGTCCCCAAATTGACCCTGTCTTTACACCTCTCCTCCTCGTCCTCCCGAGGCAGGACTTCCTCTATCCTCACTTGCTGCTGCTGCCGCGGCACCGGAACCCTGGCTCTTTTTGTCTCCAAGAACTCGGGGCAGGTGGCCGTCGCGTGACCTTCCTCATCATGGAAGTCACAGTACGGTAATGCTGCCTCCCCCCTCTCGGCCTCTGCCGCCCTGTTTCCTCTTCTCCTCCCCGCTCCTGCTCCTACTACCTCTCTCCTTCCTCTTCCTCCTCCTCCTCCTCTTCCTCGTCTAATCGACATAGCCTGCTGAGGCGGGGGAGGCATCTGCCTCGGACCATTCCTCCACCCTAACTGTTGAGGTCTTCCTTGCCCCCCATAGACATTACCCCCTCCTGGGGCGTAGCCTCTTCCCTGACCTTGCATCCCACCGCCTTGCTGCCTCCATCCCCCTTTCGGGGCCCGGGGCTCTTCCCTTCTTCTTAATTCTTGCTGCCTAACCTCCGGCTTAGTGAGCTTTGCTAGCCTCTTGGTGAGCTCCGGATTGGCCTCCTCACTCTCGACTTCTTCTGCCACCCTCTCCATCAACTCCTCGTAGGAAACGGGGGCTTTCCTCTTCAAGTCCATCTTAAAGAAACTCTCTTTCAGCCCCAACGTGAAGGCGAGCTGAAGAGCAAATCTGGGCATCTCCTGGGTGAGTAGAACTTCCTCCTGAAACCGATCTGCGTAATGAGCCAACGACTCCTTAGGATCCTGCTTCACTTTGAAGAGGGACTCGACATCCTTCTTCCTCTTCTTTGAAGTTGAAAACTGTAACAAGAAACTTCTACGCAGATCTTCGAAAGCGTAAATCGATCTGACGGGGAGTTGGTGGAACCACTCCCGAGCTTTCTCCTTCAGGGTGACGACGAAGAGCCGACACTTGAAGGCGTCCGACATCGGCCTAATAGAGACCGAGTCCTTGAATGACTGCAGATGCTGGACTGGGTCGTCCCGACCATGGTAATAGACCCTGTCCCACTCTCTGAACCCTTCCGGGACGGGTGCAGAGAGCACCAACTCACAAAAGGGGCTTCCTCCCCCTGCTGCCCTTTCCTGCTCAACTCGCCCCCCGAGCGCTCTCGCCCAACCGGAGCTCGCCGGGGCCAAACTCGCGAGAGCCACCGTCGCCGGATTGGCCCCCGTGGGTACCGCCCCCACCGGGATCGCATTCACCGGCTCCGTGCCAGCCTCCACTGCGCCTACCTGTGCCGCACTCGCCTGTGCCGAGGTCGCCAGACTGGCGAATAGCACTCGCCCCTCCAGGTCTGGCACTGACCGTCCGACCACCTCTTTTCCAGTCCTTCCTCCTGGGGCTCCCTCGCCAACCGCTGCCGGAGGTTAGGATGCTTGACCCACGGGGGTCGCGAACTCGCTATGTAGTGCTGCGACCGTGAACCCGACGGTGTCGAGGACCTCTCGCCTGAAGTCAGAGAACATCTTCTGCACTGCCGCCGGAGGCGACCCGTGGAGCTCCTCACCCTGATCTTCATCTCTTGCCATGTTCCTTTATCGGAATCTTCTTGGACCAGCCGCGCTCCACGCTCACCGCACCAAAATGTTGAAATCGATTTCTCGGTCTCTTATGAAGCTCGGGCCCTCAACAAGTTGAGGGGCAGCTGGCCCTTACTAGTCGCTCGAAAAGAGCAGACCGGAGACTTGGAAATGGACTAAGACCTTAGTTGCAGCGAGGAGGTCCCACCACAAACCCGGAAGATCATTGAGCGCTTCCCCTCCCAAGCCAAAGCTGAGACTTGGGCACCTTGGAGAGCTATAGAGCCAAACCAAAGTAACCGAGGAAGAAGAAGAAGCTCAGAGATCTGAGATTGGAGTTCTCTCCCAAGGTGCCCTTTAAGGTCTCTTTATAGTTTTTTCTAACTCATAGTCTGTTAATAACAGAATTCTGCCTTTTGGTTTTACTAAACGCACCCCAATTCGGCCTGCTAACAGCCAGACTCCGCTGTTTGGAGGGGCTACCTGCAGACCACCAGGGGCAGAGGAGTAACTCCACCTCTTTAGTCTATGGATGAGTGGTTTATGAGAGCTTCACTCGCGAGAGTGGTGAATTCGTCGAACGGAAACATGAGTTCGTCGAACGAGCTTCGTCGAACGGAAAGGCGAGTTCGTTGAACAAGCTTCATCGAACGGAGAACAAAATCCATTGAACGCTGAGCTGGGTTCAACGATCTCGACAAATGCTCGGCGTTCGTCGAGCGCACTTCGATGTTCTGCTGAACCCTAAGACTTGGGAAGTATTCGATTCGCTTGCCCTCTCACGAACAGCCGGCGAGTACCCGGCACGTCGACCTTCTTGCGAGTAGCCGGCGAGTACCTGGCTCGCTCGCCTTCTTGCGACAGCCAGCAAGTACCTGGCTTGCTCGCCTTCTTACGAGTTGACCCCGAAACTTGGGCTCGCGGGGGCATGACTCACGCCCCTTCCCGCGAGTAGCCTTCGATAGCTCTGGTTCGCCTTCTAACCTTCTTTCTCCCTCTGTTGGATTTAAAACCCCCTTTGGGCGAGCGACCAGTGAAGACCTCGCTCGCGTTCTCACCGCCGATGTCCATCGACACCGGGTCTCGTGCTCCCTCCTGCGGATTCTTCCGCTAAGATAAGTGCTCATCCTAGCAGATCCGCTGGGACGAGATAGAGATAGCCGCTGAGACGCCCGTCAGACTGAGAAGCGAATTTGTCGAATGGACAGCGGGGTTCGTCGAACTCAGGACTTCGCCGACCGCAGAGCTGGGGTACAAGCGTCGACCGCTGAGCTTGAGTAAAAAGCGTCGACCGCTATAATAATCTGTTCGTCGACCGCTGAGCTGAGGCGGGATCGTCAAGCGCTGTCTAGGTTTCATCGAATGTAGAGTGCCGTTCGTCGAACGCAGGTAGCCGTTCGTCGAATGCAGGTAGTCGTTCATCGAACGCAGGGAGCATATGTCAATTTTGTTCTTTCTCTTATTTTCTGCCTACTAACATATATCCCTCCCGCGAGACTTTTACTTGTTGGTTATTCCTCCGTCTTTGTTCACCTACTAGGCGAATATCGAGGTTGTACAGTCCCCATTCTCCACATGCTCCCGGATGAAATGGTATCTCAACTCAATAAGCTTTGTCCGGCTGTGCGAGACTGGATTATTTGCAATTGCTATAGCACTGGAGGACTCACAAGACATAGAAATTTCTTTAAACTTCAAGTTGTAATCTTCAAGTTGATTCTTTATCCAAAGAAGTGTGCAACAACTGCCTGCAGAAATGTATTCGGACTCGGCGGTTGAAATTGCAACACAATTCTACTTCTTGCTGCTCCAGGATATACGTCTTCTTCCGAGAAATTGACATGTTCCGGAAGTGCTTTTCCTGTCGTCTCTGCTACCTGCAAAATCTGCATCTGAAAAACCTATTAGTTCGCTATCATTACTTCTTAGGTACGATAAGACAAGATTTGTTGTACCCTTAAGATATATCAAAATTCGCTTTGCAGCAGTATAGTGAGATTCCTTAGTGTTCACCTGATATCTAGCACATACACATGTAGAAAACATTATATCAGGCCTACTAGCAGTAAGGTAGAGCAGAGAGCCAATTATGCTTCTGTACTTAGTTTCATTGAAAGGTTTCCCTTTCTCATCCTTGTCCAGAGACATAGCTGAGCTCATTGGATTCCTCATAGAGGTTGCACTCTCCATTCCAAATTTCTTAACCAACTCCTTGGTGAACTTCGTGTGTGAGATGAAAATTCCATCTTCAGATTGTTTCACTTGAAGTCCTAAGAAATATTTCAGCTCACCCATACTGCTCATTTCAAACTTCCCTTGCATAAGTTTTGAGAACTTCTTGCAAAGGTTGTCATCCGTGGAGCCAAAAATAATGTCATCGACATAGATTTGCAGTAGCAAAATCTTGCCTTTTACTTTCCTAAGAAATAATGTCTTATCTATCTTTCCTCTTGTGTACTTGCTCTCAAGAAGAAAGTTAGACATCGTCTCATACCAAGCTCGAGGAGCTTGTTTCAAACCATATAAAGCTTTTTGCAGTAAATAAACATAATCAGGATGTTCAGAATCTACAAAACCTGGAGGTTGTTCAACGTATACTTCTTCTTTTATATTACCATTCAGAAAAGCTGGCTTGACGTCCATTTGGTATACGGTGAATCCTTTGAATGCAGCATAGGCTATAAACAGCCTGATCGATTCGAGTCTTGCTACTGGAGCATAAGTTTGATCGAAGTCGATCCCTTCTTCCTGTCTGTAACCTTTTGCTACAAGTCTGGCTTTGTTCATTATGATTGTTCCGTCTTCATCCAACTTGTTTCTGTAGACCCACTTCGTTCCAATGATATTTTTATCCTTGGGTTTTGGAACAAGAGTCCACACTTTGCAATGCTTGAATTGATTAAACTCTTCTTCCATTGCAATTATCCAATGGGGGTCTTCATTTGCTTCTTAAAACTTCTTCGGTTCAACCTGTGGAAGAAAACTCAAATACATATTTTCGTTTGTAGTACCTCTTCTCGTTATTATGCCGACTTGGGGGTCTCCTATGATCTGATCAATAGGATGGTCCCTCAGATGTCTGAATTCTAGATTCCTCACATTATTTGGAGCACCAGGAGCTTCTTCTACCACTAGAGTGTCTTCTTCCACTTGGATTGCTCTTCATCAAGCTGAGCTTCCTCTTTAGTTGAGGTTGGGGGAGGGATTTTGACGAAGGTTTGAGCATCTTCTTCAACTGGCTTCTCCGAGCATAAGTCTTGCATCCTTGAACATGCATCTTCAACAGAAACACTAGAGGAGCTGCTATGTAGCATACTCATCTCTTCAAATACAACATTAATGGATTCTTCTACAACCAGGGTTTTCTTATTAAAAACCCTATAAGCTCTACTATAGCTACTGCAGCCTACGAAAATACCTTCAAAGCTCTTTTCACTAAACTTGGTTATGTAATGCTTTCCATTATTAAGTGCAAAGCATTTACTGCCAAAGATTCTGAAATAAGAAATGGTTGGTTTCTTGCCCTTTAGTAGTTCATAAGGATTCTTTTCATGGTTTTTATTTATGAGTGCTCTGTTTTGCACGTGGCAAGCAGTATTGATGGCTTCAGCCAAAAGGTATTCGGGTAGTGAAGTGTCACTCAACATTGTTCTGCAAGCCTCAATGAGTGTTCTATTCCTTCTCTCAGCTACCCCATTTTGTTGTGGAGTTCGAGGAGAGGAAAACTCATGAAAGATACCAAGGCTTTCACAAAAGTTTGTCATGGCCCCAGATTCAAATTCTGTTCCATGGTCACTTCTTATTTTGACCACCGAACATTCAAATTCATTCTGGATTTGCTTGACAAACTTAGTGAAAGTATCAAAGGTATCTAACTTGTGTTTTAGAAAGAATACCCATGCAAAACGTGAGTAATCATCTACAATAACCAATGTGTAAGACTTTCCTCATAAACTTCTAATTTGCAAAGGACCAAACAAGTCCATATGAAGTAGGTATAAACACCTAGTTGAATCTTTGCCAATTATGCTCTTAAAGGTAGCTCTTGTTTGCTTGCCTTTTACACAAGCATGACAAGGTCTATCTTTAATGCACTTAATATCTGGCGCATCTCGCACTAATTTTTGTGAAAATAATTTATTTATAGTTTTGAAATTAATATGTGCTAATCTCTTGTGCCATTGGTAAGCAAGAGATGCACTATCTTTTGCTAAAAGACACACTGGTGTAGAAGAGGATAAACAAAGAAAATTTAAACAAAATATATTTCTACAACGAGTGCCTGATAAAATCGTTTCCGAATTTTCTGCCGACTTTATCAAACACTTATCTTTACGAAAATCAACTACGTATCCTTTATCACAGAGTTGACTTATGCTTATAAGATTATGTTCTAATCCTTCCACATAAGCCACATCGGAAAAGGAAACATTACCATTTGAAATCATAACGTAGCCTTTTGTTATTCCTCTGTCGGATCCGACAAAAATAACTTTTGGACCGTTCACAACTGGAATATAGTTCTGTAAGAGGCTTCTAGTTCCTGTCATATGCCGAGAACAACCACTGTCCAAATACCAGATAGGATTTTTGTTGGCCTTTGGACATACCTGCAAAAATAAATTATTTTGCCTTAGGAGCCCAAACTAATTTGGGTCCTTGGTCCCGTGTTAGTTGAGCACCACGATGAACGTTAACATTGCGAGTGGTCTTTCTAGCAATGTTTACTTATGGTCTCTTGAAATAAGTAGAATTGAACCAACAATCTACGGCAAAGTGACCTATTTTGCCGTAACACCAACAGTTAAACCTGTTGTACCTTCTCTTAGTATTCTCCTGCTTAACTTTTTGAACGTTAGTTTTGGCAAGAGCAATCCTTCTAGATGAGGATGCCTCATGAGTACAGCACACACATGGTAGTGCCTTCTCCTTAGGCTTGGGTGCAACAGCCTTCACTATTGGTGCTCTCATAGTACCCGGACCATGAACATAAGGACCATAATCTCTCATATTAATCTCTTGATAAGGTGCCTTGAAAGCACTTTCACCGAGGTTTCGAGGACGAGCCCACCCCTTATAGTCATTGACAGGCGCAAAATTAAATGGTCGTGTCAAGTGACCATAAGTGCTCTCCATATCATAGACATTTGTAGGAAAGAAAACTTTCTTAAATGCCACTTGATCTTGATGGGCTTTCCCTTTCTATTCGACGGTAGCTTTCTTAGCATTCTTATCTTTCGTCTTGGCAAGGGCGCCCTTAAAAGAATTACTAGGACCAGCCACATGAACTAAACCACTGCTACCTGCTTTAGCAGAGAAAGTATCAATGATTGGAAGAATAGTTTTAGGTTGTGAAAACTTTTCAAATAGCCTCTTCTCAGTGGCTAGCTATTCTTCCAGAACTTTGATGGAGTTCTCTCTCCGATCAAGGAGCTCATCCGAGCTTTTGATCTTGTCTTTCAAAACTTGGATTTCCTCTCTGAAAGAAGAAAGTTGTTCAACTTCCTTTCTCAGATTAGATTCCACTTCTTTGAGAGACGTGATCTCCTTGGCCTGAATTTTGACTACCTTTCGACATCTGTCAAAGCTCTTAAGCATTTCAGTATATTGGGTCATGAGATTTGAGTCATCATCTGAGGGGTAATCCTTTTATTCAGCTGAGGCATAACCAGAATCAGATAAGATGGTGTGAGAATTTACCTTCCCGGTATATGGAGATTCTTCATCATCATCAGTCATGGCCATCAGCCAGAAGTAGGCTTCTTCTTCATCACTTGACTTCTCCGAGTCACTATCGCTTAGAGTTTTGGACTTCTTTGCGACTAGACTTCTTTCAGTCTTCTTTTTTCCGTTGGTGGACATCTTATCTTCTCTCTTTCCACCCTCTTTCTTCTTATAAGGGCATTCAACGATCATGTTCCCTGGCTTATTACAGCAATAACAAACTATGTCAGAAGAAATATGTTTACAAGGTTTAGTCTTATACCTGTCATGATTGCTTGAACCCTTTCTGTGATGATCACCATCACGTCAAGAATGTCTATAGTCAGAGGAGGAAGACTTGTTCTTCATGTGCCTTCTTTTACTAAGCAGTTTCTTGAACTGACGGGAGATTGGAGAAAACTCCCCATCAGACATTTCAGAACTGGAGGAGCCGGCTTCAGATTCTTTTTCATCATCAGATTCTTGTGCTCTAATTGGAGACAAGGCTCTGCTTTTTCTGGAACTCTCGGCCTTCATAGCCACGGTCCTTTCCTTGCTTGAAATCCTATTCACGTCTTCTTCTGTTTTGCGAATATTCATTTGCAGCTCATGGGATAATAACTTCCCAAACAGATTCTGTGGGTCTAGGTTTGGTAACTTTCCAAACTCCCTGATTGCAACTATCTTGCTATCCCAGTCTTTTGTCAGGGATCGCAGGAATTTGTCATTGAGTTCACCATTAGTAAATTCCCGACCATAATTTCTTAGGCCGTTAACGATTTTGAAGAATCTTTCGTATGCATCGGCAATGCACTCCTTCTTTCTTTGCTTGAATGCCTCGTACTCTTGATTTAGAAGAGATCTTCTGTCATCCCTTACTTCTTCAGTACCTTCCATAAGAACAATTAAGGATGTCCACATATCTTTGGCTAACTTGCAGTGGATTAAATTTTGTAACATGGAGTCGTCCACCACACTAGCAATTATATTCTTCGCCTTTTTGTCCAAGGCAACAATGGCGATCTCATCCTTGGTTAAGTCCATCATCTTTTTAGGCACCCTTACAGTAGGGTCAATTGTAGAGGAAGTCATAGGCACATGAAGGCCTTCTTCCACAACTTGGAAAATTCTCGGATCTGCGGCCTCCATGTAAAATCTCACTCTTTCTTTCCACATGGGGAAATTAGCCTTAGTGTAGATAGGCAACTTCAGCGAGGAGGATTCCTTGCATCTTTCCATGATTTGCTAACAACTAGAATTGATGGATCCTGTTCAAGGTGTTAACCTAGAAACGAACAACCTACCTCTGATACCAATTGTAATATCTAGTTGCCAACGTAAATCACCTAGAGGGGGGGGGTGGGGGGGGGGGGGGGGGATAGGTGATAACTACGTCTTTTGCGGAATTAAAAACTTGATGAAATAGAACGCACATAAAGCAAATCACAATCACAGAGAACACAAGAAATTTATAGTGGTTCCCCGTTCTTGGGTACTCCACTTGCTGGCCTTGCCAATCTCAGAGTCAACACTCCTACAACTCGGAGACAAATCTCCTACAATCTCAGAGAGAACCTCTCTAACAACTCGGAGAACACCTCTCCTACAACTCGGAGAAAACCTCTCCTACAACTAAATGAAATTAAAGAATGATATAACACTTATCAATTCACGAACAGATCTAAAAACTCCTTAGAGATCTTCTTCCTTCTTGAGACTTAAATGGCTTTGACGTGATGTCGATGAGGAAGACTTGAAAATGACACAGATCTAATCTTCTATGATTCAATTCGATCCAACAGATACAGTAGATGATGGAGCGAGGATCAATCGAATCTTTTTTTCCACTGGAGATGATAAATCAGAACTTCAGATCGATCTCCAACAATTGGCAACGAGCGCGGCACTTTTCGTTCTTCTTGAATTGGATTGAGAGATTAGGTCATGGAAGAGATTAATAATTCACCAATAATAATCCCCGCAGATTAATCCTAAGAGAGAGCCTTATATAGAAAAAGGCTTAATGATAAGAATTAGGAAAGGATTAACCTTAACCGAAACAAAGAAAGCCGCCACGTCAAACAGACGAAAAAGACGTAACGTCAAATAGATTAAAAATCACGAGAAGAACGAGAATCAAACTTCTCGAGATATACTAGACTTCTCGAGAGATAGCAGCTTGATTTCGAGAAAAGTTATGGAAGAAAATTTTAGAGGATTGGAATAGACTTCTCGAGAAATGATGGACTTCTCGAGAAATGATAAAGAAAAACTTTTTGAAGGAATGAAAGACTTCCCGAGAACTCTTGACTTCACGAGAAATAAACTTCGAGAGATACTTCAGAAGGGATAGAACCGCTGAGAAAGACTTCTCGAGAACTACAAGGATTTCTCGAGAGCTCAAAGAAATACTTAAATTACAACAAAACAGTGATCGACGAAATTTTGTCACTTCGTTGAACGGAGATCGACGAAAGATGAAATTGCTTTATCTTCAGCAAAAATTGAGATCGACAAAATAAATTCAGTTCGTCAAACTGAGATCGATGAATGCGATCGACGAAAACAACTTCAACTCTGGCGAAACAGCAGTCAACGAAAATTCTTCTGTTTGTCGAACAGAGATCGACGAACACGATCGACAAAATTGCTTTTAACTTAGGCAGAACTGATATCGACGAAATTTATTCCGTTCGTCGAACTGAGATCGACGAATGCACAAATTTTAGTCGAACACAGAAATACTTAGAAAAATCTTTCTTCTCTCATAATAAAAGAGTAGAGTTCGACGAAATACTTCCGTTCGTCGAACGGAGATCGACGAACGCACCAACTTTCGTCGAACGCAGAATTACTTAGAAAAATTTTGTTTCTTCCTTGAACACAGAACAACAACACCTTCCTTTAGCTCTTCCTTTGTGTTTGAATAAGAAGTACATCCCAATAGAGAGATTTCACATGAATCAACACCTTGGTCCATACAATGAGGAATTACATTGCATAAGCCTGTGTTTGATGACCCATTGAAACCTGAGATTGTATTGTACTTAGCCATTTAAAACCTGCAAACACTTAACTAGAGAGCAACATCAAATACAAACTCAATTCAACTTAGTTCAGGGGGACTTCTTCAAATCAAGGTAATTGTGGATACAATTCCCAACAAAGCACTTTTTGAGGAGTTGTGCATCCAAACAGTTTAGAAACAATGGTTGTGGTTGGAATTGAGCTTTTACACCCGCAACCGTTGTCCCAAACAGAGCCTTGGTTTCTTACACGCTTATCAATTTTTTACCGTTACACTAATCCCTCTATGCTCAATCATGAATTCCATTTTTTACAACAAACCTCTTAACCCTCTCTCGGTAGTCCCAACTTTCTCCTCTTTACCTTATTCTAAGCTTGTTTTGTTTCACACCACCCACTTTTGCTAATAACAAAAGGGGAGAATAAAGTGATTAATCATAATGATTAAGGAGTAGGATTCACTGGATTAAGGGGGAGCATAAATCTATTCTATGGGAGCATACACTAAAGGGGAGAAATTAAATAGGAGGAGCACATTTCTTTAAACATATTTCACGTAAATATCTCGATGTAGCATAGTGTCATATCTCCTTATAAAAACTCATCATTTACCTTTGAAATCTGATTTATCTTAATTGGATTTGTTATTATTAATAGGGCGAGATTGTTGGAACACAGTTTTCTACATCCCTTTGGTTTGAGAATAACAAATTCTACTTATATTTGATCAAGTTTGCCATTGTGTTTTTAGTATGCAGGATTGAATAAGGATGAAACTAAGATGCTATATTTTTGCCTGAACTAGCTCAATGTGCTAAAAGAAAAGTATGTGGTCAAATGTTAAGCATTAGGGACAACGCCGACATTGACCCTCGATCCCACCAGTATGAAAATGCTATGAAGGGAAGCTGTCGTGACTGCAGGAGCATTTTTGGGGTGGTTGCCTAAAATATAAACTTTTTAAACATTCAATATCTCCTTCCTGGAATGAGGATATGTGTCATGAAACATTATAAACTGAGTCAACGCCTTCCATTAGGTCTATCGCCAGCATTAGCTTCCTCTCCAAAGGGTGGCATTTGTTCTCTTCAATTTGATAACTCAAGGAGCCATAATCCCCCTCTTTGAAATCTCTATGAGGGCCTTATTTCTTGAACACTAAAGTTCCCCCATTCTAATTCAAGAGAAGAAATCAAAGGAGGACCAGATAAATGCAAACTCAACACGAAGAACGCATGTTTTGACTTCGATTATCTTCACCAGTTCTTCGTCGTCTCCTTCAGATTTCATCATAGGGAGTTTTCAATTTGAATCTTATATTTTGTAATACCTTTTTATCATTGTGTTCATTTAGTGGAGAATTCACCGCGATTGTTGGCGACTATGTCCGTTTGTGTCTTAAGGGGAATTCGCCTCATGTGTAGCGACTAGGTCTATGGCTTAGATCTAGGGGGTGCTCGAGGCCTTTCTAGGGATAGAGAGGCTAAAGCGGTTTGAGTTCATATCTGGGGATAGATCGGCTAAAGCCAATCGGTTCTTAGGGACAATAGTTGGTATAAAAAAATAAAAAGAGTTTTTCATATTCACGGCTCGATTTCTAGTAGTATTGAAATCCTCTTTTGTAATTGATGAGTACCGATAATATATGGTTTTTCGGACTCATCTGAGCCTGTTTTCTCACTCGTGCACTACCCTTTTAGCGTTAAAATGCTCATATTTACTTTAGTTATCATTGTACACGTAGTGCACTCTTTTTGCCTATCGGGGTGTGCAATTACGCATTATGTGCTGGGGGTATGCCTTTGGTGGCTCCTCATGTCTGTTCATGATTATTTTGTGGATGTTAGACTTATTTTCTGTGTGGTTGGAGCTTTGGTTTTGAATATGTGCAGGTGGATTGTGCCCTTGAGCTGAGCATTGCAGTCTGGGTAAATCGCACGACAGTGCGATTATTGTTGACGCACAATCGAAGCGACCGTGCGATTTACTCAGAGTTGCTTGTGATGATGTTCATCATGCGTTTTCCTTAACGCACGATTGAATCCAATCGTGCATGAAGGAAATCGCACGACCTACCTGGAAGAGGGTAAAATCTGCGGCCTGTCATACCCCGTGCGTTTCTTGTCGCGCACGAGCATTCCGCTCGTGCGTGACAAAAATGCACGACCTTCCTGAAGCTCCAGGCACTGTTTATCTCTATAAATCGCACGACCCAAAATGCACGATCATGCGTTACTTAAAATTAACGCCTCAATTTAAGCATGCAGGATTGTCCGACCTAAAAAAGGTTCTTTTCGGCCTTTTCATTGGCGAGCCGTCCAGAGGAGCTGGAGAGCTCCATATTCACCCTCAACTAAGCTCCACCTTGGGAGAGAAGCTCTGGCCACCATTTCTGCGTGGAACTTTCGATAGAGCTTTGTCTCCGGCCACCGCCATTATTGCCAGCTCTCAAGCTCCGTTTTCTGCCATTTCGTGCTGCGTTTTGGGAAGTTTCCGGCAAGATTACCACCAGCAAAGACCAACAAAGAAGACGGGCTCAATAGAAGGAATTGACAACTCCTCTTCATACCCTGGACGTCAACCGTGGATAGAGCTTGGACAAGGACTGACAACCCTTGAGTTCGGATGCGAATCCCGGCAAGCCTTCGTATGCTCGGTTGTATTTCTTCCCCCTTCTCCTTATTGTAGTATTGATAATGTGTTTTGAGATGTAGTCACAATGTATAAAAACCCTAACTTTGCTCTAGATGATAATCATGTTTGTGTGATTATTTTGGTGGTTTTATATAAGTGGTGTGCCTTGTTCTTCGATCTTGTGTTGCAGCGTGTTGTGATAGTGCCACCCTAGCAATAGCTAGGAGCGTGCTTGGTGAAGTGGTTATTGCGACCCTCATTTTACTTCTTGTTGATAACCTAGGAAACAAAATAAAAACCCCCGTTTAGCTCGAAATCACACTTGCAGTTATTTTTTTGATTAGGAAATCCACACACCCTACTTGCACTCCTCGAGAGATCGATACTCGGGGACTCGCTCCCATTTTATTACTTGTGCGACCGATGCACTTGTCGTCTGCGCATCAAGTTTTTGGCGCTATTGCCGGGGAGTGCAACTATCTTGTGTTTTCTTTAACATGAGAATAGTTGTAAGCGTGTTGTTTTCTTTTGATTGTTTTGTGTCTTTTTTGTTATGGAAGGACAAAATCAAAATGGAATTCAAGATGCTTGATAAGTGATGAGTCCCAATTATATACACATATATGGACTCATCTGGGCCGATTTTCTAGTCTATTCACTGCACTTTAGCCCTGTTTTAGCTCATATTTGTTATTCCATGCTATGTGCACTTCTAGGCCCGTTTAGGTGTTATTTCTTGTTTATCTTAGCTATTAGTTTTCATGCATTGTTAAGCGCCACCTTCAGTGGCTAGATTGGTGTTGTATGCTGGAACAAGAGTCGTGCAGGTGTTCCCGGTACAATTCTGTACAGGAACACTGCGCACGATCACTGGTTCTATTGCGCACGACCACTGGTCGTGCGCCACTGAACGTGTGCACTTAACCCCTGAAAACTGAATTCTGTCTTCCTTATCGCACGACCACTTACGATAGCGCGCACGACCACTGGTCGTGCGCCGCTGGTAGTGCGAACATTGTATTTTTATAATTTTCTTACCTTGCAGGCTCCGTCCAGGCAGGCGCACGATCACAGGATGCTAGTGCGCACGACCACTGGTCGTGCGCCAATGACCGTGCACACAGTTTATTCCAGCGCCTATATATTGACCTGCTCGTGAATTAGGTCGGGATCGACGCATTTCTTCCGCCCAGCTCCGCCGTTTTCGCCCCTTCCGCAGGCTTTTTGCCCCTCCATCGCCGCCCACCATATGGAGGTGCTCCGGGCTTGTTCTTCAGGCCAATCTTGAGCCGGAGCTTCCTTTCAGCCTCCTCCTTCATCCTAGCGCCCCAAGGGAAGACCTAGCCGCCATCATCATCAAGCAAGAGGAAGTTTGCAACCTCTACCGGATCGTGACACGAAGAAGACGGGCTCATTGGAGAGTAGTGACAACTCTCTCTACCCCGGACGTAGTTGCGGACCGAGCTAGGACGCGGATTGATAACCCGGTGCTTCCTACCGTGAATCTACAATGAGCCTTCGGATTCGGTCGATTTCTTGCCTTATTCTTCTCTTATTGATGTGTATATGTGTAGATCTCCATTATTGTGATGAAGTTGCACCCAAACTTGTTTGTATTTTTATATATTTCATGTCTATGTGAAATGCTTTTTGTTTGAGTTGCTTGAGGTGCGCCCCATTCCATCCTCCATCCCGCCGTCACGTTTGGTGCCGCACTAGCAATTGCTAGTGGCGTGCTTGTCGAAGAGGTGCTTGCAACCCTCATTCTGTTAGCCTACTCGTCCATCCGCCTACCGAAGCGTGACATCGCGGCCCGTACTCCATCCCGCCTAACAAAGCAGCGCGCTCAAGGCCTGCACAGTTCGACTCCGCTTGCCTACTCGTCCATCCGCCCTTGCGACGCAGCGCGCTCAAGGCCTGCCTAGTCTCCATCCCGCCAAGCGAAGCACTGCATATTGGCATTGCATAGGAGTAGTCATAGCATTTTCTCTTTATTTTCCACAATCCAAAATCCCCGTTTCCGCATCCATCTGACCCAAAGGACTTCGATCTCAAGTCCTTCCTCAATAGTCAACTCCACATTACTGTGTTCCTTGAGAGACCGACACTCGGGGATTTTCCCCATTATTATTACTTGCGCGACCGGTGCACTTGCCGAAATTATCGCATCAAGTTTTTGGCGCCGTTGCCGGGGAACACAGTCGTGTGAGTTTTCTGGAGAGGGAGAACCTGAGAGATAAGCCCTTCCATTTGTAAATTGCATTTCTTTGTTTTATTTTTTTTTGTTCCATTTTTTATTTTAATTAGGTTGCTTTAGTAATTTTTGTTAGGTGTAGTATTTTGCACAATAACATTTTTATTTTGAATCGTATTATCTTCACACTATGTGGGCACATCTTAATTTCGGTTGCCGTTGGTGTGGAGCTACCTCCCACTCTAGTGATGAATGCCCTACGAAGAATAGTAGGCATAATTCTTATAGCCCAGCATATGGAGCACCGACTTCGTCTGATACTTCATATGGTGCGCGTAAGTCTTATGGCTACTCTGCTGAGCCTTTACCGTCATACTTCTTTTCGGCTTCAGCCCCCGCTGTGCCAAAGAAGCCCGCAAGGCAGTGCCGGTTTTGTCGGAGCACTGATCATGTCTTGAAGGACTGTGCCGAGTATCTTCGCCAATTGGATGAGGATGACGAGCCGGATATCCGAATCGTCCCAACTCCTAACTCTGGCGGCACACCTTCAACATCCGGTTATGTGTCTTTGTCAGCTTCACATCTTGAAGGGAATGACATGGATACGGTCACCGGATGTGCGGCTGATCTATGCACCAACATTGCTGAGCCTATTCTCCATGTGCATCCACCACCCCTAGTGGATTCGATTCTTTGTGAGGAATCAGTGCTTGACATTTATCCAAGCACTATTCCTCCCCCTGTTGTGCATACTACATTCGTCTCTGACGACATTGTTGAGGATGTGTCGCGGGATGAGGCTGGCGATTTATGTGTTATGCCTGCTCCTATGGAGGAGGACAACCTTCTAGGTGAAGAGGAGCTTTCCTCAACACCGGTGGAGGAAGTCCAAATCTTGGGCATGGCCACTGTCGATCCCGCTGAACCTTGCGGCATTGATGACAATGCCAACATTATTTTACTTCCCCAACCTGATGGGAGTGAGACCGGGATCACTCCCCCGATTGATGTTTATTTATGTTCTTCGTCTTCTTTATTTCTTGATCCCCTTCCTTCATCTGAGTCTGTGCAGGTTGAATCTTCACAGGTACTTCAGGAGGACTTGGAGCTTTTTGCTCAAGTCAATGATGAGAGCATCCTCTCATGTGAGGAGGTTTATTCCCCCTCCGTAGAGGAAGCTCCACTCATTGCCTTCGCCTCCTGCTGCCTCCCTGTTGACGGCACCTTGCTAGGCAAGGATGTTTTTGGTGAGATGAGTGAGGACCAGGCCTCCTCCTCTTCTTACTTTCTTTCCCCTCTACCTGTGAAGAGAAGGTATTTATATTCGGGTAGAGGCGTGACTGTTCTTTCTCCGTATAGGTACCCGCTACCTACACGCATATTAGAACAGTTACCTATCCACTTTTCTTTTCATAGGCCTATAAGCTAGAACTGTATAAAATCCGAATAAGTCGTGCTGGGATGACAATAACCCCAGTAGTTATCTTATCTTTTCCTGCATTTCTTATTTCATCTTGTTTAGTTTAGTTAGTAGTATTCTTTTTTTTCTTCAGTTTTCTATTTTCTTTTGTTTCTGTGGAGCTGACCCCTGCAGGTATTTTTTCTGGATGGCGGACGCTGCAGCTCATTTTAGCTTACACGCCAATCTTCTGGTGTGCTCATTTCTGAGCACTGGGTACTCTCTTTCCCTAGCCTTTTCTGATTTTCATGTCATATATTTTGTGGATTGTTTAGTTTAAGTCTGGGGGAGAGCAGTTTTTGTGCCCACTCACGTACACTCTTGCATAGCATGCTAGAAGTACTTTTATTGTAGCTTATTGGAAAGTGTTGTTCATTTTCATTGCACATCACAACACCCACTTGAGCGTGTACTCATCTGTTTGCTTGCTCTGTTGTGAATTTAATTCTTCTGCTTATGTGGGAAAGTCTAGGTGATGGCTTAGGACTATGTAGCAGAGTAAAATGTTGACTCCAGTAGTGCTCCTAGTCGAGTGCTTGGTTGCATAGAAATTTGTGTAGATTAGACTTCTCTTTATACTTATGGTTTTATATTTTTGTTCTATTAGTGTAAATGTTGTTTACTCTACTCAAATGGTGAATCCGGTGGAATCAAACGGTAGCATAGGGATGTGTGTAAACGATCGCTAGACTCGTATTGCTTGAGTCGGGAGAAAGGAGAATCTTTCTCGGTGGATAGAACTTGCCCCAAGCGATTTTTGAAGCATTGGCATAGGATAGTTCTAGTGCGTGAGAATGACGTAGGCCATTATTTTGGCCCGGTTGAACTTTTTATTTCATGCCTATCGTCTACCTTTGCTAGCCCCTTTGTGCCTACCCTTTTCTTGATTCAGCTCCACATATATCTCACCAAAGCCTAAAAGCCTAACCTAGTCGCTCACCCAAATCTGAGCTTTAGTTGTAGTTTTATTTACATTGTGGGGGGCGTTGATTGTGGTGTTTATTATGTGAATCTGTGGATATCCTCATTTGAAAATTTTGCTGAAAGAAAAAAGACAAGAAAAAGAAGATAGAAAGAAAAAAAAAGAAAAGGAAAAGAGAAAAAAAAAAGAAAAATGAGTTTTATTGAAAAATCATGTAGAAAAATTATGTATTGGGAGTAGGCGGTGCACACACCTATGTTGCAAAAGTCCAAGTCTGGGCGTGTGGTGCACTTGCATTCGATTTTGGTGCGCGGGTAGTTATATTAAAGCTCATTTGGGTTGCGTGTTATAAGCCCTCTTGTTTATCATTGTTTATCTCACCGTAACCCAAGCCTCAATTAAAACCTAAAAGTCCTACCGACTCACGCTATGGACCAATCTAGTGTCGTGGAGAGAATGTGACCGAGTGAGCCTATGGTCGCCGACACCGATGGATTTCGGTGGAGTTTGTCCGGCACCCCAATCTTGAGCAATGCTCATCTCAGCGCTTAGTTTACTTTCTCCGTATGCATGACCTGATGATTCACCGTAGTTCACCATTTTGAGTGGTTGTAATATGCTTTTACTCTTTTAGAAATATATAAACTGTTTGTGTATAATGAGAAATCTTCTCTATTATTTTTCTTATGCACGTGAGCATGCGACTTCGCATGGTACTCTGTATTGTAATTTTAAGCCATCTACTTTTCTTTCCTCGTTCGCGTAGAATTTGTTTGCTCGGGACGCGCAAACAGGTAAGTCTGGGGGTGTGATGAGTCCAAATTATATACACATATATGGACTCATCTGGGCCGATTTTCTAGTCTATGCACTGCACTTTAGCCCTATTTTAGCTCATATTTATTATTCCATGCTATGTGCACTTCTAGGCCCGTTTTGGTGTTATTTCTTGTTTATCTTAGCTATTTGTTTTCATACATTGTTAAGTGCCACCTTCAGTGGGTAGATTGGTGTTGTATGCTGGAACAGGAGTCGTGCATGTGTTCCCGGTACAATTCTGTACAGGAACACTGCGCACGATCACTGGTTCTATTGCGCACGACCACTGGTCGTGCGCCACTGATCGTGTGCACTTAACCCCTGAAAACTGAGTTCTGTCTTCCTTATCGCACGACCACTTATGATAGCGCGCACGACCACTGGTCGTGCGCCGCTGGTAGTGCGAACATTGTATTTTTATAATTTTCTTACCTTGCAGGCTCCGTCCAGGCAGGCGCACGATCACAGGATGCTAGTGCGCACGACCACTGGTCGTGCGCCAATGACCGTGCGCACTGTTTATTCCAGCGCCTACATATTGACCTGCTCGCGAATTAGGTCGGGATCGACGCATTTCTTCCGCCCAGCTCTGCCGTTTTCGCCCCTTCCGCAGGTTTTTCGCCCCTCCATCGCCGCCCACCATATGGAGGTGCTCCGGGCTTGTTCTTCACGCCAATCTTGAGCCGGAGCTTCCTTTCGGCCTCCTCCTTTATCCTAGCGCCCCAAGGGAAGACCTAGCCGCCATCATCATCAAGCAAGAGGAAGTTTGCAACCTCTACCGGATCGTGACACGAAGAAGACGGGCTCATTGGAGAGTAGTGACAACTCTCTCTACCCCGGACGTAGTTGCGGACCGAGCTAGGACGCGGATTGACAACCCGGTGCTTCCTACCGTGAATCTACAACGAGCCTTCGGATTCAGTCGATTTCTTGCCTTATTCTTCTCTTATTGATGTGTATATGTGTAGATCTCCATTATTGTGATGAAGTTGCACCCAAACTTGTTTGTATTTTTATATATTTCATGTCTATGTGAAATGCTTTTTGTTTGAGTTGCTTGAGGTGCGCCCCATTCCATCCTCCATCCCGCCGTCACGTTTGGTGCCGCACTAGCAATTGCTAGTGGCGTGCTTGTCGAAGAGGTGCTTGGAACCCTCATTCCGTTAGCCTACTCGTCCATCCGCCTACCGAAGCGTGGCATCGCGGCCCGTACTCCATCCCGCCTAACGAAGCAGTGCGCTCAAGGCCTGCACAGTTCGACTCCGCTTGCCTACTCGTCCATCCGCCCTTGCGACGCAGCGCACTCAAGGCCTGCCTAGTCTCCATCCCGCCAAGCGAAGCACTGCATAGCTGCATTGCATAGGAGTAGTCATAGCATTTTCTCTTTATTTTCCACAATCCAAAATCCCCGTTTCCGCATCCATCCGACCCAAAGGACTTCGATCTCAAGTCCTTCCTCAATAGTCAACTCCACCTTACTGTGTTCCTTGAGAGAGCGACACTCGGGGATTTACCCCATTATTATTACTTGCGCGACCGGTGCACTTGCCGAAATTATCGCATCAATAAGTAGTAAAATACACGTATTTATAGTATAGTTGTTAGTATAAATTTAAGTAATTTTGTAAATATTTTATGTAAATAAATAAATATTTTGCTTGTTTTATTATTTTCCTTACTAACTTAAATTTTTTTTTTCTGTTTTTCAGCATTTGGCAAAATTTGGTTAAGTCATGCCCTGGGTCACGCTCGTGACCCTAAGTCACGCCCGTGACCAAGCTAAGGACGTGTAAACTTAAAATGCCAAATTTCAGCTTGATCGGCACCTGCTCCCGTCGATCGGCTTGCTGTCCCGTCGATTCACAAGGTCACGCCCGTGTACCTCAAGTCACGCCCGTAGACCCAGCGACCAACTCCAGTCCCATCGATCGACACCTTGTCCCGTCGATCGGCACCTTGTCCCGTCGATCGGCACCTTGTCCCGTCGATCGGCACCTGCTCCCATTGATTTTTCCAGAGTGACGCCAGTGTACATGGTCACGTCTGTGACAGAGGCCGTGACCCATCAACTCCTTCTAGAAACCATCGTACATGCCAGCCGTCACGCTTCAGATAAACCAAATATGTGCCGCCCAAGGTCACGCCCGTGACACCTTAAGTCTCGGCCGTGTACAACCATTTTCCCGGTCAAAAGCTTCCAGAAGGCGGCTGAAGCGACTGCAAACGTACGCGCAGAAGTCACGCCCTAGGTCACGCCCATGACCAAGGGAGTGTAAATATAAAATTTTGCCAATAAATATCGGGGCTCGGCTTAAGGTAAAGGATCCAGATTTTAAGAGTGTTTTAGTGTTTTTTAGTTGTTTTGAGTGAATGTGAGTTTCTTTATGCAATTAAGTTTAAGTTCGTTTGTAATTTTCATTTTCCTAGTTTAGTTGTAATGCTTATTTTAGAAATAAAACATTGTTTTTCTCATTTGGATCTTCATCTTCAATTTATGTAAGTGTGTGTGTGCGTATGAGAATAAGTTTATTGCTTTCATAACTTAGGTTTATTGCTTTCATAATTTAGGTTAAAAGCTTTCATAAAATAGTTTATTGCTTTCTTCAACGCTTTATTTATCGCATTCGTTTAACATTTTCTTTCGATTCAGTCTTTGTATTACAAGTAGAGTGCGTGCGTTTATGAGATAGTGTTTTTCTTTTTTGTAACTTAGCTTTATTTCAAGTCTTATTACCACCCCCATCCCGGATGAGAGGCTAATTATCTTTAGAGCTTGATTAAGATGGTTGGGACGGATATTATTTCTGCACTTTTATAAGTATTTCATTTCTATACCACCCCCGTCCCGGATAAGAGGCTAATTTTCTTTATCGCTTGATTAAGACTGTTGGGACGAATACTATTTATGTTTTTATATAAGTCTTTTAATCTTTCTTTCACGCTAATATTCGTTTAAATTATTAACATGTATTTTCTAATTATTAATGTTGTCTCCATTCCGATGAGTGGCTAATTTCCTTTAGCGCACGATGTCGAAAAGCATTGGGACAAATAAATGATTGTTTAAAAGATAAAACATCTCTTTCTATAATAATTAACTAGCTTAAGGTTTACCCGAGAAAAACGTTGAGTGGAACCATATAATCAATATGTGGTTTTCATTTTCGTTTTCGTACACTAGTTAGCCGAGAGGCTCGTGCATATGGACTGATCGCTCATGAGTAATGAGAAGTGTGCTCTACCCTCGAGAGAGGATGAGGTAAGTCTCCCGAATTGGAAATAAAAAACCAATAACGGGGTTCACAACATAAAGCGAGTATTAAGGAGATTCGATTAAAGAACAAGAGTTCAGTCCAATATTCGTAATCTTAGGTGGGCGTACCCTCAAGAGAGGTGCGTTCATACTTATGGAACCTTTAATGTTTTGAAAAATCATATCTTTTACTTCTAAAAAAGACTACTTTCGTCTCAAGGTTATTCGACATCAGGCGCTATCTTCATCATCGTTTAGAACTCTAGTTACACGCTTATTATCGTTCTTTATAAATCAACTCAAAATATTACTCCGATAAAATAATAGTTTATTCCTTAAAAGTAGAAGTAATCAACAAGACCCGCGGAAATATACGACCTCGATATTTTCTAAACCAAAATATCTTTTATTACACGCGATAAGGTATACTTGCCTTTATCAAATGATTAGTTTGGATTAAAATTTAAACAAAAACTTTTCCAATCCAAAACATGCAAAACTCTCCTTTGCTATTTTAAAAATCAATAGAATTCGGGGTCGTAGTCGGGGAGTAATCGTCAATACTTCGAAAGAAGAAAAAGACCGTTACTTCTATCTTTCGATAGGATAATGGTTAGTTTCTCAAAGTAGGAGTACTTGCGAAACTCTTCGAAAATACTCGCCTAATCATAATCTCATCATATAAAGGTTGCGCAAACCAAAAGAAAAAACCCAAAGCTAATCACCAAGTTTTTGGCGCCGTTTCCGTGGATCATTGGCATTATTTAAAAAAAAGGAATTACTATTAATTTTATTACATATAATTTACAAATAAAAACAAGCAAAAAATAGAAAAAGCCAAATATATATATATATAAAATTCTTATTATTAGTATATGACCCGAGGAAACTCCTCGGACGATTTGAATATCCCTTTTAACACTGAAATCGAGCACACCCTTCGTGAGCGCCTCTGACTTCGTGATCAAAACTTACTCGAGTTTCCCGAAGAGTTTATCAGAGTTACCTACGCTGCAGCTATGATCGATCAAATTCCAAATGTGGCTCCACCACGGACCATGGCATATTATGCCAGGCCGAATTTGGAAGATACATGATCGAGTATTACACGCCCAACAATGGCTAATAATAATTTTGAAATAAAATTTAGCATCATTCAAATGGTACAACCGTCAGTACAATTTGACAGTTTGCTGGATGAGGATCCAAATCTACATCTTTCCAACTTTTTGGAAATTTGCGATACTTTCAAGATTAATGGCATTACCGATGACGCTATTCATCTACGCTTATTTCCATTTTCACTGCGGACAAAGGACAAAGCATGGTTAAGTTCTCTCCCCAGAGGATCCATAACCACGTGGGCCCAATTGACGGAAAATTTTTTAACAAAATATTTTCCACCGTCTAAAACCGCTAAACTACGCACAGATATCGCCTCTTTCATTCAATATGATTCTGAGTCTCTCTACGAGACTTGGGAGCATATTAAAGAGTTCTTGCGTAGGTTTCCTCATCACGCGTTGCCGTCCTAGATGAGGGTCCAGACGTTTTATAATGGTTTAAATTTCTCAACACGACAGATGATCGATGCAGCCGCTGGGGGAACATTAAACAACAAAACACCAGAGGCTGCTCAAGCTCTATTCGAAGAAATGACCATGAACGCCTATCAATGGAATACGCCTAGATCACACCCTACTAAACCAACCGGGATATATGATGTGGATGCCACTTCTCACTTAGCCTCTCAAGTCGAAAGGTTAAGTAAGCAAGTGGCAGAGATGACTGCTTCCTCCTCCGTTCCCGCTTGGCCTCCAATTAATAATAATAATTTTGTCAAAGAAACTGTAGATTACCTAGGCAACCCAGTTCGGCCCCCTTCAACCATAATAACAATCCGAATTGTAATAATTATAACCCGGATTGGAGGAACCACCCAAATTTCTCCTGGAGCAATGCTAACAATGCTCAGAGGCCGCCAAATGTGAATCCACAGGGATTTCTGCAAGGATTTCCGAGCGGATTCCAGCCTCTACCTCCAAAACCTTCTCTGCTCAAGGATTTTTTTGCTAAATACGTTGCATCCACCGAGTCAAATATCTGGAATATTACCGGATCGATTAAAAATTAGGAAAATCAGGTTGGACAGCTGGCAAAAATTGTCTCCGAGCGGCCATATAAAGCTCTACCAGGGAACACTGAGCCGAACCCCAGAGAAAATGCCAATGCCATAAACCTTCGCAGCGGCAAGGAGGTAACCTTCCCAAAATGGGTTGAGCCCAAGGTACATATTTCGACACCGACCCTCACACCCTCTTCTTCATTAGATAATTCAACGAGTATTCCGACTGTGCAGAATGTTTTTTGCCCGTCCCTTCCTTATCCCTCAGAAAAAAACAACGAGCGGAAGGACGAGCATTATAAAAAATTCTTACAAATTTTAAAATAAATCCACATAAATGTTCCTTTCTGCGAGGCACTCTCCCAAATACCGAAATATGTGAAATATCTTAAAGTGTTGCTTTCTAATAAAAAGCGACTCGAAGATGTTTCGCGTGTTTCCCTTAACACAGAATGCTTAGCTATTCTCCTTAACAAATTGCCACCAAAATTAATCGACTCGGGATGGTTCTCCATCCCGTGCCTCTTCGGCAATATGTTAATAAAGTATGCTCTAGCGGACTTGGGCGCTAGCATTAATTTGATGCCTTTCTCCCTTTTAAAAAAAACTCGATTTGGGCGTCCCAAGCCCGACAAAGAAGAGCATCCAACTCGCGGATCGCTCGATAAAGTACCCGATAGGGGTCGTGTTGGATGTTCTGGTCAAGGTCGATAAGTTTATCCTCCCGATAGACTTTGTCATCCTGGACATAGAGGTGGACGCTGAGGTGCCTATCATTCTCGGTCGCCCCTTCCTCGTAACCACCTATGCGGTTATCGATGTTAGTAACGGTCGTCTCCTTCTTAGGGTAATAGACGATGATGTTACTTTACACATTAATCCCTCGATGCGGAACTCCCTGCCGAATGATGATTTCGGTTGTAACCTAGAACCCGCGTTTGAAGAAGAATGTTCTTCGCTTACTGAATTTCTCTCCTTAGCACTAGATAATTCAGATTTGGCGAATCTATCTTGTCTTGCCGACATGCTGACAGATTCGCCATTTGAACCCTTTGATTCAGAAGCGTTAAAAATAAAACCATCATTTGAAGAAGCGCCAGTCCTCGAACTGAAATAACTCCCTGATAATTTGAAATACGTTTTCCTCGAAAAACACTTAGAACTTCCAGTTATTATCTCTTCATATTTAAGTGATTCAGAGACTTCTGAATTAGAGGACATTTTAAACAAACATCGTCGTGCAATTGCATGACAGATTTTAGATATAAGGGGAATAAACCCCTCCTTATGTACCCATTAAATTTTTCTTGAAGATAACCCCTGCAAAACCATTCAGCCTCAACGATGACTTAACCCGAACATGCGGGATGTCGTTAAGGCTGAGATTATAAAACTCCTTGATGCAGGGATTATCTATCCTATATCCGACAGTACGTGGGTAAACCCCATACAAGTCGTCCCCAAAAAGGGCTGTATAACGGTCGTGGCAAACGAGAATAACGAATTAATCCCAACTCGTACTGTTACGGGTTGGAGGGTGTGTATCGACTACAAAAAATTAAATGATGCCACCAAAAAAGACCACTTCCCGCTACCATTTATTGATCAAATTCTAGAGCGTCTCTCAGGTCATCATTTTTATTGCTTTCTTGATGGTCTCTCGGGATTTTTCTAAATCCCTATTTCCGCCGAAGACCAAGAAAAAACAACTTTTACTTGCCCTTTCGGCACCTTCGCATATCGAAGGATGTCATTTGGCCTCTGCAATGCACCAACTACATTCCAAAGTTGTATGCTGGCGATATTCGACGAGCTTGTAGAAGATATAATGGAAGTCTTCATGGATGACTTCTCCGTTTTCGGAAACACTTTTCAAAACTGCTTGCAAAATTTAGATAGAGTTGTCCTGCGGTGTGAAGAGACGAACTTAGATTTAAATTGGGAGAAATGCAATTTTAGGCCCGAGAGGGTTTAGTCCTCGACCATAAGATTTCTTCCAAGGGGATGGAGGTCGATAAGGCCAAAGTCGCCATAATTGAACAACTTCCCGTACCTTCGAACGTAAAATCTATTCGATGTTTTCTCGGCCACGCAGGTTTTTACAGGCGATTTATACAAGATTTTTCTAAAATAACGAAACCGCTAACCCACCTCCTAGAGATGGATTCCCCATTTATTTTTGATACCGCCTGCGTAGAGGCATTCAATTTTATTAAAAACAACTTATCAACTCTCCCATTCTGGTGGCGCCAGATTGGTCCCTTCCGTTCGAAATCATGTGTGACGCAAGCGATAATGCGGTAGGTGCCGTATTACGCCAACACATTAATAAATATTTTCATCCAATCTATTACGCTTCTCACATGCTCACAGCCGCGCAGGCTAACTACACAACGATGAAAAAGGAACTTCTTGCCGTCGTATTTGCCTTTGATAAGTTCAGGCCCTACGTAACACTTTCAAAAGTAATCATTTTTACTGACCACTCTGCCCTAAAATATCTTTTGGCTAAAGTAGATGCCAAGCCCCGCTTACTTCGATGGATCCTGCTTCTACAAGAATTTGACATAGAGATCCGGGATAAGAAGGGGCTGAAAATTTGGCAGCGGACCACCTCTCACGTTTAGAACACCCCGCCAAAGAAGCGCTCCTCGAACCCGAAATAGATGATAGATTCCCTGAGGAGCGCCTCTTAACTGTAACTAATATAAAAACTTCTTCCACCCCTTGGTTCACAGATTACACGAACTATCTAGTCGCGTGGGTCTTTTCAAAAGTTTTTTCGACTCAGCAAAAGAAGAAATTATTTTGTGATTTAAAAAACTACTTTTGGGAGGACCCCTTTCTTTTTTGCATCTGCGCAGACCAAGTAGTGCGGAGATGTGTTTCAAGCTAGGAGGGTGCGTAAATTTTGTGACACTGCCACGAGGGGCCGGCTGGGGGGCATTATCAAGCCAACCGGACCGCGCAGAAAGCGTTAGAGGCGGGCTTTTATTGGCCCACTCTCTTTAAAGATGCTCACATTTTTGCGAGTAAATGCGATAGCTGCCAGCGGTCGGGTAACATCTCTCGTCGTGATGAGATGCCCCAAAACCTTTTTTCAAGTGTCAAATCTCCGCTTTATGGGGCATAGATTTTGTAGGCCCCTACCTTCTTCTTTTAATAATCGCTATATTTTAGTAGCGGTCGACTATGTATCTAGGTGGGCGGAAGCGCAAGCTCTGCCCACCAATGATGCGAGAGTTGTCGTCCATTTTTTGAAAAAATTATTTTCTCGCTTCGGCACGCCCCGCACAATAGTAAGTGATAAAGGTACGCACTTCTGCAACGCCCAATTTACAAAATTTTTATCTAAATACGGCGTTACGCACAAGCTCACCACCGCCTATCACCCCCAAACGAGCGGCCAAGTAGAGGTAGTAAATCGCGAGATAAAATGCATTTTGGAGAAAATTGTTTCTTTGAATTATAAAGATTGGTCCATCAAACTCGACGATGCATTGTGGGCGTATCGTACGGCATACAAGATGGCTATCGGTTGTACGACCTCTCAATTAGTCGGCAAAGCATGCCATTTACTGGTAGAGTTAGAGCACCGCAGTTTTTGGGCCTTAAAATTTTTAAATCTCGATTCGAACTTAGCCTCCGAGAATTGGAAATTCCAACTAAATGAACTCGATGAATGGCGTGCGAATGCTTATGAGAATAATAAATTTTATAAGGAGCATTCTAAGTTCTACCATGATCGCAAAATAAAATTTCCCAAATCATTTACTCTGGGCGATCTTGTCCTTCTTTATAATTCCCGCCTTCGCTTTTTTCAGGGTAAGCTAAAATCCCGATGGTCTGACTCCTTTGAAGTCAAAGAGGTTTGGCCGTATGGGACCATTCTTATCTCCCACCACGAAAAAGGCAAATTTAAAGTCAATGGGCATCATTTAAAACTTTATATTGCGGGCGATCTAGTGGGCGATACTATCGAATCCTTACCTTCCCCAATTTATAATCTCACCACGCCAAATTCATCAAGCTAGACGGTAAACAAAGCGTTCGTGGGAGGCACCCCATATTTATCTAATATTTTATTTTGCTTTGTTCTTTTATATATTTTTGCAGGGTTTCTTACAGCCTCGCTAGCTTTAATTCAGGGAAGCCTTTTTGCTCCCTCTTTCCTTTTGTCCATACTGCACTTTTATTTTCTTTTCTTCCTACTTACATTACAAAATTGGGCACAATGTTGAGTTTTAAGTATGGGGGTGTTTTCCATTTTCATTTAAATAAACAAAAAAAAAAGAAATATTTTATTTCATAAAAAACAAAAACAAAAAATTTCAAAACTGCACAAGTTTCAAAAACAAAAATAGAGTTTTCCCTGTTTTATTCTGCATTTCATCTTGCTTACTTTTGTAAATAAAAAACAAAATTACAAATAAAAAAAATTTAAGAGCATAAAAAACTTTCCAAAAAAAACATTTTTTTTCATAATACAAAAATCTATAAAAAAATTTATTTGCAAAACCCCAAAACTTTTCGAAAAAAAAACAAAAAAAAAACCCAACTTTACTTTTATTCTTAAAGCATTTCGTTTTGAGAATATCTATTTGTGGCTTTTCATAATTGCTAGTTTTACTATTTGTTTGTTTATCTAAGATCGATAGATTTAAACGTTCGGGGTTAAGTTTTAACGAATATCTTGTGTTTTTAATTTAAATAGAGGCTTTATTTTCAAGCACTACTTCTACTAGCTAAAATAGAGGCATGTGTATTATGTCGGCAAAACAACATTAAACTGCAATTATCCCTACTTAATGTCTTTAGGAATCTAGGAATATTCAAATTACTAAGGTTGCTCTTAAACCTTTTTTTATTATTCTAGAATTTCTCTTGAAAACCCCTTGTATACACCAATTTAGCATGGCAAATAAAAAATTAAATGAAGAAAAAGATCTTATGTCAATGGGAATAAGAATTCATTCCGTAAACACAGGCACCCAATAAAAACTTTAAATGATCTTATGTCAATGGGAATAAGATTTCATCTGTAAACATAAGCATTGAGTTAATACAAACAAATAAATTATTTTTCCCCCGTAAACCATGGGGGAACCAAATAAAGCTAAAACGAAGGGGTGAAAGAATAAAAACCATCACCCCTAATTCAAAAACTCTTCTTTTTGCCAAGACTTTTTACCCCTTTTCCCTTAGCCAATTTATTATTTCTAGTTTTAATTCAAAAAAAATCATTTGAGAGCATAATTAGAAACTTGTATTTTTCCTTCACATTTCTTTAAACAAAGGTTCTTATAATCTCGATCTAATCTCAATTACTAATGATTGCAATTTTGCTTGCTATTTGGTTAATTAAGAAGTCTTTTGGCTAAGACATTTCTTTCTACTTAAATCATTTGCATAAATTAGGACTTAACTCTTATTACTCCAAATTATTATTTTTCAGTCTCTTATGATTAAAATAAAACGATAGCAAAAAATTAGAACTTATATTAATCCCGTATGGATCTCTCTTACTTTTGCTCTGGAATAGCAAAAGCTTAAGTATGTGGGTATTTGATATGTAGTAAAATACACATATTTATAGTATAGTTTTAGTATAAATTTAAGTAATTTTGTAAATATTTTAAATAAGTAAATATATATTTTGCTTGTTTTATTATTTTCCTTACTAACTTATTTTTTTTCTGTTTTTCAGCATTTGGCAAATTTTTGTTGAGTCACACCCTGGGTCACACCCATGACCCTAAGTCATGCCCGTGACCAAGGGCGTGTAATCTTAAAATGCCAAATTTCAGCTCGATCGGCACCTGCTCCTGTCGATCGGCTTGTTGTCCCGTCGATTTATAAGGTCACGCCCGTGTACCTCAAGTCACGCACGTGGTCCCAGCGACCAACTCCAGTCCCGTCGATCAGCACCTGCTCCTATCGATTGACACCTGCTCCCATCGATTTTTCCAAAGTCACGCCCGTGTACATGGTCACGCCCGTGACAGAGGCCGTGACCCATCAACTCCTTCCAGAAGCCAGCGTACACACTAGCCGCCACGCCTCAGTTGAACCAAATGTGTGCCGCCCAAGGTCACGCCCGTGTACAACCATTTTCCCGGTCAAAGGCTTCCAGAAGATGGCTGAAGCGACATCAAATGCACACGCAGAAGTCACGCCCTAGGTCACGCCCGTGACCAAGGGCGTGTAAAAATAAAATTTTGCCTATAAATAGAGGAGCTCGGCTGAAGGAAAAGGATCCAGATTTTGAGAGTGTTTTAGTGTTTTTTTTGAGTTGTTTTGAGTGAATGTGAGTTTCTTTATGCAATTAAGTTTAAGTTCGTTTGTAATTTTTGTTTTCTTAGTTTAGTTGTAATGCTTATTTTAGAAATAAAACGTTGTTTTTCTCCTTTGGATCTTCATCTTCAATTTATGTAAGCGTGTGTGTGTGTGTGTGAGAATAAGTTTATTGCTTTCATAACTTAGGTTTATTGCTTTCATAATTTAGGTTAAAAGCTTTCCTAAAATAGTTTATTGCTTTCTTCAACGCTTTATTTATCGCTTTCGTTTAATGCTTTATTTTGATTCAGTCTTTGTATTACAAGTAGAGTGCGTGCGTTTATGAGATAATGTTTTTTGTTTTTGTAACTTAGCTTTATTTCAAGTCTTATTACCACCCCTATCCTGTATGAGAGGCTAATTTTCTTTAGAGCTTGATTAAGATGGTTGGGACGGATATTATTTCTGCACTTTTATAAGTATTTCATTTTAATACCAACCCCATCCCGAAAAAGAGGCTAATTTTCTTTATCGCTTGATTAAGACGGTTGGGACGGATACTATTTCTATTTTTATATAATTCTTTTAATCTTTCTTTCACGCTTATATTCGTTAAAATTATTAACATGTATTTTCTAATTATTAATGCCGCCACCATTCCGATGAGTGGCTAATTTCCTTTAGCGCACGATGTCG
This sequence comes from Dactylorhiza incarnata, assembly GCA_033032865.1. NCBI lineage: Eukaryota > Viridiplantae > Streptophyta > Magnoliopsida > Asparagales > Orchidaceae > Dactylorhiza > Dactylorhiza incarnata. Next base: position 4,162,038 of record JAWHQI010000238.1, on the reverse strand, counting down.
AAGAGCATTGGGACAAATAAATGATTGTTTAAAAGATAAAACATCTATTTCTAAAATAATTAATGAGCTTAAGGTTTACCCGAGAAAAACACTGAGTGGAACCATATAATCAATATATGGTTTTCATTTCTGTTTCCGTACACTTGTTAGCCGAGAGGCTCGTGCGTACGGACTGATCGCTCACGAGTAAATAGAAGTGCGCTCTACCCTAGAGAGAGGATGAGGTAAGTCTCCCGAATTGGAAATAAAAACCCAATAGCGGGGTTAACAACATAAAGCGAGTATTTAGGAGATTTGATTAAAGAATGAGAGTTTGGTCAAATATTCGTAATCTAAGGTGGGCGTACCCTCGAGAGAGGTGCGTTCATACTTATGGAACCTCCACGGCCAAGCCATTTTAATGTTTTGAAAAATCATATCTTTTATTTCTAAAAAAGACTACTTTCGTCTCAAAGTAATTCGACATCAGGCGTTATCTTCATCATCATTTAGAACTCTAGTTATACGCTTATTATCATTCTTTATAAATCAACTCAAAATATTACTCCAATAAAATAATAGTTTATTCCATAAAAGTAGAAGTAATCAACAAGACCCGTGGAAATATACAACCTCGATATTTTATAAACCAAAATATCATGCATTACACGCGATAAGGTATACTTGCCTTTATCAAATGATTAGTTTGGATTAAAATTTAAACAAAAACTTTTCAAATCCAAAACTTGCAAAACACTCCTTTGCTATTTTAAAAATCAATAGAATTCGGCGTCGTAGTCGGGGCGTAATCGTCATTACTTCGAAATAATAAAAAGACCGTTACTTCTATCTTTCGATAGGATAACTGTTAGTTTCTTAAAGTAGGAGTACTTGCGAAACTCTTCAAAAACACCAGCATAATCCTAATCTCGTCATATAAAGGTTGCGCAAACCAAAAGGAAATACCCAAAGCTAATCACCAATGCTAATCTTGAGACTGAATGGGCGAGGAGAGCTCGTTTACGTGAAGTGGCTGCAAGGGAAAGAGAAAGAATTGATGTTATGAGCCACATTGCTAATGGTCAAGGTGGTTGAATTCCTGATGAACAGGAAGAGGCCCGCCCTCGTGTGCGGACGATGCGTGACTTCACTACTCCTATGGTGGGAAGTGTCTATCCAAGGTTTGGCCCGACTATTGTTAACAACCAATTTGAGATCAAGCCAGCTTTGTTGAATATGATTCGAAATAACACCTAGTTTTCAGGGCTGCCAATTGAAGACCCCCATTGACATCTTGCTGAGTTCACAGAAATTTGTGGCATATTCCGCTATGCCGGGATCACCGACGATGTGGTAAAGCTCAGGCTGTTCCCATTTTCTCTTCGGGATAAACCCAAAGCATGGTTGCACACTATCCCTCCTGGGACCGCTGCGATATGGGATGCTCTGTCGTCAAAGTTCTTAGCAAAGTTCCACCCGATGGATAAGAAAGTGAATGCTCGGCGAGAGATAGATATATTTAGACAGCTTGATCAAGAATCCTTGTCCGAAGATGGGAAAGATTTGCAGAGCTGCTGCGTAGATGTCTGCAACATGGTTGTGAGCCATGGAATGTTGTAGAAATTTTCTATTTTGCCATGGAACCAAACTATAGGGAGATGATCGACGCTGCTGTGGGAGGAACAATAATGAATCTGACTCCCGACGAAGCTCTGAGAATTATCCATGACATTGCTTCACATAGCACTTACTGGACTGCTAGAAGGAATGCACCAAGGGGTGCCAGGAATCTATTTGAGGTAAATGCAGTCATGCCACCAAGGGAGACTACACAGCAAGCCTAAGATCATATGGTAATGTTATCAAGATCAACTCCTCCCCTGCTCATGTTATGGCGATCACTTGTCAAGGTTGTGGAAACCCTGGGCATCATGCCTATGAGTGCACCGCAGGTGAGAAATCTACTGACCTTTCTTATGATGTAAGTGTGAATTTTCTAAATAGTCAAAACCGGGCGGTGCCGTTTAATAATGCTTATAACCTAGGTGTGAGAAATCACCAGAACTTTTCGTGGAATCAAAACGCTCCTGGCCAACGATGGCAAGGGGGCCAACATCAATATGATGCTCAAGCCTCCGGTAGCTAGCCGAGGCCACCACACCCGAGTTATATGCAACCTTCACAGCCCCAAAGAAAAAGTGCTTTGGAAGAAATGATGGAGAAGTTCGTTGACCTTGCCCAAACTAGTATGGACAATCAAACTGCTTCCATGAGGAACTTGGAGACGCAGTTATGCCAATTGGCCCAAGTGATCTCCGAGCGCATACAGGGCGCTCTCCCGAGTAACACTGAAAAAAAATCCATGGGAGCATGGAAAAAGCGTCTCAGATGCGGATGGTAGCGGTAAGGACACATGTGTAGTCAGCTGCAAAATTAATGATATTGTGATGTCCGCACTATGCGACTCAGGATAATCTCGAAACGTTCTTGCTCTACAAGATGCGGAGAAATTGAACCTGAACATGAACAAAGACGAGCGGGCGTCGCTAGTGCGGGCGAATGGTGTTGTAATTGAGACCGAAGGTGAGGTAAAAAATGTTCACGTTAGTGTGGATGAGGCAGATGTCATCACCGACTTCCAAGTCTTGATACCCATGGAGAATGACTCCATCCCTATCTTGGGTACTCCCTTTCTGAATGAGAGTGGGGAAATCTTGCATTTCTCTGTGGGGTATGCAGCAATATCAACTAAGGTTGAACACCCTCTATCCCTTCCCATGCGCACTATGGCCAATGATGAGCCTAATTTATTCTGTGATACGTGTTTATTGAAATCTGATAATAGTTTGAGTATCATTGAGTACAGGGAGGAGTGTTTCGAAGGAGAAAAGACTTTGATGAAATCATGGAAGAAACTAAAGTATACACTGTTGTGGAGAGATGCGAAATTCTGCGGGAGTGGAAGAATGATATTGTTGCTGATGCTACCGTCTGTATGGCGAGTGATGAAATATTAGAAACCTCTTTAATTTTGAGCAATGACTGTGAAACTATAAAAGAAGTACGATGGGCCGATCTTTCATCTAAAGGTGGTGAGGAAATGAATCCCCAATTTGAGAACGTTGGCACTGAAACTTTCTCAGAGCGAGCGGCTGGTGCTCATTGGCGATCGCCTTCTGTGGTGAAATTAAAGCAGGAAAGATTGGAGCACAGGGCTCGCAGGTTCGCCCTCCAGCGTGCAAAGGAAGAGGCATGAGGCAGGGGAGACAATTCTCCCTTGGGCCCAAAATATTTCACCTCTTCTCTTTCTCATATAATGGTGGAGGATCATCACAAATCAGCATATAGCTGAGGTGTGGCGGACCCTTTGCTGCCCTTCTGTTTCTCTGCTATTAGTTTTGTTGTTTTGTCCTGTCGGTTTGGTTTATGTGTTTTTTTTCTTTCTGTGATATCTTGTTTTGGTTAAAAACACTTATTACTACTACTTAATAGAGTCCAGCTTAAGGACGGTAAACAAAAGCTCTGCTGGGAGACAACCCAAATCTTTTTGTTTTATTGTGCTTTTATGCTATTAGTTGAATTTTTTATATGTTTTGCTTGGAGTCTCTCTTTCCTGCAAGTGCGCGGCAATTATCTTGTTTGGCTGATGTTGCGGCTTTGTTTGGGTTTACACGCCAATCTTTTGGTATGCTCACTTCTGAGCATTGGGTAACGTCTCTTCCCCTAGATGTTATTTTAGTCTTTATTATATATCCTGTATTGAAATTCTTATATTAAATCTGGGGGAGAGCTGCTATATTTGTTACCTGCTGCACTCACTCAATGTCATTACATGCTAGAAATATATTTATTTCATTTACTTAGTATTGTTTATCTTCACCGTACACCACAACACCCAATTGAGTGCGCACTTAGCCATAGGCGCGTTGCGAGTTCAACTCGTTTCTTTGTGTGATTTGGAAAATCTCTGTGCTGGCTTAGGATTGTGAGTTGGAATAAATTGTCGACTTTGTTTACCTAGAAGACCGCCTTCGAGTAGCCCTTCTCGCAGACCAGGCGGTCTGATGAGGCAAGTCGCACGGTTCGAATTCAACAGGTTCCATCAGCACCAGCCAGTACAAATTGGGTGGTCTGATAGAATTCGGATCGCCTCCAAGGATGGAAGACTACCAAGGCCCAAGTCCAGAAGGCAAGCCGCGGTCGCAAGTCGGAGACCGCCCAGGTTGCATCATGAAGAATATCAAGGTTCAAGTCCAGAAGACAAGCCGCGGTCTCAAGTCGGAGACCGCCCGGGTTGCATCATCACCTTGATCGCAGCATCTTCAGTCTTCGGCCAGGACAGATTGGAAGCGCAAGCCGCCAAGACGCGCGACTTCTTTCTTTTCTACTTTCTGTATCCCGTCACCGCCTGCCCGATTCTCATGTATCCGGGAAGGCGGTTATTTTATCCCTGCCCGTTCGGGCAGGCCCCCGAGATTATAAATAGGGGGCGGCGACGTTCCCAAGGCATGCACACTTGAATCCTGGAGCTCACTTGTTTGAGCTGCGGTCTCGAGTTTCCTGTCTTGCGACCTGTCTGACTGACCGACTTCTACTTTCCTGCATCTGCAGCCCGCTGTAATCTTCTTCATTTGAATCAAAGGAAAGCCCGTCATAGGAGTGGCATTCGCCGTGATGGGAGAAGTTTGGCCTCGACCGCTACCAGTGGTCTAGTTTTCTCTAACCGACAGCCCGCAACCTCCGATTTCCTTCAGAGGTGCATTTCCGGATTCAACAGAAACACGCGACCTTCAAATCGCGGACAATCGGTGAAATCTTTGCCAAAATGTCAGACCGCCAGTTCCCTCTGGGAGACCGCTTCGATCATAGTGAAGATTCCCTGTGGGAGGCTTTGGAGTAGTCGAAAAGAGAAGCCGAGCGGGCTCAGAAAGCGACTGACCAACGTCTGGACGCGATCAGTCAGGCTTTAGCACTGTTAACCGAGCGGTTGGTCCCTCAGCAGACCGCGGTTAACCAGGCAGTGACTCCGGTCCCTCCTCCTCCTCCTCCTCCTCCTCCTCCGTACTCGCTACCACAAGTCGCCATTTTCCAACCGCAACAAGAAGGTTTTACAGCCCGACAAAACTTCTACCAAGAGGCCGCGCACAACATGCCGGCCTGAGTTCTCGATTTCCAGGGGGTGTCTTCTCACGTTGTCCGCCTTTCCTACCCGCAAGAGGGCGCTGCCCATCTTTCCTACCCGCCTGAGGGTGCTGCTCGTCTTTCCTACCCTCCAGAAATTGCTGCCCGCTCTTCCCATCAAGTGGCTTGTCCGCGAGTAGCCGCAGCTCAGGTGGCTTACTATTCTGCTCCTCTGCTGTATGAAGATGCTGAAGAGAACTCTCCCTTTGTGGACAAAGTCCGAGGGGAGCCAGCCCCAAACAATTTTAGGGAGCCACGCCTGCCGGCTTACAATGGGGAAACTGATCCTACTGTTCATCTTCAGGCCTTTGAGTCATCCATTGCTCTGAGGACCCTCTCGGATGCAACCAAATGTAAACTCCTTGTGACATCCTTTGATGGACAAGCAAGGGAGTGGTTTTATGGGTTGCATCCCAGGTCGATTAGTTGCTTTACGGAGCTGCGCAGGGAGTTTCTGCTCAGATTTTCTACTTCCAAAAAGAGGAAAAGTGGTCCGACGGCCAGTTTTGACATCAGGCAGCGAGAAGACGAAACGTGGGCCCATTTCGTAGATCGCTTCCAGAAGGAAATCATGGAGGTTCAGAATGTAGATCCAGAACTATACATGGTGGCCCTAATTCATGGCTTGAGGGAAGGCCCCCTGAAATTTGAGGCAAACATAAGGGAGCCAAGAACTTATCAGGAAATGATAAGTTTGGCCAACATGTTCATAAGGAGGGGGGGGGGGGGGGGGGGGGGGGGGAAGTAACCCCGACTACGTTGCGAAATTGGTGAGCGACAAGGAGCAATCCAACTCATCCTCCAATCATCCACCAGCAAACCAACCCCATTTTGAGCCCCGTTCCCAGAGGGGAAGAAATTATAAACACAAACAACCCTTCATCGGCCATCAACAGTTTCAGGATCAGAAACCGCCGTTGGCCATCACACCCGCTCCATCCATTTCTCTTCCACAAATAATGCCAGTATACCTGCCACAGTATGCTGCGCAGACATCTCCAGCTATCCCATCCACTCAATATGATGATTCACAAGAGTCATTTACTCCTTTAAACATTACCATGGAAGAAGTCATCCAAATCCTCCAGAAGATGCCGGATTTTAAAAGGCCCGCTCCTCTAAAATCGGATGTTCGTAACCGAAATACGAATCTTTACTACAAATATCACAAGGAGGGAGGGAATCTGACAGAAGATTGTCGGGCCCTCCGCTTATTGATTGAAAGGCTCTTGGGAGAGGAAAAGCTCCGAGGCCTAGTGCGGAAGGAAGTGGCTGCTGGACCAGCAGCTGAGAAAAAGAAAGAAGCGGTTGAGGTAACCTGGGAGTGTGCCGACGTTGAAGACACCGACTGCTATGGAGATATTCACCCTTCAACTGAATGCATAGAGGTCAATGATGTGGGCCCCCTGGGGGACATATATTGCATTCATGGAGGGGCTGGAGCTGAATCATCTCGTAAATCTAGTATTGCGAGAGTCCTGAAGCAAGAAGTGGCGGCAACCACAACTTCAGCCCCTGAAAGCAAAATCATCACTTTCGGTCAAGATGATCTTCCTCCAACGCCAATACTTTTGACGATGCCGTGGTCATCAAAACCATTATTGAGAATTATACAGTGCATAAAATCCTGATCGACACGGGCAGTTCTGTTAACCTCCTCTTCCGTCCAACCTTTGATGCCCTGAAGACTGGGAAGCCTCTGCTTTCCATCGAAGGGCCCCTCTATAGCTTTTCTGGAGAGAAAAATGAAGTGGAGGGATCTGTAAAGCTCCTGGTTTCTCTGGGGGGAGTGGTGAAGCTGATCAACTTTGTGGTGGTGTACGCCCCAAGCAACTACTGCGCCATCTTCGGAAGGCCCATTCTTAATGCCTACAGGGCAGTAGTGTCCACTTTCCACCTTGCTATTAAATTTGCTGCCGAGAGAAGGCAGTATCGAATCAGAAGCAACCCAAAGGTGGCTCGGGAATGTTACATGTTGGATTGGTAGGCGCCCTTAGAGGGGGGGGGGGGGGTGAATAAGGGTTTTTAAAAATTTATATTATATTTTGAAATACTTGCTTATGATAAGAGATCAGAATAGTGATTTTGAATAAAGATCTAAATTATTTTATAATAAAGGAGAGGATAATAAACAATTTAGAGAAATGAAGAACGAATCAATTTTATTACACAAGGAGAGACATGATTATTATTAATAAAATTGATTACAAAATTTTGATTTCAATGACGCTAGAAATCAAAGCGAAATATGAAAGACTCTTTTTGTTTTCTATACCGACTCGTATCCCCACGAACCGGTTGGCTTTAGCCGATCCTTCCCCGGATACGGCCTCAAGCCGCTCTAGCCAACCCCTCCCCGGATATGGCCTCGAGCACCCCCTAGACCTACACACGAGACCTAGTCGCCAACACGAGGCGAATTTCTTCCCTAAGTCCTACCCAGACCTAGTCGCCAACACGAGGCGAGTTTACTAAACGATTACAAGAAAAGATGTGAAATAAAATGACAATAATATAAAAACTCCCTCTATGTGGATCTCTTGGAGAAGTAGACGAAGACTCGTAGAATATGATCGTAGTCGATGCGGTCTTTCGTCATGATGTTGACGCGTGTTGAAATCTTCTCCACGGATCACCTTAATCCTTCATGGATTTGTGGGAGTATCTATCTGAACCTTCCTCTCTTTGCTGTGGCACTGATAGAACCCGAGCCGGTTGCTATTTCACAATTCTGGACTCGGTCGACTGCAGTCGAACGGCACATCATCCCCAACCAAATCTCCCGGGTCAGACCTGGGCGCCACCAGAGCTAACCCTCCTCCCGGGTCAGACTCGGTCGACTGCAGTGTAGTTGGGTATCAGGAGTCCCCTCAAGGCCTTGATAAAGGAGGTCCCGGGATCAAGCCTCGGCCTCAACAACCTACCTGTGGCAGAGGAGGGTTAGCTCTGGTGGCGCCCAGGTCTGACCCGGGAGATTTGGTTGGGGATGATGTGCCATTTGACTGCAGTCGACCGAGTCCGGAATTGTGAAATAGCGACCGGCTCGGGTTCTAACAAAAGATGGCCATCTTTTGTTAGAACTCGAGCCGGTCGCTATTTCACAATTCTGGACTCGGTCGACTGCAGTCGAACGACATCATCCCCAACCAAATCTCCTGGGTCAGACCTGGGCGCCACCAGAGCTAACCCTCCTCTGCCACGGGTAGGTTGTTGAGGCCGGGGCTTGATCACAGGACCTCCTTTATCAAGGCCTTGAGGGGACTCCTGATACCCAACTACACTGCAGTGTAGTTGGGTATCAGGAGTCCCCTCAATGCCTTGATAAAGGAGGTCCCGGGATCAAGCCCCGACCTCAACAACCTACCCGTGGCAGAGGAGGGTTAGCTCTGGTGGCACCCAGGTCTGACCCGGGAGATTTGGTTGGGGATGCTGTGTCGTTCGACTGCAGTCGACATAGTCCGGAATTGTGAAATAGCGACCGACTCGGGTTCTAACAGGCACGAAGCTCTGGAATTTTGGATCTCAAGAGGATAAGGAAGACAGAGCCAAGGGGTCCTTTTTATAGCCTTGGAGCTAGCGCCTGCGCTAGTGCTACCGCCGACGCTATCCCATTTTAGGACATATTCTGCGCGGCAGAATCTGGATTTGATGGCTCAAATTTGGGGGCAACTTTCTTATATAATCCTTGAGTCATGTGGACTTTGTTATCCTGCACACTTAAACACACAAGATCAAATACACATAGGATTTGTTATTCTCAAACTTAGGAGATGCGGAAGACCAGGTTCCAACAAACTCCCCCTTTTGATAATAACAAATCCATTAATGATAAATCAGAGCATTAATATATAAGCATGATGAAACTTACTTGTGTATGTGTGAGAGTGATGACTTAGGATAATTATTAATTTTAGCATTTAGAATTGCTCCCCCTAAATACATGCTCCCCATAAGTGAATGCTCCGCTAATATGTAAACTATCATCTTAATTAAGCATGTTAGTTTTATATTTTGATAGCAGATTATATTTATCATGTTAGTTCTCCCCCTTTTGTTATTAGCAAAAGTGGGTAAGGAGGCAAAACACAGAAAAGTTTTGATTAGAAGATAAAGGCTTGATCGAGCTTTTAGAGAGAATGAAATGATAAGGAGTTTTAGAATAATTTTTACAGAGATAGATCAGAGTTTCTAGCATATAACATTTTCAAGTATTATTATGTTGGTTCATTCCCTTTTTATATAAGAGTTTTAAGCATAAAAAATGTAATGATTTCCAAGTAACTAAACTACCCAGACAATATGTCTACACCCTAGCCTCGTACTAAGTGACAGATGGGCATGATGAGCTGCATACATGCCGTAGGTTAGGGTGTTAGTCCCATATGCAAACAATAGAAAAACTCAAGCCAGCACACTTTCCCCCCAGTCCCTCGCAAGGTCCCACTGGAACCCTCCCCGGTTAAGGACAAGACACGACCTAGAGGTTAGGTTATCTAATGTCTACAACCCTACGCCCCCGCTATGGTGAGATATGAAGTCATGGATAATAATTATTGGAAACATTTAGCATTTAAATTTAGTGATAAGTTCATAGCCTATGGGTTTATATTTTTATTTGAATTTATGAAAATACTCACATAGCTATTTTGAAATCCATTAATGAATCAGAGTTTTTAATATAACAATATTATCATAGAAATAAATTAGAGTTTTTGGCAAAAAAAAACCATGTTTAGAGTAACCAATATAAAGTTTACCAAGCAAGTATACCACTTGTTGAAAGAAAGGAATTTTAAGATTCAAGTTATGATGCACACAAAATAAAAGACTTTAAGTAAGCATGAAAGCGCAAGGTAAAACAATTATATTGTTATGATGCGGAAGACTTATCGAAATACACAAAACATCTTATTGTAATCAATGATGATCCATAAAAAGATATATGAGTTAAATTTCATAAAGAAGATGTTTTTTTTAAATCATTGTTCAATTAAAATATGTAAGTTTGACAATAAAGTAACCAAGCATGAAATAATGTTATAAAAAAGAGATTACTACAATGTTATTTTAATTCACAATTTCAAAACATACCAAACATTGTAGAAAGCATGCTAGGTTATCTAGTGCATTTCATAAATAAAGAGTAGTATAGAATTAGCATTAGGATCCAATACTCATGAGAAGAAGTGTTATGGAAGATAATGATGTGCACATAGGTGTATTTTGAGTAAAGTAAACAAATGTTTTAATCAAAAATAAAAGAGATATGTAAAGTAAAGAGCACAATAAAACAAAAATAATTTTACTTCCACACACTTTAATGCACAAACAAAAATGTACAACTACCAAGGTGCTTTGCACACACAATGCTCATTAAGACTTATCAGGGTGCAAAGTAGTGCTTGGGGGATCACATATTTTATTTTATTTTAATATTGAAACTAGTGATCTGGTGTACTTAAGAGTAAGTGGTTTTTATTTTGAAAGAAAGATATGGTTTGCACAAGATACTTTACTATTCTTTCCAAGGTGCTCAACCTCACGACGCTTATTAAGACTTATCAGGAGGTTCAAGTAGTGCTTGGTGGAGTTATATTTGTCACTTTATTTTATGATTTTTGTTTTGTACAAAGTTCTCCGAATACACTTGTTTTGCAAACCAATATAATTTATGAAAGCATAACCACTTTTCTTAACTTATAAAAGTGCAAACAAAGGTTGTGTAGGTAAGATACTTGTGCAATTTTAATTCATTGTACTATTACAAAACATACACAAGCATTCTTAGATTAAACACATAGGTAGACAATGCCAAAATAAGTGAGTGAATAGCGATCATTATCAAACATAAAACATTTACTCATACTTAGAGGCATGCTAAGCTTAGTTCTACACAACTTTTTCAATATAATTGATGCACATATTAATAGATGTATCAAAGCATGAAAAAGACAATGTTCAATGTAGTTTGAAATTATGAATCACAACATTGTAGACATTCTAAATAATAGATTAAATCATGCTTGATTTTCAATGAAGTCCATACAGTATTTTTGATATTTTTGCAAAATAATTTTAATTTAAAGTTTGAACTCTTATAATTTGATCTTGGACTTCCCGAGGTCTACCTTGTGAGAGGTTCGCCCGGTACTAGGTGATATGATGGGATGATAGCCCAAATCACCCTTTCGCAAGATATATGTAAATATAAAATGTTAGTTCAAAAAGAAATACTTGTTCATACTTGTTTTTGTTTTGTATTTTTGTATTTGATTTTAGCATATAGGAATAGAAATCAAACAAAAAAATTTTTTTTTTTTTGTAATTTGGCTTATGTAATTTTGTATTTTACTTTTTCAAAAATCAATTATAGGCATAGATGAAAAAATGAGTAGTACATATAAAATAATATATTTTTAGTGATTTTTTAGAATTTTAAAATTACAGAAAATCGGACACTTGAGCTAGCGCCAGCGTTAGGTCCTAACGCCTGCGTTAGCTCACAGAGAGTGCTTATTTTGATCATATAGCCTAGATTTTCTTCGATTTTGCTTCCGTTTTTTCTTAATTATGTTTGTGCAATGTAAGGCCAGTCTAATGAAGTGAAGAGACGAGAAGAAATCGCAAAAAGTTGTGGAAGTTAAAATTTTAGTACATGGGTTTTACATTCATTAGACCTTAATTCTTGAGTTTTGCACAACATATGAATGAGTGAAATGATCATAAATAAGTGAAATAATATTCATGCAATTTTTCAATTTCGATTTGACATGATTATGATTAAACATACTTGGGGTAATTGAACATGACGCAAATATATTAACTACCTAAGCAAAACTTGCGCATTTTATAAATTTAGCCTAATACCCCTAAAATACTTTTAAATCCATTATGACACTTATTTCATTTAGTTTTAATAATATCATATGACAAATTTAGTTTTTCAAATTTTATGACTTTTAGGAAATGGATTTAAAAGGATAAAAAGAAAAAGGATAAGTAGATCACTTGAAAAAATGACATGACTTTTTATTCAACTTAGTTCAATTGGATTAATTTATGAATTTTGGTTTAATATGAGAAAGTCATATCACAAGTTATATAAAGTGATCATATCATGATGGTTTAACAAAAATAAAAGGCAAAAAACAAAAAAGGAAATTACGCATATCATGAAGTAGAGAATTGATATTTTATTTTGAGTTGATTTCTACTTCATGCAAATGATTGGATACTAATGAATAAGAGATTTAGGTATCCAAAGGGGACAAAGGGTGGTGGTTCCATTGGGTACCCAAATATAACGTGTAGGTTTGTGGGTAGTTAGTAATGAATGGGTCCTTTCATGTGAAGTTAATGTTTCATTTTTAATTTTGGGCCTCCTTTGAAACTTTGGTTTAGTGTTATTCTTATATGTGAAATTTCCATTGTGATAATCTTTATATTGATGATTATGATTGTAATGATTATTGAAAGTATTTTTCATAGGATATTTGTGAACATTTAATTTTACGTTTCGAGAAGATTGATGTTGTAAATGATTGTATTTTGGAATTTCATTTTCAATCTTTTGAAGTTTTTTATTTCCATTGTTTGGCTTATTCAACTTTTGAGAAATCATATTCAACTTGCTTTTGGATTTTGCATTACATTGAGAATTTTTCTTTATGATTTCCTTAAGCAAGTTGATTTTAGTTTTTAATTCATTATTTTTAATCTTTAAATTATGTCTAGCTTTATTATAAGCGATTGTGCTATTTTTAAGAGTGGAAATAATTGAATCAATATGATCTTGATAGTTGTTTCTATATTCATCAAATGTTTCATCCATCTCTTTAATTTCAATTTTATATTCTTTACACTTAGCACAATCATTTTCCAAAGATGAATTTTCTAAACATAATTTTTTATTTTGTTCTTTTATAACAAGAAGTTCCTTTTCAAGTTCCTTGCATTTTTCTTTCAAATCATTAAATTCTAAACAAGGTGTAATGTTTTCAACTAAGGAGCTTTGGGTAGAACTAGATAAATTAGAATTTGATTCTACATTAATTTTTGCTTTTAAATTTTTTTTTCTAGGCGCAAATGTTTATTAGCACTCTTTAATTCCTAATTTTACGCTTTGTAGTTTGAAGCAATTGTAATGTAGAAATAAAAGTACAAAAGATGGGATTTGATTTCCTTACATTGCTTTCAGGAGAGGCATGATTTGAATATATTGTTTCTTTTACATCTTTTTGGCACTCCTCTTCCGAAGACATTACTTCTTCTTCTTTTCCATTAGATGTGTGCTCCATTGATCCGTCATGAGAGGAGCATTCTTGAAGACTTGTGCAAGCTTGCATATTCTCTGGTTCTTGTGATGTTCCATACCTGTAGAAGGAGAATCATACATTACTTCAAGAAATTTCCATACTTTGTATGCACTAGAAAAACAATATATTAGTTTGAAAATATCTTGGGATAAAGCGCATAAAATACTATTTAAAGCTTTTGCATTTAGTTGACGTTCCTGTTTATTTGATTCATTTGCTGGTCTAACTATTGCTATATCCCATGCATTGATATCTATTTTTTTAATAAATTTTTCCATTAAAAATTTCCACCCTTTATAATTTCTTCCTTCGAATAAAGGCGGTTTAAGAGATTTTTCTTCTTCATAAAAACTTACACCACTAATAGAAGCGAGATCATGAGAAGCCATTATTCCCGGTTGTTAAGCCGATTAGAATAAAACCGCTCTGATACCACTTGTTGGATCGGTAGACGCCCTTAGAGGGGGGGGGGGGGGGGGGGGGGTGAATAGGGGTTTTTAAAAATTTATATTATATTTTGAAATATTTGCTTATGATAAGAGATTAGAATAGTGATTTTGAATAAAGATCTAAATTGTTTTATAATAAAGGAGAGGATAATAAACAATTTAGAGAAATGAAGAACAAATCAATTTTATTACACAAAGAGAGACATGATTATTATTAATAAAATTGATTACAAAATTTTGATTTCAATGACGCTAGAAATCAAAGCGAAATATGAAAGACTCTTTTTGTTTTCTATACCGACTCATATCCCCATGAACCGGTTGGCTTTAGCCGATCCTTCCTCGGATACGGCCTCAAGCCGCTCTAGCCAACCCTTCCCCGGATATGGCCTCGAGCACCCCCTAGACCTACACCCGAGACCTAGTCGCCAACACGAGGCGAATTTCACGAGGCGAGTTTACTAAACGAGGCGATATAGAAAACAAAAAAAGATTACAAGAAAAGATGTGAAATAAAAAGACAATAATATAAAAAGATGTGAAATAATTCCTGCCCTAAGTCCTACCCAGAACTAGTCGCCAACACGAGGCGAGTTTACTAAACGATTACAAGAAAAAGATGTGAAATAAAAAGACAATAATATAAAAACTCCCTCTATGTGGATCTCTTGGAGAAGTAGACGAAGACTCGTAGAGTATGATCATAGTCGATGCGGTCTTTCATCATGATGATGACGCGTGTTGAAATCTTCTCCACAGATCCCCTTAAGGCTTCATGGATTTGTGGGAGTATATCTCTGAACCTTCCTCTCTATGCTGTGGCACGAAGCTTTGGAATTTTGGATCTCAAGAGGATGAGGAAGACGGAGCCAAGAGGTCCTTCTTATAGACTTAGCGCTAGCGCCTGCGCTAGTGCTACCGCCGACGCTATCCCATTTTAGGACATATTCTGCGCGACAGAATCTTCAATCTGAGGAAACATTTCTCCCTTGCCTTCTGTGCTCCGCGCTACCGCCTACGCTATCGGATACCGCCAGGCGCTATCTCCTTCTATATGTGCTCCCATAATTGTACTTAAGCATTCATTTCGTCGATCAAATTTTCGTCGACCGGAGTTCGCCGAGCGGGCTTCATCATTCGTCGAACGAAAATTTGTCGAACGCAAGATCGTCGAACGCTAGATCTATTTCGTCGGGCACAGTGATGAGCATTTCGTCGAGCGCAAGCTAGCAGTTCGTCGAGCGAATGCTAGCGCCAACGCTAGTACTAGCGCTCCACGGTAGAGTAAGCAGTTCGTCGAGCGCCAGTCTGCATCTCAGCGGTTCCCAAGCGCTAGCGCCTGGCGTTAGGTGATACCGCCGGCGATAGAAGGAGATTTGGATTTGATGGATCAAATTTGGGGGCAACCTTCTTATGTAATCCTTGAGTCATGTGGACTTTGTTATCCTGCACACTTAAACACACAAGATCAAATACACATAGGATTTGTTATTCTCAAACGTAGGAGATGTGGAAGACCATGTTCCAACATTACGTGCGAACCGTCAATATGATCACCAACATTTCGCTTCCCGAGGCCACGGTTGAAGTTCTTAGAATTGCTGAACTTCAAAGGCTGTTGAGGAGGGGAAAGATCGAGAAGGGGTTCACTTGGAACCTACCCAGGCGACCCAAGAAGTCTCCATTGCTGAGGGGGAAGACAAGAAGTTGATCATCAATGCGGAGCTGCCGGAAGAGGAGAAAGTACAGCTGATCTCCTGTCATTTAGAGAACCTGGATATCTTCGCCTGGTCAGCGGAGGATATGCCAGGGGTGGATTTGGACGTGGCTTTCCATCATCTGAACATATCTCCTGAGTTCAAGCCAGTCCAGTAGAAGAAAAGAGAAGTGGCAACCAAGCTGGCAGTGCCTATCAGAGAGGAGGTTGCCAAACTCCTAAAAGCAAACTTTATTTCTGAAATCCAATATCCCACGTGGATGTCAAATGTTGTAATGGTTAAAAAATCCAATGGGAAGTGGCGCATGTGCGTGGATTTCACAAAACTCAATAAAGCATGTTCCAAAGATTGCTACCCTTTGCCTCAGATAGTTGTTTTAGTAGATTCCGCGGTTGGGTATTATTTCATGAGTTTTCTCGATGCATTCTCTGGGTACCATCAAATTAAAACGCACAAACCTGATATCCTGCACACTTCATTCATCACGAATGATGGGTGTTACTGTTACCTAGTAATGCCTTTTGGCCTTAAAAATGCGGTTGCAACGTATCAAAGAATGATGGATACGGTCTTCAAGCATCAAAAAGGCAAGAACCTGGAAGTTTACGTCGATGATCTCCTCCTAAAAAGCAAGACCTTTTCAATACCTTTGAAAGACCTCGTAGAGACGTTCGCTACTCTACGGAGGTTCAAATTAAAATTAAATCCGTTAAAATGTGTGTTCCGGCAAATAAGGGGAAATTTCTCGGGCATCTCCTTACTCCTGATGGCCTCGCACCAAACCCAGATAAGGTGAAGGCCATCCTCGATTTGACTCCTCCTCGTAATACTAAGGAGGTCCAGCAACTTGGAGGAAGGTTGGCGGGGATGAGCAGGTTCATTTCCAAATCAGGAGACAAAAGTGCTCCATTCTTTAAAACACTCCGAGGAGGATCAAAGTTTGAATGGAGGGAAGAGTGCAACAAGGATTTTGAGAAGTTAAAAGTGCAGTTGACTTCAACCCCTCTACTTCAAAGTCCCCGTGAAGGGGAAATATTGTTCTTATATTTGGGGGTCGGCCCAGATGCAGTGAGTTCAATCCTCGTCCGGGAGGAAAAGAAGAAATAATTTCCGATCTACTATGTCGGCCATATCCTCAAGGATGCAGAAACCAGATATTCAATCTTGGAAAAGCTAGCCTTGGCTTTGGTTATGTCATCATGAAGGCTTCGTCCTTATTTTCAAGCTCATCCTATCCAAGTAATTACAGATCATCCTCTGAGAAGTAATCTTAAGAAGCCAGATCATTCAGGTAGATTGGCCAAATGGGCTATCGAGCTGAGCGAGTTTGAAATATCCTACATTCCCAGAACGGCAATCAAAGCGCAGGTCTTGGCAGATTTCCTGGTTGATACAACGGAATCTAGTCCTGAACAAGTGGAGAAATCCCCTTTGGCTTGGATCATTTATGTGGATGGGGCTTCTGGTAAAAACTCCGTGGGAGCCAGAGTAGTGTTAATCAGCCCGAATGGCATCAATCTTGAGCAGGCTATCAAGTTCTTCTTTCCAGTCACAAATAATCAGGCAGAGAATGAGGCACTTCTGGCTGGTCTAAGACTTGCAATGGAACTGGGCATAGAACACGTGCATGTTAAAACTGACTCGCTAGTCATGGCTTCTCAAGTTCTGGGGAATTACGAAATAAGGGAGCCAATTCTGAGGAAGTATCTGTTGCTAGCCAAAAAGGAGATCGGAAGATTCAAGTCATTCATCATCGAGCATATTCCCAGGACACAAAACAAAGAAGCAGATGAGTTGTCGAAGTTCGGTCTTCCAACAGGGGGAGTGACCTTTGAACTTTTCCATCCGGCAACAGAAGAAGGGGAACTTATTCAAATCGATCAGAATCCTTCCTGGAAGGATCCTTATGAGCTGTTCTTGTCAAAAAGGAGAATTTCATCTTTCCATCAAAGACAGAAAGAGATTCAGAAGAAAGGCGACCTATTACTACTTAATAGCGGGAGTCCTGTACATGAAAACTTTGATTTCTCCCTCGGCGCGGTGTGTTTCCGTGGAAGAAATTCCAACCATACTTCAGGAGGTCCATTCCGGGGAATGTGGTAGCCATTCAGGGGCAAAGACTTTGGAGAAGAGAATCTTGAGGCAGGGATATTTCTTGCCAACTATGAGAAAAGATGCCGAAGCATTTGCCAAGCGATGTGTTCAGTGTCAAAAGTTTGCTCCTCTTCAACATCTGCCCGCTCAATCACTTAGATCATTAACTGCACCTTGGCCTTTCGCGGTTTGGGGAATGGATCTCATCGGGCCCTTCCCAATGACTAGCGGCCAACATCGTTTTATCATTGTGATGATTGATTACTTCAGTAAGTGGATTGAGGCAAAGGCACTGGCAAAGACTACAACGCAGGTCATCAAAAACTTCATCTGGGGAGAAATTGTTTGGTGGCATGGAATCCCGCTAGCAATTGGCACTGACAATGGTCCACAGTCCAATAATTCAGAAATGATAAACTTCTGTGATCAGGTTGGAATTGATCTTCGATTCTCCTCGATACATCATCCTAGGACCAATGGCCAGGTGGAAGCAGCAAATAGGCAAATTCAGCAGCTTCTGATGAAGAGAGTCTTGAATCAAAGAGGGAATTGGGCAGAACAACTCCCTTCCATCCTTTGGACTCTCCGCACTACTCCGTCTTCAACCACGGGGGAGACACCATTCAAATTATCTCATGGCTCGGAAGCAGTCGTCCCTATTGAATTTGAGGTGGTCACTCCCAGAGTTGTATATGCAAAGGAAGGAGGAGAAGCATGGATAGATGATAATGATGAAGCTATCAAATACAGTCTGGATTTGACCGAAGAGCTTCAGGATGAGGCAACAATCAGGCAGGAGGAAGTAAAAAGGAGAATGGCAAAATACTTTGACAGAAATGTCAGGGTTAAACATTTTGTAGTTGGGGATGTTGTATTAAAGAATGTTGATGCCGCAGCCAGGGCAGGTAACGTCGGAAAGCTGAATCCCAACTAGGCAGGGCCTTTCATTGTCAAAGAAGTACTAAAGAGCGATGCTTATTGCCTCCAGACAAGCGAAGGAGAGGGCATCTCACACACCTTGAGCGGTGACGATCTCAAACTGTTCTATCCTTAAAATGTCTTCTTCATTTCTTGCATTTTTTGGATATTTCAATAAAAAGCCCCACACTAACACTTCTTCATGTCTGGTGATTCTTTTTACACTTTTTTATATATCTCCCTTACTGAACCGCGGAGACATCGCTAAGTTCTGCTCGAACCCCCTCGGATTGTAGTCATTAGCGTAAAACCACGAAGATCATGTGTAGCAGGGAGTTTTCGCACGTGTGTAGTGGTAGCTTGACAATTCCCATGCGGTGGTCTTCAGAACCTTGGATCCCGGCTGATATCTAACACACCCCTGCATCAAGGGAGGTCTAGGTGAATGTTAGCTCTATCATGCCCCGAGAGGGATATAGCTACAGATTTGATGATCTTTCTGAGGAAAGTGATGGTTTGGTTTGGATTGTTCTTTTTAATTAATTTGGTTTGCGCAACCTTTATATGACGAGATTAGAGTTAGGCAGGTGTTTCCAAAGAGTCTCGCATGTACTCCTACTTTGAGAAATTAACCGTTATCCTATCGAAGGATAGAAGTAACGATCTTTTTCTTCTTTCAGAATATTGACGATTACACACCGACTACAACGCCGAATTCTATTGATTTTTTAAAACAGCAAAGGAGAGTTTTGCAAGTTTCGGATTTGAAAAGTGTTTGTTTAAATTTTAATCCAAATTAACCATAAAATAAAGGCAAGTATACCTTATCGTGAGTAATACATGATATTTTGTTTTAGAAAATATCGAGGTCGTATATTTCCGCGGATCGTGTTGATTAAGCTACTTTGAGGAACAAACTATTATTTTATCGGAATAAGTTTTTTGTGTGGGTTTTTAAAAGCAAACGATAGTAAGCGTATAACTAGAGTTCTAAATGATGATAAAAATTAGCACCCGATGTCGAATTACCTTGAGACGAAAATAGTCTTTTTTAGAAGTAAAAGATATGACTTTTTAAAACATTAAAACGGCTTGGCCGTGGAGGTTCCATAATGATGAACGCTCCTCTCTCGAGGGTACGCCCACTTGAGATTATGAATATTCGACCATCGAATCTTCTTAATACTCGCTTTATGTTGTGAACCCCGATATTGGGTTTTTACTTCCAATTCGGGAGACTTACCTCATCCTCTCTCGAGGGTAGAGCGCACTTCTCTTTACCCGTGAGCGATCAGTCCGTACGCACGAGCCTCTCGGCTAACTAGTGTACGGAGACAGAAATGAAAACCACACATCGATTATGTGGCTCCACTCAACGTTATTCTCGGGTAAACCTTAAGCGTTAATTATTTTAGAAAGAGATGTTTTAATTTTTAGAAAAACTATTTTTGGGTCCTAATGCTCTTCGACATCGTGCGCTAAAGGAAATTAGCCACTCATCGGAATGGGGACGACATTAATAATTAGAAAATACATGTTTAATTATTTAAGCGAATATAAGCGGATAAAAAGGGAAATAAAAAAAGACTTATATAAAAGTAGTAATAATATCCGTCCCAACCGTCTTAATCAAGCGCTAAAGAAACTTAGCCTCTCATCCGGGATGGAGGTGGTATAAACAGTTATATAAGGACTGAAATAAAGCTAAGTTACAAAAAAGAAAAACACTATCTCATATACGTACGCACTCTACTTGTAATAAAAAGACTGAATCGAAAGAAAGCGTTTAAACGAAAGCGATAAATAAAGCGTTGAAGAAAGCGATAAACTATTTTTATGAAAGCAATAAACCTAAATTATTAAAGCAATAAACTAAGTTATGAAAGCAATAAAACTATTCTCATACACACACACACTAACATAAATAAAAAAAGAAGATGATCCAAATGAGAAAACAATATTTTATTTCTAAAAGGCGAAAATTACAAACGATCATAAACTTATTTGCATAAAGAAAACTCACATTCACTCAAAAGAACTCAAATACATTAACAAGAACTCAAAATTTGGATGATATTTCCTTCAGCCGAGCCCCTCTATTTAAAGGCAAAATTTTATTTTTACACGCCCTAGGTCACGGGCGTGACTTGGATGTCACGGCCGTGACGTAGGGCGTGACATTTGCGCATGCTTTAGGGGTCGCATCCGCCATCTTCTGGAAGGTTTGGCCGTCAAACATGGCTGCACACTGGCGTGACCTGCAGTGTCACGGCCGTGATAGTGGGCGACAGTTTATTAGCAGCATGGGCGTGACTTTGGGGTTGGCGGTGGATTCGTTGAATGCTTGGATAGAGAGTTCGTCGAACACAGCTTCAGGTTTTATCGATCGCAGGGCAAAGAGCTTTCGTCGAACGCAGCTTGGAGAGCTTTCGTCGAACGCAGCTCAGAGAGCTTTCGTTGAACGCAGCTCGGAGAGCTTTTGTCGAACGCAGCTCGGAGAGCTTTCGTCGAACGCAGCTCGATTTTCATCGAACGCAGGGGCAGAGGGCGTTCGTCGAACGCAGTTCGACTTTTGTCGAACGCAGCTTGCCTTTCGTCGAACGTAGATTGAGAGGTTCGCATTTTTAAAATTACACGCCCTTGGGTCACGGGCGTGACATGTTGTCACGGGCGTGACTCAGGGCGTGACTTGAGAAAAATTGCCAAAATCTGCAAAAACAAAAAAAAATAAAGCTCAGTTAGTAACAAAAAATGATAAAACAAGCAATTTATTCATTAATTTACATAGAAAATTAACAATATTAATTAAAATTATACTAATAATTATACTAAAAATACATATATTTTATTACTTATCAAATACCCCCATACTTAAGCTTTTGCTATTCCAGAGCAAAAGTAAGAGAGATCTATATGGGATTAACATAAGTTCTAATTTTTAGCTATTGTTTTATTTTAATCATAAGAGACTGAAAAATAAAAATTCGGAGTAATAAGAGTTAATTCCTAAATTATGCAAATGATTTAAGTAGAACGAAATGTCATAGCCAAAAGACTTCTTAATTAACCAAATATCAAACAAAATTGCAATCATTAGTAAACAAGATTAGATCGAAATTATAATAACCTTTGTTTAAAGAAATGTGAAGGAAAAATATATGTTACTAATTATGCTCTCAAATGATTTTTTGAATTAGAACTAGAAACAATAATTTGGCTAAGGGAAAAGGGGTAAAAAGCCTTGGCAAAAAGAAGAGTTTTAGGGGTGATGGTTTTATTCGTCCACCCCTTCATTTTAGTTTTGTTTTTGGTGTTCCTATGAGGGAAAACTAATTAATTTTTATTAACCCAATGCCTATGTTTACGGAACGAAATCTTATTCCCATTGACATAAGAACTTTTAAAGTATTAATTGGGTGCCTATGTTTACGGAACGAACTCTTATTCCCATTGACATAAGATCTTTTTCTTCTTTTAAAAATTTTTATTTGCCATGCTAAATTGGTGTATACAAGGGGTTTTCAAGAGAAATTCTAGAATAATAAAAAAAGTTTTGAGAGCAACCTTAGTAATTTGAATATTCCTAGATTCCTAAAGACATAAATAAATTTGAAATTCTAGAGGTAATTTGAAATTCTAGATTCCTAAAGACTTTATCGGGATTTTAACTTACCCGGAAAAAGACGAAGGCATGAATTATAAAGAAGGACAAGATCGCCCAGCGCAAATGTTTTGAGAAATTTTATTTTGCGATCATGGTAGAACTTAGAACGCTCCTTATAAAATTTATTACTGTCATAAGCATTCGCACACCATTCATCGAGTTCATTTAGTTGGAATTTCCTATTCTCGGAGGCTAAGTTCGAATCGAGATATAAAAATTTTAAGGCCCAAAAAGCGCGGTGCTCTAACTCTACAGGTAAATGGCATGCTTTGTCGTAGACTAATCGATAGGGCGTACAACCGATAGCGATCTTGTATGTCGTACGATATGCCCACAACGCATCGTCGAGTTTGACGGACCAATCTTTCCTATTTAAAGAAACGGTTTTCTCCAAAATGCGTTTAATCTCACGATTTACTACCTCTACTTGGCCGCTTATTTGGGGGTGATAGGCGGTGGCAAGCTTGTGTGTGACGCCATATTTAGATTAATTTTTTGAAAACTGGGCGTTGCAGAAGTGCGTACCCCTATCACTAACTATTACACGGGGAATGCCAAAGCGAGAAAATAATTTATTTAGAAAATGGACGACGACTCGCGCATCATTGTTGGGCAGAGCTTGCGCTTCCGCCCACCTAGATACGTAGTCGACCGCCACTAAAATATAGCGATTATTAAAAGAAGAAGGTAGGGGGTCTAAAAATCTATGCCCCACAGATCGAAGATTTCGCACTCGAGAAAAAGGTTTTGGGGCATCTCGTCATGACGAGAGATGTTACCCGATCGCTGGCAGCTATCGCATTTACTCACAAAAGTGCGAGCATCCTTAAAGAGAGTGGGCCAATAAAAGCCCGACTCTAAAGCTTTCCGCACGGTCCGGTTGGCTTGATAATGCCCTCCAGCCGGCCCTCGTGGCAGTGTCGCAAAATTTGCGCACCCTCCTCACTTAAAACACATCTTCACACCACTTGGTACGCGCAGACTCGAAAGAGAAAGGGGTCCTCCCAAAAGTAGTTTTTCAAATCAGAAAAGAATTTCTTCTTTTGCTGAGTCGAAAAATCTTTTGGAAGGACCCGTGCGACTAGATAGTTCGCATAATCTACGAACCAAGGGGTGGAAGAAGTTTTTATATTATTTAAAATTAACAGGCGCTCTTCAGGAAATCGATCACCTATTTCGGGTTCGACGAGCGCTTCCGCGAAGGGTGGTTCTAAACGTGAGAGGTGGTCGGCTGCTAAATTTTCAGCCCCCTTCTTATCCTGGATCTCTAAGTTAAATTCTTGTAAAAGGAGGATCCATCGAAGCAAGTGGGGCTTGGCATCAACTTTGGCCAAGAGATATTTTAGGGCGGAGTGATCAGTGAAAACGATTACGTGTGAAAGTGTTACGTAAGGCCTGAATTTATCAAAAGCAAAGACGACGACAAGAAGTTCCTTTTCGGTTGTTGTATAGTTAGCTTGTGCGGCATTGAGTGTGCGAGAAGCATAATATATTAGATGAAAATATTTATTTACGCGTTGGCCTAAGATGTCTCCTACCGCGATATCGCTCGCATCGAACATAATCTCGAACGGAAGGGACCAATCTGGCGCCACCAGAATTAGAGAATTGATAAGTTGCTTCTTTATAAAATTAAATGCCTATACGCAGGTCGTGTCAAAAATAAATGGGGAATCCTTTTCCAGGAGGTGAGTTAGCGGTTTTGTTATTTTTGAAAAATCTTGAATAAACCGCCGATAAAAACCTGCGTGGGCGAGAAAACTTCGAATAGATTTTACGTTCGAAGGAACAGGAAGTTGTTCAATTATAGCGACTTTGGCCTTATCGACCTCCATCCCCTTGGTAGAAATTTTATGGCCGAGGACTAAACCCTCTCGGACCATGAAGTTGCATTTCTCCCAGTTCAAGACTAAGTTCGTCTCTTCGCACCGCTGGAGGACTCTATCTAAATTTTTTAGACAATTTGTAAAAGAGCTTCCAAAGATGGAGAAGTCATCCATGAAGACTTCCATTATGTCTTCTACTAGCTCGCCAAATATCGCCAGCATACATCTTTGGAATGTAGCTGGCGCGTTATAGAGGCCAAATGGCATCCTTCGATATGCGAAGGTGCCGAAAGGGCAAGTAAAAGTGGTTTTTTCTTGGTCCTCAGGGGAAATAGGGATTTGGAAAAATCCCGAGAGACCATCAAGAAAGCAGTAAAAAGGATGACCAGAGAGACGCTCTAGGATTTGATCAATAAACGGCAACAGGAAGTGGTCTTTTCTGGTGGCATCATTTAGTTTTCGGTAATCGATGCGCACCCTCCAACCCGTAACAGTACGAGTTGGGATTAATTCATTAATCGTGTTTGCCACGACCGTTATACCGCCTTTTTTAGGGACGACTTGTACGGGGCTTACCCACGTACTGTTGGATATAGGATAGATAATCCCTGCATCGAGGAGTTTAATAATTTCAGTCTTAACGACTTCCCGTATGTTCGGGTTAAATCGCTGTTGAGGCTGAATAGTTTTGCGGGGGTTTTCTTCGAGAAAAATTTTGTGGGAGCAGAATGAGGGGTTAATTCCCATGATATCAGAAATTTGCCATGCAATTGCACGGCGATGTTTAGACAAAACCTCAATCAATTCGGAGGTTTCCGAATCAGTTAAAGTGGATGATATTATAACCGGAAGTTTCATGTTCGCTGCTAGAAAAACATATTTTAAATGGTCGGGGAGTTGCTTAAGCTCCAAGACCGGGGGTTCTTCATAAGATGTGGAGATTTTTAACTCTTTCGAATCGAAAGGCTCGAAGGGTGAATCTTGCGATAATTCATCCAAAGGAGGTTGATTTGCCAGATTCGAATCGTTTATCATTAAAGATAACAATTCCGAAAGAGAAGAACACTCATCCTCAAACGCGGATTCCAAATTAAAGCAGGAATCATCATTCGATAGTGAGCTCCGAATGGAGGGGTTGATATGCAAAGTAACTTCATTGTCTCCAACCCGAAGGAGGAGGCGGCCGTTACTGACATCGATTAACGTGCGGGAGGTTGCGAAGAATGGGCGACCGAGAATGATATGCACCTCAGCGTCCTCCTCTATGTCCAGGATGACAAAGTCTACCGGGAAGATAAACTTGTCGACCTTGACCAGAACATCCTCCACTACCCCTATCGGGTACTTTACCGAGCGATCCGCGAGTTGGATGCTCATCTTAGTCGGGCTTGGGATGCCCAAATCAAGTTTTTTGAAAAGGGAGAAAGGCATCAAGTTGATGCTAGCTCCCAAGTCTGCTAGAGCGTACTTTATTAACACATTGCCGAAGAGGCACGGGATGGAGAATCGTCCTGGGTCATTCAGTTTTGGCGGCAATTTGTTAAGGAGCACAGTCGAGCATTCCGCGTTAAGGGAAACACGCGAAACATCTTCGAGTCGCTTTTTATTAGAAAGCAACTCATTAAGATATTTCGCGTATTTCGGCATCTGGGAGAGTGCCTCGCAGAAAGGAACGTTTATATGGATTTGTTTTAAAATTTGTAAAAAAATTTTATAATGCTCGTCCTTCCGCTCGTTGTTTATTTTTGAAGGATAAGGAAGGGATGGGCTAAAAACGTTTGGCACAGTCGGAATACTCGTTGTATTATCTATCGAGAGAGAGGGTGGAGGGGTCGGTGTCGAAACATGTACCTTGGGCTCAACCCGTTTTGGGGAGGTTACCTCCTTGCCGCTGCGAAGGTTTATGGCGTTGGCATTTTCTCGGGGGTTTGGCTCCATGTTCCCTGGTAGAGCTCCATATGGCTGCTCAGAGACTGTCTTTGCCAACTGTCCCACCTGATTTTCCAAGTATTTAATCGATCCGGTAATATTTTGGATATTTGACTCGGTGGATGCAACGTATTTAGCAAAGATATCTTCGAGCGGTGAAGGTTTTGGAGGTGGAGGCTGAAATCCGTTCGGAAATCATTGCGGAAATCCTTGCGGATTTACAATTGCGGTCCTCTGAGCATTGTTAGGATTGCTCCAGGAAAAATTTGGGTGGTTCCTCCTACCCGGATTATAATTATTACTATACGGATTGTTATTAGGGTTGAAGGGGGGCCTAACTGGGTTGCCTAGGTAATCTACAGTTTCTTCGACAAAAGTATTATTATTATTATTATTATTGTTATTAAGCCAAGCGGGAGTGGAGGAGAAAGCAGTCATCTCCGCCACTTACTTACTTAGCCGCTTTACTTGCGAGGCTAGGTGAGCAGTGTGTTGGAACCTTAGCTTTTGATTTGAGTTAGGATCCATCCTTTTTGTCAATAAGTCATCTAATAACTCAGATCAATTTCATTAAGTAAGAAAACTAAGGAAACATAAATTAAATATGATGCGATCGAATCGGAGAATATACATAAGAAAATAATATAAGCTCCCTGCGTTCGACGAATGTCGAACGACGCTCGACAAATTCTAGCCAGCCAGCGCTCGATAAATTCTAGCCAGCCAGCGCTCGACAAATTCTAGCCAGCTAGCGCTCGACAAATTTCCAGCCGAACAGCGTTTGACGTATTCAATCAGATTAATCTCAGCGGCCATGCATTCTCTGAACGGCGCTCAACAAACTCAAACTCAACGGTCGACAAATTGTCAGCAAATATTCTTATACAGCTGTACTAACATTATTATACATGCTTTTCTGATATAGCCGTTGCAGGAAATAAAAGTTTATAGCCGTTTGCAGAAGAGTAAAAGACGGAAACTCCTCTTCTCAAGGAATAAAATTAAAGAGACTTTATCTCTTTCCCTATTCCCAGCAAGAATTCAAAAGCCTTCTCCAGATTTTATATATTAACGAAAAGAGCAGAAAATATACATAGAGATAGAGAGAAATAGGAACATAGACAGAGTACACACAGATACAAAAAGAAGCAGATCTATTCTTGTTTATCTTCCTTTTGCTAACATCTTCTTGCATATCACATAAATCCTGAGACACAAATCTCAACCATTTGCTCAGGATCATCACTACATAAGAAGAAAGGAGTGTGTGTATAATCAAGAGAAGAGAACTCCAGAACTGTCATCAACTTATATCAGACAGGGGGAGCTCTTCAACATCTTCATCAGGATCCATTCAACTTAAAATCAGGATCTTCAAGAGTCTTCTCATACAGAGAAGAACAACAAAACTTTCTATTTTTCCTTTTATTTCTTCCACCTCTTGTACAGGGTTATAACTCCCTTCAAAAGTTAACTCCCCGTGACAGGGCACCTTAGCAAAAACCTGCATCTTGGTTAGAGCACCTTATCAACAACTCACCTGGTGTGTGGACACCTTATCAAAATCACTTTGGTGTGAGGGCACCTTATCAACAACCTCCTAGTGGATTCCTACCAGTGGGTAGAAGAGTAGATGTACTCAGTTGAGGGGAACTACTATACATCTTGTGTCATCTGTGAATTGCGTGTTTGTTTTATGTTTTTATTTTCCTGTGCTGTGTTTATTTCTATGCACTTATAGTGTTTGTGTTTATTACTCAGCAAACTCATATATATAAATATATATATATATATCACTCACTTTGAAATAAAAAAATTAAGCAAAATCTTTTATAAAGTTAAACAAGAACTAAACCTCCACTTTCAATTAGTATCAGAGGTAGGTTGATCTTTTTACAGGTTAACACCTGGATCACAAAGATCAATTAGTTCTTATGTTTTAATTCATGGCACAAGTAGATTATTTAATCACTAGTCCACCTATTTGCAACTTGGATAGATTTTCTTTATGGCAAATTAGAATTAAATTATATGTGAATGCCATAGATGAAGAAATTTTCAATTCCATTTTGACAGGACCTTCTTCTTCACAATCATCAACAGATGCTCAAGAAAAACTGAAAGGTGCTGATGCAAAGGCTATGGACATTTTAGCCCAATCAATGTCAAATGACATTCATCAACAAGTTGCTGACTGCACCTCAGCTAGAGCAATCTGGAACTCCCTCACAAGGATGGTGGCTGAACTGCTTTAACTAACTATATATTTGATGCAGAACCACCACCTAGTCTAAGTGAAGAGGAAGAAGAAAAAGAACAGAAAGCTAGGGATTTCTGCATGTTAGCCATATATGGGTCAAACTACAAAACAGATGCAGAAATCGAATCGGAAAAGCTTGAGGTAACTGAGGTAACTCAAACCTATAATTTTACCTCTATTCAAGTTAAATCTGATTTTAAATTAACTCTTACAGATTTAATAAAATATGACATAGAAATCAAGGAGTCAACAAATATAAATAATTTAACTCCTGAAATTAATAAACTAAAAGAAAATTTAAAAATATCAAAAGAAATTTTCTTGAAAAATAAATTTGAACATATTTCTAAAGAAAAAGAAATTAATTATGTTCAACTGATTCAAGAAAATTTTTCAAACTTATATTTCAATGAAATAAAAAGGCTAATATATTTCAAATGCTAAACCTTTCAACTCTAATAAAAATCTACAGAAACTCCCTAATTAATTATCAAAAAGTTTTTCACCATTAAACTCCATTCCTAATTAAATAAGCAAATATAAAATTCATTTGAATGTAAAAATGTCAGATAACTTCAATGTTCTTACAGATCTTCTCCAAATTATGTTGAGCATTCTACTGTAGTTGCATTGATTAGAAATAATCAGAAGCACTGAGTGTGAGTCTCCTCTGATAAGGGGATTCTTAAAGAAGGAAGGTATCAGACAAAATCCTTATTCCTTAAAATTCATTAAAGGTTACTGCAATTGAAAATTTTAATTCAGAACTTAAGAAATCAAAATCTAGGAAAGCAGAGTTGCTCAAATAATTTAAAAAGGATGAAAAATTATTAAAGCCAAGTGAGAGAGAAAATGAGAAAATCAGAGAAACCAAGTGAGAGAGAAAAGGAGAAATATAAATTAAAACTGTCGGCATCCTAAACCAAATAGGGGGAGACCACCAGGCCACTAGTTTTAATTTGATTTAGGATCCCAACTCAAATAGGGGGAGATTGTTGGAACCTTAGCTTTTGATTTGAGTTAGGATCCATCCTTTTTGTCAATAAGTCATCTAATAACTCAGATCAATTTCATTAAGTAAGAAAACTAAGGAAACATAAATTAAATATGATCCGATCGAATCGGAGAATATACATAAGAAAATAATATAAGCTCCTTGCGTTCGACGAATATCGAACGACGCTCGACAAATTCTAGCCAGCCAGCGCTCGACAAATTCTAGCCAGCCAGCGCTCGACAAATTCTAGCCACCCAGCGCTCGACAAATTTCCAGCCGAACAACGTTCAACAAATGGCGAGCAGCGTTCAACGTATTCAATCAGATTAATCTCAGCGGCCAGGCATTCTCTGAACGACGCTCGACAAACTCAAACTCAACAGTCGACAAATTGTCAGCAAATATTCTTATACAGCTGTACTAACATTATTATACATGCTTTTTTGATATAGCCGTTGCAGGAAATAAAAGTTTATAGCCGTTTGCAGAAGAGTAAAAGACGGAAACTCCTCTTCCCAAGGAATAAATTTAAAGAGACTTTATCTCTTTCCCTATTCCCAGCAAGAATTCAAAAGCCTTCTCCAGATTATATATTAAACAAAAGAGCAGAAAATATACATAGAGATAGAGAGAAATAGGAACATAGACAGAGTACATACAGATACAAAAAGAAGCAGATCTATTCTTGTATATCTTCCTTTTGCTAACATCTTCTTGTAGATCACATAAATCCTGAGACACCAATCTCAACCATTTGCTCAGGATCATCACTACATAAGAAGAAAGGAGTGTGTGTATAATCAAGAGAAGAGAACTCCAGAACTGTCATCAACTTACATCAGACAGGGGGAGCTCTTCAACATCTTCATCAGGATCCATTCAACTTAAAATCAGGATCTTCAAGAGTCTTCACATACAGAGAAGAACAACAAAACTTTCTGTTTTTCCTTTTATTTCTTCCACCTCTTGTACAGGGTTATGACTCCCTTCAAAAGTTAACTCCAGGTGACAGGGCACCTTAGCAAAAACCTGCATCTTAGTTAGAGCACCTTATCAACAGCTCACCTGGTGTGTGGACACCTTATCAAAATCACCTTGGTGTGATGGCACCTTATCAACAACCTCCTAGTAGATTCCTACCAGTGGGTAGAAGAGTAGATGTACCCAGTTGAGGGGAACTACTATACATCTTATGTCATCTGTGAATTGCGTGTTCGTTTTATGTTTTTATTTTCCTGTGCTGTGTTTATTTCTATGCACTTATAGTGTTTGTGTTTATTACTCAGCAAACTCATATATATAAATATATATATCACTCACTTTGAAATAAAAAAAAATTAAGCAAAATCTTTTAAACAGATAAACAAGAACTAAACCTCCACTTTCACAGTGGCATCCACTTCATAAATCCTGGCCGGTTTGGCAAGGCGAGATCTAGGCGCTTTCCATTGATAGGCGTTCATGGCCATTTCCTCGAACAGAGCTTGGGCGGCCGCCGATGTTTTGTTGTTTAACGTTCCCCCGGCGGCTGCATCGATCATCTGTCGCGTGGAAAAATTTAGGCCATTATAAAATGTCTGGACCTGTAGCCAGGACGGTAGCACATGATGAGGACATCTACGCAGGAACTCTTTAAAACGCTCCCAAGTCTCATAGAGAGACTCAGAATCGTATTGAATGAAAGAGGCGATATGCGTACGTAACTTAGCGGTTTTTGACGGGGGAAATATTTAGTTAAAAAGTGTTCCGTCAATTGTGCCCATATGGTTATGGATCCTCTGGGAAGAGAAGTTAACCACGCTTTTGCCTTCGTCCGCAGTGAAAATGGAAATAAGCGTAAACGAATGGCGTCGTCAGTAACGCCATTAATTTTAAATGTATCGCATATTTCTAAAAAGTTAGAAAGATGTAAATTCGGATCCTCATCTGGCAAACCGTCAAATTGGACTGACTGTTGTACCATTTGAATGATGCTAGATTTTATTTCAAAATTATTATTAGCCACAGTTGGGCGCGTTATACTCGATCCGGTATCTTCCAGATTTGGCCTGGCATAATATGCCATGGTCCGTGGCGGGGCCACATCTGGAATTTGATCCGCCATAGGTTCAGTGTAAGTATCTCCGATAGACTCTTCAGGAAATTCGAGTAAGCTTTGATCGCAAAGTCGGAGGCGCTCGTGAAGAGTGCGCTCGATTTCGGGGTCAAAAGGAATATTCGAATCGTCCGAGGAGTTTCCTCGGGTCATATACTAATAATAAAAATGATATATTTTTTTGGCTTTTTGTAATATTTTTTTGTTTAATTTTTTGTAGATATATTTTTTTATATATTTTTTTAATATATATGATAAAAGTAATAGTAATTCCTTGTTTCAAATAACAACACTAACTGTCCCCGGCAACGGCGCCAAAAACATGATGGTTTGGTTCAGATTGTTCTTTTTAATTAATTTGGTTTGCGCAACCTTTATATGATGAGATTAGAGTTAGGCAGGTGTTTCCAAAGAGTCTCGCAAGTACTCCTACTTTGAGAAATTAACCGTTATCCTATCGAAGGATAAAAGTAACGATCTTTTTCTTCTTTTGGAATATTGACGATTACACCCCGACTACAACGCTGAATTCTATTGATTTTTTAAAATAGCAAAGGGGAGTTTTGCAAGTTTTGGATTTGAAAAGTTTTTGTTTAAATTTTAATCGAAATTAACCATATAATAAATGCAAGTATACCTTTTCGTGAGTAATACAGGATATTTTGTTTTAGAAAATATCGAGGTCGTATATTTCCGCGGATCGTGTTGATTAAGCTACTTTGAGGAAAGAACTATTATTTTATCGGAATAAGTTTTTAGTGTGAGTTTTTAAAAGCAAACGATAGTAAGCGTATAACTAGAGTTCTAAACGATGATAAAAATTAGCACCCGATGTTGAATTACCTTGAGACGAAAATAGTCTTTTTTAGAAGTAAAAGATATGACTTTTTAAAACATTAAAACGGCTTGGCCGTGGAGGTTCCATAATGATGAACGCTCCTCTCTCGAGGGTACGCCCACTTGAGATTATGAATATTCGACCATCGAATCTTCTTAATACTCGCTTTATGTTGTGAACCCCGCTATTGGGTTTTTACTTCCAATTCGGGAGACTTACCTCATCCTCTCTCGAGGGTAGAGCACACTTCTCTTTACCCGTGAGCGATCAGTCCGTACACACGATCCTCTCGGCTAACTAGTGTACGGAGACGGAAATGAAAACCACACATCGATTATGTGGCTCCACTCAACGTTATTCTCGGGTAAACCTTAAGCGTTAATTATTTTAGAAGAGGTGTTTTAATTTTTAGAAAAACTATTTTTTGGGTCCTAATGCTCTTCGACATCGTGCGCTAAAGGAAATTAGCCACTCATCGGAATGGGGACGGCATTAATAATTAGAAAATACATGTTTAATTATTTAAGCGAATATAAGCGGATAAAAAGGAAAAAAAGACTTATATTAAAGCAGTAATAATATCCGTCCCAACCGTCTTAATCAAGCGCTAAAGAAACTTAGCCTCTCATCCGGGACGGGGGTGGTATAAACAGTTATATAAGGACTGAAATAAAGCTAAGTTACAAAAAAGAAAAACATTATCTCATATACGCACGCACTCTACTTGTAATAAAAAGACTGAATCGAAAGAAAGTGTTTAAACAAAAGCGATAAATAAAGCGTTAAAGAAAGCGATAAACTATTTTTATGAAAGCAATAAACCTGAATTATGAAAGCAATAAACTAAGTTATGAAAGCAATAAAACTATTCTCATACACACACACAAACATAAATAAAAAAGGAAGATGATCCTAATGAGAAAACAACATTTTATTTCTAAAAGGCGAAAATTACAAACGAACATAAACTTAATTGCATAAAGAAAACTCACATTCACTCAAAAGAACTCAAATACATTAACAAGAAATCAAAATTTGGATGATATTTCCTTCAGCTGAGCCCCTCTACTTATAGGCAAAATTTTATTTTTACACGCCCTAGGTCACGGGCGTGACTTGGATGTCACGACCGTGACTTAGGTCGTGACATTTGCGCGTGCTTTAGGGGTCGCATCCACCGTCTTCTGGAAGGTTTGGCCATAAAACATGGCTGCACACGGGCGTGACCTGCAGTTTCACGGCCGTGACAGGGGGCGGCAGTTTATCAGTAGCATGGGCGTGACTTTGGGGCTGGCGGTGGATTCATCGAACGCTTGGATAGAGAGTTTATCGAACGCAGCTCAGGTTTCGTCAATCGCAGCTCAGGTTTCGTCGATCGCAGGGCAGAGACCTTTCATCGAACACAGCTTGGAGAGCTTTCATCGAACGCAACTCAAAGAGCTTTCGTCGAACGCAGCTCGGAGAGCTTTCGTCGAACGCAGCTTGAATGACCACTGATGTACTCACAGCTGCCATTTAAGTATCCAAATCCCTTTGAACAACTGAGGAAGGCTCCACCTAAATAGTTGTTGCATCTGGGGAATTCTCCCTCTCATCTCAAGGATCCCCCTGGATCTGTGCTTGTTAGATTATAGTAGCTTGGTCAGGAGCTTCATTGGCATCACCTTTATTTTGTCCACTCAGCTCTAGGACAGGTCTTTCTTCCTCCAAAATGTTCTCCCCCTTCTTAACCTTGCTGGCCAGAGAGGTTAAAAATTCCTTTGTGACCATGGAGGAAGAAATAAAATCTTTGAGGCTCTGAAAAGATCTTTTAAAACTTAATAGCTCACCCTCCATTTGTGAGTATTTTCTATCAAACTTTCTATCCTGAGATGCCACCTGGTCTGCAAAGGTGGAGGAGGCTATGGCCACAACTTTGGAAATGACCTGCTCAAGATCAATTAGTGGAGTATGAGATGCAGAAAGAGGAGGTGATGGATGTCAGTCTTCTTGGATAGGGGATAGAGGATGGTAAATGTCAGGTGAGAAATGAACTGATGGTGGTGGAGGTGGAGACAGTGGATAAGGGATAGAGGATGGTAAATGTCAGGTGAGATGCAGAAAGAGGAGGTGATGGATGTCAGTCTTCTTGGATAGGGGATTGAGGATGGTAGATGTTAGGTGAGAAATGAACTGATGGTGGTGGAGGTGGAGATAGTGGATAATCTGGAATGACAGTGGATGGTAGTTGATGAGGGATTTGGTGAGATGGCTCAGGGGCTGAAGTGTATGGTAAGGAATAATGTATCTGATGTTGTTGTTGTTATTGTTATGGGGAATGTTGGGCTGGAGCATCATCCTGATGGATATTTGGAACATTGTCCAGTGGTGGTGGAGAGTGAGGAGGAGGGACAACATCCCTTGGAGGGTCTGGTATGTGCCTTTCTAGCTCTTGAGGAGGAGGAGGAGAGACTGGGGCTTGACCAGGCTTCACAACTTGCCTGGTCCACTTAGAAAAGATTCCAATGTTAATCCTTTTCCTAAGAGGAATGGGCACTCCCTTTGACTTGCAAATGCTTGAGTAATGTTGAAAAAGCACTTGGCTCATTATTCTCATATAAGCATTTTCTTTATTAGCATACTTATGCCCAATCATCTTTAGGAGGCATCTCCCCCAATTTATCTTCTTCTTGAGGACAAGAGTGCCCATAATCTGTATCTGTTGCATTGAGATTGCATCATTGGCTGAGATTTTGCACAATAGGACTTTCCCAACAATGTCAGCCAAGAATCTATATTCTTCAACCAAGTCGATCTTCTTCAGATTTATAGGTCTGTCTTTCTTAAATTGCATAATCTCCAGGACATTTTTTGTCTCCTCTCCTGTCAGTTCTTTTGAGTCATTTCCAGTAGGTAGATCAAATGCTTGGGTTAAAAGCTCATCAATTATACTGATATCTTGTCCAGAAACTGTCTTTTGAAGGGACCCATCATCTGCAACCTGTACACTATCCTTGAACTCCATAAGTTCTACATCTAGAATCTTACACCTTGTTGAAATAAGCTTAGTCAGGCCAGCCTCCTGAAATAAGCCAAGTATTACTTTGAAGCTTTCGGCAGCTGCGCTGAACGAATCAACATCTACATCAAATCCTGAGTTAACCTTGGGTGGAGCCATTTGAATAGATGTACATACAGAGAAAAATAGAAAATGAAAGAGAGAGCACAGGAGTCCTGGAGAACAAGAGAGCAAGAGAGCAAGAGGAGGAAAATTCGAAAGCGCAGAGATTTATACGCGGAAGTTGCTTAAAAGAAGACGATTCGTCGCAACTTAGCATTTATGTTGACGCACGATCGATAAAGATTAGTATTTGGCGCGCAATAATAAATCAAGAATGCTTCTAGAAGCAATTCTGGGCGCGCATCCATTTCGACATTGCGTCGAATCATATTCGACGTTATTCAGTAGACGCAGTAGCTTTCTGGAGATTGATCACCAAACCTTAAGTCGACGTAGTCCAGTCGAATTTGCATCTATTCGCAATCGAATCAGCCTCGACTTTGATCAGTGGCCAATCAATACGACACATATGTTGATAGGAACTCAACGCTGCGTCGAGATCTTATTCGAACTATTCACTATGCGTGCTTCTTGACGCTGGCGTCGTTTAGAAATCGATGGTACGTCAACTTCTATTCGACGCACCTCTGAATAAACAGATCTATTTTCTTTGGAAAATTCTTGCTGTTTTTCCCAGCAATTAAGTTTATTGAAAATAGTTTATAATATTAATATTATAAGTTATAAGGAAAAAGAATCAAGGCATAATTCACTCCCTTGAATGAAGTTTGTTCCTTATCCTTGACCTACATATTCCTTCTCACTCCATTTTCTCCTGAGTGGGACCCTACCTAACCCTGCACAAGTAAATCAAACATTAGAAGGAACCCAGGTTACCTTGGGCCCTTTGCTTTTACCATTGTAGGGTTCACTGAAGGAATAAATAGGTCTTTCATGATACCTTTTGGGATGATAGGGAATGCATTTCCCAAACCTCTTGGCTTTATACTTAAAGTGAGTGTAAAATGTATCTACATATAACAAATCAGCAGAATGTTTTATTATCTTAAGTTTTGCTCTAACCTTTTGGTTGTTGTTATTTAAATTCTCAACATTGTTCTTTCCTAAAGTTTTTCCTTTCTTATTCTGATGTATTTTAGTAGGTTTATTTATCATATCTGGATGACTGTTATACTGACCCTTGAATGGTGCACTCTTCTTACTTGGTCGATATTCACTAGGTCTGACAAATGACACTGGATTTTTCCAGGCAGGTTTTCTAGGTGCTTCAGTAGCTTTCAAATCAAGGGTCCTTTGGACAGGAGCTGGAGAGGTCTCCTTTTCTTCAGCCTCAGCCCTGTTCTTCAGAAGCATTTCATATGACTTAAGCTTTCCTAGCAAAGCTTCAGTTGAGATATCTCTGTGGCATCTGGACTCTCTAATTGCCCGGATTCTTGAATCCCATGTGCTAGGGAAGCACATGAGAATCTTTTCATTAATTTCAGTAATGGATATTTCCTCGTCTAAGCCTCTGAGCTCATTAATGGTAAGACTGAATCTGTCATACATATCAGCAACAGATTCTTCAGATTTCTTTTGAAAGTTATCATACTGGGATATGAGAAGGGACTTTTTGTCATTTCTTTCATCAGCACTTCTTTCCACCATTGTGGTGAGTGAGTCCCAAATTTCTTTTGCTGATTGGCATTCAGCAACCTTCTGAAAAATGTCATCTGACATTGTTGACACCAGAATATTCATGGCCTTTGCATCACATGCCTTGGCCTTCTTCTTAACCTCTGTCCATTCCTTTCTTGGGACAGCCTCTATTGTTGAGGATTATCCTGCCTTTTGTCTGACTGGAGTTGGAGGACCTGTGAGAAGAACATTATAAATGTCTTCATCAATGGAATTCATGTAAAGTCTTATTCTGGCCTTCCAGAGTGTAAAGTTATTCAAGTTACACACTGGGGGTCTTGTGGAAGCATAATCCTTAGTACTTATTTTCTTTATAAAATATGTTTATAAAAAAATAAGAGTAGGAGGCATTTTTGATCAAGGTGTTAACCTCTTAATGATCAACCTCCCTATGATACCAACTGAAAGTGCACAATGTACACCTGAGAATCCTCTAGAGGGGGGGGGGGTGAATTGAGATTTAAATTTATTTCTATCCTAACTGTGAACACAATAAAATAATCTAAGGATTTATGCTCAATCAAGATCTTAGGCAGAATAAAATAGAGTTGAAATATAAAGCAAAAAACAATAATGTAAACTAGCTATGAGGGACAACACAGAAAATTAGCAAACCAGAAGACACACAGATTTTTATCGAGGTTCCCCAAAATGTGGGTAGTCCCCTCTTCTACCACCTGGTAGGGATGCACCACTGTGCCTGAGTCTTTTGGTAAGGAGACTCTTAGAACCATTAATATTTGACAAGGAGATCATGAACCACTAGATCTTTTGATACGGAGATCTTGAACCACCAAATCTTTGATAAGGAGAACTTGAACCACTGAATCCTTTGAAGTGAGATTAATAAAACTCTTTTACAAAAGGGAATTAGAAGGATAAAGAGAAGAGAAATGATGTAGGAATTCTGTTCTCAGAATTCTTATGAAGGCTGTATGATACACATCTTCTTGAACTATCACTAGATCTGCTCTTGATTAACTCCTGCTTATGATAGTGATGTATTGCAGGAGCTTTGATTGTCAGATCCTTTGTGTTTCTGTTGATTGAGATATGGCTGCTATGAGATGGTGATGAAGAGCAGCTTTCAGATCCTTTGTTTTTTTTCTCTGATTAAGATCATCCTTCTATGAGATTGTGATGAAGAGTAGTTGTTCTTATCTTCTCTACATATTCTCAATTAGGGTTCCTGAGGGAGAAAAGAAGAAAGAAAACCCTAGAGAGAAGATGATGGCCGGTTGTAATGAATGCCTTACTTTTCTCTTTCTTCTCCTCCCTTTTATTGTCTAGTTTAATTTGAATATCTTTTCCTTTTCTGATAAGAGCTGAAAAGGTATTTTTATCTGGACATTTACATCCTTCTTTCGTTCTTTAATTCCCAAGCCGTCCACCAACATAAAGCTTGTTTCCAATAAAGCTTTTCTCTATCCTCTGTTAATTCTTCATTCCATTTGAGGTAATTAAGGAGCCAATGTAGAATGGTCTTGAGAGAGCTGGGCCATGTGAGAGGGTCCAAAAATGACAGCTGAAAAGGTTTACCTTTTCAGACTGTATTCGACGTAACGTCGAGTTCTCTTCTTCTCTTATCGACACACCTTCAAGTTCTTGTAGGAGCGGCTTTGAATTCATCCTTGCTCTGACTGAACTCTGCTAGTCGACGTTGCGTCGATACCCTATCGATATAACCGACAAGTTGATGGCATGGATCTAAGTTTCATTATCTGCATCGAGATGAAGTAGAAGCTACGTTGACTTCATAAAGTACTTCAACAGGACATGGCCTCTACGTCGATACCTATTAGACGGAACGTCAACTTGAATTACTTCGACAGAAGGGTGAACTACATGGACTTCTAGTCAGAGTAGCATCGACAACAACTTGACGCTGCGTCGAATTCTTTTGGACGCAAAATTTAACTTTGCCCAAGTTTTGCTTCTCTTGATCTGACCTTAACACCCAAAGTTGAGTGTGACATCCTAAGACATCTAGTGACCAAATTACCCTCACTATACAATGGGTAATTCATTCCTAAGAGATAAAATCACTTTTAGATAATTTGTTAAGTTAAATCAAAGGGTTTTTCCAAACAAAGTTAAAGTCTCCAATAAGGAATTAAAGCGCACTCTTGAAAAAAATGGTGGAATCAAATCGCATGGAAAGGTCTAGGAAATTAGATGACACCTTGTGGGATTATAAAACTACTTATAAAACACGGATTGTTTCAACACCGTATTGTCTCATTTATGGAAAATCTTGTCATCTGCCACTTGAATTAGATACAAGGCTTTTGGGCGATTAAAAACATGAATTAGGATATAAATCGTGTTGGAGAAAAGCATAATTTTCAAAAAAATGACTTGATGAATGCCGTTAAATCGCTTATGAAAATTCACAAATCTATAAGGAGCAAGTTAAGAAATATCATAATAGCCATCTACGGGGTAATAAAATCATTAACCACGGTGATCAAGTATTACTCTATAATTCTAGATTACATAACTTTCCAGGAAAATTACGCTCTCAACAGTCTGGTCCTTACAAACTAAATTAATTTTTCCATATGGAACATTCGAATTATACCACCCGGTTGAAGGATCATTTAAATTTAATGGAAACAAAGTTAAGTTATATTATGATGAAAGAATTTTAAATTATAATTTGGATAATTATGATTTGAATTTGAGCATCAAATAAAAGATCTTCTCCCCTCTCATTCTCTTCAAGGATTCATCTTCTCTATAAATCCTCAATTTCTTCTTCTCACTGTCAAATAGGATTGTTGCTGATAACCCTAGTAGCATAAAAAGGATTGGGATTGTGTTCTTCTTCTATTCTTCAAGAATAGACAGCCACAAAAATTATTTTGTATCCATGCAATGCTTAAAATTCAAGAACCATTTCGAACTTTTGAATAAAGGGTCACATTATGGAAAATCCTATTCCATCGTACCGATTGTAATGAGTTTAGAGATTCTCTCAACAAAGGATTTAGTGGTTTTAAAAGTCTCATTGTCAAAAGACTAAGTGATTTTTAGAGTCTCTTTATAAAAATACTCAGTGGTTCTAATAATATCCTTATAAAAAAATTCAAGTGTTGTAGTTTATAGTCTCCTAATAAAAAAGATTGGATTGTTAATAGTGGAAACCTATCAAGGGGTAGAAGAGGTGGCATAGTGAAAATTTAGGAAACTCTTATAAACATCTTGTGTCTTCTGGATGCTTTTCTCTATAGCTTAGAATCTCCTTTATTGTTTGTATTTATTTATTTAATAATATATTGTGAATTTGTGGCATGTTTTGTGATTGATTATGACCAAAAGTTTAAATCACTATTCACCCTCTCTTTAGAGCAATTCTTTTTACAGTTTTTGTGCTTTCAAGCATACATCAATTCCTTTTGATTCAAATTGCTCTCAATTCACCAAAGTTATACAAACATCCTAATTTTACATTTAAGTTTGCCATAATTATGTTTTCTTATTTGTGTAAGTGGTTGTTTTATTGTGAAATGAGGTGGACAAAAATATTTTGTTTAAAGATGATAGGATAAAATTCATCACCCCTAATTTAATGTTTATGATGAAAACATTATAATGTATGTGGGTGAAAGGATAAAACTCATCACCTCCAAATGTTGAAAAATATTAATAATGAACTGAAGGTTTTGTGGATTTCGTTGGTGTCCCTCAAAGGTGAAGTAATTCCATATAGTTATTTATAAGTTTAGGGGTGTGTAATTTCATCTCTTTTATTGGTGATGTTCTTTGCCATGGACACAATTCCTTTTGCTTAAGTGTGAATTAACCATCATGTTTATCTTTGAATACCCCACTAAAGCTTAAGCCTTATGTTTCATCGTAATAAAGTCCTGGTGATTTCATGCTCTTTTTGGCTCCTCAATCAGATATTGATTGATGGGCTTGCCATTGAGTTACCACCACGCATTAGCAATAACGTCGTGCGCTAACTACTTGCTAAAAATGGATTTTGCTCCCGCCAATACTTTATTCAAATGAATTTTGCCAGTTATCCAATTAACATGATAATTACCGTTAGCGGTAGGTCATACTGCCCCTTGTAGGTCATGTTCAAAGCATCATCTCATTTCTTGCTTTGAATTTCAAGTACGCATTCAGATTGGTGATGTACCTATATTTCTTACACACTATAAACACACAAAAGGATAGATCAAATACATAATGGTATTTATTATTCTCAAACAAAGAGATATGGAATGCAAATTTCATCACTTGTGTCAAAGTTCACCTTGTCGTCCTTACCGAGTACTTGGTGTATTTGACATGTGTGCATGAAATTTTGTGGGCATGAGTACCCACAAATATGATGTTGATGGATAATGAATTATTAGATTCATGTGATGATGATTAGGTAGTTGTGGGAAAACCTCTAAGCGAACCCAACCATCATCGCATGCATACGTAGGTTCTTCATTTTTCTATCCTCAACCTAGAAGATTTATTATGCTTAAAACTTCACCCTCTGAAGCTTATTTGCACTTTCATTATTTATTACATAGTGCTTGTTGCAACATACTTGCAGGTGACAGGTGTCGCTCCCTAGAGTCCTCAAGGATGCCTGAGGGGAGGGATCATTATGTGGTTTATGATTGGTTCACGTGTCACATTGCATAGAGGGATTAAAGCCCAAAGATGAAATTGCTAAAGAAAGCAACATTCTTTTACTGCTTTTTATTAGCTGCCCTGTGACCCAATATTTTTTGTATTAGTTCTTTTTGATGTATTGAAACTACTGATGTGATTTAAGGCGATAAGGACAAAACTATGTTGAGACATGCATTAGTAGCTGTGGACATTCTTTTGGTTTTTAATCAAGCTTATGTTAGTGTTCTTTACATTTCTTTGAGTAGTTTATCTTTGTGCCAAATAATAATGTCTAGCTTGTGTAGATATAATTTTGTGGGATTTAGGCCGGATACATGTGATAATATTTGTATAGGCGAGATGTTACACGTTGGGCATCCTTAAATAAAAGAGGCCACTAAAAGCCTACTTTGATCACCTTCTAGTAATTCGATTGGCACTATAGTCTCCACCAGCAGGTCCTGCTTCAAAAATGATATAGGATATCCAGCCTTCCTCGATTTATACACATATTTTGAAAATAGAGTCAACAAAAATACGTAGCAGATAAGGATCTTCTTATCGTCTTGAAAGACTTTAATTAAGGGTAGCTAATCACCTAAAGGGGGGGGGGGGGGAGGCGGTGAATAGGTTATTTAAAAAAAATTATTGCGATTCTTGATTATAACCGAGATAAAACTGATCAGAGCTTTCAAGAAATAAAAACATACACAGAAAAGAACACACAGATTTTTATAGTGGTTCCCCGTATCTTGGGTAATCCACTTTTCCCCTTCTCCCCTTCTAGCAGTGTGCTAGATAGAGGTTATAGCTCTTCCAGATCTCAGACCACAAACAGGTCTTACAGCTCAGATCACAACAGATCTTACAGTCTCAGATCTCATAGATCTTACTAACTCAGATCACACAGATCTTACTAACTCAGATCACACAGATCCTACCTCAGCCTTTATAACTAGGCCTACAGCTCAGATTCACCCCTGAATCCTACAACTCAGATCACACCTGATTTTACAACTCAGATCCTTGACAGATCCTACTCTCAGATCTGACAACTCAGATCCTACAGGAATTTATAAAGAGAATAACAAATACTTAGACTCAGATTT
The DNA here is from genome assembly GCA_033032865.1 of Dactylorhiza incarnata. NCBI lineage: Eukaryota > Viridiplantae > Streptophyta > Magnoliopsida > Asparagales > Orchidaceae > Dactylorhiza > Dactylorhiza incarnata. The sequence goes on along the minus strand of JAWHQI010000238.1, from coordinate 4,119,305 downwards.
GAGATTGTTGAGCCTTCTTGATCTGCCTAAATGATCAGACAGAAATCTTCAATAGAACAGCAGCATCAAATGATCTTCTTGATTCGATAGGCTGAGATGACTGTTCTTCTTCTTGGGAAGACAAATTCTTCCTTCTTGATCTTCTTCTTTCAGAAAGAGGTATCAACACAAGATTGTTGAATGAGATCTTCAATTTAGATTGGTTCTGAAAGGGAAGACAACTTCTCCAGATTCTATCTCAAACTTTCTCTCAAAATGATGGAGACGATAATGGCTTTTGAGAAGATAGGAAAACTTTTCTAACTTCACTTTTCTTCACTTCTCTTCACTTTTCTTCACTTCTCTTCACTTCATAACTTGGAATAACTGCACAACCCATAGGTCATGCCTTCTATTTATAGCCCGCCATCTGCAATGTTTGTTATGCTTCTCCACATCAGCATGACGTCACATCTTCAACGGTCTTCAATGAAAACAAAAGCTCAGCTAGCTGTGGAAGATATTCCTCAGTTCAGAGTATTTGTAGAAGAGGCGTTGAGCACTTAACATCTCTGTCGACGCTTTTCCAGTTAGGAGTCGAGCAGTATTTAGACGCTCGATGCATACTCCTTAGACTGAAGCTCTCGACTCCTCCTTCTCAGGCGTTGAGCAAACATCCCTTAGTCGACGCTTTTTATCTGAAGAAGTTGAGCAACGTCTAGGGGCTCGACGCTTCTTAACTAAGCCTTCATATCTCGACACTTCTGGTTGGCGCTGAGCTGACTGAAGTTAAGTCGACACTTCTCTTTCCAAGGCGTCGAGCGACACAGCTTGGCTCGACGCTTCCAAAATTGATCTCAGAACTTCAGCGGCGACCTTGTCTATTTGAGTAGTAGACATGAGTCAACGCTTCTGGGTCACAGGCGTCGAGCGATGTATGATGTCTCGACGCTTGTAAACTTGAATGAATTCCATGAACTTTTTGCCTGACCTGATCTCCTGCACATTGATTCTAGAGAGTATATCAAATACATTCTGAGATATATCTTTGACTTAGGAATGGACTTCTCCAAATCTAAGACATTGTGGGCAATGATCCCAACACGTCTATTGTTGATATGTCAAGTTTGGTGGAAGAATCTTGACAACTAAATGATTTGCAAAATTTGTGATGATCAGGTTGATATCATCTTGAAGAATGGTTATCATCTAAACAAGTGCAGATCAGAATTTAATGTACAGATTCTCTTGGAAATTGATCTGCATTTATTACACATGTCGTCTATCATGCCCCTTATTCAAGGAATACTTTAATGATATATTCTCTGCATAATAGCCGTTGCACAGTCATTAATGAAGAATTCTAAATAATTCAAATTGTGCAAGTTCCAAAATGGCAAATCATTTGTTATATTCTATTGTGCCATTTCATATTGTATTCCGTTCTGATCAATGTCTTATGGAATAATATATTTATCAAGGGCCTGAATGAAAGATTGTAGAGGAATATAAATAGAGGAATTTTTGAATTCAAAAGTGCTTTTTTGCTCCCTCTTACACTCTTACTTACTCTGATTAATCTGAAAAGCAAGAAGTCTTCATCAATGTGCTTTGATGAACAAAGAAAGAATCCTCCAAGACAAGTTCATTTGATATTCATCATGGGAAAATTCATAAGAGAGCTCTAGAGATCCAAAAGATTGATGGGCTTACATCTGCAAGATGAAGAAGACTATACTGCAACAAGATTTATCTTCGAAGGCTTCTCTTCTGAATAAAAAAAACTACTCTCATTACATTATAGGGTTACATGTGAGCCTGAGTTTGTTGGATCTTGTATAAGATTTGAGGTTGTGTAGGACTTGAAAAAGTCTGAGTTATTTGTAAGGTTTTTGTAACCTTAGTGTAGGCTTTCTGTGTGAAAGCTGAGGTAGGATCCTTTGTGGGTATGAGTTGTAAGGTCTGCTATAGTTGATAGAGATTTGAGTTTTTGGAGAAGATGCCTAGTCAGCACACTGATAGATAGGTGGGAGGGAAAGCGGACTACCTCTTGACACATTGTCTTGAAGGGAACCATTATAAATTTTGTGTGCTTTCTGTGTTTGATTTTATGATGTGCTAGATAGCTCTTAAATTACCAAATAATTTTTTAAACCCCAAATCACCCCCTCTATGTGTATTATAGATAACCCAAATCTTTCAATTGGTATCAGAAGTGGTTAAGTTCAAAGGCATAACAGCTTAGAACAAGATCTCTCATTTATATTGGGTAGTCAATATACACAATGACTGGTGAGCAACACAAGGAAATGAGCTCAATGAAATTGCCTATCTGCCCAAAGGAAAATTTTCCTATTTGGAAGCAATGTGCCAGATTGTATATAGAAGCCTCTAACCCTAGAGTCTACTTGGCTGTTAAAGAGGGAACCTATATTCCCATGACTATTCCTGTGGACCCAATAACAGCCCATGTTCCAAAGACTCTATCTCAGTTCACCAAGGATAAAGTATCCTTAGTCACTATGGATAAAAGAGCAAAAAACATAATTGTCATTGCATTTGATGATTTCATATTTCAAAACCTATCCCATTGCAAAACTGCAAAAGAAATGTGGGACTCTTTAGTTGTGTACATGGAAGGAACTGAAGAAGTTATGGATGACACGAAATCCCTTCACAACCAATAGTATGACGCATTTAGACAGGACAAGAACGATAATATAGTTTCCTGCTATGAAAGGTTCTTCAAAATAGTGAATGGGCTCAGAACTTACGAAAGAGAGTTCACCAACTATGAGCTCAATGATAAGTTCTTGAGATCTCTAAACAATGAGTGGGATATGAAGCTGTGTGCAATCAGAGAAGTTGGGAATCTAGGGAAAAAGGAGCCTTAAGTGCTGTATGAAAAACTTCTCTCATATGAGTTGCAGCTGAATACAAGAAAATTTGAGGATGAGAACTAAAAGCTCACATAAGAGAAAGGGCAGTGGCCTTCAAAGCTAAAACTTCAAGAAGGAACAAAACTGTGGAGCCTGTGTGTATCTCAGAAGAAGATATCATCAGCAACTCCATCTCTGAGCTCTCAGATGGGGAACTCTCCCTATTCATAAGGCAGTTCCAGAAGCTATTAAGAAATAGAAGAAGAGGGAACAAAAGACATAAATCCTCACCCTCTAGCTCAAGAAGGGAAGACAACTCTACAATCAGACATAAGTGTAAGACCCCAAATTTCATGTGCACATAAAATCAAAGTGAGTTGAAGTCATAGAGCTAGCGCCAGGCGCTAGTGCGAGCGCCGGCGATAGCGTCCCTAAGCGGTACCGACTTTGTCGCTAGCGCCAACGCTAGCCACTAGCGCCGGCGGTAGTGTGAAATTCTTATATACCTCAAAATCCGACTCTTCAGCTCATTTTCTCTGAGAGCCTTTGCAGTTCTGAGGGCAGAGAGCTGGGAGCAGGGAAGGAGATCCGTTGGAGTTGAGTTTTCGTCATGCTAGGAGGGATTTGTGAAGAAGCGTCTGCGTGCGTGTGCCACCGCGGATTCCAGCCATTTCCCTCTCAGTTCTATGGCGCCAAAACGACCAACTAGGGTAACGACTCTCTTTCCTAATCCTTGGACAAGCGCGCCCTTTGATTTACATGAATTTAGGAAGACTTCTACTAATTAGTAGATTGGATCTTCCAGTGGGATGAAGTTATTCCCCCACAAATTGCATATAGAGTCCGGAACGGTAGTACGAGCATAGGCATGCTGTGTGAAGCCCATCTGGACAGACTGAGCCAGATTGGTGATGTTTTATTGCGTGTAAAGTGCCGGAGAAAACTCCGTGTACATGCTGTGGTTCGGGTCTTGTGTATAGTATTGTACAGAAAAAGGTCCTGGAAGTGTTTCCCAGGCAGTACCCAAAGTTTCGTAACAGAACAAAGTTCTGTTACTAGCACCGGGCGCTAGCGATAGCGCCGGCGGTAGCTCCAGGTGAGCTACTAGTGCTGTTATCTGGAGGTGTTTTCCCAGAGGTAGCAGAACTGACTTCTGTTACTAGTGCCAGGCAGAACTGGGTTCTGTTGCTAGCGCCGGGCGCTAGCGTTAGCGCCGGCGGTAGCGCCCAGCACACAGATTGTGTGTTTCCGTGCTACCTAATGTCCTGGGGACTGGATATGTAGCATGAGAAGCTGTGGAATTTGCAAAGCCCAGCTTTAAGTGATGGGTATTAGGTGAAGCTTACTCGTATCGTGCATAGTTGAATCGCGGTATTTGAGCACGGGCCTAGCTGATCCGAACCCTCCCATAGTGGTGGTGAAGAGGTCGCCCCTCGGTGCACCGGGCTATGGAAGAGTGACGTAACTTCGTGTGTACGGACTAGCTCAATTTGCTTGTCTAAGTTGAAATAAGACTTAGCGTGAGGGCGTAACTCAGGGAGTATGCCAAAGTGTGCCTTGAGAGCACGAAGCGGGTGGCTTGGTATGCCTCCGTTGGTGTTGTTTGCAGATATATATTTATATGGTGCTGACTCTTATTTGCAGGGAAGGAGCACCGCCGCCCCAAGTGTGGGATGGGGTCGTTATAAATCTTGGTCAGCTAAAGCTGACAGGTTACTTGTTTTCCCACCGTTTGGTGGATTTATTTATCCAGGTCCCGGTGAGCCTCACGGGAAATAGCGGGCTGAAGTCCCTACTGCTGTGCTGTGCTGGCCCTTGAAGGCCAAAGCTTTTGTTTACCCTTTTGTTCATGTGTGGCCGGCCTGCGTGCCGATGTCTGAAAGCCACCTTTATAATGTAAACAAACAATATAAATAAATTTTTATGTATTTCATTCCTAGTAACGATGTGGACATGTTATACACTAGTTTTAAATGAAATTAGATATGCTTCCGTTATGCGACTTTGATGCTGAGATAGTTATGTCTTTAACTGTTTAATTGCTAATTTTCCTACCGCTCTCTTCCATTCATTTCATACGGCGTGGGGTCCCGGCCGGACCTACTGTTATATGCTATGTGACAGGGAGGGTGTTACACATTGGTATCAGCTTCGGGTTTAACTCCCTTTCCGTTTGAATTCATGGTGGAATTCTTTTCAGGGGTGGTGAGCACGTGTGTGCGTCGCCTTTCACTCATGTAAATAACCAGTAATTGTCCACTTTAGGAATGAATTACATGTATATGTGTAGCATTCGGAAGGAACTTCTGTGTTCCTTTATTGATTCATGCCTTCTCCTAGTCGCTAATTGTGTTTTGTGCACATGTTTAGGCGGCTGGGAGTGGAGCGGGGCCTTCTCGACCCCCTCGTTCGACTGCAAGTAGTGCACCAACTCCGGTGCCGACTCCTCCTTCGGCTGAAACTGTAAGGATGATCGCTGAGGCAGTATTTGCGATGTTCACGGCGCAACCAGGAGGGCATGTCCCTGGACAGCCTCCTATTCCGGGAGCGGTTCCGGTGCAGGCTCCTGCAGCCGAACCTGCGGTGGAAAGGCCAGTGCCGTTGAGGGCACGAAGAGCTCCAGATCAACAGCTGCAATACTTTTTGAGTTTCCACCCTCCCACGTTCACGGGGGCAGGAACCCCGACGCAAGCGAAGGATTGGCTGTCAAAGGTGCCCAAAACGCTGAAGGACACAGATACTGAGGAAGAGCAAAAAGTTACATTGGCAACCTTCCTATTGGATGGGGAGGTGCAGCTGTGGTGGGACGAGATGGAGTTACATCAGCTAGCGGGAAGGCAGCTGACAGATATCTCCTTTGATGAGTTTTCCAGACTGTTCTTGGCGCGGTATCTTCCACCGGCCCAACAGATAGAGATGGAAAATCAGTTCAACCGTTTGACTCAGGGTGATAGAATGATCGACGACTATCTACATGAGTTTACATGGTTGGGGCGCTATGCAGGCGTGACGTTTGCCGCTGAAGCCCGGAAGACCAATCGGTTCTATGAAGGTCTGCGAGAAGAGTTGCGGTTCCTTCTATCGGGGGCAATGACACAGGGGTTTATGACCCTGGTTAATACGACTCGTTCTTTAGAGAAAGATATGAAACGGTCCCAAAGCAGGAAGGAGCTAGCAGTAGTCAAGCCAGAGTTCAAAGTATCGAGCTCGGCAAAGTCGGGACGAGATAAATGGAAGAAAGGAACGCGACCGTCTGGGTCAGCTCAATCTTCAGCATCGGGAGTGACTGGGCGAGGCCCACTCATCTGTTACAACTGCGGAAGACCGGGGCACTATGCTCGTGACTGTCATAGTGGGAAGAAGCTAGTGGCGGCCTATGCGGCAGAGAAAGGGAAGACGGCAGAGTCAACTGCATCCCACGCTGCTCCAGCTCAGCCTAGAGTATACAACCTTGGCCAACAGGAGGCCATCAAACAGAGCGATGTGATGACAGGTATGCGATAGTAGATAGATGTTGTTGCTTTTTATACTACATACCTTATGCATTGCTTGTTAACCATTAATGTACTAGGCTTTGTCCTGATCTTTAACTGTCCGGCGAGAGCACTATTTGACACGGGTGCTTCACATTCCTTTCTATCGGAGGCCTTCATACAGCATCTTGAAGTGCCTTCGTCATTTAGACAGGAACGATTAGATGTGATGCTACCCAATGGGTGTTCGATGTGCGCGGATCGAGGATGTGTGGTAAAGGTACGAATAGGGAGTCAAGACTTTGATTTGGAAGCACTGATACTCTCGATTTCGGAGTTCGATGTAATCTTTGGTATGGACTGGCTGTCAGCGCAACAAGCCTACATTGATTGCACTTCGAAGGAGGTCGCGCTGGGGCCGAATACCGAACGTGCGACTACATTTGCCGGTTTGCGTGGATCGAGCAAGACACTGATGTCTGCTATCCAAGTGGTCAAGGCAGTTTGGCAAGGCGCAGAGTTATGTGTTGTGCTAGTGGGGGCTGCAAAGCCTCAACCCAGTTTGAGTGATGTTCCTATTATTTCCGAGTATCCTGATGTGTTTCCTAAAGAACTTCCTGGGGCGCTGCCTCAGCGAGAGATAGACTTTACTATAGAGCTGGTGCCAGGTGCCAAACCTGTGTCCCGCTCTCCGTACCGAATTGCGTCGAAGGAAATGGCAGAGTTGAAGGTTCAGTTACAGGAGTTGCTAGAGCAAGGCTATATACGCCCAAGTACATCTCCTTGGGGTGCTCCGGTCCTTTTTGTGAAGAAGAAGGACGGAAGCCTGCGTCCATGCATTGACTACCGTGAATTGAATAAGCTGACTGAGAAGAACAAGTATCTGAGTCCTCGAATTGATGACTTATTTGATCAGCTTGTTGGGTCAACTGTGTATTCAAAGTTGGATTTTAAATCCGTCTACTATCAGTTGCGAATTCGGGATTGTGATATCCCCAAGACAGCATTTAGTACCCGCTATGGGCACTACGAGTTTACAGTCATGCCGTTTGGACTGATGAATGCGCCATCAGTGTTTATGCATCTGATGAATATGACCTTTCGAGAGTACCTGGATCGATTTGTCATCGTCTTCATCGATGATATCTTGGTGTACTATCAGTCTGAAGAAGAACACGCAATTCATTTGCGCGAAGTTTTGGAGACCCTGCGTCGGAGTCAGCTGTATGCCAAGTTCTCCAAGTGCGAGTTTTGGCTAACTTCAGTAGCATTCCTTGGTCATGTTGTGAGTGGCGAGAGTATCGCGGTGGATCCGACAAAGATTGATGCAATCCAGAAGTCGCCCGTTTTGGAGACAGTAGCGGAAGTCAGGAGTTTCCTTGGACTTGCCGGCTACTATCGGCGCTTCGTTGAGAACTTTTCGCGGATCTCTCTACCTCTCACCACCTTGACAAGGAAGGATCAGAAGTTCGTTTGGTCACCGGAGTGTGCACGGGCTTTTGAGGAACTGAAAAGGCGTCTGACCACAGCACCAATTCTGTGTTTACTGATGAGTCCCAATTATATACACATATATGGACTCATCTGGGCCGTTTATCTAGTCATTCCACTGCACTTTAGCCTTGTTTTAGCTTATATTTGTTATCACTTGCTATGTGCACTTCTAGGCCCATTTTGGTGTGTTTTCATGTTTATCTTCATTAGTAGTTTTCATGCACTGTTACGGGCCACTTTCAGTAGCTGGATTCGTGGTTGTACGCTAGAACAGGAGTCATGCAGGTGTTTCCGGTGCAATTCTGCACAGGAACACTGCGCACGATCACCGGTTCTATTGCGCACGACCACTGGTCGTGCGCCACTGATCGTGTGCACTTAACACCTTTTTCATGAGTTCTGTTGGGTGCAGTGCGCACGACCATCAATGCCAGTGCGCACGACCACCGGTCGTGCGCCACTGCTCGTGCGCACTTACCATTTAATTTCCGAGTTCTGTTTGCTGTAGTGCGCACGACCATCAACTCCAGTGCGCACGACCACCGGTCGTGCGCCACTATTCGTGCGCACTTAACAGTAATTTTATGAGTTCTGTTTCAACCAGTGCGCACGACCACCTACGATAGTGCGCACGACCACCGGTCGTGCGCCACTGGTCGTGCGAACATGTTATTTCATAATTTCTGTCTTTGCAGGTTCCGTCCAGGCAGAGCGCACGATCACCGAATTCTAGTGCGCACGACCACTGGTCGTGCGCCACTGACCGTGCGCACTGTTTATTCCAGCGCCTATAAATTCCGCTGCTCGCGATTTAGGTCGGCTCCTCCGCATTTTTCCGCCGTTTTCTCACCGAGCTCCGCCGTTTCGCCCCCTTTCGCTGGTTCTCCGCCCCCCTAGGCCTCCTCCATCATCCAAGGGCTTAAAGGAAGGGATCCTACACTCATCTTCATCGCTAAGGAAGAGGTTCTTCGCATTAGACGTGGCCGGATGGTAAATCGCTGGAGAAGACGGGTCCATTGGGAGGTGTGACAGCCCTCCTCTACCCCGGACGCAGTTGGGACCGAGCTAGGACGTGGATTAACAACCCAACGATTCCTACTGTGAATCTACAACGAGACTCCGGATTCGGTCGTATCTCTTGCCTTTTTCTTCTACTTGTGTGGTTGTAGTTGTTTGTAATCTCTATATTTAGATGATGAATGCTATGAACTATGTGTATTATTGTTTATTTCATGTTTATGGAATTATTTAGTTCATATGTGTTAATGAGGTGCGCCCCCATCCATTTTCCACTCCACCACCGTGTCCGGTGCCGCACTAGCAATTGCTAGTGGCGTGCTTGTCGATGAGGTGCTTGCGACCCTCAATCCGTTAGCCTACTCGTCCATCCGCCTACCGAAGCGTGGCATCGCGGCCCGTATTCCATCCCGCCTAACGAAGCAGCGCGCTCAAGGCCTGCATAGTTCGATCCGTTTGCCTACTCGTCCATCCGCCCTTGCGACGCAGCGCGCTCAAGGCCTGCCTAGTCTCCATCCCGCCAAGCGAAGCATTGCATAGCGGCATTGCATAGGAGTAGTCGTAGTATTTTCTCTTTATTTTTCACAAACCAAATCCCTTTCGTCCGCACTCCACCTATCACTGGACTTCGATCTCAAGTCCTTCCTCGAAACCTAACTCCACCTTACTGTGTTCCTCAAGAGACCGACACTCGGGGATTTTCCCCATTATTATTACTTGCGCGACCGGTGCACTTGCCGAATCATCGCATCAAGTTTTTGGCGCCGTTGCCGGGGAATACAGTCGTGTGAGTTTTCTAGAGAGGGAGAACCTGAGGGAGAAGCCCTTCCATTTGTAAATTGCATTTCTTTGTTTTATTTCTTTTATTCCATTTTCCTTTTTTTTAATTAGGTTGCTTTAGTAATTTTTGTTAGGTGTAGTATTTTGCACAATAACACTTTTATTTTGAATCGTATTATCTTCACATTATGTGGGCACATCTTAATTTCCGTTGCCGTTGGTGTGGAGCTACCTCCCACTCTAGTGATGAATGCCCTACGGAGAATAGTAGGCATAATTCTTATAGCCCAGCATATGGAGCACCGACTTTGTCTGGTACTTCATATGGTGCGCGTAAGTCTTATGGCTACTCTGCTGAGCCTTTACCATCATACTTCTTTTCGGCTTCAGCACCCGCTGTGCCAAAGAAGCCTGCTAGGCAGTGCCAGTTTTGTCGGAGCACAGATCATGCCCTGAAGGATTGTGTTGCTTATCTTCACCAATTGGATGAGGATGACGAGCCGGATATCCGGATCGTCCCGAATCCTAACTCTGGCGGCACACCTTCAACATCCGGTTATATGTCTTTGTCACCTTCACATCTTGAAGGGTATGGCATGGACACGGTCACTGGATGTGTGGCTGATCTGGGCACCGACATTGCTGAGCCTATTCTCCCGGTGCATCCACCACCCCTAGTGGATTCGATTCTTTGTGAGGAATCGGTGCTCGACTTTTATCCGAGCACTATTCCTCTCCCTGTTGTGCATACTATACTCGTCTCCGACGACATTGTTGATGATGTGTCGCAGGATGAGGTGGTTGATCTTAGTTTTGTGCCTACTCCTATGGAGGAGGACAACCTTCTAGGTGAAGAGGACTTTTCCTCAGCACCGGTGGAGGAAGTCCAAATCCTAAGCTTGGCCACCGTTGATCCCGCCGAATCTTGTAGCATTGATGACAATGCAAACATTTTTTTACTTCCCCAACCTGATGGGAGTGAGACCGGGATCACTCCCCCGATTGATGTTTATTTATGTTCTTCGTCTTCTTTATTTCTTGATCCCCTTTCTTCATCCGAGCCTGTGCAGGTTGAGTCTTCACAGGTATCCCAGGAGGACTTGGAGCTCTTTGCTCAAGTCAATGATGAGAGCATCCTCTCATGTGAGGAGGTTGATCCTCCCTCCGTAGAGGAAGCTCCACTCATTGCCTTCTCCTCCTGCGGACCTGCTGCGGACGATACCTTGCTGGGCAAGGATAATTTTGGTAAGATGAGTGAGGACCAGGCCTCCTCCTCTTCTTACTTTCTTTTCCCTCTACCTGTGATGGGCAAGTTTTATCTATATTCGGGTAGAGGCGTGACTGTTCTTTCTCCGTATAGGTACCCGCTACCTACACGCATATTAGAACAGTTACCTGTCCACTTTTCTTTTCATAGGCCCATTAGCTAGAACTGTACAAATGCCAAATAAGTCGTGCTGGGAGGACAATAACCCCAGTAGTTATCTTTCTTTTCCTGCATTCTTATTTATTCTAATCATGTTTAGTTAGTAAAACTTTCTTTTCAGTTTTCTTTTGTCTTTTGTTTTTGCGGAGCTGACCCCTGCAGGTATCTTCTCTGGATGGCGGATGCTGCAGCTTAGTCTTGGTTTAAACGCCAATCTTCTGGTATGATCACTTGCTGAGCATTGGGTACTCTCTTCCCTAGCCTTTTCTGATTTTCATGTCATATATTATGCGGATTGTTTAGTTTAAGTATGGGGGAGAGTAGTTTGTTTACCCGCTCACGTGCACTATTGCATTGCATACTAGAAGATTTCATTTAAAATGTTTTGTTTAATTTCATTGCACACCACAGCACCCACATGAGCGCGTGCTTATCTATTTGTTTTGTTCTGAACAAACTATCTTGGTTAGGAATGTGAATTGGGATGATAGCTTAGGAATTACTATTGGGAGCGCAATGTTGACTCGAGCAGTGTTCTAGTCGCATCCGCGTGCTACAATAGAATTTGAGTAAAATTAGATTATTTCTATGCTTTTAATTTATGATTAGTATTTATGCGTAGTTTTAGATTTATTCTACTCAAGTGGTGAATGTGAATGAAATTGGTGATAGCCCGGTGTTGTGTGTATACGAGCGCTAGTTGTGTGTTGCTCGAGTCGGGAGGAAGGTTTACCTTTCTCGTGGGCTAAGAACTTGCCCCAAGCGACTCTCGAAGCATGGGTGAGAGCGACTCGTCGAGTTAAACATGATGTAGGCCACCCTTTGGCTAGTTTGAGCTTTGTTATTCCATGTCCATTTCGTTCACCGTTGCAAGCCACATTTGTGCCTACCACTCCCTTTGTTCAGCTCCTCCTCCATCCACCAAGACCTAAAGCTTATCCCACTGTCGCAACCAAATATATGTTATCTGCACTCATGTTTTAGATTTGGTGTGATGTTTAGAATTGTCGTGTTGTGAAGGAGAAATAAACTCTATTTGCTGATTTTGAATCAACCGGAGGATAAGAAAAAGAAAAAGAAAAATATGGTATTGAACTAAATATCTGAAAAAAAAGGGGCGTATTGAAAAGTTATCCTCCCGAGCGTTTTAGAAAATCTGTTGGTATTTGTGGAGTAGGCCGTGTGCACACCTAGTTTTCACAATAAGTCTGGGGGTGTGTCACACGAGCTTTGTTTTTGGTTTTGCTTGGTGCAGCGTTCCGTTGACTCATGTTGGTTGCGTAGCCTTCGTTTTTACCTTTGATTATCATACCGCAACCTAAGCCCCATCTTAATCCTAAAAGTCCTATTGATTTATCTCGCGAGTTTGCTAGCGCTGTGGAGAGAGTGTGACCGGGCAAGCGTATGGTTCACGACGTTGATGGATTTCAGCGGAGTTATTCCTAAGCCCCGATCTTTTGCAACACCCTCCTTAGTGGCTTATTACTTTCACACCGGACATGATCATCAAATTCTTCACAATTCACCAACTGAGTATTGATAAATCTTTATTTACGCTCTAGTACTTTCGTAAATTAGTTAGCATAGTTAGAATCTCTTTTTACGAAATCTCTATTTGCATGCTTTTGTTACTTCGCATTGTACTCCCTTGCGTAATTTTCTTTGCTAACTACCTTTTTCACACTCCACCGGATTCGTTTGCTCGGGACGCGCAAACAGTTAAGTCTGGGGGTGTGATGATTCCCAATTATATACACATATATGGACTCATCTGGGCCGTTTATCTAGTCATTCCACTGCACTTTAGCCTTGTTTTAGCTTATATTTGTTATCACTTGCTATGTGCACTTCTAGGCCCATTTTGGTGTGTTTTCATGTTTATCTTCATTAGTAGTTTTCATGCACTGTTACGGGCCACTTTCAGTAGCTGGATTCGTGGTTGTACGCTAGAACAGGAGTCATGCAGGTGTTTCCGGTGCAATTCTGCACAGGAACACTGCTCACGATCACCGGTTCTATTGCGCACGACCACTGGTCATGCGCCACTGATCGTGTGCACTTAACACCTTTTTCATGAGTTCTGTTGGGTGCAGTGCGCACGACCATCAATGCCAGTGCGCACGACCACCGGTCGTGCGCCACTGCTCGTGCGCACTTACCATTTAATTTCCGAGTTCTGTTTGCTGTAGTGCGCACGACCATCAACTCCAGTGCGCACGACCACCGGTCGTGCGCCACTATTCGTGCGCACTTAACAGTAATTTTATGAGTTCTGTTTTAACCAGTGTAACGGCCCAGCCCCGACCACCACACCAGAGGCCTACGGCACCGCCCCATCCCTGGTGGGCCAGCTAACCGACCGTTAGACGCCTGGCCCCATTGTCCAGGACGCCCGGGCTGCAGCCCGCTTAGCAACACCCCAACCAATCCCTGTAGCCTGTTTCTCAGCTACAGTAGGGTGTTGATGGCGGGTCTCGATCCCCCGCCACCCTTGATAAGAACCTCTTCAAACAGGTCTCATCACCAACTGAGCTGCACTTTTTTGTAACGGCCCAGCCCCGACCACCACACCAGAGGCCTACGGCACCGCCCCATCCCTGGTGGGCCGGCTAACCGACCGTTAGACGCCTGGCCCCATTGTCCAGGACGCCCGGGCTGCAGCCCGCTTAGCAACACCCCAACCAATCCCTGTAGCCTGTTTCTCAGCTACAGTAGGGTGTTGATGGCGGGTCTCGATCCCCCGCCACCCTTGATAAGAACCTCTTCAAACAGGTCTCATCACCAACTGAGCTGCAACGCCCCGGGTTTCTCTTTGTTTATTTTAATAAAGCTCATGAAATTTAAAAATATATTATCCGAAACCGAGGTATTAATTTAGAGCGTTACCTTTCGCAATCGTCGTCGTCGTCCGGCGAGTTAACTCTAGATGGGGGGCGTTAATGCGATAAATTGTACGTATATGTATATATATATATATACGATTACGCTATAATGATATGTTGGTGCAAAGATATATATAAAGGGTTATGCGACATAAATACGATATATGTACACATATACTTATATGCGTAAAGGTTTGGGGTACTCTTGGCCTTAAGTTCACATGCGGGTGGATATATTTGGGTTTAACCATGCAATATATGTATATAACCATGTATATGATACGTATATGTATATATAAACTATTATTATTATTATTAATATTATTATTATTATTATTATTATTATTATTATTATTATTACCCTCACATTTAAACCCCTCCCCTTATGTTTTGGCTGGCATTTCTCTCGACCCCCCCCCCCCCCAGCTCTTTCCGGTTCCCAATGCCTCTCCTTCCCGATTTCTGCTGAGAAGCGCGCCTAGGGTGGTCGGATCGGTGCCTTTTCCGTCGCCGGAGCTGTCGGAGGGAGCCTCGGAGTCGCCGGAAATCATCCTCGTCGCCGGGGCTAGGTTATTCCTCGGCTCTTGGCGTGTTCGTCGCGACCCGGCGTGCCGCCGGTGGAACCCTAGGTAAGGAAACTCTTCCTCCCCCTCCTTCACCTCCTCCCCTTGTTCTTTATTGGCTGCTGTTGGTTGATGGTTTCCGAAATCATGGCTTGGTTGGGGTGCTATTGCTGTGAAGATTTTGATTTTTTTTTTGTTTTCCTCCCCTGCACCATCAGTATTCTTATGGTGATGTTCTTTTTTTTTCTGGGAGATGCTTGTGGTTATTTTGCCTTGGCTTGGGGGACCTTGGTCTGCGGCTGCTTCTTTTTTGCCTTGTTCCCAGAGGTAAGTTGGTTTGGGGGCCTTTGGTTGCTTGGCTGCCCCCTTCAGGGTTGGGGATTTTCGGATTCTTGGTTTGATTGGAGTGGCTGCCCTTTTCTTTTGTCTCCAGGAGCTATAATATGGGATTTCTTTTGGGATTTATGGTTGGAGGCCGCTAGGTATCATGTTAAATTGGGAACTTATTGGGTTATTTTTGTCCTTGGCTCCATGCTAGCTTCGATCTGGGTTTGTATTAAAATTTAGTGTTCTTCCCGTGGCTTTCTCCTAGTTTAAGCGTTTAATATTGCTATGAAATTTCGCTTGTTATACGCTAGAAAATTTCTTAGTATATGCTTAGGTAAATTGCCCCGTTCGTGAGATTTACTGGATTTAAATATTAGAAATTCACCCCGGTATATGCTAAGTTAAATTTTCGGCGCTATACGCTTGAGATTTCATTTCCTTGGGAAGGGTCGAGGCCGTCGGTTATGTTTGTTTTACGGGCTGGGAATGCCCTTGGGCTATATGTTATTTGGTAAAAAGTTTGCTGAACTCATTTATTTAGTGATGTACACGTGGTCTTACTCGTCTAAAATTCCAATCCTGCTTTTCTCTCCTTTTGTTGGCTAAGTTCCGAGGTTTTGGCGGGCTAAAATTCTCTGGGAATGTCGTGTTTTAATCCCTATAGATTTGGGGAAGTAGAAGCTACATTCCCTGGGAATTTCCCTTGTCAATCCTTGATAACTTAGCGAGATTAGTAATTGGCAAGCCGAAAAGTGGTGTAAATGTATTCTGGGGTCGAGCTTTACCCCTGTTCCATGTTGGAGTAGCTTACTTCTTATAGAAAGGGAGGGTGCCATATGCTCCTTACGGCCTTATACTTATAGCATAGATGATAATGCTCCTTCTTCCTTCTTTTATGCTAGAATTTCCTTGAGCGTCAAACCCCGTAGGCTGCCAACGAGTCTCATAGGATTTGGTTTGAACTAGAGTGTGGGTGGACATAGGGGCCCCCAGCACGGTGGTTTTGGACTGGAGTGTGGGAGGACGCAGGGGCCCCCAACTCAGTGGTTTTGGACTGGAGTGTGGGAGGACGCAGGGGCCCCCAACTCAGTGGTTTTGGACCGGTGCGTGGGAGGACGTAGGGGCCCCCAGCACAGTAGTGTTGCTTGGAGTGTGGGTGGACATAGGGGCCCCCACCTCAGTTCCTTGACTTGTTGTGCAGCAGCTTGGTTTGACTCGTGCTTTCCTTATGCTTACTTTTCAGCTTCTCCTTTACTTCTGCTGTTTCCTTGCACCCTTTGGGCTGAGGCATTCTTTTCTTATGAATGCCTCAGGTTCAGGTTTGTAGCTGCCACCGGAGTTCGAGTGGGGCCATTCGGTTCGCTGTCGAGGCCTTCCCTCTCTAGTGGGTAAGGATGTTGTTGGTTCAGTTTCTGTTGTGTGGCTTTTCTTTTGGACTGTTGTCCTGTCCCTGCGGGTTCGTGTCAGATGTTGACGCCCGTGCGATTTTGCTTAGCTTACTTGCTTACGCTGCTGCTAGTTCTTTTTACTGCTTAGTATTTTTGTACTCATTAACTCTGGGAAAAGCTTATTTTGATGTATATTAGTGCAGTTCCTTAGCTTTATAAAAAGTTGTTTCTATAGCCGTTTGTCACATTTACTATTAAATATCACTTATTTGCGAAACGTAAACCAAAGTAAAAAAAAAAAGATATTTATTTATTATGTACTAAATTTAGACCGGCGATCGCCCTGGGGGCGTCTCTAGTCCCCAGCGCCGTTAGGAATAAATTGAACCTACTTTCTTCCGTTGTATACGCATGTTTTTATAAATCGCGGCTTAGTAAACCGCAGGGCCGAGGGACACGGTCTCCTAATCCAAATTAAATAAACCTTAAAAGATAATCCTTTTATTAATTTGTACCTGTCTGTAAAAGAAAAAAAGCTTGTGTAAGTGCTCGCCTGAACGTCTGTAGTTGTCCCCTACAGGACGTGGCATCATGGCGCGTGTTTTCCCCTTCGCTCTGATAATATAAATTATTTCGGGAAAATACGGGTTGTGACAGTTGGTATCAGAGGGAGGTTAGCCGGGTTGCTGGAAATGTTCTGGTTGGCCCGGTTAACCGTCCAGTGGGAATCGTTAATCATTGCATACACTCACTGATGGGTCATCGGTAGGTCTCGGCTGAAGCACGAACACTACACTCATAAGCATGAAAGAAGTATACGGGGCATATTATGTAGTATGGGATGCATAATATGTGTTTGTATATGGATTCTCATAGGTGACAACATACGACTGTTATGTAGTATGGGATGCATAACGTAGGTCGCATGCGTGTCCATTAGATTTTCTTTTTCGTTGCATGCGATAATATGTAGTATGGGATGCATAAGATCGCATGTGTACGTCGCTCATAGCATGCATTAAGGCCTTTTCTTAGTTTGCATAGCACTGCATGCATAGCATAACATTGCATAAGCACACGTGCCAAGCTAGAGATCTACACGATGACACATGTACACCCATGATTTAAAAAGGTAAAATTTTAAACTTATGTCCATACGAGTGAGGTGCACGAGAGGTAAAGGATGGCACACCATCCTGAGTATAGCGTGATATTATGTATTTACTTTTCCCAGAGAAAAAGCAGTAGCAAAAGCAAGTATTTGTATGTCTTCCCTTCCTAGAGGTTTGAGTTCAATCTTAACAGGCAGTTTGTATCAGGTTCTTCCTCGTTTTCGTTGTAGTCCAATCTTTCTGTGGTAATTTAGTCGCTATAGCAGCGTTCTATCTTTGTTATGTCGTTTGATTATAATGATTTGTTAGGCGAGTTTAAGGTTCGAGGTTGTTCGGCGCATGTTCTTTTTGACTCTGGTGCCACTCACTCTTTCGTGGCCAAGAGGTTTGTTGATCTACATCGCTGGGCTTTGGAGCGAGTTGGTAATCCTTTTTGTGTCAAGTACCCGTCCGGAGAGTCAGAGGTGTCAGATCTGTGCGTGAGGCAATGTCCGATTGTGTTGGATGGATTTTTGGGGCATGCAGATCTGAAGGTGATCGACTTGGAGGATTTTGACGTGATCTTGGGCATGGATTGGCTAGCCCGTTATGACGCCGTGATCCAGTGCAGGGATAAGCGCCTGGATTTCCTGATGGATGATGGCTAGCCCAGGAGCGTGTTTGGCTTTCCGTGTCAGACTTCCTCAGTTATGTTAGTGGTCTGTGCCCAGACCTTGGCGGAGTTTGATGGTCATGTCTGTTTCGTTTCTGTTTTGCTTGCGGCATGTTCTTCGTCGCCGGGTTAGGGTTTTCAGCGAGGCAAGGAAACTCTTCTCCTCTTTTTCCCCCTCTCCTCTTTTCTTCTGCTCAACTGAAATTGCTTGCGATTGCGGGGTAAGCAGCACCTCTTTGATGCTCGGTTCTTGTTTGGTTATATGCTAGTAAATTCGTGGTTCTTATGCTAGAATTTCCTGGATCTATTGCGTGTTGGTAAAATCTTTTTTCTAGATCTCTATGTTCAGATGTGTAAGAAACCGTCGTTGTGAAGGAAAATAATATCAAGATTCCTTACTTATAGCCTCATAATGCAACCAGTGTATGAAAGTCTCTTTTTCCGAAAAGCTTCTCATCAAGCACATCAACATTCCCAAGTGAAACCTGTGCGCGTATGCCGTTAGTCGGGCTGCTATGCTGACTCCTGTTAGTATGCTGTTTTGGGGCTGCTATGTGTGCGATCTGATTGGGTAATTGTTGTTTTGCTATGGGGTTTTTTTTTGGTGTATCCCAAATTAGAATTTTTAATTTCTGGTTTAGGCTTCCCTTAACGGCAGCATAACTAGATTCATATTATCTTAGATATAGCTATTCCAGGTGCGGTAAAACCTGATTATTTCAATTTTATTTTGATTTCTCTCATTCTTCTATTTCCCAAAAATCTTCAGTCTGTTCAGCACTTATGTTTGTGGAAACAGAAATTCGGCGAAGCTTTCAAAGTTGTGAACTCTCAGTTTTTTTTCTTGAGGCTTAGTTCCAGGATATATATAGAAATCTATTTATCGAATTTGACTTGATACTTCCGGCTCAAAGGAGTTTTTCAAATTTGATGGGTTGTTCGGGTATGGGGATCGTGAAGTCTAATTAGGAAATTTCGTTAGAAATCTCCTTATCTGAAATTTGTTGGTGTGCCTAATATGCTGAAACATTAGGCTGCTTTATGCTAAATCTTGCCAGAAGGACTCCCTAAGTACCTGTTAACATTTATGTTGGATCATGCTAGCAGCTTCCTTCAAGTTTCCGTTGATAGTTATGTGGATTATGCTAGTAGTTTTCTCCAAAGTTTTGTTAACATCTATTGTGGGGTGTGCTAGCAGTGGTCCTAGTTTCAGCTATCGTCCTATTTTGGCTTATCTTAGCCATGCTCTGGGTTTGTGTTTAGCTAGCTCCGGATGGTTATATGGTTGGATCACTTGGTTAGTTCTGCCTTTGCGCTGGGCTAATCTTTCTGGAAATCTATTTTGTAATCTCTAGTGGGGTTGGGAAGCATTAGGTCTTGGTTTCCCCGGAACGTTTGTTTCCTAATTCCTGACGGGCTTGAGAGTTAGGTGCTAAATTTCCTAGGAATCTCTTTGTTTCTTCCCGAATTTTCTTTTGGCAAAGTTGTAAATCGTTATACTCGGAGGTTATGTAGATTTATTTCGGTTTCGAGCTTTATAACCGCTTCAAATCATTTGCCGCTTCGCTCTCTAGATAAGTGAACAAATATTATTTTATGGCTTTATACTTAAGGTGCAAACGTTAGAGATTCCGTTTTCGTGGGGAAGGTTGAGCTTGTCGGCTAATTGTTTTATGCTGGGCTTATTTAATTTAGTTAAGCACAAGTGGTCTTGCTCGGCAAATTTCCAGATCCTGCATTTCTTCCTTTGGTTGGCTAAGTTGTTTATTGCGGTGGGCTAAATTTCCTGGAAATTTCTCCTAGTTCTCGTTGACCTAGCGGGGCTAGCAATTGTTTAATTTGGAGGATAAGTGGACGAATTTCGGTTTTGGGTCCTTTGCCTGCTCCAGTGACCGGCAGCTTTGCTCTCTTATAGCGAATGTTTAGTTCTTCTCCCTGTGTTGATCATGAGACCTTCCTTGACCGTCAAACTAAGCTATGCTCTATTTTTGAGTTGCCTTGTAATTGGTCAGTGTTCATTTGTGGTGTCTTGTCGTACCTTATTCATCGTACTGTTACGAGAAGTTCGTTGGAAGTCAAGCTAAGACTCACCAAGTGTTTTCCTTTGGGCCTTAGTGTGTTGTTCTGGTGTTGGCCTTGTGTGTTAAGTTTACCTTCGTCTTATTCCGACACCAAGCCTTGCATAGTGTCGTCTTTCTGAAATCTTTGACCTTGTTGTAAGTTGAATATTGATACATTGATTAATTGCTGAATCCGGTGTTCCCTGATTCTCTCGTCTTGAGTTATGGTTAAAACCATTTGTTATTATGTTTTCCCTGATTATTTCTGCGGTGTGTGCCAGGAGCCTTTAGTTTTCTATGGCGTTGCTTACCTTGTTTCTATGTTAGAAACCGGTAGTGGTTTGTTGTGTATCGAGGGTTTTTCTTCCCTGTTGTGCGAGATCTTGCTGATGTCTTCGCCGTTGTCTCCCTGGTTCTCAACCTGCAAGAGTTGAGGAGTTTGTTTCTGACCTTGAGGCGGGTACCCGTCCTATTGCTAAGGTACCGTACCCCTTTTTGGCCCCGCGTGTGTTGCGAGAGTTGCGCACTCAGTTAGATGAGTTGTTGCAGTGTGGCTTTTTCCTGGCCTAGTTCCTTGCCCTGGAGTGCTCTCGCCTTGTCCTAGATTCGGTGCCAGTGCTGCCGCCCAATCTATCGTTTGTAGAGCAGCCCGTTCGCATTTTGGAAAGGCAAGATCGGGTTATTGCAGAGGAAGTCCATCCCTATGGTGAAGGTCCTCTGGGACAATCAGGACGTTCGGGGTGCGACCTGGGAGCTAGAGTCAGCTATGAAGGAGTCTTATCCTCACCTTTTCGACTAGATTCCCCGGTAAGTTTCGCCTCCTGAGATTTCTTTCTTTTTTCGTGCTTTTCTTGTTCGTGCTTTCCTCGTTGTAAATTGTCGCTGCAAAGTTTCGGGTCGAAACTTTTTGTGAGGAGGGATGACTGTAACGCCCCGGGTTTCTCTTTGTTTATTTTAATAAAGCTCATGAAATTTAAAAATATATTATCCGAAACCGAGGTATTAATTTAGGGCGTTACCTTTCGCAATCGTCGTCGTCGTCCGGCGAGTTAACTCTAGATGGGGGGCGTTAATGCGATAAATTGTACGTATATGTATATATATATATATACGGTTACGCTATAATGATATGTTGGTGCAAAGATATATATAAAGGGTTATGCGACATAAATACGATATATGTACACATATACTTATATGCGTAAAGGTTTGGGGTACTCTTGGCCTTAAGTTCACATGCGGGTGGATATATTTGGGTTTAACCATGCAATATATGTATATAACCATGTATATGATACGTATATGTATATATAAACTATTATTATTATTATTAATATTAATATTATTATTATTATTATTATTATTATTATTACCCTCACATTTAAACCCCTCCCCTTATGTTTTGGCTGGCATTTCTCTCGACCCCCCCCCCCCCCCCCCCCAGCTCTTTCCGGTTCCCAATGCCTCTCCTTCCCGATTTCTGCTGAGAAGCGCGCCTAGGGTGGTCGGATCGGTGCCTTTTCCGTCGCCGGAGCTGTCGGAGGGAGCCTCGGAGTCGCCGGAAATCATCCTCGTCGCCGGGGCTAGGTTATTCCTCGGCTCTTGGCGTGTTCGTCGCGACCCGGCGTGCCGCCGGTGGAACCCTAGGTAAGGAAACTCTTCCTCCCCCTCCTTCACCTCCTCCCCTTGTTCTTTATTGGCTGCTGTTGGTTGATGGTTTCCGAAATCATGGCTTGGTTGGGGTGCTATTGCTGTGAAGATTTTGATTTTTTTTTTTGTTTTCCTCCCCTGCACCATCAGTATTCTTATGGTGATGTTCTTTTTTTTTCTGGGAGATGCTTGTGGTTATTTTGCCTTGGCTTGGGGGACCTTGGTCTGCGGCTGCTTCTTTTTTGCCTTGTTCCCAGAGGTAAGTTGGTTTGGGGGCCTTTGGTTGCTTGGCTGCCCCCTTCAGGGTTGGGGATTTTCGGATTCTTGGTTTGATTGGAGTGGCTGCCCTTT
The DNA here is from genome assembly GCA_033032865.1 of Dactylorhiza incarnata. Classification (NCBI taxonomy): domain Eukaryota; kingdom Viridiplantae; phylum Streptophyta; class Magnoliopsida; order Asparagales; family Orchidaceae; genus Dactylorhiza; species Dactylorhiza incarnata. The sequence continues at coordinate 4,097,272 of JAWHQI010000238.1, read as the reverse complement.
TCTTTTGTCTCCAGGAGCTATAATATGGGATTTCTTTTGGGATTTATGGTTGGAGGCCGCTAGGTATCATGTTAAATTGGGAACTTATTGGGTTATTTTTGTCCTTGGCTCCATGCTAGCTTCGATCTGGGTTTGTATTAAAATTTAGTGTTCTTCCCGTGGCTTTCTCCTAGTTTAAGCGTTTAATATTGCTATGAAATTTCGCTTGTTATACGCTAGAAAATTTCTTAGTATATGCTTAGGTAAATTGCCCCGTTCGTGAGATTTACTGGATTTAAATATTAGAAATTCACCCCGGTATATGCTAAGTTAAATTTTCAGCGCTATACGCTTGAGATTTCATTTCCTTGGGAAGGGTCGAGGCCGTCGGTTATGTTTGTTTTACGGGCTGGGAATGCCCTTGGGCTATATGTTATTTGGTAAAAAGTTTGCTGAACTCATTTATTTAGTGATGTACACGTGGTCTTACTCGTCTAAAATTCCAATCCTGCTTTTCTCTCCTTTTGTTGGCTAAGTTCCGAGGTTTTGGCGGGCTAAAATTCTCTGGGAATGTCGTGTTTTAATCCCTATAGATTTGGGGAAGTAGAAGCTACATTCCCTGGGAATTTCCCTTGTCAATCCTTGATAACTTAGCGAGATTAGTAATTGGCAAGCCGAAAAGTGGTGTAAATGTATTCTGGGGTCGAGCTTTACCCCTGTTCCATGTTGGAGTAGCTTACTTCTTATAGAAAGGGAGGGTGCCATATGCTCCTTACGGCCTTATACTTATAGCATAGATGATAATGCTCCTTCTTCCTTCTTTATATGCTAGAATTTCCTTGAGCGTCAAACCCCGTAGGCTGCCAACGAGTCTCATAGGATTTGGTTTGAACTGGAGTGTGGGTGGACATAGGGGCCCCCAGCACGGTGGTTTTGGACTGGAGTGTGGGAGGACGCAGGGGCCCCCAACTCAGTGGTTTTGGACTGGAGTGTGGGAGGACGCAGGGGCCCCCAACTCAGTGGTTTTGGACCGGTGCGTGGGAGGACGTAGGGGCCCCCAGCACAGTAGTGTTGCTTGGAGTGTGGGTGGACATAGGGGCCCCCACCTCAGTTCCTTGACTTGTTGTGCAGCAGCTTGGTTTGACTCGTGCTTTCCTTATGCTTACTTTTCAGCTTCTCCTTTACTTCTGCTGTTTCCTTGCACCCTTTGGGCTGAGGCATTCTTTTCTTATGAATGCCTCAGGTTCAGGTTTGTAGCTGCCACCGGAGTTCGAGTGGGGCCATTCGGTTCGCTGTCGAGGCCTTCCCTCTCTAGTGGGTAAGGATGTTGTTGGTTCAGTTTCTGTTGTGTGGCTTTTCTTTTGGACTGTTGTCCTGTCCCTGCGGGTTCGTGTCAGATGTTGACGCCCGTGCGATTTTGCTTAGCTTACTTGCTTACGCTGCTGCTAGTTCTTTTTACTGCTTAGTATTTTTGTACTCATTAACTCTGGGAAAAGCTTATTTTGATGTATATTAGTGCAGTTCCTTAGCTTTATAAAAAGTTGTTTCTATAGCCGTTTGTCACATTTACTATTAAATATCACTTATTTGCGAAACGTAAACCAAAGTAAAAAAAAAAGAGATATTTATTTATTATGTACTAAATTTAGACCGGCGATCGCCCTGGGGGCGTCTCTAGTCCCCAGCGCCGTTAGGAATAAATTGAACCTACTTTCTTCCGTTGTATACGCATGTTTTTATAAATCGCGGCTTAGTAAACCGCAGGGCCGAGGGACACGGTCTCCTAATCCAAATTAAATAAACCTTAAAAGATAATCCTTTTATTAATTTGTACCTGTCTGTAAAAGAAAAAAAGCTTGTGTAAGTGCTCGCCTGAACGTCTGTAGTTGTCCCCTACAGGACGTGGCATCATGGCGCGTGTTTTCCCCTTCGCTCTGATAATATAAATTATTTCGGGAAAATACGGGTTGTGACAACCAGTGCGCACGACCACCTACGATAGTGCGCACGACCACCGGTCGTGCGCCACTGGTCGTGCGAACATGTTATTTCATAATTTCTGTCTTTGCAGGTTCCGTCCAGGCAGAGCGCACGATCACCGAATTCTAGTGCGCACGACCACTGGTCGTGCGCCACTGACCGTGCGCACTGTTTATTCCAGCGCCTATAAATTCCGCTGCTCGCGATTTAGGTCGGCTTCTCCGCATTTTTCCGCCGTTTTCTCGCCGAGCTCCGCCGTTTCGCCCCCTTTCGCTGGTTCTCCGCCCCCCCTAGGCCTCCTCCATCATCCAAGGGCTTAAAGGAAGGGATCCTACACTCATCTTCATCGCTAAGGAAGAGGTTCTTCGCATTAGACGTGGCCGGATGGTAAATCACTGGAGAAGACGGGCCCATTGGGAGGTGTGACAGCCCTCCTCTACCCCGGACGCAGTTGGGACCGAGCTAGGACGTGGATTAACAACCCAACGATTCCTACTGTGAATCTACAACGAGACTCCGGATTCGGTCGTATCTCTTGCCTTTTTCTTCTACTTGTGTGGTTGTAGTTGTTTGTAATCTCTATATTTAGATGATGAATGCTATGAACTATGTGTATTATTGTTTATTTCATGTTTATGGAATTATTTAGTTCATATGTGTTAATGAGGTGCGCCCCCATCCATTTTCCACTCCACCACCGTGTCCGGTGCCGCACTAGCAATTGCTAGTGGCGTGCTTGTCGATGAGGTGCTTGCGACCCTCAATCCGTTAGCCTACTCGTCCATCCGCCTACCGAAGCGTGGCATCGCGGCCCGTATTCCATCCCGCCTAACGAAGCAGCGCGCTCAAGGCCTGCATAGTTCGATCCGTTTGCCTACTCGTCCATCCGCCCTTGCAACGCAGCGCGCTCAAGGCCTGCCTAGTCTCCATCCCGCCAAGCGAAGCATTGCATAGCGGCATTGCATAGGAGTAGTCGTAGTATTTTCTCTTTATTTTTCACAAACCAAATCCCTTTCGTCCGCACTCCACCTATCACTGGACTTCGATCTCAAGTCCTTCCTCGAAACCTAACTCCACCTTACTGTGTTCCTCAAGAGACCGACACTCGGGGATTTTCCCCATTATTATTACTTGCGCGACCGGTGCACTTGCCGAATCATCGCATCAAGTTTTTGGCGCCGTTGCCGGGGAATACAGTCGTGTGAGTTTTCTAGAGAGGGAGAACCTGAGGGAGAAGCCCTTCCATTTGTAAATTGCATTTCTTTGTTTTATTTCTTTTATTCCATTTTCCTTTTTTTTAATTAGGTTGCTTTAGTAATTTTTGTTAGGTGTAGTATTTTGCACAATAACACTTTTATTTTGAATCGTATTATCTTCACATTATGTGGGCACATCTTAATTTCCGTTGCCGTTGGTGTGGAGCTACCTCCCACTCTAGTGATGAATGCCCTACGGAGAATAGTAGGCATAATTCTTATAGCCCAGCATATGGAGCACCGACTTTGTCTGGTACTTCATATGGTGCGCGTAAGTCTTATGGCTACTCTGCTGAGCCTTTACCGTCATACTTCTTTTCGGCTTCAGCACCCGCTGTGCCAAAGAAGCCTGCTAGGCAGTGCCAGTTTTGTCGGAGCACAGATCATGCCCTGAAGGATTGTGTTGCTTATCTTCACCAATTGGATGAGGATGACGAGCCGGATATCCGGATCGTCCCGAATCCTAACTCTGGCGGCACACCTTCAACATCCGGTTATATGTCTTTGTCACCTTCACATCTTGAAGGGTATGGCATGGACACGGTCACTGGATGTGTGGCTGATCTGGGCACCGACATTGCTGAGCCTATTCTCCCGGTGCATCCACCACCCCTAGTGGATTCGATTCTTTGTGAGGAATCGGTGCTCGACTTTTATCCGAGCACTATTCCTCTCCCTGTTGTGCATACTATACTCGTCTCCGACGACATTGTTGATGATGTGTCGCAGGATGAGGTGGTTGATCTTAGTTTTGTGCCTACTCCTATGGAGGAGGACAACCTTCTAGGTGAAGAGGACTTTTCCTCAGCACCGGTGGAGGAAGTCCAAATCCTAAGCTTGGCCACCGTTGATCCCGCCGAATCTTGTAGCATTGATGACAATGCAAACATTTTTTTACTTCCCCAACCTGATGGGAGTGAGACCGGGATCACTCCCCCGATTGATGTTTATTTATGTTCTTCGTCTTCTTTATTTCTTGATCCCCTTTCTTCATCCGAGCCTGTGCAGGTTGAGTCTTCACAGGTATCCCAGGAGGACTTGGAGCTCTTTGCTCAAGTCAATGATGAGAGCATCCTCTCATGTGAGGAGGTTGATCCTCCCTCCGTAGAGGAAGCTCCACTCATTGCCTTCTCCTCCTGCGGACCTGCTGCGGACGATACCTTGCTGGGCAAGGATAATTTTGGTAAGATGAGTGAGGACCAGGCCTCCTCCTCTTCTTACTTTCTTTTCCCTCTACCTGTGATGGGCAAGTTTTATCTATATTCGGGTAGAGGCGTGACTGTTCTTTCTCCGTATAGGTACCCGCTACCTACACGCATATTAGAACAGTTACCTGTCCACTTTTCTTTTCATAGGCCCATTAGCTAGAACTGTACAAATGCCAAATAAGTCGTGCTGGGAGGACAATAACCCCAGTAGTTATCTTTCTTTTCCTGCATTCTTATTTATTCTAATCATGTTTAGTTAGTAAAACTTTCTTTTCAGTTTTCTTTTGTCTTTTGTTTTTGCGGAGCTGACCCCTGCAGGTATCTTCTCTGGATGGCGGATGCTGCAGCTTAGTCTTGGTTTAAACGCCAATCTTCTGGTATGCTCACTTGCTGAGCATTGGGTACTCTCTTCCCTAGCCTTTTCTGATTTTCATGTCATATATTATGCGAATTGTTTAGTTTAAGTATGGGGGAGAGTAGTTTGTTTACCCGCTCACGTGCACTATTGCATTGCATACTAGAAGATTTCATTTAAAATGTTTTGTTTAATTTCATTGCACACCACAGCACCCACATGAGCGCGTGCTTATCTATTTGTTTTGTTCTGAACAAACTATCTTGGTTAGGAATGTGAATTGGGATGATAGCTTAGGAATTACTATTGGGAGCGCAATGTTGACTCGAGCAGTGTTCTAGTCGCATCCGCGTGCTACAATAGAATTTGAGTAAAATTAGATTATTTCTATGCTTTTAATTTATGATTAGTATTTATGCGTAGTTTTAGATTTATTCTACTCAAGTGGTGAATGTGAATGAAATTGGTGATAGCCCGGTGTTGTGTGTATACGAGCGCTAGTTGTGTGTTGCTCGAGTCGGGAGGAAGGTTTACCTTTCTCGTGGGCTAAGAACTTGCCCCAAGCGACTCTCGAAGCATGGGTGAGAGCGACTCGTCGAGTTAAACATGATGTAGGCCACCCTTTGGCTAGTTTGAGCTTTGTTATTCCATGTCCATTTCGTTCACCGTTGCAAGCCACATTTGTTCCTACCACTCCCTTTGTTCAGCTCCTCCTCCATCCACTAAGACCTAAAGCTTATCCCACTGTCGCAACCAAATATATGTTATCTGCACTCATGTTTTAGATTTGGTGTGATGTTTGGAATTGTCGTGTTGTGAAGGAGAAATAAACTCTATTTGCTGATTTTGAATCAACCGGAGGATAAGAAAAAGAAAAAGAAAAATATGGTATTGAACTAAATATCTGAAAAAAAGGGGCGTATTGAAAAGTTATCCTCCCGAGCGTTTTAGAAAATCTGTTGGTATTTGTGGAGTAGGCCGTGTGCACACCTAGTTTTCACAATAAGTCTGGGGGTGTGTCACACGAGCTTTGTTTTTGGTTTTGCTTGGTGCAGCGTTCCGTTGACTCATGTTGGTTGCGTAGCCTTCGTTTTTACCTTTGATTATCATACCGCAACCTAAGCCCCATCTTAATCCTAAAAGTCCTATTGATTTATCTCGCGAGTTTGCTAGCGCTGTGGAGAGAGTGTGACCGGGCAAGCGTATGGTTCACGACGTTGATGGATTTCAGCGGAGTTATTCCTAAGCCCCGATCTTTTGCAACACCCTCCTTAGTGGCTTATTACTTTCACACCGGACATGATCATCAAATTCTTCACAATTCACCAACTGAGTATTGATAAATCTTTATTTACGCTCTAGTACTTTCGTAAATTAGTTAGCATAGTTAGAATCTCTTTTTACGAAATCTCTATTTGCATGCTTTTGTTACTTCGCATTGTACTCCCTTGCATAATTTTCTTTGCTAACTACCTTTTTCACACTCCACCGGATTCGTTTGCTCGGGACGCGCAAACAGTTAAGTCTGGGGGTGTGATGAGTCCCAATTATATACACATATATGGACTCATCTGGGCCGTTTATCTAGTCATTCCACTGCACTTTAGCCTTGTTTTAGCTTATATTTGTTATCACTTGCTATGTGCACTTCTAGGCCCATTTTGGTGTGTTTTCATGTTTATCTTCATTAGTAGTTTTCATGCACTGTTACGGGCCACTTTCAGTAGCTGGATTCGTGGTTGTACGCTAGAACAGGAGTCATGCAGGTGTTTCCGGTGCAATTCTGCACAGGAACACTATGCACGATCACCGGTTCTATTGCGCACGACCACTGGTCGTGCGCCACTGATCGTGTGCACTTAACACCTTTTTCATGAGTTCTGTTGGGTGCAGTGCGCACGACCATCAATGCCAGTGCGCACGACCACCGGTCGTGCGCCACTGCTCGTGCGCACTTACCATTTAATTTCCGAGTTCTGTTTGCTGTAGTGCGCACGACCATCAACTCCAGTGCGCACGACCACCGGTCGTGCGCCACTATTCGTGCGCACTTAACAGTAATTTTATGAGTTCTGTTTCAACCAGTGCGCACGACCACCTACGATAGTGCGCACGACCACCGGTCGTGCGCCACTGGTCGTGCGAACATGTTATTTCATAATTTCTGTCTTTGCAGGTTCCGTCCAGGCAGAGCGCACGATCACCGAATTCTAGTGCGCACGACCACTGGTCGTGCGCCACTGACCGTGCGCACTGTTTATTCCAGCGCCTATAAATTCCGCTGCTCGCGATTTAGGTCGGCTCCTCCGCATTTTTCCGCCGTTTTCTCGCCGAGCTCCGCCGTTTCGCCCCCTTTCGCTGGTTCTCCGCCCCCCTAGGCCTCCTCCATCATCCAAGGGCTTAAAGGAAGGGATCCTACACTCATCTTCATCGCTAAGGAAGAGGTTCTTCGCATTAGACGTGGCCGGATGGTAAATCGCTGGAGAAGACGGGTCCATTGGGAGGTGTGACAGCCCTCCTCTACCCCGGACGCAGTTGGGACCGAGCTAGGACGTGGATTAACAACCCAACGATTCCTACTGTGAATCTACAACGAGACTCCGGATTCGGTCGTATCTCTTGCCTTTTTCTTCTACTTGTGTGGTTGTAGTTGTTTGTAATCTCTATATTTAGATGATGAATGCTATGAACTATGTGTATTATTGTTTATTTCATGTTTATGGAATTATTTAGTTCATATGTGTTAATGAGGTGCGCCCCCATCCATTTTCCACTCCACCACCGTGTCTGGTGCCGCACTAGCAATTGCTAGTGGCGTGCTTATCGATGAGGTGCTTGCGACCCTCAATCCGTTAGCCTACTCGTCCATCCGCCTACCGAAGCGTGGCATCGCGGCCCGTATTCCATCCCGCCTAACGAAGCAGCGCGCTCAAGGCCTGCATAGTTCGATCCGTTTTCCTACTCGTCCATCCGCCCTTGCGACGCAGCGCGCTCAAGGCCTGCCTAGTTTCCATCCCGCCAAGCGAAGCATTGCATAGCGGCATTGCATAGGAGTAGTCGTAGTATTTTCTCTTTATTTTCACAAACCAAATCCCTTTCGTCCACACTCCACCTATCACTGGACTTCGATCTCAAGTCCTTCCTCGAAACCTAACTCCACCTTACTGTGTTCCTCAAGAGACCGACACTCGGGGATTTTCCCCATTATTATTACTTGCGCGACCGGTGCACTTGCCGAATCATCGCATCATTTACCATCTGGTGCAGAGGGTTATGAAATTTACAGTGATGCGTTAGGGAGCGGCTTAGGCTGCGTACTTCTTCAGCATGGTCAAGTGATAGCTTATGGCTCTCGACAGTTGAAAATGCATGAGCGGAACTATCCGGTCCACGATTTGGAGTTGGCGGCCGTGATCTTCGCTCTAAAGCTGTGGCGGCACTACTTATATGGTGTGAAGGTTGACATCTTTACAGACCATAAGAGCCTTAAGTATCTTCTAAATCAGAAAGAGCTCAATATGTGACAACGAATGTGGATGGAGTTCCTGGGGGACTACACTTTTGATATCCATTATACTCCCGGAAAGGGGAATGTCGTCGCAGATGCTTTCAGCAGGAGGGCTTATGCACAGGCCAACTGGATTCAGATGTATGATCCACGTCTGATCAGGGCCTTGGAAGCCTTGGAAGCCTTGGAGATCTCCTGTGTGGAGAGGAGTTCTAGTGCGAGTGCGTGCTTACACTGGACGGAGGTGCAATATGACCTCGCAGATAGAATACGACAAGCCCTGGAGCTTGATTCGAGCATGCAACACTATTTGGCAGAGTCTGAAGTTGGGACTGCTGCAGAGTTTGTCTTAGACGACGGTCTGATGTGGAAAGACGGTCGGTTGTGCGTCCCAAATGTTGGTAAGTTGCGGGAGGAATTGATGTACGAAGCACACTTTACCAAGTACTCAATTCACCCAGGGAGCACAAAGATGTACCAAGAAATGAAAAGCTGTTTTGGTGACCAGGATTGAAGAAAGACATCGCCTTATATGTGGCAAAATGCAAAACTTGCGCACTAGTGAAGGCGGAATGTCAGAAACCTGGAGGTTTCCTGAAGTCGTTGCCTGTACTGGAATAGAAATTTGATGACATTTCGATGGATTTCGTGCATGGTTTGCCGAGATTGCAGAGTGGGAATGATGCCGTATGGGTGATCGTGGATCGATTAACGAAGGTAGCCCACTTTCTTCCTAACCGGCGGGACGATTCAGTAGAAAAGTTAGCAAAACATTATGTGGATAGCATTGTCCGATTGCACGGTGTGCCCCGTAGCATCGTCAGTGACTGAGATGGGCATTTTACTTCCAAGAATTGGAGGCTAATCCACCAGTTGTTAGGTACAAAGCTGAAGTTTAGCACTGCCTTCCACCCTCAGACGGATGGACAGACTGAACGTACGAACAGAACTCTGGAGGATATGCTTCGAATGTGCGTCCTGGATTTCGGTAAAAGTGGGAAGACCATCTTTACATGATCGAATTCGCTTATAATAACAGCTATCAGGCAAGTATAAATATGGCACCTTTCGAGTCCCTCTATGGTTGAGCATGCCGCACTCCCTTATCTTGGGCGGAGACAGGTGAAATGAAGCTGTTTAAACGAAAGGAAGTCGAAGAGGCAAATGCGGCGATTCAAACAACCTGGGAGAGGTTGTTGATTGCTCAAGATAGGCAGGCAAAGTACTACAATACCAAGCACAGAAACGTCAAGTTCGCCGTGGGCGACTGGGTTTATCTCAAGATCAAACCTTTCAAGGGTGTGTCCCGGATTCGGCGCTTGCAAAAGCTGAGTCCAAGATACCTTGGACCGTTTGAGATACTGGAACGTGTTGGCGAAGCTGCCTATCGACTCGCTCTTTCGACAGAGTTGAGTAGTCTGCACGATGTGTTCCACATATCGGTGTTAAGGAAAGTGGTAGCAGAGCCTAGCCAAGTGCTTGTAGCTAGTTAGGTGCCGGTCGATGATGGGCTGAAGACGCTGGTCACGCCTATTTGTATCGAAGACACTGATGTCAAACAGCTGCGGAATAAATTGATCAAACAAAGTCCGCTGGAACAACTGCGGCCGTGAGGAACTTACATGGGAGCACGAACAAACTATGCGTGAGGAGTTCCCTGAGCTGTTCCGTTGAGGTACAAGTCATATTTTGTATCTTTTTGATTATTTGCACTGTTAGGATTTCGGGGCGAAATTCTTTTAAGTGGGGAAGAATTGTAAGACCCCAAATTTCATGTGCACACAAAATCAAAGTGAGTTGAAGTCATGGAGCTAGCGCCAGGCGCTAGTGCTAGCGCCGGCGGTAGCGTCCCTAAGCGGTATCGACTTTGTCGCTAGCACCAACGCTAGCCACTAGCGCCGGCGGTAGTGTGAAATTCTTATATACCTCAAAATCTGACTCTTCAGCTCATTTTCTCTGAGAGCCTTTGCAGTTCTGAGGGCAGAGAGCTGGGAGCAGGGAAGGAGATCCGTTGGAGTTGAGTTTTCGTCGTGCTAGGAGGGATTTGTGAAGAAGCGTCTGCGTGCGTGTGCCACTGCGGATTCCAGCCATTTCCCTCTCAGTTCTATGGCGCCAAAACGACCAACTAGGGTAACGACTCTCTTTCCTAATCCTTGGACATGCGCGTCCTTTGATTTGCATGAATTTAGGAAGACTTCTACTAATTAGTAGATTGGATCTTCCGGTGGGATGAAGTTATTCCCCCACAAATTGCATATAGAGTCCGGAACGGTAGTACGGGCATATGCATGCTGTGTGAAGCCCATCAGGACAGACTGAGCCGGATTGGTGATGTTTTATTGCGTGTAAAGTGCCGGAGAAAACTCCGTGTACATGCTGTGGTTCGGGTCTTGTGTATTGTATTATACAGAAAAAGGTCCTGGAAGTGTTTCCCAGGCAGTACCCGAAGTTTCGTAGCAGAACTAAGTTCTATTACTAGCGCCGGGCGCTAGCGATAGCGCCGGCGGTAGCTCCAGGTGAGCTACTAGTGCTGTTATCTGGAGGTGTTTTCCCAGAGGTAGCAGAACTGACTTCTGTTACTAGTGCCGGGCAGAACTGGGTTCTGTTGCTAGCGCCGGGCGCTAGCGTTAGCGCCGGCGGTAGCGCCCAGCACACAGATTGTGTGTTTCCGTGCTACCTAAACTCCTGGGGACTGGATATGTAGTAGGAGAAGCTGTGGAATTTGCAAAGCCCAGCTTTAAGTGATGGGTATTAGGTGAAGCTTACCCGTATCGTGCATAGTTGAATCGCGGTATTTAAGCACAGGCCTAGCTGATCCGAACCCTCCCATAGTGGTGGTGAAGAGGTCGCCCCTCGGTGCACCGTGCTATGGAAGAGTGTCGTAACTTCGTGTGTACGGATTATCTCAATTTGCTTGTCTAAGTTGAAATAAGACTTAGCGTGAGGGCGTAACTCAGGGAGTATGCCAAAGTGTGCCTTGAGAGCACGAAGCGGGTGGCTTGGTATGCCTCCGTTGGTGTTGTTTGCAGATATATATTTATATGTTGCTGACCTTATTTGCAGGGAAGGAGCACCGCCACCCCGAGTGTGGGGTGGGGTCGTTATAAATCTTGGTCAGCTAAAGCTGACCGGTTGCTTGTTTTCCCACCGTTTGGTGGATTTGTTTATACATGTCCCGGTGAGCCTCGCGGGAAATAGCGGGCTGAAGTCCCTGCTGCTGTGCTGTGCTGGCCCTTGAAGGCCAAAGCTTTTGTTTACCCTTTTGTTCATGTGTGGCCGGCCTGCGTGCCGATGTCTGAAAGCCACCTTTATAATGTAAACAAACAATGTAAATAACTTTTTATGTATTCATTCCTAGTAACGATGTGGACATGTTATACACTGGTTTTAAATGAAATTAGATATGCTTCCGTTATGCGACTCTGATGCTGAGATAGTTATGTCTTTAACTGTTTAATTGCTAATTTTCATACCGCTCGCTTCCGTTCATTTCATATGGCGTGGGGTCCTGGTCGGACCTACTGTTATATGCTATGTGACAGGGAGGGTGTTACAATAAGTCTGACAGGAACGATTCTAAACCAAATAAATAAGTTTCTTCTAACATTGTTTGTTACAGTTGCAAGAAGCCTGGAAACTTCATTGCTGAGTGTCCATTCAAAATAAAGGAGAGGAGTGAAGAAAGGAAGCACTCAACGAGCAGGAAGGTGGAAAAGAGATTTGTTGCCAAGAAAGTAAGAACACTCGGTGACAGTGACACTAATTCATCATCATCAGAATCAGGTAGCCATATGGCTCCAATGGCTTTCTGATGAGTCCAGATTATATAGGGTTTTTCAGACTCATTTGGGCTTATTTTCTCACTTATGCACTCCACTTTTAGTTGTAAAATGCACATGTTTTCCTTGGTTAGAATAACACACTTAGTGCACAATTATAGCCCATCGGGGTGTGCAATTGCGCATTCTGTGTTGGGGGTATGCCTTCAGGGGCTCCCCATGCCTATTTTTGCTTTTAATGTGGATGCTATTTATATTTCCTGTGCGATAGGAGCTTGGGTTTTGAAAGTGTGCAGGTATATTGTGCCCATGAGCTGAGCATTGCAGTCTGGGTAAATTGCACGACCATGCAATTTTTGATAAATCACGATCAAGGCTATCGTGAAATTTACTCATAACTCTATGCGAGGATGCTCATCGTGCGTTTTCCTTAACGCACGATTGAATCCAATCGTGCGTGAAGGTAATCGCACGACCTACCTGAATGCTGTCAAAATATGCGGCCTGTCCAACCCCGTGCATTTTAGTTACGCACGAGCATGCCGCTCTTGCGTGAACAAAAATGCACTACCTTCCTATAGCTCCAGGTACTGTTCATCTCTTTAAATCGCACGATCCAAACGCACGGTCGTGCATTTTGGTCGTGCATTTCTTAAATTAACGCCCTATTTAAGTACGCTGGTTTATCGACCAAGGACCGAATTCGATCATTGTGAACCATCAGGAGGAGCGGGAAAAGTTCCATTTTCGCCCCTCTTAGCTCCATCTTGGGAAAGGAGTTCCGGCCACCGTTTCTCTGCAAATCTCCGTCTAAGACTTCTTCTCCATCCACCGCCATCATCGCCAACTCTCAAGATTCGTTTCAAGACATTTCTCGCTGCAGTTGGGAAGTTCTCCGACGAGGTTGCTACCGGAGGAGATCCGCTAAGAAGATGGGTCAATAGAAGGAAGTGACAACCCTTCCGTACCCTGGATGTCAGTCGTGGACCGAGCTCGGACAAAGCTTGACAACCATTGATTCTGACAGTGAATCCCGACAAGACTTCATGCGCTTGGTTGTATCTCTTTCCTCCTTTTTTTATTGTAGTATGGATAATGGATTTGTGGGATGTGGTTGTGATGTGTAGAAACCCTAAATTTGCTTCATTATGTTAATCATGTCTATGTGGTTAATCTTGAGGTTTTTTACTTTAGTGGTGTGCCTAGTTATCATCCTTTTGTTGCTGCTTGTTGTGTTCGTGCCGTCCTAGCAATTGCTAAGAGCATGCTTGGCGACGAGGTGATTGCGACACTCATTGTTCTTCCATCCACACCATTACCCATTTGGGTAATCCACCCAAGCGACTTGCACTCCCCGTATTTAATTTCTTGTTTCTAGCGTATGAACCCAATCACAAAACCCCCATTTGGTTTGTATTACACTTACAATTCTTTTTCTGAATTGAGAACTCACACCCTGTACTTGTACTCCTTGAGAGATCGATACTTGGGGACATACTCCCATCTTTATTACTTGAGCGACCAGTGCACTTGCCATCTGCGCATCATGTTTTTGGCGCTATTGCAGGGGAGTGCATCTGTCGTGTGTTTCTATCTATCAGGAAAATTGTTGTAAGCGTGTTGTGGTCTTTTGATTGTTTTGTTTCTTTTGTGCTATGGAAGGAAAGAATCTAGGTGAACTTCAATGTGTCGATCTATAGACTGAATGGGCGAGGAGAGATCGTTTGCATTAGGTAGCTGCCAGGGAAAGAGAAAGAATTAATGTTATGGGACATGTCGCTAATGGCCAAGGTGAGCAAATTCTTGATAAACAGGAAGAGGTCCGCCCTCATGTGCGGATGATGCATGACTTCACTACCCCTAGGGTGGGAAGGGTCTATCCAGGGTTTGGCCCGACCATTGTTAACAACCTATTCATGATCAAGCCGGCCATGCTAAATATGATTCAAAATAACACCCAGTTTTCAAGGCTGCCGAGCGAAGACCCCCATCTTCATCTTGCTGAGTTCTCAGAAATCTGCGGTACATTCCGCTATGCCAGGATCACCGTTGACGTGGCTAAGCTCAAGTTGTTCCCTTTTTTTCTTCAGGATAAAGCCAAAGCATGGCTGCATACAATTCCCACTGGGACCGCTGCTATTTGGGATGCTCTTTCGTCAAAGTTCTTAGCAAAGTTCCACCTGGTGGACAAGATAGTGAATGCATGACGGGAGAGAGCTGCATTTAGACAGATTGATCAAGAATCCTTGTCCAAAGCATGCATGGAAAAGATTTGCTGAGCTGCTGTGCAGATGTCTGCAGGATGGTTGTGAGTCCTGGAATGTAGTAGAAATTTTTTATTTTACTGTTGAACCAAACTATAGGGCGATGATCGATGCTGCTGCGGGAGTAACAATAAAGAATCTGACTCCAGATGAGGCTTTTAGGATTATTCATGATATTGCTTCACATAGCACATACTGGACTGCTGGAAGGGATGCACCGAGGGGTGCTTGGAATTTATTTGAGGTGAATGCAGTCACACCACCGAGGGAGACTACACAGCATGCTTCGAATAATATGGTGATGTTATCAAGATCAACTCCCCCTGCTCAGGTTATGGCAATCACTTGTCAAGGTTATGGAAACCTCGGGAACCAAGCCTACCAGTGCCCCGCAGGTGAGTAATCCACTGATTTTCCAAATATCTCTTATGATGAGAGTGTAAATTTCTTAAATAGTCAAAACCAATCTGTGCCATTTAATAATGTGTATAACCCGGGTGTGAGAAATCAGCCGAATATCTCATGGAACCAGAACACTCCTAGGCAATGATGGCAAGGGGGCCATCATCAGTTTGATGCTTAAGTCTCCGGAAGACAGCTGCGAACATCACGACCGAGTTATACTCAAACTGAACTGATCCAAAGGAAGAGCGCTCTAGAAGAGATGATGGAGAAGTTCGTAGAATTGGACCAAACTAATATGGCTAACCAGACTGCATCCATGAGAAACCTGGAGACATAATTAGGCTAGCTGGCCCACGTGCTCTTCGAACGCACTCAGGGCGCTCTACTTAGCAATACTGGAAAAAATCCCCGCGAGCATGGAAAGAGCATCTGGGATGTGGATGGTTTCCATAAGGACACGTGTGTAGTTGATTGCAAAATCAATGATGTTGATACTTCAGCACTATGAGATTATGGATCGTCTCGCAACATTCTTGCTCTGCATGATGTTGAGAAGTTGAACTTGAATATGAAAATGGACGTTCGGACTTTGCTAGTACTGGCTAATGGTGCTGTGGTTGAGACAGAAGGTGAGGTGAAAGATGTTTACTTTAGTGTGGATGGGATCGTTATCATCACTGACTTCTAGGTTTTGGGACCCGTGGAAAACGATTCTATCCCTATTTTGGGTGTTCCATTCTTGAAAGAGATTGGGGAAACCCTGAGATTTACTGATGGGCATGCAACGTTATCTTCTAAGGTTGAACACCATCTACCCGTTTCCATTATCACTAATGTTAATGATGAGCCTGAATTTGTTCCTGATATATACTTGTTGGTATCTGATGATAGTTCTAGTATTGTTGAGGACATGGAATTATGTGTCGAGAGGAGAAAAGGCGTAGAAGAAATCATGGAGGAAGTTGAGGTGGATACTGTTGTGGAGAGATGCAGAATTCCGCGGGAGTGGAAGATTGGAACTGCTTCTGCTGCTGCCTATATGGTAAATGATGAATCATCAGAAACTTCTATATGTTTGAAAAATAATTGTAAAACTGTAAAACAGGTACGATGGGCAGATCTTTCACCCACAAGGGGGAGAGGAAAAGAAGCCCCAAGTTTAGATTGGTAATACTAAAACTTTTTCTGAGCGAGCGTCTGGTGCTCAATGGCGATCGCCTACTGTGAAAATAATCATGCTGGAAAGATTGGAGCATAAGGCTCGCAGGTTCGCCCTCCATCGTGAGAAACAAGAGGCGTGGGGCAGGGGAGACGACTCTCCCTTTGGCCCAAAATCATTCACCTCTTCCCTTTCTCATGTGGTGGGGGAGGATCATCACAATCAGCATGTAGCTGAGGCGTGGCGGACCCTTGGCTGTTCTCCTTTTTCTCTGCTAGTTTCTTTTTTGTGCTATTCTGAGGTGGAATGTGTGATCTTTCATTATTTACTGTACTGCTTTTGTTAAAAACACTTGATTATTATTGCTAAAATGGGTATTTGGTCCACCTTAAGGACGGTAAAGAAAAGGGCTAATGGGAGACAACCCAATTGTGCTTTTCTGTTTTAATCCGATAATTTATTTTCTATATCTGTTATTGCATGGTACTTCCTTTTTGTAGGATGTTGATTTATGCAGGTGGATGATCATCGATGTGGACTTGGATTTCCCTCCCAAAAATTAGCTCCAATCTTTTGTATGCTCTTTTTTGAGCAGGGGTAACGCTTCTTCCTTCCTCATTTTAATTTCATGCTTAAAGTATATTTATATTTTGCTCTTTATTTAAGTCTGAGGGTTGGGAGTACGATGCGTGTACCTGTGCACACACTCAAAGCTCAGCATACTAGAATTATATTTTATTGTTCTTAGGTCATTTCTTTGCACACCATACACCCACTTTAGAGCACACTTAATTGCTAGCGCGCCTTGAGTACATGTTTCTATTTTGTGCATACGGTAAAATAACAGTGCTGGCTTAGGAATTTGAGATAGAGTACATGCAGTGCTCCTAATCGAGTGCTCATATGCTGTGTAGAAATAATGTAGGTTTACTTTCTCTATATACTCGTGAAATTATATTATTTTATTAGTGTAAACATTGTTTATATTACTCAAAAGTGGTGAATCAGGTGGAATCAAATGGTAGCATATGGAGGTGTGTGGTTGTCACTAGCCTCATATTGCTCAATTTGGTAGGATGGATCATCTCTCTCGGTGGCTAAGAACTTTCCTTAAGCGACTCTCGAAGCATTGGTGCATGGTTAGTCGAGCATGAGCGTGATATAGGCCATAATTTTGGCCCTGTTGAGCTTCCTATCATTCCTAGCATCTACCCTTCTTAGCCTCATTGTGCCTACCCTTCTCTTGATTCAGCTCCACTTTTATCTCGCTAAAGCCTAAATGCTTATCCTAGTCGCACACCCGTTATGAACATTATTTTGCACTTCGTGTTTATTTTCGAGGTGGTGTGATGCGGTGACCTATTTTTGAGAAATTGTGGCTATGCTTATTGGTTATTTGCTGAAATGAAAAACAAAGAAGAAAAGAAAAAGAGAAGTTACAAATGAAAAGAAAAGAGAAGGTGTGAAAAAAATTTGTGGAAAAGAAATAGTTTAATTGTTGATCTTGTTATTATTGTTGTTATTTGGAGTGGGCGGTGCACGTACACATGTAGTCAAATCTAAGTCTGGGTGTGCGGTGTACTCATGGGTGGTTTTGGTGGTTGATGAGATCTTTGTTGTCTATGCTCTATGGGTTTAGTGCGTAAGCCTTCCTTTTTATCACTTGTTTACATCACCTGAACCCAAGCACCATTTTTATCCTTAAGTCCTACAAATTCGTGCTCGAGTCAAGCTAGCACCATAGAGAGAGTGTGAATGGGCAAGTATATGGCCTCGACATTGGTCGATTCCTTTGGCAGTGGTCCCTGATGAGTCCCAATTATATAGGGTTTTTCAGACTCATCTAGGCTTGTTTTCTCACTCGTGCACTGCCCTTTTAGCGCTAAAATGCTCATATTTACTTTAGTTATCATTTCACGTAGTGCACTCTTTTCACCTATCGGGGTGTGCAATTGCACATTCTGTGCTGGGGGTATGCCTTTGGGGGCTCCCCATACCTGTTCATGCTTGTATTATGGTTGCTATGTGATTTCCTATGTGGTAGGAGCTTATATTTTGATTGAATGCAGATGGATAAATCCCATGAGCTGAGCATTACAGTCTGGGTAAATCGCACGACCGTGCGATAATTGTTAACGCATCACTAATGTGATCGTGTGATTTACTCAGAGCTCTATGTGATGATGGTCATCGTGTGTTTTCCTTAACGCACGATTGAATTCAATCGTGCGTGAAGGAAAATGCACGACCTACCTGTATACTATCAAAATATGTGGGGTCTGCCATAGCCCGTGCATTTTTGGTCGCGCACGAGCGCACTGCTCGTGCATGAACAAAAATGCATGACCTTCCTGTAGCTCCTGACGCTGTTTATCTCTATAAATCGCATGGCCCAAAATGCACGGTCATGCATTTTGATCGTGCGTTCCTTAAAGTTAACGATTCTATTTAAGTGTGCAGGATCGTCGGACCTAAACATCCGTTTTTTTGCCCTTTTCATTGGCGAGCCGTCAGGAGGAGCAAGAGGGCTCCATCTTCGCCCTCAACTGAGCTTGATGAGTACTTTTTGTACTCATCCTTTAGTATAATTCTAACACTATTTTAATAGGAATTTATATAATTCTTACGAATTTTCTCATTTAATTTGTTTCTTTTCATTTCTATGAGCTAACTTAAGCTAATTCTATGTTTTTCAGGTTTCCTTGGCACTTTGAGCAAAAATGTCAAATACACGCCCCAAAGTCACGGGCATTACTAGGGGGCGTGACACCCCAAGATGTGTTCCAGACCTGTCGTAGCCACGCAGGCCAATTCTGTGAAGTTTCGCCAAGTACACGCCCCAGGTCACGGGCGTGACCTAGGGGCGTGACCAAATGTCAGGCCACGACCCACCTCATGTAGCCAGATCAGCCTGCCACATCATTTAAAGTTACACGCCCCAGGTCACGAGCGTGACCATGGGGTGTGACATCCTGGTCACGGGCGTGAACCATCCTGCGCTCTTTCCCTCCAAAGCTTCCCGCCAGCATCATGTTTGAAGGTTACACACCCTCGATCATGGGTGTGACCGAGGGGCGTGACACATACAAAATGCTTGTATTGAAGCCAGACGGCGCCCTTCCTGCAGCAGCTGATCACGACCCTTCCACTCCCTTGGTCACGGGCGTGACCAAGGGGCGTGTAACCCCAATTTAACAGCTATTTAAAGCCAGGTCCACCAGAAGTTCAAGGACGCATTTTGGAGGCTTAAGTCTGATTTTTCTTGTATTGTTTTTTCATTTCAAGTTTTCTTATACTCCTCTTTCTTCTTTTAATAGTACTTTCAATTCCTTACTTTGTAATTTCTTTTGCAAAAAACAATGAAATATTTCTTATTTTCTATTATTCTCTTCTTCTTCATCATGTACACTTTTATCTTTGTTGATTCCTTAATTCCAATGAGTAGCTAAATTTCTATAGTTCTCGATCGGGATAATCCGAGGATGAGTTAATATTGTTATAACTTTTTAAATTGCTTTTCTCTAATTGATTGAATGCTTATGATTTGCCTTTGATCTAAAAAATTATTATGAGGCTATATCATCAATATATAGTCTTCATATTGTTTTCGTTCTTTAGTTAGCCGAGAGGCTCGTAAGACGAATCGACCGCTCATTGGTAAAAGTAGAAGAACGCAACCCTCGAGAGAGGATGACGTAACACTTCTGGATTGGAGTAAAATTTCATAGCGAGGTTCACAACCTAAGGCAATTCTTAGGCGATGCGATTTGAGAACGAAAGTTTGCTGGAGTAGAAGGACTCAAAAACTATTTCCTGGGAGAATGAAATTCAATAACGAGTTGCCTCAAAAACTGTTGTTCTTGCTGGATAAAGTTCAGAAGAACAAGAGGATCTTTCACTCAGCTGAAGAGGAAGATCAAGTGCAGAAGTACTGAAAATTTATCAAGCTCTGCTCAAGATAGCGTCTACTGTGCTACCACATCAGAAGACCAAAAGCTGAAGGTTTATATATTGTCTTCTATTTTAGAAACATAAACTGTCATTACTGTAAGAACATCTTTGTTCTGAGCTGTAGGGCTTATTTATAAGCCTGAGGTAGGTGACTTAGTAAGTCACTGAGCTATATGAGTAGAAGGACTCTGAGATTGTAGGGCCTTGGTTCCTGAGTTGTAGGGTTGTACTCCCAGTCTGAGGTAGGGATTCTTGATAGGACAGAGGTAGGAAACCAAAAGTATTTCTAAGATGTAGGAGTTGAAGAACTCTGAGTGGTAGGGATGCTGGCCTGAGTTAGGGTTTTGGAGGAAACCTGAGAAATCCTGAGGGATCTGTATTGTAAGCTCTTTAAGCTGAGTTGAAGGAGATTAACTTGTCTAACACACTGTTAGAACGGTGTGGAGGGAAAGTGGATGTACCCATTGACTCAATGTCTAGGGGAACCATTCTAAATAGCTATGCATTCTGTGTGTTTGCTTCTACTTATGTACAAACATCTAAATAAATAATTAATAGTAGAAGAAGCAAAGAAACCTATTCACCCCCCCTCTAGGTGAGTTAGACAATTACCTAAGTAAACTATCAAGTTGTATCAGAGGTAGGTTGGTCAAAAAGGTCTTAACAGTCTGACCAGATCCTACTAGGAGTAGTCTACTACTGCATCCTCTGGTATTTGAAAAGGCCTCCACCATAGATTCAACTATGAAATTGTCGAAGACTTATTCAGAAATGAGTAAGGATGAAATTTCTCTTGCTACTATGTATAAGAGATCTCAAAATATCATAGTAAGTGCAATTGATGATTCCATCTTTCAAAACTTGGTGCACTGTGAAACTGCCAAGGAGATGAGGGATAAACTTATTATGTATATGGAAGGCAATGCAGAAGTGAGGGATGATAGGAAACCACTCTTCAACCAAGAATATGAATCCTTCATGCAGCACAACTTAGAAAGCATGGTTGTTTGCTATGTAAGATACTTCAGGGTGGTCAATGAGCTGAGGATTTATGGGAGGGTCTTCATCACTTATAAGTTGAATGACAAGTTCCTAATATCTCTAACTAGAGACTAGGACACAAAAATCTGCACCATCAGGGAAGGGGCCAGCAATTATGAGCCTTCATGCAGCACTGTGCTCCTTGGAATGCTGTTATCATATAAAATGCAGCTATCTGCAAGGAAGGAGGAGTAAACCACCATAAGAACTCATGCTAGTGAGAGATCAGTGGCTCTCAAAGCTGAGAGCTCTAAGAAGAGCAAGAAGAGAATTCTCTCTCCTCAAAGAAGGCATGCTGACTTAGAAAGTTCAGAGGCCATCTCATCTGACAACACCTTATTAGATGGAGAGTTTGCTGACTTCTCTAGGCACTTCAAGAAGATGATAAAGAGAAAGCAGTGGAAGAACAAACCTTCCTCATCTACACATCCCAAGGAGCATAGCACATCTGGGAGGATGCACCTTAAGGGTGACATGTATGAATCTAAACCTGTTAAACATATTTCAAGTAATGATGTTTGCTACTATTGCAGTAAACCTGGACATGTTATTGATGAGTCCCAATTATATAGGGTTTTTTCGGACTCATCTAGGCTTGTTTTCTCACTCGTGCACTACCCTTTTAGTGTTAAAACGCTCATATTTACTTTAGTTATCATTTTACACGTAGTGCACTCTTTTCGCCTATCAGGGTGTGCAATTGCGCATTCTATGCTAGGGGTATGCCTTTGGTGTTCCCCATTGCTGTTCATGCTTGTATTGTGGATGTTATGTGATTTCCTATGTGGTAGGAGATTATATTTTGATTGAATGCAGATGGATCAAACCCATGAGCTGAGCATTGCAGTCTGGGTAAATTGCACGACCGTGCGATTATTGTTCATACACGATTGATGTGATCATGCGATTTACCCAGAGCTGCTTGTGATGATTTTCATCGTGCATTTTCCTTAATGCACGATTAAATCCAATTGTGCGTGAAGGAAATCACACGACCTTCCTGTAGCTGGTAAAAACAGCGGCCTATCCTACCCTGTGCATTTTTGGTCGTGCACGAGCATTCCGCTCGTGCGTGAACAAAAATGCACGACCTTCCTATAGCTCCAGTTCTATTCGACTCTCTCAATCGCACGATCTAAACGCACGGTTGTGCGTTTCTTAATTTAACGCCACTATTTAAGTGCGCAGGTTCAGTCGACCGGGGGGATCATCATTTTTTTGGGGAGCGTCGTTTCTTCCACACCAACCCGCCATTTTCATCGCTCCATCGCCGCCCACATTTGGGAGGAGCTCTGACCGCCATTCTTCTTCAAATATATAGCCGGAGTATCCTCTTGGCCTCCTCCATTGTTCGTGCACCTCCAAAGCTCCATTTTGAGGGATTTCTTGCCGCATATATAGTGAGGTCGGAATCAAAGATGATTGATGGAGAAGACGGGTCAACTAGAAGGAAGTGACAACTCCTCTCTGTACCCCGGACGGCAGTTGGAGCCCAAGCTCGGACAAGGATTGTCAACCCTAGATTTCGGGCGTGAACCTCCGATGAGTCTCCGCCCTTTGGTTGTAATCTCACCCCCTTCATATCGTAGTACTGTTTTCCTTTATCATTTGTGTGTATGAATAATGTGTGCTAAACCTTATTATGCTATTTAGTATATTTCATGTCTACGTGAAGTTATCTCTGTGGTCTATGCAAGTAAGGAGCGCCCCCATTCCACCATTCATTTACCCATCATGATCATGTGCCGCACTAACAATTTCTAGTGGTGTGCTTGTTGATGAGGTGCTTGCGACCCTCATTCTGCCGGTGCAAATCACTTCATTCGCCTTGCGAAGCTGTGCATAGAGGCCTGCATAGTTTCCATCCGTCCAGTGAAGCAGCGCATAGCGGCCTGCATAGGAGTAGTTGAGTTAGTTTTTTATTTTATTTTCCAAAAACCAATCCAAGCTTTCCGCAATCCTTCCGACCTAAAGGACTTCGATCTCAAGTCCTTCCTCGATAGATAACTCCACCTTACAATGTTCCTTTGTGATTGATACTTGGGGACATACACCCATTTTATATTACTTGAATGATCGGTACACTGCTATTTCATGTTGCAGTCTTACCACAGCCTATAACGGTGTATGAGATCAGCGCATAAAGTTTTTGGTGTCGTTGTTAGGGAACACAGTCGTGTGAGTTTTCTAGAGAGGGAGACGAGATGTAGAAGATCTTCATTTTGTAAATTGCATCCTTTGTGTTTTTTTTGTATTCTATTTTTCCTACTTTAAATATAGGTTGCTTTAGTAAATTATTGTTGGGTGTAGTATTTTGCACAATAGTGTTTTTCTTTAAATCTGCTTATCTTCATGCAATGTGGGCCTCATTCAATATTCGTTGTCGTTGGTGTGGAGATATCTCTCATGCTAGTGATAGATGTCCAAAGGGAGATATTAGCCCTGGCACTGAAGGCCTAGTATATGGAGCACCGACTACTTCTGATACTCCATATGGTGTGCGTAAGTCCTATGACTATTCTTCTGAGCCTTTACCGGCATACTTCTTTGCGGCTTCAGCACCTGTTGTGCCGAAGAAGCAGCAAGGCAGTGCTTGTTTTGTCGGAGCACAGATCATGCCTTGAAGGATTGTGCTGCTTATCTTCGCCAATTGGACGAGGATGATGAGCCAGATATCCGGATCATCCCGACTCATAACTCTGACAGCACACCTTCTACCTCTGATTACGTAACTGTGTCACCTTCAAGTTTTGAAGGGAATGATGCAGACACGCTCATCAGAGTTGTGGCAAATGTATGTTCCAACATAGCTGAGCTTATCTCCCCTGTGCATACATCACCTTGCATGGATTCGATTCTCTGTGAGGAATCAGTGCTTGACTTTTATCCAAGTACTATTCTTTACCCTGTTGTGCATACAACTACATTCATCTCTGATGGCACGTCCTCTCCGACACTCCTTGATGATGATGACCCGGTTGCCGAGGCGCTGCGACACAAAGATCTGAGGTGCCATGATGATGCTGATGGAAGTCCGCGTTACAATCTCCGCCAACGGCGTGCCAAAACTGCCGTGAAAACTTAAAGTTTATTTATGCACTTTTATTTATGCACTTTTATTTTATATTAATGAATATAAAATTATTTCATGCTTGATGATAATTTTATATTCATTAGTTGGTTGTAATTTTAATTTTGAACTCTTTTATTATTTTGGTGTGTATTTAACCATATGGATGGACGAGATTACATCTCCATCTTGGATGGTTAGGATTTTGTTGTAACTCCTATTTAAGGAGGCCATTATGAAGAGATGAGGCATTGAAGAAAAAAAAAGCCAACCCTAATTTTCACATTGAAAATTTCGGCCAAGGAGAGTTCTCCCCTTGCCTCCCCCCTTGGTGTGAAGCCTCCCCTTGCGATCTCCATCCCGTTCGGTGTGACTCCGCCGTGGCTTCCTCCAGTGCGACTCCAAGGAAGAAGGTTGCAACCCCATTCAGTGTGACGCCGGTGGATCCGTGGAGAGAGTGAATCTCCCACCTTATCATGTGTGTTCATCTTCTTGGTTGGGTAACTTCTTCCTCATTTGTGATTTTTTGCTGTGAGATTGTGGAGGTGTTTTCTGTTGGAACATTGTTTTCCGCATCTCCTAGGTTTGAGAATAACAAATCCTATGTGTATGTGATCTTGTGTGTTTAAGTGTGCAGGAAATCAAAGTCCACATGACTCAAGGATGGTTGTCCCCAAAATTGAGGCCAGAATTCAAAGATGACCACTAGCACCGGCGGTAGCGATAGCGCCCGGCGGTAGCGATAGCGCCCGGCGCTAGCGATGATTAGCGCGTTTCTGGTAGTGTTTTTAGAAAGAGCTAGCGCTCGGCTGTAGCTACTAGCGCTGGCGGTAGCATGGCGCACAAGAGGCATAGAGCAAATTGTTGCCACGGATTGAAGATCCTACAGCGCGAAATGTTACATAATCAGGGATAACGCCCAGTGGTAGCTACTAGCGCTGGCGGTAGCATAGCGCACAAAAGGCATAAAGCAAAACGTTGCCGCGGATGGGAGATCCTGCCGCGCAAAATGTTACCTAATCCGGGCTAGCGCCGGCGGTAGCGCTAGTGCCGACGGTAGCGCTAGCGCCGGCGGTAGCGCTTGGGCTATAAAAGGACCCCCTCTCCTCTTGTTTTCGCAAACCCATTGCATACACCTCAGAGAGAGAGTACTAGAATTCCAGAGGCTTGTCTTAGCCGAAATTTGAGGTCCCAGCGAAGCTCTGCCAATTTCTGAAGGAGAATTCCATCACGCCGAATCCAGACGAAGTCCGCTTCAACAAACGCTGATTCTACAGTTGATCTTCGTCTCCGACTTCAGAAGTTCATCTTAAGGGAGGTTTTGTTATTTTATTTCTCTTTCTTCATTGTAAACGGTAGTGAAATCGCCTCATGTTGGCGACTAGGTCTGGGGTAGACTTAGGGCTGAAATTCGCCTCGTGTTGGCGACTAGATCTAGGCTAGTTCTAGGGGGTGCTCGAGGCCACATCCGGGGAAGGATTGGCTAGAGCGGCTTGAGGCCGAATCTGTGGAGGATAAGGCTAGGGCCACCGGTTCGTGGGGAAGCGAGTCGGGATAGAAAACAAAAAGAGCTTTTTTATTATTCGCCTCCGATCTCTAGCGTCATCGAGATCAAGTTTTGTAAAACTTATTTATCATTAATAAAGCTTGTCTCTCTTTTTGTTTTACTTAACTTATTTCATGTCTTTAATCTTGCAATAATTCAAAGTTTTTTAAATATAATCTAAAGTTTTTGAAAACCCTTATTCACCCCCCCTCTAAGGGCGCCGATCGATCCAACAAGTGGTATCAGAGCGGTTTTGTTCCAATCGGCTTAACAACCGGGAACAATGGCTTCTCATGATCTCGCTTTTCCTGAGGGTCAAGGGGTTAGTCGACCACCTCTCTTTACTGGGTCAAATTTTAACTACTGGAAAAATCGAATGATGTGTTTTCTTATGACCATAGATGTAGAAGTATGGAACATGGTAGAAGTACGGTACTCTCCGCCTACAACTGTAGTAGGAGAGGCGACATTAGCAAAACCTAAAGATAAATGGGATGACAACGATAAACTAAGGTGTAAAAATAATGCAAAAGCAATGAACGCTTTATATTGCGCTTTAAATAGGACTGAGTTTAATAGAATTTCTGCATGCACAACTGCTTATGATATGTGGAATCAATTGGAAGTTACTCACGAAGGTAGATCGCAGCTGAAATATGCAAAGCTGTTTCAACTGGAATCTGAATACGAAAAATTCAGGATGGACACGGAAGAGGACATCAACTCAATGTACACTCGCTTCACAAAGATTGTCAACGCATCAAAGGCGCTTGGAAAGACCTACTCCGACGGGGACTTGGTGAGGAAAATTCTTCGTTCCTTACCTCCAAGGTTCAATCCGAAGGTGACGGCCATCTCGGAGTCGCACAATTTAAGAACGCTCCAGATCGAGAATCTCATTGGGAATCTCAAAACCCATGAGATAGAACTACAAATTCAACATGACGAATACAACAAGGAGCCGAGGAAAAAGGCGTTGGCGCTGACATCAAAGAAGGAGTGCATCGAAGAGGACGATGATGATGAAGAAGGACTCCTAGTGAAGAATTTCAAGAAGTTCATCAGAAATCCAGAGAGAAGGAACACGTTCCGAAAATTCTTCCAAAAAGATACTCGACGAAAGGGATCCTCCTCTTCATCGAAGAAAGAAAAAGGAAGCGATGACGAAGAAGAAAGGCCGCCTCCAGAATGCTATCACTGCAGAAAAACCGGGCACATTCGGAGCCAATGCCCAAAATACCAAAAGGAACGGAAAGAGCAAAAGAAAAGAAGAAAGTGCTGAAGGCCGTTACTTGGGATGACTCTTCCTCTGAAGAGTCAAACGATTCTGAGTCAAGTAGCGAGGAGGAAGCAAACTTGTGCTTAATGGCCAAAAGCGACGATGACGACACCAGTGTTCTTAGCGACACTGAGGTATCTCCTCCTACCTTTGAAGAACTTTATGATAAATTTGTTTTATTAAATCATGAAAATGAATCTATTATAAAAGAAAATCGTAAGCTCACAAAAAAATTAGTCTCTCTTGAAAAAAGAAAAGTTTCATGTCAAGAATGTGAGCACTCTTTATTTATGATAAAAGAACTTGAAGTTTCTCTCTCTAATGCCCTTTCACAAAACAAAATCATTGCAAAAGAAAAAAGGGACTTAGAGAGAAAATTGAAAACTTCTATATTACAAATTGAAAAGAACAAAAAAGTATTTGAAAACAAATGTGTTATGATTGTTCAAGAAAATACATCTCTTAAAAAACAAAATCAAAATCTCAATTTAGCCATAACCAAATTCGGGATTGGTCAAAAATCCCTGGATATGCTTCTGGGTAATCAATGCTTTGGGTCTGGAAAAATCGGACTCGGATATAAAAGTGAACACTACCGCCCGACGCTAGCTGCTAACGCCGGCGGTAGCTCTAAAGTTAAAAATTCTTCTGGTTTTTCTAATGTACAAACATCATCCAGCAAGGGCAACATAGAAACTCAGAAAAGGGTCTCAACCCCCTTTATTTCGTGTGCTAATTGTCTTAAATTTGGATACACGTCTGGCTCTTGCAGGAATATAATAAATCAACGATCATTAAAAGAAATCTGGGTACCTAAGAAATCCACTTACTCTATGGGTGGTACCTCTTGGGTATCTGGGTCTTTACTCTCATCCTCTTTCTAGATTTGCAGGAAGGCTAAGGAAAAAGAAGATGTGTGGTATTTGGACTCAGGCTGCTCCAAACACATGACGGGCAATAAAGAAAAATTCCTTAGCCTAGAAAAGAAGAAAGGAGGAATAGTAACGTTTGGCGATAACGGTAAAGGAAGGATCATGGGAGTTGGTACAGTGGGTAACGCATCTTTTCTTATATCAAATGTGCTTTATGTGAAAGGATTAAAACATAACCTAATATCTATAAGTCAACTGTGTGATAAAGGTTTAGACGTACTTTTTGAATCTTCCACTAACTTTTGCAAGATTGTTAATCCTAAAACAAAAGATGTGTTATTAACTGCACCTAGAATTCATAATGTTTACATAGTTTCATTTCATGATCTTTCTAAATCTTCTATAAAATGTTTTATAACGAAAAATGATGAATTAGAATTATGGCATAGACGCTTAGGCCACGCTAGTACAAAGCTCATCTTAAAACTATCAAAAAGAGAATTGATTAGAGGATTGCCTAAGTTAAATGGAAATTTATCTTCATTATGCTCTCCATGCCAAAAAGGCAAATTTACTAAGTCATCTTTTAAAAGCAAAAACGAAATTTCTACATCAAAACCTCTGCAATTAATTCATATGGATCTTTTTGGTCCCGTTAACACTGCGAGTCTTGGTGGTAGATTATACACTTATGTTCTTATAGATGACTATTCTAGTTATTGTTGGACTTTATTTCTCTCCTTCAAATCTGATGCGTTTTGCGTATTTTCAAAATTATGTACTCGCATTCAAAATGAATTAGATTTAAAAATAAAATGCATTCGCTCAGATCATAGAGGTGAATTTGAAAATGAAAATTTTAAATCTTTTTGTGACATGTTAGGTATTAAGCATGAGTTCTCTGCTCCACGCACACCTCAACAAAACGGTGTTGTAGAACGGAAAAATAGGACAATACAAGAACTTGCACGCACAATGCTATCTGAATATAAATTACATAAGTATTTTTGGGCAGAAGCCGTAAGCACTGCATGCTATGTAATGAATAGAGTTATGCTTCGCCCATCATTAACTCTCACACCATATGAACTCTACTATCAAAAGAAACTTAACGTGTCGTATTTTAGAGTATTTGGATGTAAATGCTTCATTCTTAATACAAAAGATTCTTTAGGAAAATTTGACGAAAAATGCGATGAAGGAATATTTCTTGGTTATTCTTCAACTAGTAAAGCATATAGAATATTTAATAAAAGATCAAGCAAGGTTGAAGAGTCAATTAATGTCAGATTTGATGAGTTTGTTCCATGTGCAGAAAAGCTCACTACAGGTACTGATGATGAACCTTTGCCATCCTTGGAGCACGACGAAGAAGAACCGTCCAAAGAAGAGAAGGAGAAGTCAAAAGAAGATGAATATGTACCTCCAAGCATTCTAAACTTCTCCAAAAATCATCCAAAGGAGCTAGTCATTGGGGAACCTTCTACTGGGGTAAGAACTCGGTCCTCTCTTCATGAAACATTTTCAAATATTTGCTTTGTGTCTGAAATTGAACCTAAAAATGTTTCCACCGCTTTAAATGACGAATTTTGGTTTCTGGCAATGAATGAAGAGTTAGGACAATTTGAAAGAAATAAAGTTTGGAATTTAGTAGAAAGACCATCTAATCATCCAATTATTGGCGTAAAATGGATTTTTAAAAATAAGCTAGATGGTGAATCTAGGATTGTAAGAAATAAAGCACGCTTAGTTGCTCAAGGCTATTCACAAATCGAGGGGGTAGATTTTGAAGAAACGTTTGCACCCGTAGCTCGCTTAGAATCTATACGAATATTTTTGGCATTTGCGAGTTTTAAAAGAATAAAATTATTTCAAATGGATGTTAAAAGTGCTTTTTTAAACAGGTTTATTAAAGAAGAAGTTTATGTAGAACAACCCCCCGGTTTCATAAATGAAAGATTTCCAAATCATGTTTACAAATTATAAAAAGCGCTTTATGATTTAAAACAAGCGCCCCGTGCCTGGTATGATCGTCTTACATCATTTTTGTTAGAGCACGGTTATGTTATGGGAAGTGCAGACAACACACTCTTCATTAAGCATAAAAATAACGAATTAATTATTCTACAAATATATGTTGATGACATCATTTTTGGAGCCACTAATGAAGAGTTGTGTAATGAAGTAGTCTTAAAAATGAAAAATGAATTTGAAATGAGTCTTGTAGGAGAACTATCATATTTTCTTGGTTTTCAAATTTCACAAAGAGCTGATGGTATTTTTCTGTGTCAATCAAAATATGTTCACGATATGCTTAAACGATTTGGATTTGAAAATCTTAAACAAGCTTCTACTCCTATGAGTGCTTCTTTAAAACTAGGAAAAGGTAAATCTGGAATTTCTATTGATCAAACGCTATATAGAGGAATGATAGGTTCTCTTCTTTATTTAAGTGCATCTAGACCAGATATAATGTTTGCCGTATGTTTATGTGCTCGCTTTCAAGCCGATCCAAAAGAATCTCATTTAAAAGCGGTAAAACGTATTTTTCGTTATCTAATAGGGTCATCTAAACTAGGATTATGGTACCCACATAATGACTCTTTCACACTCCACGGCTATTCCGATTCGGACTACGCCGGGTGCTCACTAGATAGAAAAAGCACTAGCGGCACGTGTCACTTTTTAGGACCCTCTTTAGTTGCATGGTCTAGTAGATAACAATCTTCGGTTGCACTCTCCACCACAGAGGCCGAATATATCACACTTGGTAGTTGTTGTGCACAAGTGTTATGGATTAGCCAAACACTAGAGGACTTTGGATTTCATCTCAAAAACATAGATCTTAAATGTGACAACAAAAGTGCAATAGACCTCACATATAATCCTGTACACCATTCTAGATCCAAACACATCGACGTTCGTCATCATTTCATTAGGGATCACATTAAGAAAGAAAATGTAAAAGTAAGCTTCATTGGGACAGACTCTCAACTCGCTGACATATTCACTAAGCCTCTTCCCGATGCACGATTTCATTTATTACGATTTGAGTTAGGTGTGCTAGATCTTACAAGTTAAAACATGCTCACAAATACAAGCTTCTTTACTTTTAACCATCAAAAACATCTCCTAAAAATCTGCACTTTCAGCATGAAACTACTATTGAGACACCTAATCAAAATCAACAATCAAAATTTTCAAAATATTCAAAAATCACTTACTGTCTCCCGCGCTAGCGCTACCGCAGGCGCTAGCGTCCATGTTCATTTTTCTGTATTTTTTTATTTTCTAAAAATCCCTTAAAATATATAAATCTATATTTTCTGCTTAGTTTTGCACTTCTGTGTTTCATTATTTTTTGAAAAATCAAATACAAAATTACAAAAACCAAATTAAAAAAAATATGCTTTTCTTTTTCGCTTGTGTTGTTTCCTTTGTTTAAAGTTCATCTTTATGCAAAAATCAAATATAAAAATTACAAAAGCAAAAATTACAATATGCTTTTATTTGCTAAAATCAAATACAAAAATATAAAACTTTAAAACTATAAAAAAAACTCTATGATTTTTTTTTGTGAAAAATCAAGCATGATTTAATCTACTATTTAGAAATTCTACAATGTTGCAATTTATCTCTTCAAACTACTTTGGACATTGTCTTTCTTCATGCTTTAATATATCTATTCCAATGTGCATCAATTATAGTTTAAAAGTTGTGTAGGATCAAGCTTAGCATGCCTCTAAGTATGAGAAATGTTTTATGTTTGATAATGATATTTATTCACTCACTTTTTTTGGCATTGTCTACATATGTATATAATCTAAAGAATGCTTGTGTATGTTTTGTATTAGTACAATGGATTAAAATTGCACAAGTATCTTACCTACACTCCTTATTTTGCACTCTTAAAAATTAAGAAAAGTGGTTATGTTTTTTCATAAAATCTATTGATTTGCAAAACAAGTGTATTCAGAGAACTTTGTACAAAACAAAATTATAAAATAAATGACAAAGATAACTCCACCAAGCACTACTTGAACCTCCTGGTAAGTCTTAATAAGCATTGTGAGGTTGAGCACCTTGGAAAGAATAGTAAAGTGTCTTGTGCAAATCAAATCCTTCTTTCAAAAATAAGAAAAACCACCTACTCTTAAGTACACCGGATCACAATAAAAATCAATCTAGAAGAATAAAATTATGTGATCCCCCAAGCACTACTTTGCACCCTGATAAGTCTTGATGAGCATTGTGTGTGCAGAGCACCTTGGTAGTTGTACTTTTTATTGTGCATTAAAGTGTGTGGAAGTAATCTTATTTGTGTTTTATTGTGCTCATACTTTACCTATATCTTGTATTTTTGATTAAAACACTTGTTTACATTACTCAAAAATACACTTATGTGCACATCATTATCTTCCATAACACTTCTTCTCATGAGTATTGGATCCTAATGCTAATTCTCTATTACTTTTTATTTATGAAATGCACTAGATAACCTAGCATGTGTTCTACAATGTTTTGTATGTTTTTGAAATTATGAATTAAAGTAACATTGTAGTATTTTCTTTTTGACAAACAATATTTCATGCTTGGTTATTATCAACTTTAAAGATCTAACTGCAAAATTATTTACCAAAACATCATCTTTTGTGAACTTTAACTCATATTTTTTTTGGATTATCATTACTATTTGCTGTTTTTGTATTGCTATAAGTCTTCTGCATCTTAACCATATTAGTGTTTTACCTTGCGCTTTCCATGCTTACTTAATATCTTGTACTCTTTGCATCATCACTTATTCTTCAAAATTCCTATCTTTCATTATGTGATAGATTTACTTGGAACATTTTTTTTGGTTACTTCAAACATAAAAATCTTTTGTGCTACAAACTCTGAAAATTTTGTAATGCTCAAAACTCTGATCTATTTCAATGAAAAACAATTCTATAACTCCTTATCATTTACTTAAAAAAAGCTCAATCTTGCCTTCTCTTCTATTTACAAATTCTTTGGTGCTTTGTTTCCCTACCCTCTTTTGCTAATAACAAAGGGGGAGAACTAACATGATAAATATAACCCGCTATCAAAAACCCAACATGACAAATTAAGATGATAGCTTACATATTAGGGGAGCATTCACTTAGGGGGAGCATGTATTTAGGGGGAGCAATTCTAAATGCTAAAATCAATAATTATCCTAAGTCATCACTCTCTCACACACACAAGTAGAGTTTTTATCAAGCTTATTTATTAATGCTTTGATTTATCATTAATGGATTTGTTATTATCAAAAGGGGGAGTTTGTTGGAACATGGTCTTCCGCATCTCCTAGGTTTGAGAATAACAAATCCTATGTATATTTGATCTTGTGTGTTTAAGTGTGCAGGAAATCAAAGTCCACATGACTCAAGGATGGTTGTCCCCAAAATTGAGGCCAGAATTCAAAGATGACCACTAGCGTCGACGGTAGCGATAGCGCCCAGCGCTAGCGATGATTAGCGCGTTTCCGGCAGTGTTTTTAGAAAGAGCTAGCGCCCGGCGGTAGCTACTAGCGCTGGCGGTAGCATGGCGCACAAGAGGCATAGAGCAAATTGTTGCCACGGATTGAAGATCCTACCGCGCGAAATGTTACTTAATCAGGGATAGCGCCCGGCGGTAGCCACTAGCGCTGGAGGTAGCATAGCACACAAAAGGCATAGAGCAAAACATTGCCGCGGATGGGAGATCCTGCCGCGCAAAATGTTACCTAATCCGGGCTAGCGCCGGCGGTAGCGCTAGCGCCGGCGGTAGCGCTTGGGGTATAAAAGGACCCCCTCTCCTCTTGTTTTCGCACACCCATTGCATACACCTCAGAGAGAGAGAGAGTACTAGAATTCCAGAGGCATGTCTTAGCCGAAATTTGAGGTCCCAGCGAAGCTCTGCCAATTTCTGAAGGAGAATTCCATCACGCCGAATCCAGACGAAGTCCGCTTCAATAAACGCTGATTCTACAGCGGATCTTCGTCTCCGACTTCAGAAGTTCATCTTAAGGGAGGTTTTGTTATTTTATTTCTCTTTCTTCATTATAAACGGTAGTGAAATCGCCTCGTGTTGGCGACTAGGTCTGGGGTAGACTTAGGGCTGAAATTCGCCTCGTGTTGGCGACTAGATCTAGGCTAGTTCTAGGGGGTGCTCGAGGCCACATCCGGGGAAGGATTGGCTAGAGCGGCTTGAGGCCGAATCCGGGGAGGATAAGGTTAGGGCCACCGGTTCATGGGGAAGCGAGTCGGGATAGAAAACAAAAAGAGCTTTTTTATTATTCACCTCCGATCTCTAGCGTCATCGAGATCAAGTTTTGTAAAACTTATTTATCATTAATAAAGCTTGTCTCTCTTTTTGTTTTACTTAACTTATTTCATGTCTTTAATCTTGCAATAATTCAAAGTTTTTTAAATATAATCTAATGTTTTTGAAAACCCTTATTCACCCCCCCTCTAAGGGCGCCGACCGATCCAACTTTTTTGAACCGTCTTTTCTGTGATTTTTAAAATGCATCGCTTGCAAGTTCTGATTTCGAATCGTTGTTATTGAATCTCTTGTGATTCGGATTGGGAAGATTCCGTGCAGGAGCAAAGATCGGCCTAGCCTTGACTTGTTCTCCAAGATTGGCACAATTTGTGCTAACAAGGGAATTAATCTCAACTAGAATTTCGACCGCTACTAATCGTTTGCCGCCGCTCCGAAATAAATTATTTACTGCGTTTGAAACGACTCAAGTTGAAGAATAGATGCTTGTGTAGGTGCGGTGAGTTGTGTGCTTGTTGGAGAGGTAGGTCTTAAGGACGTTGTATCGAGTCTGGCTTACGGTGAGTTGTGTGCTTGTTGGAGAGGTATGTCCTAAGGACGTT
The DNA here is from genome assembly GCA_033032865.1 of Dactylorhiza incarnata. Classification (NCBI taxonomy): domain Eukaryota; kingdom Viridiplantae; phylum Streptophyta; class Magnoliopsida; order Asparagales; family Orchidaceae; genus Dactylorhiza; species Dactylorhiza incarnata. The sequence continues at coordinate 4,062,730 of JAWHQI010000238.1, read as the reverse complement.
GTATCGAGTCCCGCATAATTTATCCATCGGATTTGGGAGCCAACCGACCCCTTTGTGTTCGCTTTTGGTCGGAGCCCTCCTATGTTATTTTAATTTCTATGATGAATGTTCTTTCGTTAGTGTAACGTCCACATGTCTCGTTCATCCCTTCATCAATCTCGGATGACATTATTGGGGATGTTTCGCAGGATATGGCAGATGTTTTGTGTGTTGTGCCTATTGTTGGGAATACTACCCTCTATGTTCTCTTGATTTGAAGAAGCATCACACTCAATGCTAAGTACAAGTTGTATTTAATAAACCCTATTCTACATCATGACCATGCAGGGTTAGGTTATTCTAAGGTGTGGAATAACTTCAGTGGTTTACTGCCAAAATCACTGAGATGAGTTCTCCGTCTCAGCTGAACGGCTGAGAGAAGGCCAGGAGCCGCTGAGAATGAGTCTGGGCCTACTGAGCTACAGATAGATGAAAACTGCTGAGACAACTGTCTGTCTCAGCGGATCTGCTGAGACGGGACAGAAGCAGCCGCTGAGACTGGAAGCAGTCTCAGCCCAACCGCTGAGACAGATTCAAATGTGCTGGCGGGTTTTGCTTTTGGCACAAGCTGCAGAAAAGCAAGATAAGGTGCTCCAATCACCTCCATACTATGTCAGAGGCCATCTGAGAGCTGTTGAAGACTGAAGAAGTATAAAAGAACAAATTAGGGCTTTGAAGAAGGAAGCCTTTTGGAAAAAGAACTCTCCAATACTATTTCATTGACTACTGTCAGGAAGTTTTCTCTTCCTGCTTTCTGAAGCTAGAAGGAGAGAAAGTTTGTTCTTCCTGAGTGAATCAAGAAGAGCAAGTTGATCCTTATTCATATGTTGACGAGAAGGATCAGAAAGGGGCAGGTTTGAAGTACTGAATTGTTCCCTATTTTAAGACTGCTACTGCAGTTAATCTGCAACAGAAGACCAAAGGCTGAAAGTTTTATCTGTGTCATCTTTTGTTGTAAGCTTCTTTTATATCCTCTGTAGGAACATATTTATTCTGAGTTTGTTGGGCATTTTGCCTGAGGGAGTAGGGTTGTTGGGCCTTAGTGTAGATTGAGAGTTCAGCTTGAGTGTAGGATCTCTGTGGAGATCTGAGGTAGGACTTCTTGATAGGTCTGAGATGGTAGAGCTGCTGTGCCTGGGGTAGGGTTGTTGAGCCTGAGGTAAGGTTTGGGAAAACCTGAGAGATCCTGAGGGATCTGAGTTGTAAGCTCTTGGAGCTTAGATTGGAGGAGTTGGCCTTTTCTAACTCATTGTTAGAAAGGTGAAGGGGGAAAGAGGACTACTGAAGACACCCTGTCTTCAGGAACCTTTATAAATGCTTGTGTGTTTTCTGTGTGCTTGATTTATATCTAACTTTAACTCTGAAAACAGCTAGGCAAAAGCTTAAAAGAAAAGACACCTATTCACCCCCCCCCCCTCTAGGTGATTAATACTGCATCCTAATAAAATATCAAGTGGTATCAAAGTGAGGTTGGTCAAGAAGGACATAACTGTTTGACCAGATCCTACAAAGGAGTAGTCATATCGGAATCTAATGGCCTCCACTGGATTGCAGAAGGAGATGGGGTTAATGAAGTTGCCCATATGCAACAAAGAAAACTTTGGCATATGGAAGCAAAGTGTAAGACTGTTTATGGAAGCATCAGACCCAAGGATCTACATCACTGTGAAGCATGGCCCTTTCACTTTTCAAACTACCTCCACCATAGATCCAACTAGGAGAGTGGCCAAGACATTTAATGACATAACCAAGGATGAACTTGAATTATTCATAATGGACAAAAGAGCCCAGAATATCATTGTTAATGCAATTGATGACTCCACCTTTCAGAACTTGGTGCACTACACAACACCCAAGGAGATGTGGGATACAGTTTTGGTGTATATGGAAGGGACAACTGAGGTGAGGGATGATAGAAAATCACTCCTCAATCAAGAATACGAAGTCTTCAGGCAGCTGAGCCAGGAAAGCATTTCCATCTGCTATGAAAGGGTTCTTCGTGAACTGAGGACCTATGAAAGGGTATTCAGTGACTATGAACTGAATGACAAGTTCCTAAGATCTCTAACTAGAGACTGGGACACAAAGATATGTGTCATCAGGGAAGTGGCCAAGATGGGTGAAACTCCTACCCATACTTTGTTTGGGAAGCTGCTCTCTTATGATATGCAGTTGTCTGAAAGGAAGGAAGAGGAAACTTCCACCAGGGCTCATGCAAGAGAGAGAATTGTTGCTCTCTAAGCTGACAACTCCAAGAAGTGCAAAGCCAGATTGCTGTCTCCTCCAAGAAGGAGCGCTGAATCAGAGAAGTCTGAGAACAACACTTCAGACAGCTCATCATCTGATGAGGAGTTTGTTGCCTTCTCAAGGTAGTTCAAGAAAATGATGAGGAGGAAGCAGTGGAAGAACAATCCCTCCTCCTCCTCACATTCCAAGAAGGACACAGCAGATCTAAAAGACTGCACACCAAGGGTGGCAGGTATGAATCTAAACCTGGTAAACATGTTTCAAATAATATCATATATTATTGTTGCAGCAAGCCTGGACATGTCATTGCTGACTGTCCAGTCAAGAGGAAGGAGAAAGGTGATAAGAAACATTATCTCCAAAAGGAAAGGAAAGGTGAAAAATCCTTCATAGCAAAGAAAGGAAAAAGCTGGAGTGAATCTGAATCCTCAACTTTAGATTCAGATGAAGAAGAGGAAGCCTACATTGGGCTATTTGCAGTAGAAGAGGATGAAGGTTTTCCTATTGCCAAGATTAGAATCAGGGCCCCACTGTCACATTCAGACAGTGACATTGAGGAGCATGAAGAGGACAAAGAGCAGCTAGGCCCGATGGCCATAACTGATGAGGAAGAAAGTCCGAAAAACTCTGACAATGAACAAGTACTTATTCATTACATCTCCTCCTCTGAATATGAGACAAGTCCAGAATCTGAAGCACCTTCACACTAATGGTAGAGGTGATTCAGAATCTGAGGAAGATGTCAATCAATTGATTGACAGGTATGGTGCTCTCTTGGAAGCTCTGAAAAAGAGCAAGAAGATGGCCAAGAGGCAAGCCCAAGAAATTTCTTCCCTTAAGTTGGCTGAGAAAGTGTGCACTGAGTCACCTACCCTGGTGGCTCAGATGTGCATAGAGATAAGCCATCTAAAGGGGATAACAATTGTTCACTTGAGCACCATATCCCAAAATAACAAGGTCATTAAGGACCTTGAGGAGAAGCTTCTCAATGAAAATAGCCTAGTGGCTCAATTCTCCAAGCCCAAATCGGTGCTTCCCATTATTGATACCTTTTCCTCTCAAACCAATAGAAGAGGACTAGGGTTCAATAAAATGGAAGTAGGAGAAGGGAGTGGAGAAAACAGCAAGGACAAGGCTAAGCCTCATACCACCTTTCAATAGGTATTACTTCTCTCTAACAGGTATGACCAGGACAATATGTATGGTCACTGGAAGAATGGAAGTTCCTATAGGAGGGAAAACACTCCTTCCCATAATGGAAGAAAGGGCATGAGAATGAGTGCTATGAAGGCTCCCCATGAAGAAATTCAAATGGCCCAACCTGGACCATTTGTATTTGGTACTTTAGTTCCATCATTCAAAAGTAAGGAAGCTAGCTCTTCCAAGTTCATTCCAGCAAAGAACGTGACTGTTGTCAAATCTGTAGATAATCCTTGCTGCTCAGTGTCTGATGCCATCCAATCTTGCCTTGCTCCCAAGCCAAAGCAAGCTGATGTCATTAAGACAAAGGCTGCCAAGACAGTTCACAGATTAACATTCAGACAGATCATTGCTGAAAGGAACAAGAAAACTGCTGCCTTCGCCCATCCAGAACATAAGCATATTAATGCTCTTTCCTCAAGACATGTTCAGAAGAGGAGATACAATATTCATGAATGTTGGTACTGTAGTAAGGTGGGACACTTTGCCATAGATTGTTCGCACAATCCCAATGTGCCAATGGCAAAGAAGAGCCTTCCTGCAAATGGTACATCAGGTGTGAGATCCTCTTATCATGCTAACAAGAACCTAGGACCTAAAATTATTTGGGCTCCTAAGGGTAACTAAATTCATTCTTGCAGGTTAGTTCAAGTACCTGTCTTAAACAAATATGGTACTTGTGTACAACCCGTATTCGCTGAGTGGGTCCCTCAAGCCAACTGGCGAGACCTGGGTCAGCCAGATCATTCGCCCTGGCTAGGAGGTGGAAATACCCCCAGGTTGGTGGGGGTAAGCTGCGGGAGAGAAGGAGCTAGGAGAGTGGTGCCCTCACGGACCACTCGCCCGGAAGCGTGGGCATTCGCCCAGCTAAGCGGGTGCCCAGCGAGTGGTGCCCTCACGGACCACTCGCCCAAAAGGATTTGAGGGGGAAATGAGCATAATACCCCTTGTGGGCTGCAAATAGCCCTTCAGAGCAGCGGAGTTAGGCTGTTAGCAGACCAATTTGGGGTGCGATTAGTAAAATCAAAAGGCGGATTTATGCTATTTGCAGTCCAAGACTAGGAAATCTATAAATAGACCCTTAAGGGCACCTTGGAGGAGATCCGATTTTAGAGAATCCTCTCCTCCAGGCTAGTTTTTGGTCGGCTGCTAGTGCCCTCCAAGGTGCCCGGTTGAGCTCTCGTTTGGGAGGGGAAGCTCTCTAAGATCTTCCGGGTGTGTGGCGGGACCTCCTCGCTTCAGCCTTGGGTCTTTCCTTATTCTCACATCCACCGTCAAGAGAGTCTAGTGAGGGAGAAGTAAGCATTGGCTGCACCCCCAGTGGGTCCGAACTCAAGAGGCCTGTTGCAGGTTTCAACATTTTTGGTGCGGTGAGCGTGGAGTCCAGCTTGGATGTGAGCCAGGGAGCAAATCTGGCAGTTTTGGGAGCGGTTGCAGTCTGGGCCGCAGCTAGTCGTTCGATCATTTCTTGCGAGAGGGGTCTCGTGGAAGGCTTGTGGAAAGACATTGGAAGTGGCGAAAGGTCCGGGAAGGAAAAACTCCGGGCCGAGATATAAAAATGGTCCAGAAAAGTCTGACATGAGGAAATATATATAAGATGACGGTGGGACCCACAGAGTCTTATGGGTCCAGTCAGCAAGCACTCACTGAATACAGGGTTGGACTGTTCTTTCCGAGCGTAGTAACCGCTCGCAAAGAGCGGGGATTGTGTACAACCAGTATTCGCCGAGTGGGTCCCTCAAGCCAACTGGCGAGACCTAGGTCAGCCAGATCATTCGCCCCGGCTAGGAGGTGGAAATACCCCCGGGTTGGTGGGGGTAAGCTGCGGGAGAGAAGGAGCTAGGCGAGTGGTGCCCTCACGGACCACTCGCCCGGAAGCGTGTGCATTCGCCCAGCTAAGCGGGTGCCCAGCAAGTGGTGCCCTCACGGACCACTCGCCCAAAAGGATTTGAGGGGGAAATGACCATAATACCCCTTGTGGGCTGCAAATAGCCCTTCAGAGCAGCGGAGTTAGGCTGTTAGCAGACCAATTTGGGGTGCGATTGGTAAAATCAAAAGGCGGATTTGTGCTATTTGCAGTCCAAGACTAGGAAATCTATAAATAGACCCTTAAGGGCACCTTGGAGGAGATCCGATTTTAGAGAATCCTCTCCTCCAGGCTAGTTTTTGGTCGGCTGGTAGTGCCCTCCAAGGTGCCCGGTTGAGCTCTGATGCGCAAATCCTGCACACCGCTATAGGCGGTAGCGAGACTGCGATCCGAACGACAGTGAACCGGTCGTTGTCAAGTAATAATATGAGGAAGTAAATCCCCAAGTATCGAATCTCTCAAGGAACACAGTAAGGTGGAGTTAACGTTCGAGGAAGGACTTGAGATCGAAGTCCTTTGGGTCGGATGAATTGCGGACACGGGGGTTGATTTGGTTTGTGGAAAATAAAGAGAAAAAGCTACAACTACTCCTATGGAATGCCGCTATGCAAAGCTTCGCTCGGCGGGATGGAAGACTACGTAGGCCTTGAACGCGCTACTTCGTAAGGGCGGATGGACGAGTAGGCAAGCGGATTGAACTATGCAGGCCTTGAGCGTGCTGCTTCGTTAGGCGGGATGGAGTACGGGCCGCGATGCCACGCTTCGGTAAGCGGATGGGCGAGTAGGCTAACGGAATGAGGGTCGTAAGCACCTCTTCGCAAAGCACACCACTAACAATTGTTAGGGCGGCACAACACAACGAACAATCCACACCACGGGGCACACCTCAAATAAAAATATAACAAGATTACTCAATCACATAGACATGATTTCATACTAATGTTAACAAGTAAAAACATACTTCATCAAAATGTTGGTTCTAGCTACATACACATCAATAAGAGAAGAATAAGGCAAGAAATCGACCGAATCCGAAGTCTCATTGTAGATTCACGGTTGGAATTGCCGGGTTGTCAATCCGCGTCCAAGCTCGGTCCGCAACTACGTCCGGGGTAGAGAGAGCTGTCACGACTCTCCAATGGACCCGTCTTCTTCGTGTCACGATCCGGTAGAGGTTGCAAACTTCCTCTTGCTCGATGGAGATGGCGGCTAGATCTCTCTTTGAAGCTCTTGGATGAAGGAGGAGGCCGAGAGGAAACTCCGGCTCAAGATTGGCGTGAAGAGCAAGCCCGGAGCACCTCCATATGGTGGGCGACGGTGGAGGGGCGAATCTGGGCGGAACCGGGCGAAAAACGGCGGAAGAGAACGATCGATCCGACCTAAATCGCGAGCAGCGGAATTTATAGGTGCTGGAATAAACAGTGCACATGGTCATTGGCGTACGACCAGTGGTCGTGCGCACTAGAATTCGGTGATCGTGCGCTCTGCCTGGACGGAACCTGCAAAGACAGAAATTATGAAATAACATGTTCGCACGACCGGTGGCGCACGACCGGTGGTCGTGCGCACTATCGTAGGTTGTCGTGCGCACTGGTTGAAACAGAACTCATGAAATTGATGCTAAGCGCGCACGAACAGTGGCGCACGACCGGTGGTCGTGCGCACTGGAGTTGATGGTCGTGCGCGCTACAACAAACAGAACTCGGAAATTAAATGGTAAGTTAGCACGAGCAGTGGCGCACGACCGGTGGTCGTGCGCACTGGCATTGATGGTCGTGCGCACTGCACCAAACAAAACTCATGAAAAAGGTGTTAAGTGCACACGATCAGTGGCGCACGACCAGTGGTCGTGCGCAATAGAACCGGTGATCGTGCGCAGTGTTCCTGTGCAGAATTGCACCGGGAACACCTGCACGACTCCTAATCCAGCACAACCACGAATCTAGCCACTGAAAGTGACACCTAACAGTACATGAAAATTACTAATGAAGATAAGCATGAAATCACACCAAAATGGGCCTATAAGTGCACCTAGCATAGAATGACCAATATGAGCTAAAACAGGGCTAAAGTGCAGTGAAAAGACTAAATAGATGGCCCAGATGAGTCCATAAAAGTGTATATGATCAGGACTCATCACACCCCCAGACTTAACTGTTTGCGCGTCCCGAGCAAACAAATTCTAAGCGAACTAGGAAAGAACAGTAGATGGTTTAATGATTATACTACAGAGTACCATGCGAAGTCGCATGCTCACGTGCATAAGAAAAATAGTAGAAAAGATTTCTGATTATAAAAACAGTTTATATATTTCCAAAAGAGTAAAAGCATATTACAACTACTCAAAATGGTGAACAACGGTGAATCATTCGGTCATGCATACGGAGAAAGTAAACTAAGCGCTGAGATGAGCATTGCTCAAGATTGGGATGCCGGATAAACTCCACCGAAATCCATCGGTGTCGGTGACCATAGGCTTGCCCGGTCACATTCTCTCCACCGCACTGGTTTGACTCAAATGCGTGAATCAATAGGACTTTAGGTTTTGAATGGGGCTTGGGTTTAGGTGAGGAAAAACAAAGATAAAAACGACGGTTAAAGCACTAAACCCAAATGAGCTAATGCAGGAAACTATCCTCATTCACCACACAAACATGCGGGTACACAACACCCCTAGACTTGGACTTAACAGCATGGGTGCGTGCACCGCCTACTCTCAAACATAAATCTATACATAAAGATTTTCAATTAAACATTCCTTCTCTTACCTTTCTTTTTAACTTCTTTTCTTTTTCTCATTTTTTTTCTTTTCTTATCATTTTCAGCAAATAAACAAAAGGACACATCCACATCTTCACAAACATATTACCACATCAACAACCCAACTCATGAAAATAATAAACAGCTAAAGCTCAGATTTGGGTGTGCGACTAGGATTGGCTTTTGGGCTTTGGTGAAATAAAAGTGGGGCTGAATCAAAGAACGGGTAGGCACAACTGGGCTAGCGAGGATATAGCGGTAGGGATAGGCACAAAGGCTCAACCGGGCCAAAATGATGGCCTATATCACATTCACACAATTGACTAACCGTATACCCATGCTTCAAGAATCGCTTGGGGCAAGTTCTAGCCACCGAGAAAGATTCTCCTTTCTCCTGACTCAAGTAATACGAATCTAGCGATCGTTTACACACATCCCTATGCTACCGTCTGATTCACACCGGATTCACCATTTGAGTAGAGTAAACAACATTTACACTAATAGAGAAAAATATAAAACCATAGTATAAAAAGAAGTCTAATCTACACGAATTTCTATGCAACCGAGCACTCGACTAGGAGCACTACTAGAGTCAACATTTTACTCTGCTGCATAGTCCTAAGCCATCACCTAGACTTTCCCAAATGAGCAGAAGAATTAAATTCACTACAGAGCACGCATACAGACGAGTACGCGCTCAAGTGGGTGCTGTGGTGTGCAATGAAAATAAACAAAACATTTTAAATGAAATCTTCTAGTATGCAGTGCAATAGTGCACGTGAGCGGGTAAACAAAACTACTCTCCCCCAGACTTAAACTAAACAATCCACAGAATATATGACATGAAAATCAAAAAAAGCTAGGGAAAGAGAGTACCCAGTGCTCAGAAATGAGCACACCAGAAGATTGGCGTTTAAACCAGGACTAAGCTGCAGCATCCGCCATCCAGAAGAAGTACCTGCAGGGGTCAGCTCCGCAAAACAAAAGAAACAGAAAAAGATAAACTACAATACTACAGCTAACTAAACAGGATTGAATAAAATAAAATGCATGAAAAGTAAGATAACTACTGGGGTTATTGTCATCCCAGCACGACTTATTCAGATTTTGTACAGTTCTAGCTTATAGGCCTATGAAAAGAAAAGTGCACAGGTAACTGTTCTAATATGCGCATCGGTAGCGGGTACCGATACAGAGACAGAGCAGTCACCCCTCTACCTAAATATAGATACCTGCTCCTCACAGGTAGACGGTAGAGAATGTAAGAAGAGGAGGAGGCCTGGTCCTCACTCATCTCACAAAACACATCCTTGCCTAGCAAGGTATCGTTAACAGGGAGGCAGCAGGAGGAAAAGGCAATGAGTGGAGCTTCCTCAACGGAGGGGGAATAAACCTCCTCACATGAGAGGATACTCTCATCATTGACTCGAGCAAAAAGCTCCAAGTCCTCCTGGGGCACCTGTAAAGACTCAACCTGCACAGGCTCGGAAGAAGAAGGGGGGTCCAGAAATAAAGAAGACGAAGAACATAAATAAACATCAATCGGGGGAGTGATCCCGGTCTCACTCCCAGCAGGATCCAAGGATAGATCACTATCATCATTGTAAATATCATAACAAGGGGAACTTGAGAACTCAGGAGACTCAGTGGTGATTTGGACCTCCTCGTCCCATGAAGAAGTGCAAACCTCCTCATCAGAGAGAGTATCCTCCTCATCCCAACGAGGTGCATCATCGTGTTCAAAGTATTCATTCTCCCCCTCAGGGAAAATGACATCCTCATCCCACTTTGGAGCACCCTCCGAGTCAGAAGCATCACCCAGCTCCTTTACTTCGATAGGATCATGAAGAATATGTGTAGAAAAATCTGGCAAAGAAACTGGAGGGACAAAAATATTCGGTTCCTCCGCAAAAAGATCTGCTAAAGCCTCCCCCATGGAAAGAATACTTTCCTCATCATCCTCAGGTGCATCTAGGAGCTCCCATTCCTCTCCTTGTTGGCTAACAGATGAGTGATCATCATCACTAGGAGTGAAGCCACACACAGGGAGTGAGGAGTCCGTGCACGAGACAAGCTCAAGGGTAGAGGGCACAATTGCCTCCATGGGTAAAGAGTGAGTGATAGGGACAATGTCGTCATGAGTGGAGGAGCGGCGGTCAGGATTGAAAAGACGCGGACAGTCCTTCAATTCATGACCCTCTCCTCGACACAACAAGCAAACAATGTTCCTACACTGCCTAGCATTTAACTCATTCATTTGGTCCAAATAATAAACCATCTTGTCATTAAAGCTAGGTGAAATATCACATGACGACATTATCAATAAAAAAAAAGCAGATATAAAGAGGCTGAAATTCTTTGCAAGGAAATCTACACAAACTAATAAAACTTCTTGGATTAGACTTGCCTAAAACTTTAAAATAAGAGGGAAAGAAATAAAAACAAGCAGTAAATAAGTAAAAAGCAAACAAAAATTAAAAAGGCGGCTATACTCACTGGAAGAACTACTATCTCTCGGCTCTCCCTCTCAAGAAAACTCACACGTCTGTGTTCCCCGGCAACGGCGCCAAAAACTTGATGCGCAAATCCTGCACACCGCTATAGGCGGTAGCGAGACTGCGATCCGAACGGCAGTGAACCAGTCGTTGTCAAGTAATAATATGAGGAAGTAAATCCCCAAGTATCGAATCTCTCAAGGAACACAGTAAGGTGGAGTTAACGTTCGAGGAAGGACTTGAGATCGAAGTCCTTTGGGTCGGATGAATTGCGGACACGGGGGTTGATTTGGTTTGTGGAAAATAAAGAGAAAAATCTACAACTACTCCTATGCAATGCCGCTATGCAAAGCTTCGCTCGGCAGGATGGAAGACTACGTAGGCCTTGAACGCGCTACTTCGTAAGGGCGGATGGACGAGTAGGCAAGCGGATTGAACTATGCAGGCCTTGAGCGCGCTGCTTCGTTAGGCGGGATGGAGTACGGGCCGCGATGCCACGCTTCGGTAGGCGGATGGGCGAGTAGGCTAACGGAATGAGGGTCGTAAGCACCTCTTCGCAAAGCACACCACTAACAATTTTTAGGGCGGCACAACACAACGAACAATCCACACCACGGGGCACACCTCAAATGAAAATATAACAAGATTACTCAATCACATAGACATGATTTCATACTAATGTTAACAAGTAAAAACATACTTCATCAAAATGTTGGTTCTAGCTACATACACATCAATAAGAGAAGAATAAGGCAAGAAATCGACCGAATCCGAAGTCTCATTGTAGATTCACGGTTGGAATCGCCGGGTTGTCAATCCGCGTCCAAGCTCGGTCCGCAACTACGTCCGGGGTAGAGAGAGCTGTCACGACTCTCCAATGGACCCGTCTTCTTCGTGTCACGATCCGGTAGAGGTTGCAAACTTCCTCTTGCTCAATGGAGATGGCGGCTAGATCTCTCTTTGAAGCTCTTGGATGAAGGAGGAGGCCGAGAGGAAACTCCGGCTCAAGATTGGCGTGAAGAGCAAGCCCGGAGCACCTCCATATGGTGGGCGACGGTGGAGGGGCGAATCTGGGCGGAACCGGGCGAAAAACGGCGGAAGAGAACGATCGATCCGACCTAAATCGCGAGCAGCGGAGTTTATAGGCGCTGGAATAAACAGTGCGCACGGTCATTGGCGCACGACCAGTGGTCGTGCGCACTAGAATTCGGTGATCGTGCGCTCTGCCTGGACGGAACCTGCAAAGACAGAAATTATGAAATAACATGTTCGCACGACCGGTGGCGCACGACCGGTGGTCGTACGCACTATCGTAGGTGGTCGTGCGCACTGGTTGAAACAGAACTCATGAAATTGATGCTAAGCGCACACGAACAGTGGCGCACGACCGGTGGTCATGCGCACTGGAGTTGATGGTCGTGCGCGCTACAACAAACAGAACTCGGAAATTAAATGGTAAGTGCGCACGAGCAGTGGCGCACGACCGGTGGTCGTGCGCACTGGCATTGATGGTCGTGCGCACTGCACCAAACAGAACTCATGAAAAAGGTGTTAAGTGCACACGATCAGTGGCGCACGACCAGTGGTCGTGCGCAATAGAACCGGTGATCGTGCGCAGTGTTCCTGTGCAGAATTGCACCGGGAACACGTGCACGACTCCTAATCCAGCACAACCACGAATCTAGCCACTGAAAGTGACACCTAACAGTACATGAAAACTACTAATGAAGATAAGCATGAAATCACACCAAAATGGGCCTATAAGTGCACCTAGCATAGAATGACCAATATGAGCTAAAACAGGGCTAAAGTGTAGTGAAAAGACTAAATAGATGGCCCAGATGAGTCCATAAAAGTTTATATGATCAGGACTCATCAAGCTCTGGTTTGGGAGGGGAAGCTCTCTAAGATCTTCCGGGTGTGTGGTGGGACCTCCTCGCTTTAGCCTTGGGTCTTTCCTTATTCTCACATCCACCGTCAAGAGAGTCTAGTGAGGGAGAAGTAAGCATCGACTGCACCCCCATTGGGTCCGAACTCAAGAGGCCTGTTGCAGGTTTCAACATTTTTGGTGCGGTGAGCGTGGACCGTAGCCGGTGAAGGAAAATCTCGAATTAGGTTCGATGACAGGAGATGGAGGGAATGGTTCTGACTCAGGCCACTCGCAGCCACCCGCGACAGGGGAGTGGCTGGAGATGTTTGAGAAGTTCAAGCGAGAAGTCCTGCAGACAGTTCTCGCAGCAAGGAGCGAGTGCGAGAACTCGACGGTCCCCGTGGTTCCGCCCCTGCAGATCGGCGAGAACGCACCGGGGCAGCGGTCGGGGAAGGAGGTGCCAGCAGAAGGAAGTGCGCGAGATCTCCCGGGGCGGCAGCTGTTCAGTAGTCCAGCGAGTGATGAGGTGTGCGAGTTGGGTCCGCGCGAGAAGACCATTCGCCGAGTAGGGGAAGGGAGCCCCTTTTGCGAGATGATCCTCTCGGCCCCAGTGCCAGAGGGGTTTCGTGGGCCGGAGATGTCCTACTACACCGGCAAGGAGGATCCAGTCGTGCACCTGCAGTGGTTTGAGGACATGACATCAATCCTTCCCATGTCGGATGCTTTTCAATGCCGACTCTTCGCAACCACCCTGAAGGAGAAAGCAAGGGACTGGTTCCACAAGCTTTCCGCAGGTTCCATCAACACGTTCGACGATCTGCGCTGAGGCTTTTGGCTGCACTTCTCGACATCAAAAAAGAGGAAGAAGGATGCGGAGGCTCTCTTCAAGATCAGGCAGAGGGAGGGGGAATCCCTGGCACATTACGTGGATAGGTTCCAGGAGGAGATACACCTTGTGCAGGAGGTGCCGGGATTCGCCCTCAAGATGGCATTCATAGGGTTGCGAGACGGGTTCTTCAAGATGGACCTGAAAAGAAGGCCTCCTTCATCCTTTGAGGAATTGATGGAGCGAGCAGCAGAGGAGATTGAAGGGGAGGCGGCCAACCCAGAGTTCTACAGAAGGTTGGCAAAGATGAGCGAGCCCGAAGTGAGGCAGCAAGAAGGAAGAAGGCGAGATGAACCCAGGGGTCAGGGGGTCGAAAGACCACCTCAGAATTGGAGGAATCAAGAGCCCAACAGCAGGTTGGGCTGGAGGCACCAGGAAGGACCGGCGAGAGGTCAGGAAGAAGGATACCAAGGAAGAGAAGCGGGAGGAATGAATCCGGGGTGGAGGCAGGGTCCCAGACCCCCTCACCCCCCAAGGGAGCAAGCTATGGCAGTAGGCCGAGGAAGAGGAGGTAGAGGAGCAAGAGGAGAGAGAGGAAGAGCAGGAAGAGGGGGGAGGGTGGCGTTGCCTTATTGTGACTTTCACCAGGAAGAAGGTCACGCGACCGCCACCTGCCCAGAATTCTTGGAGATGAGAGGGAGAGGTCAGCCACCGCGGCAGTAGGCCAGGATCGAGGAAGTGCTCCTAGAGGCGGAAGAAGACCGATGCGAGGACAGGGCGGATACAGGAACCAGGGGGGAATCGGGGTGATTCATGGTGGGGTTGGGATAGAGGCCTCTCGCAAGAGGAGCTTCGAGGCGATGTTCCGAAGGGACGTCGCATCGACTTCCCAAACCCCACCCCCCTCGGAGAAGCTCACCTTCTCCTTGGAAGACATGCCAGATTATGAAGATCCATTCTGCGACGCCCTGGTGATCCAGACGGCGATTGAAAATTTCACGGTCTCCCGGATCCTGGTGGATAACGGGAGCTCAGTGAATGTGATCTTCAAGAAGGCCTTCGACGCGATGGAGGTGGAGAAGAAGAGGGTGCAGGCCTCCGACGGACCACTGTTTGGTTTCTAAGGGGAGCGGTGATGAGTCCTGATCATATACACCTTTATGGACTCATCCGGGCCGTTATTCAGTCATTTCACCGCACTTTAGCCGTGTTATAGCTTATATTTGATAGTCCATGCTAGGTGCACTTCTGGGCCCATTTTGATGTGATCCCATGTTTATTGTCATTAGTTGTGTTCATGCACTGTTGGGTGCCACTCTCAGTGGCTAGATTCGTGATTGTGCTGGAATTGGAGTCGTGCAGGTGTTCCCGGTGCAATTCTGCACAGGAACACTGCGCACGATCACCGGTTCTATTGCGCACGACCACTGGTCGTGCGCCACTGATCGTGTGCACTTAACCCCTTTTTCATGAGTTCTGTTTGGTGTAGTGCGCACGACCATCAACGCCAGTGCGCACGACCACCGGTCGTGCGCCACTGCTCGTGCTCACTTATCAGTAATGTTGAGTTCTGTTTCGACCACTGCGCACGACCACCGATGATAGTGCGCACGACCACTGGTCGTGCGCCAATGACCGTGCGCACTGTTTAATTCAGCGCCTATATAATGACCTGTTCGCGAATTAGGTCGGGATTTTAAGTCTTTTGGCTCCGTTCATGTAACGCCCCTGATTTTCGTTAATTATTTTACGTACCCTCTGTGACGTAATTTTGGCGTAAGGGCGTTACGTCAGCTCGTCTAGTAGTGTGTTGAGCCTTAGCTTAGTTAAAGTATGTCTTGTAGATCGAGCGTGCGAATTTTCGCATCGTTTCGGGTTAAAGTAAAGATTTTGGGTGGATTTCAAGATTTTAGCTTCGGGAGGCTTTAGCCCGATTTCGGCCCGTCGGAATTGAATTCTGACTTCGCCGTTGGATTCGTAGCGCCGTGTTTTAGTTAAGGTGCGAATTTCGTAGAAATCCGAAGTGTTTTGGTCGCCCTCGAGGGTTAAGTAAGATGTGAGAATTATTTAATTAATTTAAATAATAAACTTAGGTTAGTATATAAGCCTAAGTCTCTTCTTTCCTATTCATTATCTTCCTCCTCGATCAAACCAGCCGCCGAGCGAGAGAGGCGAGAGCGGAGGTTTTGTGAGCCTTCAACCGGCGATTCCTAGGGCTGTAGTGGTCGGAATCGGGTTTGGTTTGAAGATTTGGAAAGCTCTCGGCGAGATCTTCGTTCTAGCGGTAAGCTTTTCTCGTTTCGTGGAGTTTTGGGAGATTTGGCGGTAACCTAACTCTTCCTTTTGGTCTGAATCGTTCTAGGATTTCGTGCTTGAGTGTTTCCTTAGCCTTCAGAGCGGAGGACCTCGAGTTTCGCAAGGTTAAGGCAAGTGGCTTCCTCCTCCTTCTCTTTCTGTTCTTGAAGTATTGTTTCGCTCGTGTCGATTTCATGTCGCTCGGTTTAACTTAAATTTTGGAGTGTTAATGTAAGCTTCCTTGATTATTCTTCCTTTGCTATGAATCGGGTAGTTGTTCCCTGGAGAAAACCGTCCTATCTATACCCAAAGGATAAATAGCTTCTAGGAGAATCGCTATCCGCAGACCACACAGCAGAATAGGGGATTCTGTTGCAATTCGTCGAGATTTCACGGGACAATCCGTGTAATCCCGACGAATTCCGATGAATCATACCAGACGGCAACTTCTGCCGAGTTAAAGATTTTCTGTGTCAATTCGTCGAGATTTCACGGGACATTCCGTGTAATCCCGACGAATTCCAACGAATCCCGTGGAATTCCGACGAATCAAGTTAAAGATTTTCTGTGTCAATTCGTCGAGATTTCACGGGACATTCCGTGTAATCCCGACGAATTCCGACGAATTCAAACAGCAACAATTTCTGGACCTCCCCCATTCTATGTGGTGATTGGTAACCTTTACCAACACAGTCAATCTTCCATCTTCTCCGCATGCTCTTAATTCTATGTCTCGAAAAACATTCAAATGTCTCGAGAAATCCCTTGCTTTATCTCGAGAAATCCTTCCAGTTCTCGAGAAGTGCTGCCTTGAATGTTGTCCCTCTTCTTCTCGATAATTGATGGTAAGAACCCCGCCTGGAACGCATGTGATTTCGTTGAGTTTTTTTTTGTTTGAATCTCGTGTCCCCTCGGGTGCACTTGGATGATGGCCAGTGACCTTTCGGTGCTCCTGATCTCGAATCCCTCCCGTTTGAACTTCTTTCTACTCATTGTGGTCTGTTGACATTTGAGTTACTCTTATGATTCATTTTGATCGATGTGTACTTTGCCTTGACCCTAATTCTTAGGTCCTTCCAGTGATTATTCTTTCGGGCAGCGTCCCGTGTTTAATTAAAATTTAAGTAATAAGAACTACTGTCTTTAGCCTTGCACAGTAGTTGTGTTTGGGAGACAGTGGGGGAAAATGTTATAGCCTTGCACGGTAGTCGTGTTTGGGTGGTAGGGTCTAGTGGTACCCCCACCTGGTTTTGGGCTTTGGGTAGCGGAGGTAGTTAACCGCTCCCGTATAATTTGAGCTGATCAGTCTCTTTAATTGATGAAACTAAATAAATGAACATGTTTGTTCCTCTTTTGGTATATAGTGCACTTGATGCTTGTTGGTTCTTTGTTGGAGCTCTCTTTCGGTAAATTTTGGCTTGGGTTGGTACCCCTTATGCCTTGTTTGTTTTTCTGCTAATCTTCTGCCACTTGTAATTCCTTGCTGAGGCGTTCTTTGTTTTATTGAATGCCTCAGGTTCAGAGCCGTAGCGGCTAGTGGTGTTGCCTGGAGTTCAGAGTTTGTAGCTGCTCACCCCGCTGTTGCGAGGTAGTTGTTTTTAGTTGCTTCTTGTGCTCAGACATACTAGTTGGTGCCAATGGGTTAGTGTCATGCTGTTGACGCCCATTGTGCCCCTTTTTATACCTTATAGTCACTTGTCAGTTTATGCCACTACTTATAGATCTTGCGTATCTTACTCTCTGGGAATGATTTATGCTAGGTGCACTATAGTTATAAAATGGTTTTTCTTCATCCTCATTGCATTCTTTCTAACTAAAACCCTTAACTTTAAAGACGTCTAAAGGTATTTTCTACTCTTACAGTACGCCTAGTTATGTGCATATCACTTACGTCATGCTCCGTCGTTTGCATACATGTAGGACTTTAAGTAAACTAAATTAAGTATTTTTCCGCTGCAATCATACATACTTTCTCGGTGGACTAGTTGATCCACGAACTGAGAGACACAGTTCTTATCTCAAAACCCCTAATAAATGATTTCAAACGATGACTTATCAGATAATCATGTTTGTTTAGTTAAGTAATAGGATCCCGCCTGAGCGTCTACAGTTGTCTCCTGTATGACGTGGCATCACGACGTGTATTTTCTCTTACTCTGATATTCTTAAATTCGGAGAAAATGCGGGTTGTGACAGTTGGTATCAGAGCTAGGTTGTTCGACAAATTGGTCGGGCAACAAATTCTGATATAGATTGGTAGTTTTTTTTGGTTTCATTGCATACACACACCGATATGTCATCAGTACGTCTTGGCCGAAGCATGAACACTACACTCATAGCATGATAAGAAGTATACGGGGCATATTATGTAGTATGGGATGCATTATATGTGTTTGTATATGGATCCACCATAGGTTGCAACATGTGACGGTTATGTAGTATGGGATGCATAACCATCATCACATGGATGCCCATTAGCACGTTTTCTTTTTCGTTACATGCGATATTATGTAGTATGGGATGCATAATATTTCATGTGTACGCCGCTCATAACATGCATTAAGGCCTTTATTAGAATGCATAGCACAACATACTTTACATAGCATTGCATAAGCACACGTGCGAAGTTAAAGACTTATATGATGACACACGTACACACATGATTTCAAAACAAGTAGAAAATTCGTGCATTCATGCCCCTTGCACATGAGTCAAGTGGGACGATGTAGTATCGTTCCTGAATTTAGCATATCATCATGAAAATATCCCAGAGAAAGGTAGTGGAAATGGCAAGTAACTGTACATGTATGTTCTGAAACAAGCAGTGTAGTTCTAGTGTAAGGTTAAGTTTTAATTAGAGGTTTATGCGTATTAGCAGAAATGGCGCGCAAGCGAGTCGCGACTAGGTCGACTCCCCAGTCTGAGGGCGAGTCTTCGGGTGCGCAGAGTGAAGCCTTGATCGAGAGTCTGCGCCAGAGCAATGAGACTCTGACTAGGCAGATGGTTGCGATGCAGTCGCAGGTCGAGGCGTTGTTGGCTGCCGGTGCTAGGCAGCAACCCGTATTGCAGGCCCCAGTAGTAGGACAGACTGTACCTACTCCTCCTGCTCCCTTGATACCCCCGGTAGCGATACCACTGGAAATGAATTTCATTTCGCATTTTCAAAGGTTGGGACCTCCTACGTTTGACGGAAGAGCAGACTTCATGGCATTAGACGACTGGTTTGTTGCCATTGAGGAGATGTTTTCGTACTCAGGAATCTCTGCAGACCAAAAGGTGATGGTCGCCGCTTACCAACTGAAAGGACTTGCTAAGAGCTGGTGGATCAGGGAGAGGGAAAATCTCGTGGGTGGATGTTCGTGGGAGTCGTTCAAGGCGATGGTGTTAAAGAAATTCTTGCCGTCGGTCGAGCAAGACCGTTTAATGAATAATTTTCTGCACCTGAAGCAAAGACAACTCACGGTTAGTGAATATGAGATCGAGTTCTGTAAGTTGAGCAGATTTGCTCCAGATTTAGTGGCTTCTGAGGCAGGAAGAATGAAGCGATTTCTTGGAGGTCTTCGTAGCGATATTCAGCAGTTGGCGAGTGCTTATAAATCTGAAAGTTATGCTGAAGTGGTAGAAGCAGCGCTGAAAGTCGAGGCTATCGACAACGCCAAGAATCGGGGTGCTCTAATGAAAAAGGACAAGAGGAAAGTCGAAGAGGGGGAGACCCCCAAGGTATCTAACTCGGCTCCAAAGAAAAGGAGCGGAGAGGTGTGTAGCTTCTGTGGCCGCCCCGGCCATCCAGTGGAGAAATGTTTCAAGAGGAAGGGAGCTTAGAAGCAGCAGCGAGTGCTAGCAATCCAGGGTGCTCCGAAGGGTGAGGTGCTCTGCCAGTTGTGCAGGCAGAAAGGGCATGATGTGGCCCAGTGTTGGACCAAAGATAAAGTCTGCTTTCAGTGCAAGCAGAAGGGGCACATGAAGTTCCAATGCCCGCTGATTCAACCCCCGTTGCAGCCTATACCGCTTCGAACCTTGCCGCCGCCGCAGCATCAGGATAAAGGAAGAGGAAAGCTGAACGTGTTAACCCAGGAGCAAGCGCAGTCTTCGACCCAAGTGATCGCAGGTTAGACCTTAAGACAACTGTTTAGTCTTGTTTTCATTTTAGTTCGCTGTATTAGACTAGTTTCTCTTCGCGCTTATAAGAAGATTTAAGGTAAAGAATTGTTGGGCGCGTGTTCTGTTCGATTCGGGTGCTACCCATTCGTTCGTAGCAAGAGATTTCATTGAGCGTCACCGTTTGACCCCTGAGCTGGGCAACGATTCGTTCCTCGTTAAGTTCCCTTCTGGTGATCTGGTGTCCTCGAACCAGTGCGTCCGAAGTTGCCCCGTTCTCTTAGGAGATTTCTTGGCTGTTGCTGATCTCAAAGTGTTGGACTTAGAAGACTTTGACGTAATATTGGGTATGGACTGGTTGTCCAGTTATGATGCGGTCATCCGATGCAAGGAAAAGCGTCTGGACTTCGTAATGGACAACGGTCAACCCATGAGCGTTCTTGGTTCTCCGTACCAGAGTTCTTCGATAATTTCTGCGGTATGTGCTCGGAAACTGTTAATTTCCGGTTGTTTGGCTTACCTTGTTTCTGTAGTAGAAGCTGTTGGTGGTTCGCCGTGTATCGAGGATATTCTGGTGGTGCGAGAGTTTCCCGATGTCTTCCCTGCTAATCTCCCTGGTCTCCCGCCCGTTAGAGATGTGGAGTTCGTTATTGATCTTGAGCCTGGTACTCGTCCTATTGCTAAGGCACCGTACCGTATGGCCCCGCGCGAGTTAGAAGAGTTGCGAACCCAGTTAGATGAGTTGTTGCAGTGTGGTTTCATTAGGCCAAGTTCTTCTCCTTGGGGTGCTCCGGTTTTGTTCGTGAAAAAGAAGGACGGTTCCATGAGATTGTGCATAGACTATAGAGAATTAAACAAAGTGACCATCAAGAACAGGTATCCGTTGCCAAGGATAGATGATCTGTTTGATCAGTTGCGTGGTAGCACGGTGTTTTCAAAGATTGATCTTCGATCAGGTTACCATCAGTTGAGGATCCGTGAGACGGACGTTCCCCGGACTGCCTTTCGTTCCCGGTATGGTCATTTTGAGTTTCTAGTCATGTCGTTTGGTTTGACAAATGCACCCTCTGCATTTATGGACATGATGAACCGCGTGTTCAAGGATTTTCTGGACCATTTTGTGGTGGTATTCATAGATGATGTGCTGGTTTATTCTAAGAGTGCTGAGGAGCATGCTATGCATTTGCGCTTAGTGTTGTCTACTCTCAGAGAGCACAAGTTGTTTGCGAAGCTGAGTAAGTGCGAATTCTGGCTTTCTCAGGTGTCCTTCCTGGGTCATGTGGTGAACAAAGATGGAATTACGGTAGACCCCGCTAAAATTTCTGCCGTATTGGATTGGAAGACGCCTTCGACGCCTAGGGAGATAAGGAGTTTCCCAGGGTTGGCCGGGTACTACAGGAGATTTGTCCAAGGATTTTCAGTGCTGTCCGCACCCTTGACTAAGCTTACCCAGAAGAATACTGCTTTTGTTTGGAGCGATAAGTGCGAAGAGGCCTTTCAGGAATTGAAGAGGCGTTTGTGTAGTGCTCCGGTGTTGGCATTGCCGATCGAAGGAGTCGAGTATGCAGTTTATGTAGACGCATCTCACATTGGACTGGGATGTGTGTTGATGCAAGAAGGGAAGGTGATTGCTTATGGGTCTAGACAATTGAAGGTTCATGAAAAGAATTACCCTACGCATGACTTAGAATTCGCCGCAGTAATCTATGCTTTGAAGCTTTGGAGACACCTATTATATGGAGTGTCATGCAAGATTTTCACAGATCATAAAAGTCTGAAGTATGTCTTCACCCAGAAGGAGCTGAATCTGCGCCAGCGGAGGTGGCTGGAGTTTGTGGCGGATTATGAAGTAGATATTCTGTACCATCCGGGTAAGGCTAATGTGGTGGCCGATGCCCTGAGCCGGAAAACTGCACATATCTTCAATTTTCAGTGCAGTCCTTAGTAGAGGAGTTTATGTTGATGGATATCTCAGTCGGTAGTTGTACCGCACCTTCGAGCTTAGAGGTTGAAGAGCCTTCTTGGATTGCCCTTACTAGGCTGCATCAGAAGGAAGATCCTGACTTGCAGCATCTTCGAAGTAGGACTGAAAAAGGAGAATTACCAGATTTTTCAATCGATGATAAGGATACTTTGAGGTACCGAGGCAGATATTGCGTCCCCGCGTTGGGAGAAATTCGGACAAAGATCTGTAGCGAGGCGCATGATTCTAGTGTTTCCTATCATCCTGGTTCCACGAAAATGTATAAGGATCTGAAGCAGATCGTTTGGTGGTCGGGTATGAAGAATGATATAGCGAAGTACGTGTCTAAATGTTTAACTTGTCAGCGCGTGAAAGCGGATCATAAGAGGCCTGGAGGTAAGTTGAACCCGTTAGATATTCCAAGCTGGAAGTGGGAGAGTATTTCGATGGACTTCATTACCGGTTTGCCGAGATCTCCCAGTGGTCATGACTCGGTGTGGGTTATAGTAGATCGCTTGACAAAGTGTGCTCACTTTGTGCCGTTTAAGATTGGATACTCGATGGAGAAAATAGCAGAGCTGTATTTGGATGAAGTTATCAGATTGCATGGTGTGCCTGTGAGCATTGTGTCAGACCGAGACTCAAGGTACACGTCTCGTTTCTGGCAGAGTTTGCAGGGAGCCTTGGGTACCGACCTTAGGTACTCTACCGCTTATCATCCCCAGACCAATGGTCAGACAGAAAGAGTTAATCAGATCTTGGAAGATATGATAAGGTGCTATATCTTAGACCACGGTGGGGCTTGGGATAAGCGGCTTGGATTGATGGAGTTCGCGTATAACAACAGTTATCAAGAAAGCCTACAAATGGCCCCGTTTGAGGCTCTGTATGGGAGGCATTGTCGGACTCCGTTGTTTTGGGCCGAGGTAGGTGAGAGTCCCTTGCTAGGCCCAGAGGCTTTGGAAGAGATGAATGTTGCTGTGACTCATATCCGCGAGAAGCTCCGTATTGCTCAGGAGCGGTATGAGAAGTATGTGATGCGCGTCGGCAAGTGCACCGGTCGCTGTCAAGTAATAATTGTGGAGAATAAATTCCCCGGATGTCGGTCTCTTGAGGAATGCAGGATGGGTGATCGAATCGCGCAGTGAATATTGTTACACAAGCGTTTCACAAACACAAAGAGGGGTTTTTTGGTTGATTTTCCTAATTTTAACAACAATAAAAGAGATGCGGGTCGAGAACACCGCTTCGCAACATGAGGTGGATGCAACGGCCGCGATGCCGTGCTTCGTGAGGCGAATGAAGTGGACTCAGGCGCGAGAGAGTGAGGGTCGCAAACACCTCTTCACAACCGTCGTTAGCTCTTGCCAACACGGAGCAAACACCTTGCGTGCGTGTGTGAGTGAGTGCGCTTGAACGTGGTGAATCACAACCAACCCATGAATAAGAACACAGAAACGTTCATTCTCATCAAGTAAATATCACAATATTCATTTAGTAGAAGATTCAAAGGGGTACAATCAAGGAAAGAGGAAGGAGATAACCGGTGGTGAAGACTAGCGGCCGTTCACGGCCGGAATGGTAGGTTGTCGGGCTACCTCCGGACTCGGGCGGACGATGCTTCCGGCGTAGAGGGCTGTCACAATCTCCCTACGTGCTCCGTCGTCTTCGACTCAAGGTCTCTTCTTCTTCTCACCGGGCGGAAAGCGAAAATGATTGCTTGGAGGCTTGCGGATGATGGAGAACACTCACGGACGATGGAGGATGTCTAGGAATGGACCGAGGAAGCTTCCCCTTGCGTAGGAGATGAAGTAGGGGCGATCCAAGGGGGCGGTCGGCGGCGTACGGCACAGAAATCCCGCTCCCGGAATGAATAATCCGCCCTAAAATCGCAACAGGCGCTTAAATAGGCGCTGGATTAAACACTGCGCACGATCATTGGCGCACGACCAGTGGTCGTGCGCACTGGAATCCTGCGATCGTGCGCACTGCCTGGACAGAACCTGCACGAGATGAAATCATGAAATAAAATGTTCGCACGACCAGTGGCGCACGACCATTGGTCGTGCGCACTAGCGTCGGTGGTCGTGCGCAATAGGTGAGACAGAACTCATAAAATTACTATTAAGTGCGCACGGACAGTGGCGCACGACCGGTGGTCGTGCGCACTGGAGTTGATGGTCGTGCACACTGCACCAGACAGAACTCGTAAAAAGGGGTTAAGTGCGCACGATCAGTGGCGCACGACCGGTGGTCGTGCGCACTAGAACAAGTGATCGTGCGCAGTGTTCCTGTGCAGAATTGCACCGGAAACACTTGCACGCCTCCTATTCCAGCACAAACACAGATCTAGCCACCGAAAGTGGCACTTAACAACATATGAGTACTATGAAAGGAAATAAACACGAAAACACACCAAAGTGGGCCAAAATGTGCACCTAGCATGGGTTATCAATTATAAACTATAATAAGGCTAAAGTGCGTGATATTGACTAAATAATGGCCCGGATGAGTCCATGAAGGTGTATATAATCAGGACTCATCACACCCCCAGACTTAACTGTTTGCGCGTCCCGAGCAAACGAATCCGGCGGAAGTTGAAAAAGATAATTAAAATAGCGAATTACGCAGGGGAGTACAGTGCGAAGTAACATACGCATGCGAGTAGGAATTCTAGTAGAAGAAGATTCTAGCTATGCTAACTAATTTACGTAAGTACTAAAGCGTAATCAAAGATTTAATTGTACTCAGTGGGTGAATTATGAAGAATTTGACAATCATGCCCGGTATGAAAGTGACGAGACGCTGAGGCGGGTGTTGCAAAAGATCGGGACTTAGGAATAACTCCGCTGAAATCCATCAACGTCGTGAACCATATGCTTGCCCGGTCACACTCTCTCCACGGCGCTAGCAAACTCGCAAGTCAAATCAGTAGGACTTATAGGATTAAAACGGGGCTTAGGTTACGGAATGATATGCAAAGATAAACATGACGGCTACGCAACCCAAATGAGCCAACGGCACACTGCACCTTACAAAACCAAACAACTATGCTCGTGTGACACACCCCCAGACTTATCATGAAAACCAGGTGTGCACACAGCCTACTTTACAAATACCAACAGATTTTTCTCTTTAGCTTGGGAGGATTATTTTCAGGATACTCTTCTTTTTTTTTTCTTTTATATATTTTTCTTCTTTCAAGCAACCTCCAGTTGGTTCAAAATCAGCGGAAAGACATTATTTTCTCTTCAAAACACAATGATACCACACACCACACAAGTTGGAAATTATGAGCACAGTTAAAACATTTTTTTTTTTTGGTTGCGGGCGTAGGATAGGCTTCAGGCTTTGGTGGATGAGGAGGAGCTGAACATAAAAATGGTAGGCACAAATTTGGCTTGCAAAGGTGAATGAAAGGGGCATGGAATAGCAAAGCTCAAACTAGCAAAATGGTGGCCTACATCATGCTTGACTCAACAAGTAGCTCTCACCCATGCTTCAAGAGTCGCTTGGGGCAAGTTCTTAGCCCACAAGAAAGATAAACCTTCCTCCCGACTCGAGCAACACACGTTTAGCGACCGCACACACACAACACCGGGTTATCATCAATTTCATTCGAATTCACCACTTGAGTACATTAAATCTAAATTTACGCAGAGATACTACACATAAATTAAATGCATAAAGAAAATCTAATTCTACTCAGGTTCTACTACAGCATGCGAAGCGACTAGGACACTACATGAGTCGACACCGCGCTCCAAATAATAATTCCTGTGTTAATAGCCTATTTCACATTCCAACCAAACTAGTTTAAACGGAACAACACAAAAGAAAGCACGCACTCAAGTGGGTGAAGTGGTGTGTGAAGATGAACGAAACTAAATAACTGAAATTAAAATACTTCTAGTATGCAAATGAGATGAGCATGTGCAGTGGGTGACAAAGAAACGGCTCTCCCCCAGACTTAATCAAAACCATACAACATAATGATATGACAGTGAAAATCAAAATTGAAAGCTAGGGAAGAAGTTACCCAATGCTCAGCACGTGAGCATACCAGAAGAATGGCGTTTAAAATCAAAAATAGTCCGCAACATCCACCATCGAACACAAAACCTGCAAGCAAAACTCAAAACAACAAAAGCAAAAACAAAAACTGAACTAGGAAAGGTTAGATAAAAGGAAATATATAAAAAAAACGGAAATCTGGGTTGTCTCCCAGTAGCGCTTTCATTTAACGTCCTTAAGCTGGACCAAATACCTGTATTAGCATTGTTTATAAAGAGTGCAGGAATTTAAAAAGAAAAAGTTCAGAACTAGAGTTTCACACAAAAGATAAGAGACAAGAATAGGAAATCAGCTGCCGGTGCTTGTATGAAGTCCATCTCCCAATGTCAACAACTGACGCTCCTTGTTAATAGTGGCGCCATCATATAACTTCAGCCGATGTCCATTGACCTTAAACTTGTCCCCCTTATCTCCAGATATTTCAATGGCACCAAAAGGCGAGACATCGGTCACGGAGAAAGGACCACTCCACCTCGATTTAAGCTTCCCTGGGAAGAGGCGGAGACGGGAGTTGTAGAGCAGCACCTGGTCCCCAATTTTGAACTCCTTAGGAATTATGTGCTGATCATGCCATTTCTTCGTTTTCTCCTTATAGATGCGAGCGTTTTCATAAGCAAAATGACGGAGCTCCTCTAACTCGTTGAGTTGGGACCGACGCACTTCGGCCGCGGCTCCAATGTCCATGTTCAACAGTTTGGTAGCCCATAATGCTTTATGCTCCAGCTCTACAGGGAGGTGACATGCCTTGCCATAGACTAATTGAAACGGAGTCATTCCAATGGGTGTTTTGAACGCAGTCCGGTAGGCCCATAATGCGTCATCGACCTTCTTAGCCCACTCCTTCCTATTTGAATGTATTGATTTCTCAATTATTCGCTTGAGCTCGCGGTTGGAGACTTCGACTTGCCCGCATGTTTGGGGGTGGTAAGCCAAAGAAATTTTATGATGGACCCCAAACTTTTTCATGAGCTGCACAAACTGTCTATTGCAAAAATGACTCCCGCCGTCGCTGATGATAGTTCTCGGCGTCCCAAACCTGGAGAAGATGTTCTTGTGGATAAAGTGCAGCACAGTGTTGGCATCATTCGTGGCAACCGCCTCAGCTTCCACCCACTTCGAGACATAATCAACTGCCACAATAATGTAATGCTTACCATGAGACATTGGGAAAGGGCCCATGAAGTCTATTCCCCAGACGTCAAAGGGTTCGCAAACCAGCATGTTATTAAGGGGCATCTCATCACGCCGGGAAATATTCCCAGTCCTTTGACATTCGTCGCACTTGGTGACATAGGCATGGGCATCCCGGAAGAGGGTCGGCCAGAACAATCCACATTGCAGGATTTTTCGTGCTGTTCGAACGGCCCCGAAGTGCCCGCCGGCCTCTCTGTCATGACAATGCTGTAATACAGACTGAAACTCAGCTTCCGGAATGCAACGCCTAATAATCCCGTCGCTGCATGTGTGGAACAAGAGCGGATCTTCCCAAAAATAGTATTTTGCGTCGGAGACAAGCTTCCGTCTTTGCTGAGGGGACAAACTCGGGGAGAGTGTTCTACAAGCCAAGTAATTAGCAATATCTGCATACCAAGGTGCGGTCGGGGAGGATGTAGTGATTGCAAATAACTTTTCATCCGGGAAATAGTCGTCAGTTTCCTCCACAACGCAATTAGGAGTGTCGTACTCCAAACGTGAGAGATGATCAGCAATCACGTTCTCCACCCCTTTCTTATCTTTGATTTCCAGATTGTATTCCTGCAAGAGTAAAATCCAACGAATCATACGCGATTTGGATTCTTTCTTACTGAAAAGATACCTGAGAGCGGCGTGGTCCGTATACACGATCACTTCGGAGAGTACCAAGTATGAGTGAAACTTTTCAAAAGCGAAGACCACAGCTAGCATTTCTTTCTCCGTGGTGGTATAATTGGCTTGTGCACTGTTGAGAGTTCGACTGGCATACGCGATAGTGTGAAAAGTCTTGTCTTTCTTTTGACCGAGAACAGCACCTACGGCCACATCACTTGCGTCGCACATGATAATGAAAGGTAGAGTCCAGTCGGGTGCCACCAGAATTGGGGCTGAGATGAGTTGCCCCCGTAAAGTTTCGAAGGCGTGCATGCATGCTTCATCGAAATGGAATGGGACGTCCTTAACCAGCAGGCGAGATAAAGGCTTTGAGATGGAGGAGAAGTCCTTGATGAACCTTCGATAGAAGCCCACATGGCCAAGAAAACTTCGAATGCCCTTCACTGACATGGGTGGAGGGAGGTTTCTGATGACACTAACTTTCGCTTGATCCACTTCAAGCCCTTCGCAGGAAACTTTATGCCCCAAGACGATTCCTTCGCGCACCATGAAGTGGCATTTCTCCCAGTTTAAGATAAGATTGGTGTCTTCACACCGCTTCAATGTCTTGGCCAAATTTGCGAGGCAACTGTCAAAACTACTGCCAAATAGAGTGAAATCGTCCATAAAGACTTCGAGGAAATCCCCTACCATGTCAGCAAAAATGGCGAGCATACAACGTTGGAAAGTTGCGGGGGCATTACACAGTCCGAATGGCATTCTTTTGAACGCGAAGGTACCAGATGGACATGTGAATGTAGTCTTGTCTTGATCAGAAGGGTCAATTAAAATCTGATTGTACCCTGAGTACCCATCCAAGAAACAGTAGTAATCCTGCCCTGCTAACTTTTCTAGCATCTGATCAATGAAGGGGAGTGGGAAATGGTCCTTGCGCGTCGCATCGTTCAGCTTGCGGTAGTCAATGCAGACTCTCCACCCAGTGATCATTCGGGTCGGTAGCAGCTCATTCTTCTCGTTGGCAACGACAGTGATCCCGCCCTTCTTTGGGACCACCTGGACTGGACTGACCCATTTGCTGTCGCTGATTGGATAAATGATGCCAGCATCTAAAAGCTTTATCACTTCAGCCTTCACAACCTCTTGCATTTTCGGGTTCAGCCGCCTTTGGGGTTGTGCTGTCGGTTTGTACTGATCTTCAAGGAGGATCTTATGCATGCAGACCGTGGGGCTGATTCCCTTGATGTCAGCTAGAGAACGTCCGAAGACCTTGTGGTACCTTCTCAGCACGCCCACTAGTGCAGTTTCGTTGGCAGCGGAGAGGGCTGCCGAGATAATCACCGGATGCGTGTTTGTTTCTCCAAGAAAGACATACTTGAGAGAGTCCGGAAGTTGTTTGAGAGCCGAACAAGGGTCTGGATCAGCAGAAACGTTGGAGGGCTCTCCAATTGAATGTGCCAAATCGGGCTGGTTTGAGTGAACACCCTCCTCCTCCTTGTCTTTGTGCTGCCAACACACCTCGCGGTCATCCAACTCCACATCGTTCTGACCATCGAATTCTTCAAGTGCCTCTGCTGGCTCACACTCCGTTATTTCAAAGAGTTGCGAAGGGCTATGGACATTGAACGATATAGCATCCTCCCCCAGTCTTAGAGTGAGCTCCCCCTGCTCCACATTAATAATAGCACGAGCAGTAGCCAGAAAGGGCCGCCCCAAGATAATGGGTACATTTGTATCGACCTTCATGTCGAGAATGATAAAATCAGCTGGGAAAGCGAGACCGTTTACAATGATTGTGAGGTCCTCGACAATTCCTGATGGCTTCTTGATCGACCGATCAGCGAGTTGCAGCATTACCTGTGTTGGCTTCAAGATACCAGCACCAAGTTCACGAAAGATAGAGAGTGGCATCAAGTTGATTGATGCCCCCAAGTCACAGAGTGCCTGGCTGAAACGGTGCTGGCCAATCCTGCAAGGGATCGTGAAGCTGCCCGGATCCTTGCACTTTGTGGGTAAATTGGAAACAATGGCGGAGCACTCCTCGGTGAGGTCGATAGTTTTGAGACCCTCCAACTGCTTCCGCTTCGAGATCAAGTCTTTCAAAAACTTGGAGTAGCCCGGCATTTGAGAGATAGCTTCAATGAGTGGTATGCTCACTTGCACTCCTTTCATTACTTCCAAGAATCTGTGGAATTGCTTCTCGGATTTCTCGTTGCGCAGCCTGTGGGGAAATGGGGGGTGAGCAGCGCTTTTCGAGGGTTGTGCCTCACTCACGGGGTGTGGCTCGAAATGAATCTGAGTCGGCTTCTCGTGGATGTCTTCATTAGGCTTGTCAGTGGAAACCGCAAGCGGTTCCGGTCGAGGGGGATTGTCTACACTTCTCCCACTTCTCAATCGCATGGTATTTACTGACTCAGGATGCTGAATTGCAAGTACAGAAACAACATCAGAAAGAGTCCCAATAGTAGAGCGAAGCTGTTGGATTGCGACTGATTGGTCATTCATTTTGTTCAATACCCCAACCACCAAGGTTGCTAACTGTTCTGGTTGATCAGGCGGCACCAAATCCGCTGCTCCCTTGAGCGTCACGGCATTAACTGCAGCAGTACTTGTGGAGCAAATGACATGACTCCAATGCTGACTGGTGTGAACAATATTCACGACCACTTCCCATGCGTCCTTCCCCGATTTATTAAACAGGGCCCCACCGGCTGCCACATCAAATAGACGACGGAATTTCTCCCGCACTCCAAAATAAAAAATCTGAATTAAGAAAGCTTCCGAGAGATCACCACGGTAACAACCCCTATGCAGGGACTGGAAACGTTCCCAAGCATTGTCTAACGTCTCCTCCTTCCCTTGTTCAAAGGTCATGAGTTCCCTGTACTTATCCAAGGCTTGAGTACGATGTTGAAACTCTTGTAAAAATCTCCCTTCGAGTTGTTTCCATGTGATCACCTCTCGTTTCCGGGTATCCCAATACCAGCTTTTGGCTTTTTTGTGCAGGGAGAATGAAAATGCCAGAATCTTCTGTGGGTCATTTTCAACTCCACTGAAAATACAAGTGTAATAGATGTCTAAGAAATCCCGCATGTGTTGCCCCGCATCTTCATGCTCATCTCCGCTGAACTTGCAGTTCCCATACATGTACTCAATGACGTCGGCGGAGATCCCAAAGTCATGATTGTTCCTTTTTGCTTGATCCCTTAAATCGTTTAAGCTTCCATGGTAGATGCATTCCTGAATGGAGGTCATGCTGCGAATACAGAGGTGAACAAAAGAGGTGAAAGAAAGGGAAATTCTTGTGCAACAAAGATTCACACAAACGAATTCATCACGTCTGCATTCCCCGGCAACGGCGCCAAAAACTTGATGCGCGTCGGCAAGTGCACCGGTCGCTGTCAAGTAATAATTGTGGAGAATAAATTCCCCGGATGTCGGTCTCTTGAGGAATGCAGGATGGGTGATCGAATCGCGCAGTGAATATTGTTACACAAGCGTTTCACAAACACAAAGAGGGGTTTTTTGGTTGATTTTCCTAATTTTAGCAACAATAAAAGAGATGCGGGTCGAGAACACCGCTTCGCAACATGAGGTGGATGCAACGGCCGCGATGCCGTGCTTCGTGAGGCGAATGAAGTGGACTCAGGCGCGAGAGAGTGAGGGTCGCAAACACCTCTTCACAACCGTCGTTAGCTCTTGCCAACACGGAGCAAACACCTTGCGTGCGTGTGTGAGTGAGTGCGCTTGAACGTGGTGAATCACAACCAACCCATGAATAAGAACACAGAAACGTTCATTCTCATCAAGTAAATATCACAATATTCATTTAGTAGAAGATTCAAAGGGGTACAATCAAGGAAAGAGGAAGGAGATAACCGGTGGTGAAGACTAGCGGCCGTTCACGGCCGGAATGGTAGGTTGTCGGGCTACCTCCGGACTCGGGCGGACGATGCTTCCGGCGTAGAGGGCTGTCACAATCTCCCTACGTGCTCCGTCGTCTTCGACTCAAGGTCTCTTCTTCTTCTCACCGGGCGGAAAGCGAAAATGATTGCTTGGAGGCTTGCGGATGATGGAGAACACTCACGGACGATGGAGGATGTCTAGGAATGGACCGAGGAAGCTTCCCCTTGCGTAGGAGATGAAGTAGGGGCGATCCAAGGGGGCGGTCGGCGGCGTACGGCACAGAAATCCCGCTCCCGGAATGAATAATCCGCCCTAAAATCGCAACAGGCGCTTAAATAGGCGCTGGATTAAACACTGCGCACGATCATTGGCGCACGACCAGTGGTCGTGCGCACTGGAATCCTGCGATCGTGCGCACTGCCTGGACAGAACCTGCACGAGATGAAATCATGAAATAAAATGTTCGCACGACCAGTGGCGCACGACCATTGGTCGTGCGCACTAGCGTCGGTGGTCGTGCGCAATAGGTGAGACAGAACTCATAAAATTACTATTAAGTGCGCACGGACAGTGGCGCACGACCAGTGGTCGTGCGCACTGGAGTTGATGGTCGTGCGCACTGCACCAGACAGAACTCGTAAAAAGGGGTTAAGTGCGCACGATCAGTGGCGCACGACCGGTGGTCGTGCGCACTAGAACAAGTGATCGTGCGCAGTGTTCCTGTGCAGAATTGCACCGGAAACACTTGCACGCCTCCTATTCCAGCACAAACACAGATCTAGCCACCGAAAGTGGCACTTAACAACATATGAGTACTATGAAAGGAAATAAACACGAAAACACACCAAAGTGGGCCAAAATGTGCACCTAGCATGGGTTATCAATTATAAACTATAATAAGGCTAAAGTGCGTGATATTGACTAAATAATGGCCCGGATGAGTCCATGAAGGTGTATATAATCAGGACTCATCAGTATGCGAATCGAAGAAGAGTGGATTTAGAATTTGTCATTGGAGACAGGGTGTTCTTGAAAGTTTCTCCGATGCCAGGTGTTAAGAGGTTTGGAAGGAACCACAAGTTGGATCCCCGGTATGTGGGACCTTTCCGGATTGTTGAGCGCATCGGAGTGTCAGCGTATAGATTGGATTTGCCTGCTTCCTTCCCTAATGTTCACAATGTGTTTCATGTAAGCCAGTTGAGGAAATGTTTGCGTAGTGATCGGCTTGTTCTTGATTCAGTGCCCGTTTTGCAACCCAATCTTTCTTATGTCGAAGAGCCCGTCCGAATCTTGGAGACTCAGGAGCGTGTGTTGCGAAGGAAGACGATCCCAATGGTTAAGGTTCTTTGGAAGAATCAGGGTGTCGAAAGCGCAACTTGGGAATTGGAGTCTGCTATGAGGGAGACTCATCCTAGCCTCTTCACTTAGATTTCGGGTAAGTCTTCTTCCCTGTATCCTTAGAATTGTTTCTGTATCTTTCTTGATCCTTGGATTTCAAGTTTCGGGACGAAACTTCCTTTTAGGGGGAGTGACTGTAACGCCCCTGATTTTCGTTAATTATTTTACGTACCCTCTGTGACGTAATTTTGGCGTAAGGGCGTTACGTCAGCTTGTCTAGTAGTGTGTTGAGCCTTAGCTTAGTTAAAGTATGTCTTGTAGATCGAGCGTGCGAGTTTTCGCATCGTTTCGGGTTAAAGTAAAGATTTTGGGTGGATTTCAAGATTTTAGCTTCGGGAGGCTTTAGCCCGATTTCGGCCCGTCGGAATTGAATTCTGACTTCGCCGTTGGATTCGTAGCGCCGTGTTTTAGTTAAGGTGCGAATTTCGTAGAAATCCGAAGTGTTTTGGTCGCCCTCGAGGGTTAAGTAAGATGTGAGAATTATTTAATTAATTTAAATAATAAACTTAGGTTAGTATATAAGCCTAAGTCTCTTCTTTCCTATTCATTATCTTCCTCCTCGATCAAACCAGCCGCCGAGCGAGAGAGGCGAGAGCGGAGGTTTTGTGAGCCTTCAACCGGCGATTCCTAGGGCTGTAGTGGTCGGAATCGGGTTTGGTTTGAAGATTTGGAAAGCTCTCGGCGAGATCTTCGTTCTAGCGGTAAGCTTTTCTCGTTTCGTGGAGTTTTGGGAGATTTGGCGGTAACCTAACTCTTCCTTTTGGTCTGAATCGTTCTAGGATTTCGTGCTTGAGTGTTTCCTTAGCCTTCAGAGCGGAGGACCTCGAGTTTCGCAAGGTTAAGGCAAGTGGCTTCCTCCTCCTTCTCTTTCTGTTCTTGAAGTATTGTTTCGCTCGTGTCGATTTCATGTCGCTCGGTTTAACTTAAATTTTGGAGTGTTAATGTAAGCTTCCTTGATTATTCTTCCTTTGCTATGAATCGGGTAGTTGTTCCCTGGAGAAAACCGTCCTATCTATACCCAAAGGATAAATAGCTTCTAGGAGAATCGCTATCCGCAGACCACACAGCAGAATAGGGGATTCTGTTGCAATTCGTCGAGATTTCACGGGACATTCCGTGTAATCCCGACGAATTCCGATGAATCATACCAGACGGCAACTTCTGCCGAGTTAAAGATTTTCTGTGTCAATTCGTCGAGATTTCACGGGACATTCCGTGTAATCCCGACGAATTCCGACGAATCCCGTGGAATTCCGACGAATCAAGTTAAAGATTTTCTGTGTCAATTCGTCGAGATTTCACGGGACATTCCGTGTAATCCCGACGAATTCCGACGAATTCAAACAGAAACAATTTCTGGACCTCCCCCATTCTATGTGGTGATTGGTAACCTTTACCAACACAGTCAATCTTCCATCTTCTCCGCATGCTCTTAATTCTATGTCTCGAAAAACATTCAAATGTCTCGAGAAATCCCTTGCTTTATCTCGAGAAATCCTTCCAGTTCTCGAGAAGTACTGCCTTGAATGTTGTCCCTCTTCTTCTCGATAATTGATGGTAAGAACCCCGCCTGGAACGCATGTGATTTCGTTGAGTTTTTTTTGTTTGAATCTCGTGTCCCCTCGGGTGCACTTGGATGATGGCCAG
Source organism: Dactylorhiza incarnata (assembly GCA_033032865.1). Classification (NCBI taxonomy): domain Eukaryota; kingdom Viridiplantae; phylum Streptophyta; class Magnoliopsida; order Asparagales; family Orchidaceae; genus Dactylorhiza; species Dactylorhiza incarnata. Next base: position 4,028,239 of record JAWHQI010000238.1, on the reverse strand, counting down.
TGACCTTTCGGTGCTCCTGATCTCGAATCCCTCCCGTTTGAACTTCTTTCTACTCGTTGTGGTCTGTTGACATTTGAGTTACTCTTATGATTCATTTTGATCGATGTGTACTTTGCCTTGACCCTAATTCTTAGGTCCTTCCAGTGATTATTCTTTCGGGCAGCGTCCCGTGTTTAATTAAAATTTAAGTAATAAGAACTACTGTCTTTAGCCTTGCACAGTAGTTGTGTTTGGGAGACAGTGGGGGAAAATGTTATAGCCTTGCACGGTAGTCGTGTTTGGGTGGTAGGGTCTAGTGGTACCCCCACCTGGTTTTGGGCTTTGGGTAGCGGAGGTAGTTAACCGCTCCAGTATAATTTGAGCTGATCAGTCTCTTTAATTGATGAAACTAAATAAATGAACATGTTTGTTCCTCTTTTGGTATATAGTGCACTTGATGCTTGTTGGTTCTTTGTTGGAGCTCTCTTTCGGCAAATTTTGGCTTGGGTTGGTACCCCTTATGCCTTGTTTATTTTTCTGCTAATCTTCTGCCACTTGTAATTCCTTGCTGAGGCGTTCTTTGTTTTATTGAATGCCTCAGGTTCAGAGCCGTAGCGGCTAGTGGTGTTGCCTGGAGTTCAGAGTTTGTAGCTGCTCACCCCGCTGTTGCGAGGTAGTTGTTTTTAGTTGCTTCTTGTGCTCAGACATACTAGTTGGTGCCAATGGGTTAGTGTCATGCTGTTGACGCCCATTGTGCCCCTTTTTATACCTTATAGTCACTTGTCAGTTTATGCCACTACTTATAGATCTTGCGTATCTTACTCTCTGGGAATGATTTATGCTAGGTGCACTATAGTTATAAAATGGTTTTTCTTCATCCTCATTGCATTCTTTCTAACTAAAACCCTTAACTTTAAATACGTCTAAAGGTATTTTCTACTCTTACAGTACGCCTAGTTATGTGCATATCACTTACGTCATGCTCCGTCGTTTGCATACATGTAGGACTTTAAGTAAACTAAATTAAGTATTTTTCCGCTGCAATCATACATACTTTCTCGGTGGACTAGTTGATCCACGAACTGAGAGACACAGTTCTTATCTCAAAACCCCTAATAAATGATTTCAAACGATGACTTATCAGATAATCATGTTTGTTTAGTTAAGTAATAGGATCCCGCCTGAGCGTCTACAGTTGTCTCCTGTATGACGTGGCATCACGACGTGTATTTTCTCTTACTCTGATATTCTTAAATTCGGAGAAAATGCGGGTTGTGACAGTTCAGTCCACCGTTTTCGCCATTTTCAGAGGGTTTTCACCCCCTAGGCCTCCTCCATCATCCAAGGACTTAAAGGAAGGGATTCTACACTCATTTTGATCGCTTAAGAAGAAGTTCTTCGCATTAGACGTGGCCGGATGGTAAATCGCTGGAGAAGACGGGTCCATTGGGAGGTGTGACAGCCCTCCTCTACCCCGGACGCAGTTCGGACCGAGCTAGGACGCGGATTGACAACCCGGTGCTTCCTACCGTGAATCTACGATGAGACTCCGGATTCGGTCGTATTTCTTGCCTTTTTCTTCTACTTGTGTGGTTATATTCGTTGTATTCTCTTTATTTAGATGATGAACACTATGAATCATGTTTAGTATTGTTTATTTCATGTTTATGAAATCAATTTGTTCATTTGTGTCAATGAGGTGCGCCCCCATTAATTTTCCGCTCCACCACCATGTCCGGTGCCGCACTAGCAATTGCTAGTGGTGTGCTTGTCGAAGAGGTGCTTGCGACCCTCATTCCGCTTGCCTACTCGTCCATCCTCCCTTGCGACGCAGCGCGCTCAAGGCCTGCCTAGTCTCCATCCCACCAATCGAAGCTTTGCATAGCGGCATTGCATAGGAGTAGGCGTAGTATTTCCTTTTATGTGCAAACCTCAAAGCCCCTTTCGTTCGCATTCCGCCTACCGCAGGACTTCGATCTCAAGTCCTTCCTCGATAATAAACTCCACCTTATTGTGTTCCTCAAGAGACCGACACTCGGGGATTCTATTCCCAAAATTTATTACTTGCGCGACCGGTGCACTTGCCGACACGCATCAAGTTTTTGGCGCCGTTGCCGGGGAATGCAGTCGTGTGAGTTTTCTGGAGAGGGAGAACCTGAGAGAGAAGCCCTTCCATTTGTAAATTGCATTTCTTTGTCTTATTTCTTTTTATTCCTTTTTCCTGTTTTAATTAGGTTGCTTTAGTAAATATTGTTAGGTGTAGTATTTTGCACAATAGCATCTTTATTTTGAATCGTTTTATCTTCGCACTATGTGGGCACATCTAAATATCCGTTGCCGTTGGTGTGGAGCTACTTCCCACTCTAGTGATGAATGCCCTACGGAGAATAGTAGGCATAATTCTTATAGCCCAGCATATGGAGCACCGACTTCGTCTGGTACTCCATATGGTGCGCGTAAGTCTTATGGCTACTCTGCTGAGCCTTTACCGTCATACTTCTTTTCGGCTTCAGCACCCGCTGTGCCAAAGAAGCCCGCTAGGCAGTGCCGGTTTCGTCGGAGCACTGATCATGTCTTGAAGGACTGTGCCGAGTATCCTCGCCAATTGGACGAGGATGGCGAACCGGATATCCGGATCGTCCCAACTCCTAACTCTGGCGGCACACCTTCAACATTCGGTTGTGTCTTTGTCACCTTCACATCTTGAAGGGTATGGCATGGACACGGTCACCGGATGTGCGGCTGATCTATACACCGACATTGCTGAGCCTATTCTCCATGTGCATCCACCACTTCTAGTGGATTCGATTCTTCCCCCTGTTGTGCATACTATACTCGTCTCCGACGACATTGTTGATGATGTGTCGCAGGATGAGGTGGGTGATCTGAGTGTTGTGCCTATTCCTATGGAGGAGGACAACCTTATAGGTGAAGAGGAGTTTTCCTCAACACCGGTGGAGGAAGTCCAAATCCTAAGCCTGGCCACCGTTGATCCCGCCGAATCTTGTAGCATTGATGACAATGCTAACATTATTTTACTTCCCCAACCTGATGGGAGTGAGACCGGAATCACTCCCCCGATTGATGTTTATTTATGTTCTTCGTCTTCTTTATTTCTTGATCCCCTTCCTTCATCTAAGTCTGTGCAGGTTGACTCTTCACAGGTACTTCAGGAGGACTTGGAGCTTTTTGCTCAAGTCAATGATTAGAGCATCCTCTCATGTGAGGAGGTTTATCCCTCCTCCATAGAGGAAGCTCCACTCATTGCCTTCGCCTCCTGCTGCCTCCCTGTTGACGACACCCTGCTAAGCAAGGATGTTTTTTATGAGTTGAGTGAGGATGTGTCCTCCTCTTCTTACTTTCTTTTCCCTCTACCTGTGGTGGGCAGGTTTTATCTATATTCGGGTAGAGGCGTGACTGTTCTGTCGCCGTATCGGTAAACGTTACCGACACGCATTTTAGAACAGTTACCTGTGCATTTTCTCTTCCATAGGCCCATTAGCTAGAACTTTATGTTTTCGAATAAGTCATGCTGGGATGACAGTAACCCCAGTAGTTATCTTTCTTTTTCCTGAAATTTTATTTTGTCTAGTTTAGTTAAGTTATTGTTAAGGCTGTGAATGTCTCGCTGCTTTTGCTGATTCCTGGTTGTGCGTAAACTGCACAGTGGATGGAGTTTTTACTAAAATTTTGGCCGCTGGAAAAGTCCTAAGGCGCACGATCACTGGTCGTGCGCACTACTTATCGCGCACGACCACTGGTCGTGCGATCGGCCCAGATTTTTATAAAAAGCCCGTCCGCCCGAGCCTTTCACGCACGCTCTAGGGTTTTCGTTCTCCGTCGTCCGTGCGCCGTCTCCGCTGGGTTGCCGCCGATCGTGCGCCCTCCTTCCTTCCGGTGAGTTCATCTCCGATTCTCCTCTTTCCCCTTGCCCTCCTACCACCATGAGCTCTAGAGATCGTCCCAACGTCTACCAACGCTCCGGCCGCACTTCCGCCTCTCCTGCTCAGATCCTTGCTAGGATGGCTACTTTTTCTAAGGATTCGCACACGCGGCGATTCAATTCTCTTAAGGAGAAGCCATTCCTATCACAGCGTCTAGTGGATTGGAACGAGCTAAATTCCATCGGCGACAATGGAGAGTTGGGGGAGGCCGTCCGCCAACGCTATTCTTTCGATCACTGGAGTGGGGTGTTTGAGTGCAATGACCTCGGCTACCGGGAGCTTACCTTGGAGTTCCTTGCAACGTTTGAGTGGGATGTGTTGCCCTCCGGTCAACGTCCAGGAAAGTGCTCTTTCCAAATTTTGGGCAAGGTCTTCACTCTATCCTTGTCTGAGTTGGCGGTGCATGCTGGCTTTTACACCGAAGCCGAGGCTGTGGCGATTCCTTTTCTGGATTTGAATGTCTCCTTCCCTGATGGTGTCACCCCGCGTGCTGCGTGGTGTGCTCTCACGGGTCGTGATGAAGAATATGTTGCCAGGAAAAGCAAATCTACCTGTATCGTCGCGCCTGCTATCCGATTCCTGCAGCACGTCCTTAGCCACTCTCTTGTCGCCCGTGCCCTTAGTCAGAACGTGGTGGGGTGGCAAGATCTGATCTCCCTTTATAGTATGGAATTTCGGCTGCCCTTGCATCTTGGCTACATGCTAGCTTTCTTCTTCCACCACGAGGCCACTTACGGTCTCATAGGTGCCATTGGTGGTGCCTAATATATTACCCGCATTGCCAAAAGCCTGGGGGTTTGGAGTCATCTGCCTCCGATGGTGCAGGTGACTGCGCCCTCCTTCATCACTCGGGCCACCATGGTGAGTTTCCATCTATTACGGGTCGTGGGGAAGAAGAGTAGTAGACGCTTTGTGGTCGTGATGCCGGGAGATGCGCCTAGGGAGAGGCAAGGCGACGAGGAGCACGGAGAGCCGGCTGAGCCGCCAAATACTCACCGCGAGGTAGCCCTTCCGCAGCCGCGGAGTCATTCATTTCAGCAGGAGCGGAGAGCCAAGGAGGAGGGCAGTTCTTCTAGAGCGCCGGAGGTGCCAAGTTTCAATCAGCGCCTCTCCGATCTGGAAGCAAACCAGTACTGGCTAACGGATTTTGTCTATCAGCAAGCATTGCGGGGAGGACTAAATATTCCCCCAACTCCTGGTCGGGCCGCATCATCTTCCAGACGGTCGCCGTCCGTTGTGGTTATAGATAGCGACAGCGACGACGAGTGATCTTTCTCCCTGTGTGCGAGCTATTCGAAGCCTTGTTATCTTCTTTTGTCTTGCTGCTTTTTCGGTCTTTTGTGGAGTCACTTGAACTCCTTCTCTTTTGTTAATTGTAATAATAACATTTTGCTTTTGGATGCTCCTCCGGGCATAGTTTTATGAATTCAGCATATTTTGCTTCCTTTATCTTGTGTGCGAGTGCTTAATTTTAATTGGAGGAACAAGTTCACTTTCATGGGTGATAACCCAGATTTCTTAATTTTTAGTGCTCTCGCATGTCTAGTTCAGTTTTTACTATTTTTGCTGTTTCTAGTGTGTCACTTTCAGGTGGGTCTTTGTTCCTTGTGATGGCGGATGCTGCAGACTGCTTTTGATCGTAAACGCCAATCGTCTGGTATGCTCAATTCTGAGCATTGGGTAACACTTTCTCCCCTCTTTTTGCTTCAAATTTCTAGATTGTTTAGCTTAAGTCTGGGGGAGCGAATTTGTCATCCACTGTGCACGAGTTGCACTGCATTCTATAAGGTTGTTTCTTATTTATCCTAGTCATTATCATTGTTTTCATTCTTCACACACCACTTCACCCACTTGAGTGCGCGCTTATCTTTTTGTTGTTGTTCCGCTTAAACTATTGTGGTTGGAATGTGAAATAGGTTGTTAACATAGGAATTATTATTTGGAGTGCGATGTTGACTCATGTAGTGTTCTAGTCACTTCGCATGTTATGGTAGAATTTGAGTAGAACTAGATTTTCTCTATGCATCTAATTTATGTTTAGTATTTCTGCGTAAATTTAGATTTATTATACTCAAGTGGTGAATTTGAATGAAATTGACGATAACCCGGTGTTGTGTGTGTACGAGTGCTAGTCGTTTGTTGCTCGAGTCGGGAGGAAGGTTTACCTTTCTCGTGGGCTAAGAACTTGCCCCAAGCGACTCTCGAAGCATGGGTGAGAGCTACTCGTCGAGTTAAACATGATGTAGGCCACCCTTTGGCTAGTTTGAGCCTTGCTATTCCCTGTCCTTTTCGTTCACCGTTGCAAGCCAAATTTGTGCCTACCAATCCTTTGTTCAGCTCCTCTTCATCCACCAAAGCCTGAAGCCTATCCTACACCCGCAACCAAATTGTTTTTAACTGCGCTCATAATTCTCAACTTGTGTGGTGTGTGGAATCATTGTGTTATGAAGGGAAAATAAAGTCCATCTGCTGATTTTGAACCAACCGGAGGATACATAAAAGAAGTAAAATATGTTAAAAAAAAAAGAGCGTATTTTGAAATGAGATCCTTCCGAGCTAAATAGAAAATCTGTTGGTATTTGTGAAGTAGGCCGTGTGCACACCTGGTTTTCATGATAAGTCTGGGGGTGTGTCACACGAGCATAGTTTGTTGGTCTTGTGGGGTGCATCGTTCCGTTAGCTCACTTGGGTTGCGTAGCCATCGTGTTTAACTTTGAATATCCTACCGTGACCTAAGCCCCATTTTAATCCTAAAAGTCCTACTGATTTGATTTGCGAGTTTGCTAGCGCCGTGGAGAGAGTGTGACCGGGCAAGCGTATGGTTCACGACGTTGATGGATTTCAGCGGAGTTATTCCTAAGCCCCGATCTTTTGCAACACCCGCCTCAGTGTCATACCGGGCATGATCGTTCAAATTCTTCATAATTCACCAACTGAGTATAACTAAATCTTTACTTACGCTTTAATACTTCTGTAAATTAGTTAGCATAGTTAGAATCTTCTTCTACTAGAATCTCTACTCGCATGCGTATGTTACTTCGCACCATACTCCTTTGTGTAATTCTCTATGTTAATTATCGTTTTCACACTCCGCCGGATTCGTTTGCTCGGGACGCGCAAACAGTTAAGTCTAGGGGTGTGATGAGTCCTGATCATATACACCTTTATGGAATCATCCGGGCTATTATTCAGTCATTTCACTGCACTTTATCTGTGTTATAGCTTATATTTGATAGTCCATGCTAGGTGCACTTCTGGGCCCATTTTGGTGTGATCCCATGTTTATTGTCATTAGTTGTGTTCATGCACTGTTGGGTGCCACTCTCAGTGGCTAGATTCGTGGTTGTGCTGGAATTGGAGTCGTGCAGGTGTTCCCGGTGCAATTCTGCACAGGAACACTGCGCACGATCACCGGTTCTATTGCGCACGACCACTGGTCGTGCGCCACTGATCGTGTGCACTTAACCCCTTTTTCATGAGTTCTGTTTGGTGTAGTGCGCACGACCATCAACGCCAGTGCGCACGACCACCGGTCGTGCGCCACTGCTCGTGCGCACTTATCAGTAATGTTGAGTTCTGTTTCGACCACTGCGCACGACCACCGATGATAGTGCGCACGACCACTGGTCGTGCGCCAATGACCGTGCGCACTGTTTAATTCAGCGCCTATATAATGACCTGTTCGCGAATTAGGTCGGGATTTTAAGTCTTTTGGCTCCGTTCAGTCCGCCGTTTTCGCCATTTTCAGAGGGTTTTCACCCCCTAAGCCTCCTCCATCATCCAAGGACTTAAAGGAAGGGATTCTACACTCATTTTGATCGCTTAAGAAGAAGTTCTTCGCATTAGACGTGGCCGGATGGTAAATCGCTGGAGAAGACGGGTCCATTGGGAGGTGTGACAGCCCTCCTCTACCCCGGATGCAGTTGGGACCGAGCTAGGACGCGGATTGACAACCCGGTGCTTCCTACCGTGAATCTACGACGAGACTCCGGATTCGGTCGTATTTCTTGCCTTTTTCTTCTACTTGTGTAGTTATATTCGTTGTATTCTGATGAGTAATTTATTTACTCATCTTTTAGTTTAGGTTTATTATGTTTTTTTTATATAAAATTATGTTATTTTATGGAATTTTATCATATAAATCCTTCCATTGTTATTTCATAAGCTAACTTAAGTTTATTTTGTGTTTTCAGGTTTTCTGGGCTGTTTCGAGCAAAAAAGTTAAAATTACACGCCCCAGGTCACGGGCGTGACCATGGGCGTGTAACCTACGAAATACTCCAGACCTGCTTCTGCCACTCTGGGGACGCTCCGTGAAGATTTCGCCAAGTACACGCCCCAGGTCACGGGCATGACCAAGGGCGTGACCCAATGTCACGGCCACGACCCGCCACAAGCATCAGGAGCACGCTGACACGTCAATTAAAATTACACGCCCTAGGTCACGGGCGTGACCAAGGGCGTGACATCAGGTCACGGGCGTGACTCGCCCCGCGCTTCTTCCCGCCATATTTTCCCGCCAGCAGCCAGATTTCAAGATTACACGCCCCAGGTCACGGGCGTGACCTAGGGCGTGACACGGCCGAAACGCTCGTAATTACTCCAGAAGGCGCCCTCTCCGTTGCTGCTTCGATCACGCCCCTTACACGCCCTTGGTCACGGGCGTGACCAAGGGCGTGTAACACCAAAAATTCAGCTATTTAAAGGGAGCTTTTCCAGATGTTTGGGGACGTATTTTTGGAGTCCAAGCCTCCATTTTCTGCGTTATTCCTCCTTGTTTGAGTAATCTAGCTTTATTTTTTTTTTGCATTTGTAAGTCCTCTTCCAATAGTTGTAATCTCTTTTTCATGAATTAATAAAATTTGTTGTTTTTATTCATCCCTTCTTCTAGTTGTCCTTCTCTCTTTTTTTTATTAGCTATAATCTTTTAGTCGAGTTCCTTTTCTTATTACAATCGAATCAAAAGTTTCATTTGATAGAACAATAGAGATCGTCTTGAGTAAGAGTAATCAACACGCCCGAATTTTTATATGACCTTGGTTTTTATAACCTATACTACATTCGATACGGTATACTTGCCGTTATCGTTTGCAAGCATAGTTTTGCCCCCATCATGTTTTTGGCGCCGTTGCCGGGGATCTGAGTTGATATTTCGAAAGAGAATATCTATTGGTTTTATCGCTTCTTTTCTTCTCTTATTATTATTATTTTTTTTTCTTTCTATCATTCAAGGTGTAACTATATTCCTGGAAAGGACGCTTTGGGTTTGAATTCCCATCATAGCCTCTAGTACCTTGCAAGCCCTTCACCGGGTAGATCTTGGGAAGTCCAGGACTAATTTTAAATTACCTAATAAAAAAAAAATTTATAAAAAAATTTAATATATAATAAATATATTTATCTAAATTTTTGCTTTGTTCTTCTCTCTCACCTCTTCCTCTCTTTTCTTTTCTTCTTGGTTTATGACCCGACACAACTCTCCAGCTAATTTTGAATTTGGATTTGATCCGGAAATCGAGCGCACGTTACGGCGGCGTCTCCGATTTAGTGATCTGCCTATAATTCGCGAAGAGTCGGTCGGAGAAACTAACGAGGAAATAATGGGTGATCCCATCCATAATGAGGCTCCGCTACGAACCATGTCCTATTATGCGAGACCGAATTGGGAGGGTACACAATCTAGTATTATTCGCCCGGCTGTGACAAATAATAATTTTGAAATTAAAACGAGCATCATTCAGATGGTACAACAAACCGTCGTTTTCGATGGTTTACCAGATGAAGATCCTAATTTACATTTACTTAATTTTTTGGAAATTTGCGATACATTTAAGATAAATGGTGTCACCGATGATGCCATCCGTTTACGCTTATTTCCTTTTTCCTTGCGGACTAAGGCTAAGCAGTGGTTGGGATCTCTTCCTAGAGGTTCCATCACTACATGGGCCGAAATGACGGAGAAATTTTTAACAAAATATTTTCCTCCGGCAAAATCCGCCAAATTACGTACGGACATTCTCACTTTTACGCAAGTAGACTCGGAGTCTCTCTACGACACATGGGAGCGCTTCAAGGAATTATTGCGGAGATGTCCTCATCATGCCCTTCCTTTGTGGCAACAAATTCAAACTTTCTACAATGGTTTAAATCTCCAAACGAGGCAGATGATTGATGCGGCCGCAGGGGGAACTCTTAATAATAAAACCACCGAAGCTGCTCAAGAGCTTTTTGAGGAGATGGCCATGAATGCTTATCAGTGGAATGCGCCACGGTCGCGCCCTAATAAGCCGACCGGACTTTTTGAAGTAGAGGCCACCCCTAACTTAGCGCAACAAGTAGAAATGCTCACAAAACATTATGTGGCGGAGATGACTGCTTCCTCTGCCACAAATTGGGCTAACAATAATAACTTTAATAATTTTAATAATAATTTTATTCCTGAGCAAGTTGATTATATGGGGAACTCTTATCGCCCTCCTTATAACCCGAATAATAATCTTCCGTTTAACAATAGTTATAATCCGGGTTTAAGGAACCACCCAAATTTTTCATGGAGCAACCCCAATAATGCTCAACGCCCCCCACAAGTAAATCCCCCCGGATTTGCTCCACCACCACCACCACCACACAAGCCCTCTCCGCTTGAAGAGGTCTTCACAAAGTACATTGCCTCCAATGAGACCAATATCCGAAATCTCACCGGGTCGGTCAAAAATTTAGAAAATCAGATTGGACAGCTCACAAAAATGTTCTCTGAACGCCAGCAAGGAACACTTCCGGGCAACACTGAGCCCAATCCGCGGGAGAGCGCTAACGCGATCACACTCCGCAACGGAAAGGAGGTAACTTCTTCGAAATTGGTCGAGCCCGAGGTAAATGTTTCATCCTCTCCCCCGCAAGTTATTTCTTCACCTGCTTTACCTTCTGCTGCTTTAGCTCCGCGCATATTTAAAAATCCCTCTATTCCTTATCCTTCGAAATTAAAAGATGAGCGCAATGAGGAGCAATATAAAAAATTTATTGAAATTTTAAAACAAATCCAAATAAATGTACCATTCTGCGAAGCAATTGCTCAAATGCCAAAGTACGCAAAATTTTTAAAAGAATTACTTTCAAATAAAAAGAAACTAGAAAATTTTTCGCGTATTTCTTTAAACGCAGAGTGTTCGGCGGCTTTATTAAATAAATTACCACAAAAATTGAACGACCCGGGACGGTTCTCCATCCCGTGTATGTTTGGTAATTTATCAATCAAGCACGCCTTGGCCGATTTAGGAGCTAGTATAAATTTAATGCCTTTTGCGTTATTTCAAAAACTTGGTTTGGGAAACCCAAGCCCAACTAATATAAGCATCCAACTAGCGGATCGATCAGTTAAATACCCAATAGGGGTCATAGAAGATGTGCTAGTAAAGGTTGATAAGTTTATCTTCCCGGTAGACTTTGTCATCCTCGATATTGAAGAAGACGTTGAAGTACCCCTAATACTTGGCCGACCTTTCCTAGCCACCGCTCGAGCTATAATAGATGTAAGTAACGGAAAACTTCTCCTGCGAGTTGGAGAAGAAGAAGTTATTTTCAATGTTAATCAATCAATGAGAAATGCAATCACTAGCGATGATTCTTGTTTTATTTTAGAATCAAATTTTGAAGAAGACTTATCAACTTTTGCGGAAATAAATTCCCCTTTTTATGAAAATCCGGTGTTACAAACTTTATTATGTCTTGAAGAAACAACCCGACAGGAAAATTTTGAACAAAAAAATTTAAATATTTTTAAAATCAAAACATCTTATGAAGAGCCGCCGAGTCTAGAATTAAAACAACTACCGGATCATCTAAAATATGTATTTTTAGAAGAAAATTCAAAATTACCCGTAATCATTTCTTCTGCGCTTAATGATTCGGAAATTTCCGAATTAATTAAAATTTTAAATAACCACTGTCACGCAATTGCGTGGCAAATCTCTGATATAAAGGGTATAAATCCCTCATTCTGCACGCATAAAATAAATCTTGAAAATAATTCTCGCGGCACTATTCAGCCTCAACGACGCTTGAATCCTAATATGAAGGACGTCGTTAAGGCCGAAATTATAAAATTATTAGACGCGGGAATTATTTACCCAATTTCTGATAGCACTTGGGTTAGCCCGGTGCAAGTCGTGCCTAAGAAGGGCGGAATCACAGTAGTTGAAAACGAAAATAACGAGTTAATCCCAACCCGTACTGTTACGGGTTGGCGGGTATGCATCGATTATAGGAAATTAAATGATGCTACCCGCAAGGATCATTTTCCGTTGCCCTTCATTGACCAAATTCTAGAACGTTTATCCGGTCACTCGCACTATTGTTTTCTTGATGGTCTTTCGGGATATTTCCAAATCCCAATTGCGCCCGAAGACAAAGAGAAAACCACCTTCACTTGTCCGTTCGGCACCTTCGCATACCGAAGAATGCCGTTTGGGCTTTGCAATGCGCCAGCTACATTTCAAAGATGTATGCTGGCAATTTTTAATGAATTAGTTGAGGACGTCATGGAAGTTTTCATGGACGATTTTTCAGTTTATGGCGATTCCTTTAAAAATTGTCTAAAAAATCTTGACTGTGTTCTTCAACGCTGCGAAGACATGAATCTGGCACTCAACTGGGAGAAGTGCCATTTTATGGTCCGTGAGGGATTAGTCCTCGGACATAAGGTTTCTAGTAAAGGGATTGAGGTCGATAGGGCCAAGATCGAAGTTATAGAAAAACTCCCACCGCCTACTAATATTAAATCTATTAGGAGTTTTTTAGGACATGCAGGTTTCTATAGACGGTTTATTAAAAATTTTTCAAAAATTACAAAACCGTTAACACATCTTTTAGAAAAAGAAACCACGTTTATCTTTGATGAAGAATGTTCTAAGGCGTTCATAAAAATTAAAAACGAACTTATCAAATCGCCTATTTTAATTTCACCAGATTGGTCTCTTCCGTTCGAAATCATGTGCGATGCAAGCGATTTTGCCGTAGGTGCGGTATTGGGCCAAAGGGTGAATAAACACTTTCACCCAATTTATTACGCAAGCAAAACGCTTACATCCGCCCAAGCTAATTATACTACGACGGAAAAAGAACTTCTAGCGATCGTTTTTGCTTTTGATAAATTTCGTTCGTACATAACGCTATCAAAAATTATTGTTTTTACAGATCACTCCGCACTCCGGTACTTGCTAGATAAAGGGGATGCCAAGCCCCGACTATTGAGATGGATCCTACTCTTGCAAGAATTCGATTTGGAGATCCGAGACAAGAAAGGAGCGGAGAATTTGGCGGCCGACCACCTCTCAAGATTGGAGAATCCGGCAGCAGGAGCACTAGTGGAGGCCGAGATAGATGATAAATTCCCTGAAGAGCGCCTCCTCGCCATGGAAAAGGTAACGACTTCTTCCACCCCTTGGTATGCGGATTTGGCCAACTATTTAGTGGCCCAGGTCCTACCAAAAGATTTTTCAAGTCAGCAAAAGAAGAAATTCTTTTCAGATTTGAAAAATTATTTTTGGGAGGACCCCTTTTTCTTTCGTGTCGGCGCGGACCAAGTGGTAAGAAGGTGTATTTCGGGCGAGGAAGGCGTCAAAATATTACGACACTGCCACGAAGGACCAGCCGGCGGACACTACCAAGCAAACCGGACCGCAAGAAAAGCGCTAGAGGCGGGCTTCTATTGGCCCACCTTATTCAAAGATGCTCATCATTTTGTGAGTAATTGTGATCGGTGCCAACGGTCAGGTAACATTTCTAACCGCGACGAAATGCCCCAAAATATTTTTATAGAATGCGAAATTTTTGATCTTTGGGGAATAGATTTCGTAGGTCCTTTACCCTCTTCTTTAAATAATAAATATATTCTTGTTGCGGTCGATTACGTGTCAAGGTGGGCGGAAGCACAAGCTTTCCCCACTAACGACGCGAGAGTCGTCGTAAATTTTTTAAAAAAATTATTTTCACGATTTGGCACACCCCGAGCACTAATTAGTGATCGGGGCACACATTTCTGTAACAACCAACTTGCTAAAATTTTAGCCATGTATGGAGTTACCCACAAGCTATCTACCGCCTACCACCCACAAGCAAATGGCCAAGTGGAGGTGGTGAATCGCGAACTAAAAAGAATTTTAAAAAAAACTGTCTCCGTTAATAGGAAGGACTGGTCGTTAAAATTAGACGACGCACTATGGGCCTATCGGACAGCGTACAAAACCGCCATCGGATGTACACCATACCGATTGGTCTATGGAAAAGCGTGCCATTTACCGGTGGAATTAGAACATCGCGCATTCTGGGCGCTAAAACTTTTAAACTTAGATTTGAACTTAGCCTCCGATCAACGAAAATTTCAACTTAATGAATTAGACGAATGGCGTGCAAATGCCTATGAAAATAATAAACTTTACAAGGAGCGCACTAAGTTTTACCATGACAAAAAAATAAAATTTCCAAAATCTTTTTCACCGGGAGACTCAGTCCTTTTATATAATTCTAGATTAAAACTTTTTCCGGGCAAATGAAAATCCCGATGGTCCGGCCCTTTTGTTGTAAAAGAGGTTTGGCCATATCAGACCGTGCTAATAGAACACTCGGATCAAGGCCTTTTGAAGGTTAACGGACACCGATTGAAATTATATCATTCTGGCGACCCTGCGCCCAGCAAAATTGAAACGCTTAACCTCACAAACATGTAGAACGCCACTTAGTCAAGCTACGCGATGGTAAACAAAGCGCTCTTGGGAGGCAACCCAATGTTAACCTCTTTATTTTTATCTTTCTTTTCTTGTTTATTTTAACTCTGCAGGTGTTTGACCAGCGACCCCGACTACCATTCAGGGAAGCCCTCTTTACACCTTAGTAATTTATCTTGATTTTTCTTTAATGTCATTTTTTTTTGGTTTTATCTTTCATACTTAGTTTTAAACATTGGGGACACTGTTTAATTTTAAGTATGGGGGTGTAGCATAGCTTTCTTTATAGTTTTACTTGAAAAATAAAAACCAAAAAAATTATAAAAATTTGAAATTAAATTTCTTGGAAAGGACGCTTTGGGCTTGAATTCCCATCATAGCCTCTAGTACCTTGCAAACCCTTCACCGGGCAGATCTTGGGAAATCCAAGAACAAAAAAAAAACTATTAGAAAATGTTTTTTTTATTCATCAAAACTCTCACTTGCTAAATTGTAAGTTCTAAGTATACTGTTTTTCATATGAACTAAAAATAATTTTGTGCTAGAATAGTTTTTGAAACTTTTGAGTAAAATTGTTGACTCATGTAGTGCTCCTAGTCTTATGCTTGTCTTAAGTAGTTTTGGTGTAAAATTAAATTCTTGGCATAGATCTAAAATTATGTTTTATTAATTTGCGTAGTAATAATTTATTTTACTTTTAAATTCGAATCCGGTCTTATCCAAAAGTAGTTTTGGTGAGTGTGTAGAAGATTGTTAGAAAGCTATTACTCGAATTGAACAAAAGGGTGTCCTTTCTCGATGTCTAGAACTTGCCCCAAGCTATTTTCAAAACATTTGCACTTTAGAGAAATTAACTTTACAGAAATGATTTAGGCCTTTCTTTGGATAGTTTGAGCCTTTGCACCCAACCTAGATTTACTACCATTGTTCAAACAAATTTGAGCCTTACACCTTTATTTGATCCACCCTCCTCATTTCGGCACCAAAGCTAAAAAGCCCAAAACCCAAATAAACACTTTGAGATTTTGAGCTAAAATGAAAAAATTTTGGGTACGATTCTATGAAAAAAGACAATTATGGGTATCAATTCAAAAAAAAATGTTTAAATCTCAAAAAGTAATAATCTCATAATGATATGTGGCCTAGGTATGTACATGCATACTTGGAATGATCCCAATTATGAAGATTCATGATTTAAATAAATGAGTATGAGAGTGTTTCCCCTTTGAAAAAATACAAGTATGGGGGTAAAGCTTCATTATTTTATGGTGGCAATCATTTTCTTTTAGCTCAAAAATTTTGTTTAAGTGGAATGCGCCTTCATGTTTTTCATTGTTACCTCACCCTTAAACCCAAGCCTTAAAATGTACCCTATTTAAGTCCTAAAGATCCATATAGTCGATTTTGTTCGAAGTGTAGTAGAGAAAGTGCAAACGGGCAAGCCTATGGTCGTCGACATTGATGGATTTCTTTGGAGGCCACCCCGAACGTTTACATCTAGTAATTTAAATCTCAGCAATCACGCTATTTTTTTCCCTTCACATAACTTTTTGATTGACCGTCGACTCATTTTTAAAATAATGATAAATAATTATAACGCATTTTTGAAGTATTTCATAAATTAGCATTTATGCCAAGAACATCTTTTTACTAAAATATCTACACATGCCAGCATAATACTTCGCATTTTACTCTCTAGTCTTCACATTCTATCTTGCATTAATTTTTCTCACCCTTGTGAAAAATGGAATGCTCGGGACGAGCAATGAGCAAGTATGGGGGTATTTGATGAGTAATTTATTTACTCATCTTTTAGTTTAGGTTTATTATGTTTTTTTTATATAAAATTATGTTATTTTATGGAATTTTATCATATAAATCCTTCCATTGTTATTTCATAAGCTAACTTAAGTTTATTTTGTGTTTTCAGGTTTTCTGGGCTGTTTCGAGCAAAAAAGTTAAAATTACACGCCCCAGGTCACGGGCGTGACCATGGGCGTGTAACCTACGAAATACTCCAGACCTGCTTCTGCCACTCTGGGGACGCTCCGTGAAGATTTCGCCAAGTACACGCCCCAGGTCACGGGCGTGACCAAGGGCATGACCCAATGTCACGGCCACGACCCGCCACAAGCATCAGGAGCACGCTGACACGTCAATTAAAATTACACGCCCTAGGTCACGGGCGTGACATCAGGTCACGGGCGTGACATCAGGTCACGGGCGTGACTCGCCCCGCGCTTCTTCCCGCCACATTTTCCCGCCAGCAGCCAGATTTCAAGATTACACGCCCCAGGTCACGGGCGTGACCTAGGGCGTGACACGGCCGAAACGCTCGTAATTACTCCAGAAGGCGCCCTCTCCGCTGCTGCTTCGATCACGCCCCTTACACGCCCTTGGTCACGGGCGTGACCAAGGGCGTGTAACACCAAAAATTCAGCTATTTAAAGGGAGCTTTTCCAGATGTTTGGGGACGAATTTTTGGAGTCCAAGCCTCCATTTTCTGCGTTATTCCTCCTTGTTTGAGTAATCTAGCTTTATTTTTTTTTTGCATTTGTAAGTCCTCTTACAATAGTTGTAATCTCTTTTTCATGAATTAATAAAATTTGTTGTTTTTATTCATCCCTTCTTCTAGTTGTCCTTCTCTTTTTTTTTATTAGCTATAATCTTTTAGTCGAGTTTCTTTTCTTATTACAATCGAATCAAAAGTTTCATTTGATAGAACAATAGAGATCGTCTTGAGTAAGAGTAATCAACACGCCCGGATTTTTATACGACCTTGGTTTTTATAACCTATACTACATTCGATACGGTATACTTGCCGTTATCGTTTGCAAGCATAGTTTTGCCCCATCATATTCTCTTTATTTAGATGATGAACACTATGAATCATGTTTAGTATTGTTTAGTTCATGTTTATGAAATCAATTTGTTCATTTGTGTCAATGAGGTGCGCCCCCATTAATTTTCCGCTCCACCACCATGTCCGTTGCCGCACTAGCAATTGCTAGTGGTGTGCTTGTCGAAGAGGCGCTTGCGACCCTCATTCCGCTTGCCTACTCGTCCATCCGCCCTTGCGACGCAGCGCGCTCAAGGCCTGCCTAGTCTCCATCCAACCAATCGAAGCTTTGCATAGCGGCATTGCATAGGAGTAGGCGTAGTATTTCCTTTTATGTGCAAACCTCAAAGCCCCTTTCGTTCGCATTCCGCCTACCGCAGGACTTCGATCTCAAGTCCTTCCTCGATAATAAACTCCACCTTACTGTGTTCCTCAAGAGACCGACACTCGGGGATTCTATTCCCAAAATTTATTACTTGCGCGACCGGTGCACTTGCAGACACGCATCAAGCGGAAGGAGGTCGAGGGAGGCGTGGGTCTCCAAGTGACGTTAGGAGGGGCCCCAAGGAACTGCCGGTTCGTCATCGTTGACGCTCCGAGCAGCTACAATGCTATCTTCGGACGCCCTCTCATTAGTGCTTTCCGGTGTGTGCCCTCATCGTACCACCAGTGCCTGAAGTTCCATAGTGGAGGAGTCCATGTCCGGATCCGAGGAGATGCTAAGGTGGCGAGGCAGTGCTATGTGACTGCCGTCAACACCATCTCTTGGATGGCGGATGCTGAGAAGATGGATGAGGAGATGGCGAGGCCGGAGGGGCCAGGAGAAGAATTGGAGAAAAGAGGAGTAGAGGGAGAGGGCGATGCCCGAGAGGAGAATATGGAGGTCGCTCAGGAGGAGCAGGAGGTCGAGCCGGTGGAGGCGGAAGGAGCCGCAGAGGAAGAGGCCCGGGTAGAAGGGCGAAAAGCAAAGGGCCAATGGGAAGAGCCAGCCCGGCTCGAGGCGGCAGAAGAGGTGGTGGATATGGAGGTCCTCACCCAGGAGGGAAGGGTGAAAGATGTGCGGATCAGCGGGGGTCTCGGCCCGGAGGACAGGGTGAAGATGCTGGAGTGCATCCAGAAGAACGTGGATGTCTTCTCATGGAGCACAGCTGATATGCCAGGCATCGAGGAGGACGTGGCTTGCCATCGTCTCAACCTCAATACAGAAGCCCGCCCCATCCGACAGAAGAGAAGGACCTTTGCCAGCAAGCTCGAAGGACCAATCCACGAGGAGGTGGCAAAACTCCTCGAAGCAGGTTTTGTATCGGAGATCCAGTACCCAGGCTGGGTCTCCAACGTCGCAATGGTAAAAAAGGCCAATGGCCGCTGGCGTATGTGTGTGGATTTTTCATTGTTAAATAAGGCCTGCCCTAAGGATTGTTATCCCCTGCCTCGGATCGACGCGCTGGTTGACTCAGCCGTCGGTTTTTCTGTGATGAGTTTTTTGGATGCTTTTTCAGGTTATCACCAGATCAGGATGCACCCCTCGGACGTCAAAGACGTCTCGTTCATCACTAGGGAGGGATGCTACTGCTATAAGATGATGCCCTTTGGGCTGAAAAAAGCAGGAGCAACCTACCAGAAGATGATGGACCGGGTATTTAGGTCGCAAAGGGGAAGGAACCTGGAGGTCTACGTGGATGACCTTATGGTGAAGAGCAAGTGCGTGAGCTCTCACATCCAGGACCTCGAGGAGACCTTCGCAACCTTACGCAAGTACAAGATGCGCCTGAACCCCCTGAAGTTGTGTTCGGGGCCAGTAAGGGGAAATTCCTGCGGCATCTTCTCACCCCTTGGGGGGTAGAACCTAAACCGGACAAGGTTAAGGCCATAATGGAGCTGGGGTCGCCGCGGAACGCCGAGGAAGTTTAGCGCTTAATCGGAAGACTCGCAGGGCTGAGCAGGTTTCTCTCCTGAGCCGGGGAGAAAAGCTCCCCCTTCTTCAAAACATTACGAGGTAACCAGAAGTTTGTGTGGACAAAAGAATGCGAAGAGGCCTTCCAGGCCTTGAAGAGCCAACTCACCAAAGCTCCGCTACTCCAAGGTCCCAAAGAGGGGGAGGATCTATATCTATTTCTCGGGGTTGGGGCAGAGGCCGTAAGCTCCATCCTGGTTCGGGAAGAAGGCAAGAAGCAGCTGCCCGTCTACTACGTGAGCAGGGTCCTGAGGGAAGCTGAGCTCAGATACCCGATTTTGCAGAAATTGGCCTTTGCTCTGGTCGTCGCAGCAAGGAAGCTCAGGCCATACTTCCAGGCCCATTCAATTCAAGTAGTGACGGACCACCCTCTCCGCCAGATCTTCGAAGGAGTGGAGCACTCGGGAAGGCTCGCAAAATGGTCGATAGAGCTAAGTGAATTCAACATTACCTTCATCCCTCGACTATCCATGAAGGCGCAGGTGGTGGCTGATTTCATGGCCGATTTTGTGGCCGAGATGAAGGAAGATGGAGCCCCTCGTCACGTTCCGTGGAAGCTGCTGGTGGACGGGGCTTTGGGCAAGAATTCTCTCGGAGGAGGGGTGGTGCTGGAGAGTCCCCACGGAGTAAAGATCGAGCAGACACTAGTGATACACTTCCCAATGACCAAGAACCAGACGGAGTATGAGGCGGTGATCGCCGGTCTACGGTTGGCCCAGGAGCTCGGAGTACATGACGTAGAGGTCTTCACCGACTCGATGGTAATAGCCTCTCAGATCAGGGGAGAGTTCGAGACGAGGGAGCCTGCGCTCATAAGGTACTTGGCCAAAGTGAGAGGTCTCGTGGGAACGTTCAAAACTTTCTCCATCTGGCACGTCCCTCGGGAGGAGAGCACCCCGGCAGATCGATTGGCCAAATCCGGTCCTCGAGTCGGGGGGACCCTGACAGACCTATTCCGCCCTTCGATCGAGGTGGGAGAACTCATGGAAGTAGAGCAGCGGCCCTCCTGGAAGGATCCCTTCGTCACCTTCCTTGCAACGGGAAAGTTTCCGGAGGAGGTTCCGGACCAGAGGCGCTTCCGATATAAGTCCGCCTACTACGTGCTCCATGAGGGGGATTTGTATCGGAAGACCCTCTCGGGCCTCCTGGCCCGATGCGTTTCAGAGGAGGAGGTCCTAAAGATCTTGGAAGAAGTTCACTCCGGCGAGTGCGGCAGCCACTCGGGGAGCAGGATGTTGGAGGCAAGAATAATGAGGCAGGGTACTTCTGGCCGACCCTAAGTAAAGACGCGGCAGCCTTCGTCAAGAGGTGCCAGAAGTGCCAAATGTTCGCCCCGCTTCAGCTCATGCCAGCTCAGAGGCTAAAGAGTATCACGGCGCCCTGGCCATTCGCCATATGGGGGATGGACCTGGTAGGACCCTTCCCCCAGGCTAGTGGGCAGAGGAGGTTTCTCCTAGTCATGATTGACTACTTCTCAAAGTGGATGGAGGTCAAGGCGTTGGCTAAGGTCACCTCCTAGGTAATCCGCAACTTCGTATGGGGGGAGATCATTTGTCGACATGGGCTTCCACAGGCCATAGTCACGGATAATGGTACGCAGTTCGCAAGCGAGAAATTCATCAGCTTATGTGGCCAGCTGGGGATAGACCTCAGGATTGCATCTGTTCACCATCCCAGGAGCAACGGGCAGGTGGAGGCGGCAAACAAGGTCATCGTGAACCTGCTCATGAAGAAGGTGGAAAATCTGAAGGGCAATTGGGTGGAACAGCTTCCATCGGCCCTGTGGGCCCTAAGAACTACCCCCAACACCGCCACGGGAGAGACCACTTTCAAGCTCTCTTACGGCTGCGAGGCTGTCATCCCCATAGAGTTCGAGGTTATGACACCACAGGTAAAGGCCGCCGCAAGTGGAGAGGAAGATTGGAGAGCCGAGAATGAGGAAGAGTTGCGGCTCTCCCTCGACCTCATCGAAGAAGCTCGGGACCTAGCAGCCATTCGCCAAGAAGAGGTCAAGCGGCGGATGGCCAAGTACTTCGACAAGCACGTCAGGGTCAAGCAGTTCGAGAAGGGAGATCTGGTGCTCAAGAAGGTAGACGCGGCAGGGAGGTCCACCGCGGTGGGAAAACTTAACCCCAACTGGGAAGGCCCCTATGTCGTGGAAGAGGCACTAAAGTCTGGGGGGTATCGCCTTCAGAATGTGGAGGGCCAACCTCTCAGCCACACATGGAGTGGTGACGATCTTAAACGTTTCTATCCCTGAAACTATGTAATGAAAATGTTTTTGAAATAAGAATATTTTGTTTAACATATGTGTTTGAGATTGATACTGCAGCTTGTAGGAAAAACTCCGAAAGCTCCCAAAATGGCCCCGAGAAGACCTGCTGTCCAGGCTCTCATCTAGCTGGCAGGTCCGAAGGCTCACTCGGTGGCAGGTTCCAAGGTGTTGAGAAAATGGCCCCGAGCAGACCCGCTGTCCAGGCTCTCATCTAGCTGGCAGGTCCGAAGGCTCACTCGGTGGCAGGTTCCAAGGTGTTGAGAAAATGGCCCCGAGCAGACCCGCTGTCCAGGCTCTCATCTAGCTGGCAGGTCCGAAGGCTCACTCGGTGGCAGGTTCCAAGGTATTGAGAAAATGGCCCCGAGCAGACCCGCTGTCCAGGCTCTCATCTAGCTGGCAGGTCCGAAGGCTCACTCGGTGGCAGGTTCCAAGGTATTGAGAAAATGGCCCCGAGTAGACCCGCTGTCCAGGCTCTCATCTAGCTGGCAGGTCCGAAGGCTCACTCGGTGGCAGGTTCCAAGGTGTTGAGAAAATGGCCCCGAGCAGACCCGCTGTCCAGGCTCTCATCTAGCTGGCAAGTCCGAAGGCTCACTCGGTGGCAGGTTCCAAGGTATTGAGAAAATGGCCCCGAGCAGACCCGCTGTCCAGGCTCTCATCTAGCTGGCAGGTCCGAAGGCTCACTCGGTGGCAGGTTCCAAGGTGTTGAGAAAATGGCCCCGAGCAGACCCGCTGTCCAGGCTCTCATCTAGCTGGCAGGTCCAAAGGCTCACTCGGTGGCAGGTTCTAAGGTGATGAAGGAAATGGCCCCGAGCAGACCTACTGTCCAGGCTCTCATCTAGCTGGCTGGTCCGAGGGCTCACTCGGTGGCAGGTTCTAAGTTCTCAAGGGTCGATCTCGAGAACACTCGCAGGGACCACGCGCCAGTAAGGTAATCTCACCCCTCTTCCTGACTACCTAAGCGAAACCCCGGTCTGGGCGAATGGTAAGGAGGAACGAGTGGGGCAGGAAGCGGGAAGTTGAAAAGGGGCAGCACACCTAAGTCATCTCCGAGCATTCGCTGGGTGGCCAGGACAGTCGCGCTACGACCTAGCATCCTAATGAGCCTAGCGAGATATAGCGGCGAATGAGAAAGAATTAACGTCCTAATGAGCCTAGCGAGATATAGCAGCGAATGAGAAAGAACTAACGTCCTAATGAGCCTAGCGAGATATAGCGGCGAATGGGAGAAAAGTTGAGATAGCACAAAAATGGTAGTCAATATATATCTTTTAAGGGCATTCGCCCCGTTCATGATTACATTCAAAATGGTAAGTACAAAAAAGAGTAAAAAAAATACAAAGGGCCCTTCTCAAGGGTCGGCAGATTTCTCGCTTGGAGATCCTTCGCTCTCACCCGAATTCGGGATAAGGGCGTCTACCCGCGGCTCTCCGTTATCGTCCTCCGGAAAGGGGATCGGAATGTTGAGCTCGGGAACGACTTGGCGAGCGGAAAGGCATTCGGCCTCCGCCTTCAGATATCTAGCTCGCCGCAGCACCTGCAACACATGCTTAACGGCGCTTTGCGCATTCTCCTGCATCAGTTGCTCCAGCTCATGATGGGGGTAAAAGTGCCCCCCACTTCCTGGATCGAGCGCCGACGCGCCGGCTTCTCGCAACCGTTGGACCTCGGCTTTGGCCAGGCGGACTTCCTCTTCAAGGTCGGCCACCCGCGCGCGAAGCATCCCAGCGCTTGTAGCATCCTGAAGAAATGATATAAAACTAAGATAAAAGTGCGACATTCAGCAATGGTCATCCGCAGGAGTAAGAGAAAGTATACCTCTACAACCGGGCGGCGGGCGAGAAGCGCTTCTGCGGCTTCCAGCTTCACTCTGAGCTCAGTCGCCTCCCTAGAGATGAGAGCCCTGGCCTCCTCAACCCCGGCCAGATTCCGTGCCAAGTTGATGCTCCGGCGAGAAGACATGTGCGAGAGCTCAAGGGCCCGCAGCATGGCTCGAGCGGCCTCGTGGGCGAGAACTTGCGTCTTCTCGGCATCGAAGACTTCGGCATCCTCACGGTCATAGAGGGCATACTCCATGGCGTACGCCTCGCCGCTGGCGACGTTGCTGTCTATCTAGGTTGGATGAAGGGTGGAGAGAGAGACCCTATTCGTGTTTCTGTCCCACTTAACCAGGGGAGCCCCTGAGGGATCCACATACTTCTCGCCGTTCGGGAAGTTGCGGTGGTTCCTGGGCAGCGGAGGCGGCGGCAGTGACGATCTCGCCTGGACCGTCGTCCCATCTGGCACACCCGACCCCAAGGTTGGGGCCGGCACTTCGGTCCCCAGGGTTTGGGTCGGGACCTCCGGCCCCAAGGTTTGGGTTGGAGCTTTCGCTCCAGAGTTCTTGCCCACAACCCCATTCCCTTTGGTGGAAGGAGGGCATCGCGACTTGCTGGGGGGAGAGGAAGGAGTCGCCGCGGGTTTTCTCTTTCGGCTGCTGGGCTTGGAGGATGAAGGCCCCTCTCGGCAGGCAGCCGCGGCAGCTTGCGTGAGAGGCAAACAAAACCCAGGAGGCCGCGACGGATGGAGCGGGAGGCTACGCACACCTACATAATATCGCGAATGGTTTTAGCGAATGAAGTAAGAATCACAAAACCGGAACGAATTAAGAAAGTCTCGAGAACTTACCCTCGCCCTGCGGAATGAATGGGAGCGTGTTGACGTTTCGCCGGAGATAGACGAGGTCCATCCCGTGCTCCAAGATGTATTGGTGGAGTTTGGCCTCCTGCCCCCCTAGGGTCGGGGGGGGGGGGGGGGGGGGGGGGGGGGGGGGGGGGCGGAAGTTTGACTCCTCCTCCTGCACTGGGGCAAGAAGTGTGTTTCCTAGGTTCCCGCTGACGAAGAGGAAGCGCCGAACCCAGTCGTGGTTCTTGTTCGGGAGCCCATAGTGCTTGAGTGGGTTTAAACCCGAGAAGAAGGAGATGTCGTTGGTGCAGCGGAAGGTATAGAGTTTACGGAAGACGGGCAGCGAGAACTCGATTCCCTCTTCTCACAGGTAGCTCGCATACCCGACTAGCATGGCGATGGAGTTGGGGTTGAGCTGGTCGGGCACGACCCCATAGTACCTGAAGGTCTGGCGGAATTCCGGCCAGATGGGGAGGCGAAACCCCACCTCGAAGTGCTCTACCGGGATCGCGAGAGCACAGGGAGAGATGGAGTTTAGGCGCTCTTCCGGCAGGGGCATTCGCGCTTCGAACCCAAAAGGAACGTAATCCGCGACTGCAGTCAGGTTGGTCTCCTCAGAGATGTCACAGGAGTCGAAGGTGTGGTTGACGAATGCGCTGGCGCACCTGGCCCTGCCTTTCGCATCACCACCCATTTCGCGAATGCCGAAGGAGAAGGGAGCAGCAGAGAAGAGAGAAGAGCGAGTGCTAGCGCAAGGAAAGAGAGGGAGCGGATGGTAAGGTATTTAATACGGTGGTTGAAAGACCTATTTATAGAGGGGCTAAACGCCGTTTGGGCTTTCGAGGTAACGGGTGTGCGGATAGCAGTCGTGCCTTCCCGACGCCTCGGAACCCAGGCCGATCCCTGTCGCCCATTAATGGCGAATACCCTGTGGCTATTCGCTCGACGACTACGCGAAAGAGCTAAGGAAACATTCGACAATGGCATATCATTCGGCAATACCCAGGCAAAGCTACGAGAAAAACAAAAACGAGGAATAAAAGTTCAGCATCCACGGTACAGAAAATAGAAGGATAGCAAGAAGGGCGAGTGAAGACTAGCTCAGTACTCCTCCCAGACCCACCGACCTCGCCTTCGTGACCCAGCTTCCAGGGGCATTCGCGGGCGGTAGTACGCGAGCATATTGGTGATCTCATGGGAAGCCAGTTGGAGTTGGTCCCGGGCTCGCGCGGCGTGTCTTTCGGGAGACAACTCCCCTCCTTCACCCCCCAGGCGCTCCACCGTCGCGAGAATGCGCGAGTAGTCCCGCCGAAGGTCCTTCAACTAACGCGCGACTCCCAGTCGCACATCATCCACCTGGCCGGCGACGTTCCGCTGGATGTGGATGAGCTTCCCCAAGACCTCCGTGATCCGCTCCTTCAGGGTCGCGTGATCTGAAGAGTCGCCCAGGAAGTCAGCGAGATCCCCAAGGGAAGGGAGAGGCGAGAGAATCCCCTCTTCCCCCTCGTTGTAGGAATCAAAGGGGGAGGCTTCCGGATAGCCTGCGAAATCACAACTAGGTCAGTAGCGGTAAAATATGCGAGTACGATAGGGGCAGGTGAGTAAACTGACCTGGGGTGGGTTCCTTATGACCTGAAGGGCGAGATGAATAGGGGAGGACCCCAGACAAGCCTGTGGAAGGTGGTAGAACCTTCCCTTTCCCGGGGCGGTAAAGCGGAGGAGGAGGAGCCGAAGCATTCGTATGGTCATCAGCACGGAGGTGCTGACCCAGTTCCCGCTCAGGGGAGACCCTCCGTTCATTCGCGGTAACAGAGGGGTTCTGCTGGGCAGGGGAACTTTGAAGAATGGAGTCCCGCAGCGGGACGTCAGGGTTGAGGGCTGCGAAAAGGTAATGGTCAGTCACAAGCAACATGAAAGGAAAATCGAGAGGGTTCACAACTCACTTGATTGAAGTATAGTCTCGCCCGGAGGGGGTGGAGGAGCAAGGTCCAGATCGGGAGGAGGTGTCCCGTCCGCGGGAGGTGGCACCACAGCACTGTTCAAAACGGCCCCGTGGCCGTCCTCCGGCACTGAAATCCCCTGCGAATGGTCGGAGCGATTGTAGAATAAGGTGGCAGAAACTAAAAAGAAAGGCAGGAGGAATCTTCATACCTGAGTCCCGAGGTCTGGAAGAGTATTCGTCAGAGAGTCCGAGGCGGTCTCGCCTTTTTGGCGATTCATCCGAATCGCTTTGGCTCACCCCAGTGGGTCCGAACTCAAGAGGCCTGTTGCAAGTTTCAACATTTTTGGTGCGGTGAGCGTGGAGTCCCGCTTGGATGTGAGCCAGGGAGCAAATCTGGCAGTTTTGGGAGCGGTTGCAGTCTGGGCCGCAGCCAGTCATTCGATCATTTCTTGCGAGAGGGGTCTCGTGGAAGGCTTGTGGAAAGACATTGGAAGTGGCGAAAGGTCCGGGAAGGAAAAACTCCGGCCCGAGATATAAAAATGGTCCAGAAAAGTCTGACATGAGGAAATATATATAGGATGATGGTGGGACCCACAGAGTCTTATGGGTCCAGTCAGCAAGCACTCACCGAATACAGGGTTGGACTGTTCTTTCCGAGCGTAATAACCGCTCGCAAAGAGCGGGGATTGTGTACAACCCGTATTCGCCGAGTGGGTCCCTCAAGCCAACTGGCGAGACCTGGGTCCGCCAGATCATTCGCCCCGGCTAGGAGGTGGAAATACCCCAGGGTTGGTGGGGGTAAGCTGCGGGAGAGAAGGAGCTAGGCGAGTGGTGCCCTCACGGACCACTCGCTCGGAAGCGTGGGCATTCGCCCAGCTAAGCGGGTGCCCAGTGAGTGGTGCCCTCACGGACCACTGGCCCAAAAGGATTTGAGGGGGAAATTACCATAATACCCCTTGTGGGCTGCAAATAGCCCTTCAGAGCAGCGAAGTTAGGCTGTTAGCAGACCAATTTGGGGTGCGGTTAGTAAAATCAAAAGGCGGATTTATGCTATTTGCAGTCCAAGACTAGGAAATCTATAAATAGACCCTTAAGGGCACCTTGGAGGAGATCCGATTTTAGAGAATCCTCTCCTCCTGGCTAGTTTTTGGTCGGTTGCTAGTGCCCTCCAAGGTGCCCGGTTGAGCTTTGGTTTTGGAGGGGAAGCTCTCTAAGATCTTCCGGGTGTGTGGCGGGACCTCCTCGCTTCAGCCTTGGTTCTTTCCTTATTCTCACATCCACCGTCAAGAGAGTCTAGTGAGGGAGAAGTAAGCATCGGCTGCACCCCCAGTGGGTCTGAACTTAAGAGGCCTGTTACAGGTTTCAACAACTTGGACAGTGATTGCTCAAGGCACATGACAGGCACCAGGAGTCTTCTACAGGACCACACAGCGATGAAGAATGGACCTAAAGTCATCTTTGGTGGATCTGAAAAGGGAATCACCAAAGGATATAGTATGATCTCCAATGGCATAGTTTCAATCACAAGGGTAGCTTATGTTGAAGGGTTGCAACACAACCTTATAAGCATAAGTCAACTATGTGACTTAGGCTATGTCATTGAATTCCACAATGATAAGTGCTTGATCAAAAAGTCTAATGACCTAGAGACCATTCTCTCAGGCACTAGGAGTGGGAATGTTTATTGTTTAGTTTTTATATGCAATTGTTCTCTTTCATCTGTATGTCTTGTGGGTAATGAAAGTGAGTCTCTTTATGTTCAATGACACAAGAGACTTGCCCACATTAACTACAAGACAATGTATAAACTATTTTCTAAAAACCTTGTTAGGAATAGTCCAAACTTGAAATGTATTAAAAGTGGTCCCTGTCATGCTTGGCAAATGGGTAAGCAAACAAGGGCCACCTTTACAAGTATTGGCTCCAAAGACACTGAAAGATGTCTATATCTATTGCACATGGACTTGTTTGGTCCTTTGCCAATTCAGAACCAAGGTGGAAAGTTGTATACTTTGGTGATTGTTGATGATCACTCAAAATATACATGGGTATTCTTCCTTAAGAAGAAATCTGATACTTTAAATGTCTTTATAAACCAAGTCAAGGCAATTCAGAATGACTTGCAATGCACTGTGGTCAGGACTAGGACTGACCATGGCACAAAGTTTCAATCTGAGGCCATGACAGGGTTTTGTCAAGAATTTGGTATCACCCAAGAGTTCTCCTCCCCAAGGACTCCACAACAAAAAGTGCGGCTGAGAGGAGGAAGAGGATCTTGATAGAAGCTGGGAGAACATTTCTTAGTGACTCCTCACTCCCAGAATATTTCTGGGCTGAGGCAGTCAATACTGCTTGTTATATTCTCAATGGAGCTTCCATTGATTAGTGATTTATTTACTCATCTTTTAGTATAAGTTTATTATAATTTTAATATGAAACTATGTTATTTATATACATTATATCATATAAATCTTTATTATTTTAATTTCATAAGCTAACTTAAGTTTATTTTGCGTTTTCAGGTTTTCTAGACATTTGGAGAAAAAAGTACATTTACACGCCCCAGGTCACGGGCGTGACCAATGGGCGTGTAACCTGCGCGGTGTTCCAGACCTGTATCTACCACCCATGGGTCGTTCCGTGAAGAATTCGCCAAGTACACGCCCCAGGTCACGGGCGTGACCAAGGGACATCATAGTCACGGCCGGAACCCCACCCCCAGCTGCCAGCACGCCTGCCACATCATTTAAAGTTACACGCCCCATGTCGCGGGCGTGACCTGGGGGCGTGACCACTGGATATGAGCTACGTTCGACGAAAACTCAGGAGATCGACGAACTGCTCCGCTGCTGCATTCGACGAAAGCGCTGAGATCGACGAACTGCGGCCGGCTACTGCGTTCGACGAAAACGCTGAGATCGACGAATGTTCAACAACGCTCTTTCCCACCGAAGTTTCCCGCCAGAAGCCAGACTTTAAGATTACATGCCCCAGGTCACGGGCGTGACCTAGGGAGTGACACGGCTGAAACGCTCGCATTTGCGCCAGATTGTGCCCTCTCCGCCATCACTGATCACGCCCCCTACACGCCCCTTGGTCACGGGCATGACCAAGGGCGTGTAACATCAAAATTCTGCCTATTTAAAGGGAGCTCCTCCAGAACTCAATGGACGGAGTTTTGGGGTTCTAGCTTATTTTCTTGCACTGTTTTCTTACTCTTGTATGTCTTTTCCTTCTTGTACTTTTATTTCCAAGCTTGTAACTTTCAATTTCTAGTTGTAATTTCATTTGCAAATTAATAAAATAGTTACTTTTCTCTTATTCTACTCTCACTTTTTCATCATGCACTTCTTTTATTTCGTAGTTTCCTCCATTTCTATGAGTAGCTAAATTCTATTAGTACTCGACCGAGATGATCCAAGGGAAATATAATTCATGATTTAAATTCTAGCTTCTCTTTCTCTTCCTTAGAATACTTAAGATTTATCCTTGAACTTTATTTGATTGAGATTGTATTGTCGATATATAATTCTCATTCTTGTTTTCGTAATCTTATAACCGAGAGGTTTTGAATTCGAATCGATCATTTCAAGGATAAAGAGTGTTGTATGCACTCCTCAAGCGAGGATGACGTAATTCTCCTGGATTGGAGTCAAATCCAATAGAGGGGTTCACTACGATAAAGCGAGTTTTAGGGATTTTGATTCTTGAACAAAAGTTCGATTGATCAAACTAAACTCAGTTGAGCGTATCCTCGAGAGAGGTATGTTCATAAATCGGGAACCTCCACGGTCAAGTAATTTCTTAAGAGATTTAGAAGTTGTTCCTTTATATTTTATTTTCCAAGGTGATTCAAAGTCGAGTACTATTCTTTAAACTCATCAATTTAAAATTAGCTATTTCTTTTTCTTGCAACCAACCACAAGTTTTATTCGATAAGATAATAGAGATTTTCTGAAGTAAGAGTACTCAACCGCCCCGAGTCTAATACGACCTTGGTTTCTTACAACCTATACTACATTCGATACGGTACACTTGCCGTTATCGTTTGTGGATATAGTTTGGCGCATCATCCATCAATAAGGTTCATGGAATTACCCCCTATGAGATTCTGAAAGGCAAAAAACAACAATTTCATACTTTACAATCTTTGGCTCCAAATGCTAATTTTAAACAATGGAAAATTTCAATTAACAAAGTTTGCAGAAAAATGCAATATGGGGGTTCTTGTTGGCCATAAATCACATAGTAGAGCTTATAGAGTTTATAACAAGAAAACTCATGTTGTAGAAGAGTCTATGCATGTGGTATTTGATGAGACCAGCCTAATCTATAAGGGCTTGTCTAGTTCTTCTGTTTTGACAGGAAGTGAAAGGCAATGGAAAAGATGTATGTACAAGACATACCCAGCAGCAGCAAAGTATATACAGATGCTGCAATTCCTGAAGATGAGGAGGTGCAGGATGCTGAAGATATTACTGAACTAGTAGATGAAATACAACAAATATAGGATAGGTTGCCTGCAGCAACAAGACACTTAAGGGATCATCCAAGAGAACAAATTATTGGAGACCAGAACCAAGGGGTACTAACCAGAAGCAGGGCTCACAAATGAATCCCTATTCATGAGCTTCCTGTCATAAATGGAGCCCAAGAAGTTTGAAGAGGCCAACCAAGATACATTCTGGATTCAAGCCATGCAAGAAGAGCTTCTTCAATTCAAGAGATGCAAGGTATGGAAATTGGTGCCAAAACCACAAGGACACAACATCATTGGCACCAAATGGATATACAGAAACAAGTTGGAAGAAAATGGAATCATCATCACAACAAGGCTAGACTAATAGCCAAAGGCTATAGACAAGAAGAGGGTATAGACTTTGATCAAACCTTTGCCCCAGTTGCAAGGTGAGAAGCAATTAGGCTATTCCTTGCCTATGCTGCCCACAAGGGGTTCAAAGTATACCAGATAGATGTCAAATCAGCCTTCCTCAATGGTGACTTAAAGGAAGAGGTATATGCTGAACAACCATCAGGTTTTGTGCATCCAACCCTCACTTCTCATGTGTATTTACTTAGGAAAGCTCTATATGGTCTAAAGCAAGACCCTAGGGCTTGGTATGAGACCTTGTCTAGTTTTCTCATCAAGAAATAGTTCTTGAGGGGAAAGATAGATAGCACAATGTTTCTTAGGGAAACAAAGGGCAAGTGTTTTCTAGTCCAAATATATGTTGATGACATAATATTTGGGTCTACTGATGACAACCTCTACAAAAGGTTTGCCAACCTTATGCAGGGGGAGTTTGAGATGAGCAGTATGGGAGAGCTCAAGTACTTTTTAGGCCTCCAAGTGAAACAGTCTGATATTGGGATATTCATCTCTCAGACTAACTACACTAGGGAGCTTATCAAGAAGTTTGGGATGGAATCATCTTCCACCATGAAAACTCCTTTGGGGTCCAACATTTCCTTGGAAAAGGATGAGAAGGGCATGACCTTTGATGAATCCATGTACAGGTGCATTATTGGATCCTTATTGTATCTAACTGCTAGTAGACAAAACATTATGTATGCTACATGTGTTTGTGCTAGGTACCAGACATGCCCTAAGGAATCTCACTACTCAGCTGCAAAGAGAATTTTGAGATACCTTAAAGGCAGCCTACATCTTGGCCTTTGATACCCTAAGAACAATGATTTTGAACTAACTGGATTTTCAGATGCAGATTTTGCAGGATGCAAACAAGACAGGAAAAGCACAAGTGATACTTGTCGATTCCTAGGAAGGAGGTTGATACCTTGGAGCAGTAAGAAGCAGACCAGTGTGGCAATATCCACTGCTTAGTCTAAATATATTGCTGCAGGTAGTTGTTGTGCACAACTTTTGTGGATACAATATCAGTTAGAGGACTACAATCTCAAGGTAAGTGAGTCTCCACTATATTATGACTCATCCAGTCCTATCTCTATTGCTAAGAATCATGTCTCTCATAGCAGCACTAAGCACATAGAGATAAGATATCATTTTATTAGAGAACATGTTGAATGTAAAGATATATGCCTTGAATTTGTCCCCACTGACAATCAAGTTGCTGATATCTTTACAAAGCCATTGGATGAGGCTAAATTTAATGCTTTCAAGATTGAATTAGGTATGTTAAATATGTAATAGTGACAAGTTTTTCCTTCTACCAGTCATCTATGATATTTTGCACGTTATGTTATGACTTAAAATGTTGTCACATCAATACTCTTAGTGACATGGTTAGGCCATCAAACAATCAAATCTCAAATGGATTAATGATTAAGTAGTAAGGTCAACTAAAACAGTAGAAATCGTTTTAGTTGAGCCGCTGAGACAGCTGGGAAAAATCCCAGCTGAACAACTGAGACAGCTAAATTGTCCCAACAGTTGACAGTGCTCTGTCCTAGCAGTTTAGGTCGCCGTCTCAGCGGTTCTGCTGAGACTGGCTGGTTCAATCGCAGAATGTCTAAATGCAACCCCAATTGATCTAAATTCCATTAAAATAATAAGTTTACTAAACTTTAATCATTAAGGGTAATCAAAACATAAATCAAGGATATATAAATAGGCCATTGCTAATTAAAGAAAGATACAAACCCTTCTTCCCTAGCCGCTGAGACGAATCGTATTCCCTTCCATCTCAGCGCCTTCTTCTACAACAAAAATGGTGCCAAAGAATTCAAAGGATCTTCTGGAGGGTTATGAAGTAGTAAAGAATGGATTTGCCCATGCTCCAGAAGAGATAAAGGGAGTGATTCAACTCCTGGAAGCACAAGGTCTGGAAATTATGCTTTCTGAACCAACTATCATTCTCAGAACTGAAGTTCTGGAATGGTTCAGCAATGCAAAGTTGTCTTCTTCCAAGTCATCTTTGAAGTCTAAGATAGGAGGAGAAAAAGTGAAAAATATCCTCAGCAAAAATAGAGAAAGTCTTACAAATTCCCTCATGCAGTCAGAATGAGGAGGAAGAAATCTCTGACAAGGATAAGAAAAAGGCTTTGAAGTGGGCTTAGTATAGTGATGCCAAGACAGGATCATTGAAAAGGAAATTCTTCAATCGAAGTGGCAAACTTCTATATGACATAGGGGGAAAAGCAATTCTCTGCAAGCCTTGGTCTCATGACACAATCTCCCAATATATGTTTGACCTAATGACTAGAATCATTATGAAGAAGAAAACTTCCTGGGAGAAGTTATTTTTCAATGAATTAAGGAATGTTTGTAAGTACCTAATATGGGTAGAATTTTGTCCATATATCTGATCCAATCTATCCTGAGAAGTATAAGGGCTCAAAAGGATCAAATATCCATTACCTGAAGAGGATGGATATAAAGACCCTAGATAGGTTCACAAGGGTGCTCTCCATGAGCCAGCCCTCTGTGGCAAAGGAGAAGGAGAAAAAGAAATCCAAAGCAATAAAGAAGCCAAGAATGGTTATGTCAAGTTCTGAGTCAGACCAATCTGATCAGAATAAGTATGAGAGGGCTGATCTTGGATCTCACAGCAGTCCTGAAAAGGATGCTCATGTGGATGATAAGAATGAGAAAACCTCATATGATAAAGATGCTCCAGATGCATCACACATGCCTGCTGAGGCTTTCCATGAAACTGATTTGGACATAAATAGCACCCATGGTAATTAATCTTTCACCACCACATTACTAATAATGTTATCTAATCTTAACCAATCTATTAGTTAATCACTATTGATTCCTCAATAATATGAACTTCAGATCCTCAAGGCCAGATGGATGCCCTATCTGAGGCGGAGCAACAACAAGATCCATCTGCTATGGATGTTGCTAATAACAATAATGATGGTGAAATTGTCTCTCACAAGATTGATGAGGACAAAGTGCCTTCACCTCAGGACTTGCCAGGTTAGATTGACAAATTCATCTTCAATCTTGAAAGAAGAATTAGGCCCAATCCTGATAATGAACTAGCTCTCTGGGATCCACCAGGTCACAAACAACCTGTTGATGTTATAAATTTCTTGGACTCATCAGTTCCAGACAATGAGGATGATGCTGATAATGAGGATGATGGTGAGAATAAGGATGTTGCTGATAATGATGATGTTGGAGCTCCGGACCACATTGATCATTAAACCAAATCTACTGAAGGAGAGGATCATCATGCTGAGGGGGAGCTTCCAGCACTTAACATTCAGAATAAACAACCTTTAATCCTTGAACAGCAAGCTTCCACCACCACCTCCTTACAGTCTAATGAGAGAATTCTCAGTGCCATTCAAATCATGTTAGAGACTCATCTAACATCTATGAAGGATTATATAGACATGTCATCTTCTATAGTTAAAGCATATATAGATCAATCCATCTTCAATGTGAAATCTAAAGTAATGGCTGAGGTCAAGGAAATCAAGGAAGACACTGCAATCCTGAATAAACAAATGAAAAAGTGGTTTGATCTGGCAGAGAAGTCAGTGGTCTCTCAGAATGCAATTCTAAGATCTATGGACAAACACCTCCAACTTTATGAGCGGGATATGACATAAGTCAAGAACTATATCAGCAAGACAGATGAGGTAATAGAAAAAGACTCAAACCAAATACAAGAATATTTGTACTCCACTGCTGTGCAGCTGAATGGTTAGGCTGATAGAAACAAGGATGAGCTGAAGGCTGATATTGAAAATGTTTTTCAAACAATTTCTGGCTCAATAACTGCTGCTCAACAGGACATAAATCAGAAGATATTTGAAGAAGCCAGAAAGGGGGAGGATAACAATGCTATCATAAACTCTGAGCTAGCTCTCAAGGTTCTGCAAGGTACAAGGCTATCCTGAAACCTTCCCCTCCTGGAATGGAAAAGAGCAGAAGATTGGGATTTCTCTAGACAAGAAGAAATTGCTCAGAATGCAAGACTGGCAAAGAAAAGAGGGAGAGAACACACAATGCTAGCTGAATAGTTTATGGCTAAGCAGAGGGAAGAACTGTCCGAAGATCAAGATTTTGAATACTGGAGTGAAGACTCAAAGAGCATAATTCTAAATGCATGAATAAGCCATGGACAAGTCTGCAAATACATTGATAAAATCTATACCTATGAAGAATGGATAAAACATTTAGAAAGAAACACAAAAATGGATAAAATATTTAAAGAAAGTCTAGTAAGAAAGGATAATCCAAGAAGGATACCATCAAGGTACATTCCAAAGCCATATCTGTACTTCAGAAGGTAAGAAAACAGGAAAAAGATTGTTGAAATAGAAGCAGCAAATACAGATAAAGCGGCCTCAACCAAAGGGAAAGAAGTTGTTGCAGACACTGCTGAATGCTCAACATCTTCTAAGAAGAGAAAAATTTAAATGAATGTATCTAAGTTTTATGAATATCAAAATGTAACTTGAACAATGTCTCAACACTACATCTGAATTGGAAATGAATGAGTTGTTGAATCTTTTACTTTATATTGTGATCTAATCTCATTCATAGCTTAATATCATTCTGTGTTAGTGCTTAAGATAATCTCTGATGCCTTGACATAATTGCTTAGTCACATTATTGGGTTGATAAACTATGTTGGTATTATGCTTGTCATGAGTATTATCTGTTATGATCTTATCTGTAATGCCATAAGAAATGTTAACATGATTATGTTATGATGAATGCTATGTTGTGAAGATACATGATAAGTATTTATTTGTTATGTACCTTAGCATTGGGGGTGTTCTGTCTTCTTCAAATAAGGGAGATTGTTGGGAATTGGTGGACAAAACTGTGCTTGCAAACGATAACGGCAAGTGTACCGTATCGAATGTAGTATAGGTTATTAAAACAAGGTCGTATTAGACTCGGGGCGGTTGAATACTCTTACTTCGGAAAATCTCTATTATCTTATCGAATAGAATTTGTGGTGGGTTGGTTGCGAAAAAGGAGAAATAACTTATTTAAATTAATGAATTAAAAGTTAGTACTCAACCTTGAATCACCTTCGAAAAATAAATAAAGAAATAAAACTTCTAATCCTCTTTAAAAGAAATGCTTGACCGTGGAGGTTCCTGATTTATGAACGTACCTCCCTCGAGGATACGCCTAACTGAGTTTAGGTTGATCAATCGAACTCTCGCTCTAGAATCGAAACCCCTAAAGCTCGCTTTATCGAAGTGAACCCCTCTATTGGATATAACTCCAATCTGGGAGATTTATGCCGTCCTCTCTCGAGGAGTGCATTCAAATCTCTTTATCCTTAAAGTGATCGATTCGAACTCAAAACCTCTCGATTATTTGACTACGAAAACAAGAATGAGATTATATATCGATAATATAATCTCAATCAATATAAATTCAAGGATAAATCTTAAGCAATCTAAATAAGAGAAAAAGAAGTTCTAAACTGAATTATGAATTATATTTTCCTTGGATCATCTCGGCCGAGTACTAATGAAATTTAGCTACTCATGGAGATGGAGGAATTGATGAAATACAAGAGGTGCATAATGAAGATTGAGAGTAGAATAAGAGTAAAAGTGCTATTTTATTAATCGAAAGGGAAATTACAACTAGGAAACAAGAAATTACAAACCTGAAATGAAAGTGCAAGCTAAGAAAGAAGATTACAAGCTTAAGAATAATAAAAGCAGTACAAGAAAATAAACTTAGAACTCCCAAAATTCGTCCCCAAACATCTGGAAAAGCTCCCTTTAAATAGCTGAATTTTTGGTGTTACACGCCCTTGGTCACGCCCGTGACCAAGGGCGTGTAAGGGGCGTGATCGAAGCGGCAGCGGAGAGGGCGCCTTCTGGAGTAATTGCGAGCGTTTCGGCCGTGTCACGCCCTAGGTCACGCCCGTGACCTGGGACGTGTAATCTCGAAATCTGGCTGCTGGCGAGAAACTCTGGCGGGAAGAGGCGCGGGCCGAGTCACGCCCGTGACCTGATGTCACGCCCTCGGTCATGCCCGTGACCGAGGGCGTGTAATTTTAATCGACGTGGCAGCGTGCTCCGGATGCTTGTGGCGGGTCGTGGCCGTGACATTGGGTCACGCCCTTGGTACCGCCCGTGACCTGGGGCGTGTACTTGGCGAAATCTTCACGGAGCGTCCCCGGAGTGGCAGAAGCAGGTCTGGAGTATTTCGTAGGTTACACGCCCATGGTCACGCCCGTGACCTGGGGCGTGTAATTTTAACTTTTTGCTCAAAACAGCCCAGAAAACTTGAAAACACAAAATAAACTTAAGTTAGCTTATGAAATAACAATGGAAGGATTTATATGATACAATTCCTAAAAATAACATAATTTTATATAAAAGAAACATAATAAACCTAAACTAAAAGATGAGTAAATAAATTTCTCATCAAATACCCCCATACTTGCTCATTGCTCGTCCCGAGCAGTCCATTTTTCACAAGGGTGAGAAAAATTAATGCAAGATAGAATTATGAAGACTAGAGAGTAAAATGCGAAGTAATATGCTGACATGTGTAGATATTTTAGTAAAAAGATGTTCTTGGCATAAATGCTAATTTATGAAACACTTCAAAAATGCGTTATAATTATTCATCATTACTTTAAAAATGAGTCGACGGTCATTCAAAAAGTTATGTGAAGGGAGAAAATAGCGTGATTTCTGAGATTTAAATTACTAGATGTAGACGTTCGGGGTGGCCTCCAAAGAAATCCATCAATGTCGACGGCCATAGGCTTGCCCGTTTGCACTTTCTCCACTACACTTCGAACTAAATCGACTCTATGGATCTTTAGGACTTAAATAGGGTACATTTTATGAGATTATGAGATTTAAAGACATATCATTATGAGATTATTGCTTTTTGAGATTTAAAGACATTTTTTTTGAATTGATACCCATAATTTTTTTCATAGAATCGTACCCAAATATTTTTTTCAATTTAGCTCAAAATTTCAAAGTGTTCATTTGGGTTTTGGGCTTTTTAGCTTTGGTGCCGAAATGATGAGGGTGGATCAAATAAAGCTGTAAGGCTCAAATTTGTGTGAACAATGGTGGTAAATCTAGGTTGGGTTCAAAGGCTCAAACTATCCAAAGAAAGGCCTAAATCATTTCCGTAAAGTTAATTTGTCTAAAGCGCACATGTTTCGAAAATAGCTTGGGGCAAGTTCTAGACATCGAGAAAGGATACCCTTTTTGTTCAATTCGAGTAATAGCTTTCTAACAATCTTCTACACACTCACCTAAACTACTTTTGGATAAGACCAGATTCGAATTTAAAAGTAAAATAAATTATTACTACGCAAATTAATAAAACATAATTTTAGATCTATGCCAAGAATTTAATTTTACACCAAAACTACTCAAAGACAAGCATATGACTAGGAGCACTACATGAGTCAACAATTTTACTCTAAAGTTTCAAAAACTATTATAGCAAAAAATTATTTTTAGTCCATATGAAAAACAGTATACTTAGAACTTACAATTTAGCAAGTGGGAGTTTTGATGAATAAAAAGAACATTTTCTAATAGATTTTTTTTTTGTTCTTGGACTTCCCAAGATCTGCCCGGTGAAGGGTTTGCAAGGTACTAGAGGCTATGATGGGAATTCAAGCCCAAAGCGTCCTTTCCAAGAAATTTAATTGCATTTTTTATTATTATTTTTTTATTATTTTTTTATTTTTCAAGTAAAACTACAAAGAAAGCTATGCTACACCCCCATACTTAAAATTAAACATTGTCCCAATGTTTAAAACTAAGTATGAAAGATAAAACAAAAAAAAACGTCAATAAAGAAAAATCAAGAGAAAATACTAAAGTGTAAATAGGGCTTCCCTGAATGGTAGTCGGGGTTGCCGGTCGAACACCTGC
This sequence comes from Dactylorhiza incarnata, assembly GCA_033032865.1. Classification (NCBI taxonomy): domain Eukaryota; kingdom Viridiplantae; phylum Streptophyta; class Magnoliopsida; order Asparagales; family Orchidaceae; genus Dactylorhiza; species Dactylorhiza incarnata. The sequence goes on along the minus strand of JAWHQI010000238.1, from coordinate 3,989,093 downwards.
AGAGTTAAATTAGAAAAAACAAACAAGAAAAGAAAGACAAAAATAAAGAGGTTAACATTGGGTTGCCTCCCAAGAGCGCTTTGTTTACTGTCGCGTAGCTTGACTAAGTGGTAATTTTAAAGATTTTGGAAGTGAATGGTTTCGATGTTTCCGGGCGCTGGGTCGCCCGGGTGATATAATTTTAAGCGTTGCCCGTTGACTTTGAAAGAGCCTTTTTCCGGGTGCTCTATTAGCACCGTTCCATATGGCCAAACTTCTTTAACTATGAGGGGACCGGACCATCGTGATTTTAATTTACCCGGAAAAAGCCTAAGTCTTGAATTAAATAATAGGACTAAGTCTCCCGGTGAAAAAGTTTTTGGATTTTGGATTTTTTTATCATGATAAAATTTTGTGTGCTCCTTATAAATCTTATTATTTTCGTAAGCGTTTGCGCGCCACTCGTCTAATTCATTTAATTGTAGTTTTCTGTGCTCGGAGGCTAAGTTTAAATCCAAATTTAAAAATTTTAGTGCCCAAAAGGCGCGATGTTCTAATTCCACCGGTAGATGACAAGCTTTTCCGTAGACTAATCGGTACGGTGTACATTCGATGGCGGTTTTGTACGCTGTCTGATATGCCCATAGAGCGTCGTCTAATTTTAGCGACCAATCCTTCCTATTAACGGACACAGTTTTTTCTAAAATTCTTTTAAGTTCACGGTTCACCACCTCCACTTGGCCATTTGCTTGTGGGTGGTAGGCGGTAGATAGCTTGTGGGTAACTCCATACTTTGCTAAAATTTTAGCAAGTTGGTTGTTACAAAAATGTTTGCCCCGATCACTAATTAGTGCTCGGGGTGTGCCAAATCGTGAAAATAATTTTTTTAAAAATTTTACGATGACTCTCGCGTCGTTAGTGGGAAAAGCTTGTGCTTCCGCCCACCTTGACACATAATCGACCGCAACAAGGATATATTTATTATTAAAAGAGGAGGGTAAAGGACCTACGAAATCTATTCCCCAAAGATCAAAAATTTCGCATTCTAAAAAAATATTTTGGGGCATTTCGTCCCGGTTAGAAATGTTACCTGACCGTTGGCACCGATCACAATTACTCACGAAATTGTGAGCATCTTTGAATAAGGTGGGCCAATAGAAGCCCGACTCTAGCGCCTTTCTTGCGGTCCGGTTCGCTTGATAATGGACACCGGTTGGCCCTTCGTGGCAGTGCCGCAGAATTTGGGCGCCTTCCTCGCCCGAAATACACCTTCTTACCACTTGGTCCGCGCAGACACGAAATAAAAAGGGGTCCTCCCAAAAATAATTTTTCAAATCTGAAAAGAATTTCTTCTTTTGTTGACTTGAAAAATCTTTTGGTAGGACCCGGGCCACTAAATAGTTGGCCAAATCTGCGTACCAAGGGGTGGAAGAAGTCGTTACCTTTTCGATAGCAAGGAGGCGCTCTTCAGGGAATTTGTCGTCAATTTCGGCTTCCACTATTGCTCCTGCAGCCGGATTCTCCAACCGTGAGAGGTGGTCGGCCGCAACATTCTCCGCTCCCCTTTTGTCTTGGATCTCCAAATCGAATTCTTGTAGTAGGAGGATCCACCTTAGCAGTCGAGGCTTTGCATCTCCTTTTTGTAGTAAATACTGGAGAGCGGAGTGATCTGTAAAAACAATAACTTTTGAAAGCGTTAAATATGATCGAAATTTATCAAACGCAAAAATTATAGCCAAAAATTCTTTCTCCGTTGTTGTATAATTTTCTTGTGCGGATGTTAGCGTTTTGCTTGCGTAATAGATTGGGTGAAAATGTTTATTCACCCGTTGGCCTAAAACTGCACCTACAGCAAAATCGCTAGCGTCGCACATGATTTCAAACGGAAGAGACCATATTGGCGCGATTAAAATCGGGGATTTGATTAGTTCATTTTTGATTTTATCAAATGCTTTTAAACATTCCTCATCAAAATTAAACGCGGATTCTTTTTCAAGGAGATGAGTTAGTGGTTTCGTAATTTTTGAGAAATCTTTTATAAACCGCCTATAAAAACCCGCATGTCCTAGAAAACTTCTAATAGATTTTATATTGGTAGGAGGGGGAAGTTTTTCTATGACCTCGATCTTGGCCCTATCGACCTCGATCCCCTTACTAGAAACTTTATGTCCAAGGACTAACCCCTCTCAGACCATAAAGTGGCACTTCTCCCAGTTGAGTGCCAAATTCGTGTCTTCGCAGCGTTGAAGAACACGATCAAGATTATTTAGACAATTAGTGAAAGAATCGCCAAAAACAGAAAAATCATCCATGAATACTTCCATGATGTCTTCGATAAGTTCATTAAAAATTGCCAACATACATCTTTGGAATATAGCCGGCGCGTTGCAAAGTCCAAACGACATTCTTCGATATGCGAAGGTGCCGAACGGACAAGTGAATGTGGTTTTCTCTTGGTCTTCGGGCGCAATTGGGATTTGAAAATATCCCGAAAGTCCATCGAGAAAATAGTAGTGTGAGTGACCGGATAAGCGTTCTAAAATTTGGTCAATAAAGGGTAACGAAAAGTGATCTTTGATGGTAGCATCATTTAATTTTCTATAATCGATGCATACTCGCCAACCCGTAACAGTACGGGTCGGAATCAACTCATTATTTTCGTTGGTGATTACCGTTATTGCTCCCTTTTTAGGCACGACTTGCACTGGGCTAACCCAAGTGCTATCAGAGATTGGGTAAATAATTCCCGCATCTAATAATTTTATTATTTCGGCCTTAACGACGTCCTTCATATTTGGGTTGAGGCGTCGTTGGGGCTGAATAGCGTCGCGAGAATTATTTTCTACATTTATTTTATGAGTGCAAAATGAGAGGCTAATTCCCTTTATATCTGAAATTTGCCATGCAATTGCATGGCGGTGATTATTTAAAATTTTAATTAATTCGGAAGTTTCCGAATCGTTAAGTGCGGAAGATATTATTACGGGCAGTTTTGAATTTTTTTCTAAAAATATGTATTTTAAATGTTCCGGCAATTGTTTTAGTTCTAAACTCGGTGGCTCCTCGTAAGATGTTTTTATTTTAGAAATATTTAAGTTTACTTCTTCAAATTTGGTTGGCCGAGTTTTTTCTTCTAAACAAAATAAATTTGCAATTTCCGGGTTTTCAAATAAAGGTGAAATTATTTCAGAAAACGACGTTATTTCCTCTTCAAAATTTGTTTCTAGAGTAAAACAAGAGTCGTCGTTTGGAAACGCATTTCTCATTGATTGATTTATATTAAAAATAACTTCTTCCTCCCCAACTCGTAGGAGAAGGTTTCCGTTACTTACGTCAATTATAGCTCGAGCGGTGGCTAGGAAGGGCCGGCCGAGTATGAGTGGTACTTCGGCGTCCTCTTCGATATCGAGGATGACAAAGTCTACCGGAAAGATAAACTTGTCAACCTTCACTAGCACATCCTCAACGATCCCGATTGGATACTTTACGGACCGATCCGCTAGTTGGATGCTTATATTGGTTGGGCATGGGGTGCCCAAACCAAGCTTATTAAATAAGGAGAACGGCATAAGATTTATGCTCGCCCCTAGATCGGCCAAGGCGTTTTTAATTAATAAATTTCCGAACAAACACGGGATGGAAAATCGTCCCGGATCATTTAATTTTTCCGGTAATTTATTAAGAACTATCGCCGAACATTCTGCATTAAGAGAAATAAGCGAAATATCTTCAAGTTTCTTTTTATTTGATAATAAATCCTTGAGATATTTTGCGTATTTAGGCATTTGAGAGAGTGCCTCGCAAAATGGAACATTAATTTGTATTTGTTTTAAAATATTTATAAATTTTTTATACTGCTCCTCGTTGCGCTCATTTTGTAATTTGGAAGGATACGGAATAGAAGGCGTTTGAATAATGCGTGGAGCTAAATCAGAAGAGTTTAAATGCGGAGTTGGAGTTGAAACGTTTACCTTAGGTTCGGCCAAATTTGAACTTTTTACCTCCTTTCCGCTGCGGAGGGTTATCGCGTTGGCGCTCTCCCGTGGATTGGGCTCAGTATTGCCCGGTAGAGCTCCCTGCTGGCGTTCGGAGAATATCTTGGCGAGTTGTCCAATCTGATTTTCTAGGCTTTTAATAGATCTGGAAAGGTTCCGGATATTGGCATCAGTAGAAGCGACGTATTTGGTGAAGACCTCTTCAAGTGAAGGGGCCTTTGGTGGTTGTGGTGGAGCGAATCCAGGAGGATTCACTTGTGGGGGGCGTTGAGCATTATTGGGGTTGCTCCATGAAAAATTCGGGTGATTCCTTAAACCCGGATTATAACTATTAGGAAGATTATTATTATTTGGGTTATAAGGAGGACGATAGGAGTTCCCCATATAATCAACTTGTTCTTGATTATAATAATAATTATTATTATAATAACTATTGTTATTAAGATTATTAGCCCCGTTAATGGCGGAGGAAGCAGACATCTCTGCCATTTGCTTTGTAAGCCATTCTACTTGATATGCTAAATTCGGGGTGGCCTCGACTTCAAAGAGTCCGGTCGATTTGTTAGGACGCGACCGTGGCGCATTCCACTGATAAGCATTCATGGCCATCTCCTCGAAAAGCTCTTGAGCGGCATCTGGGGTTTTGTTATTTAGAGTTCCCCCAGCTGCTGCGTCATTCATCTGCCTCGTTTGGAGATTCAAACCATTGTAGAATGTTTGAACTTGTTGCCATAAAGGAAGGGCGTGGTGAGGACATCTCCGCAATAATTCCTTGAAGCGCTCCCATGTGTCATAGAGAGACTCCGAGTCTATTTGCGTAAATGAGAGAATGTCCGTACGTAATTTAGCGGACTTCGCCGGAGGAAAATATTTAGTTAAAAATTTCTCCGTCATTTCGGCCCATGTAGTGATGGAACCTCTAGGGAGAGATCCCAACCATTGCTTGGCCTTAGTCCGCAAAGAAAATGGAAATAAACGCAAACGAATGGCGTCATCAGTGACGCCATTAATTTTAAATGTGTCGCAGATTTCCAAAAAATTCAATAAGTGTAAATTTGGATCTTCATCTGGTAACCCGTCAAAGATGACGGTTTGCTGTACCATTTGAATGATACTAGTTTTGATTTCAAAATTATTATTTGCCACCGCCGGGCGAATAATACTTGATTGTGTTCCCTCCCAATTTTGCCTCGCATAATAGGACATAGTCCATAGCGGAGCCTCATTATGGTCGGGGTCACCCATTATATCTTCGTTAGTTTCTCCGACTGACTCTTCGCGAATTATTGGTAGATCACTAAATCGGAGACGTCGCCGCAAGGTGCGCTCGATTTCCGGATCAAAACCAAATTCAAAATCGATTGAAGAGTTTCCTCGGGTCATAAACCAAAAGAAAAGAAAAGAAGCGGAAAAAGAAAAAGGGAAAATAAGATTTTAGATAAATAAATCAATTTTTATTTAATTATATTTTTTTTAAATTTTTTTTTTTATTATTATTAGGTGAATTAAAATTAGTCCTGGACTTCCCAAGATCTACCCGGTGAAGGGTTTGCAAGGTACTAGAGGCTATGATGGGAATTCAAACCCAAAGCGTCCTTTCTAGGAATTTAGTTGCACCTTAAAATTAAGAAAAAAAAAGATAAAATTAATAGATATTTCGGTTTTCAAAATATCAACCGTTTCCCCGACAACGGCGCCAAAAACTTGGTGGACAAAACTGTGCTTGCAAACGATAACGGCAAGTGTACCGTATCGAATGTAGTATAGGTTATTAAAATAAGGTCGTATTAGACTCGGGGCGATTGAATACTCTTACTTCGGAAAATCTCTATTATCTTATCGAATAGAATTTGTGGTGGGTTGGTTGCGAAAAAGGAGAAATAACTTATTTAAATTAATGAATTAAAGTTAGTACTCAACCTTGAATCACCTTGGAAAAATAAATAAAGAAATAAAACTTCTAATCCTCTTTAAAAGAAATGCTTGACCGTGGAGGTTCCTGATTTATGAACGTACCTCCCTCGAGGATACGCCTAACTGAGTTTAGGTTGATCAATCGAACTCTCGCTCTAGAATCGAAACCCCTAAAGCTCGCTTTATCGAAGTGAACCCCTCTATTGGATATAACTCCAATCCGGGAGATTTATGCCGTCCTCTCTCGAGGAGTGCATTCAAATCTCTTTATCCTTAAAGTGATCGATTCGAACTCAAAACCTCTCGATTATTTGACTACGAAAACAAGAATGAGATTATATATCGATAATATAATCTCAATCAATATAAATTCAAGGATAAATCTTAAGCAATCTAAATAAGAGAAAAAGAAGTTCTAAACTGAATTATGAATTATATTTTCCTTGGATCATCTCGGCCGAGTACTAATGAAATTTAGCTACTCATGGAGATGGAGGAATTGATGAAATACAAGAGGTGCATAATGAAGATTGAGAGTAGAATAAGAGTAAAAGTGCTATTTTATTAATCGAAAGGGAAATTACAACTAGGAAACAAGAAATTACAAACCTGAAATGAAAGTGCAAGCTAAGAAAGAAGATTACAAGCTTAAGAATAATAAAAGCAGTACAAGAAAATAAACTTAGAACTCCCAAAATTCGTCCCCAAACATCTGGAAAAGCTCCCTTTAAATAGCTGAATTTTTGGTGTTACACGCCCTTGGTCACGCCCGTGACCAAGGGCGTGTAAGGGGCGTGATCGAAGCGGCAGCGGAGAGGGCGCCTTCTGGAGTAATTGCGAGCGTTTCGGCCGTGTCACGCCCTAGGTCACGCCCGTGACCTGGGGCGTGTAATCTCGAAATCTGGCTGCTGGCGGGAAACTCTGGCGGGAAGAGGCGCGGGCCGAGTCACGCCCGTGACCTGATGTCACGCCCTCGGTCACGCCCGTGACCGAGGGCGTGTAATTTTAATCGACGTGGCAGCGTGCTCCGGATGCTTGTGGCGGGTCGTGGCCGTGACATTGGGTCACGCCCTTGGTCACGCCCGTGACCTGGGGCGTGTACTTGGCGAAATCTTCACGGAGCGTCCCCGGAGTGGCAGAAGCAGGTCTGGAGTATTTCGTAGGTTACACGCCCATGGTCACGCCCGTGACCTGGGGCGTGTAATTTTAACTTTTTGTTCGAAACAGCCTAGAAAACCTAAAAACACAAAATAAACTTAAGTTAGCTTATGAAATAACAATGGAAGGATTTATATGATACAATTCCTAAAAATAACATAATTTTATATAAAAGAAACATAATAAACCTAAACTAAAAGATGAGTAAATAAATTACTCATCAGGAATATTACCCTCAATGTTCCCTTGATTTGAAGAAGCATCACACTCAATGCTAAGTACAAGTTGTATTTGATAAACCATATTCTTCATCATGACCATGTAGTGTTAGGTTATTCAAAGGTGTTGAATAAGTTCAGTAGTTTACTGCCAAAACTGCTGAGATGAGTTCTCAGTCTCAGCTGAACCGCTGAGACAAGGCCAGGAGCCACTGAGAAGGAGTCTGGGCCTGCTGAGCTGCAGATAGAGGAAAATAGCTGAGACAACTGTCTGTCTCAGCGGATCAGCTGAGACGGGATAGTAGCAGCCGCTGAGACTGGCAGCTGTCTCAGCCCAACCACTGACACAAATTCAAATGTGCTAGCGGGTTTTGCTTTTGACATAAGATGTAGAAAAGCAAGATAAGGTGCTCTAATCACCTTCATACTTTGTCAGAGGCCATCTGATTGACGTTGAAGACTGAAGAAGTATAAAAGAACAAATTATGGCTTTGAAGAAGGAAGCCTTTTGGAAAAAGAACTCTCCAATACTGTTTCATTGATGGCTGTCAAGAAGTTTTCTCTTCCTGCTTCCTGAAGCTAGAAGGAGATAAAGTTTGTTCTTCCTGAGTGAATCAAGAAGAGCAAGTTGATCCTTATTCATCTGCTGAAGAGAAGGATCAGAAAGGTGTAGGTTTGAAGTACTGAATTGTTCCCTATTTCAAGACTGCTATTGTAGTTAATCTGCAACAGAAGACCAAAGGCTGAAAGTTTTATCTGTGTCATCTTCTGTTGTAAGCTTCTTTTATATCCTATGTAGGAACATATTTGTTTTGAGTTTGTAGGACATTTTGCCTGAGGGAGTAGGTCTGTTGGGCCTGAGTGTAGAGTTGAGAGTTCAGCTAGAGTGTAGGATCTCTGTGGAGATCTGAGGTAGGACTTCTTGATAGGTCTGAGTTGGTAGGGCTGCTGTGCCTGAGGTAGGGCTATTGAGCCTGAGGTTGGGTTTGGGAAAATTGAGAGATCCTGAGGGATTTGAGTTAAAGGCTCTTGGAGCTGAGATTGGAGGAGTTGGCCTTTTCCAACTCATTGTTTAAAAGGTAAAGGGGGAAAGAGGACTACTCAAGACACCCTATCTTGAGGAACCTCTATAAATGCTTGTGTGTTTTTTGTGTGCTTTTTTATATCTAACTTTAACTCTGAAAACAGCTAGGCAAAAGCTTAAAAGAAAAGAGACCTATTCCCCCCCTCTAGGTGATTAAGACTACATCCTAATAAACTATCACCTCTTCCTATGGAGGAAGATAATTTCCAAGGTGACGAGGATTCTAGCTTAGCACCGGTGGAGGAAGTCCAAATCATGGAGGAGGCCACTGATGATCCTACTGAGCCCTGCAGCATTTTCGACGATGCCGACAATATCCTTTTGCTTCAACCTATCGGGAGTGAGACCGGAACCACTCCCCCGATTGATGTTTAATTAAGTTTTTCTTCTTGTTGAAACCGATTTCTCGATCTCCTGTGGAGCTCGGGGCCCTCAACGAATTGAGGGGCGACTAGCCCTTACCGGTCCCTCGGAAGAGTTAGGCAGATAACTCGGACAAAGAACAAAGACCATGGTCTCAGCAAGGAGGTCCCTCCACTAACCAGGAAGATCCTTGAGACTCGGGCACCTTGGAGAGTTAGAGAGCCCTAACCAAAGCGAAGAAGGCTCAAAGATTCTGAAAACCCGTCCTTTTCCAAGTTGCCCTTTAAGGTCTATTTATAGATTTTGGTTTTGTGGTCTGTCAATAGCCAACTCCCGCTGTCCATCCTTACTATCCGCACCCCGAATTGGTCTGCTAACAGCCAAACTCCGCTGTTTTGAGGGGCTAGCTGCAGACCACCAGGAGCTTTTAAGACCACCCCAGGTACTGGCGGACCAGAGACCCTCGACCCGTTCCAGCGAACACGGGGCTCGCCAAAATGTCTGGCCGACTCGCCTGCCTAGCAAACTCCTTCGACTGACTGGCTCGCCTGCTTCTAGGACTCGCCTGCCGAACCGCTCTTTAGCGAGTCGAGCTCGCCAAAATGGCTAATTGTACCCCAAAAACGACTATTTGTACCCCAAGGTCCCGGGCCTTCCTAGCGAACTCCCTCGATCGGCTGGCTCGCCCGCCTCTAGGGCCTCTCGCTCTTCTTGGGCTCGCCTCGCCTGGCTCGCCCATCCCTGGCTCGCTCCCCTGGGTATGCGAACCAGGGACCCTTCCAGGCGAATATCGAGGTTGTACACAATCCCCGCTCTTCGTGAGGTTGTCTTGAGCTCGCGAAGAAATGTCCAACCCCTGGTGTTCGCCGATTCGGCTGAGGTGGCGGGAATCTTTCGGTGGGTCCCACGTCCAAAACTATAAATACCGTCCGCTGCGGCTAGTGAACGAGCTTTTTCTTCCCCTTCTTCCTCGCAGGAAACAACCTCTCTCGAATGTCTTCTAAGCCGAGCGCGTTGGATCGGCTGAAGGCTTCCAGGGAGATGGCGAAGGCCCAGGCCGCCGGACGCAACGCCTGGATGTTCAACCCTGCCACATCTCCTTCCCCCCAGACTAAGAAGGCCAAGACAGTTTGGAGGTCGCAGGGGGAGGACGTGTCGTCACCTCCTACCTCGCCTCCGCTGCTGAATATCGGGCTCGCGCAACAGGTATTCTTCGTCTAGACTTTTTATTCCGACTCCCTATTTACCTCTTCCCTTCTCGCAGAATCCTCCACCTGAGGAACGCCTGGCGGGCCTCACGCTGACCTCTTCTCACGCTCCGTCCCCAGCGAAGTTGGGATCGCTAGATGCTGGGACCGGGACCTCAACCCTACAGGCGCCTCTCTAGCAACCACGTACGTCATAAGTACCTTCCTTTATCTCCGCTTAAGTCTTTGTGCGATATCCATGCGCTTATGACCCGTGCAGATACCCCACCGCCGAGCCCCAAGAAGAGAGGTTCCACACCGGCGCACTCGCCGATTCCGCCTAAGATTAACGTGGAGACCCCGGGCTTCGATATGGTAGGCAGGCAAAGTCCAGGAAGCTCGCTTCTCGACGGCGCCCAGGTCGCGGAGAGGGTGGTGTATCCCCCTGGTCTGGGGAAACCCCACGTCCCAGGGTTTCGCGAAAACTTCCAAGGTCGACCGGAGTCCTCTCGTAAGCCACGTCGCGAGTCCCCCTTCTCCCAAGGTTAGTATATTTGTCCGGGCTCGCCTTTTCGCTCGCCCCCTGATCCTACTAGTTCTTCCTTCGCAGACATTTCGGAAGCCACGCCTGAGTCAGAGCATGGGAGGGTGGAGATGTCACCGCCGCCCTCGCCGAGCCAGATGGAAGACTTCTTGGGCGACCCAGGCGACCCCGAGCGAATGAAGAGACTTGTGTCAGTGGTGCTTCAGAAGCATGGTATGATGCTGCGCGAGCTGGAGGAGCGATATGACGCGGACCGAGCTTCCTTCAACGAGAGATTTGCCATGATGGAGGACGCGAATGCGCGCTTGCTCGCCGAGGCGGGGCCGGTGACTCGCGCAGACGTTACCTCGCCCGGGTGCACATCTCGCGGGGCGAGGATCAAGCACACTTAATCCTGCGCGAGTTCAAAGCACTTCGCGAATACAACTATCCGAGAGTGCCGCCGCGTGTGGGGAAGCAAGGCCGGGGTCGCTGGAAATGGCTTCCTTACCCCTGAGCCTACCGCGGGTTTATTTTTATTATCCCCTTGCTTTTATTTCTTTCATGACGCTTCTGTTTGAACAATCTCTGTGGTGTGGTAATGCTTGCGAGTCCATCGTGACTCGCCTTTTATCATTTTTTGTTCTGCCCTTTATTTTTGTGGTGCGTCTGTGGCTTATTCCGTTCGCTCGCCGTGTTTGATACGATTGCCCTCGTGGAGCGCCCGCGAGCTTCTGGGCGACGTTGTGCCCAAACTTTCCTTCCCTCACGGGCCGGCCTCATGCGGGGCTTAATTACCGCGCGGTGGCGAGCCCGGGCTCGCAAGGCTGTAGTTTAATCGAGTAGAAATCTACTTTATTTTCGCTATCCGCACCCCCGACGCTTCGATTCCCGTGCCCCTCTTAGTTTCCTATAAATAGTTCGGATTCATTTATCCATCCATCGCATTTATTTCTCTAATCCTCTCGCGTCTACGCTCGTTTCCGTTCTCGCAAGCTCGTGTTCGCGTTCGCCGCTTGTAGGCTGCCTCTTCCTGACTCGATGCGAACAAATCAGTCAGTGGGAGCGGATGGTGAGAGTGAGGGGCGGTCAAGATGCGCCTCCGCGTTTCAAGCCCATGAATTATACTGCGCGAACATCACGGCAGAGGAGTACAAACATGCCGTGGATCGTTATCTTCCAGAGGGTTATTCGGCTCGCTGTCCAAGCGAGAGATCTACATTGAACGAGACCGAGGCTGACGAACTCGCGATTCCCATTGCTCACTTCGAGAATGGGTTCCGACTCCCTTTATGGCCTGAAATCCGTCAGGTACTTCGCTTAGCCTTCTCGCCGTTCCCTGTTCGCCATCGCGAATTTTTCACCATTCTTTGCAGGTGCTACGGTATTATGGGGTGCTGCCGAGCCAGCTGGCCCCGAATGCGATCGCAGACATTGTCGCGTTCTCTAGTTACATGCGGGAGGAGAGGATCGAGTTCAGCCTCCTCGTCTTCCGCAAAGTGTTTTCCTTTTGCGCCTTCCGGGATGGGACCACCTACTTCGCGAGTCAGCACGTCACCGTCTGCGAGACGGTGAACAAGAGTCACTACTGGACTCAGAAGTTCATCCTTGTGAAGGGACCCTTCGGTAACCTCCACTTCACCCCTCTTCAACGGGATGACGCCAACTACCGCCCTCCGAGCTCGCTGGGCGGTGCCGACGCCAAACTCCTCCAATACCTCTCCGGAAAAAACTTCGAAGTCGTCCATCTGCGGCGCAACGTCGACTCGCTACTCGTAGTTCCTCAAGGGGAAGGTATGGCTCGCTTTCGCCCCACTCTCCTTTCCTTTTTCTTCGCTGTGTAACACTTTTACTCTTCAGGCGAGCGCGAGATCCCCGTTAATCCTCCGCACGCGCAAGGCACCGCTCTCACGACGGACACTCTCGCGACCGCGGCAACAGAGGCTTGCCGCGACTTCCTATCACCGGGTCCAACAAGAAGCGGCCTCCATCTGCGAGCCAGCCTGGTTCGCAACCCTCCTCTAAGAAGTCGAAGGGGAAAACCCTCGCCGTCAAAGACAAGAGAGCGGTCGTCGATCTGAGAGAAACCGACGGCTCGCCCCCTTCTCCTGCAAAACAGCCAGACCCATTGGCGAGCCAGGGCGCCGGGAGCTCTTCCACAACCCCCCAACCCAAGGGCCACAAGAACTTTGGTCTGGGTGAGAAGGTTTCTGATGTCCTTGGCGAGCCCCTGCTCGCTTGGGATCCTGACGCCAACCAGATTTCTTGCTCCACCCTTCACCCCTCCTGGGTGGAGCTTGGTAAGGCCGGGGAGGAGGCGTTCTCTATCTCCTTCGGCTTATATGGCCGCGAGGACGCCGCCGCCTATAAAGAGATGGGGCCAAGGCAACTGGTCTATGAAGAAATGCGAGCCCAGTTCCGCTCGACGGAGCTCGCACATATGGCGGGGCACCGTTATCTGCAGGCGGATAGGGATATCCGCGCGTACAGGGAGGAGCTTAAGAGGGCTCGTGAGGAGATCAAGGGCCTTAAGGAGAGAGAGGAAGCGTCGGAAAGCCTCCTCGCCGGGATGCAGTGCAAGATGGTAAGCGGCCCTTGGGCCTCTTTTCTTCGCTGTTCGCGACTTCCGATCTTTGTCTTAACTCGTTTGATGCTGACTCAGGATGCCGATGTAGCAACCAAGATTCTCGCTCGCAACGACGAGCTGGAGTTGGAGAATACCATGTTGAAGGCTCGGGTGGACGAGCTGGTTCGCAGCGTGCTGCCTCCTTCTCCTGGGCGAGCCAGGTCTCAACAGAGGGTCGCCGAAAGTGAGGAACAGAGACGCCGAGATGCACAAGAGGTCGCCAACCTCGTCTTCACGACCCTCAAGAACGCGAGTCTGCTAGCGGAAGACGCGATGGAGTTTACAGCCGAAGACATCTGCCCGGACCTCTTCGACTTGGCGCCATGGTTGGGGGCTCGCAAGAATGGCGAGGGCCCCCCAGAATGAACCCCCTTAGCCTCTCTTCTCTCTCATTATTTTGAATGTATATTATTCTTTTTGGGCTGGCGAGATCGCCGCCGAACATAGAAAAATCTTGGGGAATGATAGTTGTAATTTTTTCGTTAGTATTTATGCGCGTGCTCGCGTTTTCTTTTTTCTCCCGCATTTGATCTCTTTCTTCTGAACTCTCATGACTGGTTATGCGGCAGTGCTTCCGGGGGGGGAGGGGCTCGAGAATGCGTGTGTCTGGGCTCGCCTCGCCAGGGTTCTCCTCTTGTGGATCTCGCGAACCCGGGCTATTGCCGCCCGTGGATACTGCCCGGCGAACCCGACCTTGGCGAGCTTGAGCCTCGGCATCCTGCGAATCAAAACTCCCCGACTTTAGCATCGTAACCTGCCACCTCAGGCCCTTCCAGCCTCAACCCTTTCGATTTTGCGAACCAAGCCCTTCTGGCTCTAACACCTCAACCTGCTATCTTAGGTCCTGATTTCTATTGCCAGCCTCTCCAGAGATCAACCTGAACCCCCCGTCTGGGTGAGAGCCCGGGGGCGGAATCGATCTGGGGCATTCCAGCACCAACATATCCGACCTTGCCAGCCTCTCCAGAGATCAACCTGAACCCCCCGTCTAGGTGAGAGCCCGGGAGCGGAATCGATCTGGGGCATTCCAGCACCAACATATCCAACCTTGCCAGCCTCTCCAGAGATCAACCTGAACCCCCGTCTAGGTGAGAGCCCGGGAGCGGAATCGATCTGGGGCATTCCAGCACCAACATATCCAACCTTACCAACCTCTCCAGAGATCAACCTGAACCCCCCGTCTAGGTGAGAGCCCGGGAGCGGAATCGATCAGGGGCATTCCAGCACCAACATATCCAACCTTGCCAGCCTCTCCAGAGATCAACCTGAACCCCCCGTCTAGGTGAGAGCCCGGGAGTGGAATCGATCTGGGACATTCCAGCACCAATATATCCAACCTTGCCAGCCTCTACAGAGATCAACCTGAACCCCCCATCTAGGTGAGAGCCCGGGAGCGGAATCGATCTGGGGCATTCCAGCACCAACATATCCAACCTTGCCAGCCTCTCCAGAGATCAACCTGAAACCCCTTCTAGGTGAGAGCCCGGGAGCGGAATCGATCTGGGGCATTCCAGCACCAACATATCCAACCTTGCCAGCCTCTTTAGAGATCAACCTGAACCCCCCGTCTAGGTGAGAGCCCGGGAGCGGAATCGATCTGGGGCATTCCAGCACCAACATATCCAGACTGTGTCATGTCGGCACGGCAGTAGTCATAAGCATTATAAAAAAGGAGTAAGACATTCAGTAAACAATATAATAAAGCTTTTAAGGGTAAAATTGTTTCAAATCATCCCCACTCCTGGCTCGGTCGAGGGGCACCACCTCCACATCCTGGAGGTGATATCCCCCCGACTTGAGCACCCCGCTTACAATATATGGACCCTCCCAGTTGGGGTTAAGCTTACCCACCGCGGCCCCTCTGCCGGCCGCATCGACCTTCTTCAGGACCAGGTCCCCTTTCTGAAAGTGCTTTATCCGGATATGTTTGTCAAAATATCGAGTCATCCGTCGCTTGACCTCTTCCTGCCTGATGGTGGCCAAGTCCTGGAGTTCTTCCACCAGGTCCAAAGATAGCCTCTGCTCTGCATTGTTATCTTCCAGCCACTCTTCATCCCCCTCGCTCGCAGCGATCACCCGGGGGGTCTTTACCTCGAACTCTATGGGGAGAACGACCTCGGATCCGTGAGAGAGTGATGGCGATAATTTCGGCAAGTGCACCGGTCGCGCAAGTAATAATAATGGGGAAAATCCCCGAGTGTCGGTCTCTTGAGGAACACAGTAAGGTGGAGTTAAGTTTCGAGGAAGGACTTGAGATCGAAGTCCTTAGTCGGTGCTATAATGAATGGGTGGTTTGGTTTGCAAGTAATTAAATAAAATACTATGCCTACTCCTATGCAATGCCGCTATGCAATGCTTCGATTGGCGGGATGGAGACTAGACAGGCCTTGAGCGCGCTGCGTCGAAAGGGCAGATGGGTGAGAAGGCTAACGAATTGAGGGTCGCAAACACCTCTTCAACAAGCACGCCACTAGCAATTGCTAGTGCGGCACCGGACATGGTAATGGAGCGGAAAATCGATCGGGGCGCACCTCATTAACACAAATGAACAAAATGATTTCATAATCATGAAATAAGCAATCTTAAACATCATTCATAGCGTTCATCATCGATATAAAGAGAATACAACACTATAACCACATAAGTAGAGGGAAAAGGGCGAGAGATACGACCGAATCCGGAGTCTCGTTGTAGATTCACGGTAGGAAGCACCAGGTTGTCAATCCGCGTCCTAACTCGGTCCCAACTGCGTCCGGGGTAGAGGAGGGCTGTCACACCTCCCAATGAACCCGTCTTCTCCAGCGATTTACCATCTGGCCACGTCTCAAGCGAAGAACCTCTTCATTAGCGATCAAAGTGAGTGTAGGAACCCTTCTTTAAAGCCCTTGGATGATGGAGGAGGCCTAGGGGATGAAATCCCTCTGAAAACGGTGAAAACGGTGGACGGAACGGAGCCAAATTGCGTCCCCCCGACCTAATTCGCGATCAGGTCATTATATAGGCGCTGAATTAAACAGTGCGCACGGTCAGTGGCGCACGACCAGGGGTCGTGCGCACTAGAGTCCGGTGATCGTGCGCGCTGCCTGGACGGAACCTGCAAAGACAGAAATTATGAAATAAAATGTTCGCACGACCAGTGGCGCACGACCGGTGGTCGTGCGCACTAGCGTCGGTGGTCGTGCGCAATAGATGAAACAGAACTCATAAAATTACTGGTGAGTGCGCACGAGCAGTGACGCACGACCGGTGGTCGTGCGCACTGGAGACGATGATCGTGCGCACTACAGCAGACAGAACTCAAGAATTTAATGGTCAATGCGCACGAGCAGTGGCGCACGACCGATGGTCGTGCGCACTGGCATTGATGATCGTGCGCACTGCACCAGACAGAACTCGTGAAAAAGGGTTAAGTGCGCACGATTAGTGGCGCACGACCGGTGGTCGTGCGCACTTAGAACAAGTGATCGTGCGCAGTGTTCCTGTGCAAAATTGCACCGGAAACACTTGCACGCCTCCTATTCCAGCACAAACACAGATCTAGCCACTGAAAGTGGCACTTAACAACATATGAATACTACTAAAGATAATACACACGAAAACACACCAAAGTGGGCCTAAATGTGCACCTAGCATGGGTTATCAAATATAGATTATAATAAGGCTAAAGTGCGGTGAATTTACTGAATAATGGCCCGGATGAGTCCATAAATGTGTATATGATCAGGACTCATCACACCCCCAGACTTAACTGTTTGCGCGTCCCGAGCAAACGAATCCGGCGGAGCGCGAAAACGATAGTTAACATAGAGAATTACACAAGGGAGTACGGTGCGAAGTAACGTACGCATGCGAGTAGAAATTCTAGTAGAAGAAGATTCTAATTATGCTAACTAATTTACATAAGTATTAAAGCGTAAGTAAAGATTTAGTCCTACTCTGTTGGTGAATTATGAAGAATTTGACGATCATGCCCAGTATGAAAATGACGAGACACTGAGGCGGGTGTTGCAAAAGATCGGGGCTTAGGAATAACTCCGCTGAAATCCATCAACGTCGTGAACCATACGCTCGCCCGGTCACACTCTCTCCACGGCGCTAGCAAACTCGCAAATCAAATCAGTAGGACTTATAGGATTAAAACGAGGCTTAGGTTACGGTATGATATTCAAAGTTAAACACGATGGCTGCGCAACCCAAGTGAGCTATCGGAACGCTGCACCCCACAAAACCACAAACTATGCTCGTGTGACACACCCCCAGACTTATCATGAAAACCAGGTGTGCACACGGCCTACTTCACAAACACCAACAGATTTTCTGTTTTTAGCTCGGGAGGACTTTTTTTTTTAAAATACTCTTTTTTTTTTCTTTTACATATTTCACTTCTTTTGTGTAAACCCCGGTTGGTTCAAAATCAGCGGATGGACATTATTTTCCCATCATAACACAACGATTCCACACTCCACACAAGTTTAGAATTATGAGCGCAGTTAAAAACGTTTTGGTTGCGGGAGTAGGATAGGCTCCAGGCTTTGGTGGATGAAGAGGAGCTGAACAAAGGATTGGTAGGCACAAAATTGGCTTGCAAAGGGAATGAAATGGACATGGAATAACAAAGCTCAAACTAGCCAAAGGGTGGCCTACATCATGCTTGACTCAACGAGTAGCTCTCACCCATGCTTCGAGAGTTGCTTGGGGCAAGTTCTTATCCCACGAGAAAGATAAACCTTCCTTCCGACTCGAGCAACACACGACTAGCAATCGTGCACACACAATACCGGGTTATCGTCAATTTCATACAAATTCAGCATTTGAGTATACTAAATCTAAATTTACGCAGAAATACTAAATATAAATTAGATGCATAAAGAAAATCTAGTTCTACTCAAATTCTACCATAACATGCGACGTGACTAGTACACTACATGAGTCGACATCGTGCTCCAAATAATAATTCCTATGTTAACAACTATTTCACATTCCAACCAAACTAATTTTAAACGGAACAACACAAAAAGACAAGCACGCACTCAAGTGGGTGAAGTGGTGTGTAAGGAATGCAACAATGATAATGATAATGAAAAATAAAAAGCAACCTTCTAGTATGCAATGCAGCTCGTGCACAGTGGATAATAACAACCGCTCCCCCAGACTTAAACTAAACACGATATCTAGAAATTTGAAGCTGAAAGAGGGGAGGAAGTGTTACCCAATGCTCAGAAATGAGCATACCGACGATTGGCGTTTAAGATCAAGAACAGTCCGCAACGTCCGCCATCATGAGAAACAAAGGCCACCTGAAAGTTATACACTAGAGCAACAAAAATAGTGAAAACTGAACTAAACATGTGAGAGCACAAAAAGAAAAAAATCAAGAAATCTAAGTTATCACCCATGGGAGTGAACTTGTTCCTGCCATTAATATTGAGCACTCGCACACAAAATAAGGGAACAGAAAAAGCTAAATAAATAAACTATGCCCAGAAGAGCATTCCACAAGCAAAATGTTATTATTACAATTAATAAAAGATAAGGAGTTCAAACGACTCAACAAAAGAAACTAAATAGAAAACAAGGCTTAGAATATCTCGCATGCAGGGGGGGAAGATCACTCGTCGTCGCTGTCGCTATCTAACACCACAACGGACGGCGACCGTCTGGAAGATGATGCGGCCCGACCCGGAGGTGGGGGAATATTTAGCCCTCCCCGCAATGCCTGCTGATAGACGAAATCCGTAAGCCAGTACTGGTTTGCCTCCAAATCGGAGAGGCGCCGATCGAAACTTGGCACCTCCGGCGCTCTAGAAGAACTGCCCTCTTCCTTGGCTCTCCGCTCCTGCTGAAATGAATGCCTTCGCGGCTGCAGAAGGGCTACCTCGCGGTGAGTATTTGGCGGCTCAGCCGGCTCTCCGTGCTCCTCGTCGCCTTGCCTCTCCCTAGGCGCATCTCCCGGCATCACGACCACAAAGTGTCTACTACTCTTCTTCCCCACGACCCGTAATAGATGGAAACTCACCATGGTGGCCCGCGTGATGAATGAGGGTGCAGTCACCTGCACCATCGGAGGCAGATGACTCCAGATCCCCAAGCTTTTGGCAATGCGGGTGATATAGTAGGCACCACCAATGGCGCCTGTGAGACCGTAGGTAGCCTCGTGATGGAAGAAGAAGGCCAACATGTAGCCGAGATGCAAGGGCTGCCGAAATTCCATACTATAGAGGGAGATCAGATCCTGCCACCCCACTACATTCTGACTAAGGGCACGGGCGACAAGAGAGTGGCTAAGGACGTGCTGCAGGTATCGGAGAGCAGGCGCGACGATCCATATGGATTTGCTTTTTCTGGCCACATATTCTTCATCACGACCCGTGAGGGCACACCACGCGGCACGCGGGGTAACACCATCAGGGAAGGAGACATCCAAATCCAGAAAAGGGATCGTCGTGGCCTCGGCTTCGGTGTAAAATCCAGCGTGCACCGCCAACTCGGATAAGGAGAGAGTGAAAACCTTGCCCAAAATTCGGAAAAAGCACTTTCCCGGACGTTGACCGGAGGGCAACACTTCCCACTCAAACGTAGCAAGAAATTCCAAGGTGAGCTCCCGGTAGCCGAGGTCATTGCACTCGAACACCCCGCTCCAATGATCGAAATAATAGCGCTAGCGGACGACCTCCCCCAACTCCCCATTGTCGCCGATAGAGTTCAACTCGTTCCAATCCACGAGACGCTGTGATAGGAATGGCTTCTCCTTAAGAGAATTGAATCGCCGCGTATGCGAATCCTTAGAAAAAGTCGCCATCCTAGCGAGGATCTGAGCAGGAGAGGCGGAAGAGCGGCCGGAGCGTTGGTAGACCTTTTGACGATCTCTGGAGCTCATGGCGGTAGGAGGGCAAAGGAAGGAGGAGAAATAGGGAAAGGGCTCACCGGAAGGGAAGGAGGCGCACGATCGGCGGCAAGCAGGCAGAAACGGCGCACGGACGTCGGCGAATGAGAACCCTAGATCGTGCGCGAAAGGCTCGGGCGGACGGGCTTTTTATAAAAATCTGGGCCGATCGCACGACCAGTGGTCGTGCGCTATAAGTAGTGCGCACGATCAGTGATCGTGCGCTTTAGGAATTTTTCAGCGGCCAAAATTTTAGTAAAAACTCCATTCACCGTGCAGTTTACGCACAAACAGGAGTCAGCACACGCAGCGAGACATTCATAGCCTTAACAAAAACTCAACTAAACCAAACAAAATAAAGTTTCAGGAAAATAAGGATAACTACTGGGGTTAATGTCATCCCAGCACGACTTATTCGAAAATATAAAAGTTCTAGCTAATGGGCCTATGGAAGGAGAAGTGCACAGGTAACTGTTCTAATATGCGTGTCGGTAACGAGTACCGATACTGTGATAGAACAGTCACCCCTCTACTTAAATAAAGATACCTGCTCCTCACAGGTAGAGGGTAGAGAACGTAAGAAAAGGAGGAGGCCTGGTCCTCGCTCATCTCACGAAACACATCCTTGCCTAGCAAGGTATCGTCAACAGGGAGGTAGCAGGAGGAAAAGGCAATGACTGGAGCTTCCTCTACGGAGGGGGAATAAACCTCCTCACATGAGAGGATGCTCTTATCATTGACTTGAGCAAACAGCTCCAAGTCCTCCTGAAGCACCTGTGAAGACTCAACCTGCACCGGCTCAGATGACGAAAGGGGGTCAGGAAATAAAAGAGACGAAAGACGTAAATGATCAAACATCGGGGGAGCGGTCCCGGTCTCACTCCCATCAGGTTGGGGAAGCAAAATAATGCTTGCATTGTCATCAATGCTACAAGGCTCGGCGGGATCAACGGTGGCCAAGCTTAGGATTTGGACTTCCTCCACCGGTGCTAAGGGAGACTCCTCTTCACCTAGAAGGTTGTCCTCCTCCATAGGAATAGGCACAACACTCTGATCAACCGCCTCCTCTTGTGACACCTCATCGACAATGTCGTCGGAGACGAGTGTAGTGTGCACAACAGCGGGAAGAATCGAATCCACTAGAAGTGGTGGATGCACTGGGAGAATAGACTCAGCAATGTCGGTGCCCAAATCAGCCACACATCTGGTGACTGTGTCAACACCATACCCTTCAAGATGTGAAGGTGGCAATGACACAAAACCGGATGTTGAAGGTGTGCCGCCAGAGTTAGGGTTCGGGACGATCCGGATATCCGGATCGTCATCCTCATCCAATTGGCGACGAAAAACAGCACAATCCTTCAGGGCATGATCTGTGCTCCGACAAAACTGGCACTGCCTAGCGGGCTTCTTTGGCACAGCGGGGGCTGGAGCCGAAAAGAAGTATGACGGTAAAGGCTCAGCAGAGTAGCCATAAGACTTACGCGCACCATATGAAGTACCAGATGAAGTCGGTGCTCCATATGCTGGGCTGCAGGAACTATGCCTACTATTCTCCGTAGGGCATTCATCACTAGAGTGAGAAGTATCTCTACACCAACGGCAACGAATATTGAGATGTGCCCACATAGTGTAAAAATAATACGATTCAAGATAAGAATGCTATTATGCAGACACTATACCAAACAGAAATTACTAAAGCAACCTAATATTAAATAAGAAAGCGGAATAAAAAGAACAGAAATAAAATTTAAAGGATGCAATTTACAAATGAAAGGGCTTCTCTCTCAGATTCTCCCTCTCCAGAAAACTCACACGACTGTGTTCCCCGGCAACGGCGCCAAAAACTTGATGGCGATAATTTCGGCAAGTGCACCGGTCGCGCAAGTAATAATAATGGGGAAAATCCCCGAGTGTCGGTCTCTTGAGGAACACAGTAAGGTGGAGTTAAGTTTCGAGTAAGGACTTGAGATCGAAGTCCTTAGTCGGTGCTATAATGAATGGGTGGTTTGGTTTGCAAGTAATTAAATAAAATACTATGCCTACTCCTATGCAATGCCGCTATGCAATGCTTCGATTGGCGGGATGGAGACTAGGCAGGCCTTGAGCGCGCTGCGTCGAAAGGGCGGATGGGCGAGAAGGCTAACGAATTGAGGGTCGCAAACACCTCTTCAACAAGCACGCCACTAGCAATTGCTAGTGCGGCACCGGACATGGTAATGGAGCGGAAAATCGATCGGGGCGCACCTCATTAACACAAATGAACAAAATGATTTCATAATCATGAAATAAGCAATATTAAACATCATTCATAGCGTTCATCATCGATATAAAGAGAATACAACACTATAACCACATAAGTAGAGGGAAAAGGGCGAGAGATACGACTGAATCCGGAGTCTCGTCGTAGATTCACGGTAGGAAGCACCAGGTTGTCAATCCGCGTCCTAACTCGGTCCCAACTGCGTCCGGGGTAGAGGAGGGCTGTCACACCTCCCAATGAACCCGTCTTCTCCAGCGATTTACCATCCGGCCACGTCTCAAGCGAAGAACCTCTTCATTAGCGATCAAAGTGAGTGTAGGAACCCTTCTTTCAAGCCCTTGGATGATGGAGGAGGCCTAGGGGATGAAATCCCTCTGAAAACGGTGAAAACGGCGGACGGAACGGAGCCAAATTGCGTCCCCCCGACCTAATTTGCGATCAGGTCATTATATAGGCGCTGAATTAAACAGTGCGCACGGTCAGTGGCGCACGACCAGTGGTCGTGCGCACTAGAGTCCGGTGATCGTGCGCGCTGCCTGGACGGAACCTGCAAAGACAGAAATTATGAAATAAAATGTTCGCACGACCAGTGGCGCACGACCGGTGGTCGTGCGCACTAGCGTCAGTGGTCGTGCGCAATAGATGAAACAGAACTCATAAAATTACTGGTGAGTGCGCACGAGCAGTGACGCACGACCGGTGTTCGTGCGCACTGGAGACGATGATCGTGCGCACTACAGCAGACAGAACTCAAGAATTTAATGGTCAATGCGCACGAGCAGTGGCGCACGACCGATGGTCGTGCGCACTGGCATTGATGATCGTGCGCACTGCACCAGACAGAACTCGTGAAAAAGGGTTAAGTGCGCACGATTAGTGGCGCACGACCGGTGGTCGTGCGCACTTAGAACAAGTGATCGTGCGCAGTGTTCCTGTGCAAAATTGCACCGGAAACACTTGCACGCCTCCTATTCCAGCACAAACACAGATCTAGCCACTGAAAGTGGCACTTAACAACATATGAATACTACTAAAGATAATACACACGAAAACACACCAAAGTGGGCCTAAATGTGCACCTAGCATGGGTTATCAAATATAGATTATAATAAGGCTAAAGTGCGGTGAATTTACTGAATAATGGCCCGGATGAGTCCATAAATGTGTATATGATCAGGACTCATCAGAGAGCTTGAACGGGGTCTCCCCGGTGGCGGTATTCGGGGTGGTCCTCATGGCCCAGAGGATGGAGGGTAGCTGTTCTACCCAGTTTCCTCAGAGGTTTTCTACTTTCTTTTTTAATAGATTAACGATTATTTTGTTCGCGGCCTCCACCTGCCCATTGCTACTCGGGTGGTGGACCGATGCGAACCTGAGGTCGATGCCGAGCTGAGTGCAGAAGCCAACAAACTCTTCACTAGCAAACTGCGGCCCATTGTCCGTCACTATTGCTAGAGGTAACCCGTGCCTGCAAATTATCTCTCCCCATACAAAATTCCTTACAACCTGAGAGGTTATCTTAGCGAGTGCTTTCACTTCTACCCACTTGGAGAAGTAGTCAATCATGACCAGCAGGAACTTCCTCTGGCCGCTGGCTTGGGGAAAGGGACCGACCAGGTCCAGCCCCCATATGGCGAAGGACCAGGGAGCCGTGATGGTTCGGAGCCTTTGAGCTGGGAGGAGTTGGAGCGGAGCATAGAGCTGGCACTTCGGACACTTTCTCGCGAACTCTGTCGCATCCTTGCTGAGAGTGGGCCAGAAGTAGCCTTGCCTCAACACCCTCCCTTCCAGGGTCCGACTCCCGGAGTGGCTGCCGCACTCCCCAGAGTGGATTTCTTCCAGGACTCTCGGAACCTCCTCCTCGGAAACACAACGGGCCAGGAGTCCCGAGAGAGTTTTCCTATATAGTCCTCCTGCATGCAAGGAGTAATAAGCGGACTTATACCTGAAGCGCCTCTTGTCCACGTCCTCTCCAGGGAACTGCCCGGAGGATAGGAAGGTGATGAACGGATCCATCCACGAGGCCCGTTGATCCACCTCCATCAACTATCCTTCCTCGATGGAGGGCCGGAAGAGCTCCGAAGTCGTCCCTCCTGCTCGGGGACCGAACTTGGCTAAGAGGTCCGCCTGGGTGCTCTCCTCCCTCGGCACGTGCTTGATGGAGAAGGTGCGGAACTGCCCGATGACCCCCTTAACCTTCTCCAGGTATAGTAGGAGGGTCGGGTCCTTTGCTTCAAATTCTCCCTTGATCTGGCATGCTACCACCATGGAGTCCGTGGAGACCTCCACATCCTGCACACCCAGTTCCCGGGCCAGCCGAAGGCCTGCTATCACTGCTTCGTACTCAGCCTGGTTGTTGGTAATTGGGAAATGGATGTTTAAGGCTTGCTCAATCCGAGTCCCTTGAGGACTTACCAGGACCATTCCCCCTCCATAGGAGTATTTTCCCGACGCTCCGTCCACCAACATCTTCCATGCCTCTGGGGGAGGTGGCTCGTGCTCCCCCACTTCGGCTGCATAGTCGGCTATGAAGTCTGCCACCGCCTGATCCCTGATGGACGTCCTGGGCACGAACGTGATATTGAATTCACTTAGCTCCACAGACCACTTTTCCAACCTCCCTGAGTGATCCACTCCTTCCATGATTTTACGGAGCGGGTGGTCCGTCACCACCTTGATTGAATGGGCTTGAAAGTAAGGCCGGAGCCTCCGGGCTGACACCACCAATGCGAAGGACAACATTTCCAAGATCGGGTACCGGAGCTCCGCCTTCTTCAGCACTCGGCTGACGTAGTAGATAGGAAACTGTTTCTTCCCCTCCTCCCGGATCAACACGGAACTTACTGCTTCGGACCCTGCCCCCAGGTACAGGGATAGGTCTTCTCCTGGCCTCGGTCCCTGGAGTAGAGGGGTTTGGGTGAGCTGTTCTTCTGAGCCTGGAAGGCTTCCTCGCACTCCTGGGTCCATTCAAACTTCTTGTTGCCCCGCAGCACCTTAAAAAAAGGTGCACACTTTTCTCCCGCCTTGGAGAGGAACTGCTGAGCCCAGCCAACTTCCCTGTAAGGCTCTGAACCTCCTTTGGATTCTTTGGTGACCCCATCTCCGTTACCCCCTTAACCTTGTCCAGGTTGGGCTCCACCCCCGCGGGGGTGAGTAAGTGGACTAGGAACTTTCCTCGGCTTGCCCCGAAGACACACTTCAAGGGATTGAGTTTCATCTTGTACCGCCGCAGGGTCCCGAACGTCTCCTCAAGGTCTTGGAGGTGAGACCCAAGGTCTCGGCTCTTCACCATGAGGTCGTCAACATAGACTTCTAAATTTCTTCCTTTCTGCTCGCGGAAGACCCTATCCATCATCCTTTGGTATGTAGCCCCTGCGTTCTTGAGCCCGAGGGGCATCATCTTATAGCAATAACATCCATCCCCCGTGATGAAGGAAACATCCTTGATGTCCGGGGGGTGCATGCGGATTTGATGGTAACCTGAAAAAGCATCTAAGAATGACATTATAGAAAAACCAACGGCTGAGTCAACCAGCGCGTCGATTCTGGGCAGGGGGTAGTAATCTTTCGGGCATGATTTATTAAGAAGCGAAAAGTCGATACACATACGCCACTTACCTCCTCCCTTTTTTACCATAACTACGTTGGAGACCCAGCCTGGGTACTGGATCTCTGATACAAAACCTGCCTGCAAATGTTTACCCACCTCCTCTCGAATGGGTCCTTCCAGCTTGTCGGCGATAG
Organism: Dactylorhiza incarnata; assembly: GCA_033032865.1. Lineage (NCBI taxonomy): Eukaryota > Viridiplantae > Streptophyta > Magnoliopsida > Asparagales > Orchidaceae > Dactylorhiza > Dactylorhiza incarnata. Next base: position 3,963,156 of record JAWHQI010000238.1, on the reverse strand, counting down.
CCCTCCTCTTCTGGCGAATGGGGCGGGTGCCGGGGTCGAGGTTGAGGCGATGGCAAGCCACATCCGCGTCGATCCCGGGCATTTCCGCGGCGCTCCATGCGAAGACATCTACATTTTTCTGCACGCAGGCCAGGATCTCGGCCTGCTCCTTCGGGTTGAGCTCTCCGCTGATTCGGACCTTTTCCACCACCCTGAGCCGAGTGGTGACTTCAAGTTCCACGACCTCATCCACGGCCTCCAGCCTGGATTGCTCTCCCCAAGCCCTCTCCTCCTCGGCACAAGTGGGAGCCTGGGTTCCCTCCTCGACCTCCTTTTCTACCACCATCTACTCTTCCGCCCTTCCCTCCTGGGCCTTCTCTTCTTCCTCCTCTCCCTCCGCCCGGGGTCCCTCAACTACCCATTCCTGGGCATGGACTTCATCTCCCTCCATCTTTTCCTCGGCTACCTCCATACCTCCGGCTTCGGCTGCCTCCTCCATCATCCTATCCCATTCCTCGGCTTCTCCCATCCAGGAGATGGTGTTGACAGCCGTTACGTAGAACTGTCTCGCCACCTTGGGATCCCCCCTGATTCGCACCTGAACCCCTCCGTCGTTGAACTTAAGGCATTGGTGAAAGGTGGAAGGGACACAGCGGAACGCGCTGATGAGTGGCCGTCCGAAGATGGCGTTGTAACTGCTTGGGGCGTCCACTATGACAAAACGATAGTTCCGGGACTGCCCACCCAGGGTCACATGAAGCCCTGCTCCCCTTCTACTTCCTTCCTCTCCCCCGAGAATCCGAACAGAGGGCCATCTGAGGCCAACACCCTCCTGGGCTCCACCTCCATCTTGTCGAACGCCTTCTTGAAGATGACGTTGACCGAACTTCCATTGTCCACTAGGATCCGGGAGACGGTGAAGTTCTCGATCGCCGTCTGAATAACCAGCGCGTCGCAGAATGGGTCCTCATAGCCCGGCATGTCTTTCTGGGTGAAAACGATTTTTTCGGCCGGGGGTGGAGCGGTGGATGTCGAAGCCACGCTCCGGCGGTAGATGGTATGGAGGCTAGCCTTGCGGGTCGCCTCCACCCCTACCCCCCCATGGATCACCCCGATCCCTCCTCTACTTCCCATATCGGTTCTATCCTCACACCTTTCCTCATCCTCCTCTCGAGGTTCGACCTCCACGATCCTTACTGGCTGCTGCTGTGGTGGCGCGGGCGCTCTGCCCCTCTTTACTTCCAGGAACTCCGGACAGGTGTCCGTCGAGTGACCTTCCACATCATGGAAGATACAATATGGCAACACCACTTCCCTTGCCTCGGCCTCTGCCACCCTATTCCTTCTCCTCCTAGTGGCTGCCGTTTCCACCTCTCCTCCCCTTCCTCTTCCTCTACCTCTTCCCCGTCCAATTGTCATGGCCTGTTGGGGAGGGGGAGGCATTTGCATCGGACCTTGCCTCCACCCTAACTGGGGGGCCTCCATTGACCTCTGACATGGTTACCCCTTCCTGGGCCGTAACCCCTTCCCTGCCCATGCATTCCTCCACCTTGCGGCCTCCATTCCCCCTCCGGGGCCCGGGGCTCTTCCCTTCTCCTGACCTCCTGCTGCCTCACCTCCGGCTCACTGAGCTTTGATAGTCTCTTGGTGAGCTCTGGATTGGCTTCCTCACTCGCGACTTCCTCCGACACCCTCTCCATCAGCTCTTCATAGGAGACGGGGGCTTTTCTCTTCAACGCCATCTTGAAGAAACTCTCTTTCAACCCGGCCTTCTCCTGAGTGAGCTGCACTTCCTCCTGGAACCGATCGGCATACTGAGCCAGCGACTCCCAGGGCCCCTTCTTCACTGCGAAGAGGGAATCAGCGTCCTTCTTACTCTTTTTTGAGGTCGAGAACCTCAGCAAAAAACTTCGGCGCAAATCCTCGAACGAGTAGATTGACCCTGTAGGGAGATGGTGGAACCAGTCCCTGGCCTTCTCCTTGAGGGTGACGGCAAAGAGCCGACACTTGAAGGCATCTGACATCGGCCTGAATGGAGACCGAGTCTTCAAAACTCTGCAGGTGCTGGACAGGGTCATCTCTTCCGTTGTAGTACACCCGGTCCCATTCTCCAAATCCCCCAGGGACGGGTGCGGAAAGCACCAGCTCGCAAAAGGGGCTTCCCCCTCCTGTCGCTTTCCCTGGCTCCACTCGCCCCTCGAGCTCACTCGCCAAACTTGAGCACGCCGGGACAGTGCTCGCGAGGGTGGTGCTCGCCTGAACCACCCCGACCGTCGCTGCTTCCTCTTGGCGCGCACTCGCCTGCGTCGCGCTCGCTGGGATGGAGCTCGCCAGCACTGGGCTCGCCGGCACGGAGCTCGCCGGACTGGCGAACAACACTCGCCCTTCCTTGCCCTCACCTAGACCAATGACAACTTCCTTTCCAGCCCTCCCTCCTGGTGTCTCCTCGCCGACTGTTGTAGGGGAAGGGGCGCCCGAGGGGCTGGGGTTGCAAACTCGCTTCGCAGAGCTGTGACCGTGAATCCCAAGGTGTCGAGCACCTCCTTTCTGAAATCTGCGAGCATTCTGGCCATCGCCTCCTGAGGTGTCTCGCCGAACTCCTCGCCTTGCTCTTCATCGCCCGCCATGTCCCTTCTCCGGAACTTTCTTGAACCAGCCACACTCCACGCTCACCGCACCAAAATGTTGAAACCGATTTCTCGATCTCCTGTGGAGCTCAGGGCCCTCAACGAATTGAGGGGCGACTAGCCCTTACCGGTCCCTCGGAAGAGATAGGCAGATAACTCGGACAAAGAACAAAGACCCTGGTCTCAGCAAGGAGGTCCCTCCACTAACCCGGAAGGTCGTTGAGCGCTTCCCCTCCCAAGCCAAAGCTAAGACTCGGGCACCTTGGAGAGTTAGAGAGCCCAAACCAAAGCGACCTATGGAGAGAAGAAGGCTCAAAGATTCTGAAAACCCGTCCTTTTCCAAGGTGCCCTTTAAGGTCTATTTATAGATTTTGGTTTTGTGGTCTATCAATAGCCAACTCCCACTGTCCATCCTTACTATCCGCACCCCGAATTGGTCTGCTAACAACCAAACTCTGCTGTTTTGAGGGGCTAGCCGCAGACCACCAGGAGCTTTTAAGACCACCCCAGGTACTGGCGGACCAGAGACCCTTGACCCGTTCCAGCTAACACGGGGCTCGCCAAAATGTCTGGCCGACTCGCCTGCCTAGCGAACTCCTTCGACTGACTGGCTCGCCTGCTTCTAGGACTCTCCTGCCGAACCGCTCTTTAGCGAGTCGAGCTCGCCAAAATGGCTAACTGTACCCCAAAAACGGCTATTTGTACCCCAAGGTCCCGGGCCTTCCTAGCGAACTCCCTCGACCGGCTGGCTCGCCCGCCTCTAGGGCCTCTCGCTCTTCTTGGGCTCGCCCCGCCTGGCTTGCCCATCCCTGGCTCGCTCCCCTGGGTATGCGAACCAGGGACCCTTCCAGGCGAACATCGGGGTTGTACACTTCTCTTTTTTTCTAGCCCCCTTCTTCATCTGACCCTGTGCAGGTTGAGTCTTTATAGGTACTTCAGGAGGACTTGGAGCATTTTGCTCAAGTCAATGATGAGTGTATCCTCTCTTATGAGGAGGTTGGTCCCTCTGATGCGATTACGACAAGTGCACCGGTCGTACAAGTAATAAAATTGGGAGAGACTCCCCGAATATTGTTCTAAGAGGATTGCAACTTGGGTTGTATGAATCCTTGTTAGGGAAATGCCTATATAGATTCTTAAATACTTAATTAAAATGGGTTTTGATGGTGGTTTTCCTAAGTTAGCAACAGAGAAAGAAAATGCGGGCCTAGAGCTCCACTTCGCTTGTCGGGATGGAATGCAGGCCGCGATGCCGTGCTTCGGTGAGTGGGTGGACGAGAAGGCTAGCAGATGAGGGTCGTAGGCACCTCGTCATTGAACACGCAGCTAGCAATTGCTAGTGCGGAGCACTACAAAGCGGTGGAGTGGATGGCGGACTACGACGCTCCTCAAATCTCATAAACCACACAATATCCCAAGAACATGAGATCATATTAACTAAAACATAGAGTTTAAGAACATCATCCACAATAACAAACACATACAAGGAAAACTCTGAAGCAAAGCGTAGGGGAAAAGAGAAAACCGAAGCTCGAAGACTATGCTGAAGATTCTCGGCCGGAATCGTAGGGTTGTCAAGCCTCGTCCATGCTCGGTCTTCAGTTGCGTCCGGGGTCGGGAGGTGCTGTCACCTTCCTCCACTATTACCCGTCTTCTTCGTGGTCTAGCTTGAGGTAACTCTTGTTCGACACCTTGAATGCAGCGGAGACTTTTTGTCTATGGCGTTATTGAGCTCAAAGATGATGGAGGCGGCCAAGGAGGGAGTTTCGGCGGAAGATTTGCAAGACTATGGTTGCCGGAGCTCCTCCTAGGTCAAATGGTGGTGGAGAGGCGAACTGGGCGAAAATGGCGTGCTTCTGGAGCTTTTCCTGTGGCGTTCTCCATTGCAGCAGATTTTCTGCTTTAAATACTAAACAGTCAGAATTTTAGTCACGCACAGTCGAACGCACGACTGTGCGATGCCCGTGCATTTTACTCACGCATGGGCGAATCCGCCAGTGCATAAAAATGCACGAACAGATTCAGATTGGCCAAAAATTGCGTCAAAACAGGCGATCGTGCATTTTCTTCGCGCACGGGCAACTGCCCGTGCATAAAAATGCATGAACAAAGTTGGATCACTGGTTTTCTACCCAGATGAAGGTGCACGACTGCAGCCGTCCCTGCGTCAAGAGAAGCACGACTGTGCATTATGCACAATCATGATTTCTGGGCAAAAAGGGGATGATCCAACCACCTGCAAGCATAGCAAACCAATCTAACATAGAAAAAGGATTGGGGAGCACCATGTGCATACCCCTAGCAATATAGTGCGCAATTGCACACCACAACAGGCCAAAACAGAGCACGAAGCACGTAAGTGCGCGTAAATGAGCATAAGAGAAATATAAGCAATAATAGCTCGAAAACGAAGTGCTAAAGAGTGAAAAGTAGCCCAGATGAGTCCATAAAAGTGTATATAAATGGAACTCATCAAACCCCCAGACTTAACCATTTGCTCGTCTCGAGGAAATCATTCCTTAGGCGGACGGAAAAATTGATTAGCTGGCTTAACAATTGTAGAAGCGGAGTACCATGCGAAGTCGCATGCTCGCGCGCATAGAAATGCAGTAGAAGAAATGTTTAGTTATACAAACAAGTTGTAATAATCTAATAGCGTACATATATATTATTTCTACCCAAAAGTTGAATTAAGGTGAATCATCCGGTCTCGCGTAGGACGAAAGTAAACCGATTGCTGAGGCTAGTATTACCCAAGATTGGTGTTCAGAACAACCTCCATTGAAATCCATCAATGTCGGTGGCCATAAGCTCACCCGGTCACACTCTCTCCACGATACTAGTTCGGTTCATGCGCAAATCAGTAGGACTTTAGGTTGGAAATGAGGCTTGGGTTAAGGTAGGGTATACAAAGATAAACTTGAAGGCTTAAAGCACCTAAACCCAATTGAGCTCGCACAGAATAAACTATCCACGCAACACAATGAACACACGGGTGTACCACACCCCCAGACTTAGACTTTGCAACATGGGTGTGTGCACTGCCTACTCCCAACACACAATTATTACAGATTTTAAATTTAACCCTTTTCTCAAAACAATCTTATTCCCCTTTTTTCCTTTTCTTTTTCATTCTAATTATTCTCTTTTTTTCTTTTTTCAGCAGAATTTTTCTCAATAGCAACAACCACAATTTCCACAATAAGACATCACTACAACAACAACCCAATAAAGAAAATAAATCAAGACTAAAGCTCAGATTTGGGTGTGCGACTAGGATTAGCTTGCAGGCCTTGGTGAAACAAAGGTGGAGTTGAATCAAAAGACGGGGTAGGCACAAAGGGGGTAGCGAGGATCATGATAGGATCGGCACAAAAGCTCAACCTGGCCAAAATGATGGCCTACATCATGCTCAGGCACTGAACTAACTTATACCAATGCTTCGAGAATCGCTTGGGGCAAGTTCTTATTCACCGAGAAAGATAATTCTTCCTCTCGACTCGAGTAATACAAACATAACAACCATCTACACACATTCCTACGCTATCGTCGGATTCACACCGGATTCACCACTTTTGAGTAGAATAAATAATTATTACGCAAAATTGAAAAATAACAAAACTATAAGCATAAAGAAAAATTTATTCTACACACAAATCTATGCAAGACGCGATTACTCGACTAGAGCACTACGGGAGTCAACATTTTACTCCGTCTTACAACCCTAAGCCAGCACAACAATTTTCCCAATCCAACAAAAGAGAACGAGTTAGACTCGTTACACGCCTATGGTTAAGTGCGCGCTCAAGTGGGTGTAGTGGTGTGCTATGATAATGAGAAATAAAACAGAATTATTGTAACTTCTAGTATGCTGTGCTTATGTGCACGTGCAAGTGGGTAACGACAACTACTCTCCCCAGGCTTAAATCTAATCATCACAGATTATCATGCTAGATTCATAAAAGAATTGGGAGGAGAGGTTACCCCATGCTCAGAAATGAGCATACCGGAAGAATGACGTTAATCTCGAATTCAACTACAATGTGTCTGCCATATATGTCTCCATACCTGCAAAATTAAATCTCCACACACGCAGAAACAAAAGTAATACAACAAAATTGGGTCGTCTCCCATACGCCCTTTTGTTTACCGTCCTTAAGGTGGACCAAATACCTGTATTAAGCATAGTAGCCACATAGTTCAAGCATAGTTCTTAGAAATAGTTCAGAATACCACATCAATAGAACACACAAACAAAGAAAAGAGACACGAAAAGCAAAACAAAAGCTGCATCAACATAAATTCCTGAGACTTCATCACGACTCCGTTGTAGGCTGATTTGTGATGATTCTCACCAACCACACGAGATGGGAAGGAGGTGAAGGCTTTAGGGCTCAAGGGAGATTTCTCTACCCTGCCCCTAACCTCTTCCTTCTCATGCCGGAGGGCTAGAAAGTGCGCTGCTTGTAATGTTTCGACCTGCTTTAATCTCTCCACCGTGGGAGAGCACCATCGAGCAATAGAAGCTCGATCCAATTCATTGTTCTACAGTTTTGGAGCAGTCAAGGGCATCATTTCCCCACCCTCTGTGGGTGATAGATCTACCCAGCTAACCTGTTTTAAACGTTTACATTTACTATTGGCCTCAGTAGAGTTAATTGAAATGTTTTAGCCATGCTGGCAGTTGTGACTTCGGATGTCGCGACCTTGCCGCTCTCGTTCTTAGCTTCTTCTTGACTTCTCAGCTCCTTTTCCTCAGCATTCTTTTCTTCCCCTTGCTTTTCTACATCTAAAATCAACTCATTCGCAAATTTATCAGTCATAACAGGTAAAAATGTGATGTCGTTGGTTGTCATGGATGGGTGAGTGGGATGTGTCACCTTGGGTGACAATGTTACACATCCACTAGGAATGTGAATGTTGGCACCACTCTCATTCAAGAATGGGGCACCCAGGATAGGAATGGAATTATTTTCCATGGGGCCCAAGACTTGGAAGTTTGTGATAACTGAAATTCCATCTATGACCACCTCTACATCTCTAACTTCTCCTTCCGTCTCCACCAACATTCCATTGGCAAGGGTAAGTGACTTCCGATCATCGTTGTTGATTTTTAAATTCAAATTTCCAACGTATTGCAATGCAAGCACGTTGCGCGTTGATCCGGTGTCATACAAAGCGGTGGTTTCAATGCTGTTAATTTTACATTTCACAGTTAACTCGCCCTCATGCCCTTCATCAGCCTCGGCTATGTTCTTTCCTTGCTCACAGGGATTCTTCTCCATTGTGCTAGGAAGAGCACCTTGAGTACGCTCGGAAAGCACTTGAGCCAATTGGCCCACTTGCATTTCCAAGTTTCTCATCGAGGCCGATTGGTTGGCCATGTTTGTTTGGGCCATTTCTACGAACTTTTCCATCATCTCTTCCAAGGTACTTTTCCTTTGCATCGCAGCACCTTGGGTATAACCCGGATGATGCGGCCTCGGTTGACGTCCAAATGCTTGAGCATCATATTGATGTTGGCCCGATTGCCATAGTTGGCCTGCAGTGTTTTGATTCCAGGAAAAATTGGGGTGATTTCTCACACCTAGATTATATGTGTTAGAGTAAGGTGCATTGCGGTTTTGATTTTGGATAAAATTAACACTCTCTTCTAAATTGAAATTAGAGAGCTCGGAAGAGACTTCACCTGAGGGACATTCATATGCGTGATTTCCGGGATTCCCACACCCAAGACAAGAAATGGCCATCAATGGAGCAGATGAAGAGGTAGGTTTCTTCAGCAATGCGATGCTCTCAACTGGTGCTCCAGAGGTGCATACTTCAAAATGTCCTCTTGCGTTCCTTGGGGTGTTTCGCCCTGCAGTCCAGAATGAGCTATGAGTCGCGGTGTCTTGTAGAATTCGCAGTGCTTCTTCAGGAGTGTGGTTCAGAATGGTTCCACCGGCAGCATCATCAATCATAGCCCTATAGTTAGGCTCGATTGCAAAATAGAAGTTCTCCACCAAATTCCATGGTTGAAACTCATGATGGGGGCATTTCTGCAGAAGGTCCATCAACCTTTCCCACGCTTCCGCCAATGTTTCCTGATCGTTTTGCTGGAAGGTTGCGATCTCCCTTCTCATGCTCACTATTTTATCAACTGGGTGGAACTTGGAGAGGAATTTCCCTTGCAGCACATCCCAGGTGGTAGCTGTGCCCGGCGGAATTGTTTGGAGCCATGCCTTCGCCTTGTCTCGGAGGGAGAACGGGAATAATCTTAACTTCACCGTGTCATCCGCTATTCCGGCGTACTGGAACGTTCCGCAGATCTCTGAGAATTCTGCCAAGTGAAGATGGGGGTCTTCACTTGCCATCCCAGAAAACTGGGCATTATTGCGGATAATGTTCAGGATCGCCGACTTGATCTCGAACTGATTGTTCATGATAGCTGGGCCAAAGCTGGGATACACACACCCCACAGTGGGAGTGGTATAATCCCGCATCATTCTAGGCCTCGCCCAGGCCACCTCGTTCTCCTCATCATCATGACCTGTAGTGAGTGTATCCTCACCCCGGTGTTAATCTCGTTCCTGTTGATGTTGAGATCCATGGCCGCAGCAGCACGACGACGTGCGTGCAACATTTTCTCAATTTCAGGGTCGTACTCCAAAAACTCTTCAGGGCCTTGCCCCTGCACAAACTGACTTACACACAACAAAGAAAAAAACAAAAAAGATCAAAAACAACAAAAAATCTTTATAGAAGCTTCCTGGAAGAAATATTCATACAACGCTCGCAGTCCCCGGCAATGGAGCCAAAAACTTGATACGATTATGGCAAGTGCACCGGTCGTACAAGTAATAAAATTGGGAGAGACTCCCCGAATATCATTCTCAGAGGACTGCAAGTTGGGTTGTATGAATCCTTGTTAGGGAAACGCCTATATAGATTCTTAAATACTTAATAAAAAGGGGTTTTGATGGTGGTTTTCCTAAGTTAGCAACAGAGAAAGAAAATGCGGGCCTAGAGCTCCGCTTCACTTGTCGGGATGGAATGCAGGCCGCGATGCCATGCTTCGGTGAGCGGGTGGACAAGAAGTCTAGCGGATGAGGGTCGTAGGCACCTCGTCACTGAACACGCAGCTAGCAATTGCTAGTGCGGAGCACAACAAAGCGGTGGAGTGGATGGCGGACTACGACGCTTGTCAAATCTCATAAACCACACAAGATCTCAACAACATGAAATCATATTAACTAAAACATAGAGTTTATGAACATCATCCACAATAATAAACACAAATAAGGAAAACTCTGAAGCAAAGCGTAGGGGAAAAGAGAAAACCGAAACTCGAAGACTATGCTGAAGATTCTCGGCCAGAATCGTAGGGTTATCAAGCCTCGTCCGTGCTCGGTCTTCAGTTACGTCCGGGGTCTGGAGGAGCTGTCAACTTCCTCTACTATTACCCGTCTTCTTCGTGGTCTAGCTCGAGGTAACTCTTGTTCGACACCTTGAATGCAGCGGAGACTTTCCGTCTATGGCGTTCTTGAGCTCAAAGATGATGGAGGAGGCCAAGGAGGGAGCTTCGGCAGAAGATTTGCAAGACTATGGTTGTCGGAGCTCCTCCTAGGTCAAATGGTGGTGGAGAGGTGAGCTGGGTGAAAATGGCGGGCTGCTGGAGCTTTTCCCGCGGCATTCTCCATTGCAGCAGATTTTCTGCTTTAAATACTAAATGGTCAGAATTTTAGTCACGCACGGTCGAGTGCACGACCGTGCATTGCCCGTGCGTTATTTAACAAATAAAATGGCTTGAGGAAGAAGCAGCATCGCCCATGCATATTACTCACGCACGGACGAATCCGCCCGTGCGTAAAAACGCACGAACAGATTCAGATTGGCCAAAAATTGCGTCGAAACAGGCGATCATGCATTTCCTTCGCGCACGGGCAACCGCCCGTGTGTAAAAATGCACGAACAAAGTCGGATCACTGGTTTTCTACCCAGATGAAGGTGCACGACTGCATCCTTCCGTGCGTCAAGAGAACGCACGACCGTGCATTATGCACAATCATGATTTTTGGGCAAAAAGGGGATGATCCAACCACCTGCAAGCATAGCAAACCAGCTGGGAATGCACCTCCAGCACCAATCTAACATAGAAAAAGGATTGGGGAGCACCATGTGCATACCCCCAGAAATATAGTGCGCAATTGCACACCACAACAAGCCAAAATAGAGCACGAAGCACATAAGTGCGCGTAAATGAGCATAAGAGAAATATAAGCAATAATAGCTCGAAAATAAAGTGCTAAAGAGTGAAAAGCAGCCCAGATGAGTCCATAAAAGTGTATATAAATGGGACTCATCACCCTCCTCCATATAGGTAGCCTCGTTCATTATCTTCTCCTCTTGCTGCCTCCCTGAAGATGACACCTTGCTGGGCAAGGAAATTTTTGGTGAGATTTGTGAGGAGTACTCCTCCGCCTCTTCTTACTTTTTATTGCATCTACATGTGAAGAGAAGGTATAATTTATATTTAGGTAGTGGAGTATACATGTACATTTCCTTTTTCATACTCCCATTAGCTAGAACTCTTACATTTTGAATAACTTGTGCTGGGAGGACAATAACCCCAGTTGTTATCCTACTTTTGCCTGCATTTTTATCTTATCTAGTTTGTTTAGTTAGTTGTATTTCTTTTTTAGTTTGTCTATTTTCTTTTGTTTTGGAGGAGCTCACCCTTGCAGGTACTCTTTCTGATGGAGGATGATGCAGCTTTATCTTGGTTTACACGCCAATCTTTTGGTATGCTCACTTGCTGAGCATTGGGTACTCTCTTCCCTTGGCTCTTTTTTGAATTTCATAGACATATATTGTGTTGGATTGCTTAGTTTAAGTCTAGGGGAGAGTCGTTGTATGAATCCACTCACGTGCACTACTGCATAACATGCTAGAATCTTCTACTTTAGTTATTGTAGTTGTTCATCTTCACCATACCACAGGACCCACTTGAGCGTGTACTTAGCTATTGGCGCGTCATGAGTTGAACTCATTCCTTTATGTGATTGGGAAAATCATTGTGCTGGTGTTTAAATTATGTAGTGGAGTAAAACGTTGACTTCGGTGTTCCTAGTCAAGTACTCACGTAAGTATAGAGATTTGTGTAGATTAGATTTCTTTTTATACTATTAGTTTTATACATTTCTAGCAGTGTAAATATTATTTACTCTACTTAAATGGTGAATCCGGTGCGAATCAAAAGGTAGCAAAGGGATGTGTGTAAAGTATCGTTAGACGCGTATTGCTTGAGCCAGGAAGAAGGATAATCTTTCTCGGTGGCTAAGAACTTGCCTCAAGCGATTCTTGAAGCATAGGCATAGGATAGTTCTGTTGCGCGAGAATGACGTAGGCCATCATTTTGGCCCGGTTTAGCCTTTGTGCCTTTCCTAATATCTTCCCTCGCTAGCCCCTTTGTGCCTACCCAATTCTCTTGGTTCAACTCCACCTATACCTCACCAAAGCCTCAAAGCCAATCCTAGTCGCACACCCAAATGCGAGCATTTTGTATAGATTTTAATTTGGTGTGTTGATTGTGGAAATATAATGTGAAGATGTGGATGTGTTCATTGAATATTTGCTGAAAAGAAAAGAAAAAAAAGAAAAAAAAAATATATATTGTTTGATAAAAAAATGTTGAAGTGAGAAAAATTCAAAATTAAATATTATTTGAAATATTGGGAATAGGTGGTGCACACACCCATGTTGCAAAAGTCTAAGTCTGTGGGTGTGGTGCGTTTGCTTTCGTTATTGGTGTGCAGGGAGTTGTAATAAAACTCATTTGGGTTTAGGTGTACCAAGCCTTCGTATTTATCTTCGTTTACCTCACCATAACCCAAGCCCCATTTAAAACTTAAAGTCCTACCGACTCACGCTATGAACCAATCTAGTCCATGGAGAGAATGTGACCGGGCAAGCTTATGGTCTCCGACACCGATGGATTTAGGTGGATTTTTTCCCGTATCCCAACTTGGGCAATGCTCATCTCAACGATTATTCTACTTTTTCCATATGCGTGACCGGATGATTCACCGTGGTTCAAATTTTAAGTAGTAGCAATTGACCTTTACTCAATTAGAAATATATAAACTATTTTGCATAATTAGAAATCTCATCTACTGTATTTTATGTGCATGAGCGTGCGACTTTGCATGGTGCTCCGTGTCACAATTTATGTGCTAGCTAGCTATTTTCCCCGTCTGCATAGAATGGTTTGCTCGGGACACGCAAACGGTTAAGTCTGTAGGTGTGATGAGTCCCAATTATATAGGATTTTTCGGACTTATCTAGGCTTGTTTTCTCACTCGTGCACTACATTTTAGCATTAAAACGCTCATATTTACTTTAGTTAACATTTACACGTAGTGCACTCTTTTCGCCTACCGGGGTGTGCAATTGCGCATTCTGTGTTGGGGGTATGCCTTTGGGGGCTCCCCATTCCTTTTCATGCTTGTATTGTGGATGCTATATGATTTCCTAGATGGTAGGAGCTTATATTTTGATTGAATGCAGGTTGATCAAACCCATGAGCTGAGCATTGTAGTCTGGGTAAATCGCACTACCGTGCGATTATTGTTAACGCACGATTGATGTGATTGTGCGATTTACCCAGAGCTGTTTGTGATGATGTTCATCATGTGTTTTCCTTAACACACGATTCAATCCAATCGTGCGTGAAGGAAATCGCACGACCTTCGTGTAACTGGTATAAACAGCGGCCTGTCCTACACCATGCATTTTTGGTCGCGCACGAGCATTTTGCTCATGCGTGAACAAAAATGCACGACCTTCCTGTAGCTCCAGGTTCTATTCGTCTCTCTCAATCACATGATCCAAACACATAGTCGTGCGTTTTGATCGTGCATTTCTTAATTTAACCCCTCTATTTAAGTGCGCAGGTTCAGTCGACCGGAGGGATCATCATTTTTTTGGGGAGCGTCGTTTCTTCTGCACCAGCCCTCCATTTTCGTCGCTCCATCGCCGCCCACCTTTGGGAGGTGCTCCGACCGCCATTCTCTTGCAAATCTATAGCTGGAGCATCCTCTTGGCCTCCTCGATTGTTCATGCACCTCCAAAGCTCCATTTTAAGGGATTTCTTGCCGCATATATGAAGTTCTTCGGCGAGGTCGGAATCAAAGATAATTGACGGAGAAGATGGATCAACTATAAGGAAGTGACAACTCCTCTCCGTACCCCAGACGGCAGTTGAAGACCGAGCTCAGACAAGGATTGATAACCCTAGATTCTGGCCGTGAACCTCCGATGAGTCTCCGCCCTTTGGTTGTAATCTCACACCCTTCATATTGTAGTACTATTTTCCTTTATCACTTGTGTGTATGAATAATGTATGCTAAACCTTGTTATGCTATTTAGTATATTTCATGTCTATGTGAAGTTATCTTTGTGGTCTATGCAAGTAAGGGGCGCCCCCATTCCACCATTCATTTACCCATCATGATCGTGTGCCGCACTAACAATTGCTAGTGGCGTGCTTGTTAACAACATGCTTGAGACCCTCATTCCGCCGGTGCAAATCACTCCATCTGCCTAGCGAAGCAGTGCATAGCGGCCTGCATAGTTTCCATCCGCCCGGTGAAGCACTGCATAGTGGCCTGCATCAGAGTAGTTGAGTTAGTTGTTTTATTTTATTTTCCATAAACCAATCCAAGTTTTCCGCAATCCTTCCGACATAAAAGACTTCGATCTCAAGTCCTTCCTCGATAGATAACTCCACCTTACTGTGTTCCTTTGTGATCGATACTTGGGGATGTACACCCATTTTATATTACTTGAACGATCGGTACACTGCCATTTCATGCTGTAGTCTTACCACAACCTATAGTGGTGTGTGAGATCAGCCATAACCTGGACATGTTATAGCTCACTGTCCAGTCAAATGAAAGGAGAAAAGTGATAAGAAGCATCACCAAAAAGGAAGGAAAGGTGAAAGTCTTTCCTTGACGAGAAGGAAAGTGATGCAGCACGCCCGGACTTGCCTCTGCCCGGTGGCATCACACCAGCCAGCGGACCACGAACTGGCACGCGCCGCGAAAGGACTACATCAACAACCTGCAGGTCAGTTGGTGATGAGGCCTGTTAGGAAATCTGCTTATCAAGGAGGTCTGGGGATCGAGCCCCACCCTCAACAACCCGCCGCGCTGAGAATAGGTGCGGAGATGGGTTGGGGTGCCTGGACATGAGGTAGAATGTTATGGCTCCTTGAAATGAGCAAACTTCAATTCCAAGGGAAAACTTCTGGCAGATATAATTGGAAAGGTACTGATTTGCAAGCCTGGGTCACACGATATAATCTCAAGAGAGATGTTGGAAATTATTACCAGGATTATCTTGAGCAAAAAGACAAATCAGGCTCATATTTTATTTGATAAAATTGGGGAGAGCTTCATTGCCCCAAATTTTGGAAGAATATTATCATTATATCTGTTGTCAAGCATGTCAGAGAAGTTGAACAAGAATTTGGGGGATCCCATCCACTGCATGAAGAAGATGGATATAAGAACAGTAGAAAGGTAGGAGAAAGTATTCTCCAAGGCTCCTAAGAAATCCAAGGAGGCTTTTGCGGTGAAAATAAAAGGAGTTGGTGTAAATGAGAGAAGCTATTCAGAGGAAGATGAAACTCTTGCCAGCCTAACCCCTGCACAAATTTTGGCTGAGAATTGAAATTTCATCCTATTCATCTTCTTCTTCAAAGACTGGTAAGCAGAGTGCTCTCATCATCCGTTGAATTGTAACCCTTAACAAGTTATCATTTACCCTTATTTTGATGGCTTTCCCAGATGAGCTTATCTATTGCTTGGATTAGAACTCCACTCATTCTCTATGCAGAATCATTATGGGTTCAGAAAGAACATACTCAAGCCCTAACGTTGTTAATAATCCAATTACAGATTTAATATCTTCATCTGCCCTGTTGAATCCACCTCTCACAAGTTCGCATCCTATATTGCAGTAATCTTCCCCTTTCTTCGGTGCCATTGCGAGAAAAATTGGAGAGTTGCAGGTCATCGATGTTGCGCGGGATGAGCTTTTTGTTTTTGACGGCTTAGGGAAAATGAATGTCTAATCTTTTTCTAAGCATTTATCCTACATATATGTTTTATTTTAGGAATGTCAAAAGGTGCATACCTGGATGCTTTTGCTAAAGCTATTGATCTTTAATTGGACGTCTGTGATGAAAGATCCAATAATAACCAATTTTTGCATGTCAAAGATGCGCCACGATGATACGCCTTCTATTTCTGCTTGACAACCCTTCGACATGACCTTTATGTTGTCTTGTATACTCGATAACATTGACTTAATTTGTTATTTTCTGCAGTTTCTAATTAATTCTCTGTTGGGTATTGTATCCACAATATCCCTGTTTTGTAGAAGTTCCTCTTGAACTAAGATGAATTGAGTTTGAATTTGTTGTTACTATTTAGTTATGATTATTACAGATCTTAAATGCTTTGTACAAACCGTTGTCAGATTACAATGGGTCATCTAGCACAAGTCTATGCAATGTAATTCCTCATTGCATATAACTTTGTGTTGATTCATGTGTAATCTCTCTAATGGGGTGTACTTAAATGTTATGCAAACTGGGAAAGCTTGTTGTTGTTTCCTATGAAGAGTCCAAGAATTTTTCTAAGTGAAATTCGTCGAGTGAACTCGTAAACACTCGACAAATTTGGCAAGTGATCATGGATGTAATCGAAGAATTCATCGAGTGCTCTCAAGTTCTTTCAGATAATAAATCTCTAAGTTATCTCAGTAATTTGTCGAGAGGTCTCAGCTAGCTCGTTGAAAAGACTCAAGTGCTCTGGTTGAAGTTTCCAGTAAAAGGCAAGCTGCTCAGCAAAGTCTAACACAATGAGTGGTCTCGGTTAATTCGTCGAGATGTTTCAAGAAGTCCTTCATATACTCGATGAATGGACTTAAAAGCAATCTTTCAATTTTCTTTTTTGACGGCTTTCCAGATTAGGTCAATGCGCCATGTACAACACACATGGAGCTTCCTTATGATTTCAAAATTAGTGTTGGAGCAGGAATTGCCTATAAATAGTCAAGGGATAATTTTAATAACCCTAATCGTGCAATTTGAAAAGTATTCTGTCGAAATCTAAAATCGTATTTTGCGAAGAACACGCTGATAGAAGTTTGATTTTGCAATTCCTCCCACAAGAAAAGTGTCGACTGGTTTCCTACTGCTCAGAATCATTCATACATTCAGAGATCAATTCGAGACTTAGTTCAGATCTACTTTCAAACCGATTCAAGCCTTCTTCATCAAGATTTAAGTCAAAAGCTTTCAAGTGAAGAAAAATGAAGTTTCTATCAGATCTGGAGAAAAGCTTTCATAGCTTTAAGAAGATTGTTTGTAATCTACTTTGTTGTAAAAACCCTTTTACATATTGTAGGAAGTGTCTACTTTCGAGTTTTGTAGATCATTGTTGGAAGGATCGAGTGTAGGAGACGCTGTGCTCTGAGTTTGTAGGAGTGGGAGACTCTGAGTTGTACGATTAGAGATAATGTGAGTTTGGTGAAGTAGCCATGTCTAGCAAGAAGTGCTAGTAGGCGAGGCAGAAAATTGGACGTACCCATTCTAGGGAACCACTTTAAATCTGTGTGTCTTTTCTGTGTTTGCTCTTGCTCTGTGAGCTCTATTTTATTAGATAGTTTTATTCCGCTAAAAGCCGCGAGACTCACCTATTCACCCCCCTCTAGGTGGTTTAGGTAGACAATTAGTCTCTTTCAATTGGTATTAGAGGGGTTGTTCATTATATGGCTAATACCTTGAACGGATCCTTTTCTAGTTGTCAAGAGAAAAACATGTCTGGAATGGAAAGAAGCAAGGATATGTCCTCGATGAAGTTGCCAGTGTGTTCCAAGGAAAACCTCCCAATATGGGAGTAAAGAGAAAAATTATTCATGGAAGCTGCAAATCCAAGAATCTTCTAAGTGGTGGAAGAGTGTCCTCATATTCCCAAGACTACATCAGCCCTGAATCCAAATGTGATGGTTCCTAAGAAAATGATGGATCTAAATAAGGATGAAATTGCTCTCGTCTCTCTAGATAAGAAGGCGAAGAACATTATTGCTAGTTTGGTGGATGATTCAATGATACAAAATTTAATCCACTGTAAGTCCGCAAAGGAAATGTGGGACTCCATAATTGTTCTCATGGAAGGAATGGAGGAAGTTAGGGATGATCAGAGATCCCTCCTGAATCAGGAATACGAAGCCTTCAAACAAGACAAAAGAGAGACTATCTCTGAATGCTACGAGAAATTCTTTAAGATCATCAACGGCCTAAGAAACCATGGTCATGAGTTTAATAATGGCGAACTTAATGATAAGTTCTTGAGATCCCTGATGAAATAATGGGATAGCAAGGTTATTGCCATAAGGGGGTTTGGTAAACTGCCCAACATCGAACCACCGAATTTTTTGTGAAACTGCTTTCCTTTGAGCTGCAATTAAAGACCAGAAAAGCAGAAGAAGAGGGAAGCGGGACTTCAGGCAAAGAGGAGTTCGTAGCACTAAAAGCCGAAGGGTCAAGAAAAAATAGAGTTGTGTCATCGGTAAGGACACAGGATGCAAATGAACATGATAAATCAGAAGTAAGCTCCTCCAATTCTAAAATGTCAGATGGAGAGTTCTCACTACTCTCCAGACAGTTTAAGAGGATGCTCAGAATGAGTAAGAAAATGAGACATCAGCCTTCCTCATATGATTTCAGAAGATCACGTTGTTATGGTGATCATCACAAGAAGAGATCCAGCAACAATAATAGGTATAAATCAAAACAGAATAAATATATTTCTTCTGACATCATTTGTTACTATTGTAATAAGCCAGGACACGTGATCACCGACTATCCTCATAAGAAGAAGGTAGAACCGAAGAAAGAAGAGAAGAGATCCTTCAGAGGTAAAAAGAAAGAAGAAAAGAGCTTCATCGTGAAAAAGCCTAAGACTCTAAGCGACATCGACTCAAGTGAGTCAAGATCCGATGAAGAAGCCTACTTTGGGCTAATGGCACATTCTGATGATGATAAGTTTGACTCCCAATATAATGGGAAGGTAAATTCTCATACTCATTTATCTGAATCAGATACTAGCCCCACTGGTCATGAAGACTACTCATCTGAGGAGGATTCAAACTTAATGTTTCAGCACGGAGCATTATTGAAGGTATTTGACAAATGCCGCAAGGCGGTCAAATTTCAAGCCAAAGAGATTGCCTCTCTCAAGGCATTGGAATATGAAGTGAGGGGGAAATTGAAAGATTGACTCCTCTCATTGATGAAATTCAATCTTTAAAAGAGGAATTGGTATGCCCTACTGAACTAGTAAGTATGAAAGAGAAAGCCATCCATGAATTGGAAGAAAAATTAGTGGCTGAAAGGAAGCTTATAGAAAGCTTCTCGAAGCCAAAGACTGTCCTTCCTATCATTGACGGATTTTTTGCTTCAAAGAAGGGTGGCATTGGACATAATTCTGCTAAGGGCAAAGGGAAGGCTCCTCAAAATCAACCTTCTTTCAAGAAGGTAGTTTTTGCAACTATTCAATATGATGTTGGAACTTCCTACGGTCATCTTGCAAGACCAACGTACGTTGATCCTAACAAGAAGAACCAAGGATGGAGTTGTTCCATAAATTTTGGAATGAGTGCTCTCAAGGCACCTCATGAAGATATTGTCCTAAAGAATTATGGTCCATTCGTTCATGGACCGAGTGCTAAGAAAGCACCAAAGGTTAAATCCATTGCTATAAAGCCACGTGAGATAATGGGGCCATGTGTATGTTGTACTCATGAGGCTTCCACTTCTAAGTGAGTAGCTCCTGCTAGACCTCCCATTCAAAAGGTAAAGCAGGAGAAGAAAAGAAGGTACAATAGGTTTGATTGTTGGTGTTGTGGCAAGATTGGTCATTTTTCCATAGACTGCTAGTTCAATTCTATTAACTATAAGACTCCACAAGTTAACAATGCAAGAATGACCCTCAAAATGTTAACATCCCTAGTGGTGTTCATCTAACATCGACCCAAGGACCCAAATCTATTAGGGTTCCTAAGGGTATTTAATCTGTGAATGCAGGGATGTCTAAAGGCCAACTAAAATCCTATCTGGTATTTGGACAGTGGATGTTCCAGGCATATGAACGGAACAAGAAGCCTACTACAAGATTATACCTCAGTCAAAGACGGTCCAAAAGTAATTTTTGGCAGATCTGACAGGGAATCACTAAATTCTACGAAAGCAGGGATGACAGGAATAACACTTCTGAGACATGCCTATTCCTTGGAAGAAGGCTTATCTCCTCGAGTAGAAAAAACCAAAATTTTATGGTAATTTCAACTGCTGAATCGGAGTATATCTCTGTAGGCAGTTGTTGCGTACAACTTTTGTGGCTAAGAAATCAGCTAGAAGACTACAACATAAAGTTGAAGGAGATTCTGATATTTTGCGACTCATCAAGCACAATTGTAATAGCCAACAATGCAGCCTCTCACAGCTAGACAAATCAAATAGAGATACACTATCATTTCTTCCGGGAGCATGTGGAGAATAAGGATATCAACCTTAGCTACGTCTCAATGGACAAGCCAGTTGAATTCATTTTCACGAAGCCGCTAGATGATGCCAAGTTTTCATTCTTCAAAATGGAACTTGTAATGCTCAACAAGGAATCTTAAAGTGCTGAAGAAGATTGAAGAAATCTGCCAAAGATGAAAATTTCCAAGTTTTTAGGATTTATTTCAAGTACTCGGAAATTAGTCGAATGATCATAAGTAGTCTCGACGAATCTGCTTGTCGAAAATTTCTTTTAATTTATTGGATCCGAAGAGTCAACTCTATTTCTTCTAAAAGGTACGCGCCTCCTCGTTACTTTCAAAATATTAAAACTATTTAAACACATCAAGAGAATACATGAAATATCATGACTATTACTCGAGTACAATGGTTCATCTTCAGCGAGTTTGTTCGTAGAATCTCAGTGTTCTTTCGACTGCTGATCAGTATTTCCTCAATCTTCTCATTCAATATCAGCCCCAATCTCTACGTAATGGCAAAGAGAGGTCCAGGAAGTCTTCAGGTAGGGGGTGAACATATGCGTTCAGGTATTGTAAGCTCTTCAGATGAATTTAGGAATGCCATTTTAATGCTTGAAACCGCCAGATTGACCTTTGTTTTGGAAAAGTAATGCAAAGATCTCGACATAGAGGTTCTGGAGTTCTTCAAGAATGCAGCACTCAAGCAGGAGAGTACTTTAATCAAAAGCTCTGTTCAAAATTTTTCTGTGAAGATGAATGCAAAAGTCCTCAACAAATTCTTGAGATTGTCTGCAATAGAAGAAGAAGATTTGCAAGATAGTGACTTCAGAAGGGCACTCTCCTTTTGTGGCTTGAACAGGATGTCCTCTTCTATAAGGAGAAAGGGAGTGGGAGATGAAGGAAAATTGCTGATTGATATTATTGGAAAGGTCTTGCTCTGCAAGATTGGGTCTCATTACTACGCCTCAGGAGATATGTTTTGGTCCATGACAGGAATTATTCGCAGGAAGAAGGTGAATTGGGGAGAAGTTCTATTTGAGAAAATTAAAGCCAATTTGTCAGCTAGAAACTTTGGCAGAATTATCTCTATTTATCTCAATCAGCTGGATACAGATTAGTTTAATATGTCTTCAGGAACTCCAGTGTATCATCTCAAGAAGATAGATTCTTCAATCTACAACCGCTAGGAAAGAAGAATTCCTTGGCCCGGGGTTGTGAGAGAAGTTGTAAATGAGGATTTTGACGAGCAAAGGATGAACTCCCCAGCCCCCAATGATGCACCTGAGAATCTTGGTGTATGTACTGAGGGGGAGAGATTTGTGGCTGCAAATGTTTCAGTGTTGGATGTGCCATCTCATGTATCTTCTCCTCTTCACACTTGTAACACCCTCCATATTACGTAGAATATAGCAGTATGTGCGGCCGGGACCCCACGCCATATTAAACGAACAGAAGAGCGTGTTACTGAATTAGTTTTTAAACTATTACACACATAACCATCTCAGCACACAGAGTCGCATAATGGAAGCATTTAATTTATTAAGATAAAACCAGTTCACAACTTGTCCTCTCATTTACATGGAATGAAACTACAACAATGTTAGTTTATTAAACTGTTTACATCAACTAGGTGGCTTGCAAACATCGGCACATAGGCCAACCACACATGAAAATGGTTAACAAAGCACTTGGCCTTCAAGAGCCAGCAATGCTCAGCAGCATGGGCTTCAGCCCGCTATTTCCTGTTAGTCTCGCCAGGACCTGTACAAATAAATCCACCAAAAGAGTTGGAAAAAAAGTAACCGGTCAACTTTAGCTAACCTAGAATATAACGACCCCACCCCATGCTCGGGGTAGCGGTGCTCCTTCCCTGCAAGTAAGTCATAGCAGCATATATATTTCACAGGTGCGTCTAAGCACCACATAGAAACATTCATCATACGGTGATGTCAAGTCACACGTCAAGTGCACTCACGACACGTCATCCTCAAGTCCTTTTTCAACTTGGATGATCAGATTGAGCTAGGCCATACACACGAAGTTTCGGCGCTCTCTGAGCTTGGTCGTACACACAAAGTTTCGGCGCGATCGTTATGAGCTAGATGTCAGGATTCACCTATGCCTGACCCGGGTTCGGTTCAGCTTATGCCCGCGCTCATAAATGTCAGGATTCAACTTAGCCTGACACGGGTTTGGCTTCCCTTTGTGCCCGACAAACTATAACCTCATAGGGTCATCACCTCAGCCTCAGGGGCTATTTTTGAGTGCTCCAAGCAATTTCAAGGATCACTGGCACTAGCGTCGGCGCTAGCGGTGGGCGCTAGCGGCGGGCGCTAGCCAACAGAATGCATATCTGTTAGCTCTTTCAGGTATTTCCTGAGGGTAACCTCCAGTACTCCGTGTAGTACATCACAGTACCAAGAACCTGAAAACATGCATACGTGGAGTCTTCTCCGGAGATCAATGAAGCATATCAACATCACTATTCGAGACCAACCTGTTCAGAAGGGCTTCACAAATCATGCATATGTCTGTACTGCCATTTTGGACTCTATATGCAATTTCTACGGGGAAAACATCGACCCGTCAGTTAAAACCTATCCACTAATTAGTGGAAATCTGCCTACTACTATGCAAATCAAAGGACAAACATGTCTAGGGATGAAGGAGAAGAATCGTTACCCTCGGCTCTCGTTTTGGTGCCATATAACTGAGAGAGAATCGGCTGTAATCCTTTGAAACAGCTTCCTCTCCATAGAATCGACGATGGTACAATCACGCAAGATCCCCTTCGTGGATTTGCCCTTGGCACAATGACCTTCAACTAACCCCCTTCCCTGCTCTCAGGCCACTTCTCTCAGAAAGGTAGAGGATTCTCAGAAAAATAAGAAGGAAAGTCGGATTTGAGTGCTTATAAGATTTTCCCGTTACCGCCGGCGGTAGCTACTAGCGCTTGGCGCTAGCCTAGAGTCGGTTCCGCTTTAACGCTTAAGGATTCATCGAGTAACACTACCTAGCGCTACCGCCTGCGCTATCTTTCTTCGACAAACTTCTCGGGAAATGCCACATTCTTTGAGAAATGCCACATTCATCGAGAAAGGACACATTTCTCAGGAAATGCACTACCGTCGGTGCTATCCCTACTGCCTGGCGCTAGCTCAATAGCTTCAGAACATTTCCACTCATCGAGACAGAACACATTTCTCGGAAAAACACTAATTTCTCAGGAAATGCATGGGTTTCTCTGAAAATGCCCTACTGCCGGCGCTATTGATGCGCGTCGGCAAGTGCACCGGTCGCTGTCAAGTAATAATTGTGGAGAATAAATTCCCCGGATGTCGGTCTCTTGAGGAATGCAGGATGGGTGATCGAATCGCGCAGTGAATATTGTTACACAAGCGTTTCACAAACACAAAGAGGGGTTTTTGGTTGGTTTTCCTAATTTTAACAACAATAAAAGAGATGCGGGTCGAGAACACCGCTTCGCAACGTGAGGTGGATGCAACGGCCGCGATGCCGTGCTTCGTGAGGCGAATGAAGTGGACTCAGGCGCGAGAGAGTGAGGGTCGCAAACACCTCTTCACAACCGTCGTTAGCTCTTGCCAACACGGAGCAAACACCTTGCGTGCGTGTGTGAGTGAGTGCGCTTGAACGTGGTGAATCACAACCAACCCATGAATAAGAACACAGAAACGTTCATTCTCATCAAGTAAATATCACAATATTCATTTAGTAAAAGATTCAAAGGGGTACAATCAAGGAAAGAGGAAGGAGATAACCGGTGGTGAAGACTAGCGGCCGTTCACGGCCGGAATGGTAGGTTGTCGGGCTACCTCCGGACTCGGGCGGACGATGCTTCCGGCGTAGAGGGCTGTCACAATCTCCCTACGTGCTCCGTCGTCTTCGACTCAAGGTCTCTTCTTCTTCTCACCGGGCGGAAAGCGAAAATGATTGCTTGGAGGCTTGCGGATGATGGAGAACACTCACGGACGATGGAGGATGTCTAGGAATGGACCGAGGAAGCTTCCCCTTGCGTAGGAGATGAAGTAGGGGCGATCCAAGGGGGCGGTCGGCGGCGTACGGAACAGAAATCCCGCCCCCGAAATGAATAATCCGCCCTAAAATCGCAACAGGCGCTTAAATAGGCGCTGGATTAAAAACTGCGCACGATCATTGGCGCACGACCAGTGGTCGTGCGCACTGGAATCCTGCGAACGTGCGCACTGCCTGGACAGAACCTGCAAGAGATGAAATTATAAAATAAAATGTTCGCACGACCAGTGGCGCACGACCGTTGATCGTGCGCACTAGCGTCGGTGGTCGTGCGCAATAGGTGAGACAGAACTCATAAAATTACTATTAAGTGCGAACGGACAGTGGCGCACGACCGGTGGTCGTGCGCACTGGAGTTGATGGTCGTGCGCACTACACCAGACAGAACTCGTAAAAAAGGGGTTAAGTGCGCACGATCAGTGGCGCACGACCGGTGGTCGTGCGCACTAGAACAAGTGATCGTGCGCAGTGTTCCTGTGCAGAATTGCACCGGAAACACTTGCACGCCTCCTATTCCAGCACAAACACAGATCTAGCCACCGAAAGTGGCACTTAACAACATATGAGTACTATGAAAGGAAATAAACACGAAAACACACCAAAGTGGGCCAAAATGTGCACCTAGCATGGGTTATCAATTATAAACTATAATAAGGCTAAAGTGCGTGATATTGACTAAATAATGGCCCGGATGAGTCCATGAAGGTGTATATAATCAGGACTCATCACACCCCCAGACTTAACTGTTTGCGCGTCCCGAGCAAACGAATCCGGCGGAAGTTGAAAAAGATAATTAAAATAGCGAATTACGCAGGGGAGTACAGTGCGAAGTAACATATGCATGCGAGTAGGAATTCTAGTAGAAGAGGATTCTAGCTATGCTAACTAATTTACGTAAGTACTAAAGCGTAATCAAAGATTTAATTGTACTCAGTGGGTGAATTATGAAGAATTTGACGATCATGCCCGGTATGAAAGTGACGAGACGCTGAGGCGGGTGTTGCAAAAGATCGGGACTTAGGAATAACTCCGCTGAAATCCATCAATGTCGTGAACCATACGCTTGCCCGGTCACACTCTCTCCACGGCGCTAGCAAACTCGCAAGTCAAATCAGTAGGACTTATATGATTAAAACGGGGCTTAGGTTACGGAATGATATGCAAAGATAAACATGACGGCTACGCAACCCAAATGAGCCAACGGCACACTGCACCTTACAAAACCAAACAACTATGCTCGTGTGACACACCCCCAGACTTATCATGAAAACCAGGTGTGCACACAGCCTACTTTACAAATACCAACAGATTTTTCTCTTTAGCTTGGGAGGATTATTTTCAGGATACTCTTCTTTTTTTTTTCTTTTATATATTTTTCTTCTTTCAAGCAACCTCCAGTTGGTTCAAAATCAGCGGAAAGACATTATTTTCTCTTCAAAACACAATGATACCACACACCACACAAGTTGGAAATTATGAGCACAGTTAAAACATTTTTTTTTTGTTGCGGGCGTAGGATAGGCTTCAGGCTTTGGTGGATGAGGAGGAGCTGAACATAAAAATGGTAGGCACAAATTTGGCTTGCAAAGGTGAATGAAAGGGGCATGGAATAGCAAAGCTCAAACTAGCCAAATGGTGGCCTACATCATGCTTGACTCAACAAGTAGCTCTCACCCATGCTTCAAGAGTCGCTTGGGGCAAGTTCTTAGCCCACGAGAAAGATAAACCTTCCTCCCGACTCGAGCAACACACGTTTAGCGACCGCACACACACAACACCGGGTTATCATCAATTTCATTCGAATTCACCACTTGAGTACATTAAATCTAAATTTACGCAGAGATACTACACATAAATTAAATGCATAAAGAAAATCTAATTCTACTCAGGTTCTACTATAGCATGCGAAGCGACTAGAACACTACATGAGTCGACACCGCGCTCCAAATAATAATTCCTGTGTTAATAGCCTATTTCACATTCCAACCAAACTAGTTTAAACGGAACAACACAAAAGAAAACACGCACTCAAGTGGGTGAAGTGGTGTGTGAAGATGAACGAAACTAAATAACTGAAATTAAAATACTTCTAGTATGCAAATGAGATGAGCATGTGCAGTGGGTGACAAAGAAACGGCTCTCCCCCAGACTTAATCAAAACCATACAACATAATGATATGACAGTGAAAATCAAAATTGAAAGCTAGGGAAGAAGTTACCCAATGCTCAGCACGTGAGCATACCAGAAGAATGGCGTTTAAAATCAAGACAATCCGCAGCATCCACCATCGAACACAAAACCTGCAAGCAAAACTCAAAACAACAAAAGCAAAAACAAAAACTGAACTAGGAAAGGTTAGATAAAAGGAAATATATAAAAAAAAACGGAAATCTGGGTTGTCTCCCAGTAGCGCTTTCATTTAACGTCCTTAAGCTGGACCAAATACCTGTATTAGCATTGTTTATAAAGAGTGCAGGAATTAAGAAGACATACTCAAAAATAGTTCATTACAGCAATTAAAAACACGCATCAACTAAAAGCGCTCTTGTGGTGCGCATCTCCCGTAGCATGTAGGCGGGAGGTGAAGGCTTTAGGGCCAGCACTGGTATTACCCAATGCTCCCCTAACCTCTGCCATCTTGCTACGAAGAGCGGCAGCACGAGCGTCACGCAGAAGTTTTTCTTTTTTCAGTTTGGTGACGGTTGGAGATCGCCACCGTTGTGAACTCTCAGATTTTTCCTCCTTAGAATCAGGTGGCGTCACTTCCGGTGTCACTGTGACCACCGGATCGGCCCAAGAGACGGAACGCTTAAACAGTTTATTACACGATTCATCACAAGAAGAAAAATAATCAGCATTTCCCGGACAGCCGTCATCCTCCTTCTCGGCGTCGAATTCTTTCCGAAAGTCAATCACTTCCTCCTCATCAGATTTGAGCTCCTCCATTTCCCCTTCACCTGTTTCTTGGAAATGCGTCTTCCCTGCACAACTCAGAAGTTCATCAGAAATAACAAGAGGGGGAGGAGTGGATGTGTTGGCTCTAGCTTCGAGATGAATGGGCTGCAGCACCGTGTTAGGTAAGATGACACACCCCGTGGCAAAGTCAAGGGTGGCGCCGCTCTCTTTCAAGAACGGCACCCCCAAGATAGGGATGGATTGATTTTCCCGGGGGCCCAACACCTGAAAGTCCGCGACCACAGTTGTCCCCTCAACTATTACTTCCACGTTTCTCACCTCTCCCTCGGATTGAATAATGGTGCCGTTAGCGAGAATCAGCGATTTCTTTTCCTCTGTGTTAATCTCCAATTGAAGTTTCGCAACATCTTGCAGCGCAATAACATTGCGAGAGGAACCGGAATCGCATAGAGCCTTTGTTTCAACCTGATTGATGGAACACGAGATTATCAGCTCACTCGGATTGGCATCCACCACATCCCCCAGACTTTTCCCTTGATCAATGGGATTCTTTTCCGTATTACTGGGAAGGGACCCCTGCGAACGCTCAGTTAGCGCTTGGGCCAATTGGCCCAAATGCGTCTCCAAGTTTCGCATAGATGCAGTTTGGTTTGCCATATTCGAGTTAGCTACAAGCATGAATTTTTCCATCATTTCTTCTAAATTACTCTTCTTTTGAGTAGGGGGTGCTTGGTTGTAATCCGGGTGCGGCGGCCTCGGTTGGCTCCCGGAGGCGTAAGCATCATTTTGATGCTGCCCCGGTGACCATCGTTGGCCGGGCGTGTTGGGATTCCACGAGAAGTTCGGATGACTTCTCGCTCCCGGATTATAAGTGTTATTATACGGCGCCCCCTTGGACTGATTTCCAACATAATTCACAGATTCATTTAAAGATAAGTGCACGAAATCACCTACCACTTGGTTCCCCGAGCATTCGTAAGCATGGTGGCCTCCACCTCCACATCCTTCACAAGTAATGATGGCAGCAGATGGAGACGGAGAAGGAAGAGAATCAACCATGAAGAGTCCTCGGCTGCTTCTTGGAGCGTTTCTCCCTGCAGTCCAGAAGGTACTGTGGGAGGCAGTGTCACGCAAAATCCGCAGGGCATCTTCAGGGGTGTGGTTCATCAAGGTACCACCGGCCGCAGCATCGATCATTGCCCTATAATTGGGCTCGATCGCGAAGTAGAACAATTCAACCACGTTCCATGGCTGGAGCTCGTGGCCAGGGCAACGGCGAAGGAGTTCATTGAGGCGCTCCCAAGCTTCCGCAAGAGTCTCTTGATCCAACTGCCGAAATGTGGCGATTTCACGCCGCAAGCTTACAATCTTATCCACCGGGTGGAATTTAGCCAGGAATTTGGATGCAAGGGCATCCCATGTTGCAGCAGTCCCGGGTGGGATGGAATGAAGCCATACTTTTGCTTTATCACGGAGGGAGAAGGGGAACAGTCTCAGTTTGACTGTGTCATCAGCAATGCCCGCATAGCGGAAAGTTCCGCAAATATCAGAGAATTCTGCCAGATGCAGATGCGGGTCTTCGCTAGCCATCCCCGAAAACTGAGCATGGTTTCGGATAATGTTTAAGATCGCCGGCTTTATCTCAAACTGATTGTTCATGATATTGGGCCCAAAGCCCGGATACACGCTTCCAGCAGTGGGGGTGGTATAATCTCTCATAGTACGAGGCCGAGGTCTCTCCGCCTCCTGTTCATCAGTGGCCGGATTTTGCCCCTCATCGTGCACTCGCGCATCAGCATCATTCGGGTTCACATGATCACCCATGGCTGCTTGCAGAGCCGCAGCACGCCTTCGCGCGGGAGCGGTTCGTTCGATTTCTGGGTCAAAAGGTGCAAGTTCACCTGCAATCTGCCTCTGCATGCACTGTCAACAACAAGAAGAAAATGAAAAGATCAAAAACAACTGCTCGTGTAACGAGAGTCACGACACAAGACGATACACGCCTGCGTTCCCCGGCAACGGCGCCAAAAACTTGATGCGCGTCGGCAAGTGCACCGGTCGCTGTCAAGTAATAATTGTGGAGAATAAATTCCCCGGATGTCGGTCTCTTGAGGAATGCAGGATGGGTGATCGAATCGCGCAGTGAATATTGTTACACAAGCGTTTCACAAACACAAAGAGGGGTTTTTGGTTGGTTTTCCTAATTTTAACAACAATAAAAGAGATGCGGGTCGAGAACACCGCTTCGCAACGTGAGGTGGATGCAACGGCCGCGATGCCGTGCTTCGTGAGGCGAATGAAGTGGACTCAGGCGCGAGAGAGTGAGGGTCGCAAACACCTCTTCACAACCGTCGTTAGCTCTTGCCAACACGGAGCAAACACCTTGCGTGCGTGTGTGAGTGAGTGCGCTTGAACGTGGTGAATCACAACCAACCCATGAATAAGAACACAGAAACGTTCATTCTCATCAAGTAAATATCACAATATTCATTTAGTAAAAGATTCAAAGGGGTACAATCAAGGAAAGAGGAAGGAGATAACCGGTGGTGAAGACTAGCGGCCGTTCACGGCCGGAATGGTAGGTTGTCGGGCTACCTCCGGACTCGGGAGGACGATGCTTCCGGCGTAGAGGGCTGTCACAATCTCCCTACGTGCTCCGTCGTCTTCGACTCAAGGTCTCTTCTTCTTCTCACCGGGCGGAAAGCGAAAATGATTGCTTGGAGGCTTGCGGATGATGGAGAACACTCACGGACGATGGAGGATGTCTAGGAATGGACCGAGGAAGCTTCCCCTTGCGTAGGAGATGAAGTAGGGGCGATCCAAGGGGGCGGTCGGCGGCGTACGGAACAGAAATCCCGCCCCCGAAATGAATAATCCGCCCTAAAATCGCAACAGGCGCTTAAATAGGCGCTGGATTAAACACTGCGCACGATCATTGGCGCACGACCAGTGGTCGTGCGCACTGGAATCCTGCGAACGTGCGCACTGCCTGGACAGAACCTGCAAGAGATGAAATTATAAAATAAAATGTTCGCACGACCAGTGGTGCACGACCGTTGATCGTGCGCACTAGCGTCGGTGGTCGTGCGCAATAGGTGAGACAGAACTCATAAAATTACTATTAAGTGCGCACGGACAGTGGCGCACGACCGGTGGTCGTGCGCACTGGAGTTGATGGTCGTGCGCACTACACCAGACAGAACTCGTAAAAAAGGGGTTAAGTGCGCACGATCAGTGGCGCACGACCGGTGGTCGTGCG
Source organism: Dactylorhiza incarnata (assembly GCA_033032865.1). Classification (NCBI taxonomy): domain Eukaryota; kingdom Viridiplantae; phylum Streptophyta; class Magnoliopsida; order Asparagales; family Orchidaceae; genus Dactylorhiza; species Dactylorhiza incarnata. The sequence continues at coordinate 3,932,723 of JAWHQI010000238.1, read as the reverse complement.
CACTAGAACAAGTGATCGTGCGCAGTGTTCCTGTGCAGAATTGCACCGGAAACACTTGCACGCCTCCTATTCCAGCACAAACACAGATCTAGCCACCGAAAGTGGCACTTAACAACATATGAGTACTATGAAAGGAAATAAACACGAAAACACACCAAAGTGGGCCAAAATGTGCACCTAGCATGGGTTATCAATTATAAACTATAATAAGGCTAAAGTGCGTGATATTGACTAAATAATGGCCCGGATGAGTCCATGAAGGTGTATATAATCAGGACTCATCAGCTATCCCTAGCGCCTGGCGCTAGCTCCTTTGCTTAGAACACTTCCACTTTGTGTGCATAAAAATTGGGGTCTTACAATTCTTCCCATCTTAAAAGAATTTCGTCCCAAAATTCTAACAGTACAAGTAATACAAAATATAACTTGTACCTCAAAGGAACAGCTCGAGGAGCTCCTCACGCATGGTTTGCTCATGCTCCCATGTAAGCTCCTCAGGACCGCAGTTGTTCCAGCGGACTTTGACCATCTTGATCAGTTTATTCCGTAGTTGCTTGACTTCAGTGTCTTTGATGCAAATAAGTGTGACCAATGCCTTCAGGCCAGCATCGACTAGCACTTGATTCGCCACCAGCACCTGGCTAGGCTCTGGCACAGCTTTCCTCATTGCAGAGATGTGAAACACATCGTGCAAACCGCTCAGCTCCGTCGAAAGAGCGAGCCGATAGGCAGCTTCACCAATACGCTCTAGTATTTCAAACGGGCCAAGGTATCGTGGACTCAGCTTTTTCAAGCGTCGAATCCTTGACACTCCCTTGAAAGGCTTGATCTTGAGATACACCCTGTCGCCCACGGCGAACTCAACATTTATGTGCTTGGCATTGTAGTATTTTGTCTGCCTATACTGTGCCACCAACAATCGCTCCCGGATTGTTCGTCGAATTTGCATCTTCGACTTCCTTCCGCTTAAACAACTTTGTCTCTCCAGGCTCCGCCCAAGCCAAGGGAGTACAACAAGCCCTACCATAGAGGGCTTCGAAGGGCGTCATCTTTATACTTGCCTAGTAGCTATTATTATAAGCGAACTCGATCATGAAAAGATTATCTTCCAACTTCTTACTGAAATCCAGGACGCACATGCAAAGCATATCCTCCAAAGTTCTTTTAGTACGTTCAGTTTGTCCATCCATTTGAGGGTGGATGGCAGTACTAAACTTCAATTTTGTACCCAACCATTAGTGGATTAGCCTCCAATATTTCGAAGTAAAGTGCCCATCTCGGTCACTTACGATGCTACGGGGCACACAGTGCAAACATACAATACTATCAACATATAGCTTTGCTAATTTATCCACTGAATCGTCCCTACGGTTTGGAATAAAGTGGGCAACCTTCGTCAAGCGATCCACGATCACCCAAACAACATCATTCCCACTCTGCGATCTTGGCAAACCGTGAATGAAATCCATTGAAATGTCATCAAATTTTCATTCCGGTACAGGCAACGACTTTAGAAACCCTCCAGGTTTCTGACATTCGGCCTTCACAAGTGCGCAAGTTTTACACTTTGCCACATAAAGGGCGATGTCCTTCTTCAAACCTGGCCACCAAATAGCCTTTTCATATCTTGATACATTTTTGTGCTCCCCGTGTGAATTGAGTATTTTGTGAAATGTTCCTCGAACATCAATTCTTCCCGTCACTTGCCCACATTTGGGACGCACAATCGATCGTCTTTCCACATAAGACCATCGTCTAACACAAACTATGCACCATACCCAACCCCAGTCTCTACCAAGTAGCGCTGCATGCTCGAATCAAGCTCCAGGGCCTGTCGTATTCTGTCCGCGAGGTTGTATTGCACCTCCGTATAGTTTAAGCATGTGTTGGGAACAGTGCCCAGCAGTGTTCCTGATTTGAAGAAGTGCTCAGCTCAATGATAAGTGCAAGTTGTATTTAATGTCATATCTAGTTCATGCTTGCAGAGATCAGACAATATGTCAAGTACTTTAGTTATTTCACTAAGTACAATATCGTCGAGAAGAATAGGAGATTTCGTCGACAAAGTATGCTTGTCGTCATGATGATGAGCAAAGCAAATGCTGAGACTTGGCGAGTTCATCGAACGAAGAATGCAGTTCGTCGAACGCAGAATGCAGTTCGTCGAACGCAGAATGAAGTTCGTCAAACGCAGAATGCAGTTCGTTGAACGCAGAAACTTCTCTGCAGATCGACGAATCCGCTGAGAAGAGGAAGCCATCTCAGCCCAACCGCTGAGACAGATTCAATAGGAAGGAATGTCGTCGAGAAGATGCAGTATCATCGACATCATTAAAGAAGCCATATCGCTGAAAGGCTAAGTGTGACTGATGGCGTTGGACATCGTCGTAAAGAAGAAATGACGTCGAGAAGACTGAAGAAGGACAGCTGAAGACAAGCAGTTGCTAAAGCATAGTCTGTCGACATGATATCGCTCATGTCGTCGAAAGAACAAAGTGATTACGACGACAATCTGTAAGAAAGAAGATCACGACGACAAAGTCAGAGATAGCATATTGTTATATATGCAGAAATGCCAGAATATCTCGTATCATTGAGACATCAGCGTCAGAGGCAGAAGCTAGAAGACTTGAAGATCCACTAAGGTCTAAGACATCGACAAAGTCCTGTCGTAGAGATATTATTCATATCGTCGTAATAATGGAAATATCATCGAGATGGAATTCAAATGTTGCGAACGCACTGTCAGCATTTAATGCCGCCGCCTGATTGTCCAATCAGCGCGTACTTTTAAGGAATGGGCGTCTGACAGTAAAGAACATTATATGTGACTGTTAAGCGGCTCATCAGTCCTATAAAAGGGAACAGTGATACCCTAGAAAATGAAATCTTAATGTGAGAGACAAGAAAAATAGTATCCCGCCGTTACTCTTCAATACAATAGTACATTCCGCGGAGAAGAAGAAGAACTAGTAGAGAACAAAAATCAAGCGTTCTCAGAAGAATCAGTCATCTACATTGACTGATAAGAAGCCGATCAACATCAGGCAAAAGAAGAGAAGGTTGAAGAAGATCCAGTGCTAAAAATGACAAATCAAGAAGCATCTTCTTCAAGTCTAAGAAGCCGATCTCTGTCAGGATAAGTTGCCGATCTTCATCAGGCAGAAGAAACAGTTTTTTTACTGTAAATCTTTTATTGTTGTAAGGCTTGAGGGCCTAAGTGTCTAGCTTGAGGGGTAGAGAGCTGTGAGGCTTGAGGGCCAGGGCAGTGGACTTGCGGGTCCGATTTTGTCTAGCTTGAGGGCTGGAGAGCTGTGAGGCTTCAGGGCCAGGGCAGTGGACTTGCGGGTCCGATTTTGTCTAGCTTGAGGGCTGGAGAGCTATGAGGCTTGAGGGCCAGGGAAGTGGACTTGCGGGTCCGATATTGTCGAGCTTGAGGGTTTGGGTGCAGTAAGGGCTTGCGTGCCTAAGCTGTAGGCACAGGACTTGCGGGTCTGTGTTGTGTAGGGATTGAGGGCCTGAGTGTCGAGCTTGCGGGCTCGGGTGCAGTAGGGGCTTGCGGGCCTAGGATGTAGGACTTGCGGGTCCGTGTTGTAAGGCTTGCAGGCCTGAAGATTTGTCATAGTTTGCCAAGCCTAACACACTGCTACGTAGGCGCAGAGGGAAAGAGGACTACTCAAGACACCCTTTCTTGAGGAACCTCTATAAGTTCTTGCGTGCTTTCTGTGTTGTGCTATTCTAATTTGCAGATCTATTAATCAGAAAACAAAAACACCTAAAGGAGATAAAATAATTTGAAAAACCTATTCACCCCCCCTCTAGGTGATAAGTTGACACCCAATAACTAATGAGTGTATTAAAGTGAGGTTGTTCAAAGAAAAGCAAAACAACTTGAACAGATCTGCCCGTGGGTGTCCATTTTTCACAGCTATGAAATCAAGGATAGTTGTTTGTTCCAGGGAGAACTTTGCCCTTTGGAATGTCAGAGCAAGAATATACATGTAGGCAATGGATCCCAGAATGTTTTTAATTGTTCAAGAAGGACCCTCCATGACTATGATAAAAGATGTGATCCTTCTAGCCAGCTTGGACAAAGAAGCCAGAAGTATTCTAGCTGGTGCAGTAGATCTGCCAACACTCCAGAAGCTGACTCATTGCAAAACATCAAAAGACATGTGGAAATCCCTAGGGGTACTCATGGAAGGGTCAGAGGAAGATTTTGAAGAAGAAACCCCTCATGAAGAGGTATGCATCAAAGCACCCCTGGCTAATTCAGATAGTGAATCAGAAGATGAAGAATGCTCTGTAGTCAGAAGAAGAATAAGAGCACCCTTGACTCTCACAGACTATAATTCTGAGGGTGAGAAAGTTCATGGATTGATGGCTCTATCAGATGAAGAAAACCATGATGAATCACATTATGATCAGGTATGCATCACTCACATATCTTCACTACCTGCTTCAATTATGAATACCAAGAGTGCATCAGGTGATTGTTCATCTTCTGAAGATGATGCAGAAGACTGCTCATCATGCAACAATAAGAACCATACTGACCTAATAGAGCAGTTTGGTGATCTCTTGGGAGCTCTGAGAATAAGCAAGAAGCTTGTTAAGAAGCAAGCTAGGGATCTAGAATCACTCAGACCCATTAAGGCTGAGATGAACAAGGAAATGGGTATGTCCCGCAATAAGGGCACCAACTCCTGTGAGCTCAAGAAAATCATAGACAAGCTTTATGATGAAAGAAGCCAAAGGGAAGAACTTATCAAGAAACTTGAGAATGACCTTCTTAAGGAAAGAAGCTTGGTGGCTAAATTCTCTAAGCCCAAAACTGTACTGCCCATCATTGACACCTTCTCCTCCTATGGAAATAGGAGGGGATTGGGTTTCAATGAAGGGGCAATAGATGTTGGGAATGGAGAACGGGGCAAAACTAAAGTAGAGCCTCATACCACCTTTCATAAGGTAGTGCTTCCCTCTAATAGGTATGATCAGGACAGTGTCCATGGTCACTGGATGAATGGAAGCTCCATTAGTCATGGAAATGCTCCTGACTATGGGAAGAGAAAGGGCATGGGGATGAGTGCATTAAAGGCTCCCCATGAGGAAATCCAAAAGGCCCATAATGGACCATTTGTGTTTGGTGCCCCAACCCCCACTTTCAAGGATAAAGGAGCAACATCTTCCCAATCTCTTCCAGATTAGAAGCAGAGTAGTAGCCCCAGTATAATCAATTCTCACTAAACCATATATGATGACATCAACACCATGTCAGCTACCAAGCTGACATCTGTTGCTGACAAACAGATAAAGTCAAGAAGAAATAATTATACTAGAGCAGCTAGTCAGCTCTTGGCTGAGAGAGATAGGAAGAATGATGCTGCCTTCTCTACTGAACATACTTCAAAAATTGTTCAGAAAAGAAGGTACAACATCTATGAATGTTGGTGCTATGGCAAAGTGGGACACTTTGCCATTGACTGTTGCACAACCCTAGTGTGCCAAGTGCAGAGGAGAGACCTCCTGGAAGGGCTGGGGTGAGTAGAAGAATTCCTTATTATACTAACAATAACCTAGGACCCAAGTCACCTTGGGTTCCTAAGGGATATTAAATCTGTTTTGTTGGGTAGTCCATTTAGTCAATAAAAAGCAAACAAGGCTAATGGACAATAAGTGCTCCAGGCTCAACTCTGGACTAGGAAAAACTCACCACATGCCAAGGTGCACTGATCAAGGGGGAGATAAGAGTAAAGATAAGTGGACATCCCATCAAGGGGGAGCTATGATGCACAAATCTCGCACACCGCTATAGGCGGTAGCTAGACTACGGCACGAAACGGCAGTGTACCGATCGTTCAAGTAATATAAAATGTGGGGTTGAATCCCTAAGTATCGATCTCAAAGGAACACAGTAAGGTGGAGTTTACTTTTAAGGAAGGACTTGAGATTGAAGTCCTTTCGAGCGGATGGATTGTGGGAAAGGGGGTTTTGGTTGTGGAAAATAAAGTAAAACACTACAACTACTCCTATACAATGCCGCTATGCAATGCTTCACTAGGCGGGATGGAGACTAGGCAGGCCTTGAGCACGCTGCTTCGCAAGGGCGGATGGATGAGTAGGCAAGCAGAATGAGGGTCGCAGGCACCTCGTCGACAGGAACGCCACTAGCAATTGCTAGTGCGGCACACGAACATGACGACGGAATGGAGAATGGATGGCGGCGTACCTTATACACACATATGACAAAATGATCTCATATAAATGAAATAAACATTATAACGCAGAGTTCATAGTGCACATCATCAAAGTGTGGAGAAATACAAATTACAACAACCAATACAAAGATAGAGAGAGCAAGGAATCGACCGAATCCGAAGTCTTGTTGATGATTCACGGTTGGAATCGCTGGGTTGTCAATTCGTGTCCAAGCTCGGTCCTCAACTGCGTCCGGGGTAAAGGAGGTTGTCACTACAACCCAATGGCCCGTCTTCTTCGTGTCACGATCCGGCCGCACGACCTAGCTTCCTTCTCTTTGGATATTGGTGGATGTAGGGTTGAATCTCTCTCCTTGGAGCTTGAGGATGATGGAGGAATCCCAAAGGGACGGAACACTTGCGGAAATGGCAAAAATGGCGGAGTGGTACAGCGTGTACGGTCTCTCCCATTTAGGTCGGAAGCTGCAGCTTTTATAGAGAAAGGTTAGAAAAATGGTCAAGCACGGTCGAACGCACGACCGTGCGTGAACCGTGCGATACTTAAGCAAAGCAGGAAGGCCGGAAGAAGGAAGACGCACCCATGCATTTTACTTACGCACGATAGAATCTGACCGTGCATAAAAACGCATGGGTAACTTTCGATTGAATGAAAAACAGGCAAACAGGGAGCTCGTGCGTTTTACTCACGCACGGGCGAACTCGCTCGTGCGTAAAAATGCACGACTACATTCAGATCACCATTTTGCCAGCCACCATGGGCGCACGATCGCAGCCGTCCATGCGTCAAGAAAATGCACGACCGTACGATTCATGCAGACATGAATTCAGGCAAAATGGAGATCTACCCCTATTCACAGCCAAAGCGCAGGCTGGGAATACACTTCCAGCACCAACATAAAGAGAAAAATACAGTGGGGAGCACAATGTGCATACCCCCAGCAATATAGTGCGCAATTGCACACAACAACGAGCCTAAATATGCACTTCAAGAAGAAGCATGAACAAGGTGAATATAAACAAATATGAACAAAAACTGAAGTACAAAGGCAGGAAAACTAGCTCGGATGAGTCCGAAAATCAGTATATAAATTGGACTCATCACAACCCCGGACTTACCTATTTGCACGTCCCGAGCAAACAATTCCGTCGGAGTAGGAAAAGCATAGCTAGCCAAAAAATTGCAAACATGGAATAGAATGCGAAGTTGCATACTTGTGTGCATAGAAATTCATTAGAAGAAGTTTCTACATATGCTAGCTAATTTATAAAAGTGTAAATGCGGAAAAAGAAATTTATTTTTACTCAAAAATGGAATGTTGGTGAATCTCGTGGTCACGCGTAGTTCGAAAGTAAGCTAGACGCCAAGGGGAGTGTTACCCAAGACCGGAACTCGGAATTATCTCCGTTGAAATCCATCAACGTCGAGAGCCATAAGCTCGCCCTATCACACTCTCTCCACGGTGCTAGTGAACTCACAAGATGAATCTATAGGACTTTTTTGGTTAATACGAGGCTTAGGTTACGGTTTGGGATACAAAGATAAACGTGACGGCTAATCGCAACCCAAATAAGCACACAAAAGTGCTAAATCATAGCAGCCCCAATAATACAAGTGTAACACACACCCAGACTTGACTTTGAAACCGGTGTGCACACGGCCTACTCCAATCGATAGAACTATATATTTCAAATAACACTCTAGGGATATAATTTTTTCTTTGCTTTTCTTTTTCTTTTCTTTTCTTTTCATCACCATATCTATTCGCAACAAGCGCGGCACATAAGAATTTTGAAAACTTCCACATGAACACTAAAGTTTCGCATCACCACACCGCATTGGCAAATTACAATTCATTAATGCTTTTGGCCTATTTTTGGTTGCGAAAATGGGATTAGCTTTTAGGCCTTGGTGAAGTATGGTGGAGCTGAACCAAAAGGTCGGGTAGGCACAAAAATAGGCTAGCAATGGTTAGCATATAGGAATGGTAGAACAAAGCTCAAGCTTGCCAAATAGATGGCCTCCGTCACGCTCAACTTGCAAATCATTCGCACCCATGCTTCGAGAGTCGCTTAGGGCAAGTTCTTAGCCCCCGAGTATCCTTCCTCCCAACTCGAGCAACACGAACCTCGCGCTCGCCTACACACAATACACTGCTACCACTAGATTCAATCACATTCACCATTTTGAGTAAAATAAATTAAAATCAACGCAAATCTACTAATTATAAATTTGAAGCATAAATAAAAACTAATTCTACTCAAATTCCTAAACAAGACATGAATACTCAACTAGAGCACTACAGGAGTCAACATGCCACTCCATATTGCATTTTTTAGGCTAATACATCAATTTCTACATCACAACCAAGAATTGAATATACATGAGCATACAAACAAGTGAATGCGCACTAAAGTGGGTGATGTGGTCTGCTGTGAAGATGAACAATACTAAATAAATGAGATTAATATACTTCCAGTATGCAAATGATATGTGCACGTGCAGTGGGTAACACATAGCGACTTTCCCCCAAACATAATCAACGCACTAAGATCAGCTGAAATAACAACATGAGTGTAAGACAATGAAAAGAGGAGAGGTTACCCCATGCTTAGAAATGAGCATACCAGAAGATTTGGCGTAAAATTCTGTAAATTTAGATCCAAGAGTCTGCCACCAAATAAATTGCCGCAACCTGCAGGCAAAAGACTCCACACACAAAATATATATATAAAACTAAACTATTAGCATGCTAGAGAAAAAAAACTTGGGTTGTCTCCCAGAAGCGCTTTTGTTTACCATCCTTAAGCTAGAATTAATACCTGTATTATGTACTTTTAATAACATTGTCTAAACATAAAAGAGAAAATAAAAAACTTGATACGTTAAAATTTAACTTTTTAGAAAAGCTCTTTCTTTCTTTAGACTTTAACCTTATGCGGACGTTTTCGAAGAGTCCCGCGTGTAATTCTACTTCGAGGAATTACCAGTTATCCTATCGAAAGATAGAAGTAACGGCCTTTTCCTCTTTCGAAATATCGACGATTACTCTTTGGCCGCGTCGCCAAAAGCTAAGTAGAAAGGGTTTGAAAGGCTTATGTTGAAATGAAAGTTGAAAGCTTTTTGAATATGTTATGTTGTTGCAACAATTTTGTAAATAATAGTTTCCTTTTTTAAAACCTCTTTTACCTTGAGCTAGTTGCAACAACCAAAGGTTTGTTGCAACAATTTTCTAAGTGTTTTTAAAAGAGTTTTAATTTGCTTTTGAGAGAAAGCTTTTGGGTTTATATAATTATCTGGACTAAAATCAATAAAAGCAAGTGGACCATATCGATAGTAGTATAGGATATTTCTTTTGAAATATCAAGGTCGTATTTTTCCAAGGTCGTATCAATTATTTCTACTTGTACGGAACGCGCTATTATTTTATCGAAAAGAGATTTGAATTGATTTTTATTGCTTTGTAGAAAAACTAATGACAAAAATTAAGGTTGGCGTGCGTTTAACGATAATTGCGATAAAAAGCGAGAAAGCACGAAAACGTTAATTTAGAAAGTAGTTTTGCTTAGAATTTTTTAGAGTTTTATAAAGCGATAATGATAACTACGGTGATTTTAAGCGATTGAGCGGTTAGCGGAATTAGCAAAAAGCAATTATATTAAAAACAAAAGACGCACTAATTGAAAACTCATGCACTCTACGGAATTAAAATGATGGAATTAAAAGACAGAAATTAAAGGAATGCAGTCTCTACCCAAATGGGTAGAGGGGAAGTAAATGCGTGAGCAAGTTCTACCCAAACGGGTAGGCGGGAAATAAATGCGTGAGCAAGTTCTACTCAAATGGGTAGACGGGAAATAAATGCGTGAGCGAGTTCTATCCAAACGGATAGACGGGAAATAAGTGCGTGAGCGAGTTCTATCCAAACGGATCGACGGGAAATAAATGCGTAACGGTAATAAAAGCTATGTTATTGAATTGAAAGCTAAATTAAACTAAACTAAAAACAACCTCTTTTCATTTTTAAAGCTTTTTCACACACACACACACACTAATAAAAACAATAATTATATATGTATATATGTAATAAACTAACTTAAAAGAAAAAGCTAAAATGTAAAATTAGAAAAAAGAAAAATTAATCTACCCTCATACACTAACACACACTAATATGAAATCAACTAAAATTAAAAGAAAGAAACAAATAAGTAAACTACTCTCATACACACACACACCCAAATTAAAAAGAAAATTAAGTTAAAAGAAAATAAAATCTATTCTCATACACTCTCACACTCTAGATAAAAATAAAGCTAAGTTAAGAACAAAATGAAAGCTAAGTTAAGAACAAAATGAAAATTAACTCATACACTCACACACTCTACATAAAAGAAAAGCTAATAAAAAAATACCAATTAAAACTAACACTTATACACTCACACACACTAACAAAAGGAGAAAAAAAAAGGAAAAAGAAATAGAAAATAAAGAAAAAAAAACAAAAACTAATTTACCACACCCACACACACAACAATAAAAAAAAGAACAAGAACAATAACAAGAACACTTATATTGATTGAAATGAATAATTACATAACTTTTTAAGAAAATCTAAACTTGGGGGATAAAAAGGGCTCAAACTAGGGCTTACAAACACTCACAAAAATAAAAGAAAGAAACTTACAAGAACCTCAAAGAACCACTCAAAAACACCTCTCAAATACACTTTGATTCTAAAATATATGAATCCTTTTAATGAGGTGGAGCACCCTTATTTATAGGCAAAAGAGAGAGAGGGGGAGGGTGCTGCAGGCTGGAAGCAGGTGGGGTGCGGTTAGAGGGCTGGAAGCAGCTGGCGGGCTGAGCTGGAGGCAGGGCAGCGGGCAGCAGGGGCAGCTGGCGTAGGGTGCGGATAGTGAGAGCTGGGAAGAAGCTTCTGGCGGGTGTGCTGGCGACAGGGCAGCGGGTAGCAGGGCACGGGCGCGGGCAGCAGGGCACGGGCGCGGGCAGCGGGCAGATGGCGGCGCGGGCTGCGGGTAGCGAGATTAATCCAGGCAAAATGTGCGCTGGCCTGGATTCGAACCCAGGGCGGCTGCGTGGTTAGCCAAGTCCAGAACCAATGAGCCAAGTGGCTCCATCTACAAAGTACAGGGGTATATTAAATATATTATGTTAGCACAGATTTTTTTATTTTTATTTTAAATTTAATTTTTAATTTACAAAGTTATTTATATGTTTATATTTAATATATATATATACTATTAATATTTACATTTTATATATTATACATATATATTTATACATATACATATATTATACATATATGTATTTTATTATATTTATAATATATTTATTATTCATTATTATTATTATGTTATTAATATACTATACTATTATTTTATTATATATATATATATATATATATATATTCAACCTATTTATCTAACATGCATATTATTTTTACATCATTTATATATTATTACTATTTTTCATTCATATTTACATATAAATATATGCTTATTCATTATACTTATTATTTACATACATATAACTATATTATTTATATTTTATATATTATATATATATATTTATTATATTTATAATAAATTTATTATACAATAATATTGCAAAATTTTATTCTTTTATATATATAATTACTTATTTTTACAAAAGAAAAAAAAGAAGTGGTTATTTCAATGATTTAAATGCAATATGTACAAAATTACCCAAAATTAGGCTAGAAATGATACTAAAAATATGCATAATTTGTTATTCATCAAACACCCCCATACTAAAGCTTTTGCTATTCCAGAGTAAAAGTAAGGGATACCTATAAGACGTTTAATAAAATTTCTAATTTACTAAAGTTTTTATTAAATCAAAAGTAAGATCGAAATAAATTTAGGGTATTTAAAGAGGTAAGTCCAAAACTATGAAAGTAATTTAAAAAGAGCGAAAATTTTTTAGCGAGACTTCTAAAGTTAGCTAAATAGCGTCGATTATTGCAGTCTTTGGTACCTTTTAATTAGAATAAAATTATATAAAACCTTAACTTTTTTAAGAAAGTTTTAAAGAATAAATAAAGCCTACTAATTATGCTCTCCCAAACTTTTTTAAATTAAAATCTAGGTACAATTTTATTGGCTAAGGGGTAGGCGAAAAAAGTTAGTCTTGGCAAAAAGAAGAGTGCTTGGATTTAGGGGTGATGGATTTTATCCTTTCACCCCACCTTTTTGGTGGTTTTGCTTTGATTCCCAGCATTGGTTTACGCGGGATAATTGAAATCTTTTCTAAACTTAACCCAATGCCCGTGTTTACAGAATTTTATTTTTTTATTCCCATTGACACGCGATTTCTTTTAACAATATTGGGTGCCTGTGTTTACGGAATCTTTTTATTCCCATTGACACAGGATTTCTTTTAAAACTCCTTCTTTTATTATTTTTATGCCAAGCTAAGGGGTGTTTATAAGGGGGGTTTCAAGAGAAATTCTAGATTAATAAAAAAAAATTTTTGAGAGCAAGTTTAGTACATTTAAAAATATTCCTAAAGTTTCACAAGTTTAGAGTTAGAATAATTGAATCTAAAGATGGTTTGCCAATATAATACAAAAAGGAATCTATTTAGGGTAAACCCGAGGTAGTGCTAAAAATTCTGTTCTCAAATTAAATTAAGATCGCAAGATTTTCTTTACTACTGAAAATTCCTCGATTTAAATTTTTCAAACTATGAAATAAATAAAATTGTTTTAGCAAATCAAAAACAGTAAAAATGCTTAAAGATAAACCTAACCTAGTCGTGGAAATAACAAAAAGCTAAGTAGGGTTTTTTTTTTTTTTTTTTTTTTTTTGATAAGTTTTTCATCATTATTTTTTTGAGTTTTTAAGATTTTGATTATACAAAATACATAAATACTTAATGAAAAGAAAAGAAAGAAAAGTAAAAATACAAATATAAAAAAAATATTTTGGGATTTTAATGAAATTTTTCATCATATATTTTTGATTTTTATATAAGGATTTTTTTATATACAAAAGAAACAATAAAAATAAAACATTTATATGAAATTTTTTTTTTGTTTTTTTGTTTTTTTTGTTTTGTTTTTTTCCTAAGTTAATTAATAATATTTTTTTGGGGGTTTTAATTTTAGTTATATATATTTACATAACAAATTTACAAAAAGAAAAGAGGAATAAAGGGAGAGGGATAAAGTTGTTGTAACAACTTTAGGTATGTTATAACAACTTTTGGTATGTTGTAAATTTTTTTTTTGTTTTTTTTCTTTTTAAAGAAAGGGATAAAAATATTTACAAAAAATAAAAAGAGGGAAAACACGCCCCCATACTTAAAGCCAACATTGTCCTCAATGTTGAAGTTAAGTGTGAGGAACGAAAATATTTACAAAAATGTGAAGATTTAATTACAAAATAGATAAAATATATACAAGAATAGTTACAAAATAAAAAGGAACTCCACGAATATATACAAAAATGTTTTTTGGTTTGTTTTAGTTTTCCGAAATGTACAAAACACGAATAAAATACGTATAAAAGAAGATAAAAGTATATATGTGATCATATTTTTTTTTGGGGTATGATAAAAATAAATTTTTATCATCATTTTTATTTTATTATTTATGTTATATTTTTTTTGTTTTGGTTTTAATTTTGAAATATGCATGTTTTAAAATATATCAAAATTTTAAGAAAGATAAAGTAAATAAAGAAAAAGCTTTAAGATAAAAAGCAAGGAAGAAATAAGAGAAATAAAAAGGTAAAAGCAATGAGGTTTTCTCGTTTCGAAATATGGACAAAAATGCCCTCTCGGGTCTGTCGAGTAATCCTACTTTGAGAAACTTCGTATTGTCTTATCTTAAAATTCCCAAAATTTTGTTTGATTTTTGTTTTAAAGTTTTTGCATTATTTTATTTTGTTTTTTGTTTCCTTTTGGAAAAAGAATGAGAATTTAAAATATGCATAGTTATTAATATTATTTTTCATTTTGTTTTATTATTATTATTAATTATATTTTTGTTTAAGTTTTTTGTTTTGAAATTAAAATTTATTTCATCATTTGTTTTTTTATGTAAATAAGAACAATAATAAAAAAAAAGCGTAATGAGATAAATTTGGGGGTGCCTCCCACGAGAGCTTTGTTTACCGTCTCGTAGCTTGACGCGTTGGCGGGGTACGATCTATTTAGAGGTGGGGGAGGGGTATGGAATTTAGCTTCCCTCCTAGTTGATCCCCCGCGTGGTAGAGTTTTAGTCGGTGACCGTTAACTTTTAAGTCGCCTTTTTCAGGGTGGGTTATAAGGACGGTCCCATATGGCCAAACCTCTTTCACTTGAAAGGGGCCGGACCAACGGGATTTTAGTTTCCCCAGAAAAAGATGAAGACGTGAATTATATAAGAGGACGAGATCGCTCGACGCAAATGATTTTGGAAATTTAATTTTTCGGTCGTGGTAAAATTTAGAGCGTTCCTTATAAAATTTATTACTCTCGTAGGCATTCGCACGTCATTCATCGAGTTCGTTTAATTGGAATTTCCAGTTTTCGGCGGTTAAATTATGATCGAGATTTAAAAGCTTTAACGTCCAAAAAGCGCGGTGCTCTAATTCTACGGGCAAATGGCACGCCTTGCCGTAGACTAATCAATAAGGCGTACAACTGATTGCGGTCTTGTACGTCGTACGATATGCCCACAACGCGTCGTCTAATTTAATTGCCCAATCCTTCCTATTAGTGGAAACGGTTTTTTCTAATATTCGCTTAATTTCTCGATTTACTACCTCCACTTGGTCGCTCGTTTGGGGGTGATAGGCGGTGGCGAGCTTATGCGTAACACCATATTTGGTTAATGTTTTTGCAAACTGGGCGTTGCAAAAGTGCGTACCCCTATCACTAACTATCGCACGGGGCGTACCGAAGCGAGAAAATAATTTTTTTAGGAATTTGACGACGACTCTCGAATCGTTGGTGGGGAGAGCTTGCGCTTCCACCCAGCTAGATACGTAGTTGACCGCCACTAAAATGTAGCGATTTGTATATGAAGGAGGTAGGGGGCCTATGAAATCTATGTCCCATAAATCGAAAATCTCGCATTCTAAATAAAAATTTTGGGGCATCTCGTCGCGACGAGAGATGTTACCCGACCGTTGACAGCTATCGCATGCGCTCACAAAAGTGTGAGCGTCTTTGAAGAGAGCGGGCCAATAAAAGCCCGCCTCCAGCGCCTTCTACGCGGTCCGGTTGGCTTGATAATGCCCCCCGGCCAGCCCTCGTGGCAATGCCGCAATATTTGCGCACCCTCCTCGCTCGATATGCATCTTCGCACGACTTGGTCTGCGCAAATGCGAAATAGGAAAGGGTCTTCCCAAAAGTAGTTTTTCAAATCAGAAAAGAATTTCTTCTTTTGCTGTTTTGAAAAGCCTTTCGGAAGCACCCGCGCAACTAAATAGTTGGCGTAGTCCGTGAACCAAGGTGTGGAAGAAGTTTTCAAATTATTTAAAGTTAAAAGACGCTTCTCGGGAAATCGATCATCAATTTCTGGTTCGAAGAGCGCTTCCGCGATCGGGCGCTCTAAACGAGAGAGGTGGTCGGCTGCTAAATTTTCGGCCCCCTTCTTATCCCGGATCTCTAAATCAAATTCTTGTAATAGGAGGATCCATCGAAGAAGGCGGGGCTTAGCATCTATTTTATCTAATAAATATCGTAGGGCGGAGTGGTCGGTAAATACTATAATTTTTGAAAGCGTGACGTAGGGCCTAAACTTATCGATGGAGAAGACGACGGCAAGGAGTTCCTTTTCCGTGGTCGTGTAATTAGCCTGTGCGGCCGTGAGCATGCGGGATGCGTAATAGATAGGATGAAAATATTTATTTATGCGTTGCCCTAATACGGCCCCTACCACTATATCGCTCGCGTCGCACATAATCTCAAACGGAAGGGTCCAATCGGGCGCCGCCAGAATGGGAGAATGGATAAGTTTTTCTTTTATAATTTTAAATGGCTCTACGCACGCGTCATCAAAAATAAATGGAGATTCCTTCTCCAGGAGGTGGGTTAGCGGTTTTGTTATTTTAGAAAATTTTTGAATGAACCGCCTATAAAAACCCGCGTGGCCAAGAAAACTACAAATAGATTTTATATTTGAGGGCGCGAGAAGTTTTTCGATTATTTCGACCTTGGCCTTGTCGACCTCCATCCCTCTTGCGGAAATTTTGTGTCCGAGAACTAAGCCTTCTTGAACCATAAAATTACACTTCTCCCAGTTTAAAACCAGGTTCGTGTCTTCGCATCGTTGGAGGACTCGATCTAAATTTTTTAAACAGTTTTGGAAGGAGCTTCCAAAGACCGAGAAGTCATCCATAAAGACTTCCATAATATCCTCTACGAGCTATCCAAAGAACGCCATCATACATCGTTGGAATGTAGCGGGCGCATTGCAGAGGCCGAACGGCATCCTTCGGTATGCGAAGGTGCCGAAGGGGCACGTAAAGGTTGTTTTCTCCTGGTATTCGGGGGAGATAGGAATTTGTAAAAAACCCGATAGACCATCGAGAAAACAATAATATGGATGACCCGAAAGTCGCTCCAGAATTTGATCGATAAACGGCAACGGAAAGTGGTCTTTTCGGGTGGCATCATTTAATTTTCGGTAATCGATGCACACCCGCCAAACCGTAACAGTATGGGTTGGAATTAATTCATTGTTTTGATTCGCCACTACCGTTAGACCGCCCTTTTTTGGCACGACATGAATGGGACTAAACCACGTGCTGTCGGATATAGGGTAAATAATCCCCGCATCCAGGAGTTTTATTACATCAGCCTTAACGACATCTCGCATATTCGGGTTAAGTCGTCGCTGAGGCTGGATGGTTTTGCGGGAATTATCTTCAAAGAAAATTTTTTGCGTGCAAAAAGAGGGATTTATCCCTCTAATATCTGAAATTTGCCATGCAATTGCATGGCGATGCGTGGACAAAACTTTAACTAATTCGGAGGTTTCTGAATCGGTTAAAGAAGACGAAATAATAACCGGGAGTTTTAAATCCGCGGCGAGAAAAGCGTATTTTAAATGGTCGGGGAGTGGCTTAAGCTCCAAGACCGGGGGTTCTTCGTAAGAAGTTGAAATTTTTAAACGTTTAGAATTAAAAGACTCGAAAGGCGAATCTGGCGGCAATTCGTCCAAAGGGGCGTGGTTTGCCAGATCCGGATCGTCTAATGTTAAAGCGAGTAATTCTGCAAGCGAAGAACACTCATCCTCGAACGCAGATTCTAAGTGAAAGTAGGAATCGTCGTTCGATAAAGAGTTTCGCATCGAAGGATTAATATGAAGGGTAACTTCGTCGTCCCCTACCTGTAGAAGGAGGCGACCGTTACTCACATCAATTAATGCTCGGGAGGTCGCGAGGATAGGGCGACAGAGGATAATTGGTACCTCGTCTACCGGGAAGATAAACTTGTCAACCTTGACCAGAACGTCCTCCACTACCCCGATAGGATATTTTATCGAGCGATCCGCGAGTTGGATGCTCATTTTCGTTGGGGTGGGAACACCCAAATCTAGTTTTTAAAGAGGGAGAAGGGAAAAAAATTAATGCTCGCTCCCAGGTCCGCTAGGGCGTATTTTATTAATAGATTGCCAAAAAGGCACGGGATGGAAAACCTTCCCGGGTCATTTAGTTTTGGCGGCAATTTATTAAGTAGGACCGCCGAGCATTCCGCATTTAATGAAACACGCGAAATACCCTCGAGCTTCTTTTTATTAGAAAGGAGCTCCTTAAGGTATTTCGCATATTTCGGCATCTGAGAGAGGGCCTCGCAGAAGGGGACGTTAATTTGAATTTGTTTTAATATTCGTAAAATTTTTTGATAATGTTCGTCCTCCTTCTCTTTATTAATTTTTGCAGGGTAAGGAATTTGCGGGCTCGAAACGCCCGACGCTAATGTTTTTTCCTTATCTACTAAAATTGAAGACGAGGGTGGAGGGGTCGGAGGCGAAACAGTTACCTGACGCTCAACCCGCAATGGGGAGTCGACCTCCCTGCCGCTGCGAAGGGTAATGGCATGGGCATTTTCACGCGGGTTCTGCTCTGAGTTTCCTGGCAATGCTCCAAGTGGCCGCTCGGAGATCATTTTAGCGAGCTGTCCAACCTGCATTTCTAAATTTTTTAGCGATCCGGTTATATTCCGGATATTTGCCTCGTTGGACGCTATGTATTTTGTAAAAATCTCCTCGAGCGGAGTAGGTTTTGGAGGCGGAGGTGGAAAGCCCTGCTGAAATCCTTGGGGATATCCTTGCGGAAATCCTTGCGGGATCGCAGGTGGAGGGTGTTGCGCGTTGTTAGGATTACACCAGGAGAAGTTCGGGTGGCTCCTCCAACCCGGATTATAGTTATTACTATAAGGGTTGTTATTAGGATTGAAGGGCGCCCGCACTTGATTGCCAACGTACTCCACCGATTCCTCGATATTATTATTATTATTTAGATTATTATTATTATTATGAGTATTAAAATTATTATTAGGATTATTAAAATTATTATTATTATTATTAGGATTATTAGCCCAAGCGGGAGTGGAGGAGGAAACAGTCATCTCCGCCACTTGCTTACTTAGCCGCTCTACCTGCGAGGTTAAGTAAGTAGTGGCTTCCACTTCAAAAAGACCAGCCGATTTATTAGGACGCGACCGTGGCGCGTTCCACTGGTATGCGTTCATGGCCATTTCTTCGATCAGAGTTTGAGCGGACTCCGGGGTTTTGTTGTTTAACGTTCCCTCGGCGGTTGCGTCGATCATCTGTCTCGTTGAGAAATTCAAGCCGTTATAAAATGTTTGTACCTGTAGCCAAGTTGGTAGCGCGTGATGAGGACACCTACGCAAATATTCTTTAAAACGCTCCCAAGTCTCGTAGAGAGACTCAGAATCGAATTGAATGAAGGATGCAATATCGGTGCGTAATTTAGCGGTTTTTGACGGAGGAAAATATTTAGTTAGAAAATTCTCCGTCAATTCGGCTCACGTGGTTATGGACCCTCTCGGAAGAGAAGTCAACCACGATTTAGCCTTTGTCCGCAGGGAAAAGGGAAATAAGCACAAGCGAATGGCGTCATCGCTGACGCCATTAATCTTGAAGGTGTCGCAAATTTCTAAAAAATTTGAAGGGTGTTGGTTTGGGTCCTCATCTGGCAAACCGTCGAACTGAATCGACTGTTGTACCATTTGAATTATGCTGGATTTGATTTCGAAATTATTATTAGCTACCGCGGGGCGGGTGACGCTCGATCCTGTATCCTCTAAATTTGGCCTAGCATAATAGGCCATGGTCCGCTGTGGGGCAGCATTTAGATTAGGATCGCCCATCACGCCTATATGTATATCGCCGACGAATTCTTCGGGATCTATTTGTAGATTTTGATTACGAGATCGGCGGTGCTCGAGAAGCGTGCGCTCGATTTCGGGATCAAAAGATAAAAATGGATTATCCGAAGATTTTCCTCGGGTCATACACTATTCTTTAATTAATAATAATTTTTTTTGGAAGAAAGAGTTTTTTGTTCTTTTTATAGATTTTTTTTGATGTTTTTGTTTTGGAAATATTTTTACAAGGAAGAAAAAGAAGGAAAGAAAGAAAGAGGGGGAAAATATATATTTTTTTAATTTTCTTTTCGTAGGTAGAAAATATCGCTATATATATATATATTTTTTTTTGGGTAATTTTTAAGGTTTTGTTTAGTTTGGTTTTATATGAACATATATATGTATGTTTGTAAATATATATATATGCAAAAGGTTTATAATTGCAAAAGGTTGTAAATTTTGCAAATATGCGTTTATAAGAGGGAAAGTAGAAAAGGAAAAGAGATATATCAATATTTTTTGAAGATTTTGGATTTTCCTTTTTCTTAGATAGGTTTTTTTTTTCTTAATTAATTTTTTGTTGTTGTTTTTAAGATGAAAGTAAAATATATAATTGATAGAGAGGTGAAATATAAGATAAAATTAAAAGCGTTTCCTATTTCAAAATAACGACACAAGTCCCCGGCAACGACGCCAAAAACTTGATACGTTAAAATTTAACTTTTTAGAAAAGCTCTTTCTTTCTTTAGACTTTAACCTTAGGCGGACGTTTTCGAAGAGTCCCGCGAGTAATTCTACTTCGAGGAATTACCCGTTATCCTATCGAAAGATAGAAGTAACGGCCTTTTCCTCTTTCGAAATATCGACGATTACTCTTTGGCCGCGTCGCCAAAAGCTAAGTAGAAAGGGTTTGAAAGGCTTATGTTGAAATGAAAGTTGAAAGCTTTTTGAATATGTTATGTTGTTGCAACAATTTTGTAAATGATAGTTTCCTTTTTTAAAACCACTTTTACCTTGAGCTAGTTGCAACAACCAAAGGTTTGTTGCAACAATTTTCTAAGTGTTTTTAAAAGAGTTTTAATTTGCTTTTGAGAGAAAGCTTTTGGGTTTATATAATTATCCGGACTAAAATCAATAAAGGCAAGTGGACATTATCGATAGTAGTATAGGATATTTCTTTTGAAATATCAAGGTCGTATTTTTTCAAGGTCGTATCGATTATTTCTACTTCTACGGAACGCGCTATTATTTTATCGAAAAGAGATTTGAATTGATTTTTATAGCTTTGTAGAAAAACTAATGACGAAAATTAAGGTTGGCGTGCGTTTAACGATAATTGCGATAAAAAGCGAGAAAGCATGAAAACGTTAATTTAGAAAGTAGTTTTGCTTAGAATTTTTTAGAGTTTTATAAAGCGATAATGATAACTACGGCGATTTTAAGCGATTGAGCGGTTAGCGGAATTAGCAAAAAGCAATTATATTAAAAACAAAAGACACACTAATTGAAAACTTACGCACTCTACGGAATTAAAAGACAGAAATTAAAGGAATGCAGTCTCTACCAAAATGGGTAGAGGGGAAGTAAATGCGTGAGCAAGTTCTACCCAAACGGGTAGACGGGAAATAAATGCGTGAGCAAGTTCTACCCAAATGGGTAGACGGGAAATAAATGCGTGAGCGAGTTCTATCCAAACGGATAGATGGGAAATAAATGCGTGAGCGAGTTCTATCCAAACGGATAGACGAAAAATAAATGATTGAATTGAAAGCTAAATTAAACTAAACTAAAAACAACCTCTTTTCATTTTAATAAAGCTTTTTCACACACACACACTAATAAAAACAATAATTATATATGTATATATGTAATAAACTAACTTAAAAGAAAAAGCTAAAATGTAAAATAAGAAAAAAGAAAAATTAATCTACCCTCATACACTCACACACACTAATATGAAATCAAGTAAAATTAAAAGAAAGATACAAATAAGTAAACTACTCTCATACACACACACACACCCAAATTAAAAAGAAAACTAAGTTAAAAGAAAATAAAATCTATTCTCATACACTCTCACACTCTACATAAAAATAAAGCTAATCTAAAAGCAAAAATAAAGCTAAGTTAAGAACAAAATGAAAGCTAAGTTAAGAACAAAATGAAAATTAACTCATACACTCACACACTCTACATAAAGGAGAAAAAAAAGGAAAAAGAAAGAGAAAAAAAAGGAAAAAGAAAGAGAAAATAAAGAAAAAAAACAAAAACTAATTTACCACACCCACACACACAACAATAAAAAAAAGAACAAGAACAACAACAAGAACACTTATATTGATTGAAATGAATAATCACAAAACTTTTTAAGAAAATCTAAACTTGGGGGATAAAAATGTCTCAAACTAGGGCTTACAAACACTCACAAAAACAAGAGAAAGAAACTTACAAGAACCTCAAAGAACCACTCAAAAACACCTCTCAAATACACTTAGATTCTAAAATATATGAACCCTTTTAATGAGGTGGAGCACCCTTATTTATAGGCAAAAGAGAGAGAGGGGGAGGGTGCTGCAGGCTGGAAGCAGGTGGGGTGCGGTTAGAGGGCTGGAAGCAGCTGGCGGGCTGAGCTGGAGGCAGGGCAGCGGGCAGCAGGGGCAGCTGGCGTGGGGTGCAGATAGTGAGAGCTGGGAGGAAGCTTCTGGCGGGTGTGCTGGCGTCAGGGCAACGGGCAGCAGGGCACGGGCAGCGGGCAGCAGGGCACGGGCGCGGGCAGCAGGGCAGATGGCGGCGCGGGCTGCGGGTAGCGAGATTAATCCAGGCAAAATGTGCGCTGGCCTGGATTCGAACCCAGGGCGGCTGCGTGGTTAACCAAGTCCAGAACCAATGAGCCAAGTGGCTCCATCTACAATGTACAGGGGTATATTAAATATATTATGTTAGCACAGATTTTTTTTATTTTTATTTTAAATTTAATTTTTAATTTACAAAGTTATTTATATGTTTATATTTAATATATATATATATATATACTATTATTATTTACATTTTATATATTATACATATATATTTATACATATACATATATTATACATATATGTATTTTATTATATTTATAATATATTTATTATTCATTATTATTATTATTATGTTATTAATATACTATACTATTATTTTATTATATATATATTCAACCTATTTATCTAACAGGCATATTATTTTTACATCATTTATATATTATTACTATTTTTCATTCATATTTACATATAAATATATGCTTGTTCATTATACTTATTATTTACATACATAACAATATTATTTATATTAATTTTATATATTATATATATATTTATTATATTTATAATAAATTTATTATACAATAATATTTCAAAATTTTATTCTTTTATATATATAATTACTTATTTTTACAAAAGAAAAAAAAGAAGTGGTTATTTCAATGATGTAAATGCAATATGTACAAAATTACCCAAAATTAGGCTAGAAATGATACTAAAAATATGCATAATTTGTTATTCATCAGAAAACTAAAATATCCTAATTATTACAAGCATGCCAAAAAGATCAACTGTAAGTTGATTTAAAATAGTAACTAGAAATAAAACAAATGGGTTCGAAGACCCAGCAGCAGTAGTAGTCATGAGGATTAGAACTTTTCCATCTCCAAGTTTCATCTTTGTTCATCTTCTTCATCTCCTCCAATCGTCTGTCGTGAATGAAGTACTGTTTACCACCCTGCACCCAATCTCTCAAGGAAAAAGCAGGCAATGATGATGAAGTGGAATAGGCGATGGTTTTCATCATTGCCAACTGCTTTCCCTGCCAAGACTGCATCTCAAAATGACCCAAAAATGGGTCCACGAACTCATAGACTTGCTGGGGAGTAAACAAAATATTAGCAGCATTAACAGGAGGTGAAGCAGGAAGGATGAACATATCAATATTTTCATTAAAAAAGGATGATTAGGAAATAAAATGGATGAAGAACTAGAAAAATCAAGCACATGAGAAGTGATCCCGGTTTCACTCCTGGCAGATTCCACAAAAGACTCAATGCCGGTTGCAATAGAATCACTGCAGGCATAATATAAGCAGCTAAAAACTTCGATGATGAGTTGGACCTTCTCCTCCGGTGATGAGGTAGAAACCTCATCACTAAGGAAAATGTCCTCCTTAGTGCAACTCAGCATAGCTTCAGGCTCCATAGGCTTATCCTGCACATCTAAGAACTCGGCAATAATAGCAGAAGATACATGCATACTGATACAAGAAAATATCTGAGTAGAAATAGAACTCAAGATAGAGTCCGATAGGAGTGAAGAAATATCCTCAAATACAGAATCCACAGGAAAGGATGGCACAATGGAGGAAGAAAACTCCATAATGTCGGCGTAGTGATCAAGAGCGACGCTGATCGACGAATTCGTTTTGCTCCCAAGATGACCCGGGGGCCTAACGTATGTGTCATCAACGATGGAAGGAGAGGTGGCATAGGAAGGCAGTGGAATGGAGATAAGTGTTGGATTATCATCCTCTCCCAATTGCAATTTCCATTGCTCACAGTCTTTCAGCGCGTGATCAATACTCTGACAACACAAGCAGCGCTTCCTGGTAGGTTTTGACTGTGGAAAAGCCAAACCACCAGGTGAAGGCGATGCTCGCAATGGGGACGCAGACTTATAATACGTAAGTTCATTGTATGAAGTTCTAGATTCTCCATACGATGAACTACACGGATTATAATTATGGCTTCCTAAATAGCACTCATCACTAGAGTGATTAGACACTCTACACCACCTACATTGTTGATAAGCATACATATTGGTGTAAAGAAGTATTAACAACTAATATAAATAGAAATTGATCTCAATATGCACGTAATAAAGTTTAAAACGGCGGAAACCTGATTTTTGAAATACTTAAAAACAGATAAACAGAGAATTTACAAACATTAAATTAAAACACATGCGATATACAAATGGAAAATAACTTCTATCTCACAGCTCTCCCTCTCCAGAAAACTCACTCGTCTGTGTTCCCCGGCAACGGCGCCAAAAACTTGATGCGCGTTCGGCAAGTGCACCGGTCGCTGTCAAGTAATAATTATGGGAATAGTTTCCCCGGATGTCGATCTCTTGAGGTGTTGAAACCGATTTCTCGGTCTCTTGTGAAGCTCGGGGCCCTCAATGAACCCTCAATGAATTGAGGGGCAGCTAGCCCTTACCGGTCCCTCAGAAGAGATAGGCAGATGACTCGGACAAAGAAAGGAGACCCTAGTCTTAGCGAGGAGGTCCCTCCACTAACCCGGAAGATCGTTGAGCGCTTCCCCTCCCAAGCCAAAGCTAAGACTCGGGCACCTTGGAGAGCTAGAGAGCTCAAACCAAAGCGACCTATGGAGAGAAGGAGGCTCAAAAATCCTGAACCGGTCCTCTTTCCAAGGTGCCCATTAAGGTCTATTTATAGATTTTGGTTTTGCGGTCTGCAGATAACAGGATTCCGCCTTCAGATTTGACTATCTGCACCCCAGGTGGGTCTGCTAATAGCCAAGTTCCGCTGTTTAGAGAGGCTAAGAGCAGACCACCGAGGGTAAAATGGTAAGTTGATCCTAATGATATATGGGTAAGGGGTTGCGAGAGCCCTACTGTTGGGGTTCTCGCCGGCCTTCTCGCAGATCCTGCCCGCGGAAGGAGCTCTCGCGAATACTGCCCGCGGCATCTCCTTCGGAGGGTCGTTTTGCGAGAACCCTGCTGAAGGAGCTCTCGCGAGGACGAGGGTCTGCTGACGAGGTTCTCGCGAGGACCACGTTGGTTGGCCCACTTTGGTGGTCTGCCGAGGTCTCATTGGCTGGGGGTCGATCTTGGCGAGGCCCAGATCTCGTCACTTCCGTCTCGCTCGATTTCCCTGCCTGGCGAATATCAGGGTTGTACACAATCCCCGCTCTTCGCGAAAACTAATGTCCTCGCGAAGAATCGTCCAACCCCTGATATTCGACCGCCCCCAGATGACCTGTCAGGAATCTTTGGTGGGACCCACCATGCAGGTTATAAATATCATCCCGAACCCCCATTGGTGTGCGTCGCTTCTTTTCCTTCCTTTCTTGTTCTAGCTGCCGGGAGATGCCGATTTCCGAAGAAGCAGAGGCTCGCCTGAGGGCGATGAGAGCCGGCGGGCTACCTTCCACGACCAAGGTACCCGCCTGGATGAGCCGGACGCCTCCCGCCCAGTGGCCAAAAGTCAAGAAGGCGAAGGCGGTTCGCCTCTCTGGAGACGACTCCGTGACGCTGGACTCCTCCCCGGACGATCGCCGCCCCGAGAAGGTATGAGTTATTCGAATTCACGTCAATAAATTGCTCTTCATTCATTTCCGCTCGCAGGATACTTTGCCGAGCGAGATCGTTGAGGAACGTGCTGAGGGGTCTCGGAAAAGCCAGCAGGTGGACACGAACCTCGCTGGGAAAGACACCACCGGTACGATTTGGATCTCGCATATCGTAATATTTATGTCAACCATATATGATCTCCGTTACCCTTTTCTTACAGTCTCGCCCGTGAAGTCCCCGATCCGCCCGTCGTCGCGGCATCCATCTCCGCCCCCTCCAGGTAGAATCGTTGATAAGCCCGGGTTCCAGCTCCTGACGAGCGAGGAGACCGGTGGCTCCGCCTCGCCGAAGATTCCCCCGACCAATAGCACGGTTTATCCCGCTGGCCTGGGCAAATCTCTTTAACCCCATTATGGAAACGTGTTTCAGGGCCGTCCTTCGGGTTCTCGCCCCCCTCTCGGTAAGCGTTATGGCCTCGCCGAAACCCTGCGTGACCTCGCGCTCATTATCTGACCTTGTGAGATCTTGCAGATACTGCCGAAATCCGCCTACCGATTCTGAACTGGGCGACGACGAAATGTCCCCCCTTCCTGATCAGGTGGAGGAATTCTTAGGGGATCCGCGAGATCCCGAGATGATGAAACAGCGGGCCGCGGAGCTCTTGCGAAAGCATGGGCGAATGCTGATGGACCTCAACATGCAGGCGAGACGGGACAGGGAAGCTGCCGAGGATAGACACGCGGTCCTGATGGAAGAATGTGCAAGGCTCCGGCAAGCGAGACAGCGCGATCAAGATGAGAACGCCACGATGCCGGAGGTGCACATAGCGAGGATGAGAGACTACGCCTACCTCACGGACCGGGAGGGTCGTTTGGCGGAAGAGTACTATAATTCTAGGGTACCGCCGAGGTCCGGGTCGCGGGGTGGCGGCCGGTGGAAATGGCTACCCCATGATTCTCGCTAACTGCTTTGTTGTGCTCTTATTATTATTAATGGGTGTCGATGTTTTAGACAATCTTGCCATGGCTCGCAACTCGCATATTTGCCACTTATATGTTGGCTTTATTTCTTCTGACTATAAGTATTACTAGCTTTTTATTATTTCTCGCTCGGTGCTAGCAAGTCTACTTCATTTTCATATTATATTTTGCTCGCGCGGACCCCCTGCTCTCGCCAAATATATCTCTCGAAAGTGTCGTTTGTACTAACCCCGCAGTTTCTTCTCGCCCGCGGACATGATGTGATGTTTTTGTTGATACTCGTGCTCGCTGACGCTTGGAATTCTTCCCGCCTTTTTGTTTTAGCTATAAATAGGCGGTCTTTACTGAGCCGACCACCGCATTTATTCTCGATCTTCTTCTTCTTCTGCTGCAGAGCTCTCGCTCTTTATCGTTCTCGCATTCTTCCCCTTCTCGCAGATCTTCCAGATGGGCGGCGACGCGGAGTCAGAGGGCCTTTGCCGAGCATGGCTTTTTAATTGCAACTTGACCGATGAGGAGTACTTCAGCGCGGTCGCTGATTACGTCACCCCCCCCATTTGAGGCACGCCGCCCTAGCGAGGACGACGTGATCAACGACCCGTTGGTCGACGAGTTGGCCATCCCCATCGCCCACTTTGCGGTTGGCTTGCGCCTTCCCTTGTGGCCAGAAGTTCGCCAGGTAACAATCGTTCTCGCTTACTTCCTATTTAATTTGCCACTCGAGTCTCGCTCGCCACGCAGTTTAATCCCGTTTTCTCTGCCTGTTAGGTGCTCAAGCATTATGGCGTGGTTCCCGGCCAGCTCACACCCAATGCCATGGCGGTGGTCACCGCCTTCGCCTGCTACCTTCGCGAGGAGCGAATCGAGTTCAACCTCCCTGTCTTCCGGAGGCTGTTCTCCTTCTGCGCCTACAAAGACCGGACAGCCTATTTCGTGGGCACTGGCCCGAAAGTGGTTGAGACCGTCAACAAGGCCCACTTCTGGGCCCAAAAGTTTGTCGTCGTCAAGGGGAACTTCGGCAACATTCCCCTCTCGCCGATCCAACATAGCGAGACCACCTACCGGCCCACCACCCTCGGCGGCCATGACGCCCTCCTCCATTAGTTCTTCTGCAAGAAGAACTTCGAAGTCGTCTACCTCCGCCGTAACCTAGATTCGCTGCTTCCGGTCCTCGCCGGAGAAGGTAAAGATCTCTGCCTAACATATTTGTCTCAATTCGCAAGCCTATCATACTTATCTATATGACTTTTTTGTTTTTTAGGCGAGCGAGATCTTCCCCTCCATCCCCCTTACGCGAGCAATCGGAAGACCGATGCCACAATGGCTCTCGCTACCATGGGGGCGGAAGCCTGCCGAGGAGACGTCACCCCGGCCGAGCCTTCCTCCCGCAAGAGATCGGGAGCTTCCAGCAGTCATGGTGCCGTTCCGAAGTCTCCGCCAAAAAAGAAAAGCAAGAAAAGCGCGGCCTCGCTCGCTTTGTCAAAAGGCAAGGAACCTCGCTAGGCTGCCTTCGACGAGTTTGACCTTACCGGCCTTTCGGCGGGCGAGGACAAAGATCCAGACCAGGAGGCGGTCAGGGCCTCGGTCCTCCCCATCCCGGTGAACCATTATAACTTCGGGCTCGGCCAGAGGCGTCGGGACGAGACTGGCGAGCCCCTTGTCACCTGGAAGCCAGAGACAAACAGGGTGGACATCTCTTCTATCCTCCCCTCCTGGGTGGAGAAGGAGACCGTCAGTGGTCACGCTTTCGACTTTTCGTTCGCGCTTTATGGTCGTGAGGATGCAGGGTCTTACAAGGATGAGACCGCGAGGACCCTTGCTTATGAGAGCGCGAGGTCCCAGCTGCGTTCTGCCGAGCTCGCCCATATGACGGGGAGGCGTTGCTTACAGCTGGAGCTTCAGAATGTGGAGCACGCGAGGGCCTACCAGGGAGTCCTCTCCGAGAGCACGCAGCTGAAAGAGAAGCTGCTCGCCGCGGAGGCAAGGGTGGTGAGTCATCTAGACTTCCAACTTCCTCTTTTCCCCCAACCCCTTCATCTCTCTAACCTGACTTGCTCGCAGGATGTCGAGGTCGCCGGGAGGGCCAACGCTCGCATCAAGGACTTGGAGAGCGAGGTGACCGGGCTGAAGGCCCTAAATAGCGACCTCACTCGCGCCGTGGTTCCCCCTTCGCCTCGCCGTTTAAAAGAAGACCGGCGGGCGCGAGACGAAGAAATTCGGGTGGGATCGATAGAGTCGGCTCGCTACATTTTCTCGGTGGCGAAGGCGATCGGCCTTTTGGCGGATAATGCGGCTGACATGACTCTGGAAGACATTGTTCCAGAGCTCTTCCTCCCTCTCCCGCCAGTGAAGGACAGTGATGACGAAGACGGATCTGCGGGCGATTCCTGAAGCTCGCCGCCCTTCCCCCTTTTGTGTTGTAATATGTTATAATTTTTGATCGGCGAGATCGCCAAAGATTGTAACTGAATTATGAAATATAGAATGCAGATTTTGTTTTGTTCACTGCGCTCTCCTTTTCTCGTTTTGTTATTTTCACTTGTCGATCGTCTCGCCCTTGCTCATCTCGTGATTCGCTTTCGCGGAGGTCATTCTCGCGCCGCACGTTATTGGATAGGTGCGCGCAGGATGCTTCGGCTGCTCGGGTCTTTCGCCGTTTGCCTTAGGCTTGTTACGCCTTTAGCTATGCGTATTTTCTTTAGGTTTCGTAGGGTATTTTTCCTCTTGGCGAGAGCTCGCCTCTTACCCAGTGCAGGCAACCTTTCTGCCGAGGACTGGATATTTGGGATCGTATGAGGTCGATCCTCGCCACTTGTGTAGTGTCGCACGCGACCTCGCTTAGCCGAGCGAGAAGGAGTTTGTCAGCATAAGACTTGTCATCCTACCATTTTCTCCAGAGACCGTCCTGAACCCCCCGTCTAGTGAGAGCCCGGGAGCGGAATCGATCTGGGGCATTCCAGCACCAATACTTGTCACCTTGCCAGCCTCTCCAGAGATCAACCTGATCCCCCCGTCTAGTGAGAGCCCGGGAGCGGAATCGATCTGGGGCATTCTAGCACCAATACTTGTCACCTTGTCAGCCTCTCCAGAGATCAACCTGAACCCCCCGTCTAGTGAGAGCCTGGGAGCGGAATCGATCTGGGGCATTCCAGCACCAATACTTGTCACCTTGCCAGCCTCTCCAGAGATCAACCTGAACCCCCCGTCTAATGAGAGCCCGGGAGCGGAATCGATCTGGGGCATTCCAGCACGAATACTTGTCACCTTGCCAGCCTCTCCAGAGATCAACCTGAACCCCCCGTCTAGTGAGAGCCCGGGAGCGGAATCGATCTGGGGCATTCCAGCACCAATACTTGTCACCTTGCCAACCTCTCCAGAGATCAACCTGAACCCCCCGTCTAGTGAGAGCCCGGGAGCGGAATCGATCTGGGGCATTCCAGCACCAATACTTGTCACCTTGCCAGCCTCTCCAGAGATCAACCTGAACCCCCCGTCTAGTGAGAGCCCGGGAGCGGAATCGATCTGGGGCATTCCAGCACCAATACTTGTCACCTTGTCAGCCTCTCCAGAGATCAACCTGAACCCCCCATCTAGTGAGAGCCCGGGAGCGGAATCGATCTGGGGCATTCCAGCACTAATACTTGTCACCTTGCCAGCCTCTCCAGAGATCAACCTGAACCCCCCGTCTAGTGAGAGCCCGAGAGCGGAATCGATCTAGGGCATTCCAGCACTAATACTTGTCACCTCGGCACAGCAGCAGTTAAAAGCGTAACTAATAAAAGTAAGACATTGATTAAACAACATAATAAAGCTTTCAAGGGTAGAATCGTTTCAAATCATCCCCACTCCGAGCTCGGTCGAGAGGTACCCCTTCCACATCCTGGAGATGATACCCCCCCCCCCCCCCCTCTTGAGCACCTCGCTTACGATATATGGGCCCTCCCAGTTGGGGTTAAGCTTACCCACCGCGGCCCCTCTGCCAGCCGCATCGACCTTCTTCAGGACTAGGTCCCCTTTCTGGAAGTGCTTGATCCGGATGTGTTTGCAAAATATCGAGCCATCCGCCGTTTGACCTCTTCCTGTCTGATGGTAGCCAAGTCTCGGAGTTCTTCCACCAAGTCCAAGGACAGCCTCTGCTCTGCATTGTTACCTTCCAGCCATTCTTCATCCCCCTCGCTCGCGGCGATCACCCGGTGGGTCTTCACCTCAAACTCTATGGGGAGAACGGCCTCGGACCCGTGAGTGAGCTTGAATGGAGTCTCCCCGGTGGCGGTATTCGGAGTAGTCCGCATGGCCCAGAGGACGGAGGGTAGTTGTTCCACCCAACTTCCTCGTAGGTTTTCCACTTTCTTTTTTAGCAGGTTGACGATTATCTTGTTCGCCGCCTCCACTTTCCCATTGCTCCTCGGGTGGTGGACCGAAGCGAACCTGAGGTCGATGCCGAGCTGAGTGCAAAAGCCGACAAACTCTTCACTCGCAAACTGCGGCCCATTGTCCGTCACTATAGCTAGAGGGAGTCCATGCCTGCAAATTATTTCTCCCCACACAAAATTCCTTACAACCTGAGAGGTCATCTTATCAAGTGCTTTCACCTCTACCCACTTGGAGAAGTAGTCGATCATGACCAGCAGGAACTTCCTCTGGCCGCTGGCTTGGGGAAAGGGGCCGACCAGGTCCAACCCCCATATGGCGAAGGGCCAGGGGGCCGTGATGGTCCGGAGCCTTTGAGCGGGGAGGAGTTGGAGCGGAGCGTAGAGTTGGCACTTCTGACACTTTCTTGCGAA
The DNA here is from genome assembly GCA_033032865.1 of Dactylorhiza incarnata. Taxonomy (NCBI): domain Eukaryota; kingdom Viridiplantae; phylum Streptophyta; class Magnoliopsida; order Asparagales; family Orchidaceae; genus Dactylorhiza; species Dactylorhiza incarnata. Next base: position 3,901,037 of record JAWHQI010000238.1, on the reverse strand, counting down.
CTCTGCCGCACCCTTGCTGAGAGTGGGCCAGAAGTAGCCTTGCCTCAACACCCTCCCTTCCAGGGTCCGACTCCCGGAGTGACTGCCGCACTCCCGGAGTGGATTTCTTCCAGCACTTTCGGGACCTCCTCCTCGGAGACACAACGGGCCAGGAGTCCCGAGAGAGTCTTTCTATATAGCCCCCCTGCATGCAAAGAGTAATAGGCGGACTTATACCTGAAGCGTCTCTTGTCCACATCTTCTCCAGGGAACTGCCCGGAGGATAGGAAGGTGATGAACGGATCCATCCATGAGGCTTGTTGATCCACTTCCATCAATTCTCCTTCCTCGATGGAGGGCCGGAAGAGTTCCGAAGTTGTCCCCCCCGCTCGGGGACCGAACTTGGCTAGGAAGTCCGCCTGGGTGCTCTCCTCCCTCGGCACGTGCTTGATCGAGAAGGTGTGGAACTGCCCGATGACCCCCTTAACCTTTTCCAGGTATAGTAGGAGGGTTGGATCCTTTGCTTCAAACTCTCCTTTGATCTGGCATGCTACCACCATGGAGTCCGTGAAGACTTCCACGTCCTGCACACCCAGTTCCCGGGCTAGCCGAAGGCCCGCTATCACTGCTTCGTACTCAGCCTGGTTGTTGGTGATTGGGAAATGGATGTTTAAGGCTTGTTCAATCCGAGTCCCCTGAGGACTCACCAGGACTATTCCCCCTCCATAGGAGTATTTTCCCGACGCTCCATCCACCAACATCTTCCATGCTTCTGGGGGAGGTGGCTCATGCTCCCCCACTTCGGCCGCGTAGTCGGCCATGAAGTCTGCCACCGCTTGAGCCCGGATGGATGTCCTGGGTGCGAACGTGATGTTGAATTCGCTTAACTCCACGGACCACTTCGCCAACCTTCCTGAGTGCTCCACCCCTTCCATGATTTTGCGGAGCGGATGGTCCGTCACTACTTTGATTGAATGGGCTTGAAAGTAAGGCCGGAGCCTCTGGGCCGACACCACCAATGCGAAGGCTAACTTTTCTAGGATCGGGTACCGGAGTTCCGCCTTCTTCAGCAGTCGGCTGACGTAGTAGATTGGGAACTGTTTCTTCCCCTCCTCCCGGATCAGCACGGAACTTACTGCTTCGGATCCTACCCCTAGGTATAGGGACAGGTCTTCCCCTGGCTTCGGTCCCTGGAGCAGAGGGGTTTGAGTGAGCTGTTCTTTCAGAGCCTGGAAGGCCTTCTCGCATTCTGGGGTCCATTCAAACTTCTTGTTTCCCCGCAGTACTTTGAAAAAAGGTGCACATTTTTCTCCCGCCTTGGAGAGGAATCTGCTGAGCCCAGCCAATTTCCCCGTAAGGCTCTGAACCTCCTTTGGATTTCTCGGCGACTCCAACTCCATCACCGCTTTAACTTTGTCCGGGTTGGGCTCCACTCCTGTGGGGGTGAGCAAATGGCCCAGGAACTTCCCCCGGCTCGCCCCGAAGACACACTTCAAGGGATTGAGCTTCATCTTGTACCGCCGCAGGGTCCCAAATGTCTCTTCGAGGTCTCGGAGGTGGGTCTCGAGGTCTCGGCTCTTAACCATGAGGTCGTCGACATAGACTTCTAAATTTCTTCCTTTCTGTTCGCGGAAGACCCTATCCATCATTCTTTGGTACGTAGCCCCTGCGTTCTTGAGCCCGAAGGGCATCATCTTATAGCAATAACACCCATCCCCCGTGATGAAGGAAACATCCTTGATGTCCGGGGGATGCATGCGGATTTGATGGTAACCTGAAAATGCATCTAAGAAAGACATTACAGAAAAACTAACGGCTGAATCAACCAGCGCGTCGATTCTGGGGAGGGGGTAGCAATCTTTCGGACATGATTTATTAAGAAGCGAAAAGTCGATACACATACGCCACTTACCTCCTCCCTTCTTTACCATAACGACGTTGGAGACCCAGCCTGGATACTGGATCTCCGATACAAACCCGGCCTGCAGGAGTTTGCCCACCTCCTCGCGGATGGGCCCTTCAAGCTTGTCCGTGATGGCCCTCCTCTTCTGACGGATGGGGCAGGCACCGGGGTCGAGGTTGAGGCGATGGCACGCCACATCCGCGTCGATCCCGGGCATTTCCGCGGCGCTCCAAGCGAAGACGTCCACGTTCTTTTGTACGCAAGCCAGAATCTCCGCTTGATCTCCTGGGCTGAGTTCTCCGCTGACCCGGACTTTTTCCACCACCCCCAGCCGGGTGGTGACCTCGAGCTCCATGACCTCGTCCACAGCCTCCAACCGGGACTGCTCTCCCCAAGCCCTTTCCTCTTCGGCACAAGCGGGAGCTTGGGTCTCTTCCTCGACTTCCTTCCCTACCATCATCAGCTCTTCCGCCCTTTCCTCCTGGGCCTCCCCCTCTTCTTCCTTTCCTTCCGCTCGGGGTACCTCAGCTACCCCTTCCTGGGCATGAACTTCATCTCCCTCCTTCTCTTCGGCTACCTCTAAACCTCCGGCTTCGTCTGCCTCCTCCATCATCTTATCCTACTCCTCAGCTTCTCCTATCCAGGAGATGGTGTTGACAGCCGTCACGTAGCACTGTCTTGCCACCTTGGGATCCCCCCTGATCCGCACCTGGACCCCTCCGTCGTTGAACTTGAGGCACTGATGAAAAGTGGAAGGGACGCAGCGGAACGCGCTGATGAGTGGCCGTCCGAAGATGGCGCTATAACTGCTCGGGGCGTCCACTATGACAAAATGATAGTTCCGGGACTGCCCACCCAGGGTCACATGAAGCCCTACTCCTCCTTCTACTTCCTTCCTCTCCCCCGAAAATCCGAACAGAGGGCCATCTGAGGCCAACACCCTTCTGGGTTCCACCTCCATCTTGTCGAATGCCTTCTTGAAGATGACATTGACCGAGCTCCCGTTGTCCACTAGGATTCGGGAGACGGTGAAATTCTCGATCGCCGTCTGGATGACCAGCACGTCGCAGAACGGGTCCTCGTAGCTCGGCATGTCCTTCTGGGTGAAAATAATTTTTTCGGCCGGGGGTGGAGCGGTGGATGTTGACGCTACGCTCCGGCGGTAGATGGTATGGAGACTAGCCTTGCGGGTTGCCTCCACCCCTACCCCCCCCATGGATCACTCTGATCCCTCCTCTATTCCCCAGATCTGCTCTATCCTCACACCTTTCCTCCTCCTCCTCTCGAGGTTCCACCTCTACGATCCTTAATGGCTGTTGCTGTGGTGGCGCGGGCGCTCTGCCCCTTTTCACCTCCAGGAACTTCGGACAGGTGTCCGTTGAGTGGCCTTCCGCATCGTGGAAGATGCAATATGGCACCGCCACTTCCCTTGCCTCGGTCTCCGCCACCCTATTCCTTCTTCTCCTAGTGGCCGCCGTTTCCGCTTCTCCTCCCCTTCCCCTTCCTCTTCCTCGGCCAATTGCCATGGCTTGTTGAGGCGGGGGAGGTAACTGCATCGGGCCCTGCCTCCACCCCAACTGGGGGGGTCTCCATTGTCCTTCGAAACGGTTACCCCTTCCTGGGCCATAACCCCTTCCCTGCCCCTGCATTCCTCCACCTTGCGGCCTCCATCCTCCCTCCGGGGCCCGGGGCTCTTCCCTTCTTCTGACCTCTTGCTGCCTCGTCTCAGGCTCACTGAGCTTTGCTAGCCTCTTGGTGAGCTCTGGGTTGGACTCTTCGCTTGCTACTTCCTCTGCCACCCTCTCCATCAGCTCCTCATAAGAGACGGGGGCCTTCCTCTTCAACGCCATCTTGAAGAAACTTTCCTTCAACCCGACCGTGAAGGCGAGTTGAAGTGCAAACCCAGGCACCTCCTGAGTGAGCTGCACTTCCTCCTGGTACCGATCCGCATACTGAGCCAACGTCTCCCTGGACTCCTGCTTCACCGCGAAGAGGGAATCAGCGTCCTTCTTCCTCCTTTTTGAAGTTGAAAATCTCAACAAAAAACTTCGGCGCAGGTCCTCGAACGCGTAGATAGAGCCTGTCGGGAGTGAATGAAACCAGTCCCTGGCCTTCTCTTTGAGAGTGACGGTGAAGAGCCGACACTTGAAGGCATCGGACATCGGCTTGATGGAGATCGAGTCCTCGAAAGACTGCAGATGCTGAACTGGGTCATCTCTTCCGTTGTAGTACACTCTATCCCATTCTCCGAATCCCGCTGGAACGGGCGCAGACAACACCAACTCGCAGAAGGGACTTCCCCCTCCTGCCATCTTTTCTCGCTCGGCTCGCGGACCTAGCTCGCTCGCCAAGCTTGGGATCGCACTCGCGAGGGCGACGCTCGCCGGAACCACCCCGACTGTCACCGCATCCTCCTGGCGCACGCTCGCCTGCGCCGCGCTCGCTGGAGCAGAGCTTGTCGGCACCGAACTCGCCAGCACGGAGCTCGCCAACACCGGGCTCGCCGGACTGGCGAACAGCACTCGCCCTTCCCTGCCATGTCCTGGTTCAACGACAACTTCTTTTCCAGCCCTTCCTCCTGGTGCCCTCTCGCCGACTGCTGTTGGGGGGGTGGTCGCCTGAGGTGCCGGGGTCGCAAACTCACTTCGCAGAGCCGTGACCGTGAACCCCAAGGTGTCGAGCACCTCCTTTCGGAAATCCGCGAACATCCTAGCCATTGCCTCCTGAGGGGTCTCGCCGAGCTCCTCGCCCTGCTCTTCATCTCCCGCCATAACTCTTCTCTGGGACTTTCTTGAACCAGCCACGCTCCACGCTCACCGCACCAAAATATTGAAACCGATTTCTCGGTCTCTTGTGAAGCTCGGGGCCCTCAATGAATTGAGGGGCAGCTAGCCCTTACCGGTCCCTCGGAAGAGATAGGCAGATGACTCGGACAAAGAAAGGAGACCCTAGTCTTAGCGAGGAGGTCCCTCCACTAACCCGGAAGATCGTTGAGCGCTTCCCCTCCCAAGCCAAAGCTAAGACTCGGGCACCTTGGAGAGCTAGAGAGCTCAAACCAAAGCGACCTATGGAGAGAAGGAGGCTCAAAAATCCTGAACCGGTCCTCTTTCCAAGGTGCCCATTAAGGTCTATTTATAGATTTTGGTTTTGCGGTCTGCAGATAACAGGATTCCGCCTTCAGATTTGACTATCTGCACCCCAGGTGGGTCTGCTAACAGCCAAGTTCCGCTGTTTAGAGAGGCTAAGAGCAGACCACCGAGGGTAAAATGGTAAGTTGATCCTAATGATAAATGGGTAAGGGGTTGTGAGAGCCCTACTGTTGGGGTTCTCGCCGGCCTTCTCGCAGATCCTCCCGGGAAGGAGCTCTCGCGAATACTGCCCGCGGCATCTCCTTCGGAGGGTCGTTTTGCGAGAACCCTGCTGAAGGAGCTCTCGCGAGGACGAGGGTCTGCTGACGAGGTTCTCGCGAGGACCACGTTGGTTGGCCCACTTTGGTGGTCTGCCGAGGTCTCATTGGCTGGGGGTCGATCTTGGCGAGGCCCAGATCTCGTCACTCCCGTCTCGCTCGATTTCCCTGCCTGGCGAATATCGGGGTTGTAAATGAGGAATGCAGGATGTGGTGAATGACTTGCATTGTGAGCCAATTGTTACACGAGCAAAGAAAGTAAGAATAAAGGGGTGTTGTGATTGGTGACCTAAGCTATCGCAGAAATAAGAGAAATGCGGGTCGAAAGCACCGCTTCGCAAAGTGGGTGTGAGTGCAGCGGTCGCGATGCCGCGCTTTTGTAAGCGGGTGAAATGGTCACAGAGCGGGGTTTTGCGAGGGTCGTATTCACCTCTTCGCCAACATCACCACTAGCAATTGCTAGATGGCTTCACACGCAAACAACTCAGAATGTCACAACGAAAAGCAAAGCGATTCTCACAACCATAGCATCATTGCACATGAACATCACACAAAGGATCTATAACAATAGACTAGCAAGAGTTCATTACAATAACACTAAAATAAGCACAAGCTCAAGGTTTAGAAAGGACCCAACAGAAGATGTCACCGTATCCTGGGTTCTCGGCCGGAATGAGAGGTTGTCGGTCTCTCTCCGGGCTTGGCCCTCAGATGGTGTGCAGACTCGAAGGAGGCTGTCACTTCTCCAGCGATCTTTAGCGCTTCTATGGCCTCCAAGACGAAGAATGCTTGAACTCGTGGTGGAGAAAGCTTGAGAATGAACCCGGATGGAAGTATGGTGGAGGAGATCACCGAATGTGGTCTCATATGGTGGAAGGGTGAAAATGGCGGGCATCCCGGGCTTTTCCCGCGAGAGGGATCGTCCTCCCCAGAATCCTCCAAATGCTGCAGATTTCCTGCCTTAAATACTGAACAGGCGGAATTTTAGTCACGCACGGGCGAACGCACGGTCGTGCGTTACCCGTGCATTATTAAATGATTAAACTTGACTTGAAGAAGAAGTAGAAGCGCCCATGCGTCTTACTCACGCACGGGCAAATCCGCCCATGCGTAAGAACGCACAAACAAACTCAGAATAGCTAAAATCAAGAAGAAATAGGCGATCGTGCGTTTTACTCACGCACGGGCAAACCGTCTGTGCGATAAAATGCACGGCCAAAGTCAGATCACCGAATTCCTTTCCAGATGAGAGCGCACGATCGCATCCGACCGTGTGTCAAGAAAATGCACGACCGTGCGTTATACACAGTCATGATTTCTGGAGAATGGGGTGATTCAACCACCTGCAAGCAAAACAAATCAGCTGGGAATCCACCTCCAGCACCAATCAAACACAGAAAAGGGATTGTGGAGCACCATGTGTTTACCCCCAATGACAAGGAGCGCAAATGCACACCAAAACGGGCCTAAGAGTGCACTTAGCATGGAATAACGAATATGAATGAAAACATGCCTAAAGTGTAGTGCAAAGACTCGATAATCGGCCTAGATGAACCCATAAATATGTATATAAATGGGAATCTTGATGCGCGTTCGGCAAGTGCACCGGTCGCTGTCAAGTAATAATTATGGGAATAGTTTCCCCGAATGTCGATCTCTTGAGGAATGCAGGATGTGGTGAATGACTTGCGTTGTGAGCCAATTGTTACACGAGCGAAGAAAGTAAGAACAAAGGGGTGTTGTGATTGGTGACCTAAGCTATCGCAGAAATAAGAGAAATGCGGGTCGAAAGCACCGCTTCGCAAAGTGGGGGTGAGTGCAGCGGACGCGATGTCGCGCTTCGGTAAGCGGGTGAAATGGTGACAGAGCGGGGTTTTGCGAGGGTCGTATTCAACTCTTCGCCAACATCACCACTAGCAATTGATAGATGGCTTCACACACAAACAACTCAGAATATCACAACGAAAGGCAAAGCGATTCTCACAACCATAGCATCATTGCACATGAACATCACACAAAGGATCTATAACAATAGACTAGCAAGAGTTCATTACAACAACACTAAAATAAGCACAAGCTCAAGGTTTAGAAAGGACCCAACAGAAGATGTCACCGTATCCTGGGTTCTCGGCCGGAATGAGAGGTTGTCGGTCTCTCTCCGGGCTCGGCCCTCAGATGGTGTGCGTACTCGAAGGAGGCTGTCACTTCTCCAGCGATCTATAGCGTTTCTATGGCCTCCAAGATGAAGAATGCTTGAACTCGTGGTGGAGAAAGCTTGAGAACAATCCCGGATGGAAGCATGGTGGAGGAGATCACCGGATGTGGTCTCCTATGGTGGAAGGGTGAAAATGGCGGGCTTCCCTGGCTTTTCCTGCGAGAGGGATCGTTCTCCCCAGAATCCTCCTAATACTGCAGATTTCCTGCTTTAAATACTGAACAGGCGGAATTTTAGTCACGCACGGGCGAACGCACGGTCGTGCGTTGCCCTTGCGTTATTAAACGATTAAACTTGACTTGAAGAATAAGCAGAACTGCCCATCTGTCTTACTCACGCACGGGCAAATCTGCTCGTGCGTAAGAATGCACGGACAAACTCAGAATAGCTAAAATCAAGAAGAAACAGGCGATCGTGCGTTTTACTCACGCACGGGCAAACCGTCCATGCGATAAAACGCACAACCAAAGTCAGATCACCGGATTCCTTCCCAGATGAGAGCGCACGATCACATCCGACCGTGCGTCAAGAAAACGCACGACCGTGCGTTATACATAGTCATGATTTCTGGAGAACGGGGTGATTCAACCACCTGCAAGCAAAGCAAACCAGCTGGGAATCAACCTCCATCACCAATCAATCACAGAAAAGGGATTGGGGAGCACCATGTGCTTACCCCCAATGACAAAGAGCGCAAATGCACACCAAAACGGGCCTAAGAGTGCACTTAGCATGGAATAACGAATATGAATGAAAACATGCCTAAAGTGTAGTGCATAGACTAGATAATCGGCCCAGATGAACCCATAAATGTGTATATAAATGGGACTCATCACACCCCCAGACTTAACCATTTGCACGTCTCGGGCAAACTACTCAGCTCTCCTTTCGGAACAATTGGGTGTTAGAGTGAGTTTGAGCGGTAGAGACCCATGCGAAGTCGCATGCTCACGTGCGTAGAAGTACGTTAGAATAGAATTTAACTCAAGATTATATTTAACTATTTCCAGAATAGTAATTTAAAATCTAGTTTACTCGGATGGTGAATCCCGGTTAGTCTTTCGGTCGCGCATAAGGGAAAATAACGAGACTAATGAGTAGAGTATTACTTGGATCAAAGCTCGGGACAATCTCCTAAGAAATACATCAAAGTCGGTGTCCATAGGCTTGCACATTCGCACTCTCTCTACTTCATGAGATGACTCATATCTAAAATAAATAGGACTTAAAGGTTAGGATTGGGCTTAGGTTGAGTTCAGGTTAGATAAGTAGAAGAACGAAGGGTATCGCACACAACATAGCCTGAATACTCAAGAGTGTAAAATTACCAAAACAACAAATTAAAGAACTACACAACACCCCCAGCCTACAACTGGACACTAGTTGTGTGCTAAGCCGAACATACATTGTTTTTGTCGGGAGAATGTATTTGAAAGTTCTTTTCGCACAAAAAAAATTCTTTTTTCATTTCTAACTTTTCTTTTCTCTTCTCGACAGTAAATCTTTTGTAGGCACAACATAAACGTCTCCTATAGATATTTCAAAGCTATCATACAACTCAGAGATAACAACAAATGAAGGATATATAGATTTCTTTCAACTCATTTGTTAGCGCGAAAATAGGTTTGGCCGTATGGCTTTGGTGACATTTAAGTGGAGCTAAGCAACGAGGAAAGGTCGGCTCAAGTGGGCTTACAAAGGTGATTACATTGGTTAGGATTTCAAAAGTGCAAACGGATCAAGAGACGGTCTATATCACTCTTTATAACGAGCTATTCAACGCAATCGTTTCAAGAGTCTCCTAGTGCAAGTTCTAGCCACCGAGAAAGGTTATCCTTCCTTCCGACTCTAGTAATAAGCTACTACTAATCCTGCTACACTCGACCCTATGCTGCCGTTGGATTCACGGGATTCACCACTAAAGTAAAATAAATTGCAGCTACTATAATAGAAATAATCTAATTATAACTTTGAATTTTATTATACTCTAATTGAATTTCTAGGCATGACGAGAGCACTCGACTAGAGCACTACTCGAGTTGACATTTTTCTCCACTGCTCATTCCTACAATAACAGTCCAATTCTTACGAGCGGGGAACCTCGCAGCAATACCCAATAAGCATGTGTGATCAAGTACGTGTAACTAGGTGCAAATGTGTGCAACAAAATTAAAAATCCTAACTCAGCACATTCTAATATGCTATGCAGAGTGTGTGCAAGTGCATAAATGATCTCTCCCCTAGACTTGATCAAAACCCTATAAAATAGAGAATTCAAGAAACAGGATACAAGGGTAGAGTGGACCTATGCTCACGAATGAGCATGCCAGAAGTGCGGCAATTCCTTCTTTAAATTTCTCCTTCCTCATCCTCCAAGCGAGTTCACACCTGCATTGTTAGCATACAAACAAACAAACAAAACATACTAGAGATTAAATAAGCACACAGAACCGGGTGGTTCCCGTGGGTTGTCTCCCAAGAAGCCCTTTTGTTTAACGTCCTTAAAGGTGGACCAAATACCTGTATTAATGTTTGATAGCAGGAGTAATGAAAAATGTTCCAGACTAAATAAAAACACAACACAGCATGGCAGATTAATAACGCACAAAAATTAGAGCAGAAGACACAGCACAACCAAAACCTGGAGATCCCATCACGCATCAACTATATGCTGATTTGTGGTGGTCCTCCCCAGCCACGTGAGATGGGAGGGAAGTGAAAGCTGTATGGCCCGAGGCGGATGTCTCCCCCTTGCCCCTAACCTCCTCCTTCTCGCGCCGGAGGGCGGCAGAGCATGCACCACGCAACGTCTTTCTTCTTTAATCTTCTCCACTATTGGAGAGCGCCATCGTTGATAGTCATCAGAATTTCCCACCTTGGTGGTGGGTGGCATCACTTCCGTTGCCGCAGTGGCAATTGGATCAGCACACGAGATAGAGCGTTTAGGAAGTTTATTACACAGTTTTTTGCAAAATAAAAATGGGACGCTGTCCCGAGTTTTGTTCGGCACGATAAGTTCAGAATGGAGGTTTTCTTCCTCTCCGGGTCATATTCCTTTCGAGAGTCAACTTCTCCTTATTTTCTGCTCGACGACTCCTCTTCCTTTTCTTCTTCCACGATACTTTTCCTTCTCTGTTTTCTACATTGCTGAGAGATTCGTCAATAATAACTTGGGGGGAGCGAGACAATGTTTCAACATTTTTCACTTCTCCCTTACTACGTAAGATAACACTCCCCGCAGAGAAATCTAAAGTGGCACCGCTCTTTTTCAAGAATGGCACTCCCAAAATGGGGATAGATTGATTCTCATGGGGTCCCAATACTTGGAAATCGGCAACCACCACCGTCCCCTCGACTATGACTTCAACATTTTTCACTTCTCCTTCCGCCTGAATGATGGTACCGTTAGCAAGCACTATGGACTTCCGGTCATCCATGTTCATTTGAAGATGCATTTTAGCAATGTCCTGCAGTGCAAGGACGTTGCGGGATGAACCGGAATCACACAAGGCAGCAGTTTCGACATTATTAATGGAACAAGTGATTACTAATTCACTTGGGTTACTCATTTCCGCGTCAATGAGACTCTTCCCTTGATTGACCGGATTCTTCTCAGTGTTGCTGGGAAGGGTCCCTTGCGAACGCTCGGTTAGCAGTTGAGCCAATTGGCCCAATTGTGTCTCCAAGTTCCGCATGGACGTAGTTTTATTAACCATATTCGAGTTGGCGGCCTGCATAAATCTCTCCATCATCTCTTCTAAGTTGCTCTTCTTAGGGGCAGGAGCACCATGATCATAAATCGGTTGAGGTGGCCGCGGTTGGCTACCAGAGGCTTGAGCATCATATTGATGTGAGCCTCATTGCCATCTTTGGCCAGGAACATTTTGTATCCAAGAGAAGTTTGGATGACTCCTCACACCCGGGTTATAAGCATTATTAAAAGGGGCTCCGCGGTTTTGATCATTAATATAATTAACGCTTGCATCATAAGAGGCTTCGTTAGGTTGCTCAGCTGTGGGGCACTCATATGCATGATGCCCCGGGCTTCCACAACCTTGACATGATATAACCATCACTGGGGCAGAAGGGAGGGCAGCAGCCTTGTTCACCTCATAGAGTCCCCGAGTGTTCCTTGGAGCATTTCTTCCATCGGTCCAAAATGATCTATGGATGGCAGTGTCTTGGAGTATCCGCAATGAGTCTTCAGGAGTGTGGTTCATCAAGGTACCACCAGCAGCTGCATCAATCATGTCCCTGAAGTTAGGCTCAATTGCAAAGTAAAAATTTTCTACTATGGTCCATGGTTGCAGCTCATGCTGGGGGCATTTCTGGATAAGATCCATGAACCTTTCACAAGCTTCTGCGAGAGTCTCCTGATCAAGCTGTCGGAAGGTTGAAATTTCCCTCCTCAAGTTCACAACCTTGTCCACAGGATGGAACTTTGCCAGAAATTTTGCTTGCAGAATGTCCCAAGTGGTAGCTGTGCCAGGTGGTATGGTGTGGAGCCAAGCTTTTGCCTTGTCTCGTAAGGAGAATGGAAACAACCTGAGCTTCACCGTCTCATCAGCGATCCCTGCATACCGAAATGTCCCGCAAATTTCTGCAAATTCAACCAAGTGAAGATGGGGGTCTTCACTGGCTAACCCAGATAATTGAGCCTGGTTGCGGATCATATTCATGATGGCCGGCATTATCTCGAAGTTGTTGTTGGTGATGGATGGGCCGAATCCATGATATACACTCCCAATAGTGGGTGTAGTGTAGTCTCTCATGGTCCTAGGCCTTGGCCTAACCACTTCATTCTCATCAGCAACCTGACCACCTTCTAGTGCATTCCCCACCTCGGGATCGATCTGATTTCCGTTGGCGTCCATGGTGACAGCAGCACGGAGACACGCTCATAGGGTACGCTCTATTTTAGGGTCAAACGCTGCAAAGTCACCGAGATCTCGTCGGTGCATACACACACTACAAAAAAAACAAAAAGGAAAACTCAAAAACAAGAATATCTTTAAACTGATTTCCAAAGAAGGATGAATCATACACGCTTGCAGCCCCCGGCAACGGCGCCAAAACTTGATGCGCAAATCTCACACACCGCTATAGGCGGTAGCTAGACTGTGGCACGAAACGGCAGTGTACCGATTGTTCAAGTAATATAAAATGTGGGAGTGAATCCCCAAGTATCGATCTCGAAGGAACCAGTAAGGTGGAGTTTACTTTTAAGGAACGACTTGAGATTGAAGTCCTTTCGAGCGGATGGATTGCGGGAAAGGGGGTTTTGGTTGCGGAAAATAAAGTAAAACACTACAACTACTCCTATGCAATGCCGCTATGCAATGCTTCGCTAGGCGGGATGGAGATTAGGCAGGCCTTGAGCGCGCTGCTTTGCAAGGGCGGATGGATGACTAGGCAAGCGGAATGAGGGTCACAGGCACCTCATCGACAGGCACGCCACTAACAATTGCTAGTGCGACACACGAACACGACGGCAGAATGGAGAATGGATGGCGGCGCACCTCATACACACATATGAACAAAATGATCTCATATAAATGAAATAAACATTATAACGCAGAGTTCATAGTACACATCATCAAAGTGTAGAGAAATACAAATTACAACTACCAATACAAAGATAGAGAGAGCAAAGAATCAACCGAATCCGAAGTCTTGTGGAAGATTCACGGTTGGAAGCGCTGGGTTGTCAATCCGTGTCCAAGCTCGGTCCTCAACTGCGTCCGGGGTAAAGGAGGCTGTCACTACCACCCAATGGTCCGTCTTCTTCATGTCACGATCCGTCCGCACGACCTAGCTTCCTTCTCTTTGGATATTGGTGGATGTAGGGTTGAATCTCTCTCCTTGGAGCTTGAGGATGATGGAGGAGGCCCAAAGGGACGGAACCCTTGCGGAAATGGCAAAAACGGCGGAGTGGTACGGCGTATACGGTCTCTCCCGTTTAGGTCGGAAGCTGCAGCTTTTATAGAGAAAGGTTAGAAAAATGGTCACGCACAGTCGAACGCACGACTGTGTGTGAACCGTGCGATACTTAAGCAAAGAAGGAAGGCCGGAAGAAGGAATACGCGCCCGTGCATTTTACTCATGCACGATCAAATCCGACCGTGCATAAAAATGCACCGGTAACTTTTGATTGAACGAAAAACAGGCAAACAAGGAGCTCGTGCATTTTACTCACGCATGGGCGAACCCGCCCGTGCGTAAAAATGTACGACCACATTCAGATCACCATTTTGCCAGCCACCATGGGTGCACAATTGCAGCTGTCCGTACGTCAAGAAAATGCACGACCGTGCAATTCATGCAGACATGAATTCAGGCAAAATGGAGATCTGCCCCTATTCACAGCCAAAGCGCATGCTGAGAATACACTTCCAGCACCAACATAAAGAGACAAATACAGTGGGGAGCACAATGTGCATAACCCCAGCAATATAGTGCGCAATTGCACATAACAACGGGCCTAAATATGCACTTCAAGAAGAAGCATGAACAAGGTGAATATAAACAAATATGAACAAAATCTGAAGTACAAAAGCAGGAAAACTAGCCCGGATGAGTCCGAAAATCAGTATATAAATTGGACTCATCAAGCTACTAGCTCAAGAAGACTTAGAAGCTAAGGTGAAGGTAATTATGTTGATGCTCAATACATAACCTCATCTTTATCATTTTGTAAAAGTAGTTTTCACTTAAGTAAGTAAAAGTTATCATTCAAGGAGCACATATGTATGTCACTACTAAAAGCATTGCACTGGTCATACAAAAGAGTGCACCAAAACCATGTCGTCGAAATGATGATTGGTATCGTCGAAATGACTCCTCAACATCGAATCTGCATCACGATGATATCTAATCATCAACAGACTCATAAATAAACCTATGCTTAACCAATCATTATAGCTAAACTCGAGTTAATCAGACATTTAACAAATGACACTTCGACATCCAACTCAGACACTATAAATAAGGTCAAATGTCTTAAGGTTAAAACACTCTCTACATTAGCCCTAAAAAAGCCGTCGTGTTCTCCACGCCTTCTAAGAGTGAACGAGTCGACAGTGCTGAAATCCTCCTTGATCAAGCAAAACATGGCACCAAAGGATTCCTATTTGAAGGAAGTGAAGTGGTGAGGAATGGTTTCGTGGAAGGACCAGAAGAGATTCAATATTCTATCAAGCTATTGGACATCGTCGGTCTAGAATTTGCCCTCTCCGAACCAACAGTGATACTCAAAAGAGAAGTGCTGGAGTTCTACTCAAATACCAAGGGTGGCTGAAAGTGAGGTTAGATCTTAGATTTATTCTAGAGGGGGGGGGGGGGGGGGTAAATAGAGTATTATAAACTTTTCACTTAATTTTATAGTGGAATTAAAATAGTGTTACTTATATGTGTATTGCAGAGTGAGTTATAAAATAAAATAAAGAAAGCACGCAGCACAACACACAACTAATCACAACACAGAGGACACAAGGATTTTTATAGTAGTTCCCTAATAAACCTGGGTACGTCTACTCTTCTACCACACTTGGTAGGATACCACTAGGTCTTTGATCAAGTGGCTATCACCAAGGGATTTTTGATCAGGTGTCCACACCCCAAGTGAGCTTTTGATCAGGTGCTCTAACCAAACCACATGTTTTTGTTCAGGTGCCCTGCCACCAAGGAGTTAACTTTTGAAGGGAGTTAGAACCTTGTACAAGATGGGATTTAGAGGGTTAGATGTTCTTCTCTGTCAATAATCTGAGAGAAGACTCTAGTGGAAAGATGTTGTAAAGCTCCCCCTGTCTGATTGAAATTGTTGACAGCTTGAGGATGGAGCTTTCTCTTGAAAGTAGATCTTCCTTTGATAACTGATGAATCTGAGAGACAGAAGTTTCTCAGATTATTTGTTGCTCTTTGAAGATCTGAAACTTGCAGCAGAATTCTAAGAGAAGAATAGTATTGTTGTTCTCAAAGAATGAGATGTGCTGCTTGAGGAAGATGATCTTTCTTTTTGACTTTCTGAATGAATGAATATTTTCTCTCTCGACTGATACTCTAATATTTTCTTTCTGTTACAGATATCTTTCTTCTTGGTATCCTACTTCCTTAGAGAGAATGATAATGAATTTGAAATTCAAATCACTGAATAGGAATAGAATAATCAACATTAATTATTTCCTTGGAACTACAACTGATTCAGCAAATCTTTAATCATTTTCCTTTTCAATAAATGATTTCCTTTTCCAATATAATCCAACGACTACTTTCTCGGGAAGAGAATGGAAAGGGGAATAAACAAAGGAAGGATAGAATCTTGTCTTATCTGGAAGAATAAATCCATTGTTGATAGTCGAACTGAGTTCTGAGAAAATATAACTGATCTGAATAAGCTGAGAGAAAATTCGTCGAGCTGAGATAGAAATTTGTCTATCTGAATGATGAGTTCGTCGAACTGAACATCTGATACTGATTCGTCGAACACAGGCTGGAGTTCTTCGATCTCAAGTTAGAGTTCGTTGAACTAAAGAATTCGTCGACCGCTGAGCCGCTGAGTATTGAAGATCGTCGACTACTGAGGCTGAGGCAAGCCATTCGTCGAACATAAAGTGTAAGCCGTTCGTCGAACACAGAGAGCAGTTCGTCAAACGCAGTTTTGAGTTCGTCGAACACAGAGACTTAGAGAAATCCTAAGTTCTAGCTATCTTATCAGCCTAAAACTACGACCCTTAGACTATACATTGGGGGTCAATTTAATCCTAGTCAACGCATAGTAATCCTAGCCCAAATCAGTAATAGGGTTGTTCCAACAATCTCCCCCTATTTGGGTTGGGATACTATTTGACAAATTTCAAATAATAAACAACAGAAAAAAAAACAACAGAGCATATATATATCTGACAGAATGTAAAACCATTTCAGCAGATAAAATAAGTATAGTGCTCTGAGTTTAACAATATTACAATGAAACCAAAATATAACAAAAACAAATAGGTCTGAACCTTTATTTCTTTGCTGAGGGAGGCTTGAAGATTATCTGTCTGTTGGGATTTTCTGATTCTTTCTTGCTCATGTAAAGATCCTGAGCTCCCAGAATAGTTTGAGATTTGACTTGAGGAACTACTGCTTCTGGGTGCTTCTCTAAATACTCTTCAGCATTGAACACATTCTTAGATTTGTACCTTTCAAATTCTTTTCTTCTGAATTCTGACATGGTAGAGTATTGGGAGAAATCTCTGCCTTCAACTTTTGCTTTATTAATCTGAGCTACTGCAACAGATTCTTTGAATCTTGCCATTTGAGATATCCTCTCCTATTCTGGATTGGGAGAAGTAGGCCTATCATCAATTTCATTGGCCTTATAGGATGAATGAGCAGGAGGATTTCTTTGCCTATGCAATGATCCATCAGATACTTGATACTTATATCCTGAATAACTGGATCTGGAAGAACTAGAAGAAGGTCTGGAAGACCTAGAGCTTGAGATCCTCTGGAACTGACTGGTCTCTTGGAATGCTGAGAATAAGATCTTTGAGAGGAGGAAGAAATACTTGCTGATCTAGCTGCACCTGCTGCTGGAGGAGGAGGAGGAGGATTGAACTTAACTGGCTTATCTGAGTAGAATCCTGTCTTCTTCATTTTCTTCTTCTATTGGCTTCATTTATAGAGATCCTCATCCAGGCTGGAGAGTCCCTGGTGAGTGTGATATTATGCAAGATGTAGTAAGGAATATAATTATTTGGATTTGAAGGCTTAGGAGCAGCCTTTGACTTTGACTTTGCTTTTCTTTTCTTTGATGACTTGTCATCAGAATCTTCATCATCACTATCATCAACATCACTATCATCAGATGATTGAGGATTGTCACAAAGATCATCAATAAGTTTAAGGACTTTATCATCAACCTTCTTCACAACATCAACTTTCTTAACATTGACATTTTCAACATTAACAATCTGATCTTAAACAGGAACAGGAATTGGAATTTCTTCAATAACTGGAACTGGAACTGATACTTCAAAAGTTTTGAGAAGTTCTTTCTACAGAACTTTATCAACAGAAGCAGTATAAGGAACAATTGCTTTTGAAACCACTTGAAATTCTGGCAAGTTATTGAAAATTGCATTGAACTGAGAAAGCAAATAAATAATATTTACAGATGGATTAATAGATATATTCTTTATTTCTTCTATAGCTGGGATCACTGATTCTCTTGTGAGATCTGTCAACTCTAAATCACAATCTATAACAAAATCTTCTTGAACTGAAGCTTCAAGCAAAATTGCATTTGAACTGCCAAATGCAAGGACTGGAGCTTCTTCACTAGACAACTCCCCTGCCTAGTTTCAGGAAAACCTGAAGCTAGGCCCCTTGAAGAAGGGACAGAATAAGAGGATGAAGGGAAGGAAGCTATTTTAGTAGAAAGGTCAGCTAGGGCTTGAAGAACTGGAGCAAGTTTTGCATCCAGTAGATCATTCAGCTTAGGAGCAATATGATCAATGATTTGATCAACAGCTGATGAGAAATCAACAGATACAAAATCTTGGTTATGATGAGAAGATGATGGGATAGAAAATGGAAGAGAGATGTTGGTAGCATGTGCTATGGGTGGATGAAAGTGGTCATGAATAGGAACATGAGGGTGGATAGGTGATTGTGGATGAATAGGTGATTGAGGGATAATGGGTGACTGAGGTGGAGATATATTTTGAGGGATAGGAGACTGGTGAAGGGTAGGTGATTGAGGTGGAGATGAGATGGAGGAATGAATGTCATTGATTGATGAAGGCTCTTCAGATGGATGAGCCTGAAGAATAGGAGAAGATGGTAATGAGGGAGAAGGGTTTATTGGAGAATTTGGCAGAGGGATGACTTCAGAGGAGACAAGGGGTGGAGATGGTAGAGGAGGAGAAGAAACAACAAGAGGAGCTTCTGGAAGGGTTGAGGGAGTGACCTGCACAGTCCTTGTGCCTTCTGAAGTTGGCCTGGGGCATCAGCCCTTGGATTCTTCTTAGGAATTACTCTTTCCCATTTTCCAAACAAGGCTGATGTTAGCCTCTTACTTGCATTGATAATGACCTTAGGAGAGACCAGAAGGTCTGGATGCTTCTCTTGAAGAAATATTCCAAATATTCTTCCATAACCAACACTTATCTTGCTGATTTTCTTCCTTAATTATTCAAAGACAATCATTCCCCGGTTAATCTTCTTCTTCTCAACCAATGCCACCATCACCAGAAATTGGTGCCTTGTAATGTAGTCATGGGCTGAGGTTTTCCCTAGCAAGACCTTGCCCACTACATCAGCTAAGAACTTATATTCCACAGATAAGTTTTTCTTTAACAAATGGTTAGGGTTTCCATTGGAGTGACCCATTTTAATCAAAGCCTCATCAAAATCAACAGAAGATATATCCACATCTTCATTTCCATTCACAAAACCAAAAACATCTGATAAAATTTCAGGAGTTAGAAGAACCTGGTGTCCTGAAATGCTTCCAGATAAAATGTCATTCTCTGATGTGACTGTATAAGCCCATTCTTTGATTTCAGCCACTGGTAACTTGATTCTTGTTGTCATCATCTTCCTTAACTGGTGTTCTTCAAATAAACTGAGGATGTACTGGAAAACTTGGTCTGAACGCGCAAACGACTCGATATCAATGTCAAACCCGGCATCGAATTTCATTGAGGACAAGATCGTTGGAGAAATCGCCATAGTTCCTGCAAAAAAAATACGATCAAGTGCAAAAGGGGAACTGGAGGGAAAAACAAGGTCTGTAGGCGCAAAGATAAAATCGGATGAAAGATTTGATTATATTGAGAGATCGTAGAAGGGCGCACACTTTCGTAGAACAAGGTTCAGCTAAACCTAATAGAATCAGAAGTCGAAAAGACTTAGGGCTTCGTCTGACTGCGTTCGACGAAAGGTTAATTTTTGTCGATCTCCGTTCGACGATCGCTCGTCTTTTTCGATCCTGAACTAATAAGTATCTCTGATCTCCGTTCGACGAACGATAGCATTTCGTTGTTCTCCGTTCGACGAAATGAGGGGATAAATAAAAAATTTAATTTTTATCAGATTGAATCTTCATCTATCATTCTGATGCGCAAAAAACTATATCCGCAACCGATAACGGCAAGTGTACCGTATCGAATGTAGTATAGGTTATAAAACCAAGGTCGTATTAGACTCGGGGCGGTTGAGTACTCTTACTTTGGAAAACCTCTATTATTTTATCGAATAAAACTTGTGGTTGGTTTGATGCGAAGAAAGAGAAATAACTTATTAAACAGATGAGTGGAAGGTTAGTACTCAACCTTGAATCACCTTGGGAAAATAAAATATAAAAGAAACAACTTCTAAATCTCTTAAGAGAATACTTGACCGTGGAGGTTCCCGATTTATGAACACACCTCTCTCGAGGATACGCTCAACTGAGTTTAGTTGATCAAACGAACTTTCGTTCTAGAATCAAAATCTAAAACTCGCCTTATCGTAGTGAACCCCTATATTGGATTTGACTCCAATCCGGGAGAATTATGTCATCCTCGCTTGAGGAATGCATTCAACTCTCTTTATTCTTGAAATGATCGATTCGAAATCAAAACCTCTCGATTATTAGATTGCGAAAACAAAGATGAGAATTATATATCAACAATATGATCTCAATCCAAAACGTAGTTCAAGAATAAATCTAAAGTATTCTAAGGAAGAGAAAGAGAAACTAGAATTAAAATTAAGAGCTATATTTCCCTTGGATCATCTCGGTCGAGTACTAATAGAATTTAGCTACTCATAGAGATGGCGGAAACAATACAATAAGAGAGATGCATGATGAGAAGAGAGAGAGTAGAATAAGAGGAAAAATAACTAATTTTATTGATTAGCAAAAAGAAATTACAACTAGGAATTAAAAGTGCAAGCTAAGAAGGGAGATTACAATACTTAAGAATGACAAAAACAGTGCAAGAAAACAAGCTAGAACTCCCAAACTTCGGCCCCTAACTTCTGGAAAGACACCCTTTAAATAGCTGAAAATTTTGTGTTACACGCCCTTGGTCACGCCCGTGACCAAGGGCGTGTAAGGGGCGTGATTCGCTGCGGGCGGAGAAGGCGCCGTCTGGCTTCAATGCAGGCGTTACGGACGTGTCACGCCCTAGGTCACGCCCGTGACCTAGGGCGTGTAATCTCAATTAAGTGCTGCTGGCGGGAAGCTTTGGCGGGAAGGCGCGCTGGACGAGTCACGCCCGTGACATTCTGTCACGCCCTCGGTCACGCCCGTGACCGAGGGCGTGTAATTTTAGTTGACGTGGCGACGAGCTTCAGATGCTGTGGCGGGTCGTGGCCGTGACTTTGGGTCACGCCCTTGGCCACGCCCGTGACCGAGGGCGTGTACTTTGCGAACTTTTCACGGAACATCCCCGGAGTGGCAGAAACAGGTCTGGAATACTTCGCAGGCTACACGCCCATGGTCACGCCCGTGACCTGGGGCGTGTAATTTTGACTTCTTGCCTGAAACAGCCCAGAAAACCTGAAGACACCAAATAAACTTAAGTTAGCTTTATGAAGTAACAATGGAAGGATTTAAATGATAAACTTCCATAAAATAACATAATTTTATATAAAAAAACATAATAAACCTAAACTATAAAATGAGTAACTAAATTACTCATCAAATACCCCCATACTTGCTCATTGCTCGTCCCGAGCAATCCATTTTTCACAAGGGTGAAAAAATAATGCAAGATAGAATGTGAAGACTAGAGAGTAAAATGCGAAGTATTATGCTCGCATGTGTAGATATTTTAGTAAAAAGATGTTCTTGGCATAAATGCTAATTTATGAAATACTTCAAAAATGCGTTATAATTATTTATCAATATTTTTAAAAATGAGTCGACGGTCAATCAAAAAGTCATGTGAAGGGAGAAAATAGCGTGATTGCTGAGATTTAAATTACTAGATGTAGACGTTTGGGGTGGCCTCCAAAGAAATCCATCAATGTCGACGGCCATAGGCTTGCCCGTTTGCACTTTCTCCACTACACTTCGAACTAAATCGACTCTATGGATCTTTAGGACTTAAATAGGGTACATTTTAAGGCTTAGGTTTAAGGGTGAGGTAACAATGATAAACATGAAGGCGCATTTCACTTAAACAAAATTTTTGAGCTAAAAGAGAATGATTGCCACCACAAAATAATGAAGCTTTACCCCCATACTTGCATTTTTTTAACGGGGAAACACTCTCATACTCTTTTATTTAAATCAAGAATCTTCATAATTGGGATCATTCCAAGTATGCATGTACATACCTAGGCCACATATCATTATGAGATTATTACTTTTTGAGATTTAAACATTTTTTTGAATTGATACCCATATTTGTCTTTTTTTTTCATAGAATCGTACCCAAAAAATTTTCATTTTAGCTCAAAATCTCAAAGTGTTTATTTGGGTTTTGGGCATTTTAGTCTTGGTGCCGAAATGATGAGGGTGGATCAAATAAAGGTGTAAGGCTCAAATTTGTGTGAACAATGGTGGTAAATCTAGGTTGGGTGCAAAGGCTCAAACTATCCAAAGAAAGGCCTAAATCATTTCCATAAAGTTAATTTGTCTAAAGTGCATATGTTTTGAAAATAGCTTGGGGCAAGTTCTAGACATCGAGAAAGGACACCCTTTTGTTTAATTCGAGTAATAGCTTTCTAACAATCTTCTACACACTCACCAAAACTACTTTTGGATAAGACCGGATTCGAATTTAAAAGTAGAATAAATTATTACTACGCAAATTAATAAAACATAATTTTAGATCTATGCCAAGAATTTAATTTTACACCAAAACTACTCAAGACAAGCATAAGACTAGGAGCACTGCATGAGTCAACAATTTTACTCAAAAGTTTCAAAAACTATTCTAGCACAAAATTATTTTTAGTCCATATAAAGAACAGTCTACTTTAGAACTTGCAATTTAGCAAGTGGGGGTTTTGATGAATAAAAAGAACATTTTCTAATAGATTTTTTTTTTTTTTTTGTTCTTGGATTTCCCAAGATCTGCCCTGTGAAGGGTTTGCAAGGTACTAGAGGCTATGATGGGAATTCAAGCCCAAAGCGTCCTTTCCAAGAAATTTAATTTCAAATTTTTATAATTTTTAATTTTGGTTTTTTTTTTTTTTTTTTCAAGTAAAACTATAAAGAAAGCTATGCGACACCCCCATACTTAAAATTAAACATTGTCCCCAATGTTTAAAAATAAGTATGAAAGATAAAACTAACTGAAAAAAAATGACATTAAAGAAAAATCAAGATAAATTACTAAGGTGTAAAGAGGGCTTCCCTGTAGTCGGGGTTGCTGGTCAAACACCTGCAGAGTTAAATTAGAAAAACAAACAAGAAAAGAGAAAGAAAAAAAAAAGGGTTAACATTGGGTTGCCTCCCAAGAGCGCTTTGTTTACCGTCGCGTAGCTTGACTAAGTGGCGCTTTCTTAAATATTCGTTAAGTGCATTGTTTCGATATTTCCGGTCGCTGGGTCGCCGGGGTGGTATAATTTCAACCGTTGTCCATTAACCTTAAAAGATCCTTTTTCTGGGTGCTCTAGGAGCACGGTCCCGTATGGCCAAACTTCTGTTACTCTGAAGGGACCGGACCATCGGGTTTTTAATTTCCCTGGGAAAAGCCTAAGTCTAGAATTAAAAAGTAGGACAAAATCTCCCGGTGAAAAAGTTTTTGGATGTTTTATTTTTTTATCATGATGGAATTTAGTTCGCTCCTTATAAAATTTGTTATTTTCATAGGCGTTCGCGCGCCATTCATCTAGTTCATTAAGTTGTAATTTTCTTTGTTCGGAGGATAGATCCAAATTCAAATTTAAAAATTTTAGCGCCCAAAAAGCGCGATGTTCTAATTCTACTGGCAAATGACAAGCTTTACCATAGACTAACCGGTACGGCGTACATCCAATGGAGGTTTTGTAAGCTGTCCGATAGGCCCAGAGTGCGTCGTCTAATTTTAAAGCCCAATCCTTTCTATTAACGGACACGGTTTTTTCTAAAATTCTTTTAATTTCACGATTCACCACCTCCACTTGGCCATTTGCTTGTGGGTGGTAGGCGGTAGATAGCTTGTGTGTAACTCCATATTTTGCTAAAATTTTAGCAAGTTGGTTGTTACAGAAATGAGTGCCCCGATCACTAATTAGTGCTCGGGGTGTGCCAAATCGTGAAAATAATTTTTTTAAAAAATGCACAACGACTCTCGCGTCGTTAGTGGGAGAAGCTTGTGCTTCCGCCCACCTTGACACGTAATCGACCGCAACAAGAATATATTTGTTATGACAGGAGGAGGGTAAGGGTCCTACGAAATCTATGCCCCATAAATCAAAAATTTCACATTCTAAAAATATATTTTGGGGCATTTCGTCCCGGTTAGAAATGTTACCAGACCGTTGGCACCGATCGCAATTTTTCACAAAATTGTGAGCGTCTTTGAATAAGGAGGGCCAATAGAAGCCCGCCTCTAGCACCTTCCTTGCGGTCCGGTTTGCTTGATAGTGACCACCGGTTGGTCCTTCGTGGCAGTGCCGCAAAATTTTGACGCATTCCTCGCCCGAAATACACCTTCTTACCACTTGGTCCGCGCAGACACGAAATAAAAATGGGTCCTCCCAAAAATAATTTTTCAAATCCGAAAAGAATTTCTTCTTTTGCTGACTTGAAAAATCTTTTGGTAGGACCCGGGCCACTAAGTAGTTGGCCAAGTCCGCGTACCAAGGGGTGGAAGAAGTCGTTACCTTTACGATGGAGAGGAGGCGCTCTTCAGGGAATTTGTCGTCAATTTCGGCCTCCACAAGCGCTCCTGTAGCCGGATTTTCTAGCCGGGAGAGGTGGTCGGCCGCAACATTCTCCGCTCCTCTTTTGTCCTGGATCTCCAAA
Source organism: Dactylorhiza incarnata (assembly GCA_033032865.1). Lineage (NCBI taxonomy): Eukaryota > Viridiplantae > Streptophyta > Magnoliopsida > Asparagales > Orchidaceae > Dactylorhiza > Dactylorhiza incarnata. The sequence goes on along the minus strand of JAWHQI010000238.1, from coordinate 3,876,598 downwards.
TTGAATTCTTGTAGTAGGAGGATCCACCTTAGTAGTCGAGGTTTTGCATCTCCTTTTTGTAGTAAATACCGGAGAGCGGAGTGATCTGTAAAAACAATAACCTTTGAAAGCGTCAAATATGAACGAAATTTATCAAACGCAAAAATTATTGCCAAAAATTCTTTTTCCGTTGTTGTATAATTTGTTTGCGCAGATGTTAGCGTTTTGCTTGCGTAATAAATTGGGTGAAAATGTTTATTCACCCGTTGGCCTAAAACTGCCCCTACAGCAAAATCGCTCGCATCGCACATGATTTCAAACGGAAGAGACCAATTTGGCGCGATTAAAATAGGAGAATTGATAAGTTCGTTTTTAATTTTATTAAATGCTTTTAAACATTCCTCATCAAAATGAAATGCGGATTCTTTTTCTAAAAGATGAGTTAGCGGTTTTGTAATTTTTGAAAAATCTTTAATAAACCGCCTATAAAAACCCGCATGCCCTAGAAAACTCCTAATAGATTTTATATTAGTTGGAGGGGGGAGTTTTTCTATGACCTCGATCTTGGCCCTATCGACCTCGATCCCCTTACTAGAAACTTTATGTCCGAGGACTAATCCCTCTTGGACCATAAAGTGGCACTTCTCCCAGTTGAGTGCCAAATTCGTGTCTTCGCAGCGTTGAAGAACACGATCAAGATTATTTAAACATTTTATAAAAGAATCACCAAAAACAGAAAAATCATCCATGAATACTTCCATGATGTCTTCTACAAGTTCATTAAAGATTGCCAACATACATCGTTGAAATGTAGCCGGCGCGTTGCAAAGACCAAACGGCATTCTCCGATATGCGAAGGTGCCGAACGGACAGGTGAAGGTGGTTTTCTCTTGATCTTCAGGCGCAATTGGGATTTGAAAATATCCCGAGAGACCATCGAGAAAACAATAGTGTGAATGACCGGATAAGCGTTCTAAAATTTGGTCAATAAAGGGTAACGGAAAGTGATCCTTGCGGGTAGCATCGTTTAATTTTCTGTAATCGATGCATACTCGCCAACCCGTAACAGTACGGGTTGGAATCAACTCATTATTTTCATTAGTGATTACAGTTATTCCACCCTTTTTAGGCACGACTTGCACTGGGCTAACCCAAGTGCTATCAGAAATCGGGTAAATAATTCCCGCATCTAGTAATTTTATAATTTCGGCCTTAACGACGTCTTTCATATTTGGATTAAGCCGTCGTTGAGGCTGAATAGTACTGCGAGAATTATTTTCTAAATTGATTTTGTGCGTGCAAAATGAGGGGTTAATCCCCTTAATATCTGAAATTTGCCATGCAATTGCATGGCGGTGATTATTTAATATTTTAATTAATTCGGAAATTTCCGAATCTTTAAGCGCGGAAGATATAATCACAGGCAATTTTGAATCTTTTTCTAAAAATATATATTTTAAATGTTCCGGCAGTTGTTTTAATTCTAAACTTGGTGGCTCCTCGTAAGATGTTTTTGTTTTAGAAATATTCGATTTTACTTCTTCAAATTTGAGCGGCCGAGTTATTTCTTTTAGACAAAATAAATTTTCAATTTCCGGATTCTCAAATAAAGGTGAGATTAATTCAGCAAATGACTTTATTTCCTCGTCAAAATTTGATTCTAAAGTAAAACAAGAGTCGTCATTAGAAAAAGAATTTCTCATAGAGTCGTTTACGTTAAAAGTTACTTCTTCCTCCCCAACTCGTAGGAGAAGTTTGCCATTACTAACATCAATAATTGCCCGAGAGGTGGCGAGGAAAGGGCGTCCGAGTATAATAGGGACTTCGGCGTCTTCCTCAATGTCTAGGATGACAAAATCTACCGGGAAGATAAATTTGTCAACCTTGACAAGCACATCCTCAATGACCCCTATCGGGTATTTTATTGATCTGTCCGCTAGTTGGATGCTTATATTGGTTGGGCTTGGGGTGCCCAAACCTAGCTTTTTAAACAAAGAAAAAGGCATCAAATTAATACTAGCGCCCAAATCTGCCAAGGCGTGTTTTATTAAGAAATTACCGAACAAGCACGGGATGGAGAACCGTCCCGGATCGTTTAATTTTTGCGGTAATTTATTTAATAAAACTGCCGAGCAATCTGCGTTTAGAGATATACGTGAAAAATTTTCAAGTTTCTTTTTATTAGAAAGAAGATCTTTTAGATATTTCGCGTATTTGGGCATTTGGGCGATCGCTTCGCAAAATGGCACATTTATTTGAATTTGTTTTAGCATTTCAAGAAATTTTTTATATTGCTCCTCGCTGCGTTCATCTTTCAATCGTGAAGGATAAGGAATAGTAGGATTTTTAAGAATGCGCGGAGCTAAAGTAGACGAAGGTGGAGTAGAAGAAGAAATAACTTGCGGAGATGAAGTTGAAACGTTTACCTCTGGATCGACCAAATTTGATGAAGTTACCTCCTTTCCGCTACGGAGGGTAATTGCGTTGGCGCTCTCTCTTGGATTGGGCTCAGTATTGCCCGGTAGAGCTCCATGCTGGCGTTCGGCGAACATTTTGGCGAGCTGTCCAATTTGATTTTCTAAGTTTTTTATTGATCCGGAAAGGTTCCGGATATTGGAATCATTAGAGGCGGCGTATTTGGTGAAGACCTCTTCAAATGAAGGGGCCTTTGGTGGTTGTGGTGAAACGAATCCGGGGGGATTCGCTTGTGGGGGGCGTTGAGCATTATTGGGGTTGCTCCATGAAAAGTTTGGGTGGTTCCTTAAACCCGGATTATAACCATTAGGAAGATTATTAATTGGGTTATAAGGAGGACGGTAGGAGTTCCCCATATAATCTACTTGCTCTTGATTAAAATTATTATTATAATTATAATTATTATTATTATAGTTATTGGCCCCGTTAGTGGCGGAGGAAGCAGACATCTCCGCCACTTGCTTAGTAAGCCATTCTACTTGTTGTGCTAAATTCGGTGTGGCCTCGACTTCAAAGAGTCCGGTCGGTTTGTTAGGACGCGACCGTGGCGCATTCCACTGATAAGCGTTCATGGCCATCTCCTCAAAAAGCTCTTGAGCGGCCTCCGGGGTTTTTTTATTAAGAGTTCCCCCGGCTGCCGCATCGATCATTTGCTTTGTTTGGAGATTCAAACCATTGTAGAATGTTTGAACTTGTTGCCATAAGGGAAGGGCGTGGTGAGGACATCTCCGCAATAATTCCTTGAAGCGCTCCCATGTGTCATAGAGAGACTCCGAGTCTATTTGCGTAAACGAGAGAATGTCCGTACGTAGTTTAGCGGACTTTGCCGGAGGAAAATATTTTGTTAAGAATTTTTCCACCATTCCGGCCCATGTAGTGATAGAGCCACTAGGGAGAGTGGCCAACCACTGCTTGGCCTTAGTCCGCAAAGAAAAAGGAAATAGACGCAAACGAATGGCGTCATCAGTGACGCCATTAATTTTAAAAGTATCGCAAATTTCTAAGAAATTAAATAAATGCAAATTAGGATCTTCATCCGGTAAGCCGTCGAAAATGACGGATTGCTGGACATACTGAATGATACTTGTTTTTATTTCAAAATTATTATTCGCCACAGTCGGGCGAATAATGCTAGATCGTGTTCCCTCCCAAGTTGGCTTCGCATAATAGGACATAGTCCGTAGCGGATCCTCATTATGGTCGGGGTCACCCATTATATCTTCGTTAGTTTCTCCGACTGACTCTTCAAGAATTATTGGTAGATCACTAAATCGGAGACGTCGCCGCAAGGTGCGCTCGATTTCCGGATCAAAACCAAATTCAAAATCGATTGAAGAGTTTCCTCGGGTCATAAACCAAAAGAAAAGGAAAGAAAGAGAGAAAATAAAAAAAATAGAGTTTTTTTTTTTTATTATATTTTTTTTTATTTAGGTGATTTAAATTAGTCCTGGACTTCCCAAGATCTACCCGGTGAAGGGCTTGCAAGGTACTAGAGGCTGTGATGGGAATTCAAGCCCAAAGCGTCCTTTCCAGGAATTTAGTTACACCTTAATAGAAAAACGAAAAATAAAAGATAAAATTAATAGATATTTCGCTTTTCGAAATATCAACCGTAGTCCCCGGCAACGGCGCCAAAAACTTGATGCGCAAAAAACTATATCCGCAACCGATAACGGCAAGTGTACCGTATCGAATGTAGTATAGGTTATAAAACCAAGGTCGTATTATACTCGGGGCGGTTGAGTACTCTTACTTTGGAAAACCTCTATTATTTTATCGAATAAAACTTGTGGTTGGTTTGATGCGAAGAAAGAGAAATAACTTATTAAACAGATGAGTGGAAGGTTAGTACTCAACCTTGAATCACCTTGGGAAAATAAAATATAAAAGAAACAACTTCTAAATCTCTTAAGAGAATACTTGACCGTGGAGGTTCCCGATTTATGAACACACCTCTCTCGAGGATACGCTCAACTGAGTTTAGTTGATCAAACGAACTTTCGTTCTAGAATCAAAATCTAAAACTCGCCTTATCGTAGTGAACCCCTATATTGGATTTGACTCCAATCCGGGAGAATTATGTCATCCTCGCTTGAGGAATGCATTCAACTCTCTTTATTCTTGAAATGATCGATTCGAAATCAAAACCTCTCGATTATTAGATTGCGAAAACAAAGATGAGAATTATATATCAACAATATGATCTCAATCCAAAACGTAGTTCAAGAATAAATCTAAAGTATTCTAAGGAAGAGAAAGAGAAACTAGAATTAAAATTAAGAGCTATATTTCCCTTGGATCATCTCGGTCGAGTACTAATAGAATTTAGCTACTCATAGAGATGGCGGAAACAATACAATAAGAGAGATGCATGATGAGAAGAGAGAGAGTAGAATAAGAGGAAAAATAACTAATTTTATTGATTAGCAAAAAGAAATTACAACTAGGAATTAAAAGTGCAAGCTAAGAAGGGAGATTACAATACTTAAGAATGACAAAAACAGTGCAAGAAAACAAGCTAGAACTCCCAAACTTCGGCCCCTAACTTCTGGAAAGACACCCTTTAAATAGCTGAAAATTTTGTGTTACACGCCCTTGGTCACGCCCGTGACCAAGGGCGTGTAAGGGGCGTGATTCGCTGCGGGCGGAGAAGGCGCCGTCTGGCTTCAATGCAGGCGTTACGGACGTGTCACGCCCTAGGTCACGCCCGTGACCTAGGGCGTGTAATCTCAATTAAGTGCTGCTGGCGGGAAGCTTTGGCGGGAAGGCGCGCTGGACGAGTCACGCCTGTGACATTCTGTCACGCCCTCGGTCACGCCCGTGACCGAGGGCGTGTAATTTTAGTTGACGTGGCGGCGAGCTTCAGATGCTGTGGCGGGTCGTGGCCGTGACTTTGGGTCACGCCCTTGGCCACGCCCGTGACCGAGGGCGTGTACTTTGCGAACTTTTCACGGAACATCCCCGGAGTGGCAGAAACAGGTCTGGAATACTTCGCAGGCTACACGCCCATGGTCACGCCCGTGACCTGGGGCGTGTAATTTTGACTTCTTGCCTGAAACAGCCCAGAAAACCTGAAGACACCAAATAAACTTAAGTTAGCTTTATGAAGTAACAATGGAAGGATTTAAATGATAAACTTCCATAAAATAACATAATTTTATATAAAAAAACATAATAAACCTAAACTATAAAATGAGTAACTAAATTACTCATCACATTCCTAGCTGATTTATAAAGAAAATATGTTTCTTTTCATCCAATGGCTTGGTGAAAATATCAGCTCTTTGCAAATAAGTAGAAATGAATATTAGGCAAATTTTATTTTTATCCACATTATCTCTGATAAAGTGGTGCCTAATTTCAATGTGTTTAGTCCTACTATGGAGAACTGGATTTTGTGATATAGATATTGCACTAGTATAGTCACAAAATATAATTGAATTACTTAGATTGACACTATAGTCTAGGAGCTAATTTTGTATCCACAATATCTGTGAGCAGCAACTGTCTGCAGCTATGTATTCAGCTTCAGCTTTTGATGTAGACACAGATGTTTGTTTCTTACAAAACCAAGACACAAGCCTATCACCAAGAAACTGGCAAGTTCCTGATGTGCTTTTCCTGTCTACTCTGCATCCAGCATAATCAGAATCTGAGAATCTAGTTAATTCAAATTCTAATGATGTTGGATACCAGAGTCCTAGATTAGGACAACCCTTTATACATCTCAAAATTCGTTTTAATAAAATTAGGTGAGATTCTTTGGGGTTAACTTGGAACCTAGCACAAATACAGGAAGCAAACATTATATCAGGCCTACTTGCTGTTAAATAAAGTAATGAGCCAACAATTGCTCTATATACTTTTTGATCAACAGGTTTCCCTGATTCATCAGTGTCAACAAGAGCATTTGAGGGCATGGGTGTTTTCAAGGTGGAAGCATCAGACATACCAAACCCTTTCACTAATTCTTTAACATACTTGGATTGTGATATGAATATGCCATTTGGAGTTTGCTGATGAGTCCTGATCATATACACTTTTATGGACTCATCTGGGCCATTTATTCAGTCATTTCACCGCACTTTAGCCCTGTTATAGTTCATATTGATCAGTCTATGCTAGGTGCACTTCTAGGCCAATTTTGGTGTGATTTCATTGCTTTTCTTCATTAGTAGTTTTCTTGCGTGTTAGGTGCCACTTTCAGTGGCTGGATTCATGGTTGTGCTGGAATTGGAGTCGTGCAGGTGTTCCCGGTGCAATTCTGCACAGGAACACTGCGCACGATCACCGGTTCTATTGCGCACGACCACTGGTCGTGCGCCACTGATCGTGTGCACTTAACCCCTTTTTCATGAGTTCTGTTTGGTGTAGTGCGCACGACCATCAACGCCAGTGCGCACGACCACCGGTCGTGCGCCACTGTTCGTGCGCGCTTATCATTAAATTTCTGAGTTCTGTTTCGGCTAGTGCGCGCGACCACCTACGATAGTGCGCACGACCACCGGTCATGCGCCACTGGTCGTGCGAACATATTATTTTATAATTTCTGTCTTTGCAGGTTCCGTCCAGGCAGAGCGCACGATCACAGGATTCTAGTGCGTACGACCACTGGTCGTGCGCACTGTTTAATTCCAGCGCATATAAATTCCGCTGCTCGCGATTTAGGTCAGATTGGCAGCCGTTTTCACGCCCAGCTCCGCCGTTCCGCGCCAGTTTCGCCCCTCCATCGTCGGCCACCATCTAGAGGTGCTCCGGGCTTTTTCTTCACGCCAATCTTGAGCCGGAGTTTCCTCTCGGCCTCCTCCTTCATCCAAGAGCTCCAAAGGAAGACCTAGCCGCCATTGCCATCAAGCAAGAAGAAGTTTGCAACCTCTACCGGATCGTGACACGAAGAAGACGGGTCCATTGGAGAGTCGTGACAGCTCTCTCTACCCCAGACGTAGTTGCGGACCGAGCTTGGACGCGGATTGACAACACGGCGATTCCAACCGTGAATCTACAACGAGACTTCGGATTCGGTCGATTTCTTGCCTTATTCTTCTCTTATTGATGTGTATATGTTTTAGATCTCATTATTATGATGAAGTGGCACTTGAATTAGTTATATTTACATATATATTTTATGTCTATGTGATTGTGTAATTTATCTATTTGAGTTGCTTGAGGTGCGCCGCCGTCCATTTCCATTCCGCCGTCACGTTCGTGTGCCGCACTAGCAATTGCTAGTGGCGTGCTTGTCGAAGAGGTGCTTGCGCCCTCACTCCGCTAGCCTACTCGTCCATCCGCCTACCGAAGCGTGGCATCGCGGCCCGTATTCCATCCCGCCTAACGAAGCAGTGCGCTCAAGGCCTGCACAGTTCGATTCCGCTTGCCTACTCGTCCATCCGCCCTTTCGACGCAGCGCGCTCAAGGCCTGCCTAGTCTCCATCCCGCCAAGTGAAGCATTGCATAGCGGCATTGCATAGGAGTAGTTGATAGCTTTTATTTTATTTTCCACAAACCAAATCAACCCCCGTGTCCACAATTCATCCGACCCAAAGGACTTCGATCTCAAGTCCTTCCTCGAACGTTAACTCCACCTTACTGTGTTCCTTGAGAGATTCGATACTTGGGGATTTACTTCCTCATATTATTACTTGACAACGACCGGTTCACTGCCGTTCGGATCGCAGTCTCGCTACCGCCTATAGCGGTGTGTAGGATTTGCGCATCAAGTTTTTGGCGTCGTTGCCGGGGAACACAGTCGTGTGAGTTTTCTTGAGAGGGAGAGCCAAGAGATAGTAGTTCTTCCAGTGTGTATAGCCGCTTTATTATTTTTGTTTGCCTTTTAATTATCTTTTGTTTGTTTTTATTTCTTCATCCCCTATTTTAAAGTTTTAGGCAAGTTTTATTCAAGGAGTTTTTCTAGTTGTGTAGATTTCCTTGCAAAGAATTTCAGTTTCTTTTTATCTGCTTTGAATTTTGAAAATGTCGTCATGGGGTATTTCGCCTAGCTTTAATGATAAGATGGTTTATTATATAGACCAAATGAATGAGTTGAAGGCTAGGCAGTGTAGGAACATTGTTTGCTTATTGTGTCGAGGAGAGGGTCATGAATTGAAGGACTGTCCTAGTCTTTTCAAGCCTGACCGCCACTCCTCCACTCAGGACAACATTGTCCCTATCGCTCATTCTTTACCCATGGAGGCAATTGTGCCCTTTACCCCTGAGCTTGTCTCGTGCACGGACTCCTCACTCCCTGTTTATGGCCTCACTCCCAGTGATGATGATCACTCATCTGTTGGCCAACAAGGAGAGGAATGGGAGCTCCTAGATGCACCTGAGTATGATGAGGAAAGTATTCTTTCCATCGGGGAGGCTTTAGCAGATCTTTTTGCGGAGGAACCGAATCTTTTTGTCCCTCCAGTTTCTTTGCAAGATTTTTCTACACATATTCTTTATGATCCTATCGAAGTAAAGGAGCTGGGTGATGCTTCTGACTCGGAGGGTGCTCCAAAGTGGGATGAGGATGTCATTTTCCCTGAGGGGGAGAATGAATACTTTGAACACGATGATGCACCTCGGTGGGATGAGGAGGATACTCTCTCTGATGAGGAGGTTTGCACTTCTTCATGGGACGAGGAGGTCCAAATCACCACTGAGGCTCCTGAGTTCTCAAGTTCCCCTTGCTATGATATTTACGATGATGATAGTGATCTATCCTTGGATCCTGCTGGGAGTGAGACCGGGATCACTCCCCCGATTGATGTTTATTTATGTTCTTCGTCTTCTTTATTTCTTGATCCCCTTTCTTCATCCGAGCCTGTGCAGGTTGAGTCTTCACAGGTATCCCAGGAGGACTTGGAGCTTTTTGCTCAAGTCAATGATGAGAGTATCCTCTCATGTGAGGAGGTTTATTCCCCCTCCGTTGAGGAAGCTCCACTCATTGCCTTTTCCTCCTACTGCCTCCCTGTTGACGATACCTTGCTAGGCAAGGATGTGTTTTGTGAGATGAGTGAGGACCAGGCCTCCTCCTTTTCTTAAATTCTCTACCCTCTACCTGTGAGGAGCAGGTATCTATATTTAGGTAGAGGGGTGACTGTTCTATCACCGTATCGGTACCCGCTACCGACACGGATATTAGGCCAGTTACCTGTCCACTTCTCCTTCCATAGGCCCATTAGCTAGAACTCTTAAAGTTTGAATAAGTCGTGCTGGGAGGACAATAACCCCAGTAGTTATCTTTATTTTCTTGCATTCTTATTTCTTCTAATCATGTTTAGTTAGTAGTACTTTCTTTTCAGTTTTCTTTTGTCTTTTGTTTTTGCGGAGCTGACCCCTGCAGGTATCTTCTCTGGATGGCGGATGCTGCAGCTTAGTCGTGGTTTAAACGCCAATCTTCTGGTATGCTCACTTGCTGAGCATTGGGTACTCTCTTCCCCTAGCCCTATTTTGATTTTCCTGTCATATATTATGCGGATTGTTTAGTTTAAGTCTGGGGGAGAGTAGTTTTGTTTACCCGCTCACGTGCACTATTGCACTGCATGCTAGAAGATTTCATTTAAAATGTTTTGTTTATTTTCATTGCACACCACATCACCCACTTGAGCGCGTACTCATCTGTTTGCTTGCTCTGTTGTGAATTTAATTCTTCTGCTTATTTGGGAAAGTCTAGGTGATGGATTAGGACTATGTAGCAGAGTAAAATGTTGACTCTAGTAGTGCTGCTAGTCGAGTGCTCGGTTGCATAGAAATTTGTGTAGAGTAGACTTCTCTTTATACTTATGGTTTTATATTTTTCTTATTAGTGTAAATGTTGTTTACTTTACTCAAATGGTGTGAATTCGGTGGAATCAAACGGTAGCATAGGGATGTGTGTAAACGATCGCTAGATTCGTATTGCTTGAGTCGGGAGAAAGGAGAATCTTTCTCGGTGGCTAGAACTTGCCCCAAGCGATTCTTGAAGCATGGGTATACGGTTAGTCAATTGTGTGAATGTGATATAGGCCATCATCTTGGCCCGGTTGAGCCTTTGTGCCATTCCTATTATCATTTCCTCGCTAGCCCAGTTGTGCCCACCCCATTCTTTTGGTTCAGCCCCACTATTGTTCACCAAAGCCTAAACTCCAATCCTAGTCGCACACCCAAAAAGCAAGCATTTTGTTTAAATTTCAAATTGGTGGTGTTGATTGTGGTAGTACATTGTGAAAATATGGTTGTGCATCTTTAAAAATTTGCTGAAATTGTTAAAGAAAGAAAAAGAAAAGAAGAAAAAGATTTGAAAAGAAAAAGAAGAATGAAAAGTTTGATTGAAAAAAATCTGTTTGAGATTTATATTTGGGAGTAGGCGGTGCACACACCCATGCGTCTAAGTTCAAGTCTGGGGGTGTTGTGTACCCGCGTGTTTGTGTGGTGAATGAGGATAGTTTCCTGCATTAGCTCAGTTGGGTTTAGTGTTTGAGCCGTCGTTTTTATCTTTGTTTATCCTCACCTAAACCCAAGCCTCATTTAAAACGTAAAGTCCTATTGATTCACGCATTTGAGTCAAACCAATGTCGTGGAGAGAATGTGACCGGGCAAGCTTATGGTCACCGACACTGATGGATTTCAGTGGAGTTTTTCCCGCATCCCGATCTTGAGCAATGCTCGTCTCAGCGCTTAGTTTACTTTCTCCGTATGCATGACCGAATGATTCACCGTTGTTCACCATTTTGAGTAGTTGTAATATGCTTTTACTCTTTTAGAAATATATAAACTGTTTTTATAATCAGAAATCTTTTCTACTATTTTTCTTATGCACGTGAGCATGCGACTTCGCATGGTAATCTGTATTGTAGTTTTAAGCCATCTACTGTTCTTTCCTAGTTCGCTTAGAATTTGTTTGCTCGGGACGCGCAAACAGTTAAGTCTGGGGTGTGATGAGTCCTGATCATATACACTTTTATGGACTCATATGGGCCATTTATTCAGTCATTTCACCGCACTTTAGCCCTGTTATAGTTCATATTGATCAGTCTATGCTAGGTGCACTTCTAGGCCAATTTTGGTGTGATTTCATTGCTTTTCTTCATTAGTAGTTTTCTTGCGTGTTAGGTGCCACTTTCAGTGGCTGGATTCGTGGTTGTGCTGGAATTGGAGTCGTGCAGGTGTTCCCGGTGCAATTCTGCACAGGAACACTGCGCACGATCACCGGTTCTATTGCGCACGACCACTGGTCGTGCGCCACTGATCGTGTGCACTTAACCCCTTTTTCATGAGTTCTGTTTGGTGTAGTGCGCACGACCATCAACGCCAGTGCGCACGACCACCGGTCGTGCGCCACTGTTCGTGCGCGCTTATCATTAAATTTCTGAGTTCTGTTTCGGCTAGTGCGCGCGACCACCTACGATAGTGCGCACGACCACCGGTCGTGCGCCACTGGTCGTGCGAACATATTATTTTATAATTTCTGTCTTTGCAGGTTCCGTCCAGGCAGAGCGCACGATCACAGGATTCTAGTGCGCACGACCACTGGTCGTGCGCCAATGACCGTGCGCACTGTTTAATTCCAGCGCCTATAAATTCCGCTGCTCGCGATTTAGGTCAGATTGGCAGCCGTTTTCACGCCCAGCTCCGCCGTTCCGCGCCAGTTTCGCCACTCCATCTTCGCCCACCATCTAGAGGTGCTCCGGGCTTGTTCTTCACGCCAATCTTGAGCCGGAGTTTCCTCTCGGCCTCCTCCTTCATCCAAGAGCTCCAAAGGAAGACCTAGCCGCCATTGCCATCAAGCAAGAGGAAGTTTGCAACCTCTACCGGATCGTGATACGAAGAAGACGGGTCCATTCGAGAGTCGTGACAGCTCTCTCTACCCCGGACGTAGTTGCGGACCGAGCTTGGACGCGGATTGACAACCCGGCGATTCCAACCGTGAATCTACAACGAGACTTCGGATTCGGTCGATTTCTTGCCTTATTCTTCTCTTATTGATGTGTATATGTTTTAGATCTCATTATTATGTTGAAGTGGCACTTGAATTAGTTATATTTACATATATATTTCATGTCTATGTGATTGTGTAATTTATCTATTTGAGTTGCTTGAGGTGCGCCGCCATCCATTTCCATTCCGCCGTCACGTTCGTGTGCCGCACTAGCAATTGCTAGTGGCGTGCTTGTCGAAGAGGTGCTTGCGACCCTCACTCCGCTAGCCTACTCGTCCATCCGCCTACCGAAGCGTGGCATCGCGGCTCGTATTCCATCCCGCCTAACGAAGCAGTGCGCTCAAGACCTGCACAGTTCGATTCCGCTTGCCTACTCGTCCATCCGCCCTTTCGACGCAGCGCGCTCAAGGCCTGCCTAGTCTCCATCCCGCCAAGTGAAGCATTGCATAGCGGCATTGCATAGGAGTAGTTGATAGCTTTTATTTTATTTTCCACAAACCAAATCAACCCCCGTGTCCACAATTCATCCGACCCAAAGGACTTCGATCTCAAGTCCTTCCTCGAACGTTAACTCCACCTTACTGTGTTCCTTGAGAGATTCGATACTTGGGGATTTACTTCCTCATATTATTACTTGACAACGACCGGTTCACTGCCGTTCGGATCGCAGTCTCGCTACCGCCTATAGTGGTGTGTAGGATTTGCGCATCATTTGCTTCACTTGAAGACCAAGGAAATATGATAATTCACCCATACTACTCATTTCAAATTTAGATTGAATTAGGTTAGAGAACCTTTTGCATAAATTTGAATCAGTAGAGCCAAATATGATATCATCTACATATATTTGAAATAGTAAGGTTTGATTTTTATGTATCCTAAAAAATAGGGTTTTATCAACTATGCCTCTACAGAAATTGTTTTCCAAAAGAAAATTAGCTAAGGTCTCATACCATGCTCTGGGAGCTTGTTTGAGACCATAGAGAGCTTTATTAAGCTTAAATACATAAGAGGAGTGAGTTTGAGATATGAAACTTGCTGGTTGTTCCACATAGACTTCTTCTTTGATGTCTCCATTAAGAAATGCACACTTCACATCCATCTGTTATATTTTGAATTTCTTGAATGCAACAAAGGCCAGAAAAATCCTGATAGCTTCAAGTCTTGCAACAGGAGCAAAGGTCTGATCATAATCAATTCCTTCTTCCTGTGAATATCCTTGGGCTACCAATCTTGCTTTGTTTCTGACTATGTTGCCTTGATCATCTAGCTTGTTCCTGAAGACCCACTTGGTGCCAATAACTGGATGGCCTTTTGGTCTTGGAACCAAATCCCATACCTTGTTCCTTTCAAATTGATTGAGCTCCTCTTGCATTGCAAGAATCTAATTTGGATCTTGTTCTGTATCTTTTATGGATTGAGGTTCAATTTGGGATATGAAACGAGTGTGCATCTGATTTTGGTGTAGTTGATGCCTTGTTTGAACACCTGCTAAAATATCTCTAATGATTTGGGATATTTGATGATCTCTAACTGTGATGTGATCAACATTTGGAGTTAGTTCAGCAATGATATCCACTTGGGGAATTTGTTCAGCTGTCATTTGATTTGAGTTGTCAGCAAGATCTGGATGACCTTCTTCTTCACTATCTTCATTTTGAGTTGATGGAATTGGAGAATCTTCTTTCTATAGATCTCATCCATTTAGCTTTTCACATAGAGCTGGTACCTGCAAAGTATGTTTGGTAGAGTTGGTATTCCTCTCCTCAATTAACATGTTAGTCTCATCAAAAGATACATGCATGGACTCTTCTATCTTAAGAGTAGATTTGTTGTAAACTCTGTATGCTTTACTAGAAAGAGAATATCCAAGGAATATGCCTTCAGCAGCTTTTGCTTCAAACTTCCTTAGACACTTCTTATCATTGTTATGCACATAGCATTTACAGCCAAATATCTTAAAATAGTTATCCTTAGGCTTTTTATTCTTGAGTAATTCATAGGGAGTTTTGCCCTTAAGTTTATGTATCAGGCTTCTATTCAACACATAATTTGTTGTGTTCACTGCCTCTGCCCAAAAAGAGAGTGGCAAATTTGCATCAGCAAGCAATGTAGTTGCTGATTCAATTAGGGTTCTATTTTTCCTTTCAGCTACCCCATTTTGTTGAGGAGTTCTAGGAGCAGAGAAACATTGTTTGATCCCTTCTTTTCCACAGAATTCTCTCATCAGAAGAGATTCAAACTCAGTGCCATGATCACTTCTGATCAATGCAACTAGAGTAGAGTTCTTAATCTTGATGGACCTGAGAAAGTCTGTCAGAACACTGATGGTGTCAGACTTGTTCCTAAGAAATAACACCCAAGTGAATCTTGAGAAGTCATCTACAATAACTAGAGAGTAATGCTTCCTTCCTAGACTTTGTATTGCAGTAGGTCCAAAAAGGTCCAAATGCACTAAATACAAAATCCTAGGTGAATCACTGTTGGATAAAGATTTAAAACTACTTCTAGTTTGCTTACCTAATTGACAAGCCCTGCAGATTCCTTCCATCTTGTATGAACCAGAAGGCAGTCCTCTAACAAGATTGTCCTTAGAAAGCTTAGATATAGTTCTAAGGTTAATATGTCCAAGCCTTTTATGCCATAATTCATTGGTTTTACTTATAGAATTAAATAAGCAAATATCAGAATTGGCAGAGTCAAAATTGACTAAATAAATATTTCCATGTCTAATACCAGATAACATATTAATGTTTTTATTATTGGTAATAAGACATAAGGAATGATTGAAAGTTACCTGATAACCTTCATCACATAACTGGCTTATGTTGATGAGGTTGTGCTTCAGACCCTTGACATAAGCTACCTCCTTGAAGGTAACTGCTCCAACTTTGATTTTCCCATATCCTTTGGTTTGTCCACAGTTGGAGTCTCCAAAGATCACCTTGGGTCCAAGATTTGCCTTGTAGTTGCTCAGGTTGGCCTTGCTTTCTGTCATGTGCTTTGAACATCCACTATCCAAATACCATTGTGAATTTTTGCTTGGATAGCCTTGTACCTGCAAAACAAAAAACATTCTAGTTGTTTTTGACCCAGACTACCTTGGGTCCTTTTGTATTACCACAAAACTTTGAAATAAAAGACATTTCAGGTTGATCCTTATAACCTTGTGGATGATATCTCCTTGGAGGAATTATCCATTCAGTGAAAGGATTCTTAGTATATTTAGAATAAGAATTCTTTAGATTTTCAGTAAATTTCCCTTTCGACGAACTGGGTTGAGTTCGTCGATCGCCGTTCTACGAATGGACATGCTTTCATTGAGCGTCGTTCGAATAATAAATATATTGAAATTATGGCTTTAGAGTTCGTCAATCTCCGTTCGACGAAGTGAATTCATTTCGTCGAGCTCCGTTCGACGAATTCTGCTGAAATCCTTTATTCTTAACAGCCTTGCTTGAAATGTTTTTATTTACATCTACAACCTCTTTGCTCTTTGCAGAAATGAAGTTAATTGGTGTAGAAAGTATGTTCTTCTTAATAAGAGGTGGCTCACTTGATGATGCACCTAAGCCCAGTTTGCCACTTAATCTGGCATTTACTGTGCTTGTGATGTCCATCAGTTTGATACTTCTCCCATTTAGGGATTCTTCAAATTTCTTAGCCTCAGATAGTTTATTCTCAATGAGAATAATATGTTCTCTAGAGGCAGCCAAATCTTTCTTAAGATTAGCATTTTCTTCACTAAGTTGGTTCATTTCAGCCAACTTATTTCTGAGAGAGATTATTTCCTTCTCAGATTTGATTATGTCTAAGCAAAGAACTTTGAGTTCATCTTTGAATTCAATTGAAGTAAAATCAAAATTAGAGATTACCTGATCAGTGATATGAAATTTGCATGCGCGGATTTTAGATTTTTAGTGAAAGGTTGAGATTTTCTCCAAAACTATATCCGATAAAGGCAAGTGTACCTTATCGTCTATAGTATAGGATATTTAGGAATATCAAGGTCGTATTCCACGGGGCGCGTTGATTACTTCTACTTCGAGGAAAATCACTATTATTTTATCGACGAAAATTTGAGGTGGTTTGTTTTCGCTTAACTAAAATCAAAACTAAATTCAAACTAAATGAAAAGCTTGAACATTGCATGAAAAGAAAGAGAAATTGACATTGCATAAAAAAAAGAACATTACTAAGGAGAGAAAAATTTAACCTTGCATGAAAAGGAAGAAATTACTTAAGGAGAAAAAGAACATGAAAGAGAAAACTAATTTTATTGAAAATCAAAGAACTATTACAAGCCTTAAATTAAGAGTGCAAGGCTAAGGAAAATGAAAGTTGCAAGCTTAAGAAAACTAGTACACGAAAGTTACACTACAACATTGCATGAAAAGGGAAGGAGGAGAACATGAAAGCCTTAAGAAACATGAACATTAACTTGAAAAACTCACTCTCAGCTCTAACAGCACCTCCCCATCTCCAAATTTCTGCACCCTGGACTCAAGGAGAGCCTCTGAATTTATAGGCAAAATTTTCAAGTTACACGCCCTCGGTCACGGGCGTGTCCAAGGGCGTGTAATCACTGTGTAACATTGGATCTGGCAGCGGCGTGGGCTTGGCGTGTCGGCGGTAGAAAAGTTGGACATTACACGCCCGTGTAACATGGTCACGGGCGTGACTTTGGACGTGTGCATTAAATGCGGCGTGGGCTGGAATTCGGCGCGGCGGTAGAGCAGGGATCACGCTGGAAAGTCACGGGCGTGACATGTGGGTCACGGGCGTGACTTAGGTTGACTTCTCGACAGCATCTCCTCGTCTCGACGGCGGCTCCACGTGGACGATTCTAAGATTACACGCCCCCGATCACGGGCGTGACTTTGGGTCACGGGCGTGACCTGGGGCGTGACTTGGTGTGGACTGGTTCAAACAGTGCGGCATCGATTCTGGACTGATCTTCAGCTTACACGCCCTTGGTCACGGGCGTGACCGAGGGCGTGACATGCCATTTTTCCTGATTTGTCCCAAAAATCTGCAAATATCAAAATTAAGCTAAGTTAGAATCAAAATTACAAAAAGAACTACTTATAACCTAAATTTGACATAAAATAGAGAATTCATATTAAATATTTACAAGATTTTCTATTAAAAAGTTATAAAAATACTACTTATCAAATACCCCCATACTTGAGGTTTTGCTATTCCAGAGCAAAAGTGTGAGACATTATTTATAAGACATCCTTAAAAATTTTTAATTAAAAACTAAAACTTCATTTAACCAAAAGTTAAGTTAAGAGTAAATTCAAGGGGGAGTTAAGTCCTAAATTATGATGATGATTTGAAAAGAGGGAAAAATGTTTAGGCAATAACTTCTCAAGAAAATTAAGTAGTTTGACAAAATTGTAGAAATTATAAAACTAAATTAAATTAAAATTATAAGAACTCTATCTTAAAAGAATCTTAAGGAAAAGTAAATTACTAAATATTGCTCTCTCCATAATTTTCAACTAAAACTAGAACAATGATAATTGGCTAAGGGGGATTTCATAAAATTTGGCATAAGAAGAGAAATTTTTGAATGGAGGAAATGGAATTTATCATGAAATTTCCTTCTCTTTTTTTTTTCTTACTCTTTTTTTTCTCTTCTAATAAAAACCCAAAATGTATATGGTTTAGGAGTAATGAATTTTATCCTCTTACTCCATGCCATATAATCTTTTCAAATATTTTGGGTGCATATGTTTTAGGGAATAATGAATTTTATCCTCTTATTCCCATGACATATGATCTTTTAATACATTTTTTTCTATGCCATCAAAGGGGTAGGGTAGGGGAAGAAAAAAAAAAATCTAGCTAGCTTTAAATCATATTGAGAGCAAATTCTAGTAAAATTAAAAATTCCTAAGATCTAAGAAGTTAGAAGAAAAATATTATTAAAATCTAAAGAGGTTTAGGAAATTTACTACAAAATGAAGCCATTTAAAAATAAAAAGAGAAGTCATGCTAACAAAATTCTCTAATCAATTTAAAATCATAAGATGATTCTTAAATCAAAATTACCTCAAATTTAAAATTAACAAACTATGATAAGCAAAATTTCAGCCAATTAAAAACTTAAACATGCTTATAAACATTCTCAACTAGATTTCTAAGAAATCACAAAAACAACAAGGAGGGAAATAAGAATTTTTTGGAATTTTTGATATTATCTTTTTTTTGAATTTTTCTCATTAAAAACTATTTACAAAGAAAGGGAACTAGCTTTAAAACTTAAAATTTTTTTTTTGCAAGTCTTGGACTTCCCAAGGGCTACCCGGTGAAGGGTTCGCAAGGTACTAGGAGGTGTGATGGGATAAAATCCCAAACGTCCCTTTCCAAGATTTAAATTTTTCTGTTTTCTATATTTTTTTTTTGAGTTTTTGGGTTTTACAAGTGCTAAAATAGAAGAAAACATAAGAAAAAATATATATTTTTTTGTTTTGAAAATTTTCTGATTTAACAACTATTTACAAAAAAGCTATTTACACCCCCATACTTAAAGTTAAACATTGTCCCCAATGTTTAAAACTAAGTATGAAGTAAAGGAAAAAAAAAAGAAGTGCAAAACAAAATAAAAAGGAAATGCATGAAAAAGGAGAAGGAAGAAAGAGAAGGGGCTTCCCTGATTTTTGAAGTTTGCGCGGGGAAGCGACGATTACCTACAAAATATATTAAAGAACAAGAGAAGACAATAAAAAGATAACTTTGGGGTGCATCCCAAAAGCGCTTTGTTTAAGGTCGCGTAGCTTGACCCACTTGCCGGTCATATTAAAGGTTGAAAAACAATTGAATCACTCTTTTCATTTGGTAACTCTCCCGGAAGATATAATTTAAGGCGGTGCCCGTTAACTTTGAAGGTACCTTTTTCCGGGTGGGAAATTAAAATTGTCCCATAGGACCAAACCTCTTTAACAATAAAGGGTCCGGTCCATCGGGATTTTAGTTTTCCCGGAAAAAGGCGAAGGCGGGAATTATAAAGGAGGACGAGATCGCCCGGCAAAAAAGTTTTTGGAAATTTTATATGCTTATCGTGATAAAACTTTGTTCGCTCCTTATATAATTTATTGCTCTCATATGCGTTCGCTCGCCACTCATATAATTCGTTCATTTGAAATTTTCTTTGTTCTCCCGCTAGAGTGGAATCGAGGTTTAAAAATTTAAGCGCCCAAAATGCGCGATGTTCTAATTCGACCGGAAGGTGGCAAGCCTTGCCATAAACCATTCGATACGGTGTACACCCGATAGCGGTCTTGTACGCCGTTCGATAGGCCCATAGCGCGTCATCGAGCTTTATTGCCCAATCCTTCCGATTAATAGAAACCGTTTTTTCTAAGATCCGTTTTAATTCTCGATTAACAACTTCAACTTGGCCGCTCGTTTGTGGGTGATATGCAGTGGATAATTTGTGCGTAACACCATATTTTGCTAAGATTTTTGTGAATTGAGTATTGCAAAAATGGGTGCCCCGATCACTCACAATAGCGCGCGGAGTGCCAAATCGAGAGAATAATTTTTTTAAAAAGTTAACGACGACTCGCGCATCGTTGGTGGGGAGAGCTTGCGCTTCCGCCCACCTTGACACGTAGTCGACCGCTACTAGAATATACTTATTTGAAAACGAAGGAGGGAGAGGACCAACGAAATCAATGCCCCAAAGATCAAAAATTTCGCATTCTAAGAAAATGTTTTGGGGCATCTCATCCCGGCGAGAGATGTTCCACGACCGCTGGCAGCTGTCGCATGTACTCACAAGGTTGTGAGCATCTTTGAAGAGCGAGGGCCAATAAAAGCCCGCCTCCAGCGCCTTCCTCGCGGTTCGGTTTGAATGATAATGACCTCCGGTGGGTCCCTCATGACAATGACGTAAAATTTTAAGGCCTTCCTCACTCGAGACGCATCGTCTTACTACCTGGTCTGCGCATACACGGAATAAAAAGGGGTCCTCCCAAAAGTAATTCTTTAAATCAGAAAAGAATTTCTTCTTTTGCTCACTCGAGACTTCTTTTGGCAGGACCCGGGCTACTAAATAGTTAGCCAGATCTGCAAACCAGGGGGTAGACGATGAATTAATATTTTCGAGAGCAAGGAGGCGCTCTTCGGAAAATTTATCATTAATGTCAGATTCTATTAATACGTCTGAGGCGGGGTTTTCTAAACGGGAGAGATGATCGGCCGCCAAGTTTTCGGCTCCCCTTTTGTCCCGGATCTCTAAGTCAAACTCCTGCAAGACGAGGATCCATCGCAAAAGATGAGGTTTGGCGTCCGATTTGCTTAAAAGATATCTAAGTGCGGAGTGATCTGTGAAGACGATGACTTTAGAGAGGGTGATATACGACCTAAACTTATCGAAGGAGAAAACGATTGCTAGAAGTTCCTTCTCGGTCGTGGGGTAATTTGCTTGTGCCGACGTGAGTGTTTTGCTCGCATAATAGATAGGGTGGAAATACTTACTCACCCGTTGGCCTAAAACGGCACCAACCGCAATGTCACTCGCGTCGCACATGATTTCAAAGGGGAGCGACCAATCCGGCGCGACTAGAATCGGGGAGTTTATAAGTTTTTCTTTGATAAGTTGAAAAGCTAAATGACATTCATCGCTAAAAAGAAAAGAAGAATCTTTCTCGAGAAGATGGGTTAACGGCTTTGTAATTTTTGAAAAATTTTGTATAAAGCGCCGATAGAACCCCGCGTGGCCTAGGAAACTCCTAATAGCTTTTACGTTTGTGGGAGGGGGGAGTTTTTCAATTACTTCAATCTTGGCCCTATCGACCTCGATCCCCTTGCCCGAAATTTTATGGCCAAGGACTAATCCTTCCTTGACCATAAAATGACATTTTTCCCAAGTAAGCACTAAATTTGTTTCCTCACATCGCTGCAACACGCGCTCGAGATTTTTTAAACAATTTTCAAAAGAACTCCCGTACACAGAAAAATCGTCCATAAATACTTCCATCACCTCCTCCACTAACTCGTCAAAAATTGCCAGCATACATCTTTGGAATGTAGCTGGCGCGTTACAAAGACCGAATGGCATCCTTCGATAAGCGAAGGTGCCAAAGGGACAAGTGAAAGTGGTTTTCTCTTGGTCGTCGGGCGAAATCGGAATTTGGAAGTATCCCGACAAACCATCGAGAAAACAGTAGTAGGAGTGACCCGAAAGGCGTTCTAAAATTTGGTCGATAAATGGTAGGGGGAAATGATCCTTACGGGTGGCATCATTTAATTTTCGATAGTCGATGCACATCCGCCAACCCGTAACAGTATGGGTTGGGATCAATTCGTTATTTTCGTTCGCAACTACCGTAACACCACCTTTCTTTGGCACGACTTGTACTGGGCTAACCCAAGTACTGTCCGATATCGGGTAGATGATTCCCGCGTCCAAAAGTTTTATAACTTCGGCCTTAACGACTTCTTTCATGTTAGGGTTTAGCCGTCATTGAGGCTGGACTGAATTTCGGGAATTATCTTCGAGAAATATTTTATGAGTGCAGAAAGATGGGTTTATACCCTTAATGTCCGATAATTGCCACACAATTGCGTGGCGGTGCTTTCTTAAGACTATAGTCAACTCAGAAATTTCTGAGTTGCTAAGATCGGATGAAATGATGACGGGTAGCTTAGACTCTTTTTCCAAAAACAAGTATTTAAGGTGAGGGGGGAGTTGTTTCAACTCTAATTCGGGTGGTTCTTCATAAGAAGTCTTGATTTTTAATTTTTCTAAAAATAATGGTTCGGGTGGTGTGGGGTGAGAGACTTCTTCTTCATCGCAAAAGAGCTCTACGGGCTCGGAATCACTATTCGCTGATGAAACTAACTCGAGGGATGAATCGAACTCACAACACTCTTCTAAGTAAAAACATGAATCGTCATTTTCTAGCGTGTTCCGCATCGAGGAATTTATGCCGAAAGTAACTTCATCGTCTCCAACCCGTAGGAGGAGCTTTCCGTTACTTACGTTGATAATAGCGCGGGAGGTGGCAAGGAAGGGGCGGCCGTGTATGAGGGGTACTTTGGCATCCTCTTCGATGTCAAGAATGACAAAATCCACCGGGAAGATGAATTTGTCAACCTTGACGAGCACGTCCTCCACTATTCCTATCAGATATTTTAAAGAACGATCCGCTAATTGGATACTCATTCGAGTGGGCCTTGGATTTCCTAGACCTAACTTTTTGAACAAAGAAAACGGCATAAGGTTGATGCTTGCTCCAAGATCCGCTAAGGCGTGTTTTACTAACGAATTGCCAAAAAGACATGGGATGGAAAACCGTCCCGGGTCATTTGCTTTTTTCGGCAATTTGTTGAGTACAACCGCGGAGCATTCTGCGTTTAAAGAAATATGCGAAATATCTTCTAACTTTTTTTTATTGGAGAGCAACTCCTTAAGATATTTCGCATATTTAGGCATTTGTGAGATAGCCTCGCAGAAAGGAACATTAATATGGATTTGTTTTAAAACATCTAAAAACTTTTTATAATTTTTTTCGGCGCTTTCATTTTTAAATTTCGATGGATACGGAATATTAGAAGTAGGAGCACGCGGATTTAAAATAGAAGAGTGCGGAGCTATCATAGCGGGCAAATTCGAAGATGAATTAAAAGTAGGAGGAGGAGGAGAGGAAATTACCTTGGGTTCGTCCTGTTTTTGAACCACCTCCTTCCCGCTTCGGAGTGTAATCGCGTGCGCGCTCTCCTTTGGATTTTGCTCGGTGTTCCCCGGTAGTGCTCCTTGTTGACGCTCAGAAATCATCTTTGCGAGTTGGCCCACTTGATTCTCTAAATTTTTGATTGATCCAGTAAGGTTCCGGATGTTCGTTTCATTTGTTGCAATATATTTTGCAAAAACCTCTTCAATCGGAGAGAGTTTTTGCTGTTGCGGTGGAAAACCGGGTGGATTATAATTTTGAGAAATCAAATTTTGAGGCGGAGTTAAGTTAAGAAGTTGATTAGGGGGAGGTTGATTTAAATTCATAGGACGCTGAGCATTTCCTTGGTTGCTCCATGAGAAATTCGGATGATTCCTATAACCCGCATTGTAGGTGTTATTATACGGAGCGGTGTTCGGGTTATAGGAAGGTCGAGGTGGATTTCCCATGTAGTCAACATGTTCTTCAATTAAAACGTTATTGGCCCAAGGAGGAGTGGTGGAGGAAGCAGACATCTCTGCCACTTGCTTTGTTAAGCGCTCAACTTGTAAAGCCAAATTTGCGTTTGCGTCTATTTCAAAAATTCCGGCCAGCTTATTAGGCCGCGCTCGGGGCATGTTCCATTGATACGCATTTGTGGCCATCTCTTCGAAAAGCTCTTGAGCGGCGATCGGGGTTTTATTATTTAATGTCCCCCCGGCGGCCGCATCAATCATTTGCCTCGTTTGGAGATTTAAGCCATTATAAAAAACTTGCACTTGTTGCCAAGTGGCAAGTGCATGGTGAGGGCATCGACGCAAAAGCTCCTTGAAGCGCTCCCATGTGTCATAGAGAGTCTCCGAGTCGATTTGCATGAACGATGCAATATCCGTGCGCAATTTAGCGGTCTTTGAAGGCGGGAAATATTTATTAAGAAATTTTTCCGCCATTTCGGCCCATGTAGTGATGGATCCCCTAGGTAGGGAGCCCAGCCACTGCTTGGCCTTAGACCACAAAGATAAAGGAAAAAGACGTAATCGAATGGCGTCATCGGTGACGCCATTGATCTTAAAAGTGTCGCAAATTTCAAGAAAGTAAGAGATATGTGAATTTGGATCCTCGTCCGGTTGACCATCAAAGGTCACCGATTGTTGCACCATTTGTATAATGCTGGACTTGATCTCAAAATTATTGTTCGCCACCGTGGGGCGAACAATACTCGATTGTGTGCCTTCCAAATTCGGCCGCGCATAATAGGACATGGTCCGTTGCGCGTCCTCATTAGGATTTGGCTCGTTAAGATTAGGAGGATTAAGATTATGATCCATATTTGCTGCGTTAGTGTCCCCGATCGACTCTTCGGATTCTATTTGATTTACCTGATCACGAGAACGGCGGTGCCTAAAAAGGGTTCGCTCGATCTCCGGATCAAAAGGAAGAATCGAAGTGCTACCTCGGGTCATACACTAAAAAGAGAAGAAAGGAAGAAGAAAAACTAAAAATATTTTTTTTCTTTTTGAAAGTTAGAAAAAGCAAACTAAAATAGAAAGAAGCATGATAAAATTAATAGCTATCCTCTTTTCAAAATATCTACGCAAGGTCCCCGGCAACGGCGCCAAAAACTTGATATGAAATTTGCATGCGCGGATTTTAGATTTTTAGTGAAAGGTTGAGATTTTCTCCAAAACTATATCCGATAAAGGCAAGTGTACCTTATCGTCTATAGTATAGGATATTTAGGAATATCAAGGTCGTATTCCACGGGGCGCGTTGATTACTTCTACTTCGAGGAAAATCACTATTATTTTATCAACGAAAATTTGAGGTGGTTTGTTTTCGCTTAACTAAAATTAAAACTAAATTCAAACTAAATGAAAAGCTTGAACATTGCATGAAAAGAAAGAGAAATTGACATTGCATAAAAAAAAGAACATTACTAAGGAGAGAAAAATTTAACCTTGCATGAAAAGGAAGAAATTACTTAAGGAGAAAAAGAACATGAAAGAGAAAACTAATTTTATTGAAAATCAAAGAACTATAACAAGCCTTAAATTAAGAGTGCAAGGCTAAGGAAAATGAAAGTTGCAAGCTTAAGAAAACTAGTACACGAAAGTTACACTACAACATTGCATGAAAAGGGAAGGAGGAGAACATGAAAGCCTTTAGAAACATGAACATTAACTTGAAAAACTCACTCTCAGCTCTAACAGCACCTCCCCATCTCCAAATTTCTGCACCCTGGACTCAAGGAGAGCCTCTGAATTTATAGGCAAAATTTTCAAGTTACACGCGCTCGGTCACGGGCGTGTCCAAGGGCGTGTAATCACTGTAACATTGGATCTGGCAGCGGCGTGGGCTTGGCGTGTCGGCGGCAGAAAAGTTGGACATTACACGCCCGTGTAACATGGTCACGGGCGTGACTTTGGACGTGTGCATTAAATGCGGCGTGGGCTGGAATTCGGCGCGGCGGTAGAGCAGGGATCACGCTGGAAAGTCACGGGCGTGACTTAGGTTGACTTCTCGACAGCATCTCCTCGTCTCGACGGCGGCTCCACGTGGACGATTCTATGATTACACGCCCCCGGTCACGGGCGTGACTTTGGGTCACGGGCGTGACCTGGGGCGTGACTTGGTGTGGACTGGTTCAAACAGTGTGGCATCGATTCTGGACTGATCTTCAGCTTACACGCCCTTGGTCACGGGCGTGACCGAGGGCGTGACATGCCATTTTTCCCGATTTGTCTCAAAAATCTGCAAATATCGAAATTAAGCTAAGTTAGAATCAAAATTACAAAAAGAACTACTTATAACCTAAATTTGACATAAAATAGAGAATTCATATTAAATATTTACAAGATTTTCTATTAAAAAGTTATAAAAATACTACTTATCAATCAGCATCATTGTAAGACTCTTATTCTGATTCTTCTGAATTGTTTGCTGAGGTATTGATAACCATCATACATAAGTTCCTTTCTTCTTCAACATCACTGGAGCTGGATGATGATGCATATTCTGACTCACTGTTTGAGTTATATATTGCCATCAAGCGTTGGTCTTTTTCCTTTGATTCTTCTTCATCTTTAGAAGAACTGGATGATGACTCTGAATCAGTTTCACTCCATGATTCAACTACAAATCCTCTTCCCTTATGCTAGTGTTTGTGGGAGGAAGACTTGCTGGAGTGCCTTCTTTCTTCATTGTCTTTTCTCTTCTCCTTTTCTTGATTCTTTGGACACTCAGGCAGAATGTGTCCAGGTTTCCTGCAGCCAAAACAAATTATTTCTTTAAAACTTGATTTGTCATACCTTGGCTTTCCCCTTGATCTGGAATCCTTCTTTCTGAAGTCTTTCTTAGCCATCTTGTAGAACCTTTTGGCTAGAAGGCTCATGAACTCCATATCTCCTGGAGCTTTTTCTTCTTCATCAGTAGCTTGGAAAGCTATGCTTTTCTCCTTCTTGGATGCTGGAGATGAGGTGGATTGTTCAGCTTCTCTAGATTTGATAAGCTGCTCATAGGATTTGAGATTGCCTAACAAGCTCTCAGTGGAGATCTCATTAAGGCTTCTGGCTTCCTTGATTGGCCAGATCCTAGAGTCCCATGTGCTAGGGAATCACATAAGGATCTTATCATTGACCTTAGTGATGGAGATCACTTTGTCCAAGGTCTTCAGCTCATTGATTATGAGGTTGAGCCTGTTATACATATCATCCACTGTCTCAGATTCTCCTTTCTTGAAATTTTCATACTCGGAGATTAGGTGAGATCTTCTATCCTTTCTTTCATTGCAGATCCTTCAACCATGTTGTTGAGTGAGATCCAGATTTCTATTGCTGAAGTGCATTCCACAACTTTTTGGAAAATGTCATCAGACATTGTTTGTGCCAAAATGTTTATTGCCTTGGCATCTGCACTTCTCTGCTTCTTCTGTGCTTCTGTCCACTCAGGTGGAGGAACAACATTGTTGTTTGTTGGTGCTTCAGCACTTGTTGTTGCTGTAGGTGGTCCTGTCAAGATAACATTAAAAATATCCTCATTAATAGAATTCATGTACAATCTAATCATTGCCTTCCATAGTGCAAACTTACTTAGATTGCACATAGGAGATCTTTTACTTGAATATTCTTTGTTTTGTGCCATGAGTTCTTAGAAAAAATAAAACTCTAAAATAAATTAAAGATCTAATTGATCTTTTTGATTCAGGTGTTAGCCTGTAAAGAATCAACCTAGCTTAGATACCAATTGAAAGTGAGGTAGATCTTAGATTAACTCTAGAGGGGGGGGGGGGGGGGGGGGGGGGTTAATAGAGTATTAAAAACTTTTCACTTAATTTTATTGTGGAATTAAAATAGTGTTACTTATACGTGTATTGTAGAGTGAGTTATAAAATAAAATAAAGAAAGCACACAACACAACACACAGAAAATCACAACACAGAGGACACAAGGATTTTTATAGTAGTTCCCTAATAAACCTAGGTACGTCTTCTCTTCTACCACACTTGGTAGGATACCACTAGGTTTTTGATCAGGTACCCTATCACCAAGGGGTTTTTGATTAGGTGTCCACACACCAAGTGAGCTTTTGTTCAGGTGCTCTAACCAAACCACAGGTTTTTGTTCAGGTGCCCTGCCACCAAGGAGTTAACTTTTGAAGGGTGTTAGAACCCTATACAAGATGGGATAATGAGGGTTAGTTGTTATTCTCTGTCAATAATTTGAGAGAAGACTCTAGTGGAAAGATGTTGTAAAACTCCCCCTGTCTGATTGAAATTGTTGACAGCTAGAGTATGGAGCTTTCCCTTGAAAGTAGATCTTCCTTTGATAACTGATGAATTTGAGAGACAGAAGTTTCTCAGATTATTTGTTGCTCTTTGAAGAGATGAAACTTGCAGCAGAATTCTAAGAGAAGACTAGTATTGTTGTTCTCAGAGAATGACATGTGCTGTTTGAGGAAGATGATCTTTCTTTTTGACTTTCTGAATGAATGAATATTTTCTCTCTTTCTGTTACAGATATCTTTCTTCTTGGTATCCTACTTCCTTAGAGAGAATGATAATGAATTTGAAATTCAAATCTCTGAATAGGAATAGAATAATCAGTATTAATTATTTCCTTGGAACTGCAACTGATTCAGCAAATCTTTAATCCTTTTCCTTTTCAATAAATGATTTCCTTTTCCAATATAAGCCAACGGCTACTTTCTTGGGAAGAGAATGGAAAGGGGAATAAACAAAGGAAGGATAGAATCTTGTCTTATCTGGAAGAACAAATCCATTGCTGATAGTCAAACTGAGTTCTGAGAAAATATAACTGATCTGAATAAACTGAGAAAAAATTCATCGAGCTGACATAGAAATTCGTCGATCTAAATGATGAGTTCATCGAACTGAACATCTAATACTGATTCGCCAAACACAGGCTGGAGTTCATCGATCTCAAGTTTGAGTTCGTCGAACTAAAGAATTTGTCGACCGCTGAGCCGCTGAGCCGCTGAGTATTGAAGATCGTCGACCGCTGAGACTAAGGCAAGCCGTTCGTCGAACGCAGAGTGTAAGCCGTTCGTCGAATGCAGAGAGCAGTTCGTCGAACGCAGTATTGAGTTCGTCGAACATAGAGACTTAGAGAAATCTTAAGTTCTAGCTATCTTATCAGCCTAAAACTATGACCCTTAGACTATACATTGGGGGTCAACTTAATCCTAGTCAACACATAGTAATCCTAGCCCAAATCAGTAATAGGGTTGTTCCAACAGTGGCTCAAAAGGAACATCCGTGAAAAGCTTAATCAACGGGATAATGGTCAAGGTGAATCCCAAGAGATTGAACAGGGCTCTTCAGTTGCCGACCTTTGCCAAGGTGGAGGAAGATGAAAAGGTCACCTAGGAAGACCTTGACATGGCTCTGACATGGTGCGGGCACTCCAACAAGACCCATGGGTCCCTGGAAAGGAAGAGCTTTAATCAACAAGGAAAACTTATGGCAGAAATAGTAGTTAAAGCTCTCCTCTGCAATGTAGGGCCGCATGATAGGATATCCAGGCCCATGTTCGAGACAATGGCAAGGATAATCCTAAGGAAGAAGACCAACTGGGGTCAGATTATTTTTAGGAGAATTCAAGACAGCTTTTAAGTTCCCAATCGGGGAATAATACTATCGCTGTATCTACTGCTATCCTACCCTGAAAGCTTTAACAAGAAGTATGGTGCAAAAATCCATCAAATGAGAAGGATGAATATCAGGATACTAGAAAGGTGGGAGAAAGTTCTGACTAAATCTCCCAAGAAGTTGAAGACTGCAGAGGATGTGAAAAGGAAGGAAGAAATATCATCAGAAGAAAGTGAATCAGGCAATAGCTCAGACTCGTCTGACCCTGAAGTGCCTGTAGAGAAGAGAAATATTTCCCTCCAGACCTCTGCCCTAAATCTGGAATCTGGTAAAATAGTAACAGCAGGAACTGAGCAAGAGGATACTGAGACTGAGGGGAAGAAAAATGGTGATCCCCCTGCTCAAGTGGAAGAAGTGATCAATAAGATCATTGGGGTTAAGGATGCTGTCCATCATGGATTAGTAGACTAAGAGGACCCAAGTAGAGATCCCCAAGGAGAGAAGCTATAGGATTCTTCTGATGAGACTAGCAGAGATCTACCGAGTCCTGAAAAGGTAGAAGGGCCAAACCAATCACCCATGAGAAAACCTCTATCTCCAATACTGGAAGGAAATGAAGAAGAGGAACTAGAAGAAGCTAGTTCACCTCCAGATAATAGACCAGTGGAGCTCTCACTGTTGTCTCAGAAAAAGATGCGCCTGGAAGAGCAAAGATTAAAATTGAAAGCTATGCTACCTCTGCGGTCAATGAACTGAAAAGGGAACTATATGTTGAAACAAAGAGCTTGAGAAATGATGTGAAGAATCTACGAGAGATACTGCAAAAGAGACAATCCTTACTCACAAGTGTCTATCTAATTTAGGGGTCAATCAGACTCTGATTGTCAGCAACATAGAAAAGGCCTACATTGCATCCACCATAGGATGGCGGAACACAAAACTGATCTCCAAGAAAGTCTAGATAAACACAATAAAGATCTAGAAAATCATCTGCTTGAGACCAAGAATCACTTGGCAGCAGGAATTCACATGCTTAAAAACAAAATATTGGTTTCTGAAAAGAATCTCCAGAGTGGGATATCTGAAGCTGTCATAAAGGGGGAGAGATAAATGATAAAGGGCAGTGGTGATCATGCCATCTGGACCATAAAACACCATCAGGAAAGCAATGAATCTCCCTCCTCTCCATTTTGATGAGCCTGCAGGAGAGTACCTAGCTGAAGAGCAACATGCAGACATTCCTGATACTGCCACTGATAAGGGTAAAGAGAAGGAAGCACTGGAGGATGAAGAAATAAAAACGAGGAAGAGAAAGTACAGGGAGGAAATGGAGAAAAAGCATGACTATGAAAGATGGAGTCCCAATTCCAGAGCCATCATATTAAAGGCATGGGAGATGGTGAAGGTAAATAAAGGTGGAGGTACAAAGTGTACAGTCCTCAAGAATGGGCTAAGTATGAAGAGCAAGAAGAAGCAAGAAGAGTATATAGAAGGGACAAGCAAGCAGGCAGAATCCCTGCAGACACTCTTGAGCCTCTAAAGTATCATCCCAAGCCATTTGAATACTTCACCAGACAAGCTGAAAAGGAGCAGGAAACTAGTGCCAAGAAAGCAAAGGGTGAAGCTGCTATGATGGCACGAGAGACATAGACGACTAAATCCATAAGGGGCTGAATGTAGAAATGTTAGAAAATTTTGAAAACATTTGGCACTATTTATAAATGAAGTAACACTTGTCAAATTCTGTGTTCACTCAATTATAGCTGCAAAGTCATCATTATATGCTTATTTTCTTAAAATGTTAAACCTTTTATATGAGTGGCATTTATCATTGAGTGGTTATGACTTCTTCAAATAGGGGGAGATTGTTGGGAACAGTGCCCAGCAGTGTTCCTGATTTGAAGAAGTGCTCAGCTCAATGATAAGTGCAAGTTGTATTTAATGTCATATCTAGTTCATGCTTGCATAGATTAAACAATATGTCAAGTACTTTAGTTATTTCACCAAGTACAATATCGTCGAGAAGAATAGGAGATGTCATCGACAAAGTATGCTTGTCATCATGATGATGAGCAAAGCAAACGCTGAGACTTGGCGAGTTCGTCGAATGAAGAATGAAGTTCGTCAAACGTAGAATGCAGTTCGTCGAGCGCAGAATGAAGTTCGTCGAACGCAGAATGCAGTTCGTCGAACGCAGAAACTTCTCTGCAGATCGACGAATCCACTTAGAAGAGGAAGCCATATCAGCCCAACCGCTGAGACAGATTCAATAGGAAGGAATGTCATCGAGAAGATGCAGTATCGTCGACATCATCAAAGAAGCCTTATCGCTGAAAGGCTAAGTGTGACTGATGGCATTGGACATCATCGTAAAGAAGAAATGATGTCGAGAAGACTGAAGACAAGCAGTTGCTAAAGCATAGTCTGTCGACATGATATCGCTCATGTTGTCGAAAGAACAAAGTGATTACGACGACAATCTGCAAGAAAGAAGATCACGATGACACAGTCAGAGATAACATATCGTTATATATGCAGAATTGCCAGAATATCTCGTATCGTCGAGACATCAATGTTAGAGGCAGAACTAGAAGACTTGAAGATCCACCAAGGTCTAAGACATCGACAAAGTCCTGTCGTCGAGATATTACCCATATCGTCGTAACAATGGAAATATCGTCGAGTTGGAATTCAAATGTTGCGGATGCGCTGTCAACATTTAATGCCGCCGCCTGATTGTCCAATCAGCGCGTACTTTTAAGGAATGGGCGTCTGGCAGTTAAGGACATTATATGTGACTGATAAGCGGCTCATCCGTCCTATAAAAGGGAACAGTGATGCCCTAGAAAATGAAATCTTCATGTGATAGACAAGAACAAGAAAGTATCCCATCGTTACTCTTTAATACAACAGTACATTCTGCGAAGAAGAAGAAGAACAAGTAGAGAACAAGAATCAAGCATTCTCATAAGAATCAGTCATCTCTATTGACTGATAAGAAGCCGATCAACATCAGGAAAAATAAGAGAAGGCTGAAGAAGATCCAGTGCTAAAAACGACAAATCAAGAAGCATCTTCTTCAAGTCTAAGAAGCCGATCTCCTTCAGGCTAAGTTGCTGATCCTCATCAGGCAGAAGAAACAGTTTTCGTTACTGTAAATCTTTTATTGTTGTAAGGCTTGAGGGCCTAAGTGTCTAGCTTGAGGGCTGGAGAGCTGTGAGGCTTGAGGGCCAGGGCAGTGGACTTGCGGGTCCGATTTTGTCTAGCTTGAGGGCTGGAGAGCTGTGAGACTTGAGGGCCAGGGCAGTGGACTTGCGGGTCTGATTTTGCCTAGCTTGAGGGCTGGAGAGCTGTGAGACTTGAGGGACAGGGCAATGGACTTGCGGGTCTGATATTGTCGAGCTTGAGGGCTTGGGTGCAATAAGGGCTTGCGGGCCTAGGCTGTAGGCACAGGACTTGCGGGTCTGTGTTGTGTAGGGCTTGTGGGCCTGAGTGTTGAGCTTGCGGGCTCTGGTACAGTAGGGGCTTGTGGGCCTAGGCTGTAGGACTTGCGGGTCTGTGTTGTAAGGCTTGCAAGCCTGAATATTTGGCGGAGTTTGCCGAGCGTAGCACACTGCTAGGTAGGCGCAGAGGGAAAGAGGACTAATCAAGACACCCTGTCTTGAGGAAACTCTATAAGTTCTTGCGTGCTTTCTGTGTTGTGCTATTCTAATTTGCAGATCTATTAATCAGAAAACAAGAACACCTAAAGGGGAAAAAATAATTTTAAAAACCTATTCACCCCCCACCCACCCCCCTCTAGGTGATAAGTTGACACCCAATAACTAACACATGCACTTGCACTAGAACTTTGCTCCACATAGGAGATCTCTAAGGCTTCCATGTCCCTGATCAGACGCGAATCATGCATTTGAATCCAGCTGGCCTGCGCAGAAGCCCTCTGACTCAAAGCATCTGCAACGATATTTCCCTTCCCGGGAGTATAGTGTATCTCAAAAGTGTAGTCCCCCAAGAACTCCACGACCTTCGCTGTCGCATTTTGAGATCTTTCTGGTTTAACAGATAGTTTAGGCTCTTATGGTCGGTAAAGATATCAACCTTCACGCCATACAAGTTATGACGCCACAATTTCAGAGCAAAAAAATCACAGCTACCAACTCCAAGTCATGAACCGGATAATTACGCTCATTCACTTTTAACTGGCGAGAGCCATAAGCTATCACTTGACCATTTTGAAGAAGTACGCAGCCAAAGCCGCTCCCTGACGCATCACTGTAAATTTAATAGCCTTCTGTACCATATGGCAAACACAAGATTGGTGCCGTGATCAGATGACTCCTTAACTCCTCAAAAGCTCGTGCACGCACTGGTGACCAAATGAACTTTTGATCGTTCCTTGTCAAGGTTGTGAGACGAAGAGCAATTAGCGAAAAGTTCTCCACGAAGCGCCGATAGTTGCCTGCAAGTCCAAGGAATCTCCTGACTTCTGCTACTGTCTTCAAAACGGGCCTCTCCTGGATATCAACTATCTTCGCCGGATCCACTGCGATACCCTCCCCACTAACCACAGGACCAAGGAATGCCACCGAGGCTAGCCAAAGCTCACATTTGGAGAACATGGCATATAGCTGACTTCATCGCAGGGTCTCCAAAACTACGCGTAGATGAATCGCGTGCTCTTCTTCAGATTGAGAGTATACCAGAATAACATCAATAAAGACGATCACAAACCGGTCGAGACACTCTCTAAAGGTCCTATTCATCAAATCCATGAACACTGATGGCGCGTTCATCAGTCCAAACGGCATAACCGTGAACTCGTAGTGCCCGTAGCGGGTACTAAATGCTGTTTTGGGAATGTCGCACTCCCAAATCCGCAACTGCTAGTAGCCAGACTTATGATCCAGCTTTGAATATACCGTTGATCTGACTAGCTAATCTAACAAGTCATCGATTCGAGGAATCGAATACTTTTTCTTCTCGGCCAGCATGTTCAATTCATGATAGTTTATGCATAGACGCAGACTTTTGTCCTTCTTCCTCACAAAGAGGACCGGAGCACCCCAATGGGATGTACTTGGGAGAATATGGCCTTGCTCTAGCAATTCCTGTAATTGAACCTTCAATTCTGCCATTTCCTTTGGCATAATCTGGTACGGAGAGCGTGACACATGCTTGGCACCTGACACCAGCTCTATTGTGAAGTCAATCTCTCGTTGAGGTGGCGCCCCAGGAAGATCTTTAGGGAACACATCTGGATACTCCGAGATAAGAGGAATGTCACTCTGACTGGGCTGAGGCTTTGCAGCCCCAACTAGCATAACACACAATTCTGTGCCCTACCGAACTGCCTTGACTACATGGACTACATACATCAATGTCTTGCTCGATCCACGCAAACCAGCAAACATAGTTGCACGCTCAGTATTTCGCCAAAGTGTGACCTCCTTAGAAGTGCAATCAATGTAGGCCTGCTGCGCTGACAGCCAGTCCATACTAAAGATCACATCGAACTCCGAAAGCGGCAGTATCAGTGCTTCCAAATAAAAATCTTGACTTCCGATTCGTACCATTACCACACAGCCTTGATCCACACACATAGAACACCCATTGGGCAGCATCACATCTAACCTTTCCTTTATCCTTGTCGAAGGCACTCCAAGTTTTCGTATGAAGGCCTCCGATAGAAAGGAATGTGAAGCTCCTATATCAAACAGTGCTCTCGCAGGACAGTTAAATATTAGGACAAAGCCTAACACAAATAAGGTTAACAAGCAATGCACAAGATATGAAGTATAAAAAGCTACAAAAGCTGTATACTAACGCATACCTGTCACCACTTCAGTTTGATTTATGGCCTCCTATTGGACAAGGTTGTATACTCGCGGTTGAGCTGGAGTGTAGTGGGATGCAGACAACTCCGCTGCTTTCCCTTTCTCCGCCGCTTAAGCCACAGCTGCCTTTTTGCCGCCACGACAGTCTCGGGCTTTATGTCCAGACTTACCACAATTAAAGCAAATGAATGGGCCTCGCCCAGTCGTTGCTCCCGATCCAGCAGATTGAACTGAACCAGAAGGTCTCGCTCTTTTCCTCCATCTGCTTTGCCCAGACTTCGCAAAGCTCGGTACTTTGAACACTGGCTATCCCACGGCTAAACCCTTTCTACTTTGGGACCGCTTCATGTACTTATCCAAGGAATGAGCCGTATTGACCAGAGTCATAAACCCTTGCGTCATTGGCCCCGACAGAAGGAACCGCAATTCTTCCCGCAGACCTTCGTAAAACCGATTAGTCTTATGCGCTTCATCTGCAAATGTCGCGCCTGCGTACCTCCCCAACCAGGTAAACTTATGCAGATAGTCATAAATCATACTATCACCTTGAGTTAGACGGTTGAACTGGTTCTCCATCTCAATCAGTTGAGCAGGCAGGAGATACCGCGCTAAGAACAACCTCGAAAACTCATCAAACGAGATGTCCGCCTACTACCTTCCTGCAAGCTGATGCATATCTAACTCTTCCCACCATTGCTGCGCCTCCCCATCAAGAAGGAAGGTTGTTAATATCACCTTCTGACCTTCCTCCGTATTTGTGAACGTCAGAGGGTGGAAACTCAGAAAGTATTGCAGCTTCTGGTCTAGAGCTCTTTGTTCCCTCACTAACACTGGTCTTTCGACCACAGGTTCAGCTGCCACAACCGGCACCGGAGCCACCCCGAGGGTAAGAGGCTATCTAGGGACATGCCCTACTGGTTGTGCAGTGAACAAAGCAAACACCGCTTCTGCCACCATCCTCACTGTCTCAGCAGAAGGCGGAGTAGGCACCTCAGCTGGTGCACTGCTCGCAGTCGGACGTTGTGGTCGAGACAGCCCCGTGCCACTTACATTCGCCTACAACTGTGCACAAAACACAATGAGCAACTAAAGATAGCATAGATCAACAAAGGAACACACAAGTTCCACCACAATTCTACAATCATACCGGTAATTCATTCCTAAAGTGGAGAGTTACTAGTTATTTACATGTCTTAACGGCGACGCACACACGTGCTCACCACCCCTTAAATGAATTCGACCACGAATTCGAATGGAAAGGGAACGAGACCCATAGCTGATACCAATTTGTAATACCCTCCATGTAACGTAGAATATAGTAGTAGGTCCGGTCGGGACACCACTCCATATTAATCGAATAAAAGAGCATGCTATTGAATTAGTTTTTAAACAGTTACACACATAACCATCTCAGCACATAGAGTCGCAAAATGGAAGCATTTAATTTATTAAGATAAAACCAGTCCACAACTTGTCCACTCATTTACATGGAATGAAACTACAATAATGTTAGTTTATTAAACTATTTACATCAACTAGGTGGCTTGCAAACAACAGCATGCAGGCCGGCCACACATGAAAACAGTAAACAAAGCACTTGGCCTTCAAGAGACAGCAATGCTCAGCAGCAGGTGCTTCAGCCCACTATTTCCCGCTAGTCTCCCCAGGACCTGTACAAACAAATCCACCAAAAGAGTGGGAAAACAAGTAACCGGTCAGCTTTAGCTGACCCAGAATATAACGACCCCACCCCATGCTCGCGGCAATGGTGCTCCTTCCCTGCAAGTAAGTCATAGCAGCATATATATTTCACAAGTGCGTCTAAGCACCACATAGAAACATTCATCACATGGTGACGTCAAGTCACAAGTCAAGTGCACTCACGACATGTCATCCTCAAGTCCTTTTTCAACTTGGATGATCAAATTGAGCTAGGTCGTACACACGAAGTTCCGGCGCTCTCTAAGATCGGCCGTACACATGAAGTTTCGGCGCGATCGTTATGAGCTAGATGTCAGGATCCACTTATGCCTGGCCCGGGATCGGTTCAGCTTGTGCCCACGCTCATAAATGTCAGGATTCAACCTTGCCTGACATGGGTTTGGCTTCCCCTTGTGCCAGATAAACTATAACCTCGCAGGGTCATCACCTCGGCCTCAGGGGCTATTTTCGAGTGCTCAAAGCAATTTCAAGGATCACTGGCACTAGCGCCGGCGCTAGCGCTAGCGTCGGGCGCTAGCAACCAAAACGCATATCTATTAGCTCTTTCGGCTATTTCCTGAGTGTAACCTCCAGGACTCCCTATAGTACATCACAGCACCAAGAACCCAAAAACATACATACGCGGAGTCTTCTCCGGAGAGAAATAAAGCATATCAACATCACCATTCCAGACCAACCTATCCAGAAGGGCTTCACACAGTATGCCTATGTCCGTACTGCCATTCCGGACTCTATATGTAATTTCTATGGGGATAACATCGACCCGTCAGCAGAAACCTATCCAATAATTAGTGGAAATCTGCCAACTACTATACAAATCAAAGGGCGAACATGTCCGGAGATGAAGGAGGAGAATCGTTACCCTCAGCGCTCATTTCGGTGCCATAGAACTGAGAGGGAATCGGCTGGAATCCTTTGAAATAGCTTCCTCTCCATAGAATCGACGATGGCACAAGCATGCAAGATCTCCTTCACAGATTTTCCCTTGGCACAACGACCTTCAACTGACCTCCTTCCCTGCTCTTAGCCCAATGCTCTCTGAAAGGCAGAGGATTCCAAGAAAAATGAGAAGGAAAGTAGGATTTGGGTGCTTATAAGATTTTCCCGCTACCTCCGGCGCTAACTACTAGCGTCTGGCGCTAGCCCAGAGTCGGTTCCACTTTACCGCTTAAGGATTTGTCGAGTAACGCTATCGCTAGCGCTACCGCCTGCGCTATCTTTCTTCAACGAACTTATCGGGAAATGCCACATTCTTCGAGAAATGCCACATTCGTCGAGAAAGGACACATTTCTCAGGAAATGCACTACCGTCGGTGCTTTTCCTAGCGCCTGGCGCTAGCTCAATAGCTTCAGAACATTTCCACTCATCGAGACAGAACACATTTATCGGGAAATGCACTAATTTCTTGGGAAATGCATGGGTTTCTCGGAAAATGCCCTAGCGCTAGCGCTATCCCTAACGCCTGGCGCTAGTTTCTTTGCTTAGAACACTTCCACTTTGTGTGCATAAAATTGGGGTCTTACAACACTGATGACAGAGTAGACTCCGAGAAAGTCGCAAAGAAAGATCCACCAGTAGAGGATGAGTGGGAGCTACGAGGAAAAATATTTCCCCAAGAGGACCTAGGTGCAGATAGAATTGCTGGTGAGGGGGAGAAAATCTCAGAGACCTCTGCGAAAGAGCCCCATAGTTCCCGTTTGTTGCCGAAAGATCACTCCTCTTCATAAAAGGCTACTTCCAGTCAATATGAAATGCCTTCTGATCATGATGATGGTATTAGGTCTCAGGGTGCAAGTGCCCCTATTTCAGATGGTTCTCTTTATAATAAATAGAAGCTTTGTTTATCAAGCAAAAAGATCTCTTTGATCACTCATTAAAGCAAGTCTATCTCAAAGAGAGTGAAGTTGAAAAGGATGTAAACAATGGCCTGGATGAACTTAGAATTGAAATGGACAACGTGAAGGATCACCTTACTAAATGGATAGCTCGAGGAGGAAAAGCCAATAACCATGACATCATAAGCATTGGTATGTTATATGATAGAGCAGGTCAACTATCTACAGGGTATTATATCTTGTTGCATTCTATGGAATCCAACCGGGTTTATCTTCATTCTGAAATGAGAGTATTCAAGGAAGAGACCATCCAAACCCTAAATGAAGAAATTAGAAAGGGGGAAGAAAAGCTTCTGGGTAAAATGGATTTGATAAATAGTCATGTACGCAACTTCACATGGCTGCATGGTGAGTTGAAAGGGAAGGCTCAGTTTTCTCCCTCAGAGCAACCTCAGGTAGAACCATATGCTCCTCCAGTTTAGTATGATAATGTTTGGTCTGATTCAGAGGTGGATGTCACTCTTCCAAAGAAAAGGAAATATGGAAAAGGTCTTTCTGCTCACAGATCAGATACTAGTGAGAGAAGAGAAGCTGCTGAAGTATGGAGTTCTATTTCAAAAAGAGTTATTCTGGACACATACAATTTAATCAATATTTCAAATGAGCTGCCTCAGAATTATTATAGTCAGGAAGAACTAAATAAGCATGAAGCTGCAAAGTTAAAAAGGAAGATACAATTTAGAACGCATGGTTATAACAATCTTGATGCACCTCCTGTTCCTTCCAAGTATTATCCAAAGCCAAAAGCTTATTTTGACAGGCAGCATGAGAAGAGGCAGTGCAGACCCTGAAGAATTTTTTTTAATATTGATATTTGTGTATGCTCTTATGGAAACAATTATATAAATATTAATATTTTGTTGATCTAGTCTTCAATTCAATGTGTTTATTCTGTGCACATTTATTTTACTATAATCTAAGTACAATTCAGTTTAATATAAAGGGTTTGAGCTTCTTCAAATAGGGGGAAATTGTTGGGTATTGTAACCACAATAACCCTGATTAGAAGAAGTTCCCCTTGAACTAAAATGAATTGAGTTTGTATTTGATGTTATAGTTTAGTTATGACTTGTAAGACCCCAGTTTTCATGTGCAATAAATTTTGCGGTGTTCTAAAGCTAAGGAGCTAGCGCCAGGCACTAGGGCTAGCGTCGGCGGTAGCTCTTATCGTCAAAATGGGTGCATATTGACGAAAGTACTTGTGCGAGTCGTCGAAAACATCAAGATGAATCGTCGAGTGCTAGCGCCATCGGTAGCGGTAGCGCCGGTGGTTGCTTTCTCAACAAATTCGTGTCCCAACGAATGTGATCCGACGAATCATGTCGAGCAATCATGAATTTGATTCAATGAATGCTAGCGCAGGCGGCAGCGCTAGCGCTAGCAATATCGTTCTCGATGAATCCTTAAGCGGATATGGATGTGTTTGGCCTGGGTTAGCGCCTGCGTTAGGCGGTAGCATTTTTCTATATATAGCCGCCAAATTTGTGGATTTTTCTTAGTTTCTACTTGGACTCTCCCCAAAGGCAAAGACAAACATCAGGAGAGGAAGGAGGTTCATTTTGGCTAGATCAAAGTCCGTGTAGGTGATCTCTTGAGCGTTTGTGCCATCATTTGATACTTGGAAAGGAAGAATAACCCTATGGAACCAAAACGAGCACCAAGGGTAACGATTCTCCTCCTTAATCTCTGGACATGTTATTCCTTTGATTTGCATAGTAGTAGGATGATTTCCAATAATTAGTGGATAGGTTTCTTCTGACGGGTCGATATGGTTTATCCCCATAGAAATTGCATATAGAGTTGGGATCGTTGTACGGACATAAGCATACTTTGTGATGCCCATCTGGACAGGTTGGTCTGGATTGGTGTTGTTGATATTACTATATTGCACTCCGGAGAAGACTCTGAGTATGTATGATTGGGTTTTGGGTTCTGGGTGCTGTGATGTGCTGCAGGGAGTCCTGGAGGTTACCTTCAGGAAATACCCAAAAGAGCTGGCAGAATAGTGATCTATTAGCTAGCGCCAGCACTAGTGCTAGTGCCGACACTAGTGCTAGTGATGAGAGGTCATGTGGCATGCTGTGATGATGACCCAGAGGAGGTCGCCTATATGATTGGGATGAAGTGAAAGTTTACCCGCATCGTGTTGTTTGTTCGTGATGATTGAGTCGGGACTAGCTGGTTCTGAACCCATCCAAAGTGGTCGGTGAAGAGGTCACCCCTCAGAGCACCGCCTTATAGAAGATGCAGAAAAACGTCGATTTGTACG
The DNA here is from genome assembly GCA_033032865.1 of Dactylorhiza incarnata. Classification (NCBI taxonomy): domain Eukaryota; kingdom Viridiplantae; phylum Streptophyta; class Magnoliopsida; order Asparagales; family Orchidaceae; genus Dactylorhiza; species Dactylorhiza incarnata. The sequence goes on along the minus strand of JAWHQI010000238.1, from coordinate 3,835,749 downwards.
ACTTAGCTCAATTGATCATCCAAGCTGAAAAAGGACTTGTGGATGGAGTGTGCCTTGAGAGAACAATATGTGCGGCCTAGAGTCGACGTATATGGTGATTGTTTCTATGCGGTGCTAAGACGCACCAATAAAATAAGTGCTGCTATTGCTTGCTTGTAGGGAAGGAGTACCACCGCCCTGGGCATTTGGTGGGGTCGTTATATTCTTGGTCAGCTAAAGCTGACCGGTTACTTATTTTCCCACTACTTGGTGGATTATGCTTTACAGTTCCTGGTGAGACGAGCTGGAAATAGCGGGTTGGAACCCTAGCTACTGAGCTTTGCTGGCCCTCGAAGGCCCAAGTGTTTTGCATGTTTTTACTTCATGTATTTCCAGTCTGCGTGCGGATATTTGTAAAACATGTAATAAGAGAAGAATAGTTTGATGTATGGCCTTAGTGCCAAACCTTTCATATATATATTAGTCATTCCTGTTCATTATTGTGGACATGTCTTCTAGTTCAAGATGTAATGAATTTATGCTTTCGCTTATGTGTAATCTCTGAGTTGTTGCTGGTTGCCTAACTGAATACGTAACCCTCTTTCTTGTTCACCTTATATGGCGTGGGGTCTCGGCCAAACCTACTGTTATATACTGTGCAATGGGTGGGGTGTTACAATTTGGTATCATCTATGGGTCTCGATCCCTTTCCGTATGAATTCGTGGTCAAATTCTTTTAAGGGGTGGTGAGCTCGTGTGTGCATCACCATTTAACGCATTTAAATAACCAGGATGTCCACTTAGGAATGCTTTATATACATGTTTTAGCATGGTTGTGGAACTTGCGTGTTCCCCGCTTGCTATTTTGTTGCCCTTATAGTCACTAAATTGTGCTCGACAAAATTATAGGTGACTAGAAATGGTGCGGGGCAGTCCCAAGCCCTGCGCGTTGCGGAGTGTAGAGCATCTGCTGAGATGCCTAGGCCTCCTCCTTCTGCTGAATCGATAAGATGGTTGTTGAAATGGTGTTTGCCATGATCAACGCACAACTAGGAAGGCCTATGCAACCTCCTACCCTTGGGGTGGCCCCGATGATGGTTGTCGCTGTTGATCCCGTTGTGGAGAGTAGTATGCCCGCCTATGTAAATGCAACTCCTTCTGCTGAGACAATTTGAGTGGTCGCGGAGGCGGTTATGGCAGCAGTGTATGCTCAACCAGGAAGACCATTACAGAATAAGTGTTTACACCTGGAACAGGGAGAGCACACAGTAGATGAATACCTAAATGAGTTCTTCTGTTTAGGCTGTTACACGAGGTCTATGTGGGAAGATGAGCAGACCAATGTTAATGAGTTCTACAACGGTCTGCGAGAAGACTTACGACTAGCTCTTGCAGGTCCAATGTTATTTGGCTTCTCCGAACTAGTGAACACGACTAGATCTCTGGAAGGGAAAGTGAAGCGTGTGCAGCGCGGGACAAGTCTTATTGTCAAAACATCTCGATTCAGAAAGATGTCCAATTTCTCAGAACCGACGTCCTCTTCTGCTTCAGGAGCAGCTACTGGATGAGGTCTAGTCAAATTTTATAATTATGGCAAAGTGGGCCACTTTTCTCGGGAATGTCGCAGCGACACTGATAGGTAAAATTTACGATATATTATTTCTCCAAATTCTACGAACTATAGGCAATAACACCTAACGTTCATAGCATAGGATATTTAAGGATAAATATCAAGTGTCGTATTTCACGGGTCTGTTGATTACTTCTACTCACGCAAATTAATATTATTTTATCGAAAATAATAATTGGTTTAATGAAAAGAATAATAAAAAGAAGGAAAGAAATATTTGATCGAGAATCCTTCTTAAGGAAAATATTTCGTAAATCTAAAATTCATAAGAAATTACCTTAGACAAACTTGACCGTGGAGGTTCCCAAAATATGACAGAGCCTTTCTCGAGAGAACTACCACCTAACCTTAGGTTAATCGATTAAGACCCCTAGGCCAGTCGAAACCCCTAAGCTTGCTTTACGCGGTGAACCACACTATTGGATTTGACTCCAATCCGAAAGAATTATATCGCCCTCTCTCAAGGAGAGCATGCAACTCCTTTTACCGATGAGCAATCTACATGTATTCACGGTTCAATCGATCAACTAAAATACGGATCAAAGCTTGATTATCATATCCTAGAAATATGAAACCAATAATTGCAAATCAATGGTAAATCCTAGTTTTCCAAATCCAAACGAAGAATAAAAGATTATGAAATACAAAAGCTGAGGAAATCATCCAATCAAATGCTATAAAATTAGTTAAACATGATTTAAAAAGAAAAACATTTTTATTTCTAAGAAAAGATATAACACTTACAAGAAATAAAATTCTAAACTAAGAATTAAAAAGTGCAAGACATAAAGTAAATTGCATAAATAAAATTACACTAATAAATTTCAGAAAAACTAAGCTAAGAATGATCCAATCGAAGCATGGACTGGATTCCCAGCTTCATGACACCAGCAGGAATTTATAGGAAAAAGTTTTGGAAGTCATGCCCTAGGTCACGCTCGTGACCTAGAGCGTGTAAGGTGTGGAACGTGCGTCTTGAAAGCCTGGGAACATTGGGGGGAAAACTGCCAAAATTCATCAATTTGCATTACACGCCCCCTGGTCACGCCCGTGACCAGGGGCGTGTCTTGACTGAGTCAGAGAACGGGATAAAATGGCAAGAGCAGGAGTAATTCTGGCAGTTGTGGGAGAAGTCATGCCCGTGACCCAGGGCATGTAAGATGGAAACGTACTGTGGAGGAAACTGCTTGTATTGAATACTTCTTGGGCGAGTCACTCCCGTGACCTGAAGATCACGCCCCCAGGTCACGCCCGTGACCTGGGGCATGTTATATTAAATCTACGTGGCAAAGGCTTCTGGGAGCTGAAAGCTGGGCATGGCTGTGACACAGGTCATGGCCCCAGGTCACAGGCGTGTATTGAGGATTTTTGCAGATTTGGTCCAGAATTTTCCCTGGACATGGCTGTGGGCTTGAATTTGTTATTAGCAGCCCCAAATTATCTGAAATCACAAAATAAAGTAAATTAGATAAATATTAAACAAAAATTTATATAAAAACTAATTAATTACTAAAAAATATTATATAAAAATAACTATAAATAATGTACTATCAAATACCCCCATACTTTAGCTTTTGCTATTCTAGAGCAAAACTAATTTATAAGTATGAGAATAATTCATAGGACATTTCCAAAAAGATTTACTTCTAATTATGTACTCCAAATTTCATAAGATTCATATCAAAATAAGTTAAGAAATTGAAATTCAGATTTATAAGAAATAATTTATAATTCATAAATTGAAATGAGTAGAATAAATATTAGTTTTGAAATTCTTTAACTAAATCTTCATAAAAAAATTGCATTGAATTAAGTAAAATAATCCAAGATTAAAATTATTGAAACTTTAAACACCATGAGAAACTTTATAGAAAACTACATAAAATTAACTATGCTCTCTCAAAAATAACTTGGTTAAGCAAATAAACTTGGCTAATTGGGGTAAAATTGGCATTGAAGAAGTTTCTTTGAATATAGGAAATGATGAATTTTATCCTCTCATTTCCATTTTTTTTAATTTCTTGTTCTATTTTATATCCCAAATGTATATGTTTAGGAGTGATGAATTTTATCCTCTCATCTCCATGCCATATAATCTTTTACTAATTTGGGTGCATATGTTTAGGAATGATGAATTTTATCATCTCATTCCATGACATATGATCTTTTCAAACTCTTTTTATGCCCAATAAAGGGTTAAACAAAAAGGTAGGGGAAGGGCTAGGGTTTAAAGGCTACTAAAATTCCAAAGATATATTTAAGAGCATAGAAACAATTTGACAATTTAAAAGAAACTATAAGTTCAAGTTAATATAAGTAAAATCTAAAGATATTTAACACAATTTCTACAAAATTGAATTATGATATTTTAAGAAGAGAAAATAAAACTAAGAAATATTCTAAACAAATCAAGATAATGAAAAATTCATTAAATCAAATTCATCTAAAAATTAAATCTAACATATTTTGAAGAGACATAAAATAAAGATATACATGAAAAAAAAACTCTTTAAAAACCTATAAAGACAACTCATAATTAAAATTAATTTTGCCTAAATGAAGTTTAGAGAAATTTAATATTACAAAATTTATGTTATTAGAATTTTCTTTGAATTTTTATATTAAAATAAAACATAAATATTTATTTATTCTTGGACATCCCAAGGGCTACCCAATGACGGGCACACAAGATACTAAGCAGTTTTGTGGGATGATAGCCCAACGGACCTTTCGCAAGAAATAATTTGAAATTTTTAATTTTTTTGCTATTTTTCAAACAAAATTGAAAAAGAAAACAAAGGAACATTTTTTTATGATTTTTAATATTGTTAATTTTTTAGATTTTTAAAAGTGTTTTCTAAATTTTTTTAATTTTTTGCATTTTTGAATAAAAATAAACATTAGAGAACACCCCCCCCCCCCATATTTAATAATAAACATTATCCCCAATGTTTATAAACAAGGATGAAGAGGGATAAACATGACAATAAGATGCATATAAAGAAGAAAAAAATGAAAAAAAAGGAAAGATAAGCATGGGGTGCCTCCCAAGAGCACTTTGTTTAACGTCTTTGAGCTAGACGTTAAGGGTTAGATAAAAGGAAATTTAAATTGAAAATGCACAGGCAACTCCCTTAACTCACGCTGAGGTGAAAATACCGAAGTCGGTCGCCCGGTTACTCCTCCGCTATTGTCTTGATTCTTTTGTTTTCCGTTAGCCTCAAATTGTGAATTCAAATTACCTGTACATACCTTAGGTAATTTGGATTGGTAGAGATGAGCGGCAAATGGATCGATAAAAATGTTTGTTTGCAACAGCTCATCCTCTACATGAAAATTGTTAGTATAAAAAGAATCAAGATTGAGCAAGTCAAAAAAATTTTCACAAGGATGAATTTCTTGTGAAAATTCATGATTATGCATTGGTTGTTTATTTTCGAAAATAAATTATTATCTGAAAAATCAATTCCAAGGGGGGTAAATTCATGGGACATAATTTCTTCACAAATTATAATTTCATGAGAAAAAGAAGAAAGGGCGGGCGAAGAAGAAGAAGAAAAATTTTTAGTGTTCTAATTCGCCCGGTGTCTCCATGATCTTGTGAAATTCTTGGTACAAAAGTTCTTCTTGATCTTGACAATAAGCATGTTAAGTGGGAGAAATAAAATTCAGAGATTTCTCAAGATCAGAAGAAGAAGAAATTTGTGGCAGAAAAGTCGAGGAGCAAAATTCATGATTGAAGGAATTTCCTTCTTCGCACGGAAAACTATCCAGGTGACCTTGCCACCAAGAATAATCAACATCAAAGCAAGAAGGCAATGCACTCAAATCATGATTTAAAGAAAAATTATTTTCATTATAAAAATTATTATTTTCATTATAAAAAGTATTTTGATTTTCATTAGAAAAATTTTGAAATGAAAAATAACATTCCTCACTAGAATGATGCCTACCACAAAAATGACAAATAATTTGGCGCATTCGTGTGGCATCCAAAAGAATTACTTTATTTTGAAGCTCAGCAACTTTGGCGGCCAATTGAGATAACATTTTTTAAGAAAGAAAATTTTACAACCGTCACTTAATAGAATGAAATTTGAAAATATATTAAAAAGAGAAATGAGGGCGGAGTAAGAGATTGATAAAAGTAATAAAATTCACTCTTTCAAAATATCAACAAAAACATTTCCCTAGCAACGGCGCCAAAAACTTGATACGTAAAATTTTGGATAAATTATTTTTCCAAATTCTACAAATTTAAGGCAAGAGCACCTGTCATTCATAGTATAGGATATTTAAAAGTAAATATCAAGTATCGTATTCCACGGGTCTGTTGAGTAATTCTACTTGTTTGATCTTGTGGCGCCCTTAGAGGGGGGGGTGAATAAGGGCCTTTTTAAATTATGATTTTTTACTTAAGAATTTTTAAAACAAATTTTGCTTTTCTAAAAAATCACTTATAAAAATTTTCAAACCAATGTAATTTTTAAATTAGTTCAAACACAAATTTCTAAGTTAAAGATTAAGCAACCAAATCTGCAATTAAAGAAAAGTCATAATTTTTTAATCATGAAATTCACATATAATAAAAATGATCTTAACAATGCTTAAGATCAAGGCACAAATATGATAATAAAGTTTTAATAATTTGAGTTTACCAATCCTTCTCCCAAGGATCGGAAGGTTATCACTTGTCTCTCCCTAGACCAAGCCCAAGCCTATCCTTTAGATCTTCCCAAGATCTAGACGTAGCACACAAGGCCACGATTTCCTACCAAGACACGCAAGGACTTGGACGCTCCGCACATGGAAGCGATTTTCCCCTAAGCCACGCAAGGACTTAGACGTCACGCACAAGGAGACGATTTCCCTACCAATACAAAGTGAAATGTATATAAATGAAAAATACAAAATCAAATTAAGTACTCCCTAGAAATTCAGATCTCTGAAAGGAAGGTTGAAGCCTCGAGATGGTCGTTGATGTAGAAGCGCGTCCGATCTCGTCTTCAATTTCAAACCTTCTAAGCACAAATGGGAGTTGATGAGGTTCTGGAGCTCTCTGGTTCGTATGCACTTAGGAAAGGACTTAGAATTTTCAAAGCTTAGAATGCACGAACAAAATGAACCAATTTATAGTTTTTCAATGTCTCCTGGGCGACATCGCTGTCAGATTCCGACAGCGCCAAACTGCTGCTCGTCGTGCTGTCGTGCGGGCTGCTACTGTAACTTCTGTCCTGTCGCCTGGGCGACATCGCTGTCGGAATTCCGACAGTGCCAAAATACTGCTCGTCGTGTGTCGTGCGGGCTGCTGCTGAAACTTCTGTCCTGTCGCCTGGGTGACAGTAGATGTCGGAAAATTCCGACATCGAAATTCTCCATACAGTTAAATTGAGCTCCAATCAAAATTGTGAACATCTCATACCTGTTACCTGCACACCATCAATAAAAATAGAATCAAAAACAAATGGGATTTTGTTATTATCAAACCGGAAGAGTGCGAAACGCATGCTCCAACAATCTCCCCCTTTTGATAATAACAAATCCGTATAAAAAGAAATCATGTCTATTTAGGTTGTTGTGTTTAACATATCTGTTTACTGAACTTAATCTTATGTTTATTTCAACTGTTTTTCTGGAACAATTTGTATGAATTATTAATGATATGAGTCATTCAAATTCTATATTTTGATTTAAAATGATGTTTTTCCATTGTTTTTTACTTATTAAACTTGATTTGTCATATTGGATATGCTTAGTTTGAAATATCTAGGATTCCTAATTCAAGCCTTAGCATGGAAAACCGGGAATCCGGCAATGATTTTGTGAATATATCGGCTAGTTGATTATCCGTTCCTATGAAGGAAATTTTAATCTGATTATTTTTAATGCGGTATCTTATAAAATGATGCCTAACGTCAATATGTTTAGACCTAGAGTGATGAACCGGGTTGTAAGTTAAATCAATTGCACTTTTGTTATCGCACCATAGCTCTATAGTTTGTTGTTTAATGTTAAGGTCTTCTAAAGTTTGTTTTATCCAAAGAGCTTGTGCACAACAACTACCAAGTGCGATGTATTCGGCCTCGGTGGTTGAAAGGGCAACAGAATTCCGTTTCCTACTCGACCATGAAATGAGTGAAGGGCCTAAAAAGTGACAAGTGCCACTAGTGCTTTTCCTATATAGTGAACAACCGGCATAATTAGAATCAAAATTGCCAAAAAGAGTGAAATCATCGCTATGCGGATACCACAAACTAAGTTTAGATGTGCCAATTAAATATCTAAAAATTCTTTTTACCGCTTTTAAATGTGATTCTTTGGGATCGACTTGAAATCTAGCACATAAATAAACTGAAAACATAATATCTGGTCTAGAAGCGGTTAAGTATAAAAGTGAACCTATCATGCCTCTATATAAAGTTTGATCAATGGATATTCCACTTTCATCTTTTCCTAATTTTAATGAGACACTCATTGGAGTACTAGCTTGTTTAAGATTTTCAAATCCAAATCTTTTCAAAACATCATGTATATATTTTGATTGGTTTATAAAAATTCCATCATGTTTTTGAGTAATTTGAAATCCTAAGAAATATTTTAATTCTCCTACCATACTCATCTCAAATTCACTTTCCATCATTTTTACAACATAATTACACAACTCTTCATTAGTGGCTCCAAAAATAATATCATCAACATAAATTTGTAAAACAATTAAATTATCATCAACTTGCTTAATGAAGAGTGTACAATCAACACCACCCATTTTAAAACCATTTTGTAATAAATATAAAGTCAATCTATCATACCATGCTCGTGGTGCTTGTTTTAAACCAGACAAAGCTTTTAGCAATCTATATACGCGATTAGGAAATTTTTCATTCATAAATATTAGGGGTTGTTCAACATAAACTTCTTCTTTAATCAACCCGTTTAAAAATGCAGTTTTAATATCCATTTGCAACAATTTGAATCTTTTATGACTAGCAAATGCAATAAAAATTCTAACTGCTTCCAATCGTGCTACGGGTGCAAATGTTTCATCAAAATCTACCCCTTCAATTTGATTATATCCTTTTGCTACAAGCCTAGCTTTGTTTCTAGTGACCCTAGAGTCACTATCTAATTTATTTTTGAAAACCCATTTGACTCCTACCACTGGATGATCACTAGGTCTATCAACAAGAGTCAAAACTTTATTTCTTTCAAATTGGTTAAGTTCTTCATTCATAGCTAAAAACCAAGATTCATCATTTAAAGCGGTGGCAACATCTTTTGGTTCTATATTAGAGACAAAACATAAATTTGAAAAACTTTCATGTAAACTAGAACGTGTACGTACCCCACTTGATGGTTCTCCAATAACAAATTCTTGTGGATGATCTTTTGAGAAACTTAGCTCGGTTGGAGGTACAAATCCTTGTTCTTCTTCTTCTTCACCATCTTTTTCGTCTTCTTTCTCTACGTTTTCTTCATCATCATCATCATTTTTCCTCAGATTTTGTTCCACATCTTCTTCATTTTTCTCATTACCTGCAACTTTAGTATTTTCTACACAAAAAATGTTTTCATCAAATTTTACATGAATAGTTTCTTCAACCACTTTAGTACGTTTATTATAAACTCTATAGGCCTTGCTAGTTGAAGAATAACCAATGAAAATTCCTTCATCACATTTTTCATCAAAATTACCTAAGTTAACTTTTGTATTCAAAATAAAGCATTTACAACCAAAAACTTTAAAGTAAGATACATTTGGTTTTCTTTGAAAATAAATTTCATAAGGAGTTAATTGTAATGTAGGATGAATCATGACACGATTAATAATATAGCATGCAGTACTAACCGCTTCGGCCCAAAAATATTTTGGCAATTTAAATTTACAAAGCATAGTACGTCCTAATTCTTGAAGTGTTCTATTTTCTCTCCACTACACCATTTTGTTGTGGTTTGCGAGGAGCGGAAAATTCGTGTCTTATCCCAAATTCATTACAATATGAAATAAATTTTTCATTAACAAATTCTCCTCCATGATCTGATCTAATGCATTTTACTTTTAAATTAAGCTCATTTTGAATACGTGAAATCAGTTTTACAAATTCATCAAAAGCATCAGATTTTGAATTTAAACATGATGTCCAACAAAATCTAGAATAATCATCAATAATAACAAACGTATATTTTCTACCTCCTAGACTTTGTGTAGTAATTGGACCAAACAAGTCCATATGTAATAATTGTAAAGGTCTAGTAGTAGAAATAATATTTTTGCTTTTAAAAGATGATTTTGTAAACTTTTCTTTTTGGCATGGTGAACATAAAGAAGAAAGCTTTCCATACAAATTTGGTAAACCTTTTATTATTTTATTTTTAGAAAGCTTTACTATGCGTTTAGCACTAGAATGCCCTAGTCTCCTATGCCATAATTCAAGTTTATCATTCTTTGAAATAAAACATTTAAGTGTAGAATGAGATAAATCATGAAAAGTTATTGTATAGACATAGGTTTATTCTTGGTGCAGTAAGTACAATTTCATTTATTTTGGAATCAATAATTTTGCAAAGGTTTGAGCTAGAGTCAAATAAAACATTTAGATTTTTATCACATAGTTGACTAATAGAGATTAGATTATGTTTCAAACCTTTAACATATACAACATTTGAAATTTTAAACTCTTCGTTACCTACTACTCCAATGCCTTTGACTTTACCCTTACCATCATCTCCAAAGGTCACTATTCCTCCTTTTTTCATCTGCAAGCTTAGGAACTTTGATTTATCGCCCGTCATGTGTTTTGAACAGCCAGAGTCCAAATACCACACGTCTTCCTTGTTCCTAGCTAGCCTGCACGTACACCTACAAAGATGATGAGAGTAAAGATCTGGTTACCCAAGTGGTCCCTCCCATGGTATAGGTGGACGCCTTAGGTACCCAGATTTGTTTAACACTAACTTTTCCTTTCTTCCAGCATGAGTCTGAGATGTGACCAAATCGATGATATTTGGCACATGCAATGAATAGTGAGGACCATTCTTTAATGGTTTCTCTGGACTCTTGCTGGAGGAAACATCTTTATGTGTTGACTTAGAAAAAATTTTATTTTGAAAAAGAGGTTTTCTGAACCTGGAGCTGTCGCTGGTTCCGACATCAGCTGTCAGAAATTTTTGACAGCTTCCAGAGCTTCCAAAAACGTATCCTAGTCCAAAATTTGCTGACCCATGGCATTGGTTGCCTAAAATCATATCCAGAGATTTTTTCCCAACACCAAATTTTCCAATTGTCATGTTAAATTCATTTACTTTGGACTTTAAAATTGAATTTTCTTTTACTATCATGCCACATCCATTTTTCCTTTGCCTTTGTTGTAGGAAAAACCCTTATTTTTGGAAATTTTTCTAAATGAGTTTCTCCTCTCAGGATTTCTCCTAAACCTCTTGAAGTTCCTCACAAACAGTCCTTCTTCATCTTCCTCACTTTCTTCAGTCTCACTTTCAATTTCCTTTTTAGATTTCAACGCCAAGCTCTTCTTTTTGGGCTCCAAATTTTACTCTTGGCTTTGAATCTTGAACTCCACTTCATGGGTTTTTAGATTCCCAATGAGGCTTTCCAATTGTAAGGTCTTAAGATCATGTGACTCAGAAATTGCAGTCACTTTAGGATTGAACTTCGGGGGAAGTGATCTTAAGATTTTCCTTACTAAATCTCCATTGGAGAAAACCTTACCCAGCATCTTTGAATCGTTCACGATTTTAGTGAATCGTGTGTACATTGTATCAATTTCTTCATCCACCTCCATTTTGAATCTTTCGAACTCTGACTCCAGTTGAAATAGCTTTGAATCCTTTACCTGCTAAGTACCTTCATGAGTAATTTCTAAAAGATTCCAAATTTCAAATGCAGTATCACAAGCACAAACTCTATTAAATTCAGTGCGATCTAGTGCGCAAAATAAAGCATTCATGGCTTTTGCATTGTTCTTGCATTTTAATTTATCATTGTCATCCCACTTGTCTTTGGATTTGTCCATAGTTACATTTCCTACAACAATTGTTGGGGAAGTATAACTCGTCTCGATCATATTCCAAACTTCCATGTCGAGAGCTATTAGAAAACACTGCATTCGGGTTTTCCAATAGTTATAGTCTGTGCCCATAAAAAGTGGTGGCCTACTAATTCCTTGCCCCTCAACGAACGCGTGATCGTTGTGCGCCATTACTCCCGGTGGTAAAACAGTTTTGGAGTAACCTAGCTCTGATACCACGTGTTGGATCTTGTGGCGCCCTTAGAGGGGGGGGGGGGTGAATAAGGGCCTTTTTAAATTATGATTTTTTACTTAAGAATTTTTAAAACAAATTTTGCTTTTCTAAAAAATCACTTATAAAAATTTTCAAACCAATGTAATTTTTAAATTAGTTCAAACACAAATTTCTAAGTTAAAGATAAAGCAACCAAATTTGCAATTAAAGAAAAGTCATAATTTTTTAATCATGAAATTCACATATAATAAAAATGATCTTAACAATGCTTAAGATCAAGGCACAAATATGATAATAAACTTTTAACAATTTGAGTTTACCAATCCTTCTCCCAAGGATCGGAAGGCTATCACTTGTCTCTCCCTAGACCAAGCCCAAGTCTATCCTCTAGATCTTCCCAAGATCTAGACGTAGCACACAAGGCCACGATTTCCTACCAAGCCATGCAAGGACTTGGATGCTCCGCACAAGGAAGCGATTTTGCCCTAAGCCACGCAAGGACTTAGACGTCATGCACAAGGAGATGATTTCCCTACCAATACAAAGTGAAATGTATATAAATGAAAATACAAAATCAAATGAAGTACTCCCTAGAAATTCAGATCTCTGAAAGGAAGGTTGAAGCCTCGAGATGATCGTTGATGTAGAAGCGCGTCCGATCTCGTCTTCAATTTCAAACCTTCTAAGCACAAATGGGAGTTGATGAGGTTTAGGAGCTCTCCAGTTCGTATGCACTCAGGAAAGTACTTAGAATTTTCAAAGCTTAGAATGCACAAACAAAACAAACCAATTTATATATTTTCACTGTCGCCTGGGCGACATCGCTGTCGGATTCCGACAGCACCAAACTGTTGTTCGTCATGCTGTCATGCGGGCTGCTGGTGTAACTTCTATCGTGTCGCCTGGGCGACATCGCTGTCGGAATTCTGATAGTGCCAAAATACTGCTCGTCGTGCTGTCGTGCGGGCTGCTGCTGTAACTTCTGTCCTGTCACCTGGGCGACAGTAGATGTCGGAAAATTCCGACATCGAAATTCTCCATACAGTTAAATTGAGCTCCAATCAGAATTGTGAACATCTCATACCTGTTACCTGCACACCATCAATAAAAATCTAATCAAATACAAACAGGATTTTGTTATTATCAAACCAGAAGAGTGCGAAACGCATGCTCCAACACTACTAACGCAAATTATTATTATTTAATCAAAAATAATAAATGGTTTAATGAAAGGAGTATTAAAAAGAAAAGAAACATTTGAACGAGAATCGTTCATAGGTAAAATATTTCTTAAATCTAGAATTCATAAGAAATTGATTTAGACAAACTTGACCGTGGTTCCCAAAATATGATAGAGCCTCTCTCGAGAGAACTACCACCTAACCTTAGGTTGATTGATTAAGACCCCTCGGCCAGTCGAATCCCCTAAGCTTGCTTTAAGCGGTGAACCCCACTATTTGATTTGACCCCAATCCGGAAGATTTTTGTCGTCCTCTCTCGAGAACTGCATGCAACTCCTACCGATGAGCGATCTACATATATTCACGGATCTATTGATCAACTAAAATACGGATCAAAGTTTGATTATCATACCCTAGAAATATGAAATCAATAATTGCAAATCAACGGTAAATCATAGTTTTACAAATCCAAACTATGAATAAGAGAATACGAAATACAAAAGCTTAGGAAATCATCCAATCAAATGCTATAAAATTCGCTAAACATAATCGAAGGGAAGATAATTTTATAACTATAAAAAGTGAATTACAATTGCGAGAAATGGAAATTCTAAACTATGAATTGAAATTGCAAAACATAAAGTTAATTTGCATAAAGGAAATACAATAAGAAAATGCAACAAAACTAGGCTAGAAATGATCTAAATTAAGAAAGGAATGGATGGAGAACTCTTGGCAGCAGATGGCTTTTTATTGTTGAAAATTTCAAGAGTCACGCTCTCGGTCACGACCATGACCAAGGGCGTGTACTTAGGAAAAACCGCCAAAATGAAGCCCAAGAACGTTGGGAGAAAACCGCCAAAATCTATCATAATTCATTGTTCACGCCCTAGGTCATGCCCATGACCAAGGGTGTGTCTACTGCGAGAAGAAACGGGCTGAAACGGGTGAAACTGGGTGTTTTCCGCAGTTTCTGGATGGGTCACGCCCTAGGCCATGCCCGTGACGTAGGGCGTATCTAGAGAAAATATTCCCAGATTGTAGATGACGTCGTCCTCATCCCAAAATTGGGTGGCAGTCCCGTAACTCATCCTGGCTTGTACTTGAGATACTTTTCCAGATTTGTAGATGACCTCATGCTCATGCTCTTCCCGAAATGTGGTGGCACATCTAGTTACTCTTCTTGGATTGAAAGTTATGGCCATTTGAAAATTCAGCAATCAACACGGCCTTTTAACTATTTCTGGAATGTACACGCCCTTGTGTCATGACCATGACATGATAACACGCCCAAGGTCACGCCCGTGACCTAGGGCGTGCAATTTTAAATTTTGAAATTTACTATTCGCAGACCAAAATTCCGAATTTTTATTATTCGCAGACCAAAATGCAAAAACTTCTGCAGGACCTCTCCAAAGCCATAAAAACACAAAAAAAGTAAATTAGACTTAGAATTATATAAAAATACAAATAAATTATTAAAAATAAAAATTAAACTATGATATATAAATATATAAAATTTATATTATCGAATATTCCCATACTTAAGTTTTTGCTATTCTAGAGCGAAACTAATTCATAAGTATGAGAAGAATTCATAGGACATTTCCAAAAAACTCCTAATCATGCACTCAAAATATTATATGACTAAAATCAGAACAAGTTAGAAATAAAATTTAGACTTATAAGAAAGAACTTATAATTCATAAATTGAATTGAGCAGAATAAATATTAGTTTCAAAATTCTCTAACTAAATTTTCATAATCAAAATTGCATTGAATTATGCAAAATAATCTAAGATTAAAATTATAGAAATTTTTTAACTTCATAAGAAACTCTTTAGAAAACTTCAAAAAACTTTCTATGCTCCCTCATATTAATCTTGGATAAGCAATTGATATTGGATAAAGTAGAGTATAAATTGGCATAGAAGAAGTTTATTTGTTTGGGAAATGATGAATTTTATTCTCTCATTTCCATCTTTTATTAAATTTTCTTCTTCTTTTTAAAGATCTCAAATGTATATGTTTAGAAGTGTGGAATTCTATCCTCTCAACTCCATACCATATAATATTTTACAAATTTGGGAGCATATGTTTAGGAATGATGAATTTTATCCTCTCATTCCATGACATATGATCTTTTATATAATTTTTATATTGCCAATCAATGGGTAAAACAAAATGTAGGGGAAGGGCTAGGGTTTAAAGGTTATAAAATTCCCAAGAGCAATATTTTTAGAGCATGGAAAAATACTTTTAGTAATCTTAAGCATCCATGAGCTAAAATTAATACAAGTAAAATCTAAAGATATTAAGCACAATTTCTACAAAATTGAATTATGATATTTTAAAGAGAGAAAGTAAAAATAAGAAATATTCTAAACAAACCAAGATAATGAAAAATTCATTAAATGAAATTCATCTAAAAATTAAATCTAACAAATTTTGAAGAGACAAAAAATAAAGAAATACATGAAAAGAAAACTCCTCAAAAAGCCTATAAAGAAAACTCATAATTAAAATCAATTTTGTCTAAATGAAGTTTGGAGAAATTTAATATTACAAAATTTATGTTATTAGAAACTTTTGGATTTTTATATAAAAATAAAACATAAATATTTTTTAATTCTTGGACTTCCCACACGGGCGAACCTACCATAAGACACGCTCGGGCAAGTGCCCGAGCATTATTTTTGAGATAAGGGCTAGGGCAGGCTTCGTTCCTCAGAGTTTCCTGCGCGACGTGCTGCAAGCCCCTCTTTCTGCAGTGATTTCTGGAGGCTGGAGCGATTTTTAGGGCGGTGACGCGATGAGACAGTGATGAATCTAAATCTATGCGAGGGGGATCTGCCGGCGGACAGCCCCAACGCATGGGAGAAGAGGAGGGAAATCTGCGTCAGCGTCATCACCAGCTACTCCCCCATTATCGTCTGCAACCAGCAAGGTCCATACTCAAACCTGTGCTAGATTTGTTTAGGGCTCGTCTGATTCCCTTATGTAGAAAGCATGGTATAAACTAGCGTTTTTGTTTTCTGTATGTGTATACTCACTCAGACCTTTTTAAGCTACAAGGTAAATTTCTTTAGGCTCATTGGTTACTTATTTTCTGTTTCTTGGTTAGAAAACCCACTTCGGGGATTTGCTAATCTTTATGCAACTTCTTAATTTCTTGGTTAAATTGCAAAACAAAGTCATCATCATTCCTCACTCTCTACCACCAAAGCTAAATATGTGTATGGCAGTAGAGTTTAAGCTTATTTTTTAAAGTTTAAGCAACAATTACTTTATTTTTTGTTATATAAAATACAATTTCTATCTTATGTGATAAACAAAAATTCTATACGTCTTAACAAAAATCCTACAAAAACACACATAGACCACATATTGAGATTCACAACTACTTTATTATAGATCATGTAGAAAAATGAGACATCGTTAGAATCTTGCAATAATAATTTTCTCATTTGAATTAAGCTTTTCCGCTATTAAGAAAAACTAGGTGCAATTGATTTCTCCATTGGCTACCAACAAAATGTTATGTAGTGCTTTCTCTTTTCAAGTTTCTCGATATAGTTTAACTTCTTGGACTACTAGGTTGATTTAGTTGGTCTATCAAACATACATGTAATTGCATTCATAATTAAGGTCATTTGCTACAAAATTTATGTTAAAGGGATGGATAAATTGATAAGCTATTAGGTTCAGGTGTTTAGAAGTGGAGTAATTCAGAACATGTCTCAACGCAAAGTAACTTTTTGATATGCAAATTTGACAGGACATTCGAGCACTTTTTCCATCTGATTGCAAGGAAATTCAAGCTTACGGCAAGGACGCAAGGTCCATTCTTGTTCCTCACTTAGATCTAGGTAGGAAATAAATTATATAGAGATAGATATAGATTTAGGTTTGTGATTTAATCCAATTTGGTATAGATTTAGGTAGGATATAATTTAACACTTATTTTTAAACACGTATTCAGCTATTTTCAAAAGAGTTTTATGATTTTAATGTTTTGTTTTGAATTTTCATGTAATTTCATTTTATTGTAATATTGTGTTGAATATTTTCCTTACATAAATATCCCTACAAAAAAAATTTCCGGGGCCGCTGCCCCCGAACCCCTGCTCAGGGGGCCCTGCCCCCCGAACCCCCCGATCGACACTACTTACCGTGTGCCCGTGCGACTTCAAAATCCTACTTCCGCCACTGACTTCCCAAGGGCTACACAATGACAGGCTCGCATGGCACTAGGCAGTTTTGTGGGATGAAAGCCCAACACGGCCTTTTCGCAAGAAATTAGATTTTTTATTTTTTACTTGTTTTTTTTGGTATTTTAATTTGCATAAAAAGAAATTAAGACACAAAGACATAAAAATTTAACAGAATTGTTTTTTGTATTTTGTAAATTTTTATAACAAAATCAAAAATAAAGAAAGAAAAACATTTTTTTGTATAATTTTTGAAAATGATTTTCTAAATTTTTTGGATTTTTAATAAAAACACAATACAAGAGAATACATGAGTTTATTGTGAAAATTCATGATTAAGCATTAGTTGTTTATTTTCAAAAATAAAATAATTATCTGAACAATCAATACCAAGGGGTGTAAATTCATGGGAGACAATTTCTTCACAAATTATAATTTCATGAGAAAAAGAAGAAAGGGCGGGCGAAGAAGAAGAAGAAGAAAAATTTTCGTGTTCTAATTCGCCTAGTGTCTCCATGATCTTGTGAAATTCTTGGTAAAAAAGTTCTTATTGATCTTGAGAATAAGCATGTAAAGTGGGAGAAATAAAATTCGGATATTTCTCAAGATCAGAAGAAGATCAAATTTGTGGCAGAAAAGTCAAGGAACGAAAATCATGATTGAAGGAATTTCCTTCTTCACACGGAAAACTATCCGGGTGACCTTGCCACCATGAATAATCAACATCAGAGAAAGAAGGAAATGCACTTAAATCATGATTTAAATAAAAATTATTTTCATTATAATAAGTATGTTGATTTTCATTAGAATAATTATGAAATGAAAAATAACAGTCCTCACTAGAATGATGGCCCCAAAAAAAATGACAAATAATTTGGCGCATTCGTGCGGCTTCCAAAAGAATGACTTTATTTTGAAGCTCGGCAACTTTGGCGGCCAACTGAGATAACATTTTTTAAGAAAGAAAATTTTACAATCGTCACTTAATAGAATGAAATTTGTAAATAAAATAAAAAGAGAAATGGAGTCGGAGAAAGAGATTGATAAAAGTAATAAAATTCACGCTTTAAAAACATCAACAAAAATATTTCCCCGGCAACGGCGCCAAAAAATTGAAACGTAAAATTTTGGATAAATTATTTTTCCAAATTCTATGAATTATATGCAACCTATCATTCATAGTATTGGATATTTAAAAATATATATCAAGTTTCGTATTCCACAGGTCTGTTGAGTACTTCTACTAACGAAAATTATTATTATTTTATCAGAAATAATAAATGGTGTAATGAAAGAAATAATAAAAAGAAAAGAAACATTTGATCGAGAATCGTTCTTAAGTAAAATATTTTGCAAATCTAGAATTCATAAGAAATTGATTTAGACAAACTTGACCGTGGAGGTTCCTAAAATACTATAGAGTCTCTCTCGAGAGAACTACCACCTAACCTTAGGTTGATCAATTAAGACCCCTCGGCCAGTCGAATACCCTAAACTTGTTTTATGTTGTGATCCCCACTATTGGATATGACTCCAATCCAGAAGATTTATTTTGTCCACTCTCGAGGAGTGCATGCAACTCCTACCGTCAACAATCTACATGTATTCACGGATATCTCGATCAACTAAAATATGGATCAAAGCTTCATTATCATACCGTAGAAATATGAAACCAATAATTGCAAATCAACGGTAAATCATAGTTTTACAAAACCAAACTATGAATAAGAGATTACGAATACAAAAGCTTAGGAGATCATCCGATCAAATGCTATAAAATTTGATAAACATAATTAATGGGAAGATGATTTTATAACTATGAAAAGAGAATTACAATTGCGAGAAATGGAAATTCTAAACTATGAATTGAAATTGCAAAACATAAAGTAAATTTGCATAAAGGAAATACAATATGAAAATGCAGCAAAACTAAGCTAGAAATAATCCAAACGAAGCATGGAATGGATGAAGAACTCTTGGCAGTAACAGGATTTTTATAGTTAAAAATTTCAGGAGTCACGCTCTCGGTCACGGACATGACCAAGGGCGTGTACATAGGAAAAACCGCCAAAATAAAGCTCGGGAACGTTAGGAGAAAAACCACCAAAATCTTTCATAATTCATTGTTCACGCCCTAGGTCACACCCATGACTAAGGGCGTGTCTACTGCGAGAAGAAACGTGCTGAAACGGGCGAAACTAGCTATTTTCTGTGGTTTTTGGATGGGCCATGCCCGTTACGTAGGACGTGTCTAGTGAAAATATTCCCAAATTGTAGATGACGTCGTCCTCATCCCAAAATAGGGTGGCACATCCCGTAACACTTCCAGGATTGAAAGTTATGACCATTTGAAATTATACACTCAAATTTGGAAAATATCATTATAAAAGTGTGTTACACACCCTATGGTCACGACCGTGACTCAATGATCACTCCCGTGTTCAAGGGCATGTAATTGAGAGACTTTTCCAGATTTGTAGATGACCTCGTGCTCGTCCTTAAATGTGATGGCATGTCTCGTGACACTTCCTGGATTGAAAGTTATGGTCATTTGAAAATTCAGCAATCAACACGGCCTTATTACTGTTTTTGGAATGTACACACCCTTGGGTTACGGCCATGACTTTATTGCACGCACTAGGTCACGCACGCGACCTAAATCGTGTAATTTTTAATTTTGAAATTTACTATTCGCAGACCAAAATTCTGAATTTTTATTATTCACAGACCAAAATGCAAAAACTTCTCTATGATCTCTCCAAAGCTGTATAAACACATAACAAAGTAAATTAGACTTAGAATAATATAAAAATACTAATAAATTATTTAAAATAAAAATTAAACTATGATAAATAAATATATAAAATATGTATTATCAAATACCCTCATACTTAAGCTTTTGCTATTCTAGAGAAAAACTAATTCATATGTATGAGAAGAATTCAGAGGACAGTTCCTAAAAGAATTACTCCTAATCATGCACTCTAAATATTATATGACTAAAATGAAAACAAGTTAGAAATAAAATTTAGACTTATACGAAAGAACTTATAATTCATGAATTGAGCAGAATAAATATTAGTTGAAAATTCTCTAACTAAATTTTCATAATCAAAATTGCATTGAATTAAGCAAAATAATCTAAGATTAAAATTATGGAAATTTTTTAACTTCATAAGAAACTCTTTAGAAAACTTCAAAATACTTTCTATGCTCCCTCATATTAATCTTGGATAAGCAATTGATATTGGATAAAGTAGGGTAAAAATTGGCATAGAAGAAGTTTCGTTGTTTGGGAAATGATGGATTTTATCCTTTCATTTCCATCTTTTATTAAATTTTCTTCTTCTTTTTAAATATCTCAAATGTATATATTTAGAAGTGATGAATTTTATCCTCTCAACTCCATGTCATATAATCTTTTTCAAATTTGGGAGCATACATTTAGTAATGATGAATTTTATCCTCTCATTCCATGTCATATGATCTTTTATATATTTTTTATACTGCCAATCAATGGGTTACACAAAAGGTAGGGGAAGGGATAGGGTTTAAAGGCTATTAAATTCCCAAGAACAATATTTTGAGAGCATAGAAAAATACTTTTAGTAATCTTGAGCATCCATGAGCTAAAATTAATATAATTAAAATCTAAAGATATTAAGCACATTTTCTACAAAATTGAATTGTGATATTTTAAAGAGAGCAAGTAAAACTAAGAAATATTCTAAACAAACCAAGATAATGAAAAATTCATTAAATCAAATTCATCTAAAAATTAAATCTAACAAATTTCGAAGAGACATAAAATAATGAAATTCATGAAAAGAAAACTCCTCAAAATGCCTATAAAGAAAACTCATAATTAAAATCAATTTTGTTTAAATGAAGTTTGAAGAAATTTAATATTACAAAATTTAGGTAATTAGAAACTTTTTGGATTTTTATATTAAAATAAAACATAAATATTTTTATATTCTTGGACTTCCCTAGAGCTACCCAATGACGGGCTCGCAAGGTACTAGGCGATTTTGTGGGATGAAAGCCCAACACGGTCTTTTCACTAGAAATTAGATTTTTAAATTTTTTTTTGTTTTTTTTTGTATTTTAATTTGCATAAAAAGAAAATAAGACACAAAGACAACAAAATTTAACATAATATTTTTTTTATTTTGTAAAGTTTTATAACAAAATCAAATATAAAGAAAGAAAAACATTTTTTTGATTTTTTTTTGAAAAATATTTTCTAAATTTTTTGGATTTTTAATAAAAACAGAATACAAGAGAATACACCCACATACTTAAAAATAAATATTGCCCTCAATGTTTATAAACTAAGTATGAAGATTACTTGAAAGGAAAATACGGGATAAGAAAAATGCTAGAAAAATAAAGATAAGCAAGGGATGCCTCCCAAGAGCGCTTTGTTTACCGCCTTTTAGCTAGACGTGAAGGGATAGCTGAAAGGATAAACATAAGAAAAATGCACAGGCAACTCCCTTAATTCACGCTTAGGTGAATGCGTCGAAGTCAGTTCCCCGGCCACTCCTCCGCTATAGTCTTGAGTCTTTTGTTGTTAGTTAGCTTGAAATTGTGAATCCAAATTACCTATACTTACCTTAGGTAATTTGGATTGTTGGAGATGAGAGGCAAAATGGATCAGTGAAGACGTATGGTTGCAACGACTCATCCTCAACATAAAAATCGTTAGTATCAAAAGAATCAAAAATTAGCGAGGCAGAAAATTTTTCACAAGGAGTTTATTGTGAAAATTCATGATTAAGCATCGGTTGTTCATTTTCTAAAATAAAATTTTCTTTTAAAAAAATCTACTGCATTACCAAGCGGAATAAAATTTTCGGAACCAAATTTTTCATGAATTTCAATAAAAATAGAAGAATTTTATGAAAATTCATGACAACCAAAAGAACATCCGGGTGGAGTAGGTGAAATTCCTGGGCTATTTCATCCGGTGAAAAGTTTCTTCGGCTATTTCATCCGGTGTGTCCATAACATTAAGAAATTCTTGGTACAATCATGTTCCTCCATAACAAAATTATCCAAAGATGTAGAAAAAGCACACAAAAAAATAATACTCTCATCTAAAGTTTGGGGAGAAATATTAAATTGAAATTATGAAAATTCCCCAAAATTAGAGGACGAGACTTGCGGCGCAAAAGAAGAAGAACAAATACACGGATCTAAAGATTTATCCCCAATGCTATGAAAATATCTGGGTGAGCTTGCCACCAAGAATAATCTCCTTCGGAGTTAGAAGAAAAATTATGAGAAATCAAAAAAATTATTCTCGTGAGAATTGGAAAAAACATTTTCATCAAAGTTAGAACAATTATTTTCATTAAAAGAAAAAGAATTATGATTGTAATTATTATCAAAATTATTTGCACAAGAGTGAGAAAAATCATTGTCATAATAAAAAGTTGGGGAAGAAAAATGAAAATAACATTCTTCACTTTGATGAGGCACGCTACAATAGTTACAAATAATTTGGCGCTTTCGTGTGGCTTCCAAAAGATTGACTTTGTTTTGAAGCTCGACAACTTTCGCGGCCAATTGAGATAACATTTTTTAAGAAAGAAAATTGAAAAATCGTCACTTAATAGAATGGAATCAAAAAGGGAATGGGGGCGGAGAAAGAGAATGATAAAAGTAATACAAATTATGCTTTCAAAATATCAACAATAATGTCCACGATAACGACGCCAAAAACTTGATAGGTAAAATTTATGATATATTATTTCTCCAAATTCTACGAACTATAGGCAAGAGCACATATCGTTCATAACATTGGATATTTAAGGATAAATATCAAGTGTCGTATTCCATGGGTCTGTTGATTACTTCTACTCACGCAAATTAATATTATTTTATCGAAAATAATAATTGGTTAAATGAAAAGAATAATAAAAAGAAGGAAAGAAATATTTGATCGAGAATCCTTCATAAGTAAAATATTTCATAAATCTAAAATTCATAAGAAATTAACTTAGACAAACTTGACTGTGGAGGTTCCCAAAATATGACAGAGCCTCTCTCGAGAGTACTACCTAACCGTAGGTTGATCGATTAAGACCCCTCGGCCAGTCGAAACCACTAAGCTTGCTTTACGCGGTGAACCCCACTATTGGATTTGACTCCAATCCGGAAGAATTATATCATCCCTCTCTCGAGGAGCAGACACAACTCCTTTTACCGATGAGCGATCTACACATATTCACGGATCTCTAGATCAACTAAAATATGGATTAAAGCTTGATTATGATATCTTAGAAATATGAAACCAATAATTGCAATTCAACGGTAAATCCTAGTTTTCCAAATCCAAACTTTGAATAAAAGATTATGAAATACAAAAGCTTAGGAAATCATCCAATCAAATGCTATAAAATTATTTAAACATGATTTAAAAAGAAGAACATTTTTATTTCTAAGAAAAGATATAACACTTAAAAGAAATAAAATTATAAACTAAGAATTAAAAAGTGCAAGACATAAAGTAAATTGCATAAATAAAATTACACTAATAAAATGCAGAAAAACTAAGCTAAGAATGATCCTTTCGAAGCATGGACTGGATTCCTAGCTTCAAGAAAATAACAAGAATTTATAGGAAAAAGTTCTATAAGTCACGCCCCTATGTGACGCATGTGACCTAGGGTGTGTAAGGTGCAGAACGTGCATCTTGAAAGCCTGAGAACGTTGGTGGAAAAACTGCCAAAATTCATCAATTTGCAATACACGCCCCCTATTCACACCCGTGACTAGGGGCGTGTCCTGAACGAGTCAAAGAACGGGTGAAAACGGCGAGAGCGGGAGTAATTCTGGAAGTTACGAGAGAAGTCACGCCCCTGGGTCACGCCCGTGACCAAGGGCGTGTAAGCTGGAAACGTACTGCGGCGGAAATTGCTTGTATAGAATGCTTGTCAGGCGAGTCACGCCCGTGACCTGAAGATCATGCCCCCAGGTCACGGTCGTGACCTAGGGCATGTAATATTAAATTTACGTGGCAAAGGCTTCTGGGAGCTGAAAGTTGGGCACGACCATGACACAGGTCACGCCCCCAGGTCATGCCCGTGACCTGGGGTGCGTACTGAGGATTTTTGCAGATTTGGTCCAGAATTTTCCCTGGACATGGTTGTGGGCTTGAATTTGTTATTAGCAGCCCCAGATTACCTGAAATCACGAAATAAAGTAAATTAAATAAATATTAAACTTAAATTTATATAAAAACTAATTATTTACTAATAAAATATTATATAAAAATAACTATAAATAATGTATTATCAAATATTATATAAAAATAACTACAAATTTGGGAGCATATGTTTAGGAATGATGAATTTTATCATCTCATTCCATGACATGATATCTTATATATTTTTTATATTGCCAATCAATTGGTTAAACAAAAGTTAGGGGAAGGGCTAGGGTTTAAAGGCCATAAAATTTCCAAGAACAACATTTTGAGAGCATAGAAAAATACTTATGCGGTGACACAGGTCACGCCCTAGTTAGTGAACGCGGCTAGGTCTATGGAAGGGAAAGTAAAGCGTGTGCAGTGCGGGACAAGTCTAATTGTAGAAACGTCTCGATTCAGAAAGAATTCCAAGTTCTCGGAACCAGCATCCTCTTCTACTTCAGGAGAAGCTACTGGACGGGGTCCAATCAAATGTTATAATTATGGCAAAGTGGGCCACTTTTCTTTGGAATGTCGCAGCGGCACAAAGGCAGCTACGGCTTATGCGGTGGAGAAAGGGAGGGCAGCACGAGCATATAATCTTGGCCAGTAAGAGGTCAGTAGGCAAAGACATATCGCTGCAGGTACGGATGATCATGTCTTCCTTTGAATTGTGTCCCTTGTGTGGATAGCGTTTATAGTGTGGTCGTCATACATCTTGAATTTATTGGCATTTAAACTTTGTTCAACTGTTAAACTATTTGATGGAAGCTCTTTTGATATGGGAGCATCATGCTACTTGTTGAAACCAAGAATTGGCTTCTTTGTGGAGCTCGGGCCCTCAAGGATGAGGGGCAGCTAGCACTTACTGATTCCTTTGAAGGAACTGACCAGAGACTCAGAACTAAACACAGACCCTTGGTTGCAGTGAGGAGGTCCCACCACACATCCGGAAGATCTTTGAGCGCTTCCCCTCCCAAGCCAAAGCTGAGACTGGGCACCTTGATGAGCCTGAAAGCTAAGCCAAGAAAACCTAGGGAGGAATAAGCTCAGAGAACAGACATTAGAGTCCTCTCCTAAGGTGCCCTTCAAGGTCTATTTATAGTTTTTCAAGTCTAGTCTACTAATAGTGGGATTCCACCTTACTCTTTTGTTATACGCAACCCAAAATGGTCTGCCAACCGCCAAACTCCGCTGTTTGGAGGGGCTAACTGTAGACTACCAAGGGTTTTTAGGTAAAAATGATCATGAATCCATCCTGGGCGAGCTGCCCACACGAGCCTCCATCGCGAACCGAGAGACTCAGCTCGCTCGCCTCCCTGTGAGAAACCGACAAGGCTCTTGGCCCGCTCGCCCTCCCGCGAGCGACCGGCGAGATCCCGGCTCGCCCGGAACCCTGGCTCGCTAACCTTCTTACTCCTTTCGCTTGATGGTTCCTTTTTCTCGGCTCACCCCCTAGCGGACACCGGGGTTGTACACTACTTATTTCTAAGGATTTTAGGGTGTGAAACTAAGTGTTATTTAACGATATAGATTGATTGTGATCTTTGGCATGGGCTGGTTGGCGGAGCAGTAAGCATGCATTGATTGCACTTCAAAGGAAGTCTGAAAGTGCACAGTGTGCCTATGAGAATTCTCTAGAGGGTGGTGAATATAGATTTAAATGTTTTTACCCTAACTATGCATACAATAAAAATACTAAGGTATTATGCACTGAACAAAACCAACATAGAATAAATAAATGTGTAAATATAAAGCAGAAAAATAGTAAGCAATAAAAGGGACAGCACAGAAAATGCACAATACAGAAAACACAAGATTTTATAGAGGTTCCTCAAAATGTGGGTAGTCCTCTCTTCTACCTCCCTGGTAGGATTGCACAACCTGTGCCTGAGTCTTTTGATAAGGAGACTCTTAGAACCAAAGATCTTTTGATAAGAAGATCTTGAACCACTCAGATCTTTTGCTAAGGATATCTTGAATCACTCAGATCTTTTGCTAAGGAGATCTTAAACCACTTAGATCTCTTGCTAAGGAGATCTTGAACCACTGAATCCTTTGGAAGAGGGCTTCTTAAAACATTGTACGGGTGAAGGAAATGAGAAGGCAAAAGTGAGAGGGAGAAGGAGAGAATTCTGTTCTCAGAATTCTTCAGAAGCTTTGTTGATGCTTTTGGCTTTCTTTCACTAGATCTGATTTGATGAACCCTTGCTTATGATAGTGATGATTTGTAACGTTTGTTTTGTTTGATCCTTTTTGTCTCAGCACTTGTTGTAGTTCTGCTGCTGTATAATAATGAAGAAGAAGAAACAGTTTATATTCCTGTGCAGAGAGAGTTCTTCTGTAAATTTGACTTTTTTGGTTTGAGGAGGAAGAAGATGAAAACCATAATCGACAGACAGAATGATAATAACTATTCTTCTTTTTCTCTTCTTCTCTGTTTGCATACTTATTGTGTATCATTGTATTTTCAAAAACCTTTCTCCTTTTGGCTTGTCCTGAAACGAAATTCACCTAATTTCCTTTCCTCTTTTGTTCTCGACCCGTCAATCCATTTTGAATAGCTTCCAAAAGTGATTTGTTGTGTCCGGGAAGGCTTCATTCTATTTTTGGCAACAAACGAGCCGTTGGAGAGCTGTCTCTAGCCTGGTGGTCCTTCTGAAAAAGTCCCAAATGGACAGCTGGAAAAGCTTCTTTTATCTAACTGTATTCGACAATGTGTCGACTTCATCAATCTTCATGTCGATGCACCTCTGAGTTCTTATCGACGTAGCTTCGAATTTCTTCTTAACTTTCGCTGAACTCAGATGTCGACATTATGTCAATACCTTATCAATGTACCATGTCGACGTTACATTAATGCCGAAATATGCGAAATATCTTAATAAGTTGCTTTCTAATAAAAAGCGACTCGAGGATGTTTCGCGTGTTTCCCTTAATGTGGAATGCTCGGCTATTCTCCTTAACAAATAGCCCACAAAACTAAACTACCCTGGATGGTTCTTCATCTCGTGCCTCTTCGGCAATATGTTAATAAAGTATGCTCTAGCGGACTTGGGCGCCAACATCAATTTGATGCCTTTCTCCCTTTTCAAAAAATTCAATTTGGGCATCCCGAGCCTGACAAAGATGAGCATCCAACTCGCGGATCGCTCGGTAAAGTACCTGATAGGGGTAGTAAAGGATGTTCTGGCAAGGTCAACAAGTTTATCTTTCTAGTAGACTTCGTCATCCTGGACATAGAGAAGGATGCTGAGGTACCTATTATACTCGGTCGCCCCTTCCTCGCAAGCTTTAGTGCATTAATCGATGTTAGTAACGGTCGCCTCCTCCTTCGGTTCAGAGATGATGAAGTTACTTTACATATTAATCCCTCGATGCGGAACTCCCTATCGAATGATGATTCCAGTTTTCATTTGGAACCCGCGTTTGACGAGGAATGTTCTTCGCTTTCTGAATTTCTCTCCTTAGCCTTAGATAATTTGGATTTAATGAATCTATCTTGTCTCGACGACATGCCAACAGATTCGTCATTCGAACCCTTCGATTCAGAAGTTTTAAAAATTAAACCATCATTTGAAGAACCACCAGTCCTCAAATTAAAAAAACTCCCCGATAATCTGAAATATGTTTTCCTCGAAAAAGATTTAAAACTTTCGATTATTATCTCTTCCACATTAAGTGATTCGGAGACCTCCAAATTAGTCAAAGTTTTAAATAAGCACCGTCGTGCATTTGCATGGCAAATTTCAGATATCAGGGAAATAAACCGCTTATTCTGCACCCACAAAATTTTTCTTGAAGATAACCCCCGCAGAACTATTCAGCCTCAATGACGCCTTAACCTGAATATGCGGGATGCCGTTAAAACTGAGATTATAAAACTCCTCGATGCGGGAATTATCTATCCTATTTTCGACAGTACGTGGGTAAGCCCCGTACAAGTCATCCCCAAAAAGGGTCGTATAACGACCGTGGCAAACCAGAATAACAAATTGAACCCAACTCATACTGTTACGGGTTGGAGAGTGTGCATCGACTATCGCAAATTAAATGATGCAACCAGAAAAGAGCAATTCCTACTACCGTTCATCGATCAAATCCTGGAGCGTCTTTCAGGTCATCCTTTTTATTGTTTTCTCGATGGTCTCTAGGTGTTTTTCCAAATCCCTATTTCCCCCGAAGACCAGGAGAAAACAACTTTTACTTGCCCCTTCGGCACCTTCGCATATCGAAGGATGTCGTTTGGCCTCTGCAATGCACCAGATACATTCCAAAGATGTATGCTGACATTATTTGGCGAGCTCATAGAAGATATTATGGAAGGCTTTATGGATGACTTCTCCGTCTTTGGAAACTCTTTTCAAAACTGCCTGAAAATTTAGATAGAGTCCTCCAGCGGCGTGAAGAGACGAATTTAGTTTTAAACTGCGAGAAATGCAACTTCATGGTCCGAGAAGGTTTAGTCCTCGGCCATAAGATTTCTTCCGAGGGGATGGAGGTTGATAAGGCCAAAGTTGCAACAATTGAACAACTTCCCACACCCTCAAACGTATAATATATTCGATGTTTTATAGGCCACGCGGGTTTTTACCGGTGGTTTATATAAGATTTTTCCAAAATTACAAAACCACTAACCCCACCTCCTGTAGAAGGATTCCCCGTTTATTTTTGATACCTCCTGCGTAGAGGCATTTAATTTTATA
This sequence comes from Dactylorhiza incarnata, assembly GCA_033032865.1. Lineage (NCBI taxonomy): Eukaryota > Viridiplantae > Streptophyta > Magnoliopsida > Asparagales > Orchidaceae > Dactylorhiza > Dactylorhiza incarnata. The sequence continues at coordinate 3,806,587 of JAWHQI010000238.1, read as the reverse complement.
AAAAAACAACTTATCAATTTTCCAATTATGGTGGCGCCAGATTGGTCCCTTCCGTTTGAAATAATGTGCGAGGCGAGCGATATTTCGGTAGGAGCCATACTAGGCCAACGCATTAATAAATATTTTCATCCAATCTATTATGCTTCTTTCACGCTCACAGTCGCATAGGCTAACTACACAAAAACAAAAAAGGAACTTCTTGTCATCATCTTTGCCTTCGATAAGTTCAGGCCCTACGTAACGCTTTCAAAAGTAATTGTTTTCACTGACCACTCCGCCCTCAAATATCTTTTGACCAAAGTAGATGCCAATCCCCGCTTGCTTCGATGGATCCTCCTTTTACAGGAATTTGACTTAGAGATCCCGGACAAGAAGGGGGCTGAAAATTTGGCAGCCGACCACCTCACGTTTAGAACACCCCATCATAGAAGCGCTCATCGAACCCAAAATAGACGATAGATTTCCTGAGGAGCGCCTCTTAACTGTCAATCATATGAAAACTTCTTCGACCCCTTGGTTCACAGATTACACGAACTATCTCGTCGCACGGGTCCTTCCAAAAGATTTTTTGACTTAGCAAAAGGCGAAATTCTTTTCTGATTTAAAAACTACTTTTTGGAGGACCCCTTTCTCTTTCGCGTTTGTGCGGACCAAGTAGTGCGGAGATGTGTTTCAAGCGAGGAAGGTGCGCAAATTTTGCAACACTGCCATGAGGGACCAGCCGGGGGTGGGGGGCGTTATCAAGCCAATCGGACCGTGCGGAAAGCGTTAGAGGCGGGCTTTTATTGGCCCACTCTCTTTAAAGATGCTCACAGTTTTGTGAGTAAATGTGATAGCTGCCAGCGGTCGGGTAACATCTCTCATCATGACGAGATGCCCCAAAACCTTTTTCTCAAGTGTGAAATCTTCGATTTATGGGGCATAGATTTTGTCGGCCACCTACCTTCTTCTTTTAATAATCGCTATATTTTAGTGGAGGTCGACTGCGTATCTAGGTGGGCGGAAGCGCAAGCTCTCCCCACCAACGATGCGAGAGTCATCGTCCATTTTCTCAAAAAATTATTTTCATGCCTCGGCATGCCCTGCACAATAATTAGTGATAGGGGTACGCATTTCTGCAATGCCAATTTACAAAATTTTTATCTAAATATGGTGTCATGCAAAAGCTCGCCACCTCCTATCACCCCCAAACAAGCAGCCAAGTAGAGGTAGTAAATCACGAGATTTAATGCATTTTGGAGAAAATAGTTTCTTTAAATAGGAAAGAATGGTCATTAAAACTCGACGACGCTCTGTGGCCATATCGTACGACATACATGACCGTTATCAGTTGTATGACATATCGATTAGTCTACGGCAAAGCGTGTCATTTACCGGTAGAGTTAGAGCACCACACTTTTTGGGCTCTAAATTTTTTAAACCTCGATTCGAACTTATCCTCCGAGAGTAGAAAATTTCATCTAAATGAACTCGATGAATGGTGTGCGAACGCTTATGAGAGTAATAAATTTTACAAACAGCATTCTAAGTTCTACTATGATAGAAAACTCAAATTTCCAAACACATTTGCGTCGGGCGATCTTGTCCTTCTTTATAACTCACGCATTCTTCTTTTTCCGGATAAGCTCAAATCCCGATGGTCCGGCCCCTTTGAAGTCAAAGAGGTTTGGCCGTATGGGACCATTCTTATCTCCCACCCCGAAAAAAGTGAATTTAAAGTCAACGGTCATCGTTTAAAACTTAACATTGCGGACGATGCAATGGTGGATAATCTTGAATCCTTACACCTCCCCAATTTATAATCTCACTGCACCAAATTAGTCAAGCTTTGTGACGGTAAACAAAGAGCTTATGGGAGGCACCCCATCTCTATCTAATATTTTTTTATGTTTTGCTATTTTTACTTATTTATTTTGCAGGGTTTCTTCTGGCCCCGCCAGCTTTAATTCAAGGAAGCCTTTTTGCTCCCCCTTCTTCATTTTTGTATATACTGCACTTTCATTTTCCCTTCTTCATACTTAATTAGAGGGTATATCCTACTTTCATTTTCCCTTCTTCATACTTAATTTAAGATTAATACTGCACTTTCATTTAAATATACCCTCTACTTAAATCATTTGCATAATTTAGGACTTAACTCTTTATACTCTGAATTTTTATTTTTTAGTCTCTTTTGATTAAATAAAACGATAGCAAAAAATTAGAACATATGTTAATCCTGTATGCATCTCTCTTACTTTCGCTCTAGAATAGCAAAAGATTAAGTATGAGGGTATATTATGAGTAATAAAATATACGTACTTGTAGTACAGTTTTTAGTATAATTTGAAGTAATATTGTAAATATTTTATGTAAATTAATGAATAAATTGCTTGTTTTATTATTTTCCTTACTAACTTAGCTTTCTTTTTATTTTTCAACATTTTGGCATTTTTTGTTAAGTCACGCCCTGGGTCATGCCCGTGACCTTGAGTCACGCCCGTGACCAAGGGCATGTAATCTTAAAAATGCCAATTTCCAACCCTCAGCAAAAATGAAGCGCAAAAATATGCTTGCAAACGACAACGGCAAGTGTACCTTATCGAATGTAGTATAAGTTATTAAGAAACCAAGGTCGTATTAGACTCGGGGCGGTTGAGTACTCTTACTTCAAGAAAATCTCTATTATTTTATCAATTAAAACTTGAGGTTGATTTTGCAAAAAGAAAATAAAAATAAGAATTAGAAGAACGATTAGCACTCGATCTTTGAATCACCTTGGAGATAAAAATATGAACAAGGAATAAAAATGCATTCTCTTAATAAAATAGCTTTGACCGTGGAGATTCCCGAATTATGAACCCACCTTTCTCGAGGGTGCGCTCACCTGAGTTTAGGTTGATTAATCGAACTCTCGTTCTAGAATCGAAACCCCTAAAACTCGTCTTATCGAATTGAATCCCGCTATTGGCTTTTACTCCAATCCGGAAGGGTAACGTCGTCCTCTATCGAGGATTGCATTCTACTCTTTTTTATCCTTGAGTGATCGATTCATCTTACGAGCCTCTCGGCTAACTAAAGAACGAAAACAAGAACAAGAATTATATATCGAAAATATAATCTTGTTATATTGAAATCAAGGGTAAATCTTAAGCATTTTCGAAAAGAGAAATAGCAACTATATATTATTTCATGACTTATATCATTCCTTGGATCACCTCGATCGAGTACTAATAATATTTTAGCTACTCATGGAGATGGAGGAATTTAACAAAAATAAAAAGAAGTGCATGATAAAATAAGAGAGGGGAATGAGAGAAAAAAACAACTATTTTATTAAATTGCTAAAGCAAATTACAAGCTAGGAATTAAAAATTACAAACTATTTTAATTGAACGTACCAATTGCAAGAAGAAAAGGGGTACAAGAACAACTAAAACATGAAAATAACGACATGAAATGAAAAGTCTAAGTCCTAGAAATTTTGTCCCTGAAGTTCTGGAGAAGCTGGCTTTATATAGCTGAAAAGTTGAGGTTACACGCCCTTGGTCATGCCCGTGACCAAGGGCGTGTAAGGGGGCGTGATCGAAGCAGCAGCAGAGAGGGCGTCTTCTGGAGTAAATTCGGGCGTTTCAGCCGCATCACGCCCTAGGTCACGCACGTGACCTGGGGCGTGTAATCTTAAAATCTGTCTTTTGGCGGGAGTCTTCGGCGGGAAGGAGCGCGGGGCGAGCCACGCCCGTGACCTGGGTCACGTCCCCTGGTCACGCCCGTGACCTGGGACGTGTACCTTGGAATTTTTCTCAAAAGTGCCCAGGAAACCTGAAAAACACAAAACACGCTTACATTAGTTAAAGAAGCAAAAAAGAAATGAATTCGATAAGATAATACATATAATTTATATAAATTCATATTAAAACTATATTAAATTATACTAGAAGATGAGTACAAATAATACTCATCAAACACCCCCATACTTGAGCTTTTGCTATTCTAGAGCAAAAGAGTGAGGAAAGAATTACAAGATATCGATATTATTTCTAATTTACTAAAATTTTATTAAACCAAGAATTAGTCAAAAGCAAATTTTTAGGAATTCAAGAATTAAGTCTTAAGTTATGTTGATAATTTAAAAAGAGAAATTTGTTTAGCTAACTACTTCTCAAGATAACTATTTAGCAATCGAAATTATAGAAATTTTCAAACAAAATTAGATTGAAATTATAAACACTCTAACATAAAAGAAACTTAAGGAAAAGACACCTACGAAAATATTGTTGTCTTAATAATTTAGTTTAGGACTAAAAACAATGAAATTGGCTAGGGATGGGTTTAAACGGAATGGCCAAATGGAGACAAAGGATATGAAGAGGTTTTTGATTGGGGTGATGAATTTTATCCTCTCAACCCCCTTTTTTATTTAGTATATGTAATACCAGAGAATGATAGACTATTATCCTATCATTTCCACGACATATACACATTTTTCTCTCTTCATTTTTTTATTTTTGGGATGCATATGTTTACCAGAGAATAAAGAACTAACATCTCCTTATTCCCATGACATATGATCTAACAATAGGGGAAAAATAAAAATACATATGTTTAACAAGGGTAAAGAAATACTTCTAGTTTATAAATTAAACTATTTTGAGAGCAACTTTTTTAGTGGAATGAAATTTCCCAAGATCTTAAAGTTAAAAGAGAATATAATAAAAATCTAGAGATGTTTAGCCAATTTACCACAAAGTGAAGCTATTTAAAATTAAACGGAGAAGTAGTGCTAAATTAATTCTCTAATCGAATTAAAAACATAAAATGTTTCTTAAAACCAAATTACTTCAAATTTAAATTTAACAAATTTTGATAAAACAAAATATTAGCTAAATTAAAAATGAAAGAATACTTATAATCAAACCTCAAACTAAATTTCTAGAACATTAAAAACAACAAGGCTAGGCGTATTTATTATTATTAATAGTTTTTTTATATAATATTTCTTGGACTTCCCGAGGGCTACCCGGTGAAGGGTTCACAAGATACTAGAAGTTGTGATGGGAGTTCAAGCCAAAGCGCCCTTTCCAAGAAATTAGATTTTTATAATTTTTATAAATTTTCTTTCTTTATCAAATAAAAAAATAGGGAATGCGAAGCTACACCCCCATACTTAAAATTAAACATTGTCCCCAATGTTTACAACTAAGTATGAAGAATACTGAAAAATAAACTTTTAAAAGAAAAATGCATAAAAATTAAAGAAAAGCAAGGGGTGCCTCCCAAGAGCGCTTTCTTTTTCCCGTCTTTAAGCTAGACTGTTAGTGTTAGGAAAAAGGAAATCTAAAAGAGAGGTGGACAGGCAACTCCCTTAATTCGCGCTGAGGTGAATGTGGCGGCGTCAGTCGCACGGCAACTCCTCCGCTTAACATGTGATTCTTCGTTTGTCTTTGAATTTGAATATGTAAATCCAAATCACATATACATACCTGAGGTGATTTGGATTTATAAAGATGAGCGGCATATGGATCATCAATTAATTGGGGTAGCAACGGCTCATCTTCTACCTGAAAAATATTAGTATCTAAAGAATCACAAATAAACGATTCAGAAAAATTTTCGCAAGGAGGAGGCGCTTGCGAAATTATAAAATTAAGCTTTGGTTGTTCCTTTTCTATAATAATTATTTCTTTAGAAAAATCTAGCGTATTATCAAGCGGAATTAAATTTTCGGACACTAAATTTTCATGAATTTTTGGTTGGATATACGAAATTCGCGAATATTTATGACAAGGAAAATAAAATCCGGTTGGAGTAGGGGATGAAACTTGTTCTTCTTCTATTTCATCCGGGGTGCCCATAATTTTAAGAAATTCTTGGTAAAGTAATTTTTCTTCATCTTTGGTAAAAGAAGTTATGGGATTACATGAAACCACATGTTCCTCCATAACTAAATTATCCAAGCATAGAGAAAAAATACTAGAAGAAATAAATTTTTCCTCTAAATTTTGGGGAGAAGTATCTAATTGAATCGGCGGACATTCCCCAAAATCAGAGTACGAATGTTGCGGCGCAAAGAAGAAGAACAAGAATTCGGGTTTAAAGATTTATCTTCATCGCTGCGAAAGCTATCCGGGTGACCTTGCCACCAAGAATAATCTACTTCGGGGCTAGAAGAAAAATTATTAGAAGCCGAAAAATTATTCTCCTGAAAATTAGAAAAAATATTTTCGTCTAAATTTTGGGGGGTAGTATCTATATGAATTGGCGGAAATTCCCCAAAATTAGAGAACGAAAATTGCGACGTACAAGAAGAAAAAAAAATTCAGATCTAAAGATTTATCTTCGTTGCTCTGAGAATTATCCGGGTGAGCTTGCCACGAGGAATAATCTACTTCGGAGCTAGAAGAACAGTTATTAAATGCCGAAAAATTATTTTCATTAAAATTAGAAAAATTATTTTTATCAAAGTTTGAAAAATTATTTTCATTAAAAGATGAAAAATTATGATCGAAATTATAATCAAAATTATTTGCATAATATTGAGGACAATTATTTTCATAATAATTATTTTGAGCATATGAATGTAAATAACATTCCTCACTTTGATGAGGCGCATTACAATAATACCAACAATTTTGGCGTTTTTGTGCCGCTTCCAAAAGATATACTTTGCTTTGAAGCTCGACAACTTTTACGGCCAATTCAAGTGATTGCATAATAAAAAATAAAAAGGAAACAACCTTTACTCAAATGAATGGAATTTTACAAAAAAAAAATTATTATATAAATTTTTTTTTTCAAAAAGCGGGTTAAATTTGTCCCGGACTTCCCAAGATCTACCCGGTGAAGGGTTTGCAAGGTACTAGAGGCTGTGATGGGAATTCAAGCCCAAAGCGTCCTTTCCGAGAATTTAGATTACGCTTTTTATTTTATTTTTTATTTTTTGAGAGAAGGGGGAGAAGAAAGAGAACGATAGAATTAATAAATATTTCTTTTTTCGGAATATAATCCGTGTCCCCGGCAACGGCGCCAAAAACTTGATGAGCAAAACTATGCTTACAAATGACAACGGCAAGTGTACCGTATCGAATGTAGTATAGGTTATTAAGAAACCAAGGTCGTATTAGACTCGGGGCGGTTGAGTACTCTTACTTAAAGAAAATCTCTATTATTTTATCAATTAAAACTTGAGGTTGATTTTGCAAAAAGAAAATAAAAATAAGAATTAGAAGAACGATTAGCACTCGATCTTTGAATCACCTTGGAGATAAAAATAAGAATAAGGAATAAAAATGCATTCTTTAACAAAATAGCTTTGACCGTGGAGATTCCCAAATTATCAATGCACCTCTCTCGAGGGTGCGCTCACCTGAGTTTAGGTTGATCAATCGAACTCTCATTCTAGAATCGAAACCCCTAAAACTTGCCTTATCGAATTGAATCCCGCTATTGGCTTTTACTCCAATCTAGAAGGTAACGTCGTCCTCTCTCGAGGATTGCATTCAACTCTTTTTTATCCTTGAGTGATCGATTCGTCTTACGAGCCTCTCGGCTAACTAAAGAACGAAAACAAGAACAAGAATTATATATCAAAAATATAATCTTATTATCTTGAAATCAAGGGTAAATCTTAAGCATTTTTGAAAAGAGAAATAGCAACTATATATTATTTCATGACTTATATCATTCCTTGGATCACCTCGATCGAGTACTAATAATATTTTAGCTACTCAAGGAGATGGAGGAATTTAACAAAAATAAAAAGAAGTGCATGATAAAATAAGAGAGGGGAATGAGAGAAGAAAACAACTATTTTATTAAATTGCTAAAGAAAATTACAAGCTAGGAATTGAAAATTACAAACTATTTTAATTGAACGTACCAAATGCAAGAAGAAAAGGGGTACAAGAACAACTAAAACATGAAAATAACGACATGAAATGAAAAGTCTAAGTCCTAGAAATTTTGTCCCTGAAGTTCTGGAGAAGCTGGCGTTATATAGCTGAAAAGTTGAGGTTACACGCCCTTGGTCACGCCCGTGACCAAGGGCGTGTAAGGGGCGTGATCGATGCAGCAGCGGAGAGGGCGTCTTCTGGAGTAAATGCGGGCGTTTCAGCCGCGTCACGCCCTAGGTCACGCCCGTGACCTGGGGTGTGTAATCTTAAAATCTGTCTTTTGGCGGGAGTCTTCGGCGGGAAGGAGCGCGGGGCGAGTCACGCCCGTGACCTGGGTCACGTCCCCTGGTCACGCCCGTGACCTGGGGAATGTAACTTTAAATGATGTGGCAGGCGTTCTCTGGATGCTGTGACGAGTCGCGGTCGTGACACTGGGTCACGCCCTTGGTCACGCCTGTGACCTGGGGCGTGTACTTGGTGAATCTTCGTGGAATGACCCCGGTGTGGTGGAATCGGGTCTGGAACACATCTAGGCTGTCACGCCCCATGGTCACGCCCGTGACCATGGGCGTGTACCTTGGAACTTTTTTCAAAAGTGCCCAGGAAACCTGAAAAACACAAAACAAGCTTACATTAGTTAAAGAAGCAAAAAGAAATGAATTCGATAAGATAATACATATAATTTATATAAATTCATATTAAAACTATATTAAAATTATACTAGAAGATGAGTACAAAAAGTACTCATCAAAAAATAAGGTAAAATCTCGACAAATTGATCAAATCACTCCCATGACCCTTAAGTCACGCTTGTGTACCTCATCCTGTCTCGACGATCGATATCCTATCCCGTCGATCAGCTGGCTGTCCCATTGATTTTTCAAGTCACACCTATGACCAAGGTCGTGACCTATCAAATCCTTCCAGAAGCCAGCGTACACGATAGCCGTCACGCCCCAGTTGAACGTAACGTCTGCCATCTAAGGTCACGCCCATGACACCTCAATTCGTGGCCATGTGCAACCATTTTCCCTGTCAAAAGCTTCCAAAAGGCGGCTAAGTCTATCTTCCCAGCACATGAAGAAGTCACGCCCGTGACCAAGGGCATGTAATTTTAAAATTTTCCTTATAAATAGAGGTGTTGGGCTGAAGCAATTCCATCTAGATTTTGAGAGTGTTTTAGCTATTTTTGAATTGTTTTGAGTGTATGTGAGTTCTTTTATGCATTTATGTTTTAGTTCTTTTGGATTTTTCACTTTCATAGTATAGTTGTAATGTTTATTTTGAAAATAAAATAGTTTTTTTCTCATTTGGATCTTCTTTTCATTATGTCAAGAGTGTGTGAGTGTATTAGTTTAATTTTTAAGCTTTCTTTTCATTTTATGTAAGTGTGTGTGTGTGTGTGTGTATGAGAAATGATTTAATTGCTTTCAAAACTTAGATTTATTGCTTTCATAACTTAGATTTATCGCTTTCATAACTTAGATTTATCGCTTTCAAAACTTAGATTTATCGCTTTCATAATTTAGCTTTTAATTACAAGTAGAGTGCGTGGGTGTATGAGATAGTAATTTTTTGTAACTGAGCTTTATTTCAAGTCTTTATTACCACCCAATCCCGGATGAGAGACTAAGTACTTTTTAGCGCTTGATTAAGATGGTTGCGACGGATGCTATTTCAGCATTTATATAAGTCTTTTTCTTTATTAAACATACTTACATCTGCTTATAATATTATCATGTATTTTCTTATTATTAATGTCGTCCCCATTCCGATGAGTAACTAATTTACTTTAGTGCATGATGTCGAAGAGCATTGGGACAAATAAATGGTTTTCTACAAATAACATATCTCTTTCTAAAATCAATTAACGAGCTTAAGGTTTACCCGAGAAAAACATTGAGTGAGACCATATAATCGATGTATGGTTCTCATTTCCAGTTCCATACTCTAGTTAGCCGAGTGGCTCATGCGTTTGGATTGATCTCTCACGAGTAAAGAGAAGTGTGTTCTACCCTCGAGAGAGAATGAGGTAAGTCTCCCGAATTGGAATAAAAATCCAATAGAGGGGTTCACAATATAAAGCGAGAATTAAGGAGATTCGATTCAAGAACGAGAGTTCGGTCGAATATTCTTAATATCAGGTGGGCTTACTCTCAAGAGCGGTGCATTTATACTTATGGAACCTCTACGGCCAAGTCGTTCTAATATTTTGAAAAATCAGATCTTTTACTTCTAAAAAAGCTATTTTCATCTCAATGTAATTCGACATCGGACGCTATCTTCATCATCGTTTAGAACTCTAGTTATACACATTATCGTTCTATTAAAAATAAAAACTAACTCAAAATATTACTCTGATAAAATAATAGTTCATTCCTTATAAGTAAGAATAATCAACAGGATCCGTTGAAATATACGACCCTGATATTTTCTAACCCAAAATATCCTGTATTATTAGCGATAAGGTATACTTGCCTTTATCAAATGATTTGTTTGGATATAAATTAAAAACTTTCAAACTTGCAAAACTCTCCTTTTCTATTTTAAAAATCAATAGAATTCGGCGTCATAGCCGGGGAATAATCGTCGATATTTCGAAAGAAGGAAAGACTGTTACTTCTATCTTTCGATAGGATAATGGTTAGTTCCTCGAAGTAGAAGTACTTGCGAAACTCCTCGAAAATGCTCGCCTAATTCTAAATCTCGTCATAAAGGTTTCAAACTGTTAAAAAATTTGATTTGAATCATTTAGGAGTAAGCAAGAGTTGCATCAACTGAGTTAAAGCCAAACAACCACAATGCCACACAACAACACAAGAAACTTTATTGAAACACAATCTTCATTTACATTGCGAGGCATACATGGTGAGACATGATTCATCAGAATCACGGAGACGAGAAGAACAAAACACACCAAAACAAATCTGGCGGCTAGACAAGCTGAGACCGCACAGACCGCTCAACTCCAGAAGTCGCTCGGCTTGAACTGAGATTGCACGAACAGAAACCAGACAAATTCCCAGCACTGCAAGACCGGACCTCAGACCGCACGAACTAGAGCTTATTGGAACGAAGAACTGAAGCTGTCGCCAGACCGTAACCCAGATCGCCTAACCACTGAAGGTCGCCTGATCGCTGAGCTCGATGCGAACAGCACAAGAATGAACATAAACCAGTTCGCAGACAGACCGCTGCCGAACTGTTTATTCAAGCCGCTGGGAATCACCAAGGAAGAAGACCGCAACCTGCTGATCGCAAACCTGCGAACACAACAAACAGTCAGCTCGCTTCCGAGACCGCCCGACCTCAAAGTGAGACCGCACGAATTAGCCCAGGCTTAGTTCTTACAGTTCTAGTTAGGAATGATGGGCCCTGCACCTCTATTTATAGGCGGGTAGACGGATGTCGTCACCGCACAGAAGAGATACAATCACCACCCGTCAGATCGCCAGCGGTCACATAAGGCAGACCGCGCGATCAGATCTCTTGGACGATCATCCGACAAAGACGCAGATCAGCAGCAAGATCGCGCACAGGTCGCGCGAACACGAGACCGCGCACAAGCCCCGCGGTCACAAAGGTACTCCTTCCTTAGACCACCAGGAGCAAACTAGGAACCATCTGGCCGACTTCAGACAAGTCGCCAGATCGCCAAGACAGACCGCCCGGATAGACGGTCATACAAGAACAACCCGCCCGGTCTTCCAACAAGGAAGACATGCCAACCAGCAGAACAACTCGGGAACAGACCGCATCTACAAATAATAAACCGGAACAACCAGCAGACCGCCAGAAAAACCCGGCAGAGCCAGACCGGCAGATAACATACACAAGCCGCGCGTTCACGGCGGTCTCCCAAAATCAGACCGCCTAGTCTCCTCCACTTCACTTCAAAATTTCAACATTCCCCATTGAAGTGGGAAGTGGAGACTAGCCCGAGTAAACTCCGCAACCGTGTAAACGGTCCCTTCGCCAGCGGCTTTGTGAAGATGTCTGCGACATTGTCCGCACTCCGAACGTGCTCGACCATAAGAGATCCTCCCAACACCTTTTCACGAATGAAATGGTGCTCAATCTCAATATGCTTGGTCCTCGCATGACAAACTTGATTATTAACCAGTTTGAGAGCACTCTCATTGTCCCCGCGTAGCATAGTGGAACCTCGAACCTCCTCATGAACGTCCTCCACCAGCCTCCTGAGCCAAACGGCTTCCTGAGCTGCCAAGGCTGAGGCCTTGTATTCCGCTTCTGTGGTAGATACGGACACCGAGTCCTGCTTTTTGTTGCACCAAGAGATAGTTGTGGGGCGCGTCATAAAGACATAACCAGACGTTGATCTCTGATCATCCACGTCTCCCCCGTAGTCAACATCCATGTATCCATGCAACTCCAAGCATGACCCTTTCCTAAATAGGAGACCCAAATCAGAGGTCGACTTCACATATTTCAAAATCCCTTTTGCCGCCAAAAGATGAGGCTTCCGTGGCTCCGCCATGTACCGACTCACTTTGCCAACTGCATTAGCAATATCAGGCCTCGTGATGGTCAAGTAAATCAAGCTCCCAACCAGAGCTCGGAACACCAACGGATCAGAAAGAACTCTTCCCTCATCCTTCTGAAGTTTATGATGTTGTTCTAGAGGTATAGAGCTGCTCTTCCCTTCTTCCATGCCAAATCATTTCACGATTCGCTCCGCATATCCTTCCTGAGAAATGAGCACTCCGCTCTCCCGCCTCTGGACCTCGAGTCCAAGGAAATGGTGAAGCTCCCCCAGATCCTTCATCTCAAACCTGATAGCAAGCTCAGCTCTCAGCCTTGCTACCGCCTCCTTCGAGTTCTCGGTGACAATCATGTCATCCAAATACAGTAGCACAATAACCCTAAACGCCTCCTCCTTCTTGACGAACAAGCTGGAATCAGAGTTTGAAGCAAAGAACCCGCAGAATAAGAGATATTCCGCGATCTTCCCATACCACGCCCGAGGCGCTTGCTTCAACCCATATAAGGCCTTCTTCAGTTTTTAGACGTAGTCCGGACGATCCTCCGAAATGAAACCTGGCGGCTGGATCATGAAGATATCCTTGTCAATCTCTCTGTATAAGAAAGCATTCTTAACATCAAGCTGCCAAATCTCCCATCCACAAGATGCCGCCAAAGCAATAACAAATCTGACCGAAGTCATCTTTGCCACTGGACTAAACGTCTAATCATAATCTTCACCATACTGCTGTGAGACCCGCGAGCTACAAGGCTAGCCTTGTATCGCTCGATTGTGCCGTCAACTTTCTTCTTGAGCTTGTAAACCCATTTGCATGTTACAGGGGTAATGCCCTTAGGCCTGGGCACTAGAGACCAAGTCTCATTTTTCTTGAGAGCATCCATCTCTTCTTGCATAGCAATATCCCACTACTTCACGCCTTTGGCTTTCTCAAATCTTGACGGCTCCCTTTCATCCAAGGGACCAGCGAAGAAACATGAGACGAAGCTCACCATGTTTCCACCTATATATCGATCTGGTGGCTTGATAATCCTCTTCGACCTCCTAAGAGGTTGCACCTGACTAACCACCTCTTCAGCTGCTTCTTCTGTGCAAGCTCCTCTTCCAGATGAACTTGGAGCATCACTCCCCCTGCTTCCAGAACCTGAAACCTCAATCTCATAGCTTGACACAGCTGGAGCTCCTGGTGAAACAGGCAACTCCACTTGAAGACTTCCTGCAGCTTTCCCTGCTTCATCAACCCTGCTCTCCGGTAGTTCAACTCCTGAACTCCCTTTGTATGAAGTCACTTCATCGAACACCACATCCCGAGATACCACTGATCTCCATGTCTCAGGATCCATGCATCTCCATCCTTTCTTCCGCTCATCATACCCAACAAAGACTAGCTTCCTTGCTTTCGCATCTAGCTTTGTCCAAAGAGCATTAGGAATATGCACATAACAGGTTGACCCGAACACCCGAAGGTGAGCAACACTCAGTTTCTCCTTGAACATCAGTTCGTGAGGGGTCTTCATGTTGATAGGACTTAGAGGTATTCTGTTGATGACATAAGCCGCACAAGACATTCCCTCCGCCCAAAAAGACTTTGGGATACTCTTGGCATGAAGCCAACATTTGTAGGTTTCCGTCAGATGATGGATCTTCCTCTTCGCAATGTCATTCTGCTGTGGAGTATGGGCACAAGTGACCTCTCTCCGAACGCCATGTTTCCTGCAAAAACTTGAGAACTCACCAGAGGTGAACTCCCCACCATTGTCAGTTCTCAATATCTTCACCCGCAGGCCTAACCGACCTTCCACCAGCTCCTTGAACTCCACAAACTTCGCAAAGTCTTCCGACTTCTCTTTCAAAAAATACACCCAGATGTATCTGGTGTAATCGTCAATCAACACCAACATATATCTATTGCCTCCAAGGCTTGGGGTGGCAGTCTGTCCCATCAAATCACCGTGAATGCACTCCAACGGCGCTTTGCATCTTGTTTGTGATTTATCAAATGGAAGTTGATGAGACTTACCAAACTGACATCCAGCACAAACATGACCGTCTCCAAAAGAGGACAAGCTAGGCAAGCCCTTGACAAGGCCCCTTACTGCCATAGCCTTCAATTTGTCCATGCCAACATGCCCCAACCTTTCATGCCAAATAGTCGCGCTATCGTTGGTCTTCATCTTATCAACATAAGTACTTGTCGAAAACACGAACAAGTCCTTCACCCTCTTTCCAACATGGATAACATCTCCCCTTATCTCCGGTTGAGTTTTAAGAAACTTCACTTCTGTTGGGCCAAACAGAACGTGATAACCGGCATCGACCGCATTGGTCACATAGAAGAGATTCTTCCTCATACCAGACACGTGATAAACAGTCCTCAAGGTGAGTGGACCCATATCACTGCTCAGGGAGACAACACCTTCTTGTTCGACAGCATGAACAGAATTATCAGCCATAATGATTGCATCGTTACCTGAGTAAGGCGCCAAAGAAGAGAACTTTGATTCATCCCCGGTGAGATGATGTCCACACCCTGAATCAACAATCCAATCCTCTTCGAAGTTGATGGCAGCCAAGGCCTTAATGGGCATCGCCGCCATATTAGCCGCAAAGGCTCCTCCCCATCCAGCTTCATCAGACTTTGGCTTCTCCTTCTCTGCTACATGTCCCGACTGAAGATTAACCCGGCAATCCTTCTTGAAGTGGCCGGTCTTATTGCACCTGAAGCACCTTGGTCCATCTCCCTTCTTCTTCCCATCAGACTTAGGAGCATAACCCATATCCTGCTGACCTGAAGTAGAGGGTCCATCATAACCCGGCTTCTTCTTCTCCCACTTCTTCTTCTTCTTTCCAGAGAACAACGCATCACTATCTCCCCCAAAGATAGAAGTCCCCGCCATCTGTCTTGCCAAACTTTCTTGCGAAGCAAGTAAGTTCTCCAGCTCCAACAGAGATAGTTGATTTGTCCAACCTTGAACTGAAGTCACAAAGGCAAGATACTCCTTCCACAAACCGCGGATGATATGCCTCTTCAGTTTTGCCTCCGAGATGGGCTCATCAGGGTCCAAAGCAGAAATCTCTGCTGTGAGGTTCTTCATCTTGAGAAAGAAGGTAGAAATAGAAAGATCGCCTTGAGAGGCCGTCGCCAACTCATTCTCAAGAAACTATAGCCGAGCTACATTCTTCTTATTGAACAGCCCGTCCAAAGACGTCCAAATCTCAGCAGCAGATTTACATCCGATGATGTGATCAAACAGCTCCGGTGAGATAGCCCTCTTGAGAGTGAACTCTGCCTTAGCATTAGTCCTCCTCCAAAGTCTCACCTCTGCCATATTATATCCTACTAGAAGCACCTCTTGTGTGTCTTCTCCTCCAACTATCTCCTAAAGATCCTCGCCAAGTAAATAACTCTCCATACATGACCTCCATTTCTTATAGTTAGTCGATGTAAGGAGTTCAATACCAAGCCCTCTTATGAATCCGCCTTCCATGGAAATCTATGTGGTCTCTTCTTCACAAATGCGAGGCATACATGGCGAGACATAATTCATCAGAATCACGGAGACGAGAAGAACAAAACACACCAAAACAAATCTGGCGGCTAGACAAGCTGAGACCGCACAGACCGCTCAACTCCAGAAGTCGCTCGGCTTGGACTGAGATCGCACGAACAGAAACCGGACAGATTCCCAGCACTGCAAGACCGGACCTCAGACCGCATGAACTAGAGCTTATTGGAACGAAGAACTGAAGCTGTCGCCAGACCGTAACCCAGATTGCCTAACCGCTGAAGGTCGCCTGATCGCTGAGCTCGATGCAAACAGCACAAGAACGAACATTAACCAGTTCGCAGACAGACCACTGCCGAACTGTTTATTCAAGCCGCTGGGAATCACCAAGGAAGAAGACCGCAACCTGTTGATCGCAAACCTGCAAACACAATAAACAGTTAGCTCGCTTCCGAGACCGCCCGACCTCAAAGTGAGACCGCACGAATTAGCCCAGGCTTAGTTCTTACAGTTCTAGTTAGGAATGACGGGCCCCGCACCTCTATTTATAGGCGGGTAGACGGATGTCGTCACCGCACAGAAGAGATACAATCACCAATCGTCAGATCGCCAGCGGTCACATAAGGCAGACTGCGCGATCAGACCTCTTGGATGATCATCTGACCAAGACGCGGATCAGCAGACAAGATCGCGCACAGGTCACGCGAACATGAGACTGCGCACAAGCCGCGCGATCACAAAGGTACTCCTTCCTTAGACCACCAGGAGCAAACCAGGAATCATCTGGCCGACTTCAGACAAGTCGCCAGATCGCCAGGATAGACCGCCCGGATAGACGGTCATACAAGAACAACCCGCCCTGTTTTCCAACAAGGAAGACATGTCAACTAGCAGAACAACTCGGGAACAGACCGCAGCTACAAAGAACAAACCGGAACAACCAGCAGACCGCCAGAACAACCTGGCAGAGCTAGACCGGCAGATAACATACACAAGTCGCGCGGTCACGGCAGTCTCCCAAAATCAGACCGCCCAGTCTCCTCCACTTCACTTCAAAATTTCAACACAAACCCCAAATACAAAGTAAATCATCATGTAGCAATCAGTGACCTTCGATGGTCGGCCGGATGAAGATCCTAACTATCATATTTCTAATTTTCTTGAAATTTGTGACACATTTAAAATCAATGGCGTCACCGATGTTGCCATTCGAATACGTCATTTTTCTTTTTCTTTGCGGTCTAAGGCCAAGCAGTGGTTGGGCTCACTTCCTTGGGAGTCCATCACTACATGGGCTAATATGCGAAAAAATTTCTTATTAAATATTTCTCGCCTTCAAAGACCGCCAAAATGCGAACACATATTGCGTCAGAGACTCTCTATGATACATGGGAGCACTTTCTGGAGCCTTTGTGTAGATTCCCTCACCACGCACTTCCCGCTTGGCAACAAGTGCAAATCTTTTATAATGGCTTGAATTTCCAAACTAGGAAAATGATTGATGCAGCTGTTGGGGGTACATTAAATAGGACAACCCCGAAGGCTGCTCAAGAGCTTTTTGAGGAAATGACCATGAATGCTTATCAATGGAATCTGCCCTGAGCGCGGCCTAATAAGCCAGGCGGTATTTTTGAAATAGATGCTACTTCTAATTTAGCAACCTCCAGGAAGAGAAAGAAACTCCAGAGCAGCAACTACAGGCAGAAGAGGCTGAGGAAAGTTGAGCAGGATCCACATTCAGGAAGGTGGAATCCTAATTCCAGAGAGAAAATTACAGAATCATGGATACAATTTGGATACCCTCAAGAGGGCCATCAATGAGTATACCAGTCGGTTGAATGGAAGAGACATCTAGAGCAACTAGAAAGGAGGAAGAATCACAAGCTAGCGCTCCCTCATGGTCCTCCTCCTTCTCCCAAAAAGATTCCAAAGCCCATCAACTACTATCAGAAGCAAAGGAGGAAAGACAAATAGAAGCAGCTGCAGACCTTGAGGAGCGTCGAATCGAATCGAAAATAAGAATAGGGCAAATGAATGTTAATTCTTATTCAAGAACATTTAATCTATCAATGTGATTGTTGCTTAATGTGATTATAGTGTCTTAATGTTAAATCTTTATGTGTGTGGCATTTATCATTGAGGTGAGTTAGGACTTCTTCAAATAGGTGGATATTGTTGGGAAATATGCCCTGCAATGTTCCTGATTTAAAGAACCACTCAGCTCAATGATAAAAGTATTGTGTGTTTAATGTTATATCTTGTTCATGCTTGCAGAGATCAGGAAATATGTGCAGTACTTCAATAATTTTCCTAAGTACAATATCGTCGAAAAGGAATGGACATATCGTCAAAAACTGTATGCATGTCATTGAAATGATGTGCAGAGCAAAGCAGATTGATCATATCGGTTATCGTCGAAACAACATGCGTATGATGATATCGTTGTGAGCTCAACATTACAATACCTTACAACTTTATCAGAAAGCTGCGATGAAGAAGAAGACTCAAGCACAAAAACAAGTCAGATGTCGACGAAATCGTCATAAAGAATCCTTGTCATTGGAAAGGCTAAATAAGACTGATGTCGATGATATCGTCGTAAAGAAGACTTGACGTCGAGAAGAGTAGACGTCGAGAAGACTAAGGAAGGTCACATAAAGACAGACAGTTGCTGAAAAATAGTCTGTCGACATGATATCGATTATGTCATCGACAAGATAAGGTGGTTATAATGATATCATGCAGTCAAGAAGATTATGCCGACAATAATTAGATGACTTCATGTCGTCTTAAGTACAAGTGCAGAAGGGATATCCCATATCGTCGAGATATCATCGTCTGAAGAAGAAGGAAGAAGACTTGAAGATCTGTCCAAGTCCAAGACAACAACAAGTCCTGTCATCGTGATATTGTCCATATCATCGTAACAGTGGAAATATCATCGAGATAGATTCAAAAGTTGTTAGACGCGCTGTCAGTATTTAATGTCGCCACCTGATTGTCCAATCAGCGCGTGCTCTTAAGGTATGGGCGTCTATCAGTAAAGGACATCATAGGAGACCGTTAAGCGGCTCCTCCATCCTATAAATGGGAACAGTGGATGCCCTAAAGAGACGACGAGAATGAAGAAACTAAAAAGTATCCTGTCGAGCAATACAACAACAAAAGCTGCGGAGAATAATTGACATCAAGAAGAGGTGAACAAAAATGCACATCCAGTGTTCTCCAAGTTGTAGTCAAGGAACATCGACTGATAAGAATCGATCAGGCAAGAATCCAAACAACATCAGGCTAAAGAAGAAGGCTTGAAGAAGATCTGTGCGACCAAGATTCAAATCAGAAGTAACTTCTTCAAGAAAAGAAGTCGATCTCCACCAGGCAGAAGAATCAATATTCTATCATTCTTTGTAAGTCCTCAGGGCAAAATCTGTAAGATTTGTTTTCAGATCTAAGTGTTGAGCTTGAGGGCTTGATATCTAAGAGGCTTGAGGGCCAGGGCAGAGGACTTGCGGGTCCAACCACGTCGAGCTTGAGGGCTTGAGATTTGTGAGGCTTTAGGGCCAAGGCAGAGGACTAGCGGGTCCAACCGTGTCGAGCTTGCGGGCTTGGGTGTAGTATGGGATTTTTGGCCTAGGCTGCATGACTTGCAGGTCCAAGGGGTAAGAATTGCGGGTCTGTGCTGTGTAGGTCTTGAGGGCCTGAGTGTCAAGCTTGCGGGCTTGAGTGCAGTAGGGGCTTGCAAGCCTAGGCTGTAGCAATTGCGGGTCCGAGTTGTAAGGCTTGCGTGCCAGAGACATTGGCGGCATTTGCCGAGCCAAGCACACTGCTAGGTAGGCGCAGAGGGACAGAGGACTACTCAAGACACCCTGTCTTGAGGAACCTCTATAAATTCTTGAGATTTTTCAATATAGTGCTTTTAATCTCTAAATCTGTTAACCAGAAATCAAGAACACCAAAAGGGGAACAAAACAATTTGAAATACCTATTCACCCCCCCCCCCCTCCCACCTGAAGGTGATAAGTCGACACCAATAACTAACAAGTGGAAAGGAGGTTGTTTCAAAACAGTACGAACCCATGGTAACTACTTCTCCTCCTCCTCTTACTTCTATTTTATCTTCGATTTTGCCCGCTATGTTAGATCTGCAGGCTTCTAGTTCAAATATTATGTATCCATCTAAGCTTAAGAGTGTGTGCGCCGAGAAAAATTATAAAAATTTCTTTGAAATTTTAAAACAAATTCATATTAATGTACCCTTCTGCGAGGCTATCTCAGAAATGTCGAAGTATGTGAAATATCTTAAGGAGTTGCTCTCCAATAAGAAGAAATTTGAAGATATTTCGCATATTTCCATAAATGCAGAAGGCTCTGCGATTTTATTTAACAAATTGCCTCAAAAAGCAAATGACCCGGGATGGTTCTCCATCCCGTGCCTATTTGGCAATTTGTTAGTAAAACACGCTTTAGTTGATCTTGGAGCAAGTATAAATCTCATGCCTTTTTCATTATTCAAAAAGTTAGGTCTAGGAAATCCTAGCCCCACCTGAATGAGTATTCAACTCGCAGATCGTTTAATAAAATATCTAGTAGGGATAGTGGAGGATGTGCTCGTTATGGTTGACAAGTTCATCTTCCTGATGGACTTTGTCCTTCTTGATATCGAAGAGGATGTCGAAGTAACCCTCATACTCGGCCGCCCCTTCCTTGCCACCTCTCGCGCGATTATCGATGTAAGTAACAGAAAGCTCCTCCTACGGGTTGGTGATGATGAAGGTACTTTTACTATAAATCCCTCGATGTGAAACAGTTTAGAGAATGAAGATTCATGTTTTTACTTAGAAGAATGTTTTGAAAATGATTTTTATCCTCTCCCCGAGTTAGTCTCCACATCTAGTAACGATTCTGAGCTCGCCAAGCTCTTTTGTCTAGAAGAAATCTCTCGCACCACACCACCCAAGCCATTAGAAAAATTAAAAATTAAAACTTCATATGAAGAGCCACCCGTGTTGGAATTAAAGCAACTCCCCCCTCACCTAAAATATCTATTTTTAGAAAAATACTCTAAGCTACACGTTATTGTTTCATCCGAACTGAGCGATTCAACAATTTCTGAATTGACTCTAGTCTTAAGCAATCGCCGCCACGCAATTGCGTGGCAAATTTTGTTTATCAAGGGTATTAACCCTTCCTTTTGCACTCAAAAAATCTTCCTCAAAGATAATTCCCGTAACATAGTTCATCCTCAACGACGGCTAAACCCGAATATGAAAGAAGCTGTTAAGGCTAAAGTTATCAAACTTTTAGATGCGGGGATCATCTACCCGATCTCAGAAAGTACTTAGGTTAGCCCAGTACAAGTCGTGCCGAAGAAAGGCGGCATAACGGTAGTAGGGAATGAAAATAATGAATTGATCCCAACCCGTACTGTTACGGGTTGGCGGATGTGCATTGAATATCGAAAACTAAATGATGACACGCGTAAGGATCACTTCCAGTTACCTTTTATCGATCAAATCTTACCTTTCAGGTCATTCCTACTACTATTTTCTTGATGGTTTGTCGGGATATTTTCAAATCCCAATTTCGCCCGACGACTGATGACTATCTTTTAGTCATCATTTTTAGGTTAGTTTAGTTTAAATTTTCTTAGTTTTAATTATATTCTCTTTGCATTTTATGGTTGTTAAGCTTTAATATTGTTGTTTTATGATTTTATGTTATTTTATGTTATGTTATGCTTTAAGGTTGTTTTTTTTATGTTTTTATGGTTGTTATAAATAATATTGTTATGTTTGTTATTTTATGTGCTAATGTTTGTTAAGTGTAATGTTGTTATTTTTATTTTATTGATTTTCTTTTTGTTAAAGTGTTAATGATGTTACTTTATGTTTGTTCTTTTTTATTTTATGTTTGTTAAGTGTTAATTATGTTTTATATTTTATGTTTGTTATTATGTCTTAACTAATATAATATTTTATTTTATTTTGTAGGTTCAATGTTATGGTCGCCATCGCCGCCATGCTCGCCGCCACCTTTGCATGGAGTCATTGTGTTCGCCGTCGTGTGCCCGTCCATGCCGCCATCGTCGCGCCGTCAATTTTTATGCCGCAACGCCATCGCCGCGCCATGCAATTTCAGCCTAAATTGGAGCAGCCCCTAGTTGTATTCATGCTTCCCGGTCTCCACAAGTCCAGCCCGAGCAGCTCCCCTATCAAAACCGAGCAGCCCCCCCTCTCCAAGCTGAACCGAGCTGCTCTCTTTGCTGTCCAGTCCGGCCAGCATTTGGCCAAGCCCTTTGGAGTCAAAGTGAAGACCAATTCCCGCTCATGTCCATGCCCACATGGCTGCCACCTTGCATGTGCATGTTTTGTTTAAATTAAATGCATGTGGTGTGTCCCTCCCTCTCTCTCTTCCCCTCATAAAAAAATAATTGCATGCATTTTTGTTTAAAGACATGGCCGGCTACCCTCTCTCCCTTTTTATTATTTTATTTCTCTCTCATCTCTTAACTCACATCCATTCCCTCTTTCCCCTCTCTTTCTTCTTCTCTCTCTCCAAAATTAATACATTCATCTCCCATCTCCCATGCATGGCCGGCCAACCCTTGCTCTCCCCTCTTCCCTTCTTATTTCTAGAATCTTCTCCTCCATCTATAAAAGGGGCCCCCCTTCATGCTTGAGGAGGACTTTTGCAAGAGAACTTTTGGAGAGGAGAAGGAGAGCAAGAGAGTTTAGTTTCAAGTTTGCTTTTCTATGTTGTAATTTTAATTCTCTTTCAAGGAATTTTATTTCTAGATAATTTTATCTTTGCTTTAAGTTTTGTTCAAGTTTGTTGTACTACTCTTTTTTATTCACTAATGAAAATGCAATTCTCACTTTACATCTTTGTCTCAACTTCCATTATGCGTAGCTAATTTTTTTCTTTAGCGTTCGATCACGATGATCCATGAATTGAGATGAGAATATTTTTTATGTCTTAGTTTTACTTTTGTTAAATTATTCTCGATCCTTCTTTGAAATATTTTGCGTCGACTCCGTATTTCCGGTATACGGTAGTAGGCCCTTGATCTCATTTCATAGTAGTCGAGAGATTCAGTGATTTGAAAGATCGCTCAAAGAAGGAAGGAGTTGCACGCACCCCTAGAGATAGGATGACGTAAATCCTCCGGATTGGAGTCAAATCCAATAGTGCGGTTCACTTTTATAATGCGACTTTAGACCTGTTTGATTTGCGAAGAGATTCCGATTAAACCGTCTTTAAGTTAGGATATTTAGTGTTCTAGCGAGACTATCTCTCATTTTCGGAACCGTCACGGTCGAGAATTATTTTGCAATCGTAGAACTAAATTTTATTTCTCTCTCATCTTTTTTCATGGTGATTCTTTGATCGAACGCTAGTTTTCTCTTCTGAATTTCCGTTAAGTAATCTCGTAGTTATTTTAAAATTCTAAAAATCATCAACCAATCGTACGGTGGGATAATAGTTGGAAGCGTGAGTAGTAATACTTGACAACCCCGTGTTTTAAATACGACCTTGGTACTACAATTTGATAGGTAAACTTGCCTCTTCGGGTTGATAGTCAATAGAAATCACCAACGACCAAGAGAAAACCACATTCACTTGTCCCTTTGGCACCTTCGTTTATCGTAGGATGCCATTTGGTCTTTGTAACGTGCTGGGTACATTCCAAAGATGTATGCTGACGATATTCGTCTAGTTAGTAGAGGAAGTGATGGAAGTCTTCATGGACGACTTCTCCATCTTCGGAAATTCATTTAAAAATTGTTTATAAAATCTCGAGCGTGTGCTGCAACATTGGGAGGAAACAAATCTACCTCATAATTAGGAGAAATGCCATTTTATGTTCAAAGAAGGTTTAGACCTTTCCCATAAAATATCAGGAAAAGGGATCGAGGTCGATAGGGCCAAGATCGAAGTTATCGAAAAACTCCCACCTGCAACGAATGTAAAAGCCATTAGAAGTTTCCTAGGCCATACAGGGTTTTATCGGCGTTTTATACAAAACTTTTCCAAAATCACGAAGTTGTTAACCCATCTTCTCGAAAAAGAATCTTCTTTCCTTTCTAACGACGAATGCCATTTGGCCTTTAAACTTATCAAAGAAAAATTTATAAATTCTCCGATTTTAGTCGCCCCGGATTGGTCGCTACCCTTTGAAATTATGTGTGACGCGAGTGATATTGCGGTAGGTGCCGTATTAGGCCAACGGGTGAGTAAGTATTTCAACCCAATTTATTATGCGAGCAAAACACTCACGTCAGCACAAGCGAATTACACCACTACCGAGAAGGATCTTCTACTGATCGTTTTTGCCTTTGATAAGTTTAGGTCGTCCGTCACTCTCTTTAAATTAATCATTTTCACATATCACTCCGCTCTTAGATATCTTTTAAGTAAATCGAATGCCAAGACCCATTTTTGTGATGGATCCTCCTCGTGCAGTAGTTTGATTTAGAGATTCGGGACAAAAGAGGAGCCGAAAACTTGGCGGCCGACCATCTTTCCCGTCTAGAAAATCGAGCTACAAAAGCGTTAGTAGAATCCGATATTAATGATAAATTCCCTGAAGAGCGCCTCCTTGCTCTCGAAAATATAAATACATCTTCCACCCTCTAGTTCGCAGATTTGGCTAAATATTTAGTAGCGCGGGTCCTGCAAAAAGAATTCTTTAGACAGCAAAAGAAGAAATTCTTTTCTGATTTAAAGAATTATTTTTGTGAGGACCCATTTTTATTCCGTATCTACGTAGATCAGGTAGTGAGATGATTCATCTCGAGTGAGGAAGGTCTAAAAATTTTATGGCATTGTCAAGGAGGACCAACTGGTGGTCATTATCAAGCGAACTGAACCGCGAGGAAGGCGCTGGAGGTGAGCTTTTATTTTCCCTTGCTCTTCAATGATGCTCACACCATTGTGATTACTTACGACAGCTACCAGCGGTCGTGGATCATCTCCAGTCAGGATGAGATGCCCCAAAATATGTTCTTAGAATGCTAAATTTTTGGCTTTTGGGGTACCGACTTCATTGGTCCTCTTCCTCCTTCTTTTTCAAACAAATATATTCTCATTGCGGTTGACTACCTGTCGAGGTGGGCGGAAGAGCATGCTCTCCCCACCAACGATGCGAGAGTCATTGCAAATTTCATCAAAAAATTATTCTCTCGATTTGCCACATCGCGCGCAATAGTTAGTGATCGAGGCACCCATTTTTGCAATAGCCAATTCAAAAATTTTTTGGCAAAATATGGTGTCACGCACAAACTATCCACTACTTACCACCCACAAACGAGCGGCCAAGTCGAAGTTGTAAATCAAGAATTAATGCGGATTTTAGAAAAAATTGTTTCTATTAATCGGAAGAATTGGGCGCTTAAGCTCGATGATGCTCTATGGGCCTATCGAACGTCGTACAAGACCGTTATCAGTTGTACACTGTATCGATTGGTTTATGGCAAAGCTTGCCACTTTCTGGTCGAATTAGAGCACTGCACATTTTGGGCACATAAATATTTAAACCTCGATTCTACGTTAGCGGCCGAGCAAAGAAAGTTTCAAATGAACGAGCTAGATGAGTGGAGAGCAAATCCGTACGAGAATAACAAATTATAAAAGGAGCGAACAAAGTTTTATCACGATAAACACATAAAATTTCCAAAAAATATTTCTTCGTGCGATCTCGTCTTTGCCTTTTTCCGGGAAAGCTAAAATCTCGATGGTACGGACCCATTATCGTTAAAGAGGTTTGTCCCTATGGGACAGTTCTAATTTCCAACCCAGAAAAACGTTCCTTCAAAGTAAATGGTCACCGTCTTAAGTTGTATCTTCCAGGGGATTCGTCTAACAAAAAGAGTGAATCTATATGTCTTCCTTATATAATCTGAATGCCAATTGGGTCAAGCTATGCGACCTTAAACAAAGCGCTTTTGGGAGGCACCCCAAAGTTAACATTTCATTGTTTTGTTTTTGTTATAACATGTTTTGTAGGTGCCCATCGCTTCCCCCGCAACTTCATAATCAGGGAAGCCCTTCCTTTCTTTTCTTCTCCTTCCTTCTTGCATTAGCTTGCATTTTCTTTTTCTTGTTTTCTTTTTTCTTCATACTTAGTTTTAAACATTGGGGACAATGTTTAACTTTATGTATGGTGGTGTAAATAGTTCTTAAAAATGTGTAGTTTTTAATTTAGAAATTTTTTCAAAAAAATTTGTTTTCTTATGTCTTACTTTTTTTTTATTCAAGCACTTTCAAAACTCAAAAATTCAAAAAAATTAGTAATCTAAAAATTTAAATCTTGGAAGGGGCATTTGGGCTATCATCTCATCTCACCTCCTAGTACCGTTGAGAACCCTTCATGGGGTATACTTCGAGATGTCCAAGAGTGAACAAAAATTTTTAGGTTTAAAGCTAGTTTCTTATCTTTTATTATTAAAAATAAAAAAAAAGATAATATCAAAAATTCAAAAAAAAATGAAAAACTTAGAACCAAAAACCAAAAATTTTATAAAGCCCCTACTTGTTGTTTTTGTGATTTCTTAGAAATTTAGTTGAGAATATTTATAAGCATTTTTATATTTTTAATTGGCTAAAATTTTGTTTATCATAGTTTGTTAAATCTAAATTTTAGGTAATTTTGCTTTAAGAATCATTTTATGATTTGAGCTTGATTAGAGAATTGTTTTTAGTATGACTTCTCTTTTTATTTTAAATGGCATCATTTTGTAGTAAATTTGCTAAACCTCTTTAGATTTCTATTATATTTTCTTCTAGCTTTTTAGATCTTAGGAAATTTAAGTTTACTAGAATTTGCTCTCAATATAATTTAATTTATATGCTAGAAATTTTTCTTACCCTACCCTTTTTGATGGCATAAAAAGTGATTTAAAAAGATCATATGTCATGGGAATAAGAGGATAAAATTCATTATTCCCTAAATATATGTACCCAAAATTATTTACAAGATTATATGGCATAGAGTAAGAGGATAAAATTCATTACTCTTAAACATATACATTTTGGGTTTTTATTAGAAGAGAATTTTAAAAGATTATATGGCATGGAGTAAGAGGATAAAATTCCATACTTCTAAACATATACAAAAAAAAAATAGTAAGGTGAGAGGATAATATTCATCACCTCCTTTCTAAGATCTCTTCTTATGCCAAACCTTGTAAACCTCCCCTTAGCCAATATCTTTGACCTAAATTTAATTTAAGTTATGGAGAGAGCAATATTTAGTAGGTTTCTTTTCCTTATAGTTTCCTTTAAGATAGAGTCCTTATAATTTTAATCTAATTTAGTTTCATATTTTCTACAATTTTGTTTGCTAATTAATTATCTTGAGAAGTCCTTGCCTAAACACTCCTCTTTTCAAATCTTTATCATAATTTAGGACTTAACTCCTCCTAGAATTTATTCTTAATTTAACTTTTGATCTAAATGAAATTTTAGTTTTTAATTAAAAAATTATATGAATGTCTTATGAATTATGTCTTATACTTTTGCTCTGGAATAACAAAACCTCAAGTATGGGGGTATTTGATAAGTAATTTTTATATAACCTTTTTAGTATAAATTTTAGTAATTATTTAATATGAAATTTTCTTTTTAATGTCAATTTTAGCTTATAAATAGTTCTTTTATAAAATTGTTTCTAATTTAGTTTATTTGTATTTTTGTAGAATTTTGGGACAAGTTTGGAAAATTTTGCATTACACGCCCTGGGTCACTCCTGTGACCAAGAGCGTGTAATCATAAGATCATCCAGAATTGATGCTGCGCAATTTGAGCTCGTCCACAACAAGTCACGCCCTCGGTCATGCCCATGACCCAATGGTCACTCCCGTGACCAAGGGCGTGTAAACTTAAATAGATGCTCCCAGTGCTACCGTCGAGACATAGAGATATCGTCGAGAAGTCAACTCAAGTCACGTTTGTGACCCATATGTTACAGCCGTGAATTTTCTGCATGATCCCTGCTCGCCACCGCGCCATAGTTAGGCCCACGTTACATTAAATGTAACCGTCCAAGTACATGCCCGTGACCCAAATGTCACGGCAGTGACTTGTCCTTTTTCATCGCGCCGTCATGCAAGACCCATGCCGCAGTCCCAGCTAAGATGAATAGTGGTTAAACGCCCTTGGTCACGCTCGTGCCGAAAGCGTGTAACTTGAAATTTTTTTCTATAAATTCCAAAGGTCTCCTTGAGTCCAGGGTTCAGAAAATTGGTGAGGGGGAGGTGCTGCTAGAGCTGATAGTACCCATTTTCATGTTTTTATTTTCCATGTTCTCTCCCTCTCTTTGTCTCTTCTTTGTAAGTATGGTTCTAATTTAGCTTTCATGCAATAGTTTTTATGAACTTGTAATCTTTTCTTGCTAGTGTTGTAACCTTTCTTTAAGGCTTGTAATAGTTTTTATTTCAATAAAATCTAGTTTTTCTCTATTTCATTCTCTCTTTCTACTTTCGTTAAATTTTCCTTTATGCAATTTAATCTTTCTCTTTTCTTCCCCTCCACCATGATTAACTAATTCTCATTAGTTCTCGATCGAAATGATCCGAGGATGAGATAATCAAGTTATGATTTTCTAGCACTCTTTTTCCATTTTTGTAATTACTTAATTTACCCTTGATTTTTAATTAGTAAAACTATATTGTTGATATATGGTTTTTGCTTATGTTTTCATACTTAGCTAGCCGAGAGGCTCAAAGTATGAATTGATCACTCAAGGGTAAAGAGAGTTGCACGCACCCCTCGATTGAGGATGACGTAAATCTCCCAGATTGGAGTCAAATCCAGTAGAGGGTTCATAGCGTAAAGCAAATTTTAGGTAATCGCTTATAGAATGAGAGTTCGGTTAATTTTTCCTAAACTTATTTGGGCATTTCCCTCGAGAGAGGCATGTTCGAGCTTCGGGAACATCCACGGTCAAGTAGTTTACTTAAATGGAATTAGAATTTTCTGCCTTCTCTTGATTATTCTCACTCCAAGGTGACTTTAGATTGAGCACTAATCCTTTTTACCATCGTTTAAAACCTTCTTTAGTTTGCAAATGTTCTTTTTAAAGTTATGTATAACAAACCATAAGAAATCATTAGATAAGATAATAGTGATCTCCTCGAAGTAGAAGTAATCAACCTATATTATAGATGATAATAGGAATACGACCTTGGTATTTTCAAAATATCCTATATTATAGATGATAAGGTACACATGCCTTCATCGGATATAGTTTTGGAAAACATCTTCAATCTCTTCGCTTTTTCATAAATCCAAATCTCTAAGTAAGAAGTAGATCATTTTTCGAATCAAACCCAAACATATTTGGGTCCTTAGTTCTTGTTAGCATTTACTACAGGAAGCCTGGCTACAAGCCTGCTAGCAAGCTTAACATTCTTTGCTCTAGGAACTGTTGGGTTGAACTAACAATCTATAGCAAAGTGGTCGATCTTGCCACAACACTAGCAATCAAACCGGTTGTACCTCCTTTTCTGATTCATCTTTGGAGTGGGATGATGGTGCTGATGAACAGATGAGCAGGCTGCTTCACAACAAGCACTTTTAGAGTTGTTCATGTGGCTGTGCATAGATTTGGAGATTTGTTGGATAGTCACAGGCTTTGCTTTAGGGACTGGCTTTTGAGGAAAAGCCTTTCCCTCACTTTTGCTGATGGAGATGTAGAGCCATGCACAAATGGCCCATGATCCTTCATTTGGAATCTCCTCATGGGGTTCCTTTAGAGAACTCAGTCCAATGTTTGCTCTATTCTTTCCCGTTGAGTTATCAACTTGATATGAGCTTCATACTTCTTTTGAAGTACATAAAGCTCATAAGTCAACCTTGTTTTTTCAATAGTTTTCTCATTCACCTAGAATCTAAATGGCCGAAGAATTCTTATTTCTTCAGCCTGAGCTTAGGCCAAGACCTTGCTTTTTCTTTAGTGCTCTTAGAAGAGCACCATACTTGTTAATAAGATCATTATATTGATCAGCTAACTCAGAATCACTCTCATCATTAGTTAATGAGTTTGTTTCTATTCTACCATCAGACTAAATATCAGATCCTGAAATGGAAAGGGGGGCTTTGATTTGTACCTTATTAGCACATAGATTGTCCTGCTCATCTTCAACAGTAAAGTCCATCAGTCCATGACTGATCTATTTGTTAGGAATCTTGCCCACATTATTCCTTATTTGAAGAAGTCTCCAAGTCAAGAAAAGTTCACTTTGTATTTGATTACTTCTCTAGCTCATAATCTCAGAAAGTTAAAGGAATGTTGTCGAGAAGAATAGGAGATTTCGTCGACAAAGTATGCTTGTCGTCATGATGATGAGCAAAGCAAACGCTGAGACTTGGCAAGTTCATCGAACGCAGAATGTAGTTCGTCGAGCGCAGAATGTAGTTCGTCGATTGCAGAATGCAGTTCGTCGAACGCAGAATGAAGTTCATCGAACGAAGAGATAGGACAGAAGCAAACGCTGAGACTTGGCAAGTTCGTCGAACAAAGAATGAAGTTCGTCGAACGCAGAGACGGGATAGAAGAATGAAGTTCATCGAACGCAGAATGTTGTTCGTCGAACGCAGAATGAAGTTCGTCGAACGCAGAGAAGACATAAATATTTCAAAGGAAGGAATGTCATCGAGAAGATGCAGTATCGTTGACATCAACAAAGTAGCCTTGTCGTCGAGAAGAACAGACATCGTCGTAAAGAAGACGTGACGTCGAGAAAACTGAAGAAAGATAGCTGAAGACAAGCAGTTGCTAAAGCATAGTATGTCGACATGATATCGCTCATATCGTCGAAAGAACAAAGTGATTATAACGACAGACTACAAGAAACAAGATCACGATGACACAGTCAGAGATAGCATATCGCTGTATATGCAGAAATGCTGGAATATCTTGTATCGTTGAGATACCAGCATCAGAGGCAGAAGCTAGCAGACTTGAAGATCCACCAAGGTCTAAGGCATCGTCAAAGTCCTTTCATCGAGATATTATCCATATCGTCATAACAATGGACATATCGTCGAGACGGAATTCAAATGCTGCGGACGCGCTGTCAGCAATTAATGTCGCCGCCTGATTGTCCAATTAGCGCGTGCTCTTAAGTAATGGGGCATCTGACACTTAAGGAACTTTTTCAGAAGACCGTTGGGAGCCTCGCAGTCTTATAAAAGAGATAAGAGGTTGCCCTAAAAAGAGGTATCAATCGAAAAAGAGAAATCTTCGAAAGGGAGATAAGAACAAAAAAGAATCTCGTCGTTGCTTCAAAATACAACAGTACATTTTGCGGAGAAGAAGAAGAACAAGTAGAGAACAAGAATCAAGCGTTCTCAGAAGAATCAGTCATCTCCATTGACTGATAAGAAGCCGATCAACATCAGGCAAAAGAAGATCCAGTGCTAAAAATGACAAATCAAGAAGCATCTTCTTCATGTCTAAGAAGCCGATCTCCATCAGGCTAAGTTGCCGATCTTCATCAGGCAGAAGAAACAATGTTCATTACTGTAAACCTTTTATTGTTGTAAGGCTTAAGGGCCTGAGTGTCTAGCTTGAGGGCTGGAGAGCTGTGAGGCTTGAGGTCCAGGGCAGTGGACTTGCGGGTCCGACATCGTTTAGCTTAAGGGCTGTAGATCTGTAAGGCTTGATGGCCAAGGCAGTGGACTTGCGGGTCCGACACCGTCTAGCTTGAGGGCTAGAGAGCTGTGAGGCTTAAGGGCTAGGGCAGTGGACTTGCGGGTCCGATATTGTCGAGCTTGAGTGCTCGGGCGTAGTAAGGGCTTGTGGGCCTAGGCTATAAGCACATGACTTGCGGGTCTGTGTTGTGTAGGGCTTGAGGGCCTGAGTATCGAGCTTGCGGGCTCGGGTGCAGTAGGGGCTTACGAGCCTAGGCTGGAGGGCTTACTGGTCTGAGTTGTAAGGCTTGCGGGCCTGAAGATTTGGCAGAGTTTGCCAAGCCTAGCACACTGCTAGGTAGGCGTAGAGGGAAAGAGCACTACTCAAGACACCCGGTCTTGAGGAACCTCTATAGATCATTGTGTGCTTTTTTGTGTTGTGCTTTATAACTTATTGATCTATTAATCAGAAATCAAGAATACCTAAAGGGGATAATAATATTTGAAAACCTATTCACCCCCCCCCCCCCCCCCTCTCTAGGTGATAAGTTGACACCAATAAACAACAAGTGGTATCAGAGGGAGGTTGTTGAAAGAAAAGCTTAACAGCTTGAACAGATCTGCCCATGGGTGTTCATTCATCATAGCTATGGAATCAAAAATAGCTATTTGCTCTAAGGAGAATTTTGCACTTTGGAAAGTAAGAGCTAAAATATTCATGGAGGCAGTAGATCCTAGAATGTTTCAAATCGTTCATGATGGGTCATATGTCCCCAAGCCTGTGTCCAAGAAAATGACTGAAGATGAGATCATCCTAGTCAACTTGGACAAGGAAGCCAAAGATATTATAGCTGGTGCAGTTGACATCTCAACACTTCATGAACTGGTTCACTGCACAACATCAAAAGAGATGTGGAACTCTCTAACTATCCTCATGGAAGAATCATCAGAAGTTAGAAGCACTGCAGCTGAGAGGAATATCAAAACCCTGAGTGATAGTGACTCAAGTAATTCAGATACAGAGGAGGAAGCTCATTTTGGACTGACTGTTCTATCTGAATCAGAGGAAGAAATTCAGGATGAGACACCACCATAACAGGTAGGCATAAGGGTTCCCATATCTAATACTGATTCAGAATATGAAATAAGTTTCTCAGAAAATTATGAGGATCTTCTAGAAGACATCAGAAGGAACAAGGAACTTTGTGAAAAGCAAGCTGATGAGATCTCAGCTCTTCAAGCCAGAAACTCCGATCTCTTGGAAAAGGCTGTAAGGCTGACTATAGAGAACACAGATTTCTGCCAGCTCAAAAGAGATTATAATGCTAGCTCCAACATGGATCTAATAACCAAGGTTGGGAAAAAAATTAAAGCTCTGGTTGACAGCATAGAGCTATGCTACTCTATAACCAAAGAAATTGTTCTTCTAAAGAGGATAGAGATCAGGCAGGACCGCCGAAATCCAGGGTTAATCAGGCTAGTGGCATGAAGAACAAATCCCCCACAAAAGGAAGGACAGGAGCCAATTCTTCCAAACCAGAGACGACTCCTCCACTAGTTAATGGCGACTGTTTCACTCAAGAAAGAAAGCAAAGATGCTTCAAAGAAAATAGCTCAGACCCACTCTGTAAGGCAAAGGCTAACCTGAGGAAGGTCACTTCACCCTTCAATAAGGGCATGTGGGGACCGTTCCCTGGGTATCTTATGGATGGGACTTTCACAGGGGGAAGAAAGAAGTTACCAACTGCATCCAAAGTATGTCATGAAAGAAGGATCACAAGGGTACAGGAGCTCAATAGATCTAGGAGAATGAAGGAACCCTTACAAAGACTGACTTCAAGAGAAGAATTGTGAACAGGAAGAATCATATCTCTAACCAATACAATTCTATCTCCCACAGGTACTCTTCCAACTTCCCACAGAAGAATCATACACCTATCAACAGCTAGAGGATAAGATACAATAAGTTTGACTGTTGGTGTTGTGGCAAGACGGGACACTTTGCAATTGATTGTTGGTACAATCCAACTGCTCCAAGGGTAACGAATGCTAAACCTACAAATCGCCTTGTTCATTATCACTACGCATATCCTGAAGTAGTTAAATCCAGTGTTCTCTTTAAAGCTAACAATGTCCTAGGACCCAAAACTACTTGGGTTCCTCAGGGTTTGTAATCTCAATTTGCAGATAGTCCAAGTGCCCATATAAATCTGGGCCTTGGACAAGGTGGTTGTTCTGGCCCATAGGCTGGAACAGCAAAATTAGCTCACTAACAATCTTAGTGCAGGGTTTGTGCCAAAGGATAACTCCCAAGTAGGGCGGAAGAATGCCTTAGGAAGACATGTAAGGAAGAATTGTATCGTCGATACAACAAGATATCTCGACGACATAGTAGATGTCGCGACGACAAATGGACTAGGCAGGAAGGATGCGTATCCTAGACGTGTCTCAACGACAAAAGCAGTATCGCCGAAATAAAGACGAGCCTTTTATCACGGCACTAGGATCGGTCCATCGGAGTCGTCTGATCATCTTGCATCAACGGTGTCGAAGGTACGCGCCTCTTCACCTACTTGCACTATAAATAGAGTGAATGCTCAAGAATAAAAATCACACTTTCGTCTGCCTCAAACTACTCCGTCGACAAACCCCCTCTTCTTCTCTGACGTATCTCCTTCCCAGGGATAATGACACCCGAAAAAGGGCCAGGGAACGCTCGAGGAGAAAAAGAACCCCTGAAAGATATCCTAGATGAATCCGGTGAAATGCCCTCCGCTATGACAGATCTGGTCTATCGTTCGATGTCACTCCTGCTCACAGCTCAATGGGAGCAAATGGAGACTTTTATAGAAAAGGCTGTGAATAGAATCAGGGATGACATGAAGGAAGAAATAAAATCGATAAAGAAGGATGTTTCTCAACTCCACACTCAACAAGCGGAATTCATTGATCTTATTCTGAACAGAATCACCACTAACGAGCAAACCCTAGACACTCGTCTTCTAGAAGTAAGAAACCTCATAGATGTCGGAAGTCAGGAAACCCTGGAGCAGTTGTTCGAGCTGACGGGCTTCGTGACAGAAGAAATCCAAAAATAGGAAGAGGAGATTAAGGAATAAATCCAGGAGGAGATCAAGGGAAGCATAGATGCTTATTCACATCAAGCAATATGGGTAAGTAATCAAATCAAGCAAGCACTACAAATATCCCCGTCCGTATATGTACCCACTAAACCCTCCATCAGCACCGACTCTAAAACCTATGAAGCTGATTCGGGAGAATCCGCAACATCCAGGACAAGGAGGAAAATCTCCAGCATAGAGTACAGAAAGAAGAGACTAAATGAAGTTGAGCAGGATCCAGAATCAAGCAGATGGATCCCTCGTTCAAATGAAATCATCACAGAGTCATGGATAGCATTCGGACATAGTCAGGTAGACTACGAAAGAGTGTACTCCTCAACAGAATGGAATCGTCACCTGAGAGAGCTGGAGGCAAGGAAACTACATAAGATGGCATTTCCCCACGGTCCTCCTCCTCCTCCAAAGAAGATTCCAAATCCAATCAACTTATACAGGAGACAGAAGAAGAAGGAAGCAAAGGGACCCAGCTACAGCAAGCCCTAAGGAGACGTCTCGTTCAAGACAATAGAATGACGAAGATTTCTAAGGCTAATCTTACTCCAAGAACAATTGGTCCTTTTATATGTCTAGTTATATATATAAACAATCTAAGTATTTGAATACTTATATATATGAATGCTTATAAGGCATATGCTTGTGATTATATTGCTGCATCCTAATCTTGATGTGTATGGTATTCATAAATGTGCTATCACTACATATTTAATTATTGCTTGCTGAAAACTGATAACATGTCTTGCACCTTGTATGCTTACCTTGCAAAATGTTGTACAATCATACATGAGTCTATGCTAGACATCAGATGCAGGTTTTGCAGGATGCAGGAAAGACAGATGATTGGTTAAAAAATCTCCCAGGATTTGGATGAACTATGACTGAGCAAGGGGGAGCTTGGACTATTATCTACCTAAAGGAGAGCTGCAGGAAAGAAGTCAGAAAGGGGGAGAAATGGCATCAATATGTTCAAGACAAGATGCTCAAGAAGACCTCAAAGATAGGGGGAGCATAGGAGTAGGGGGAGCCACAAAAGAAGAGACATCAAATCAAGGGGGAGCTACAAGCTTGATGTACTCATAAGTTCAGCAAAAGATAAGTAAAATCTTAAATGCTCATGCCTTCCATTTAAGATTATAACATTTATTGTCAAGTGAAAGTCATCTTGAATTGAGATTCTGACTTCTTCAAATAGGGGGAGATTGTTGGGAATCTTGCCCACATGACTCCTTATTTCAAGAAGTCACCAAGTCAAGAAAACTTCACTTTGTATTTGATTACTTCTCTAGCTCCTAATCTCAGGAAGTTAAAGGAATATCGTCGAGAAGAATAGGAGATTTCGTCAAAAAAGTATGCTTGTCGTCATGATGATGAGCAAAGAAAACACTGAGACTTGGCGAGTTCGTCGAACGCAAAATGCAGTTCGTCGAGCGCAGAATGCAGTTCGTCGAGCGCAGAGTGCAGTTCGTCGAACGCAGAATGCAGTTCGTCGAACGCAGAATGCAGTTCGTCGAACGCAGAATGCAGAATGAAGTTTGTCGAACGAAGAGACAGGACAGAAGCAAATGTTGAGACTTGGCAAGTTCATCGGACGAAGAATGAAGTTCGTCGAACGCAGAGACAGGATAGAAGAATGAAGTTCGTCAAACGCAGAATGCTGTTCGTCGAACGCAGAATGAAGTTCGTCGAACGCAGAGAAGACATGAAATTTTCAAAGGAAGGAATGTCGTCGAGAAGATGCAGTATCGTCGACATCAACAAAGTAGCCTTGTCGTCGAGAAGAACAGACATCGTCGTAAAGAAGACGTGATGTCGAGAAAACTGAGGAAAGATAGCTGAAGACAAGTAGTTGCTAAAGCATAGTATGTTGACATGATATCGCTCATATCGTCGAAAGAACAAAGTGATTACGACTATAGACTACAAGAAAGAAGATCATGACGACACGGTCAGAGATATCATATGGCTGTATATATGCAGAAACTCTAGGATATCTCGTATCGTCGAGATACCAGAATCAGAGGCAGAAGCTAGAAGACTTGAAGATCCACCAAGGTCTAAGGCATCATCAGAGTCCTGTCATCGAGATATTATCCATATCGTCATAACAATGGAAATATCATTGAGACGGAAGTCAAATGTTATGGACGCGCTATCAGCAATTAATGTCGCCGCCTGATTGTCCAATCAGCGTATGCTTTAAGGAATGGGGCGTCTGACACTTAAGGAACTTTTTCAGAAGACTGTTGGGAGCCTCGAAGACTTATAAAAGAGATAAGAGGTTGCCCTAAAAAGAGGTATCAATCGAAAAAGAGAAATCTTTGAAAGGGAGATAAGAACGAAAAAGAATCTCGTCGTTGCTTCAAAATACAATAGTACATTTTGCGAAGAAGAAGAAGAACAAGTAGAGAACAAGAATCAAGCGTTCTCAGAAGAATCAGTTATCTCCATTGACTGATAAGAAGCCGATCAACATCAGGCAAAAGAAGAGGAGGCTGATGAAGATCCAGTGCTAAAAATGACAAATCAAGAAGCATCTTATTCAAGTCTAAGAAGCTGATCTCCATCAGGATAAGTTGTTGATCTTCATCAGGCTGAAGAAACAGTGTTCGTTACTGTAAACCTTTTATTGTTGTAAGGCTTAAGGGCCTGTGTCTTTAGCTTGAGGGCTAGAGAGTTGTGTGGCTTGAGGGCCAGGGCAGTGGACTTGCGGGTCCGACACCGTCTAGCTGGAGGCCTGGAGAGCTGTGAGGCATGAGGGTCAGGGCAGTGGACTTGCGGGTCCAACACCGTCTAGCTTGAGGGCTGGAGAGCTGTGAGGCTTGAGGTCCAGGGCTGTGGACTTGCGGGTCCGATATTGTCGAGCTTGAGGGATCGAGCGCAGTAAGGGCTTGCGGGCCTAAGCTGTAGGCACATGACTTGCAGGTCTGTGTTGTGTAGGGCTTGAGGGCCCGAGTGTCGAGCTTGCGGGCCCGAGTGTCGAGCTTGCGGGCTCGGGTACATTAGGGGCTTGCGGGCCTAGGCTATAGGACTTGTGGGTCCGTGTTGTAAGGCTTGCGGGCCTAAAGATTTGGTGGAGTTTGCCGAGCCTAGCACACTGCTAGGTAGGCGCAGAGGGAAAGAGGACTACTCAAGACGGCCGGTCTTGAGGAACCTCTATAGATCTGTGTGTGTTTTTCTGTGTTGTGCTTTATAACTTATATATCTATTAATCAGAAATCAAGAATACCTAAAGGGGATAATATAATTTGAAAAACTTATTCACCCCCCCCCCCCCCCCCCCTCTAGGTGATAAGTTGACACCCAATAAACAACACTATTCTTCTTCAGAATCATTGTCACTATCTAAAAATGATAGAGGTGCCCTTATGCACACCTTTACTGCAGGATAGCAGTTCTCCCATTCTTCTTCTGAGACAGCAGTAAGCCCAATGTAGGCTTCTTCCTCAGATTCTGAGGAACTTGAGTCACTATCACTCAAGGTCTTTGGATTCTTATCTATGAAGCTCTTTTCAGATTTCTTGCACTTATGAGATCTTCTCTCATCATATATTTTTCCCTCCTTTCTGTTATCTGGACAGTCTGTTATGACATGTCTTGACCAGTTGCAGCAATAACAAACAATATCAGTAGAAAATTGTTTGTTCTATTTAGATGCATACATGTCCCTTTTGGGATTATACTTTGCTTTGTCAGAACTGTTGTGATATCTCTTTGAGCTGGAGGAGGATGATGGTTTATTCTTCCATTGCCTCCTCTTGCTTAGAAACTTCTTAAATTGCTTGTAGAAAAAGGACAATTCTCCATCAGAAAGTTCTGAGCCAGAGGTGTTGTTATCAGACTCTTCTTCTTTAGCATTTTTCTCCTTGAGGTCTGGAGAGTCCTCTCTGCCTCTCCTGGAGCTTTTAGCCTTGAAAGCCACAAATTTTTCTTTAAGGTGGGATTTGGATGACTCTTCTTCTGCCTTCCTAGTGTTTAGCTGCAGCTCGTGGGAAAGCAGCTTCCCAAACAGATTTTGGGGTTGTATGCTGGCCAGATTTTCCTTCTCCCTTATAACATGGATCTTGATGTCCCACTCTTTGTTGAGGGACCTCAAGAACTTGTCATTCTGATTATAATTTGAGAACTCTCTCCCATAGTTCTTCAGTCCATTTGCCATCTTAAAGAACTTTTCATAACATTCAGCAACAGAGTCCTTCCTCTCCTTCCTGAAGGCCTCATATTCTTGGTTGAGGAGTGATTTTCTCTCATCTTTTACCTCCTCAGTTCCTTCCATATAAATAATTAGTGAATCCTACAATTCTGTTTTGCAGTGAATTAGATTTTGGAATGTGTAGTCATCTATGGCACTTACTATAATGTTCTTGGCCCTTTTTTTGTAGTGGCCAGAACAACATCATTCTTGGTCATCTTAGAGTATTTCTTTGGAACTTGTATGTTAGCATCTATAGTGGAAACTTTCATGGGAGTGAAAGGTCCTTCCTCCACTGTTATGATGATTCGAGGGTCAGATGCTTCCATGAACAATCTGACTCTCTCCTTCCAGATTCCAAAGTTCTCTTTTCTGCATATAGGCAACTTCAGAGAACTGAGGTCCTTATAGTTCTCTCCAGAATTCATGGTGAGTAGACTTATTCCCTTGTTTAGGTATTGATGAAGTTGTTAGGCTCTTTTTGAAGAACCTCCCTCTGATACTACTTTTATGTTGAGGGATGTCTAATCACCTAGACGGGGGTGCATATGTGTTTGAACATTTTTCAGATATTAAATGTTTAAACAAATATATCACAAAAAAATAAGGATATAATATATTACATAGGTATTTATAGTTGTTCCCCGACTTGCATACGTCCACTTTCCCCCTCCACCAATCTAGTAGTGTACTAAACTTGGCTAACTTTTCCAAAACTCAGATCAATCAAATCGTACAACTCAGAGTCCACGTCTCCTACAGCTCGGGAATTATACCATATTCCCTACCTCAGATCTAATCCTTGGATCCTACAGCTCAGATTCAAGACTGAATCCTACCTCAAGAACTAAGAAAAGTCCCCAACCTCATATCCTTAGCAAGGATCCTACAACTCAGATCTGAAAGATCTAACACTCAGATTTCCTTAGAAATCCTACAGGTGAATATGTAAAACAATATTCTTACAAACAAATCTTAGACTCATAAAGTTTATCTTATAAAGCTGGAGTCTTCTTGAAGCCTGTAGCGGAAATGGCTTCTTCACAGATCTTCTTGCAATAGATGTTGAATCTCAGAATTGGCAAGAAGATTGAATCTTTCCTTAGAAGAATATATTGAATGGCTTCAAAGTGTTTCATCTTTTTCTTGAGCTCTATAAATGAAAATGAGCGTTGACGGTGGCGAGCTCTTCCTTCAGAAATTATTATAGAAATGATTGTGAATCTCAAGATTAGGGTTTGCTGAAATCCATCTCTACCCTTTTTTAAAGACCTTTGATAATGGTCACTTCCTCGAATGTTCTTTATTTCAGTTATCAACTTTCCATAAAGCTCAACTTTCATTGGCTCAACTGCGGCAGCAATAAATGACATGACGCCAAAATCACGCTTTAATTTGAATTCCGACCTTTTTTCTGCAATTCGACTAGATGTCTAGTCGAATTTACTTCTTCTGGTCGAATTTGCATTCTATACATCTTTAGTTCAATTCTTTTGCTTGAATCGTCTTGGTGACTTTGGTTGTCTTCAAGACGATATTTCATTGTATAATCTTCTGGTCGAATCATCTACACGAATCGTCTTGGTGACTTTGGTGGTCTTCAAGATGATATTTCACTCTTCATTCTTTTAGTCGAATTGTATACACGATTCATCTTGTTGTCTCTTCCACAAGACGATATTTCATTGCTTCAGCCTTCTAGTCGAATCTTCTACATGAATCGACTTGATATCTATTCTTAGTCTTCAAGATGATATTTCATTGCTTCAGCCTTCTAGTTGAATCCTCTACACGAATCAACTTGATATCTCTTCATAGTCTTCAGGACGATATTCCACTGCTCAATCCTTCTAGACAAACCTTCTATACGAATCGACTAGATATCTCTTTATATTCTTCAAGACGATATTTGAGCTCTTCTTATTGAATCATCTTGATACACATGAATTGTCGTCCTGGTTCCTCGACGACATTTCAAGTGACCTCGATGATAATTGCCTTAGTTAATTTCTTCCTTCATATAAATGCTTCCAGTTATATAGTATACTTCCAAGATGATATTAAGGTATATGAATCTTGTCAAGACAATATCGTCTTGGAAAGTATATTACCAAGATGATATATAGAGATATACCTTCTTCTTCTAGACAAGACGATATGAATGTTGATGTGAGTTTACAAGACAATATCGTCTTAGAGCTCAAGGTCTTCAAGATGTTATTGAGACCTTCACTCGTCGATAATTAAGCTTACCAAGATGATTTTTGCCTTAGAGAAATTATGATCTTCTCAACTAAAATCCTTTGCTTCAGCTCACTTGATAGACTTTTATACTTGATGATTATGAGTTAGTGACAAGTCTAATATAGTCTAGATCATAGGTCGATATGATGTTTTGCACAATGAGGGATTATATTGGCAAAACTATGTCTGATGACACTATGTCTAGACCTATATTAGACTTGCACTGTCTAGTACCTAAAAGAAAGAATCTAGAACAAATATGTCAAATACAAAGTGTATTTATCTTTGACTTGAGAATTTATTTAAATTAGGAACATTGTAGGTAAAGTTGCCAACAAAACTTACTCAGACATATTATCAGTGGAGCTAGAGTTTCAGTAGATCCATAAAGGTACGAGTGGTACGATAATGGCCTTCATTGAAGATTACGCCATATTTGGAGATTCCACGAACTTGTAAGTTATTAACATAAGTTCATTGAACGATTTGTGAAGATAGCATTGATGAAGGACACTCCATTAGTATTGAAATAAGAGTGCATTACAGCGTTCACCTAGCTTAAGATTTATTTGACGTCAACACCAATCCTAAGCATATCATCAGAGAAGGGGGAGTTACTTTTTTTATGTAGATGCTTCACTTTAGGTGTTGGGTGTGGTCCTACCTCTAGACAATTACAGAAGCATGAATGGAACTACCCAGCACATGACATGGAATGGGATTAATCATACTTTTCCTTGAAGACATGTAGGATCTACCTATACAGAATGAAGTGTGAGATATTATCTGATCACAAGAGCCTCAAGCATATCTACTCTTAGAAGGACCTGAACCTGAGACAACGACGCTAGCTGAAGTTCTTCTACAATTATGAGTTCACTCCACATTATCATTCGGGCAAGGCCAATACTGATATTGTTTCACTAAGATGAAGGGTACCTACCACCAGTAGTAGTATGCAGTAGATGGAGAAGACACCCATATTTCAATCATATCCTTATATGTATCAAGAATATCTATATGGATGGAGATTTAGTGTGATATCTGGGATATGATCCATAATGGATCGAAGGATGACCTGGTTTTAGAGTTGATCATTTTTTATTATAGAGTATATACTGAATAATGAATTATTACATTTTTGTCATATGTTATATATCCCAGCTCTTTGGGGGATACAATTGGATATTCTATAAGTGCCCTACTACATCAAGTATTTTAACATCCTGGTGTGACCAAGATGTATATGGATTTGAAGAGGGAATTCTTCTATCTAGGGATGAAGAAGGATATCACAAGCATTTTTACTAAGAGGGCGGGAGAGTGCGATGACTAGTGAGATGATCCCGAGAAGATGATGGGTAGGACTTGGGCCAGGAAAGATGGAGAACGAGTCGATTGAGAACCCTACTTAAACTGGGGTCTTTTATTTAAACTTTTTGCAAGAGCTTAAGCTGTAAATTGTGGTGCTTCTTTCTGATGTTTTAAAATTGCCAAAAAAACATCGCAATAATACTTTAATTCCTATAATTTAAGTTAGTTAGAAATAAAATTACATAAGGAACATTTTAAGAGTTGTAAAAATAATATTTTAAAATACAATGCAATATAATTATAGCTTAATGTGTGTCGACAAATATAAGATTTAGAAATTATTCGCACTAATGGATAAATGAAAAATTATTGAATATTGCATAAAATTGCTACTTGATTGTGGCAATTATAAAATGTTCCATATTCTCTGTTTAGATAACATTTTTTACATGTTGCCAAATCAAGTGTTGTTAAAGGCCAAAAATATTATAGTGCAAGGACAGACATTTCCTTTGCGGTTGGAGTGGTAAGTCAATTTTTGGACAAACTCAGGAGATTCCATTGAAATGTCGTGATACAAATTCTTCACTATTTTAAAGGGTCTCCAAGAAAAGGATTACTCTACAGAAAGAATGGTCATGTTGTTATTTCTGGTTATTTTGAAGATGAATATGTTAGTCACTGACCTTATAGAGAGTTTAATTATGTATATTGTACACTTTTTGGATGAAATCTTATCATGTGGCATAGCAAAAAAATAAAATTTAGTTATCAGATTAATTCATAAAGCAAAATACAAAGCACATTGAAGTTGATTATTAATTCGACTGAGATGCATTTTTTCCCAAAAAGATCAACACTCTATTATTGAGATTAGATGATCAAGTTGTTGACCTTTTCCTCATGCTCTCAATGGGATCAAAATGCAAAACTTATGTAACAAGTTGAGCATGATTAAAGCCCTTATTTTAGTATGTCAGTTTTTCCTTCCTTCTACAGGACACACTCACTATATTAAAAAAAAAACTTTGAGTGATTTACAATCTGCAAATCAGACCATCAAAATAATCTTAGCCGCACAATTTCTATCATTTCAATCCTTCAACGCACGATATGTTCTCCACAGGTTCCTCATCCAACTCCCGCCAACCCGATATGTATGCCTCCTAGATTTTTTACATGAATCCAAATGTACTGCGCTCTTCCCTCCACAAGTCGGTATTCGTGAAATTCCCCTATAAGTTTCACATTCTTTTCAAATGCAGCTTCTTCACACACAAAAATATATTGCTCCTACTTTTACTGAATTGAAACCCATAATTGTTCTTCTTTATCTTCTTCCTCCTCTTCCTGCTCCTCCCATTCTTCTTCTATTATTCTATACACTCTACTTCTTCTTCCTCCTCCTCCTCTTCGTACGTACTTCTTCTTCTTCAGTGCCCCCAATCAAACAATATATGTTTCCCATTACTCGTCCATCGCCATTGATTCATTAACCCAAGCTTTGGTCCCTATATTATACATTGTCCACATATTTGGGGTGCTTCTTTCGAAGGAATAAGTATCAGAGGAGTAAGATGTGGCATGGGTGTGTGGGTCGTGGACGTGCTAGTGCATATTTTCTGAAGGATAAAGACTGTTGGATTGGGGGCACTGAATAAGAACTGAAGGTGAAAAATTATGGGTTGTCTATAAACTACACCTAAGGGGGGGGGGGGGTGATTAGGTGTTTTCAATTTCTTTGCTATTAAAGAGTTTATCTATCACAGCACACAACCATCACAGAAAACACACAATGATTTATAGTAGTTCCC
This sequence comes from Dactylorhiza incarnata, assembly GCA_033032865.1. Classification (NCBI taxonomy): domain Eukaryota; kingdom Viridiplantae; phylum Streptophyta; class Magnoliopsida; order Asparagales; family Orchidaceae; genus Dactylorhiza; species Dactylorhiza incarnata. The sequence continues at coordinate 3,762,375 of JAWHQI010000238.1, read as the reverse complement.
TAAAAGAAATTATGTCTAGAGGTAGTCCACTGTCCCTCCCACCTATCTAGTAGTGTGTAGACTAGGCAACTTCTCCAACTCAGATCTTTTCACTATAATCAGATCTTACAACTCAGGTTCACACAGAACCCTACAAAGCTTAGACTTTCAAGTCATATAATCTCAGATCTTAACCAAGATCCTACCAAACTTAGGCTCACTAAGAACCCTACAAACCCAAATCTATTACTAGATCCTACCAGCTCAGGGTTCACAAAGAACCCTACAAAGTAATACAGAGATGTTGTTGTAGAAGAGAAGACTTCAGAATGAAAGCTTTGAATCACAGATCTTCTTCTTCTTCTTGTACCAATAAGCCCAAAGATCTTGTATATCACTGAATCTTTCTCTAGAATCTTCTGTAGACCTTCACAGCACAGCAGCAATGAAGTCTTATTTCTCTTGTTGATTCTTTTCTTTCTCTTCAGGAAGTATGTGTAAGAATAAAACTTAAGAGAAAAATACTAAGCAAAAGTTATCTCTGTAGATAAAATTATCTTCTTTTATATGCTCTACAATTTTGCATAAAACCCCTTAATGATTATTCCATAATCAATTTCCTGTTTGAAAATGTCTTGCAGAATTGGCACTTCTTTATCATAATTACTAGCATTTCTTGGAACTTGCAGAATATAGAAATTATAAATTTCTTTCTTAAGTACTGTGCAACAGCTATATTCTTTAGAGAATATATCATTTATTGCTCCTTGATTTATGTGCAAGGATATATCATTTATTACTCTTAGTGAATGCAGCATTGTAAATTGACATGTATGCTCCCCCTCCATTGGTGCAGGGGTTTCTGAGTGGTGCTCATATTCTTCTCCTTCTGAGAATGTATGCAGTTCATCATTGAGAAAGTCAAGTAAGGACCTGTCAGATTGCTTATGTTCTTCAACAGCTGCATGACCACTTGGTTCTTTTGCAGGTAGCTGCTCATGAGCTGGATCCATCTCCTCTTGAAGGGTTTCTTCTCTCATAGGCTCCCCCTCAACAGGAGTCAGGGGTTCTTGAGGAACTTGAGGTACTGCGGCAGGGGACTTTGGGCCTTGAGCAGAAGGTTCAGTTACATCTTTCTTTGTGAACCTCTTCTCCCACCTGCTCACTCTTTTTACTTCTATATTTATGAGATAGTATAGAGGAGTTGATTATGAAGCTTTGAAGAGATGAGGGATGGTTTTCTTGAGATATAAAGATAGGATTCTTCCAAATTTTGGAGAATTGATGTGATCTGTAATCATGTCAAACATCAACTTTCCCCAGTCAGCCCTTTTGTTTAGGATTACCCTTTCCATTATCTCAAATATTCCTTTAGAGACTCGATCATGCGAGCCTGTCTAACATAGTAGCACCTTTCCAATGATATTTGTCAGTAATTTTCCTTGCCTGTTCATGTGCATTCTCTACAAGTTGTTATAGGGTTTGGTTTCAAAACCGCACCATCTCAATCCTTCATTATAGACATCTACATTTGTGATGTCTTTTTCTGTCTCATCCTTTGCAACAGTAGTTAGTTTTAGGATTTGGGATAGGTGTTCAACAGTCACTTGAATTTGTTTCCTAGCCACAACGGTGTGAATTTCCTTTTCAAATTTGTGAAATTCGGCGTTTTCATAGAATGCCGAGACGACTGAATGATAGAGACGAGTTGGCTCAGTAAGGATGTACTCCAACTCAGATGCATACAGCCGGGTTCTTACCATATCTAGATCCTCTTCAGACTTCTAAAAGCCGCCTTACATAAGTTCTCCACCAGAAGGAATTTTCTCATCATTCTTTTTCGGTGCCATTCCATTAGCAGAGAGTTATAGGAAGGAAGAAGATGTTAGAACCTAGTCATAATTTGGATTAGGATCCCAACTCAAATAGGGAGAGATTGTTGGAACCTTAGTTTTGATTTTAGTTAGGATCCACCTTTAGTGTCTAAGTTTATATCATAATATATCTTAGAACTTAGATTTAATCTCATTAACAAAGAAGGATGAAAAGTCATATATTTAATTGGCAGAAAATAAGAGAAAGAGTAAAATTTACATATGTTCTCTACATTCGACGAACGACTACCTGCGTTCGACGAACGGTGCTCTGCGCTCGACGAAAGGTATTCATTCTGCGCTCGACGAAATCCAGCGGTTCAGCGCTCGACGATCCTGCCTCAGCTCAGCGGTCGACGAACAGACCCCGACTCATCCGTCGACGAAATCCTGCGTTCGACAAACTCAAGTCTGCGTTCGATGAACAACTCAATATTCAGCGGTCGACGATCCAGCCAGTCTCTGCGTTCGACGAACAGTTCCGTTCGACGAACTCAAGTCTGCGTTCGACGAATATTCAGCAGTTGTTCAGAAACAGTGAATCAAATGATCAGGTCGATGAATCAAATGATGAGGTCGACGAACTTGAACCTGAGCTCGACGAAATATCTGCAGCATTAATTTTATATCTTTCAGCTCGTCTAAAATATTATATATGCTGTCAGATTTATAAAGTAATATTTATTATTTCTATATATATATTGTTGACTTAACAATACAGCTGTCAAAGCATTAAATGTTATAGTCGTTTGCAGCAAAGCAATAAATGTTGTAGCCGTTGCAGCAAGCAAAAGAAGGAAATTGCTCTGCTCGAGGATCTGCGAAATAAAAGAAATATTATTTCTCTCCTCTTCCATCGGCAAGGATTCAAATCAGCCCAGGAAAAAGGACAACAGTTTTACATCACAGCAGGAGACATCTTCTTATACAGCAGATTATATACAGCAGAATATATACAGTTGTTTGATCTCGACAAAATATATATATACATAATATATCAATATTGTTGTACAGATTTTATATAGACAGATTTACATAGATAGAACATATTACATATTGCTGTACGGGAAAAAGAGAAGAAGAAGAAGAAGAGAAAAAGAAGAACAGCAGCAAAAATAAGAAGCAGATCAAAAATATATTATATCTTCTTTTTGCTAAACTCTTTCTCTTGCAGATCATCTACAACCTGAGACATCAATCTATATCAATTGCTCAGGGATCAAAACTGCAAGAAGAAACGAAAGAGGATTTGCAATATAGAGAAGGAGCTCCATCCACAAGCTGTCATCAAACTAAATCAGACAGGGGGAGCTCTCTTCCACATCATCATCAAAGATCCAACTCAACTACCCATCAGGATCTTCAAGAGTCTTCTCAGCAAAAGAGAAGAACACTATAACTTTTCTATTTTCTTTATTTCTCCCATCTTGTAAAGGGTTAAAACTCCCTTCAAAAGTTTACTCCCGGTGACAGGCCACCTTACTAAAAACATGCATCTTGGTTTTGAGCACCTAATCAAAAGCTCTATGGTGTGTGGACACCTTATCAAAATCACCTTGGTGTGAGGGCACCTGATCAACAACCCCCTAGTGGATTCCTACCAGTGGGTAGAAGAGTAGATGTACCCAGGTTGAGGGGAACTACTATATTTTCTTGTGTCATATGGATATGTGGTTTGCTTGTTGTGTGCTTTGTTTTATTTCTTATTTGTGCTGCTGTTATTACTTTGCATTCTCACTGTTTGTGTTTATTACTCATACAGCACTCAGCACATCAAATATTTATATATATCATTTATTTTGAAGTAAACTTAAACAGGAAAGCTTTTTAATAATACATAAGAACTAACTCTACTTTCAATTGGTATCAGAGGGTGTTGATTTGATTATTTCAATTTCTGTAACCTGATACTCAATTGAACTCACTTTCAATTGGTATCAGATGGTGTTCATTTTAATATTTCAATTTCTTGCAACTGATACTCAATTGAACTCCATTTCAATTGGTATCAGAGGAAGTTGATTTTTCACACAGGCTAACACCTGAAATCACAAAGATCACTTAGTTCTTATTTCTTTTTGTAAAAAGGTTTTTCAAAAATCTAATGGCCCTAGCAGGTTTTTCTTTTTCAGATCCACCTATTTGTAATTTGGGTAGTTTTCCTTTATGGCAAGCTAGAATTAAGTTATATATGAATGTCATAGATGAAAATATTTACAAATTTGTTTTGACAGGAACTCAATCTTCAATCTCTTCATCAGATGATCAAGAAAAGATGAAAAGTGTTGATGCAAAAGCTATTGATATATTAACTCAATCAATGTCAAATGACATTTATCAAAGAGTTAATGACTACACTTCAGCAAAGGCCATCTGGAACTCCATCTCAAGGATGGTAAATGAATCCACCTTTACTTCTTCCACTAACTGTTTGTTTGATGCAGAACCATCATTCAGTCTAACTGAAGAAGAAGAAAAGGAAGAACAAAAAGCCAAAGCTTTCTGTATGATGATAATATATGGCTCAAACTACAAATCTGAATCTGAATCAGGAAAGGTAAAAGAGGTATCTTCAAATTTTATTTTTACCTCTGATACATTTAAATCTGTTTTCAATTCATCATGTACAGATTTAATAATTGTTAAAAATTACAAATCTAAAAAGGAAATCAGAAAAGAGTTAACAAAAATAACTAATTTAATTTCTGATTATAACAAACCTAAATAAAACTTTAAAATATCAGCAGAACAAATCATTTGTTTAAAAAATAAGTTCATTAAGGCTTAAAACTTTAAACAAATTTTTAAAGAAAAAGAAACTTTTTATGATCAGCAACATCAAAGAAAATTTTCAAATTTGTATTTCAATGAGATAAAAAGGCCAACATATCTATCTATAAGGCAATTTTGTTTTAACTGTTTAACATTTTTACTCAAATTATAATTAAATTAAACAACAGTTAAATGATTCTTTTAAATTTTTATATATCTCAAAAACAAAGTCAGATAGACTTCACATTCTTCCAGATTTTCTCCTAAAATCAAGTTGAGCATTCTACTCAGATTGCATAGATCAGAAATGATCAAAGCACTAAGTGTGAGTCTCTTCTGATTAAGGGGATTCTATAGAAAGAAGCTATCAGGCATTGTATTTCTGATTTTAAAATTCATAGAATCCACTTAATTAAAATCCTATTTAAATCAAAATCTATGAAATCAGAAATTGCTTAAATGTTTTTAAAAGAAATTTAGAAAATAATCTCTGACCCTTAAGCTTTAAAGACTTTTTATGCTTAGGAATCCTAAACCAAATAGGGGGAGATTGTTAGAACCTAATCTTAATTTGGATTAGGATCCCAACTCAAATAGGGGGAGATTGTTGGGACCTTAGTTTTGATTTGAGTTAGGATCCACCTTTAGTGCTAAGTTTATATCATAATATATCTTACAACTTAGATTAAATCTCATTAAGAAAGAAGGCTGAAAAGACATATATTTAATATGCAGAAAATAAGAAAAATAATAAAATTTACATATGTTCTCTGCGTTCGACGAACGGCTACCTGCGTTCGATGAACGGCGCTCTGCGCTCGATGAAAGGTATTCATTCTGCGCTCGATGAAATCCTGCGGTTCACCGCTCGACGATCCCGCCTCAGCTCAGCGGTCGACGAACAGACCCCGGCTCAGCGGTCGACGAAATCCTGCGTTCGACGAACTCAAGTCTGCATTTGATGAACAACTCAATATTCAGTGGTCGACGATCCAGCCAGTCTCTGCGTTCGACGGACAGTTCCGTTCGACGAACTCAAGTCTGCGTTCGACAAATATTCAGCAGATGTTCAGAAACATTGAATCAAATGATCAGGTCGACGAATCAAATGATGAGGTCGACGAACTTGAACCTGAGCTCGACGAAATATCTGCAGCATTAATTTAATATCTTTCAGCTCGTCTAAAATATTATATATGCTGTCAGATTTATAAAGTAATATTTTTTATTTCTATATATATATTGTTGACTTAACAATACAGCTGTCAAAGCATTAAATGTTATAGCCGTTGGCAGTAAAGCAATAAATGTTGTAGCCGTTGCAGCAAGCAAAAGAAGGAAATTGTTCTGCTCGAGGATCTGCGAAATAAAAGAAATATTATTTCTTTCCTCTTCCGTCGGCAAGGATTCAAATCAGCCCAGGAAAAAGGACAACAGTTTTCCACGACAGCAGGAGACATCTTCTTATACAACAGATTATATACAGCAGAATATATACAGCTGTTTGATCTCGACAGAATATATATATACATAATATATTAATATTGCTGTACAGATTTTATATAGACAGATTTACATAGATAGAACATATTACATATTGCTGTACAGGAAACAGAGAAGAAGAAGAAGAAGAAGAAGAAGAAGAAGAAGAAGAGAAAAAGAAGAACAACAGCAAAAAGAAGAAGCAGATCAAAAATATATTATATCTTCTTTTTGCTAAACTCTTTCTCTTGCAGATCATCTACAACCTGAGACATCAATCTATATCAATTGCTCAGGGATCAAAAATGCAAGAAGAAAAGAAAGAGGATTTGCAATCTAGAGAAGGAGCTCCATCCACAAGCTATCGTCAAACTAAATCAGACAGGGGGAGCTCTCTTCAACATCATCATCAAATATCCAACTCAACTACCCATCAGGATCTTTAAGAGTCTTCTCAGCAAAAGAGAAGAACACTATGACTTTTCTGTTTTTTTTATTTCTCCCATCTTGTAAAGGGTTAAAACTCCCTTCAAAACTTTACTCCCGGTGACAGGCCACCTTAGCAAAAACCTGCATCTTGGTTTTGAGCAACTGATCAAAAGCTCTATGGTGTGTGGACACCTTATCAAAATCACCTTGGTGTGAGGGCACCTGATCAACAACCTCTTAGTGGATTCCTACTAGTGGGTAGAAGAGTAGATGTACCCAGGTTGAGGGGAACTACTATATTTTCTTATGTCATCCGGATGTGTGGTTTGCTTGTTGTGTGCTTTGTTTTATTTCTTAATTGTGCTGCTGTTATTACTTTGCATTCTCACTGTTTGTGTTTATTACTCATACAACACTCAACACATCATATATTTATATATATCATTTATTTTGAAGTAAACTTAAACAAGAAAGCTTTTTAATAATACTTAAGAACTAACTCTACTTTCAGAAGATGGGGGAAGGATTCTTGGGTTTGGTGTGTGCGTGATTTCTATGCTTACACAATGTTTAATATATAGAGTAATGCATTGGGAAGGCAAAGAGGCGCGTACCTATTCAAATCCTCTTGTATCGTTTTGAGAATATCATAATTGTGGCGCAATCATGATAGTGTCGTGTCCTGTGATGTCATTATGTCGGTCTGGATTGAGCTTTGTCATCGAGTGTGTCGTCGAAATGTCTTTACTCTTGTCGTTGATACGTGGATGTTGTCATCGATACTTCATCATGTCGGCGTTATCAATTAGGACGATATTCTTTGTGAAGCTTTTTTCTTCTATAAGACTTTAAGTTATGCCTTCTGGTGTTCCTGTCTTCAAAAATTATGATTGTCAGATCACTTTAGGGTGAAACTTGTGTGAGATCCAGTGCATTATCAAAATATTTCACACTTACCAAAAGGGGATATAATAGATTCAACATGACTAATTCAATTTTGAATTGATTGAACATAGACTCATCAAGGGGCTTAGTGAAAATGTCAGCTACCTGCCTCTCTGTATTAACATACTCAAGGCAGATGTCCTCCTTTTCTACATGCTCCCCAATGAAATGATATCTAATTTCAATATGCTTTGTTCTACTATATGCCATATGATTTTTTGTAATAGAAATGACACTTGAGGAATCACAAAAGAGAGGTGTTCTCTTGACATGCAAATTGTAATCCTCTAAATTGTGTTGACTCCACAGGAGTTGTGCTTATCAACTACCAGCTGAAATGTATTCTGATTCAGCTGTGGAGATAGCATTGCTGTTTTGCGTTTTACTACTCCAGGACACAAGCCTTCTCCTCGGGAACTGACAAGTTCCTGAAGTGCTTTTTATATCCTCTTTGCACCCAGCAATGTCTGCATCAGAATACCCACACAGCTCAAAATCATCGGACTTAGGATACGAGAGCCCCAGATTTGGAGTACCCTTCAGATATCTCGGAATTCTTTTCACAGCTAAGTAATGAGATTCGTTGGGGTTCACTTGATATATTGCATAGACACGTGTAGCAAGCATGATGTCTGGCCTACTAGTAGTGAGGTAGAGCAATGAGACAATTATGCTTATATACATGGAATCATTATAGGGTTTCCCCTTTTCATCCTTGTCTAGAGACACAGTTGAACCCATAGGAGTTCTCATAGGGGTAGAGTTCTCCATACAAATTTGTTTATGATATCCAAGGTAAACTTTGTCTGAGAAATGAAAATTCCTTCCTCAGATTGCTTTACTTGGAGACCTAAGAAATACTTTAGCTCTCCCATTCTTTTCATTTTAAATTTACACTACATAAGTTTAGAAAAATTTTTGCAATGACTCCCATCTGTTGATCCAAATATAATGTCATCAACATATATCTGGAACAAAAGGATCTAGCCCTTCAACTCTTTCAAGAAAAGAGTCTTATCTATTTTCCCTCTTGAGAACTTGTTTTCAAGGAGAAAAGTAGATAGTGTCTCATACCAAGCCCTGGGTGCTTGCTTCAGCCCATACAAGGCTTTCTTAAGGAAATACACATGGTAAGGAAAGGTTGGAGAGATAAAACCTAGTGGTTGAGCTACATAGACTTTGATGAGTCTGGTTTATATAGTTATTTCTGGGCTCATCTGGGTTGTTTATCTTTCCTTTACACTTCATTTACTGCTCATATATGCTTATATTGATAGCATTTCATATTCTCAACTATAGAGCATTCCCGACCCTCTTCGTGGCGTGATTTCGTTGTATATTACTTTATGCATGTTCTGTGGATCCTGTGGTGTGCACGGATCAGTGGTCTAGTATGTTTTTCATGCAGGTACAAGGATCATGTGAACGCTCGGAATGGATTGGGGCGAATTTTGGCCTAAAAAGACACTGATCGTGCGTTTTCCTTCGCGCACGATCAGGCGCATGACCACTGGTCGTGCGTTAATTCCCCTTACCAGACAGAGAAGTTCGCAGGATCATAGGACTTCTTCGCACATGACCACTGGTCGTGTGCCAATGATCGTGCGCAGTGTTTACTCTGCTCCGTATTTAAAGACTGGCTCCGCGTCTCTAGGGAATCGAGCGCAGTTTTGTGCGCGAGTTCTTCCGCAAGCTTCCGCCATTTTCCCTCTCCAAGCTCCATCCATCTCCTTCCTTGGGAAAGCTTCATCCATCGATCCTAAGCTCCATCAAGGGTCCCAGAAGCATTCCCCGCCATCTACAGCAAGTATTTCATGGTGTGGCATCTCCATTGGGCTATGAGGAAGAGACCCATCTCTGAGAAGAAGACGGATGACGTTTGGAGGTAGTGACAGCCTCTGAACCATTGAAGAAACCAAGGACTGAGCTCGGAGGAGGCGTGACAACCCCCCATTCCGGCCAAGATCTACGGCGAGGCTTCTCATCTTGTGGTTTCCTCTACCCTCTCTCTTTTTGGAAATGTATTCTTAACTGTTGTAATGAACTGGATTAATCTCTATTTGTCTATGAATGGAAGCTTACTCTTGTTTTATTCATCACTTGATGCTTTGCTGTGATGCGCTCTGCCCCCACTCCACGTCCATACACACATTCTAGCTAGCTCACTCTAGCAAAAGCTAGAGGTGAGAGTGAAGAGGTGCCTTCGACCCTCAAACACCATTAGCACTCATTTCCCCCATTTGCTCACCGTCCATCCGCTAAACGAAGCACGACATCGCGGCCTACAATAACTTCATCCACCAAGCGAAGCGGAGATTGCGACCCGCAGAGTTAATATAGTTTTACATCTTCTTGTCTCTACAAAACCAACCAAACTCCCTTTTGTTAACTTAGTAATCCTCATAATTAATTTCCTAATAAGCAAATCATACTACCCAACTTGCGGTCCTTTGAGAACGATATTTGGTGAATTTTTCCCTATTTTTATTACTTGACAACGACCGGTGCACTGCCGTCGTACCTCATTTCGCGCTTGCTAATTAGCGGTGCTGAAATAGCGCGTCAAGTTTTTGGCGCCGTTACCGGGGACTGCAAGCATTGTATGAAATTGCTGTTGGAAAAATTACTTGTGAAGATTTTTAGTTCCCTAGTTTGTTCATTTATACTCTCTCTTGTTTAAAGTATGGGTTGTTTCAGTTATTTATTGGTGAGCGTAATATTGCGCACAAGTGTGTTTTTCTGTTGAATCAGGTTATCTCTCCGCAATGTGGGCTGGATTCAATATCCGTTGTCGTTGGTGTGGAGATACTGCCCATACTAGTGATAGATGCCCATCGGGAGATAGTAGCTCTAGCCCCCAAGGCTCAATGTATCGGGCATTGACATCATACGATACCTCGTACAATGTGCCTAAGGTTTATGGCTATTCTTCTGCACCGAACGTGTTGTTTCTGCATTTATCTACGACCCCACTTGGACCAAAGAAGAATGCAAAATAGTGTTTGTTTTGTGAAAGCACGGATCATGATTTAAAGGATTGTGCTGATTATCTGCGCGAATTGGAAGAGGACGACGAGCCGGATATCCGGATTGTCCCAACTCCTATCTCTGGCAGCACCCCTCCTTCCTCTGGTTTCGTATCCATATCACCTTCATGTTTTGAATGGACTGATGTGGACACGCACCTCAGAGTTATTGGTGATCTATGTCCCGACATGGGTGCGCCTGTCTCCCCCATTCATTTATCACCACTTGTGAATTCGATTCCTTTTGAGGATGCAGTGCTCGATTTTTCTCCAAGCACTATTTCTTCCGTCTTGTGCAAAATACTACAGTTGTTTTTGACAGTATTGTTGAGCATGTCTTGCAGGAAGATGCAGTGATTTGTAGCATTGTACCCACTCCAAAGGAGGAGGATGTTCTCCAAGGTGAGGAGAAAGCCGCTGACGAACTCGCTAGACCTTGCAGCGTACTTGATGATGCCAATGATCTCTCGCTACTTCAACCCTTAGGGAGTGATATCGGGATCGCTTCCAATGATGACAATCTTTTATGTCATTCTTCTAATTTGTTTCTTCACCCCATTCTCATGTCTTATTCAGTGCAGGATTCTTCATTAGATCTGATCTAGGAAGTAGTCGGTCCCGCTATGCAAGCCGATGATGTAATGGGTCAATTGCATGAAGAGACAGACACTGAGTTTTATGTATCATATTACCTACCCCTGCCTAACGCCCAGTGCAGGTATTTATATTCAGGGATAGGGGTACCTGTCCTGTCACCGTATAGGCACCCGTTACCGAAACGGATAAATGAACAGCTTCCTATACACCTCGCTTTTCATAGGCCGATTAGTTAGCATATGCCAGCTGCTAAATAAGTCCAGTTGGGAGACATTAAACCCCAATAGTTATCTTAGTTAGAATTACTATAAATTGTTGTGTTCACCTTTTGCTGTTTAAAATATTTTTGTAGAGCTTTTTTCTGTTAATTGTTGATGATTTTCTTTTGCTAGACGTGGGAAACCCTTGCATGCACTTATATGTTACGGCGGTGAGTTTTAATTTTGAAACTGGGCGTACAAATTTCCCCTTCGCGCACGACCACTGGTCGTGCACCCTATTTATCAACGCACAAACAATGGTCGTGCGCGGTCCCAGTTTTCTTTAAAAACTCTCGGTCGGCTGCTGTGCGTGCGTCTAGGGCTTCCGCTGCTTGCTTCCTGTCACTGAGCGTGCGCTGTCTGGGAGCTTTTCTCCTCCTCCTCACTTCATCTTCTCCGGTAAGCCTTGTTCTCCTTCCTCTCTTCCTCCAAGCTCGGATTTTCATGGATCCATCAGGGAGCCGCCGAATCACCAAGGCTTATCAAAGATCCGGCTCCAACTCCGCCACACCCACTCAGATCTTGGGAAGAATGGCTAAGTTTTCAAAGGCAGAACACATGCGCCACTTCACCGTGCTAAGGTGCAAGCCCTTCCTCTCGCAGCGTCTTGTTGACTGGGAGGAACTCCGGTCGATTGGAGATGGAGGCACTCTGATGGAAGCAACTCTTCTCCTTTACTCCTTCGACAACTGGAGGAACGTCTTCAAACGTGCTGAGTTAGGGTTTAAGGAGCTGACTTTGGAGTTGTTCTCTACATTTGAGTGGGAAGACACTCCGGCGGGATTCCGGCCTCCTGTTTGTTCCATCCGGATGTTGGGGCATGTATTTACCTTGTCTCTCCCCGAGCTTGCCGCCCACGCTGGATTTTACACTGATAATGAGGCAGCCAGTTTTGATTTTCAGAGCATGGCGGTGATGTTTTCGGATATTATTTCTTCGCAATCTGTCTGGCGATCATTCACAGGCACGGGTGATGATTACGTGGCTCACAGAGCCAAGTCTACAAAGATCGTATCTCCCGACTTGTGGTAACTGCAGCATTTGATCAGTCATTTTATCGTCGCGCGTGGTTTGAGCCAGAATGTGGTTGGTTGGCAAGACCTTTTGTTCCTCTATAGCATGCAGCAGCAGTATGCCCTTCATCTGGGGTTCATGCTAGCTCATTTCTTCCACCATGAGGCCACATATGGCCTCATCGGAGAAATTGGGGGTGCGTACTACGTCACCTGAATCGCGAAGGGGTTGGGAGTTTGGGACCAGATACCTATGATGGAGCAGGTTACTTCTCCATCCATGATCACGCGGGCCACAATGGTGAGGTTCCACCTGCTGCGAGTGGTGGGGCAAAAGGGCAACCAAACGTATAGAGTGACTGGACCGAGCGATGGTGGTGTTGGTGGTCAAGAAGGGGAGGAAGTGAACGATGAGGCTGAATCGTCCGCGATGGGAAGACGCAGGGCAGCGAAGCCGCCCCAACGGTCACAGAGGTCGCAACAGCCACCGTTGCAGCCTCCGCAGTAGCAACCTCAGCAGCAGGCAGGGCATCACTACAGTTATGCTGCGATGCAGGGAGTCCCGTACCTGAGCGGGCGCCTCTCTGATTTGGAGGCATCGCAGTATTGGATGCAGGACCTCATTTATCAGCAGGCTTTACGGGGTGGGCTGGACGTGCCTCAGCCTCCTGCTCGTGTTACACCCACTGCTCCCCGTTGCGCCTCCCCGATCCAAATTTATGCCAGTGACAGCGGCGAGGAGATGTGAGTTGCCCCTCTTGTCTTGCTAGTGTCTATGGCCGTCCGCGTCTTAGCTTATTTCATCTCATGTTTTGGTTCTTCAATCATTATAACTATTGCTTTCAGACTTTAATACAGGTATTTGGTCTACCTTTAAGGACGTTAAACAAAAGGGCTCTTGGGAGACAACCCATTGGGACCGCTTGGTTCCGTTCAATCGTTCTTCTTTATTTTCTTTATTATGTTTTTGTTATGCCTGGGGAATTCTTTAATCACAGGTTCGTATTTCTTGGAGCAAGGCGGAACAACCACATTTAGGACAAAATGCCGTATCTTCTGGTATGCTCATTTTTGAGCATGGGGTAACTTCTCACCCTAGCCTTCTTAAGTGTATGCCGCTACAAAAACATATTTTGTGCTTATATTAAGTCCGGGGGAATGTGAGTGTCGTTACCGCGTGCACATGCATAGTGCACATCATACTAGGATTTACAAATTAATTTATGTATTGTAGTATTGTTCATCTTCATGGCACACAACGACACCCACTTGAGCGCGCACTTGACTGTAGGCACGTGATGAGTCTAAATCATCTCGGTTGTGTGAATGGGAAATTATGGTGCTGGGTTAGGATTGCGAAACGGAGTACTTTGTTGACTCGTGTAGTGCTCCAGTCAATTATTCATGTCTCGCATAGAAATCAGTGTAGAATAAATTTTTCTTTACGCTTTTAGTTGTACATTTTATTCTTTCGGCATAATTTTAGTTTATTCTACTCAAAAGTGGTGAATCCGGTGTGAACCAAATGGTAGTGTAGGGATGTGTGTAGACGGGTGATAGACTCGTATTGCTTGAGTCAGGAGGAAGAATTATCTTTCTCGGTGGCTAAGAACTTGCCCCAAGCGACTCTCGAAGCATAGGTATGACTTGGTCCAGTGCGTGAGTATGACGTAGGCCATCATGTTGGCCAGCTTGAGCTTTTTATACCGGTCCTATCATATAATCCTTGCTAGCCCTTTGTGCCTACCCGATCTTGTTGATTCAGCTCCACTTTCATTCCACCAAAGCCAAACAGTCGATCCTAATCAACCACCCAAACCCAAGCTCGAGTTTAATTATTTTTAGTTTGAGGGTGTTGATGTCATGCAAAATTAAAATGTGGTTATGCTTCCTTGCACATTTGCTGAAAGTGAAAAAGAAAATAAAAAAAAAAAAGAAAAAGAAAGGAGAATTTAAAGGAAAAAAATGACGAAAAGTAGTTAATTGAAAAAAAAATCGGTTTGAAATTGATATCCGTGAGTAGGCGGTGCACACGCCCGTGTGTTAAAGTTCAAGTCTGGTGGTGTGACGCACCCACGCTCGTAGTGGCTGCTTGGATCAAATATTTGGTATCAGCTCAATTGGGTTGTGTGTAGCCTTCATTTTTATCATTGTATACCGCACCTAAACCCAAGCCTTATCTCAACCTAAAGTCCTACTGACTCATGCATCGAACCTGACGAATACCGTGGAGAGAGTGCAAACAGGTGAGCTTATGATCACCGACATTGATGGATTTCAGTGGAGGTTGTTCCGAACCCTGGTGTTGAGTAATGTTCTCCTTAGCATTCATTCTACTTTCTTCCTACGCGTGACCGGGTGATTCCCCGTGATTCAACACTTGAGTAGAAATAATATATCTTTACGCTCCTAGAATTGTGTAAACCATTTTTGTATAACTAAAAATTCTTTTTACTAGATTTCTATGCTCATGAGTATGTGACTTCGCATATTTCCCTGCCCTCGCAATTTCTACACCAGCTATGCTGTTTCTCACTCCGCCGGACTTGTTTGCTCGGGACGTGCAAACAGGTAAGTCTGGGGGTGTGATGAGTCTGGTTTATATAGTGATTTCTGGGCTCATCTGGGTTGTTTAGCTTTTCTTTGCACTTCATTTACTGCTCATCTATGCTTATATTGATAGCATTTCATATTCTCAACTATAGTGCATTCCCTACCCTCTTCGTGGCGTGATTGTGTTATATATTACTTTATGCATGTTCTGTGGATCCTGTGGTGTGCACGGATCAGTGGTCTAGTATGTTTTTCATGCAGGTACAAGGATCAGGTGAACGCTCAGAATGGATTGGGGCGAATTTTGGCCTAAAAAGCCATTGATCGTGCATTTTCCTTCGCACACGATCAGGCGCACGACCACTGGCCATACATTAATTCCAATTACCAGACAGAGAAGTTTGCACGATCATAGGACTTCTTCGCGCACGACCACTGGTCATGCTCCACTGATCGTGCGCAGTGTTTACTCTGCTCCGTATTTAAGGACCGGCTCCGCGATTCTAGGGCATCGAGCACAGTTTTGGGCCCGAGTTCTTCCGCAAGCTTCCGCCATTTTCCCTCTCCAAGCTCCATCCATCTCCTTCCTTGGGAAAGCTTCATCCATCGATCCTAAGCTCCATCAAGGGTCCCGGATGCATTCCCCGCCATCTACAGCAAGTATTTCAAGGTGTGGCATCTCTATTGGACTAAGTGGAAGAGACCCAGCTCTGAGAAGAAGACGGATGACGTTTGGAGGTAGTGATAGCCTCTGAACCCTGCAAGCAACCAAGGACTGAGCTCGGAGGAGGCGTGACAACCCCCCATTCCGGCCAAGATCTACGGCGAGGCTTCTCATCTTGTGGTTTCCTCTACCCTCTCTCTTTTTGGAAATGTATTCTTAACTGTTGTAATGAACTGGATTAATCTCTTTTGTCTATGAATGGAAGCTTACTCTTGTTTTATTCTTCACATGATGCTTTGTTGTGATGCGCTCCGCCCCCACTCCACTTCCATACACACGTTCTAGCTAGATCACTCTAGCAAAAGCTAGAGGTGAGAGTGAAGAGGTGCCTTCGACCCTCAAACACCATTAGCACTCACTTCCCCCATTTGCTCACCGTCCATCCACTAAACGAAGCACGACATCGCGGCCTGCAATAACCTCATCCACCAAGCGAAGCAGTGATTGCGACCCGTATAGTTAATATAGTTTTACTTCTTCTTGTCTCTACAAAACCA
The DNA here is from genome assembly GCA_033032865.1 of Dactylorhiza incarnata. NCBI lineage: Eukaryota > Viridiplantae > Streptophyta > Magnoliopsida > Asparagales > Orchidaceae > Dactylorhiza > Dactylorhiza incarnata. The sequence goes on along the minus strand of JAWHQI010000238.1, from coordinate 3,746,224 downwards.
ACCAAACTCCCTTTTGTTAACTTAGTAATCCTCATAATTAATTTCCTAATAAGCAAATCATACTACCCAACTTGCGGTCCTTTGAGAACGATATTCAGGGAATTTCTCCCTACTTTTATTACTTGACAATGATCGGTGCACTGCCGTCATACCACATTTCTCGTTTGCTAATTAGCGGCGCTGAAATAGCGCGTCAGACTTCCTCTCTTAAATTTCCATTGAGGAATGCTGATTTTACATCCATTTGATAGACTATGAACCCCTTGTATGCAGCATAGGCTAGAAAGAGTCTGATGGCCTCCAATCTAGCAACATGTGCAAATATCTGATCAATGTCTATGCCTTCCCCTGCTTATATCCTTGAGCTACCAACCTTGCCTTGTTCTTTATAATCAATCCAGCTTCATCCATCTTTTTTTTGTAGACCCACTTTGTCCCAATAATATTATGGCCTTGTGGCCCAGGGACAAGTTTCCATTCTTTGCATCTTTTGAATTGATTTATCTCTTCTTGCATGGCAACAACCCAGAATTGGTCTTGGTTAGCCTCCTCAAATTTCTCGGACTCTAGTTGTGATAGAAAACTGAGGTGCCAGTTTTCATGTAGAGCACTTCTCCTTGTTCTAACTCCATGAGTGAGCTCACCAATTATCTGATTTGCTAGATGACTTCTAAGATGCCTCATAGCTGTAGGCCTTACTCTTGCTGGTTCTCTTATTTTAGTAGCTTCTTCAGCTTCTACTTCATGAATCACATTTTGGAGATTTGGTTCTTCAGTTGATTATTCAACTGATACTGGAATAGATTCCAGTGTGGAAAACTCGTTCTTCTCATCTATTTCCTTTTCTCTGATTTTGAGGTTCTTTACTTTTTCTTCAATTCCTGCATTGGATGAACTAGAGGAAGGATTATGCAGCATGCTGCTCTCATCAAAAAACATGTAAGCAGATTCCTCAATTGTAAGAGCATTCTTATTGAAAACTTTGTAGGCCTTGCTATGCTTTTTATATCCTACAAAGACACCTTTATAGCTCTTTTCAGAGAATTTTGTAATGTAGTGCTTATGGTTTTTCAGCACATAGCATTTACTTCCAAAGATTTTGAAGTAAGCTAGTGTTGGCTTCTTACCCTTAATTAGCTCATAAGGAGTCTTATTATGGTTCTTATTGATGAGTGCTCTATTTTGCACATGACATGCAGTGTTAACTGCCTCAACCCAAAGGTATTCTGGGAGTGAGGAGTCACTTAACATGGTCCTACCAGTTTCAATAAGTGTTCTATTTTTCCTCTCAGCCACCCCATTCTGTTGGGGAGTTCTGGAGAAGAAAACTCTTGTAGGATACCTTCTTCTTCACAGAATTTGGTCATTGACCCAGACTGAAATTTAGTTTCATGATCACTTCTGATTTTGACCACGGAGCTGTTTACTTCATTCTAAGTTTGTTTGACAAAATTCTTGAATGTACTTAAGGTATCATACTTGTGTTTCAAAAAGAACACTCAGGCAAATCTAGAATGATCCTCAACAATAACCAATGTATAAGCCATTCCTCCTAGGTTGTGCACTTCCATAGGACCAAATAAGTCCATGGGCAGTAGGTATAAGCACCTAGTGGAATCTTTGTCATATATGCTTCTAAATGATGTTCTTGTTTGCTTGCCCATTTGACATGCATGACAAGGACTCATCTCTAAGTAATCCAGCTTAGGAGCATCTCTTACCAAGTTCTTTGTCATTAATTTCTTGAGAGACTTGTAGTTAATGTGGGCTAGTCTCTTATGCCACTTTACACAAGCAACATCTCCATCATTTGCTACAAGACATACAAGCTCATTTTTCCTAATGCAAATGAAATTTTGACAATAAATATTTCCACTCCTAGTGCCTGTAAGAATGGATTCATTCTCACAATCCTTAATCAGGCACTTATCCTTGTGGAAAGAAACAGCATATCCCAAGTCACATAGCTGACTTATGCTTATATGGTTATGTTGTAACCCTTCCACATAAGCTACTCTTGTGATAGTGATACGGCCATTTGTGATCACTACAAGAAAGTTGAGTTTTAGCTACACTTTTATTAGCCACGGAGTAAAAATCGTGGCTAATATAGTGGTATTAGCCACGGTTGCAAAAAATGTGGCTAATGATTTAGTGTTACCCAGGGGTCAAAAATTCATGGCTAATACTTATGTATTTGCCATGATAAACTATAGTTGTGGTAAAAAAATAGAACATTTGCCACGATTTATTCATTTGGTAGCAAATACCTATTTTTGCCACGGATTTATTTCATTTGCCGCTCAGCAAACCCTATCGCGCCTATCCCTATCACGTGAAAACTCATCTCAAAACCATTGAATACGCTACTCTCCTCTAAAAACAGAAACGAAGAACGATGCTCTTTCTTCCTTTGAGATTGATGCGTGTCGGCAAGTGCACTGGTCGCTGTCAAGTAATAAATGTGGAGAGTGGAATCCCCGAGTGTCGGTCTCTTGAGGAATGCAGATTGGGTGAACGAAACGCGTTGTGTGACTCTTGTTACACAAGCACAACACACATAAAAAAGGGGGTTTTTGGTTGGTTGTTCCTAATCTTAACAACAATAAAAGAAATGCGGGTCGAAAGCACCGCTTCGCGAGGCGAGATGGATGCAACGGCCGCGATGCCGTGCTTCGTGAGGCGGATGGAGTGTGCTCTAGTGCGAGAAGGTGAGGGTCGCATACACCTCCTCACAACCGCCGTTAGCTCTTGCCAACGCGGATCAAACACCTTGAGTGCGTGAGTGAGTGAGTGGAAACTGAGTGATTCACAAACAAGCTATGAAGAAGGGCAAAGAAACATTCATTTCAATCAAACCAAACATCACAATATTCAAGTTTACACGATTCAACGAGTACAATGAAGGAAAGAAGAAAGAGATAACTGATGGGTGAAGACTAGCGGCCGTTCACGGCCGGAATGGTAGGTTGTCGGGCTACCTCCGGACTCGGGCGGACTATGCTTCCGGCGCAGAGAGCTGTCACGATTTCTCTACGTAGCTCCGTCGTCTTCGACTTCAGATTTCCTCTTCTTCTCACCGGGCCGGAGTGGGAAACTAGCTGCTTGGAGGCTTGCGGATGGTGGAGAACGCTCCCGGACAATGGAGGAAGGCTTGAAATGGATGGAGAAGAGTTCCCCTTGCGTAGGAGATGAAGTGGAGGCGTCCCAAGATGGTGGTCGGCGGCGTACGGATCAGAAAATCCGCTCCCGAAGGCTCGATCCTGACCTAAAATTGGAAAAGGCATTTATATAGGCGCTGATTTAAACAGTGCGCATGGTCATTGGCGCACGACCAGTGGTCGTGCGCACTGGAATTCTGCAATCGTGCGCACTGCCTGGGCAGAACCTGCAAGATACGAAATTTATAAAATATAATGTTCGCACGACCGGTGGCGCACGACCGGTGGTCGTGTGCACTATCGTCGGTGGTCGTGCGCACTGGTCGAAACAGAACTCAGAAAATTAATGCTAAGTGTGCACGCACAGTGGCGCACGACCGGTGGTCGTGCGCACTAGCGTAGATGCTCGTGCGCACTGCACCAAACAGAACTCATGAAAAAAGGGTTAAGTGCACACGATCAGTGGCGCACGACCAGTGGTCGTGCGCAATAGAACCGGTGATCGTGCGCAGTGTTCCTGTGCAGAATTGCACCGGGAACACCTGCACGACTCCTATTCCAGCACAACCACGAATCTAGCCACTGAAAGTGGCACCTAACGGAGCATGAAAACTACTAATGAATAAAAGCATGAAATCACACCAAAATGGGCCTAGAAGTGCACCTAGCATGGAATATCAAATATAAACTATAACAAGGCTAAAGTGCGGTGAAAAGACTGAATAAAGGCCTAGATGAGTCCATAAAAGTGTATATGATCAGGACTCATCAGAGATCTCGCTGAAAACGAAGATCGAAGATACGTTGCTACTCTTTCTTCCTCTGGAGATCTCGCTGAAAATGAATATCCAAGATCTTGTTACTGCTCTTTCTTCCTCTGAAGATCGATTCTATCGACCGGGTTACAGACACGGGCTTTGTTAGGACTTGTTTGGGGGTGTGTCACACTAGCATCGTTCTTGGTCTTGTTTGGGGGTGTGTCACACAGACACGGGTTTTCAAGCTAAGTTTGGGGGTGTGTCACACTAGCATCGTTCTTGGTCTTGTTTTAGTACAGCGTTATCTTTTGACTCAATTGTTTTAGCAAAATAATTCTTGTTCATTTATGGAAAATATTCATTATAGGTCGCGGCGATCTCGCCAGCCAAAAATAAGGTATACATTAAAAATTAAAAAATCAAGGAAAATCTTCAATCAGCTCCTCCTCGCTCCTGCGACCTCCACTCCCTGGAATCTGTGCGAACAAGTCGTGTACGACGTCCTCGGCGGTAAGCTCCATCGAGTTCTTTCACGTCGCCTCCTCCACATCTCGCATCCTGTTGTGGGCTCCAGCTTGCGGAGGAGGCGGGGGAAGCACGACCTCGATCAGCTCGCAAACTTGTGCTTTCATGATCGTGTTCTCCATCTCCAGATCAGCATTCCGCACGAGAAGCTGGCTCGCTGTTTTGGCATCCTGCAAAAGAATGAGATAAGTCAAATAAAGCAACATGTGGTGAGCGAGATTAAAAATTTGTATGAGTCACTTACCATCCCGCCTTGGAGGCTGGAGAGTAGACCCTCAGATATGGCCACTTTTCCCTTGAGGCATGCGACTTTGTTGGAGGCCTCCTGGAGATCGCTCTTGAGAGCCTTAGAATCCCTGTCCGACGTAAGGTACCACCGACCCACCATGTGAGTGAGGTCCATGGACCGAAATTGGTCTCGCATGGCCTCGTAAACGAGCATCTTGGACCTTAGGGCGCCGAAGTTAGCGGCATCCTCGTGGCCATATAGTCCAAAGGCGATGGCGAACGCCTCGTCCCCAACCTTGTCACTGTCAACCCAGGAGGGAAGGAGCGAAGGGTATGAGATCCTATTCTGATCAGGGTCCCACGCCAGCAGCGGCTCACCGATCGCATCCGGGAGCTTCGCGCAGAGGCCAAAATTTTTATGGCTCGCTGCCTTTGGCTCGCCCGAAGAACCCCCAACCTCGCGGCTCCCCTTGGTAGTCTTCAGACACGTGGGCGGGGGAAGTAGGGTCTCTGAATCACACAGGTCCACCACAACATCTTGTTGGAACATGGTCTTCCGCGTCTCCTAGGTTTGAGAATAACAAATCCTATGTGTATTTGATCTTGTGTGTTTAAGTGTGCAGGAAATCAAAGTCCACATGACTCAAGGATGGTTGTCCCCTAATTGAGGCCAGAATTCCAACATGGCCACTAGCTCCGGCGGTAACGATAGCTCCCGGCGCTAGCGATGTTTAGCACGATTCCGGCAGTGTTTTTAGAAGGAGCTAGCGCCCGGCGGTAGCTACTAGCGCTGGCGGTAGCATGGCGCACAAGAGGCATAGAGCAAATTATTGTCGCGGATTGAAGATCCTGCCGCGCAAAATGTTACTTAATCAGGGATAGCGCCGGCGGTAGCTACTAGCGCTGGCGGTAGCATGGCGCACAAGAGGCATAGAGCAAAATGATGCCACAGATTTAAGATCCTGCCGCGCAAAATGTTACTTAATCAGGGATAGCACCGGCGGTAGCGGTAGCGCCGACAGTAGAGCTTTGGCTATAAAAGGACCCCCTCTCCTCTTGTTTTCGACACACCTATTGCATACACCTCAGAGAGAGAGTGCTAGAATTCTAGAGGCTTATCTTGGCTGAAATTTGAGGTCCCAGCGAAGCTCTGCCAATTTCTGAAGGAGAATTCCATCACGCCGAATCCAGACGAAGTCCGCTTCGACAAACGCTGATTCTACAGCGGATCTTCGCCTCCATCTTCAGAAGTTCATCTTAAGGGAAGTTTTATTATTTTATTTATCTTTCTTTGTAAACGGTAGTGAAATCGCCTCGTGTTGGCGACTAGGTCTGGGGTAGGACTTAGGGCTGAAATTTGCCTCGTGTTGGCGACTAGATCTAGGCTAGGTCTAGGGGGTGCTCGAGGCCACATCCGGGGAAGGATTGGCTAGAGCGGCTTGAGGCCGAATCCGGGAAGGAGAAGGCTAGGGCCACCGGTTCGTGGAGAAGCGAGTCGGGATAGAAAACGAAAAGAGCTTTTATTATTCGCCTCTGATCTCTAGCGCCATTGAGATCAAGTATTGTAAAACTTATTTAATATCAATAAAGCTTGTCTCTCTTTTTGTTTTACTTGACTTCTTGTTTTAAATATTGCAATATTCCAAAGTTTTTCTAAATAAAATCTAAAGTTTTTGAAAACCCTTATTCACCCCCCCCCCTCTAAGGGCGCCGACCGATCCAACAAGTGGTATCAGAGGGGTTTTGTTCCAATCGGCTTAACAACCGGGAACAATGGCGTCTCATGATCTCGCTTTCTCGGAGGGTTAAGGGATTAGTCGACCACCTCTCTTTACTGGGTCAGATTTTAACTATTGGAAAAATAGAATGATGTGCTTTCTTATGACGATGGATGTAGAAGTCTGGAATATGGTAGAAGTCAGATACTCTCCTCCTACAACTATAGTGGGAGAGGCAACATTATTAAAACCTAAAGATAAATGGGATGATAGCGACAAACTAAGGTGTAAAAATAATGCAAAAGCAATGAACGCCTTATATTGTGCCCTAAATAGGACTGAATTTAATAGAATTTCTGCTTGCACTACTACTTATGATATTTGGAAACAATTAGAAGTAACTCACGAAGGTACATCGCAGGTGAAAGATGCCAAGCTGTTTCAACTGGAATCTGAATACGAGAAATTCAGGATTGACACAGAAGAGGACATCGACTCAATGTACACTCGCTTCACAAAGATCGTCAATGCATCCAAGGCGCTTGGAAAGACCTACTCCGACGGGGACTTGGTGAGGAAAATTCTTCGTTCCTTACCTCCAAGGTTCAATCCGAAGGTGACGGCCATCTCGGAGTCGCACAACTTAAGAACGCTCCAGATCGAGAATCTCATTGGGAATCTCAAAACCCATGAGGTAGAACTACAAATTCAACATGACGAATACAACAAGGAGCCGAAGAAAAAGGCGTTGGCGCTGACATCAAAGAAGGAGTGCATCGAAGAGGGCGATGATGATGAAGAAGGACTCCTAGTGAAGAATTTCAAGAAGTTTATCAGAAATCTAGAGAGAAGGAACACATTCCGAAAATTCTTCCAAAAAGATACTCGACGAAAGGGATCCTCCTCTTCATCGAAGAAAGAAAAAGGAAGCGATGACGAAGAAGAAGGCCGCCTCAAGAATGCTATCACTGCAGAAAAACCGGGCACATTCGGAGCCAGTGCCCAAAATACCAAAAGGAGCGGAAAGAACAAAAAAAAAGCAAAATAGAGGAAGAAAGTGCTGAAGGCCGCTACTTGGGATAACTCTTCCTCTGAAGAGTCAAACGGTTCTGAGTCAAGTAGCGAGGAGGAAGCAAACTTGTGCTTAATGGCCAAAAGCGACGATGACGACACTAGTGTTCTTAGCGACATTGAGGTATCTCCTCCTACCTTTGAAGAACCTTATGATAAATTTGTTTTATTAAATCATGAAAATGAATCTATTATAAAAGAAAATCGTAAGCTCACAAAAAAAATAGTCTCTCTTGAAAAAAGAAAAGTTTCATGTCAAGAATGTGAGCACTCTTTATTTAAGATAAAAGAACTTGAAGTTTCTCTCTCTAATGCCCTTTCACAAAACAAAATCATTGTAAAAGAAAAGGGGGACTTAGAGAGAAAATTGAAAACTTCTATATTACAAATTGAAAAGAACAAAAAAGGATTTGAAAATAAATGTGTTATGATTGTTCAAGAAAATACATCTCTTAAATAACAAAATCAAAATCTCAATTTAGCCATAAACAAATTCGGGATTGGTCAAAAATCCCTGGATATGCTTCTGGGTAATCAATGCTTTGGGTCTGGAAAATTCGGACTCGGATATAAAAGTAAACACTACCGCCCGGCGCTAGCTACTAACGCCGGCGGTAGTTCTAATGTTAAAAATTCTTCTGGTTTTTCTAATGTACAAACATCATCCAGCAAGGGCAACATAGAAACTCAGAAAAGGGTCTCAACCCCCTTTATTTCGTGTGTTAATTGTCTTAAATTTGGACACACGTCTGGCTCTTGCAGGAATATAAAACAACGATCTTTAAAACAAATCTGGGTACCTAAGAAAACCACTTACTCTATGGGTAGTACCTCTTGGGTATCCGGATCTTTACTCTCATCTTCTTTCTAGATTTGCAGGAAGGCTAAGGAAACAGAAGACGTGTGGTATTTGGACTCAGGCTGCTCCAAACACATGACGGGCAATAAAGAAAAATTCCTTAGCCTAGAAAAGAAGAAAGGAGGAATAGTGACGTTTGGCGATAACGGTAATGGAAGGATCATGGGAGTTGGTACAGTGGGTAACGCATCTTTTCTTATATCAAATGTACTTTATGTGAAAGGATTAAAACATAACGTAATATCTATAAGTCAACTGTGTGATAAAAGTTTAGACGTACTTTTTGAATCTTCCACTAACCTTTGCAAGATTGTTAATCCTAAAACAAAAGATGTGTTATTAACTGCACCTAGAATTCATAATGTTTACATAGTTTCAATTCATGATCTTTCTAAATCTTCTATAAAATGTTTTATAACGAAAAATGATGAATTAGAATTATGGCATAGACGCTTAGGCCACGCTAGTACAAAGCTCATCTTAAAACTAGCAAAAAGAGAATTGATTAGAGGATTGCCTAAGTTAAATGGAAATTTATCTTCATTATGCTCTCCATGCCAAAAAGGCAAATTTACTAAGTCATCTTTTAAAAGCAAAAACGAAATTTCTACATCAAAACCTCTGCAACTAATTCATATGGATCTCTTTGGTCCCGTTAACACTGCGAGTCTTGGTGGTAGATTATACACTTATGTTCTCATAGATGACTATTCTAGATATTGTTGGACATTATTTCTCTCCTCCAAATCTGATGCGTTTTGCGAATTTTCAAAATTATGTACTCGCATTCAAAATGAATTAGATTTAAAAATAAAATGCATTCGCTCAGATCATGGAGGTGAATTTGAAAATGAAAATTTTAAATCTTTTTGTGACATGTTAGGTATTAAGCATGAGTTCTCCGCTCCACGCACACCTCAACAAAACGGTGTGGTAGAACGGAAAAATAGGACAATACAAGAACTTGCACGCACCATGCTATCTGAATATAAATTACCTATGTATTTTTGGGCAGAAGCCATAAGCACTGCATGCTATGTAATGAATAGAGTTATGCTTCGCCCATCATTAACTCTCACACCATATGAACTCTACTATCAAAAGAAACCTAACGTATCGTATTTTAAAGTATTTGGATGTAAATGCTTCATTCTTAATACAAAAGATTCTTTAGGAAAATTTGACGAAAAATGCGATGAAGGAATATTTCTTGGTTATTCTTCAACTAGTAAAGCATATAGAATATTTAATAAAAGATCAAGTAAGGTTGAAGAGTCAATTAATGTCATATTTGATGAGTTTGTTCCATGTGCAGAGAAGCTCCCTACAGGTACCGATGATGAACCTTTGCCATCCTTGGAGCACGACGAAGAAGAGCCGTCCAAAGAAGAGGAGGAGAAGTCCAATGAAGATGAATATTTACCTCCAAGCATTCTAAACTTCTCCAAAAATCATCCAAAGGAGCTAGTCATTAGGGAACCTTCTACTGGGGTAAGAACTCGGTCCTCTCTTCATGAAACATTTTCAAATATTTGCTTTGTGTCTGAAATTGAACCTAAAAACGTTCCCACCGCTTTAAATGACGAATTTTGGTTTTTGGCAATGAATGAAGAGTTATGACAATTTGAAAGAAATAAAGTTTGGAATTTAGTAGAAAGACCATCTAATCATCCAATTATTGGCGTAAAATGGATTTTTAAAAATAAGCTAGATGGTGAATCTAGGATTGTAAGAAATAAAGCACGCTTAGTTGCTCAAGGCTATTCACAAATCGAGGGGGTAGATTTTGAAGAAACTTTTGCACCCGTAGCTCGCTTAGAATCTATACGAATATTTTTGGCATTTGCGAGTTTTAAAAGAATAAAATTATTTCAAATGGATGTTAAAAGTGCCTTTTTAAACGGGTTTATTAAAGAAGAAGTTTATGTAGAACAACCCCCCGGTTTCATAAATGAAAAATTTCCAAATCATGTTTACAAATTAGAAAAAGTGCTTTATGGTTTAAAACAAGCGCCCCGTGAGTGGTATGATCGTCTTACATCGTTTTTGTTAGAGCACGGTTATGTTATGGGAAGTGCAGACAACACACTCTTCATTAAGCATAAAAATAACGAATTAATTATTCTACAAATATATGTTGATGACATCATTTTTGGAGCCACTAATGAAGAGTTGTGTAATGAAATAGTCTTAATAATGAAAAATGAATTTGAAATGAGTCTTGTAGGAGAACTATCATATTTTCTTGGTTTTCAAATTTCACAAAGAACTGATGGTATTTTTATTTGTCAATCAAAATATGTTCACGATATGCTTAAACGATTTGGATTTGAAAATCTTAAACAAGCTTCTACTCCTATGAGTGCTTCTTTAAAACTAGGAAAAGATGAATCTGGAATTTCTATTGATCAAACACAATATAGAGGAATGATAGGTTCTCTTCTTTACTTAAGTGCATCTATACCATATATAATGTTTGCCGTATGTTTATGTGTTCGCTTTCAAGCCGATCCAAAAGAATCTCATGTAAAAGCGGTAAAATGTATTTTTCGTTATCTAATAGGGTCATCTAAACTAGGATTATGGTCCACATAATGACTCTTTCACACTCCACGGCTATTCCGATTCGGACTACGCCGGGTGCTCACTAGATAGAAAAAGCACTAGCGGTACATGTCACTTTTTAGGACCCTCTTTAGTTGCCTGGTCTAGTAGAAAATAATCTTCGGTTGCACTCTCCACCACGGAGGCCGAATATATTGCACTTGGTAGTTGTTGTGCACAAGCGTTATGGATGAGCCAAACACTAGAGGACTTTGGATTTCATCTCAAAAACATAGATCTTAAATGTGACAACAAAAGTGCAATAGACCTCACATATAATCCCGTACACCATTCTAGATCCAAACACATTGACGTTCGTCATCATTTCATTAGGGATCACATTAAGAAAGAAAATGTAAAAGTAAGCTTCATTGGGATGGACTCTCAACTTGCTGACATATTTACTAAACCCCTTCCCGATGCAAGATTTCGATTATTACGACTTGAATTAGGTGTCCTAGATCTTTCAAGTTAAAACATGCTCACAAATACAATTTTCTTCTTTTTTAACCATCCAAAACATCTCCTAAAAATCTGCAACTTCAGCATGGAACTACTATTTGGACACTTAATCAAGATCCAAAATTAAAATTTCCAAAATCCTAGAAAATCGTTCACTGTCTCCCGCGCTAGCGCTACCGCAGGCGCTAGCGTCCTTGTTCGATTTTCTGTATTTTTAAATTTAGAAAAATTTCTAAAAATATATTAATCTATATTTTCTACTTAGTTTTGCACTTCTGTGTTTCTTTATTTTTTGAAAAATCAAATACAAAACTACAAAAACCAAATTACAAAAAATATGTTTTTCTTTTTCGCTTGTGTTGTTTCCTTTGTTTAAAGTTCATCTTTATGCAAAAATCAAATATAAAAATTACAAAAGCAAAAATTACAAAAATATGCTTTTATTTGCTAAAATCAAATACAAATATATAAAACTTTAAAACTATAAAAAAAACCGTATGATTTTTTGTGAAAAATCAAGCATGATTTAATCTATTATTTAGAAATTCTACAATGTTGTAATTTATCTTTTCAAACTACTTTGGACATTGTCTTTCTTCATGCTTTGATATATCTATTCAAATGTGCATCAATTATAGTTTAAAAGTTGTGTAGGATCAAGCTTATCATGCCTCTAAGTATGAGAAATGTTTTATGTTTGATAATGATATTTATTCACTCACTTTTTTTTGGCATTGTCTACATATGTATTTAATCTAAGAATGCTTGTGTATGTTTTGTATTAGTACAATGGATTAAAATTGCACAAGTATCTTACCTACACTCCTTATTTTGCACTCTTAAAAATTAAGAAAAGTGGTTATGTTTTTCATAAAATCTATTGATTTACAAAACAAGTGTATTCGGAGAATTTTGTACAAAACAAAATTATAAAATAAATGACAAAGATAACTCCACCAAGCACTACTTGAACCTCCTGATAAGTCTTAATAAGCATTGTGAGGTTGAGAACCTTGGAAAGAATAGTAAAGTGTCTTGTGCAAATCAAATCCTTCTTTCAAAAATAAGAAAAACCACTTACTCTTAAGTACACCGGATCACTAGTTTCAATCTTAAATTTAAATATGTGATCCCCCAAGCACTACTTTGCACCCTGATAAGTCTTGATGAACATTGTGTGTGCAGAGCACCTTGGTAGTTCTACTTTTCATTGTGCATTAAAGTGTGTGGAAGTAATCTTATTTGTGTTTTATTGTGCTCGTACTTTACATATATCTTGTATTTTTGATTAAAACATTTGTTTACATTACTCAAAATACACTTTTGTGCACATCATTATCTTCCATAACACTTCTTCTCATGAGTATTGGATCCTAATGCTAATTCTATATTACTTTTTATTTATGAAATGCACTAGATAACCTAGCATGTGTTCTACAATGTTTTGTATGTTTTTGAAATTATGAATTAAAGTAACATTGTGGTAATCTCTTTTTGATAAACATTATTTCATGCTTGGTTATTATCAAATTTAAAGATCTAACTGCAAAATGATTTACAAAAACATCATCTTTTGTGAACTTTAACTCATATTTTTTTTGGATTATCACTACTATTTGATGTTTTTTGTATTGTTATAAGTCTTCTGCATCTTAACCATATAAGTATTTTACCTTGCGCTTTCATGCTTACTTAATATCTTGTATTCTTTGCATCATCCCTTATTCTTAAAAATTCCTATCTTTCATTAAGTGATAGATTTCCTTGGAACACTTTTTATTGGTTACTTCAAACATAAAAATCTTTTATGCTAAAAACTCTGAAATTTTGTAATGCTTATAACTCTTATCTATTTCGATGAAAAACAATTCTAAAACTCCTTATCATTTACTTAAAAAGCTCGATCATGCCTTCTCTTTTATTTACACATTTTTAGTGCTTTGTTTCCCTACCCACTTTTGCTAATAACAAAGGGGGAGAACTAACATGATAAATATAACCCGCTATCAAAAACCCAACATGATAAATTAAGATGATAGCTTACATATTAGGGGAGCATGTATTTAGGGGGAGCAATTCTAAATGCAAAAATCAATAATTATCCTAAAGTCATCACTCTCACACACACACAAGTATAGTCTCATCATGCTTATTTATTAATGCATTGATTTATCATTAATGGATTTGTTATTATCAAAAGGGGGAGTTTGTTGGAACATGGTCTTCCTCATCTCCTAGGTTTGAGAATAACAAATCCTATGTGTATTTGATCTTGTGTGTTTAAGTGTGCAGGAAATCAAAGTCCACATGACTCAAGGATTGTTGTCCCCAAAATTGAGGCCAGAATTCCAATATGGCCACTAGCGCCGGCGGTAGCGATAGCGCCCGGCGCTAGCGATGTTTAGTGCGATTCCGGCAGTGTTTTTAGAAGGAGCTAGCGCCCGGCGGTAGCTACTAGCGCTGGCGGTAGCATGGCGCACAAGAGGCATAGAGCAAATTGTTACCGCGGATTGAAGATCCTGCCGGGCAAAATGTTACTTAATCAGGGATAGCGCCGGCGGTAGCTACTAGCGCTGGCGGTAGCATGGCACATGATGCGTGTCGGCAAGTGCACCGGTCGCTGTCAAATAATAATTGTGGAGAATAAAATCCCCGAATGTCGGTCTCTTGAGGAACACAGTAAGGTGGAGTTTATTATCGAGGAAGGACTTGAGATCGAAGTCCGGCGGTAGGTGGAATGCGAACGAAAGGGGCTTTGAGGTTTGCAAACAAAAGTAAAAACTACGCCTACTCCTATGCAATGCCGCTATGCAATGCTTCGGTCGGCGGGATGGAAACTAGGCAGGCCTTGAGCGCGCTGCGTCGAAAGGGCGGATGGACGAGAAAGCTTAAGGAATGAGGGTCGCGAGCACCTCTTCGACAAGCACACCACTAGCAATTGCTAGTGCGGCACCGGACATGGTGGTGGAGCGGAAAATCGATGGGGGCGCACCTCATTAACACAAATGAACAAAATGATTTCATAGACATGAAATTAACAATACTAACATAGTTCATAGCGTTCATCATCAAGATAAAGAGAGTACAAACAAATACAACCACATAAGTAGAAGAAAAAGGCAAGAGATACGACCGAATCCGGAGTCTCGTTGTAGATTCACGGTAGGAAGCACCGGGTTGTCAATCCGCGTCCTAGCTCGGTCCCAACTGCGTCCGGGGTAGAGGAGGGCTGTCACAACTCCCAATGGACCCGTCTTCTCCAGCGATTTACCATCCGGTCACGTCTAGTGCGAAGAACTTCTTCCTTAGCGATCAAAATGAGTGTAGAATCTCTTCTTTCAAGCCCTTGGATGATGGAGGAGGCCTAGGGGGTGAAAAACCTCTGGAAATGGCAAAAACGGCGGACTGAACGGAGTCCAAATGCGTCATCCCGACCTAATTCGCGATCAGGTCATTATATAGGCGCTGAATTAAACAGCGCGCACGGTCATTGGCGCACGACCAGTGGTCGTGCGCACTGGAATTCTGCGATCGTGCGCACTGCCTGGGTGGAACCTGCAAGATACGAAATTATAAAATAAAATGTTCGCACGACCAGTGGCGCACGACCGATGGTCGTGCGCACTGGAGTTGATGGTCGTGCGCACTACAGCAAACAGAACTCGGAAATTAAATGGTAAGTGCGCACGAGCAGTGGCGCACGACCGGTGGTCGTGCGCACTGTCGTTGATGGTCGTGCGCACTGCACCAAACAGAACTCGTGAAAAAGGGTTAAGTGCGCACGAGCAGTGGCGCACGACCAGTGGTCGTGCGCAATAGAACCGGCGATCGTGCGCAGTGTTCCTGTGCAGAATTGCACCGGGAACACCTGCACTACTCCTATTCCAGCACAACCACAGATCTAGCCACTGAAAGTGGCACTTAACAGCACAAGAATACTACTAATGACAATAAGCACGAAAATCACACCAAAGTGAGCCAAGATGTGCACCTAGCATGGATTATCAAATATAAACTATAACAAGGCTAAAGTGCGGAGAATTGACTAAATAACGGCCCGGATAAGTCCATAAATGTGTATATGATCAGGACTCATCACACCCCCAGACTTAACTGTTTGCGCGTCCCGAGCAAACGAATCCGGCGGAGCGTGAAAACGATAGTTAACATAGAGAATTACACAAGGGAGTACGGTGCGAAGTAACAACGCATGCGAGTAGAGATTCTAGTAGAAGGAGAGTTTAACTATGCTAACTAATTTACATAAGTATTAAAGCGTAATTAAAGATTTAGTTATACTCAGTTGGTGAATTATGAAGAATTTGACGATCATGCCCAGTATGAAAGTGACGAGACACTGAGGCGGGTGTTGCAAAAGATCGGGGCTTAGGAATAACTCCGCTGAAATCCATCAACGTCGTGAACCATACGCTCGCCCGGTCACACTCTCTCCACGACGCTAGCAAACTCGCAAATCAAATCAGTAGGACTTATAGGATTAGAACGGGGCTTAGGTTACGGTATGATATTCAAAGTTAAACGCGGTGGCTACGCAACCCAAGTGAGCTAACGGAACGCTGCACCACACAAGACCAACAAACTATGCTCGTGTGACACACCCCCAGACTTATCCTGAAAACCAGGTGTGCACACGGCCTACTTCACAAATACCAACAGATTTTCTGTTTTTAGCTCGGGAGGATTTTTTTTCAAAATACTCTTTTTTTTTTCTTTTACATATTTTACTTCTTTTATGTAACCCTCGGTTGGTTCAAAATCAGCAGATGGACGTTATTTTCCCATCATAACACAACGATTCCACACTCCACACAAGTTTAGAATTATGAGCGCAGTTAAAAACAATTTGGTTGCGGGCGTGGGATAGGCTTCAGGCTTTGGTGGATGAAGAGGAGCTGAACAAAGGATTGGTAGGCACAAAATAGGCTTGCAAAGGTGAATGAAATGGACATGGAATAACAAAGCTCAAACTAGCCAAAGGGTGGCCTACATCATGCTTGACTCAACGAGTAGCTCTCACCCATGCTTCGAGAGTCGCTTGGGGCAAGTTCTTAGCCCACGAGAAAGATAAACCTTCCTCCCGACTCGAGCAACACACGACTAGCAATCGCACACACACAACACCGGGTTATCATCAATTCCATACAAATTCACCACTTGAGTATATTAAATCTAAATTTACGCAGAAATACTAAACATAAATTAGATGCATAAAGAAAATTTAGTTCTACTCACATTCTACCATAGCATGCGAAGTGACTAGAACACTACATGAGTCAACATCGCACTCCAAATAATAATTCCTACGTTAACAACCTATTTCATACTCCAACCAAGATAGTTTACAACGGAACAGCAACAAAAAGATAAGCGCGCACTCAAGTGGGTGAAAGGGTGTGTGAAACATGGAAAACAACGATAATGATAAGATAAATAAGAATCAACCTTCTAGTATGTGGTGCACTCGTGCACAGTGGATAACAACAACCGCTCCCCCAGACTTAAGCTAATCAATATATCTAGAAATTTGAAGCTAAAAGAGGGGAGGAAGCGTTACCCCATGCTCAGAAATGAGCATACCAGACGATTGGCGTTTACGATCAAGACTAGTCCGCAGCATCCGCCATCACAAGGAACAAAGGCCACCTGAAAGTGACACACTAGAACAACAAAAATAGTAAAAACTGAACTCAACATGTGAGAGCACTAAAAATCAAGAAATCTGGGTTATCACCCATGGGAGGGAACCTGTTCCTGCAATTAATATTAAGCACTTGCACACAAAATAAGGGAACAGAATAAGCTGGATACATAAAACTATGCCTAGAAGAGCATCCACAAGCAAAATGTCATTATTACAGTAACAAAAAAAAGAAGGAGTTCGAACGACTCAACAAAAAAAACTAAAAAGCAACAAGAGAAAACAGACAACAAGGCTTAGAATAGCCCGCAAGCAGGGAGAAAGATCACTCGTCGTCACTGTCGCTATCTAGAACAACAACGGACGGCGACCATCTGGAAGATGATGCGGCCCGACCCGGAGGTGGGGGAATATTTAACCCTCCCCGCAATGCTTGCTGATAAACGAAATCCGTCAGCCAATACTGGTTCGCTTCCAGATCGGAGAGGCGCCGATCGAAACTTGGCACCTCCGGCGCTCTAGAAGAACTGCCCTCCTCCTTGGCTCTCCGCTCCTGCTGAAATGAATGCCTTCGCGGCTGCAGAAGGGCTACCTCGCGGTGAGTATTTGGCGACTCAGCCGGCTCTCCGTGCTCCTCGTCGCCTTGCCTCTCCCTAGGCGCATCTCCCGGCATCACGAACACAAAGCGTCTACTACTCTTCTTCCCCACGACCCGTAATAGATGGAAACTCACCATGGTGGCCCGAGTGATGAAGGAGGGCGCAGTCACCTGCACCATCGGAGGCAGATGACTCCAAACCCCCAGGCTTTTGGCAATGCGGGTAATATAGTAGGCACCACCAATGGCACCTGTGAGACCGTAAGTGGCCTCGTGGTGGAAGAAGAAAGCTAGCATGTAGCCAAGATGCAAAGGCTGCCGAAATTCCATACTATAGAGGGAGATCAGATCTTGCCACCCCACCACGTTCTGACTAAGGGCACGGGCAACAAGAGAGTGGCTAAGGACGTGCTGCAGGAAACGGAGAGCAGGCGCGACGATCCAGGTAGATTTGCTTTTCCTGGCAACATATTCTTCATCACGACCCGTGAGAGCACACCACGCAGCACGCGGGGTGACGCCATCAGGGAAGGAGACATCCAAATCCAGAAAAGGGATCGCCGCAGCCTCGACTTCAGTGTAAAATCCAGCATGCACCGCCAGCTCAGACAAGGATAGAGTGAAGACCTTGCCCAAAATGCGGAAAGAGCACTTTCCCAGACGTTGACCGGAAGGCAACACATCCCACTCAAACGTAGCAAGGAACTCCAAGGTAAGCTCCCGGTAGCCGAGGTCATTGCACTCGAACACCCCGCTCCAATGATCGAAATAATAGCGTTATCGGACGGCCTCCCCCAACTCCCCATTGTCGCCGATAGAGTTCAACTCGTTCCAATCCACGAGACGCTGTGATAGGAATGGCTTCTCCTTAAGAGAATTGAATCGCCGCGTGTGCGAATCCTTGGAAAAAGTAGCCATCCTAGCGAGGATCTGAGCAGGAGAGGCGGAAGAGCGGCCGGAGCGTTGGTAGACCTTTTGGCGATCTCTGGAGCTCATGGTGGTAGGAGGGCAAGGGGAAAGAGGAGAATAGGAAGTGGGCTCACCGGAAGGAAGGAGGGCGCACGATCAGCGGCAACCCAGCGGAGACGGCGCACGGACGACGAAAAACGAAAGCCCTAGATCGTGCGTGAAAGGCTCGGGCGGACGGGCTTTTTATAAAAATCTGGGCCGATCGCACGACCAGTGGTCATGCGCGATAAGTAGTGCGCACGACCAGTGATCGTGCGCCTTAGGAATTTTCCAGCGGCCAAAATTTTAGTAGAATGTCCATCCACCGTGCAGTTTACGCACAAACAGGATTCAGCACCAGCAGCGCGGTATTCACAGCCTTAACAAAACTTAACTAAACTAGACAAAATAAAATTTCAGGAAAAAGAAAGATAACTACTGGGGTTACTGTTGCAGGTGCCGATACGGTGATAGAACAGTCACCCCGCTACCTAAATAAAGATACCTGCTCCCCACAGGTAGAGGGTAGAGAATGTAAGAAAAGGAGGAGGCCTGGTCCTCACTCATCTCACAAAACACATCCTTGTTTAGCAAGGTATCGTCAACAGCAAGGTGACAGGAAGAAAAGGCAATGAGTGAAGCTTCCTCAAAGGAGGGGGAATAAACCTCCTCACATGAAAGGATACTCTCATCGTTGACTTGAGCAAAAAGCTCTAAGTCCTCCTGATGTACCTGTGAAGACTCAACCTGCACAGGCTCAGATGAAGAAAGGGGGTCAGGAAATAAAAGAGAAGAATGATATAAATAATCAATCATCAGGGGAGTGATCCCGGTCTCACTCCCAGCAGGATCCAAGGATAGATCACTATCATCATCGTAAGTATCATGGCGAGGGGAATCCAAGAACTCAAGAGCCTCGGTGGTGAGTTGGACCTCCTCGTCCCATGAGGAAGTGCAAACCTCCTCATCAGAAGGAGTATCCTCCGAGTCCGAAGCATCACCCGGCTCCTTTACTTTGATAGGATCATAAAGAATGTGCGTAGAAAAATCGTGCAAAGAAACTGGAAAAACACAAAGATTTGGTTCCTCCGTAAAAAGGTCTGCTAAAGCCTCCCCGATGGAAAGAATACTTTCCTCATCATGCTCAGGTGCATCTAGGAGCTCCCATTCCTCTCCTTGTTGGCTAATAGATGAGTGATCATCATCACTAGGAGTGAAGCCATACACAGGGAGTGAGGAATCCATGCACAAAACAGGCTCAGGGATAGAGGGCACGATTGCCTCCATGGGTAAAGAAGGAGTGGTAGGGACAATGTCGCCCTGAGTGGAGGAGCGGCGGTCAGGCTTGAAAAGACTGGGACAGTCCTTCAATTCATGACCCTCTCCTCGACACAATAAGCAAACAATGTTCCTACACTGCCCAGCATTCAACTCATTCATTTGGTCTAAATAATAAACCATCTTATCATTAAAGCTAGGAGAAATACCCCATGACGACATTTTCAATACTTAAAGCAGATAAAATGAAGCAGAAATTCTTTGCAAGGATAATCCACACAACTAATAAAGCTCCTTAGATTTAAACTTGCCTAAAACTTTAAAATAGGGAAAGACGAAATAAAGGCAAAACAAAAAAATAGAAATGCGGCTAAACACAAAGGAAAAACAACTATCTCTCGTCTCCCTCTCAAGAAAACTCACACGACTGTGTTCCCCGGCAACGGCGCCAAAAACTTGATGCGTGTCGGCAAGTGCACCGGTCGCTGTCAAATAATAATTGTGGAGAATAAAATCCCCGAATGTCGGTCTCTTGAGGAACACAGTAAGGTGGAGTTTATTATCGAGGAAGGACTTGAGATCGAAGTCCGGCGGTAGGTGGAATGCGAACGAAAGGGGCTTTGAGGTTTGCAAACAAAAGTAAAAACTACGCCTACTCCTATGCAATGCCGCTATGCAATGCTTCGGTCGGCGGGATGGAAACTAGGCAGGCCTTGAGCGCGCTGCGTCGAAAGGGCGGATGGACGAGAAAGCTTACGGAATGAGGGTCGCGAGCACCTCTTCGACAAGCACACCACTAGCAATTGCTAGTGCGGCACCGGACATGGTGGTGGAGCGGAAAATCGATGGGGGCGCACCTCATTAACACAAATGAACAAAATGATTTCATAGACATGAAATTAACAATACTAACATAGTTCATAGCGTTCATCATCAAGATAAAGAGAGTACAAACAAATACAACCACATAAGTAGAAGAAAAAGGCAAGAGATACGACCGAATCCAGAGTCTCGTTGTAGATTCACGGTAGGAAGCACCGGGTTGTCAATCCGCGTCCTAGCTCGGTCCCAACTGCGTCCGGGGTAGAGGAGGGCTGTCACAACTCCCAATGGACCCGTCTTCTCCAGCGATTTACCATCCGGTCACGTCTAGTGCGAAGAACTTCTTCCTTAGCGATCAAAATGAGTGTAGAATCTCTTATTTCAAGCCCTTGGATGATGGAGGAGGCCTAGGGGGTGAAAAACCTCTGGAAATGGCGAAAACGGCGGACTGAACGGAGTCCAAATGCGTCATCCCGACCTAATTCGCGATCAGGTCATTATATAGGCGCTGAATTAAACAGCGCGCACGGTCATTGGCGCACGACCAGTGGTCGTGCGCACTGGAATTCTGCGATCGTGCGCACTGCCTGGGTGGAACCTGCAAGATACGAAATTATAAAATAAAATGTTCGCACGACCAGTGGCGCACGACCGGTGGTCGTGCGCACTGGAGTTGATGGTCGTGCACACTACAGCAAACAGAACTCGGAAATTAAATGGTAAGTGCGCACGAGCAGTGGCGCACGACCGGTGGTCGTGTGCACTGTCGTTGATGGTCGTGCGCACTGCACCAAACAGAGCTCGTGAAAAAGGGTTAAGTGCGCACGAGCAGTGGCGCACGACCAGTGGTCGTGCGCAATAGAACCGGCGATCGTGCGCAGTGTTCCTGTGCAGAATTGCACCGGGAACACCTGCACTACTCCTATTCCAGCACAACCACAGATCTAGCCACTGAAATTGGCACTTAACAGCACAAGAATACTACTAATGACAATAAGCACGAAAATCACACCAAAGTGAGCCAAGATGTGCACCTAGCATGGATTATCAAATATAAACTATAACAAGGCTAAAGTGCGGAGAATTGACTAAATAACGGCCCGGATGAGTCCATAAATGTGTATATGATCAGGACTCATCAGCACACAAGAGGCATAGAGCAAAATGTTGCCACGGTTTGAAGATCCTGCCGCGCAAAATGTTACTTAATCAGGGATAGCGCCGGCGGTAGCGGTAGCGCCGGCGGTAGCGGTAGCGCCGGCGGTAGCGCTTTGGCTATAAAAGGACCCCCTCTCCTCTTGTTTTCGACACACCTATTACATACACCTCAGAGAGAGAGTTCTAGAATTCCAGAGGCTTGTCTTGGCCGAAATTTGAGGTCCCAGCGAAGCTCTGCCAATTTCTGAAGGAGAATTCCATCACGCCAAATCCAGACCTTGGTTTAAGTTTTCAAAATAAATCCCTAAATCTTTATAACTCTAATAATATCATGAATGACCTTGGTTTAAGTTTTCAAAAGGTTTGAACTTCATGTTGCCACTTTATAAAAAAATACATGCTAAGGGTATGGTTTAATCATTCAATATATCACACTTTCAAATAATTGAAATAAATGAGTCTTAAACCCTTCAATAAATCCCTAAAATTTTATAGAACTCTAATAATGTCATGACTAAACTTCGTTTAAAATTTTAAAAGGTTTGAACTTCATTTGACCACTTTATAAAAATATACATGCTAAGGGTATGGTTTAATCATTCAATACGTCACACTTTCATATAAATGAAATAAATTAGTCTTACACCCTTCAATAAATCCCTAAAATTTTATAGAACTCTAATAATGTCATGACTAAACTTCGTTTAAAATTTTAAAAGGTTTGAACTTCATTTGACCACTTTATAAAAATATACATGCTAAGGGTATGGTTTAATCATTCAATACGTCACACTTTCATATAAATGAAATAAATTAGTCTTAAACCCTTCAATAAATCATTAACTTTTTATAGCACTCTAAGAATATCATGACTGACCTTGGTTTAAGTTTTGAAAAGGTTTGAACTTTATTTATCCACTTTATCAAAATATGCATGCTAAAGGTATGGTTTAATCATTCAATATGTCCCACTTTCATATAATTAAAATAATTGAGTCTTAAACCCTTCAATAAATCCCTAAAACTTTATAGCACTCTTATAATATCATGAAAAATCTTGGCCTCCATCCTTGAAAAGTTTGGACTTAATTTAATCGTCTTGCAATTTATACATCTTAAAATAGTATAGTATGATTTCTCACCATTTTGCACTAATAAATTTATAAGATATCTTGATCTTGGACATTTTTTATAGATGCTTAAATTCTTTCCTTCTTCGTCATTCTATCATGCTTAAACATTTAATAAAGTTGTGAGAACACTCTGTCACGAGTATCTCGGCTATTGTTTATATTTCGGAATAACACATATATATATTACTTATTAACTCTTTTATGCAATATCTTAAAATTTGTGGAAAGGATAGTATTAACCTTAGCATATGTTAGTGAGAACCACATTTTAAGTCATCTGATTATTGCCTAGTACAGAGGTTAGGGGTGAGCTAGTATCCCCCACAAGGAAGGTGGTGTATAAACAGTACATAGTGCGACCACCAACCTTACTCTTACCTGGCCAATGGGCTACTTAAATTTGATATCACAACACATGACTAATAAGTTATCTAGTGTCTTTCTTGTGTTACTTTCATACCATCCCTCAAGTTTATATTAGATCGAAGGGTCGTAGAGACTAGTTCTTAATCTGGTGTGGAGAATGACATTGAAGAAATGTTTAGTTCTGTAAAACTATGGCGGATACATCCAATCTACCGAAGAGAATATACTGTCGGAGGGACTCGAGTGTTAGATCTTATTGGCTTCTGGGTAATTTTTCTTGCGGATATAATCCCGGTTGGTAAATCCCCAGAGTTTGTATCTGCTCTCTACTATTAGCGAGACCTCGAATAGAAGTACAAGTATGAACCCGTACTGTACATTAAGGCCTAGGATGGTTGTGTGTCACCTACCCAAAAGCGGAGATGCCTGATTCGTTGTTATCATCTCCCACAGTTATAACGCTCGTGTGGTTAGCTACAAACTTAACAAGTGGACTAGTTAGAACTTAGACATGTAAAACTAATTGTTTATCATATCATCTTACTTCAGCATACCATGCATCTTTAACCATTATACTACAAGTTTGTATGGGCATTCTTGTAAGATAAGTCTGTGCTATGATAATTTCAAGACCCTTAACTTATAAGTTTGTATGGACATTCATATAAGTTCAGTTATTTATGTACCATAATTATTTCATATTCGTACAATATATTTTATCCAATCATCTGCTAGATTTATTACATATATATGTCAGAACAAAACCTTCAAGTTATAAGTTTGTTTGGGCATTCTTATAAGCTGAGTCATTTATGCTTCCCCAACTACCTGATTCATAACACAACACTCTCCCCCCACCCCCCATCACTCGGTTCACTCATATTACCAGTTGTGCTCTTTTCCCCTTCTCCCTCGCCCAATGCTTTAAGATGCATCTGGGGAAAGGAAGGGAATCCACTTAGTCAAATTGACTAACAGTTTTTGACAACCCCCTCTAGGAACCCCAGTCGCAGCAGCTTCCGCGGTACCATCCCCAACCAGAGATATTGGAGATAGAGATGGAGTTGACCGATGTCATGGATCCAGCTCCTGCAGTTGAGGAAGTACCAAAAGAAGTGAGTTAGTGCCTTTGTTCTATGTATCTCAGCATGTTCTAGATAATACATGGTGTAGTTATAGTTTATCCAGGATATAGTAGCCCAATTTTGAGTTAAGGGCACCTGTTAGCCCTAGTTATCCGGGCATGTTTTAACCCTAGTCTTTCGTTGTATTCCAAACCTTGATATATATATATATATATATATATATATATATATATATATATATATGAAAAATATGATTTGGGCTTCATCCAGGTCTATTTTCCTTCTGTTATAGTTTGGTATTACTGCGATGTAATGATAACTCACCTTACAAAGTAAGTGTCATACAGTGGAGGTTAGTGCTTTAGCTAACACTGATGTTTGGTAGCTTTTTTCCTTGTCTATATATATATGAAAAATATGACTTTGGACCAATTACTAGGAGGGGGTCGGTCCAAAGTCAGTGGGTGGTTCAGCTTACTCTGTCACATTCATTAATGAACACTCTAGGAAGGTATGAGATTACTTCCTAAAGCAGAAGAGTGAAGTTTTGACAAATTTTTGGGAGTTTAGAGCAAAGGTGGAGAAGATGAACAGGAAGGAGATCAAGCGGGTAAGATCTGGCAATGAGGCAGAATATAGTGGACAATTTGATGCCTACTACAGGGAGCATGGCATCATACATGAGAATACAATTACGAGGACACCGCAACAAAACGGGCTCGCAGAGAGGATGAATAGGATAATTGTGGAGAAGATTAGGTGCATGATCTTACAGGCAGGAATTGGTAAGCATTTTTGGGCAGAGGCACTATAGACTGCAGTGCATCTGATTAATTTGTCCCCATTTGTGCAGTTGGATGGAGACATTCCAGAGCTAGTTTGGACTTGGAAGAAAGTATCTTTTGGACATGTGCGGGTGTTCGATTGTAGAGCACATGTAAATATCCCTAAGGAGGAGAGATCAAAGCTTGATGAGAAGTCCTGGGAGTGCATCTTGCTGGGATTCCTGCATGAAGAGGATGGCTATAGACTCTGGGATCCAGAGAGGAAGAAGATTGTTAGAAGTAGGGATGTGGTCTTTATAGAAGACTAGATTGTTGGTGAGCAGAAGACAGCTGAGCCACATGAGCCACTGTCTATGGAGAGTTCTGATGAAGAATTTGAACTAGAGAATGCTAGTGATGAAGAAGAAGCTGTGCAGATTCCAGATCAGGAAGAGATATAAGATGAAGGGGGAGATTTTCCGGTTGATGTTCCACCGGTTCTGGAGTTGACCCTAGGAGATCTGTCAGAGCACGAAGGCCGAGCACCAGGTATCCACCACAAGAATATATCATGTTTACTGATGGTGGTGAGTCTGGGTCATTTGGGGAGGCTTAGAAGGCTGAAGACAAGAAGCCTTGGGCAGTAGCTATGAAGGAGGAGTTGCACTCGCTCAATAAGAATGGTACCTATGATTTGGTCTGGCTACCAAATGGTAGGAAAGCTTTGAAGAACAAGTGGGTCTTTAAGTTGAAGAATGATGAAATCCTCTCACAACCTAGGTACAAGGCAAGGTTGATAGTCAAAGGGTTCAGTCATAAGTACGGTGTGGATTTTGATGAGATATTTTCACATGTGGTGAAAATGTCTTCTATCAGACTGGTTTTCGGGTTGCCTACCTCTAAAAATATTAAAGTTGAGCAGATGGATGTAAAGGCGGCATTCCTGCATGGATATTTGGAGGAGGAGTTATACATGGAGCAACCCGAAGGCTTTGAATTCAAGGGGAAGGAGCATTTGGTTTGCCAACTCAAGAAGTGTCTGTATGGATTTAAGCAGACACCCAGACAGTGGTATAAGAAATTTGACTCATTTATGACGAAGAGCAAGTTCAGAGGACTAGGGATGATCACTGTGTCTATGTGAAGAGGGCTGAAAAGACCTTTACCATTCTGTTGTTGTATATTGATGACATGTTGATTATCGGTGATGATAAGGACAACATTGAAGAGATGAGGAAGGAGCTCAGTATGTCCTTTGAGAAGGACTTGGGATTAGTGAAGAAGATCCTTGGAATAAAGATTACCAGGGACAAAAGTGCAGGTATGTTATGGCTATCTCAGGGAGAGTACGTGGAGAAGGTTCTGAAGAGATTCATGATGGAGAAGGCCAAGTCGGTTGCTACTCCATTGGGTGAACACTTCAAGTTCTCATACTCCTAGTGCCCTTCATCTGAGAAGGAAGTGGAGGAGATGAGCTAGATCCTCTATGAATCTATAATGGTGAGTTTGATGTATGTTATGGTCTGCACGAGTCCAGACATAGCCTATGTAGTAGGGGTAGTGAGCAGATATCTGGTAAATCTAGGGAAGATCCATTGGGATGCTGTGAAGTGGATGCTTTGATATCTCAGAGGTACC
Source organism: Dactylorhiza incarnata (assembly GCA_033032865.1). Lineage (NCBI taxonomy): Eukaryota > Viridiplantae > Streptophyta > Magnoliopsida > Asparagales > Orchidaceae > Dactylorhiza > Dactylorhiza incarnata. The sequence continues at coordinate 3,719,389 of JAWHQI010000238.1, read as the reverse complement.
ACAGGTCATTGTTTGCAGTTTGGTGGAGGGTCACCAATGCTTGTTGGGTACTCTGAGTCAGATATGCCAGGAGATGTCGATTCCCGAAGGTCCCACATCTGGTATGATATTACATATGCAGGGGGAGCTATGTCGTGGCAGTCGAGGTTTCCGAAATGTGTGGCACTGTCGATGACAGAGGCATGATATATATATATATATATATATATATATATATATATATTTATATATATATATTTATATTTATATCATTGACGGAAGCGTCGAAGGAGGCCTTGTGGATGAAGAAGTTCATGCTTGAACTTGGACTCCAGCATGACGAGTTCACTGTGTTCAATGACTGTCAAAGTGCAATATTCTTGGCCAAGAATCCCGCCTACCACTCCAAGACAACGCACATTGTTGTGAGAAATCATTGGATACAGGATGTTGTTGAGGAGAAGTTGTTGAAGGTGGAGAAAGTCCATACAGATGAAAATACTTCCGACATGATGACGAAGGCCGTGCTGAGGGAGACGTATGAATTGTGCCGGTTGCTAATCGACATGAAGTCCACCTGAAGAAATCAGGTTGGTGAACTCCTCTTTATGGTCTGGAGGGGGAGTTTGTTGGGGTCCAGCCCTTAAAGAGAAAGCAGATCAGGAGTTGGAAGCTATCGCCGAGTGGTAACTGATGCGCGTCGGCAAGTGCACCGGTCGCTGTCAAGTAATAATTGTGGAGAATAAATTCCCCGGATGTCGGTCTCTTGAGGAATGCAGGATGGGTGATCAAATCGTGCAGTGAATATTGTTACACAAGCGTTTCACAAACACAACAAGGGGTTTTTGGTTGGTTTTCCTAATTTAATCAACAATAAAAGAGATGCGGGTCGAGAACACCGCTTCGCAACGTGAGGTGGATGCAACGGCCGCGATGCCGTGCTTCGTGAGGCGAATGAAGTGGACTCAGGCGCGAGAGAGTGAGGGTCGCAAACACCTCTTCACAACCGTCATTAGCTCTTGCCAACACGGAGCAAACGCCTTGCGTGCGTGTGTGAGTGAGTGCGCTTGAACGTGGTGAATCAAAACCAACCCATGAATAAGAACACAGAAACATTCATTCTCATCAAGTAAATATCACAATATTCATTTAGTAAAAGATTCAAAGGGGTACAATCAAGGAAAGAGGAAGGAGATAACCGGCGGTGAAGACTAGCGGCCGTTCACGGCCGGAATGGTAGGTTGTCGGGCTACCTCCGGACTCGGGCGGACGATGCTTCCGGCGTAGAGGGCTGTCACAATCTCCCTACGTGCTCCGTCGTCTTCGACTCAAGGTCTCTTCTTCTTCTCACCGGGCGGAAAGCGAAAATGATTGCTTGGAGGCTTGCGGATGATGGAGAACACTCACGGACGATGGAGGATGTCTAGGAATGGACCGAGGAAGCTTCCCCTTGCGTAGGAGATGAAGTAGGGGCGATCCAAGGGGGCGGTCAGCGGCGTACGGAACAGAAATCCCGCTCCCGGAATGAATAATCGCCCTAAAATCGCAACAGGCGCTTAAATAGGCGCTGGATTAAACACTGCGCACGATCATTGGCGCACGACCAGTGGTCGTGCGCACTGGAATCCTGCGATCGTGCGCACTGCCTGGACAGAACCTGCACGAGATGAAATCATGAAATACAATGTTCGCACGACCAGTGGCGCACGACCGGTGGTCGTGCGCACTGGAGTTGATGGTCGTGCGCACTACAGCAAACAGAACTCAGAAATTTAATGGTCAATGCGCACGAGCAGTGGCGCACGACCGATGGTCGTGCGCACTGGAGTCGATGGTCGTGCGCACTACACCAGACAGAACTCGTGAAAAAGGGTTAAGTGCGCACGATTAGTGGCGCACGACCGGTGGTCGTGCGCACTAGAACAAGTGATCGTGCGCAGTGTTCCTGTGCAGAATTGCACCGGAAACACTTGCACGCCTCCTATTCCAGCACAAACACAGATCTAGCCACCAACAGTGGCACTTAACAACATATGAGTACTATGAAAGGAAATAAACACGAAAACACACCAAAGTGGGCCAAAATGTGCACCTAGCATGGGTTATCAATTATAAACTATAATAAGGCTAAAGTGCGTGATATTGACTAAATAATGGCCCGGATGAGTCCATGAAGGTGTATATAATCAGGACTCATCACACCCCCAGACTTAACTGTTTGCGCGTCCCGAGCAAACTAATCCAGCGGAAGTTGAAAAAGATAATTAAAATAGCGAATTACGCAGGGGAGTACAGTGCGAAGTAACATATGCATGCGAGTAGGAATTCTAGTAGAAGAAGATTCTAGCTATGCTAACTAATTTACGTAAGTACTAAAGCGTAATCAAAGATTTAATTGTACTCAGTGGGTGAATTATGAAGAATTTGACGATCATGCCCGGTATGAAAGTGACGAGACGCTGAGGCGGGTGTTGCAAAAGATCGGGACTTAGGAATAACTCCGCTGAAATCCATCAACGTCGTGAACCATACGCTTGCCCGGTCACACTCTCTCCACGGCGCTAGCAAACTCGCAAATCAAATCAGTAGGACTTATAGGATTAAAACGGGGCTTAGGTTACGGAATGATATGCAAAGATAAACATGACGGCTACGCAACCCAAATGAGCCAACGGCACACTGCACCTTACAAAACCAAACAACTATGCTCGTGTGACACACCCCCAGACTTATCATGAAAACCAGGTGTGCACACAGCCTACTTTACAAATACCAACAGATTTTTCTCTTTAGCTTGGGAGGATTATTTTCAGGATACTCTTCTTTTTTTTTTTCTCTTTTATATATTTTTCTTCTTTCAAGCAACCTCCAGTTGGTTCAAAATCAGCGGAAAGACATTATTTTCTCTTCAAAACACAATGATACCACACACCACACAAGTTGGAAATTATGAGCACAGTTAAAACATTTTTTTGGTTGCGGGCGTAGGATAGGCTTCAGGCTTTGGTGGATGAGGAGGAGCTGAACATAAAAATGGTAGGCACAAATTTGGCTTGCAAAGGTGAATGAAAGGGGCATGGAATAACAAAGCTCAAACTAGCCAAATGGTGGCCTACATCATGCTTGACTCAACAAGTAGCTCTCACCCATGCTTCAAGAGTCGCTTGGGGCAAGTTCTTAGCCCACAAGAAAGATAAACCTTCCTCCCGACTCGAGCAACACACGTTTAGCGACCGCACACACACAACACCGGGTTATCATCAATTTCATTCGAATTCACCACTTGAGTACATTAAATCTAAATTTACGCAGAGATACTACACATAAATTAAATGCATAAAGAAAATCTAATTCTACTCAGGTCCTACTATAGCATGCGAAGCGACTAGAACACTACATGAGTCGACACCGCGCTCCAAATAATAATTCCTGTGTTAATAGCCTATTTCACATTCCAACCAAACTAGCTTAAACGGAACAACACAACAAGATAAGCACACACTCAAGTGGGTGAAGTGGTGTGTGAAGATGAACGATACTAAATAACTGAAATTAAAATACTTCTAGTATGCAAATGAGATGAGCATGTGCAGTGGGTGACAAAGAAACGGCTCTCCCCCAGACTTAATCAAAACCATACAACATAATGATATGACAGTGAAAATCAAAATTGAAAGCTAGGGAAGAAGTTACCCAATGCTCAGCACGTGAGCATACCAGAAGAATGGCGTTTAAAATCAAAAATAGTCCGCAACATCCACCATCGAACACAAAACCTGCAAGCAAAACTCAAAACAACAAAAGCAAAAACAAAAACTGAACAAGGAAAGGTTAGATAAAAGGAAATATATAAAAAAAAACGGAAATCTGGGTTGTCTCCCAGTAGCGCTTTCATTTAACGTCCTTAAGCTGGACCAAATACCTGTATTAGCATTGTTTATAAAGAGTGCAGGAATTAAGAAGACATACTCAAAAATAGTTCATTACAGCAATTAAAAACACGCATCAACTAAAAGCGCTCTTGTGGTGCGCATCTCCCGTAGCATGTAGGCGGGAGGTGAAGGCTTTAGGGCCAGCACTGGTATTACCCAATGCTCCCCTAACCTCCGCCATCTTGCTACGAAGAGCGGCAGCACGAGCGTCACGCAGAAGTTTTTCTTTTTTCAGTTTGGTGACGGTTGGAGATTGCCACCGTTGTGAACTCTCAGATTTTTCCTTCTTAGAATCAGGTGGCGTCACTTCCGGTGTCACTGTGACCACCGGATCGGCCCAAGAGACGGAACGCTTAAACAGTTTATTACACGATTCATCACAAGAAGAAAAATAATCAGCATTCTTGACTAAATCCACATCATCATTTCCCGGACAGCCGTCATCCTCCTTCTCGGCGTCGAATTCTTTCCGAAAGTCAATCACTTCCTCCTCATCAGATTTGAGCTCCTCCATTTCCCCTTCACCTGTTTCTTGGAAATGCGTCTTCCCTGCACAACTCAGAAGTTCATCAGAAATAACAAGAGGGGGAGGAGTGGATGTGTCGGCTCTAGCTTCAAGATGAATGGGCTGCAGCGCCGTGTTAGGTAAGATGACACACCCCGTGGCAAAGTCAAGGGTGGCGCCGCTCTCTTTCAAGAACGGCACCCCCAAGATAGGGATGGATTGATTTTCCCGGGGGCCCAACACCTGAAAGTCCGCGACCACAGTTGTCCCCTCAACTATTACTTCCACGTTTCTCACCTCTCCCTCGGATTGAATAATGGTGCCGTTAGCGAGAATCAGCGATTTCTTTTCCTCTGTGTTAATCTCCAATTGAAGTTTCGCAACATCTTGCAGCACAATAACATTGCGAGAGGAACCGGAATCGCATAGAGCCTTTGTTTCAACCTGATTGATGGAACACGAGATTGTCAGCTCACTCGGATTGGCATCCACCACATCCCCCAGACTTTTCCCTTGATCAATGGGATTCTTTTCCGTATTACTGGGAAGGGACCCCTGCGAACGCTCAGTTAGCGCTTGGGCCAATTGGCCCAAATGCGTCTCCAAGTTTCGCATAGATGCCGTTTGGTTTGCCATATTCGAGTTAGCTACAAGCATGAATTTTTCCATCATTTCTTCTAAATTACTCTTCTTTTGAGTAGGGGGTGCTTGGTTGTAATCCGGGTGCGGCGGCCTCGGTTGGATCCCGGAGGCGTAAGCATCATTTTGATGCTGCCCCGGTGACCATCGTTGGCCGGGCGTGTTGGGATTCCACGAGAAGTTCGGATGACTTCTCGCTCCCGGATTATAAGTGTTATTATACGGCGCCCCCTTGGACTGATTTCCAACATAATTCACAGATTCATTTAAAGATAAGTGCACGAAATCACCTACCACTTGGTTCCCCGAGCATTCGTAAGCATGGTGGCCTCCACCTCCACATCCTTCACAAGTAATGATGGCAGCAGATGGAGACGGAGAAGGAAGAGAATCAACCATGAAGAGTCCTCGGCTGCTTCTTGGAGCGTTTCTCCCTGCAGTCCAGAAGGTACTGTGGGAGGCAGTGTCACGCAAAATCCGCAGGGCATCTTCAGGGGTGTGGTTCATCAAGGTACCACCGGCCGCAGCATCGATCATTGCCCTATAATTGGGCTCGATCGCGAAGTAGAACAATTCAACCACGTTCCATGGCTGGAGCTCGTGGCCAGGGCAACGGCGAAGGAGTTCATTGAGGCGCTCCCAAGCTTCCGCAAGAGTCTCTTGATCCAACTGCCGAAATGTGGCGATTTCACGCCGCAAGCTTACAATCTTATCCACCGGGTGGAATTTAGCCAGGAATTTGGATGCAAGGGCATCCCATGTTGCAGCAGTCCCGGGCGGGATGGAATGAAGCCATACTTTTGCTTTATCACGGAGGGAGAAGGGGAACAGTCTCAGTTTGACTGTGTCATCAGCAATGCCCGCATAGCGGAAAGTTCCGCAAATATCAGAGAATTCTGCCAGATGCAGATGCGGGTCTTCGCTAGCCATCCCCGAAAACTGAGCATGGTTTCGGATAATGTTTAAGATCGCCGGCTTTATCTCAAACTGATTGTTCATGATATTGGGCCCAAAGCCCGGATACACGCTTCCAGCAGTGGGGGTGGTATAATCTCTCATAGTACGAGGCCGAGGTCTCTCCGCCTCCTGTTCATCAGTGGCCGGATTTTGCCCCTCATCGTGCACTCGCGCATCAGCATCATTCGGGTTCACATGATCACCCATGGCTGCTTGCAGAGCCGCAGCACGCCTTCGCGCGCGAGCGGTTCGTTCGATTTCTGGGTCAAAAGGTGCAAGTTCACCTGCAATCTGCCTCTGCATGTACTGTCAACAACAAGAAGAAAATGAAAAGATCAAAAACAACTGCTCGTGTAGCGAGAGTCACGACACAAGTCGATACACACCTGCGTTCCCCGGCAACGGCGCCAAAAACTTGATGCGCGTCGGCAAGTGCACCGGTCGCTGTCAAGTAATAATTGTGGAGAATAAATTCCCCGGATGTCGGTCTCTTGAGGAATGCAGGATGGGTGATCAAATCGTGCAGTGAATATTGTTACACAAGGGTTTCACAAACACAACAAGGGGTTTTTGGTTGGTTTTCCTAATTTAATCAACAATAAAAGAGATGCGGGTCGAGAACACCGCTTCGCAACGTGAGGTGGATGCAACGTCCGCGATGCCGTGCTTCGTGAGGCGAATGAAGTGGACTCAGGCGCGAGAGAGTGAGGGTCGCAAACACCTCTTCACAACCGTCATTAGCTCTTGCCAACACGGAGCAAACGCCTTGCGTGCGTGTGTGAGTGAGTGCGCTTGAACGTGGTGAATCACAACCAACCCATGAATAAGAACACAGAAACATTCATTCTCATCAAGTAAATATCACAATATTCATTTAGTAAAAGATTCAAAGGGGTACAATCAAGGAAAGAGGAAGGAGATAACCGGCGGTGAAGACTAGCGGCCGTTCACGGCCGGAATGGTAGGTTGTCGGGCTACCTCCGGACTCGGGCGGACGATGCTTCCGGCGTAGAGGGCTGTCACAATCTCCCTACGTGCTCCGTCGTCTTCGACTCAAGGTCTCTTCTTCTTCTCACCGGGCGGAAAGCGAAAATGATTGCTTGGAGGCTTGCGGATGATGGAGAACACTCACGGACGATGGAGGATGTCTAGGAATGGACCGAGGAAGCTTCCCCTTGCATAGGAGATGAAGTAGGGGCGATCCAAGGGGGCGGTCAGCGGCGTACGGAACAGAAATCCCGCTCCCGGAATGAATAATCGCCCTAAAATCGCAACAGGCGCTTAAATAGGCGCTGGATTAAACACTGCGCACGATCATTGGCGCACGACCAGTGGTCGTGCGCACTGGAATCCTGCGATCGTGCGCACTGCCTGGACAGAACCTGCACGAGATGAAATCATGAAATACAATGTTCGCACGACCAGTGGCGCACGACCGGTGGTCGTGCGCACTGGAGTTGATGGTCGTGCGCACTACAGCAAACAGAACTCAGAAATTTAATGGTCAATGCGCACGAGCAGTGGCGCACGACCGATGGTCGTGCGCACTGGAGTCGATGGTCGTGCGCACTACACCAGACAGAACTCGTGAAAAAGGGTTAAGTGCGCACGATTAGTGGCGCACGACCGGTGGTCGTGCGCACTAGAACAAGTGATCGTGCGCAGTGTTCCTGTGCAGAATTGCACCGGAAACACTTGCACGCCTCCTATTCCAGCACAAACACAGATCTAGCCACCAACAGTGGCACTTAACAACATATGAGTACTATGAAAGGAAATAAACACGAAAACACACCAAAGTGGGCCAAAATGTGCACCTAGCATGGGTTATCAATTATAAACTATAATAAGGCTAAAGTGCGTGATATTGACTAAATAATGGCCCGGATGAGTCCATGAAGGTGTATATAATCAGGACTCATCAGTAACCCTACCGCCGATGGTAGCATATCAACTTGAAGTCTACAGCGTGTCGGCTTAACCGTGTGCATGCCGACGAGACATGGTTCATATTAGCGATACCATATCATCGAGTCAAGTTTCCGATATCGGCGAGAAGCTGGAGTTATGTCGACTAGAAGGCTATTTGCAAGTTGCTAACGCCAAGTGATAGGGGTAACGCCGACGGTAGCAGATCGTCGAGATGAGTCTCCGATATCGTCGACATGAGTCTCCGATATCGTCGAGATGAGTTTCCAATATCGTCGAGATGAGTCTCCGATATCGTCGAGATGTGCCTCTGATATCGTCGAGACGACCCTTTTGTCATTTAGAGCTAACGTGAGCGGTATTGATACCGCCGACGGTAGGTGACAGGCCCAATTCCGTCAAATCTCTTATTTCAGTCGTTCGATCTCTCTGATCTCCCATCCAGTGGCCACGAGAGGTGCACCTATGAAGACTTATAGGGGGGCCGGCCGTATTTAAGGGAGAGAGATTAAAATTAAAACCTATTTTGATCTCTCTAATTTTTTTGCAATCAAGTTGTTGTTAATGAAAAACAACTATTAGAGAGTTCTTCGGGAGGAAGAAAGGAGGTTCTCACATTTGGTGTCCATCGCCATTGATGCAAGGATTCTTCATCTTGTTTTCATCGCCGGAGTGCTTGGAGAAAGGTTGGAGGTGTTTTCTTTTTGAAGAGATTTCACTGTGTTGTGAGGGGGGTTCGATTTGTGAAACCAAAAGGGAGATCAAGGTTGGGCAAACATAGTGTCTATTTTTCTTGTAATCATTCTCAGATTATAGTGGATTTTTCTGTGTGCTCAAGCTCGTGATTTTTCCCTCATTTATTTGGAGAAGGTTTTCCATGTAAATGTCTGCATTCTCTGTGTTATTGCATATTTATTATCTTCTTGTGTGCCTGAATTACGAGTGGGTCATTCCCAACACTTCAATCACCTTAACAGGTAAAAACCAAAGTTTCCTTATTTCCTTCAGATTTTTTTTTTCAAATGCTAAATTTTGCATTTCTAATCCTCAATCTCTACCAGAAATGATCATTTTAGTGAATATCACATTTCTGTTAAACCATAAACTACCACCAAAAATGATCATTTTAGTGATTTACTTAATACGAGCTTTCCAATCATTTTTTTTAAACTGAATAGATCTCTCACTTACACATTTCTATCACATGTTTCATGAAGTATTGTGAGATTTCCAATTCCTACCCGACTCCTTTTGATTTTGGATTAGCATGACCTCGCCAAGCTAGGGTTCACGTGTTTTGATCACTTATGCTCTCTTAAAAGGTATTCTTTTCTCGCACTTCGCTGCTGTGTTCATTGAACATCTTAAAGGTTAAACGTTCTCTGTTCTTTACATCTTAAAGGTTAAACTTTGTAATTTCATTAATTGCTCCAATGTCTATTTGATGTGTTATTAATGCTCCCCATCATTTCCTGCATTTCTATGATCAGTTGAGACCAACATAATGTTCTCCTTGCTTTTATTAATCCCTCACTGGAAATATGTTAATTTTAGACACAAATTAGTGAGGTGTTTCATGTGTTTGATAGTGAGATGTTAATTTTAGACACAAATTTTATTTTTATCTCCTATGGATATACATGCACAACTCTGACATGTATGCTCCTACTTATTCGTCGAATGCCGCCGTCCTTGCCGAATGCCGCCGCCCCTGCCGAATGTCGCCTCCCAAGTCGAATGCTCCCTTCGCCACCGAATGCCCCGCCCCTGCCGAATGGTTTGAGGGAAATCAAGAGTTGGTGGAGCTTTAATTTATTTTAAGAGGTCAAAGAAAGAGGGAAATGAATACATTTCCTCCTCTATGATTAATCATTTTCTTTAATAATTATATAGCTAGCCCCATCTCCATAAAAAAATGTGACCATTAAAGGTGCGTTTGGGGCATTAGTGGAGCTGTAATTTTCTGGTGGGCAATGGAGGTTCTCCTTTAGTAGGCAATGGATTTTCATGGAAGTTTTTTCCTTTCCCACCGGCGACCTACACCGAAAGATTTCTCATTGCAGGCCGCCACGTGTGATATATGCTCACTAATGAAACAAAACATGCATATATGACCCTTTCTATGCCTAGCCAAACTGATGCATATTTTCCACAAGTTGGATGATGATATTTGAGGAATTGGTCCTGAATGCCTACCTGCTACATTATCACCAATATATATCTTCTATAATAAGAATAATATTAAAATAATAATAATAATAATTAAGAGACGAAAATGTCAACAACACCGGCCTTAAATTATAGCAGCATATATACGGCCTTAACAGGCAAAGATAGAGCCTCTACATTGGTGAAGGAGAAGCTTTTACACTATGTTTAAGAAAATGATCGGCGGGGAAAGCTTTGAAGTTGATGGTGGCGGCGACGTGATATTCTGTGTGATAATCATGTGGCTCTCCATCATCTCCATGATCATCTTCTGCTGTATCGATCAAGCTCCCAATACGCACTCCAAGAAGAGTACCACCGAACGGATCCATAGAGCCGATGCTGCTGATGGATCCTATCTTTCTTTCTGATCATCATCTTCTCATGTATGTTGCATGAATGAATGAATCCATGCATGTATCTCCTGTAAATAAAGAAGAGAAGAAGGCCTTTCTGGGGCACTTTTGCCCAGATTCGTGTATGTGTGAGTCATATATGCTACGGAAAAAAACTGAAATTTCTCATAAAATATGTCTGGTATAACAGTGAGTTGTTCTTCCAAATTCAAACATATCGGTTGCTTTCGTTTCGATGGTTTTGGAGTGCAGAAATTGGAATTGGCTCCAAAATCCAATTCGATGATTTTGACACCGACCAGTTGAGTAAATTTTCTATCGCGAGCAACACGCCTCCTTCGCCCGGATTTCGTCGTGCAGCTTCTTCCTCGAGGTCGATGGTGAAGCTCCTTCCCGCCGTTGCAGCTCCATCGTATTCTTGTGAGTGCAACGACTCCCTCGAATTTCGCCCGTCCATATCCGTCCCCTTGCTGGCCGTCAGTAATTCTACTACCCAATATAATTCTCTGCAGTGCAGCTACAAACAGGAGAATTGAAATTGGCTCCAAATTCTAAAATCCATGATTATTGGTTGTGGGTCAATTTAAATTTCAATTCTTCCCTCCCAAAACCTTCCAAATGTACACAATCTTAGGTAATTTCTTTTTTTTTTCTTGTCTCTTTGCGTCTCTCGAAATAAGAACCGAAAGGCTGGATTTGTGGTTTGATATTTTTGTCATCTCGGTGGGTTCTTCTCTGAACAATTACCGCGAACGGAAGATATTTCTAGATTTTTTTTTAAAAAAGAAGAGTATAATTAATTAATATATATAGCTAGTTTTCCTTCCATTAATAAAAAATTTATTAAATAAAAGGCTCATAATAATGAATTTCTAGTAGGAGCTTCATGAATTGGATCATTCTGTGAATTAAACATTAGAACTCCAAGAAGGGTGTTTTAAGAAAAAAAATTGGATGGAGCAATGAAGTTAAAACTCAGCTGTCACAATACTAAAAGCCATGTCACCAGCTTATCTCCAATACAATATTTATTATATATGACGACATATTTAAATTATATATATATAAGGAAAGTAATCTGAGCTGCACAACATCCTAAGCATCAAAACCGATCTTCCGGTTGACCAGAAAAATACAAACAATTAGCCACAAGCTTAATGACAATTAATCTCGCAAAGCACCCTTTGATATTCTGCATTAACAACTTTGTATTAGAATAAAAGGATAAGGTTGTAAGAAGCATACTATTGAATAGGTGAGTAATGAAGATCTAATTTGTTCACTAATTTTTTCCTCTCCGTTTTTCTTCCATGTTTCTTTGCCATATGCTTAGAGGTTTTAATAGCAACAGTGGTATGAGAGCCTTATGCTTATGATCCTTGGTTATCCTCTCAAAAAGCATGGCATCATCGTCTACCAACCTCAACTCTCAATTTTCATAAATCGGTGCTCCCTTGTTCAATGTTGAGACATGCATTTTGGAGCATCAAAATGATGACTCTTTCTCTCTCCCAAGACTTATGTAATGTTGTTGAGCATTACCTACAATTAATCCAGTGTCTCTAGCAAAGCTGTAGAAGTCACACCTGTCACTGCAAGTAGGGAAGACAATGAAGGATGTCGTCCGAGCTTTACTCCGAATCCAGCAAGGAGTCGCAAATACAATTTTTCCCACAGATCATGCATGGGCGTGTTTCCACCGCAAAGCAAGCATGGAACACGTACACTGAGTGAAGAGTTTAAGGGGTCAAAGAATGTAATATCTATATCACTACAAATGCTATGGCGCAATTTTGAAATGTTAACCATGATTCCAGATGAGAGAGTACGAAAGTTCATAGCAATGACCAACACTTTAGTTAATCAAATCCGGTATCTGGTAGATCAGATTGAGGACTACAAAATGTCCCAAAAATTAAGCTCTCTAACCCCTACATTCGGCCGGGTAGTTACAGTCATAGAAGAAGCCCGAGACCTTTTCACTCAATCATTCAGTGAGCTACAAAGATCCCTTCAAGCTCATGAGAACAGAATGAGAAGAGTTCTGACATTGGAGTCAGCACTACATACCCAAATGCATGTACAAAAAACATCACACAAACACCACCTTGACCAACCTAAAATTGATTTTTCAAATTCTTTTGTATCTAGGAGAGGTCGGGGGAGAGGGAGAGGACAATGGTCAGGAAATGAAAAACCAAATCATGAAAAATCTAACCTGTTCTGCACTCTATATAAAAGCACCAACCATGAGTTGAAGGATTTCTTTTGGAAATGCAAGAGGAGCAAACGCCTAAATCATTTTGCAAAAGATTGTTGGCACAAGGAAGAAACCAACTGTAAGCCCCCCTTCTTTTATTTTTACTTTCGTTCCGGGTCTTACACCCAGAACCGCTGCCTTACGGTGACTCTAACACACGGGGAGGTTGTCACTACGAGACGCCGATCCTGCCGGCAGTTCAACATACACAGGTCAACCATTCATCATAGAGTAAATAGAAGTGGGTATAGATAAAACACAGTCCACATCACATCACATAATAAATAATGACAAAGTCCACAGATGAGATGAAGTAAAAGTGTACAGAAGAATAAAGAGATAAATAGGATCTTATGCCTTGTGCATCATATGCCTCACTACAACAGACTCTCGCGGATGTGAAACAAGCTATTGGTAAGGAAATAGGTGAAACACGGCGTTCGGAAGATAATATCTTGTCACACTCACAGGGGGTGCTCCAGCTGCTGCAGATACACCGATTCCCGGTCGTGCCACCGCATCACGCTTTGTCCTCTCTGTGTTTTGGGTCCGCTGCTCCTGGGGCTCCTGTTGTTATGCCACATCCGTCCATTAGTCAAAAGGATTAAGCGAATTTCCCGTCCCCTCCCCCGGTGACTCCTAGGCACCGGGCGGGAGGAAGAAGCAGTGGACAACAAGTTGTATATCAAAACTGGTGACAGTGCTCTCACTCACATAATAGTAAACAAGAAACTAATATGAGATCTACTAGCAAGTACAATAAAACACTAAAAATTCCACTATGTAAGAGCTATATAAAAGAACCGCAATTAGAACAACAAAATATGTAAATGAAGTACAACTAACTATCATCACAGAAAGGTAACCTTAACTTATAAGGAAAGCTCGTACCATCATATAAGTTTAGGGGTCGTTTTGCATAGACCCATTTTATAAAGGAGTCCATACTAGATTATATGATGGGGTTTATGAGATATGTGTATGAAATGTAAGATATGATGTGCAATGCAACGTTTATATTATTAGTTCACACACATACCACTCACCCACACGACTCTGTACGCACAGATCTTTAGCTCCCACTTTTCGGAGGTAGCTAACCTCTCGGCCAGCTCTCCTCGTGGTCAAAAGGTGGCAGAGGGGCGGGTGGGTATAACACACTACCAAACCTAGGCCACGTATAACACACATACCACTTGTTTGCCCGGAAAGCCCGCGATCTAGTATTTACAGCTCAAAAATAGCGGTCTCAGCGGTCTTCATATTTTGTGATCGCACAGACCGCCAGCCTTCAGCCTGACCTAGTTTTCTATGTTCCAAGAAGCCGAAGCAATTCGTGATCGCCAGTCCGAGCGGTCTGGGCTTTTTTTCTATTTTCCCTCGTCTATAAATAGAGGGGTAGGGGTACCTGAGAAAGGACTTTTGGCTCCGAGGCTCCAGCTTACAACCTGTGTAGGCGGTCTCACTTTTTTGTGATCGTTTTTTCGTGATCGTTTTCCTTTTTGTTCCAGCATCTTCTGCCTTAGTAACCTGCACTTCGCAGTTTTCTCCCATCCCCTTTAGTGTGAATTTTGGAGGTACCATTTTTGGCACCAACAGAACGAACACGCGACCTTCAGATTCGAAGTGTTAGGTGAAACCCAGGCTTTCAAGATGGCTGATCGCCGTAGAGGTCGTCCCTTGCGATCTCCCAGTGTTCCCCCTTCCGATCACAATCCGTTAGAAGCGCTTGAACGCCGCTTCGAGCTTCGTGTTGAACAAGCTCTCCGTGAGGCCGCCCGAGCCAGGCAGGATGCCACCTCTGTTCAGCAGGAGATCGCGCGGTCTCAGCAAGAGGCCGCTCGAGATCGGCAAGAGGTCGTCCGGGCTCAGCAGGAGTCCGCGAAGCAAATTGAGGCTATGAACCAGGTTCTAGCCGCGATCTCCCAGAAGATCCTTCCCCAATCCTCTCAGGTCGCCACTCCAGACCGCATGGCAGGCGGTCACCCGAGCGGTCATCCCGTTTTTCAGCCCGCAGCTCCTCAGCGATCTCAGCATGAGGAGTTCGCCGCCCGTCGAAATTCTTTCCAAGCTGCACCCAGGGGCCTCCGGCCCAAACCTTGAATTTTGAAGAAGGGTTTGCTTACCCTCAAGATCCTCCTGCTCCTTTTCTTCCTCCTCCAGGACCTTCTGTTTTTGGGGAGCCTTCCCCCTTTACTGATGAGATTCGACGGGATCCAATTCCTCACGGATTCAGAGAGCCCCGTCTACCTGTGTATACAGGGGAGACTGACCCGATGTGTCATCTTCAAGCCTTCGAGTCTGCAGTTGCCCTCAGGACCATTTCAGATGGAGTGAGGTGTAAGTTGATGGTTACCTCTTTTGACGGGTCGGCCATGGAATGGTTCTATAAGCTGCCTTGTCAATCTATCCCAAGCTTTGCCGCCCTGAGGCAAGAGCTCCTCCTGAGGTTCGCCACCGCAAAGAAAAGGAAGAGTGGTCCTGCGACCCTCTTCAAAATTAAGCAAGGGGACAACGAGACTGCAGCGCATTTCGTTGATCGCTTTCAGAAGGAGATCTTGGGAGTCAGAGACATGGATCCCGAGCTCTATATGGTAGCTTTGATCAGTGGCCTGCAGGAGGGTCCTCTGAAGTTCAAAGTCACAACCAAGGAGCCTAGCTCCTATCAGGAGCTGATCAGCATTGCCAATCGCTACATAGAAGGGGAGATCAACAACCCCACTTATGTGAGCAATTTGACAAACAGGGCCACTCAGAAAGGCTCTGCGGGATTTTATCCGGCTCCGTCTTCCTCTAAGCCCCGACAAGAGCTTCCACCTCCAGCTCCGAGAGGTAAGAATTACCGCAACAACCGCTTCAACCGAGGTAATCAGTCCTTCCCACTTCAAAATTCATTTCTTCCAACTCCTGTTACTCCTGCTCTGCAAGTCTCCCCCATCCACCAGATCCAGTATGCTCAACCTCCTCTTCTACCCATTCCTTCACTTTACAACGAATCCCAAGAGTCCTTCACGGACTTTGGCATTTCTATGAATGAAGTGCTTCAAGTACTTCAGAAGCAGCCCTTTTTTAAGAGGCCAGCTCCGCTAAATTCTGACCCGAAAACCAGAAACCCAACTCTCTATTGTGAATATCACAGAGATAGGGGTCATTTAACGGAGGATTGCAGAGCTCTCCGCCTGTTCTTAGAGAAGCTTCTGAAGGAGGGTAAGCTTCGAGATCTCATCCAGAAGAATGATTCTTCCAAAGCCTCAACCTCCAAGGCTAAGGAAGTAGCGGAAGTCCATTGGGAATGCGAAGAAGTGGACGATATTGGCCATCTTGGCAATATCGGCTTTCCCAATGAATGCATGGATGCTGATGACGAAGGCGCCTTGGGCAAGCTTTTCTGCATCCATGGGGGTGCAGGACCGGAGTCCTCGAGAAAGGCAAGTTTGAAGAGAGTTTACCAGTCAGAGGTTGCTGCTACCTCTTCTGCTCCGGTTCGAGGGACGATAACTTTTGGAGACGAAGATCTTCCTCAGACCGCGAATCCTTTTGACGACGCGGTCGTCATCAAAGCTGTAATTGAAAATTATACAGTAGAGAAGATTCTGATTGACACGGGGAGTTCAGTCAATGTGCTCTTCAAACCCGCCTTCGAGGCATTGAGGACAGGTAAAACCCTCCTTTCAACTGAAGGCCCCCTCTATGGTTTTTCAGGAGAGAAGAAAGAAGTGGAAGGGCTCGTTACTCTTTCTGTGATTTTGGGAGGGATAGTGAAGTTGGTCAAATTTATAGTCATTGATGCTCCCAGTAGCTACAACGCAATTTTCGGGAGACCCTTTCTGAACGGGTATCAAGCCATTGTCTCCACTTATCACCAAGCGGTGAAGTTCGCCTTGAATGGCAAGCAACATCGAATCAGGAGCGACCCCAGAAAAGCTAGAGAGTGCTATGTGAAGACGGTCAACGTGATCGTGTCTTCTCCATCCCAGGAAGTTATGATGGCTGAATCCATTGAGTCTCCTGAACATGTCCAAGTTGCAGAGGAAATTGAGGAGGATGCAAGAGATGGAGTTCGCTTGGAACCTGCTCAAGCAACTCAAGAGGTCCGGATCAGCGAGGAAGATGAGAGCAAGAGCCTCTCCATCAACGCTGAGTTATCCGAAGCTGACAAGGGTCAGCTCATCTCTTGTCTTCTACAAAATCTAGACATCTTCGCTTGGTCAGCAGATGATATGCCCGGAGTAGATCCAGATGTTGCTTGCCACCATCTCAATCTTGACCCAAACTTCATCCTGATCCAGCAGAAGAAGAGGTCTGTTGCAACTACTCTAGCACAGCCTATCCGTGAAGAGGTAGAGAAGCTCCTGAAGGCAAAGTTCATCCAACCAATCCAATACCCGGAATGGGTGTCGAACGTTGTAATGGTAAAGAAGTCGGGTGGAAAATGGAGGATGTGTGTCGACTTTACTAAACTCAATAAAGCTTGCCCCAAGGATTGCTATCCCTTGCCTCAGATAGATTCTTTAGTGGATTCTGCGGTAGGTTTTTCTTTTATGAGTTTTTTAGATGCTTTTTCAGGTTATCATCAAATCAAGATGCATAAACCAGATATACCGCATACTTCATTCATCACGAATGATGGTTGTTTCTGTTATCTCGTGATGCCTTTTGGGCTGAAAAATGCCGGAGCAACTTATCAAAAAATGATGGATACAGTTTTCAAGAGTCAAAAGGCAAGAAACCTTGAGGTATATGTCGATGACCTCTTGGTAAAAAGCAAATCCTTTTCCTTTCATCTTAAAGATCTCTCGGAAACTTTTGTAACCCTACAAACTTTCAATATGAGGTTGAATCCGTTGAAGTGTGTTTTCGGAGCAAACAAAGGTAAATTTTTGGGTCATCTCCTCACTCCAGAGGGGTTAGAACCCAATCCAGACAAAGTGAAAGCTATTTTGGAAATGCCTCCTCCCAAGACCCCCAAAGAGGTTCAACAGTTGGGAGGGAGAATGGCAGGCTTGAGTCGATTCATCTCCCGGTCAGGTGATAAAAGTGCACCGTTCTTTAAGACTCTCCGGGGAGGGGCCAGGTTTGAATGGACTCAAGATTGTGATGATGCTTTCACTCAGCTGAAGAGGCAGTTGACATCAACTCCTTTGCTCCAAAGCCCGCGAGAGGGAGAAAGTCTTTTCCTATATTTAGGAGTTGGCGCCGATGCTATTAGCTCTGTTCTGGTCCGAGAGGAGAAAAAGAAACAATTTCCGGTTTACTATGTAAGTCGAATTCTGAAGAATGCGGAGACTCGCTACCCGATCCTAGAGAAGCTAGCTTTGATGCTCGTAATTTCAGCAAGAAGACTAAGACCATACTTCCAGGCTCATTCGATTCAAGTCGTTACTGATCTTCCATTGAAAAGTGTCTTAGAGAAGCCGGAGCATTCAGGCAGGTTGGCAAAGTGGGCAATAGAGCTCAGTGAGTTTGACATATCCTATGTTCCAAGGATGGCAATCAAAGCTTAGGTCTTAGCAGACTTCATGGTGGATGCCAAAGAAGGTGAGTCACAAAAGGGGGTCGGAGTGCCCCTTGCCTGGAAAATCTTCGTGGACGGAGCTTCGGGGAAAAATTCTTCCGGAGCGGGAGTTGTCCTAGTCAACCCAAATGGAGTAAGGCTGGATCAAGCGCTGAAGTTCTATTTTCAAGTAACAAACAATCAGGCGGAATATGAGGCTTTGCTAGCCGGTCTCAAGTTTGCTAGGGAGCTGGGAATTGATGATGTCGAAATTTTCACAGATTCTTTGGTGATGGCTTCTTAAGTAAACGGGACTTTCGAGACTAGAGATAGTGTTTTAAAGCAGTATTTAACCCTGGTAAAAATTGAGGTTGGGAAGTTCAAAAGCTTTACTATCAATCATATTCCAAGAGGTGAGAACTTGGAAGCAGACGAGTTGGCAAAATTTGGGCTTCTCTCAGGAGGAACAACTTCGGTGTTGTTTCGCCCGGCGATTGAAGAAGGAGAGGCCATGGAGATTGATCAACATCCGTCTTGGATGGATCCGTTTGTTCTTTATTTTTCAACTGGAGAACTCCATTCATCAATAAAGGATAGGAAAAGGTTTAAACGGAAAGCAGCTAACTATTATCTTGTTGCAGGAGTGCTTTATAGAAGAACTTTCCTTTCACCATTAGCACGGTGTGTTTCGGAGGAGGAGATTCCAGCGGTCCTTCAGGAGATCCACTCTGGAGAATGTGGAAGTCACTCTGGAGCCAGAACATTGGAAAAAAGAATTCTGAGGCAAGGCTACTTTTGGCCCCAGATGAGGAAGGATGCGGAAAATTTTGCGAAGAAATGTGTAAAGTGCCAGAAGTTTGCTCCTCTTCAAAATCAGCCGGCTCAACAACTCAAGTCAATAGCAACTCCATGGCCATTTTCAGTTTGGGGGATGGATTTGATTGGGCCTTTCCCTATGGCAAGTGGGCAACGTCGGTACATTATAGTCATGATTGACTATTTCAGCAAATGGATTGAGGCAAAAGCATTGGCCAGAATTACCACTCAAGCCGTGAAAAATTTTATTTGGGGGGAGATAGTGTGTCGGCATGGGATTCCAATGGCAATCATCACGGATAATGGTTCTCAGTTCAACAATTCAACTCTTATTAGTTTCTGCAAGCAAATTGGCATTGAGCTACGTTTCGCTTCCGTGCATCATCCTAGAAGCAATGGGCAGGTAGAGGCCGCCAACAAACTCATCATAAATCTCTTGAAAAAGAAGGTAGAAAATGTCAGAGGCAACTGGGCAGAACAATTACCTTCCGTCTTATGGGCCTTAAGGACAACTCCAAGTTCTGCTACTGGGGAAACTCCGTTCAAATTATCACACGGTTCCGAAGCTCTTATTCCGGTAGAATTTGAAGTAAAAAGCCCAAGTGTATTATTGGCACAACAAAATCAAATTGATTGGATGGAAGGAAATGATGAAGAATTAAAATGCAGCCTTGATTTAATTGAGGAATTAAGAGATACTGCAACCATCAGACAGGAAGAGGTGAAAAGAAGAATGGCGAGGCTGTTCAATAAAAATGTAAGAACCAAAGAATTCGTTGTTGGAGATCTAGTCTTGAAGAAGGTAGATGCAGCAGCAAGAGCTGGTTCGGTTGGAAAGCTTAATCCAAATTGGGCAGGGCCGTTCGTGGTAAAGAATGTGCTTAAAAATGGTGCTTACCATCTCCAAACTTATGAAGGAGAAGAGTTGCCTCATTCATGGAGCGGAGATGATCTCAAGCTTTTCTTCTCTTAAATGTTCGTATCTAATTCACTTATTCTTGTTCCTCACTTTTTCTTTTCTTAAACATCACGCAAGTATTATCAAAGCATTCGCAATACAAGTGATGGATGATAAGTCTTGAAAATAAGTTGATTTTTGAAAAAAGCTAAAAAAACCTGTTAAGAGAGATATCAACGGATCCTACTATCTTCCCCCTCGACTTGTTAGCTCGACGTGTAATTCTGCCAGGACCACAAATGTCGGGGAGATTTCGAATCTGTGTAGCAGTAGCTCGCCAAGCTCGAGCGGTGGAAGTTTAGGATGTCGGGTCCTTGCTGACATCTGGCACACCTCAGCGTTTCAAGGAGGTCTAGGTGGCTGGCTCAGCTCTGTCATGCATTGAAAAGGACATTGTTACAATCTTAATGATCTTTCAGGGAAAGCAATGTCGGTGTAGCCTCCGCGGCATGACCACACCTGCCCTACCGATCATTTTGGTCTGTAACTCTCGAATACTCGTTGAAGCGTGGTTAAGTAAGGGACGGCCAGAAACATCTATGACCGTCACCTGAACCTCAGTTTGGCAAGTTTGAAGTAAACTCAGTAATCCTTTGAGAAAAACAATATCGGTATAGCCTCATCGGCATGACCACACCGACCCTGCAAACTGCTTTGAAATTCTCCTCTCCTTTTTTATCCTCCCTTTTCCTGCAAACTCATTTACTCTATTATATTGAGATCGGGCGGTCAGACCTTATGAGACCGCATACTTTCCTCTCTTCAAAGGGTGTTCAACATTGTTCATGGTTTATGGCTTGATCTTCTCCAGGATCAGAACAAAGGTGATCGCCAGTATCAGTGTTTCATGATCGCTAGGCGAAATTTTCTAAAGAGGCCTGGTTTTCAGGAATGGAATTGTTGGAAGAAGTCTTAAGCTGCTTATGGTCATCAGCTTCATTTTCTCCAGGAAAGGGCAGAAGTGATCGTCAGGCAAGGCTTTTCAAAGAAGATTGGAATTGTTATTTAGAAATCTCTTAAATGGTCTTGATAGCGATCGATCTGATCATACTGGGATCGCGGTCTGAATTGTTCTTATTCAAAGATTACATGAAAGTGCTCATAATCCTTCAATCCCTATCAATTGATGGTTGGGTTTTTTCCTCAAAATGGCGGTCTGAGTATTGTTTAGATGGCCGCAATGATATTCATAAAGATTCATTATCAAGTTCTAATCTCCTTATAGATGGTCCGATTATTCGAGATCGCAGAATTATCCTTTTTTATATAGTTTTGGATTTGTCAAATTTCTAATAAATTAGAAAACGCTGAAACCTAGAGCATTGAGATCGAATGCTAAATCTATTACGCTGTGATCGCATATGATAGAAGCTGTGATCGATTTGCATAAATAATATAGCAAAAACAAATACAAAAAAAAATCATCATTCACGAACAAAATAACTTTTCATTCATTTTAGAAAATTACAATATCAGGTGCGGTCATTGACCGACAATTACATCATTTGTTGGGAAATGGTAAGACTAGTTCTTTTGCTTCTTTTTTCGCGGAGACCGCTCCTCTGAAGAAGAAGTGGAACTCTCCGAGGACTCACTTTCACTACCAGTCTCCCTCGATCCAGAATCTGAGGCCGCTGCTGAGCTCATTTCTTCGCCAAGAAAAACACTTCCACTAGGGGAAGCGTGATCGTCTTGACTTCCAACGATCTCGACAGATTCATCTTCAGTGGTCTCAGCAGTCTTCGTTTCCTTAGCTTTTTTCTTTTCTGCCTCCTCGATCATTTCTGCGATCTCAGGAAAGAGATCGGCAAAAGTCGTATCCCGGAAATCAGCAGTAAGTCCATCTTTTTCACGAAGAATAGCAATCGTTTTGTTCGATGCATCCCTGACATGAGTATATAGGGATCTGAGATAGTCGGGGTTATGGATATCATATGCGGTCTTCTTGAAATTCTGTAAAGAAAATGTCAGATCGAAGCGGTCAAGGTAAGATAATATTTAAAGATCGCATTTTCTTTGAATGCTTACATCAAAACGATCCTGCAGATGCTCCGCATGCTGCAAAGATGCGCGAAGAGACCGCCCCATATGATGGTTCAAAACCGTGCTTCGGGCGGTCACCTGAGCGCATACATCAGGGAGATCGTCGGTCCTGATCCTCAGTGCTTCATTAGCATTCTTTTTTCCATAAAGGGCAGAGGTGACCGCGAAAGCATGATTCGAAAATCTCCCTCCCCAAAAAGGAAGATCGGTTGACACCTTCAGAGACTTTCCGGTCTCACCCCATCTCAGTAGAGATTTTCCTTTGGTATCCTTTACTCTCTTTCCAAAACCCAATAAGGGAAATGGTCCCTCCTCCAGATCGCCCTCCTCGGCGATCTCCTTCGCTTTTCTCTGGCGGTCTTTCCTCAGACGCCTTTCACGCTGGGTAAGGACTTCACCACTCGGCGTCACTGAGTCGACTTTTGGGATCGCGAATCCGGCTGTAAACAGAAAACAGGTTAAGTTTCCAAATTCTATTAAAGAGACCGTTGAGAGTCATAAGAAATTGTAGCTTACTTTCTTCCAGTAAGACCGCGGCAACATCAGGCCAGATCGCCAGGTAATGATTCAGATCGAATCGTTTTCCCGCTAGCCATTTCAAGACTGCAAGTTCTTCCTCTGAAATAAATTTTTCTTTTCTAAATATCTTCTCTGCTCGCGGAGAGGGACGGCTGGCGAGGCCGCCGAGATCGTCTTCAAAGATCAAATACCTCTCAGTCCAGAGAGAAATTTTATTCGGAAGATTTAGAACCTTTATTCCATTACAGCTGAGATACAACAAACCTTTGAACTCTTTCTTATTCTGACCCTCTTTTAAAACCTTTACAGAAAACGTACCTCGAAAGATCGACATTGTGAATTTTAGCTTCACCGATCTCAAATAATTGATAAAGACACTCATCAGACCGATCGAGTTTGGCGGGATCTGAGCAAGAACGAGACCGTAATAATTCATCACTTCTAACATTTCCCAAGGAATAGGAATTTGAAGACCATAAGCGAAGTGGTCAATCGGGATGACGTATTTATCTTCATCTCCAGAATTTAAGTCTTCATCTTCGAATGGAATTCTGATCGTGATCTCGTCATCGATCTCATATTTTTCAATGAATGAAGAGTATTCCGCCTCCGAGATTTGACCGAATTTGTGATCGGAGCTCAAAAAAACCTCAGTAGCTTTGGAGCGCGCGGACACCATTTTATGAGATCGCAGGGATCAGTAAACTAAAGAGCTTGAGAAGAATAAAATAATGATCCGGAGGAGCAACTATTTATAGAGGGAAGAAGATGATTAAGCAATGATTGTATTTCTAGAGATCGCCCTGCAGATAGATCAGACCGCTAGAAGCTATATAGGCTCCAAAAATAACAAACGCGCATAGAAATTCTCCTCAGATAGATCGCATAATTGTTAGCTTTTTAGGAGTCACCAAACAGCTCGCATACAGATCGCAACAGACAATCCACAATACGCACTTTAATAAAATTGAATTCATAAAAGCCAGACCGTAAAATAAGTACCATAACGTTAAAGATAATACCACAGCAAAGTTAGATATATCTTACAGACCAGAAATCAACTAAGCAGTGTTTTTAAAGAGATCGCTAAATGAAAGAAAAAAGGGGCTGCGGTCTCATCGCCTCTGATCCTTTCTCCTACCAACGAATGCCGCCACATCCTGCATCTCGTTGACCGCGGTCCATGCAGAAGCTAGGCTGTGATTGGCAACCATGGCAGCCCTATGGATTTTAGACATTTCGCGGTCTACTTGCTCCATAGGGATTACCACGATTTCCGCCGATCTCTTTTCCGCAAAACCATTGGAAGAGCCCGCCTTCATCGACATTTGAGGCCCACCCCGAAGAGTGGCGACTTCAGCAGCAAGTGCCGCGGCCTTCCCTCTGTAATATTCAGCATCCTTTTCGGCTTTCCGAAGTTTTTCTTCGAACTCGCCTCGAACCTGCTTTTCTTTGACTTCAAAGCTAGAAAGAATTTGCTTCTCCTTAGCTTCAAAATTCGCGGTCTGGATTCGGAGGCGATCTTCTAGCATCCTCTCGCGATCTCGCATGACCCTCATGTCGTCAAGCATCGGCTTAAGGAGATCAGCGAACTCTGGAGGAATTGAAACTTTTCTTGGTATCTCACCTTCTTCAGAAGCCGAGCTCACAACTTCATCTACAATCAGGAGAGAAAACGGTCAAAAATAGTCAGCATTTATTATCAAGAAGAAAGTAAGGATTTCGTGTGAAATACTTGACAGTGTAGAAAGACCGCAGTCAAGTAAGTTCTTTTCAGCATCTTTTGAGACCGCAGCATTGGCGGTCAACAAAAGGCGGTCAGATCCCCTTAGGCATTCTAAATTGATTTTTTCTAATTGTCTTTTTCGCGACCGCTCGCCTTCTTTTCTTCTTCTTTTTAATTCAACATTACTAACAAGAATGTCATCAGTTTCGATAATGACAATCTCAGGTCGCTTTCCAGGAGACGCAGGGCGAAAAGCGAGTTTGGGAAGTGAACCAATCGGTCTCGCGACCATCTTCGCCTTACCAGCCTTAATAAAGTCTAACGCAGCTGCGCGGTCTGCCGCCTCCGCATCCAGCTCTTTTCCCATTTCTAACAAAGCATCACCGTGGTCATTAGACGCAGCGGTCTCATTTTTCTCCTTTCCTTTTTTAGCCGAGACCGCCTCTCCAGCATTTCTCTTTTTCTCTCCTTTCTTCTTCTTTTTCTTTATCCCTCTTCTTCCCAGCAGCCAGAACTTCCTCTTTTTCTTTCCTTTCTTTCTCCACGGCCATAAAAATCTTTTCTTTTTCTTTTCTCTCCCTCTCTGCTTTGGCGATCTCCTCCTGCTTTCTTTTTTCTTCTTCCCTCTTCCTTGAACTCTCAGCGATTGCCGCAAGCCTAGCGATCTCGTCCTCTTTCACCTTTCTTTCTTCTTCCTCTCTCCTCTTTTCTTCCTCTTCTTTCTTCTTTCTTTCTTCTTCTTTTCTTTTTTCTTCAGCAGCTTCTTCCTCGGCGATCACTCTAAGTCGTTCAACTTCAAAAGGATCCATTGACTGAAATAATCAAGGAAAAAATTAATGGAAGTCAATTTTGAAATAGGTAAAAAATTTTGAAGTCTGATCGCTTACGCTTGGAGGGTTCTCAACAGGGTTATCTTCTGAAAGATAAGTCTGAAGATCGATGTCACCAGCGGTCACAGTTTGTCCAGTTTTCACCCTCTTAGCAGTCTGATCAGGAGAACTCGTTTCTTTTCTTTTTAAGTCCCTAGCAGCTTTTTCTTTATCAGCGATCTGATTTCTAAGATTCTCAGCTGTAGCCTTCACCTGCAGCATGGCAGCCTTGATCGATTCTACAGAAGCGGTCTTTCCAGAACAATCGGTAGAATGATCGATCACCTCCGGGGTCGTCTTGGCAGCAGCTTCTGCGACCGTTAAATCAACAAGCCCCTTGGAAGCAGGATCATCTTTTTTCTTTGAGCTCTTGATCGATTTCTCCTTGCCGAGATTGACGGTCTTCTTCGAAATAACTTTCTTTGTTTTCGACGCAGATCCTGGCGATTTTCGGGATTGCGCTGATATTTTCATCAAGTCTAAAGCATCCATCTCAAAGGAAAAATTCTTTTACGATCTCAGTAAACAGCGACCGCTCAAGGATCAGGATCTATCAATGCTGTGGAATCCGAGAATCTGAGGCGGTATTTATAGCTCAAGCCGTATTTATGACAATCGCGGTCTCGGCGATCAAAGTTTACATTTTCGAAGTTCTAGTGTAACTTAAAAATGTGCGGGGATTATGTTTGCCCGGAAAGCCCGCGATCTAGTATTTACAGCTCAAAAATAGCGGTCTCAGCGGTCTTCATATTTTGTGATCGCACAGACCGCCAGCCTTCAGCCTGACCTAGTTTTCTATGTTCCAAGAAGCCGAAGCAATTCGTGATCGCCAGTCCGAGCGGTCTGGGCTTTTTTTCTATTTTTACTATTTGTACCCCATTTCTCTGCCCCGGCTCTCCTGTACCCCGGGCAGCCCGTAGTTTTTCAGTTCTGCCCGTTTGGGCAGCCCCCTCGTCTATAAATAGAGGGGTAGGGGTACCTGAGAAAGGACTTTTGGCTCCGAGGCTCCAGCTTACAACCTGTGTAGGCGGTCTCACTTTTTCGTGATCGTTTTTTCGTGATCGTTTTCCTTTTTGTTCTAGCATCTTCTGCCTTAGTAACCTGCACTTCGCAGTTTTCTCCCATCCCCTTTAGTGTGAATTTTGGAGGTACCATTTTTGGCACCAACACCACTTACCCACACGTACCAAATGTAGGTGGGTATATGTAACATCCCTCAAACAACTAGACCCCTAGAGTGGGTTTGTCATGACTAGGTCATGACAAAACCCTAGGAAGCTTGAAGAGACCACTTGGCCTTAGCCAGGAACAAGGAAACCACAGCGGTATGCAAATAGCAATTTCTAGGTAACAAGCATAGAGTTGGACTTAAGGGCCTCACCTTGACCCTTTGACCCCACCATGGCACACCTAACCCCTTGGAGGGTCCCTTAGGGCATTTAGGACCCATTGGTGTCAACCAAAGAGGCCAAATTGACCAAAGTCAACCCTAGCCTCAAATAAGTCAAACCACCATATTTAGGGTCAATTAGGGTTCAATTGGACCAATTTACTTTCCCCAAATTCCATTGGTCACTAAGGGAGGCCAATGGGTCAATATTGACCCATTGGGCCTAATTAATTTCACCAATTTGACCAAAGTCAACACTTGGTCAATATTGCCCAAATTGGGTTAATTAAGCCCAAAGCTCAATCCCTTTGGGCTAAGCCCAATTTAAATGGCCCAAATGATTAGTCACCACTGAAATTACATGAAATGCCATCCAATTTCTGGAGGGGTGACTAGGAGAGAGAAATTGGGAGTTTCCCCTAATTTGAAGAGAAAGAAAGTGGCCATTTAAGGTGAATTCATGGCATTCGAGGCAAATTGACCCCCATTCATCTCCCCACACCCACCATTCATCTCCCCATTGAATTCTAAGATGTTTTACAACCTTTCCCATGCCATCCGGTGGAGGATTCAAGAGGTTTCAAGTGAAACCAAAATGGCCATTAATGGCACTCCACCATTAAGCCTTTCCTTCCTCAAATTGACCCTTCCATCACCTTCAGAAGGGGGATATCAGTTGAAATCGAGTCCTAGATCATTGCATGTGGTGGAGAATCAAGAGATCGGCAAGGAGAACAACTTGAAGGGGGCGGCCATGGCAAATCCAGGAAACAACCACCCTCGAGCCCGATTAAAGGTCTGGTTCTTCTCCTTTCTCTCTGTGGATAGATCCCATCAGGTTGCTTGCAAGGATTGAGGACAATTGGACCCTAATTAGGTAGGCCAAGAGCTCCGTTTTTGGAGCTTTAATCTCGCCTCCATACCCATGTTCTGGCCACCTCCGTCAGTCCAACCACCGCAAATCGCCGGCCACCACCTCAACGAAGGTGGTGTTGGCATTGGACGGCCGAGGCGGCGCTTAGGTGGCCGGGAAAACAAGGATGAAGGAGCTCCAGGTGCGGTTAATCCTGGCCATCGGCCAGAGGAAGAATACAAACGGATGTCATCCGTTCTGCTTCAAGATCTGTGCAAGTTCTTCATATTAAATGATTATGTTATATCGTTATTTCATTTATTCGTCGATCTGATGTAGAAGAAATTCGTCGAGCTGTAGACTGAGTTCGTCGAACTGATGGTTGAGTTCGTCGAACTGATGGTTGAGTTCGTCGAACTGAACCCGGAGTTCGTCGAATGTAATTCATTCGTTGGACACACTCTGTTGTTCATCGAACTGATAGTTGAGTTCGTCGAACTGAACTCGGAGTTCGTCCAACGGAATTAATTCACCGAACTAATAGTTGAGTTCATCGAACTAAACCCGGAGTTCATCGAACGAAGAGGTAATCTGCTGAACTGGCTGGAGAACTGATTTCGTCAAACTGAAGCACGACGTTCGTCGAACGCATAACAGATTTCGTCGAACGCAGATTGGATTTCGTCGATCGCAGAGACTTGTTCCAACACATTTTGTCATACTTCCTGCAGTATTTCATTTTAATTATTAAAAATACTAGAACCCCTAAAACGAAAAAGTAGTCAACACCAAAGTTGTAGCTCTTGGAGTTTACTTTATTTTAAAATTTATTTCACCCCAAAAGGAGTTTTGTAGCTCCCTGTATGTCCATTTTGGTGGGACTGGTCCCTAGTGTAGGACAGCCACCATTTCTTGAATAACTTTTGATTGGGTTATGGGATTGACTTGAAAATTGAAACATAGGCTATTTACACCTACCCACGCATCATACCCAAAGATGGGAATTTTAGGAGACACTTTTTCTAAGGTTTTTGTAATAATTTCATAAATCAAACATTAATTATTTATTGGGTCAAATGACCTCCAATGCCATCCAAATTTTGGTGGGTACTTGTTAGGGTTATCACATGACCCTGATAAAAATCTCAGCCCAATTAGGAATGATTTGGTTGGGTAATTTGTCAACCCAAGTTAGGTCAAATTGGGTCAAAGTTAGGGCATGGTGTTTATCTTGGGGTATGGTGGTCAGAACTCATCACCATGAGTTGAAACCTTGGCCACTGGTTTAAGATCACCTAAAACACCTTTATGAGTAAGATGGGATGGTGTAGAGGTGGATATGCCCTAGGACCCTAGTCTTACCCCTTGGGGTGCAGATAGAGCTTTGGGAAGGACATGTGGTCAAAAGCTATAGAATGGCCATGAAACCTAGGAGATATGTTCATGGGATGTATTTATTGTTAGATCGATTGGCGCCCTTAGAGGGGGCTGAATAAGGGAATAACTTTCTTTTTAAAAATTTAGACGATTTACTAAGTTGTTTAAAGTAAATTAGAACAAGATAACAATTTAGCTTAAGGGAAGAAACAATTGTAATTTGCAATTGTACAACCCCGATATTCGCCAGGTGAGGAAGCGCGGTGTGAGAAGGCGACAGGATGAAGTAACAAGAGAGGGAGGCCTTAGGGCCGAAGATCTTGCGAAAAGGATCTGAAAGAAATCTCTCACGTAGGGCTCGTTGAGGGGCGAGCGAGAAAGGTTGGCGAGATAGACACTCGCAGGAAATTTAAAGAGGTTTTCTGAGTTCGACGAAAGGGATGCTGCGTTCGGCGAACTCTTCCGAGTTCGTCGAGACCACCAGAGGTCGTCGAGCTCGCCCCTGTTCGGCGAAGTCATTAGCAGTCGACGGAATGTTTTATGATCATCAAAGCCAAAGGGACGGTCTTGCAAGAGGAGCCGCGAGATCCGGACCTCGGCAGATATCTTCAAAGGACTGGGCCAAGTGAGGGTGGGCAAGTCAATACCTCGCAGGCCGCTGGTGGAAGAAACCCTCTGTTCGGTAAAGAGGTGTCCGACAAAATGTATACAGTGCGCGCCGAAGTTAGTAGGTGATATCGCAGGAGCTCAATCTTACGCTCGACAAATGTCGAACGGAGCTCAGCATTCGTCGGACGGCGCCCGACGAACAAAATATATTCTTTGGCAGCGCTCGACAAGTTGCAGCAAGGAAGCAGCGGTCGGTGAACCGCCCATCTCAGCGGTCGGAGAACTGCCCGTCTGAGCGGTCGGAGAACCGCCCGTCGCAGCGATCGGTGAACCACCCGTCTCAGCGGTCGGCGAACTGCCCGTCTTGGCGGTCGGCGAAACGCCAGTCTCAGCGATCGACGAGCCGCCCATCTCAGCGGACAGCGAACAACTTAACGTTCGGCATCCGTCGACCTCGTCCGTGATCGGCGAAGTGACCTGCGTTCGGCGAAAGGCGTGTTGAGCTCGACGAAGTCCAGAGGCGTTCTCGCAGGAAGGCTCGCGAGACCGGACCTCGGCAGATACCGCCAGAATTGGCCGACAAAGTCCTCGCAGGGAGATCGCCTAGTAGAGGCATCGCGAGCAGGACTCGCGAGGGGGCCCGCGAGAGCTTCTGCAGTTAAGTTCTCGCAGTTCCTTGTCCATAAGTTGATAAGGACAAAGTACCCTTTTACCCTTGGTGGCCTGCCTTTAGCCTCTCCAAACAGCCGAGTTTGGCTGTTAGCAGACCCATTTGGAGTGCAGATAGTGAAATCAGAAGACGGGATCCTGTTATTTGCAGGCCATATCAGGAAACCTATAAATAAGACCTCAAAGGCACCTTTGGAGAGGACTTCACTTCAGCTTCTCTCTCCTCAGGCTTTCTTTGGTTAGCATTTCCAGAGCTCTCCAAGGTGCCCGAGTCTCAACTTTGGCTTGGGAGGGGAAGCGCTCAACGATCTTCCGGGTTAGTGGAGGGACCTCCTCGCTGTGACTAAGGTCTTAGTCATTTTTCTAGTCTCTAGTCTACCTTCTCCAAGGGATCAGTAAGGGCTAGCTGCCCCTCATTTCGGTGAGGGCCCCGAGCTCCACAAGTGGCCGAGAAATTGGTTTCAACATTTTGGTGCGGTGAGCGTGGAGCGTGGCTGGTCCAAGAAAGTTCCAAGGAGCAGATATGACGGGAGGCAAGGATCAAGGCGAGGGGTTCAACGAGTCACCGTAGGTGGTGACGCCGAGGATGTTCGCGGATTTCAGGAGGGAGGTGCTTGACACTTTCGGGATCACGGTCGCAGCGCTGCGAAGTGAGTTCACGACCCCAGCACCTCAGGCGACCCTTCCACCAGCAGCGGTTGGCGAGAAAGCCCCCGGGGGGGGGGGGGGGAGGGCCGGAAAGGAAGTCGCAGGAAGTTCAGTTCAAGACTGGGAAGGGCGAGTGCTGTTCGCCAGCCCGGCGAGTTTTGTGCCGGCGAGCTCCGTGCCGGCAAGCTCTGTGCCGGCGAGCGCGCGCCCGGAAGACATGGCGACTGTGGGAGTGGTCCAGGCGAATACCGTTTTCGCGAGCGCAGTCCCCGTGAGCCCGAGTTTGGCGAGAGAGCTTGGGGTCGTGTGGAGCGAGAAAGGGTAACAGAAGGGGGAAGTCCCTTCTGCGAGTTGGTACTTTCTGCACCTGTCCCGCCAGGGTTCGGAGAGTGGGACAGGGTGTACTACAACAACAGGGATGACCCTGTCCAACATCTCCAGTCTTTTGAGGACTCGGTCTCCATCAGGCCGATGTAGGATGCTTTCAAGTGTCGGCTCATCGCCTTCACTCTTAAAGAAAAGGCCAGGGACTGGTTCCATCAACTCCCTACAGGGTCGATCTACGCCTTCGAGGATTTGCGCCGGATCTTCTTGTTGCGATTCTCAACTTCAAAGAAGAGGAAGAAGGACGCCGTGTCCCTCTTCAAAGTGAAGCAGTAGCCAAAAGAGCCGTTGGCTCGCTACACAGATTGGTTCCAGGAAGAAGTGCTACTCACTCAGGAGATGCCTGGGTTTGCACTCCAGCTCGCCTTCACGGTCGGGCTGAGGGAAAGTTTCTTTAAGATGGATTTGTAGAGGAAAGCCCCCGTCTCCTACGAGGAGTTGATGGAGAGGGTGGCGGAGGAGATTGAGAGTGAGGAGGCCAACCCGGAGCTCACCAAGAGGCTAGCAAAGATCAGTGAGCCGGAGGTCAGGCAGCAAGAGGTAAGGAGAAGGGAAGAGCCTAGGGCCCCGGAGGGGGAGTGGAGGCAGCGTGCCGAAGGAATGCAAGGTCAGGGAAGGGGTTACGGCCCGGGAAGGGGTAACTTCTATGGAGGACAAGGAAGACCCCACCAATTGGGGTGGAGGCAGGGTCCGAGGCAATTGCCTCCCCCACCTCAACAAGCCATGGCGATCAGGCGGGGAAGAGGAGGAAGAGGAAGAAGAGAGGAGGTTAGAGAAGAAGCAGGAGCAGGGAGAAGGAGGAAGAATAGGGTGGCGGAAGGCGAAGCATGGGAGGTGGCGTTGCCGTATTGTGACATCCACGATGAGGAAGGCCACGCGACGGCCACCTGCCCAGAGTTCCTAGAAACGAAAAGGGGTCGAGTGCCCGCGCCAAGGCAACAGCAGCCGGTGAGAATCGAGGAGGTCGATCCTCGAGAGGAGGAGGAAAGGTGTGAAGACAGAGTTGATGTGGGGAGTAGAGGAGGGATCGGGGTGATCCACGGGGGGGGGGGGGGGGGGGGGGGGGGGGGGTAGGTGTTGAGGCAACCCGCAAGGCTAGCCTCCATACCATCTATCGGCGGAGCGTGGCCTCAACATCCACTGCTCCACCTCCTGCGGAGAAAATTACTTTCTCCCAGAAGGACATGCCAGGATATGAAGATCCGTTCTGCGATGCGCTGGTTATCCAGACCGCCATCGAGAACTTCACTGTCTCACGGATTCTAGTCGATAACGGGAGTTCGGTCAATGTCATCTTCAAGAAGGCGTTTGACGAAATGAAGGTGAAGGATCGGAGGGTGTTGGCCTCGGATGGTCCCCTATTTGGTTTTTCGGGAGAGAGGAAGGAGGTAGAGGGTGGAGTGGGGCTCCATGTGACTCTCGGAGGGCAGTCCCCGAACTGCCACTTTGTGATAGTTGATGCCACGAGCAGCTACAGCGCCATCTTCGGACGGCCTCTCATCAGTACGTTTCGATGCGTCCCTTCCACCTTCCACCAGTGCCTCAAGTTCAGCATGGGTGGAATCCAGGTCCGGGTCCGGGGAGACCCCAAAGTTGAGAGATAATGCTATGTGACGGCTGTCAACACCATAACCTGGATGGGAGAAGCGGAGTAGTGGGACAAAGTGATGGAGGAAGCGGCAGAGGCCCGAGGCGAGGAAGAAGAAGAGGAGAGGATGGAGGAAGAGGAAATTCGTGCCCGGGAAGGGTTCGCCGAGAGACCCAGGGCGGAGAGAAAAGGAGAAGAAGAGAAAGAAGAGGGTGCCCAGGAAGGAGGGGTGGAGGAGTGGATGATGATAAGGGAGGAAGAGACGGAGGAAGGAGCCCAGGCGCTCGCTTGCGATGGAGAGAAGGAAAGTGCTTGGGGAGAGCAATCTAGGCTGGAGGCCGTGGATGAGGTCGTGGAGCTTGAGGTCACCACTCGGCTTGGGGTGGTGGAGAAGGTCTCAGCGGAGAGCTCAGTTCGGGGGAGCAGGCTGAGATCCTAGCCAGCGTGCAGAAGAATGTGGATGTCTTTGCTTGGAGCGCCGCGGAGATGCCCGGGATCGATGTGGATGTGGCTTGCCACCGCCTCAACCTCGACCCCGACACCCGCCCCATCCGCCAAAAGAAGAGGGCCACGGTGGACATGCTAGAGGGACCAATCCGCGAGGAGGTGAAAAAGCTCATACACGCAGGTTTTGTGTCAGAGATCCAGTATCCAGGCTGGGTCTCCAATGTAGTCATGGTAAAGAAGGGAGGAGTTAAGTGGTGCATGTGTATCGACTTTTCACTACTTAATAAATCATGCCCAAAAGATTGCTACCCCCTTCCTAGGATCGACGCGCTGGTTGACTCAGCCGTTGGTTTCTCTGTAATTTCTTTCTTAGATGCTTTTTCAGGTTATCATCAAATCCGCATGCACCCCCCGGACATCAAAGATGCCTCCTTCATAACGGGGGATGGATGCTACTGTTATAAGATGATGCCCTTCGGGGTCAAGAATGCAGGTGCCACATATCAAAGGACGATGGATCGGGTCTTTCGCGAACAAAGGGGAAGAAACTTGGAGGTTTATGTTGATGATCTCATGGTAAAGAGTCGGGACTTTGGGTCTCACCTCCGAGACCTTGAGGAGACGTTTGGGACCCTACGGAAGTATAAGATGAAACTCAAACCCTTGAAGTGTGTCTTCGGGGCTAGCCGAGGGAAGTTCCTAGGCCACTTGCTCACCCCGGCAGGGGTGGAACCTAACCCAGACAAGGTCAAGGCAATAATGGAGTTGGGGTCGCCGAGAAGCCCGAAGGAGGTTCAGAGCCTCACGGGGAAGCTGGCCGGACTTAGCAGGTTCCTCTCCAAGGCGGGAGAGAAGTGTGTGCCCTTCATCAAGGTGCTGAGGGGCAATAAAAAATTCGAATGGACCCCGGAGTGTGAGGAGGCTTTTCAGGCTTTGAAAGGGCAACTCACCCAAACCCCCCTACTTCAAGGGCCGAGATCCGGAGAAGACCTATCCCTATACCTGGGAGTAGGACTTGAAGCGGTAAGTTCAGTATTGATCCGTGAGGAAGGAAGAAAGCAGTTCCCTATCTACTATGTCAGCCGAGTGCTGAAGAAGGCGGAGCTCCGGTACCCAATCTTGGAGAAGTTGGCTTTCGCATTGGTGGTGGCGGATCGGAGGCTCCGACCCTACTTCTAGGCACATTCAATCAAAGTGGTAACAGATCACCCACTTTGCAAAGTCATGGAAGGGGTGGAACACTCGGGAAGATTGGCGATGTGGTCCGTGGAGCTGAGTGTGTTCAACATTACGTTTGTCCCTAGGGCGTCGATCAAGGCCCAAGCAGTGGCAGACTTCATGGCTGACTACACATCCAAAGTGGGGGAACATGAACCGCCTCCCCCAGTGGCGTGGAAGATGTTGGTGGATGGTGCATCAAAAAAGCACTCCTATGGAGGGGGAATCATCCTGGTAAGCCCTCAAGGTACAAAGATCGAACAAGCGCTGAACATCCACTTCCCGATTACCAATAACCAAGCTGAGTACAAGGCGGTGATAGCGGGCCTCCGGCAGGCCCAGGAACTGGGAGTGCAAGATGTGGAGGTCTCGACGGACTCCATGGTGGTGGCATGCCAAGTCCGGGGAGAGTTTGAGGCGAAAGATCCGACTCTCCAGCGTTACCTGGAGAAGGTCAGGGGAGTCATCGGGCGTTTTCGCAATTTCTACATCAGACACGTGCCGAGGGAGGAGAGCACCCCCGCGGACCTCCTAGCCAAGTTCGGTCCCCGAGCAGGCGGAACAGTTTCAGAACTCTTCCGACCCACCATCGATGAAGGAGAACTGATGGAGATAGATCAGCGGACCTCGTGGATGGATCCTTTCATCACCTTCCTATCATCAGGGAAGTCCCCCGAAGGAGACATAGACAGGCGATGCTTCAGGTATAAGTCAGCTTATTATTCCTTGCATGCAGGGGGGCTATATAGGAAAACTCTCTCAGGATTCCTGGCCCGTTGTGTTTCCGAGGAGGAGATCCCGAAAGTCCTGGAGGAAATTCACTCCGGGGAGTGTGGCAGTCATTCCGGGAGCCGAACCCTGGAGGGGAGAGTGTTGAGGCAAGGCTATTTCTGGCCCACCCTCAGCAAAGATGCGACCGAGTTCGCAAGGAGGTGTTCAAAGTGCCAACTCTATGCTCCTCTCCAACTCCTCCCAGCCCAGAGGCTTCGGACCATCATGGCTCCCTGGCCTTTTTCCATATGGGGGTTGGACCTAGTTGGCCCTTTTCCTCAAGCTAGCGGCCAGAGAAGGTTCTTGCTGGTCATGATCGATTATTTTTCCATGTGGGTTGAAGTGAAGGCGCTCGCCAAGGTAACATCTCAAGTTGTAAGGAATTTTGTGTGGGGAGAGATAATTTGCAGACACGGGCTCCCTCTGGCCATAGTGACGGACAATGGGCCAAAGTTTGCTAGCGAAGAATTTGTTAGCTTCTGCACCCAACTCGGCATCGACCTCAAGTTCGCATCGGTTCATCACTCGAGAAGCAACGACCAAGTAGAGGCGACAAACAAAATAATCGTCAACCTGCTAAAGAAGAAGGTGGAGAACCTCCGGGGAAACTGGGTGTAGCAGCTACCATTCGTTCTCTGGGCCCTAAGGACTACCCCTAACACCGCCACTGGAGAGACCCCGTTCAAACTTTCTCATGGGTCCGAAGCAGTCCTTCCCATAGAATTCGAAGTAAAGACCCCCAGAGTGGTCACCGCAGGTGAAGGGAATGAAGAGTGGCTAATAGCCAATGACGAGGAACAAAGGCTATCCTTGGACCTGGTGGAAGAACTCCGGGACCAGGCCACTATCAGGCAGGAGGAAATCAAGCGGCGAATGGCCCGATATTTTGTCAAGCACATCCGAGTAAAGCATTTTCAGAAAGGGGATCTGGTCTTGAAGAAGGTCGACGCGGCCGGAAGAGGGGCCGCGGTAGGTAAGCTCAACCCCAACTGGGAGGGTCCATACATTGTAAGCGAAGTGCTCAAGTAGGGGGGGTATCACCTCCAAGACGTGGAAGGGATACCTCTCGGCCGAGCCAGAAGTGGAGACGATTTGAAGCGATTCTACCCTTGAAGGTTTTATTACAATGTTAGTTGAATACTTTACTTCTTCACATGATGGTTATAATTGTTATGCGAAGGCAGGTAAGGTGACAAGTTTTTATGCTGGAATGCCCCAGATCGATTCCGCTCCCAGGCTCTCACTAGATTGGGGGTTTCAGGTTGATCTCTGGAGAGGCTGGCAAGGTGACGAATCTTCATGCTGGAATGCCCCAGATCGATTCCGCTCCCGGGCTCTCACTAGACGGGGGGTTTCAGGTTGATCTCTGGAGAGGCTGGCAAGGTGACAAGTTTTCATGCTGGAATGCCCCAGATCGATTCCGCTCCCGGGCTCTCACTAGACGGGGGGGTTTCAGGTTGATCTATGGAGAGGCTGGCAAGGTGGCAAGTTT
The DNA here is from genome assembly GCA_033032865.1 of Dactylorhiza incarnata. NCBI lineage: Eukaryota > Viridiplantae > Streptophyta > Magnoliopsida > Asparagales > Orchidaceae > Dactylorhiza > Dactylorhiza incarnata. The sequence goes on along the minus strand of JAWHQI010000238.1, from coordinate 3,682,753 downwards.
TCATGCTGGAATGCCCCAGATCGATTCCGCTCCCGAGCTCTCACTAGACGGGGGGTTTCAGGTTGATCTCTGGAGAGGCTTGTAAGGTGACGAATCTTCATGCTGGAATGCCCCAGATCGATTCCGCTCCCGGGCTCTCACTAGACGGGGGGTTTCAGGTTGATCTCTGGAGAGGCTGGCAAGGTGACAAGTATTCATGCTGGAATGCCCCAGATCGATTACGCTCCCGGGCTCTCACTAGACGGGGGGTTTCAGGTTGATCTCTGGAGAGGCTGGCAAGGTGACAAGTTTTCATACTGGAATGCCCCAGATCGATTCTTCTCCCGGGCTCTCACTAGGCGAGGGGTTTCAGGTTGATCTCTGGAGAGGCTGGCAAGGTGACGAATCTTCATGCTGGAATGCCCCAGATCGATTCCGCTCCTGGGCTCTCACTAGACGGGGGGTTTAAGGTTGATCTCTGGAGAGGATGGCAAGGTGACAAGTTTTCATGCTGGAATGCCCCAGATCGATTCCGCTCCCGGGCTCTCACTATACGGGGGGTTTCAGGTTGATCTCTGGAGAGGCTGGCAAGGTGACGGGTCCATTCCGCTCCCGAGTTCTCACTAAACGGGAGGTGTAAATTGATCACTGGGTAAGTTGGCAAGGTGTTGAGTTCTTCATAAAGTCATGATGAAATGCATCAGGTTGGCGAGCCTTCGACGCTGACCTGGGCCTTCTCGCTCGGCGAGCCTGCTCGTTCGGCAAGAAGAAAGATTTCACACGATAGTATACGAGCGGCGAGAATCAACCCTAAGCACTCCAGGGTATTCGGTGCTCGGCAGACAAGTCGCCAGCACATGGCGAGAGGCGAGCTCTCACCGAGAAGGAAAGTATCTCGCCAAACCTAGAGAAAAACGCATACCTAAAGGGTAATAATCCTAAGGCAAATAACGAAAGGCCAGAGCAGCCAAAAATATCCTATGCCTATCTATTCGATAACGTAAGACGCGAGAACGATCACCGCGAGAATAGCCTACGTAAAAATGAGCATCGAGGTAAGCGAGAACGAGATACCAGCACAAAAGACAATATAGCCGCAAGGGCGAACACAATACAAGGCCAAAAATATGCATCCATGAATTTCACAGTTTAAATTACAGAAGGCGGCGATCTCGCCAGGCCAAAACAAAACAGAAAATGAAATCAAAAAAAATTAAGCATCATGGATCGCTCGCGGACCCTTCCTCGTCATCGTTGCTCTTCACTGGCGGAAGCGGGATAAAGAGATCCAGGACGATGTCCTCCAGAGTCATGTCGGCCGCGTCGGCTGCTAAGAGGTCGGCCGCCTACATCGTCTGGAAGATGTAGCGAGCTGACTCGGTAGACTCCAAGCGGATTTCCTCGTCTCGCGCTCGCCGCTCTTCCTTCAGACGATAGGGAGAAGGGGGAACAACGACGCGGGTGAGGTCGCTGTTTAGGGCTTTCAGCCCGGCCGCCTCGCTCTCCAATTTCTGAACGCGAGCGTCGGCTCTTCCGGCGGCCTCGACATCCTGCAAGTAAAATAAGTTAGCGGAAAGAAATAGCCGAAGGAGAGGAGGGTGGCGAGATCTAGGTAACTTACCACACTACCCTCTGCGGCGAGCAGCTTTTCCGACATCTGCGCATTCTCGGCAAGAAGCCCCTGATAGGCCCTCGCGAGTTCCACGTTCTGGAGCTCCAGTTGTAAGCAGCGCCTCCCCGTCATATGGGCGAGCTCGGCAGAGCGCAACTGAGATCTCGCGCTCTCGAAAGCGAGAGTTCTTGCAGTCTCGTCTTTATAAGACCCCGCGTCCTCCCGCCCATAGAGGATAAACGAGAGATCGAAGGCGTGGCCGTTGATGGTCTCCTTCTCCACCCAGGAAGGAAGGATGGTGGAGATGTCCACCCGGTTCGTCTCCGGCTTCCAGTTTACCAAGAGCTCGCTGGTCTCATCCCGACGCCTCTGGCCGAGGCCGAGGCCGAAATTGTAGTGGTTGACGGGATGAGCGGGCGGAGGTTCTGGAAGCCTCCTGACAGGGCTCATCGTCCTCGCCTCCTGCGGAAAGGACGGTGAGGTCGAACTCATCGAGAGCGGTCTCGCGAGGCTCCTTCCCCTTCGAGGAGCCGAGCGAAACCCCGCTCTTCTTACTCTTTTTCTTCGGTGGAGATTTTGGGGGAATGGCATGGCTACCAGAAGCCCCCGGTCTCTTGCGAGAGGGCTCACCTGGTGTGATGGCGCCTCGACAAGCATCCGCCCCCATGGTCGCGAGAGCCAAGGTAGCGTCGGTCTTCCGATTGCTCGCATAGGGGGGGGGGGGGTGGATGTGAAGATCCCGCTCGCCGAGAAAAGGGTTGAAATTTCAATAAACACGAGATTGCTAGGGAAACGTTGTAGTGATAGAGCGAGATCCTCACCTTCCCCAGCGAGCACTGGAAGCAGCTTGTCGAGGTTGCGGCAAAGGTGAATAACCTCGAAGTTCTTCTTACAGAAGAACTGATAGAGGAGGGCGTCGTGTCCTCCGAGGGAAGCGGGTCGGTAGGTGGTCTCGCTGTGCTGGATAGGCGAGATCGGGATATTACCGAAGTTCCCCTTGACGAAAAGGAACTTTTGGGCCCAGAAGTGGGCTTTGTTGACGGTCTCGTCAACCTTAGGACCTGAGCCCACGAAGTAGGCGGTCCCGTCCCTGTAGGCGCGGAACGAGAACAATTTTCGAAAGGCCAGGAGGCTAAACTCGATGCGCTCCTCGCGAAGGTAGCAGGCGAAGGCTGTGACCACCGCCATGGCGTTGGGGGTAAGCTGGCCCAGAACAACACCATAGTGTTTGAGCACCTGATGAGCAGCAAGAAGACAAGGATTACTTCACATAATGAGCGAGACTTAACCTGCAGAGAATGAGAAGCGAGCGAAAGCGATCATTACCTGGCAAACTTCTGGCCACAGGGGAAGACGCAAGCCTACCGCGAAGTGAGAGGTGGGGATGGCCAGCTCGTCGACAAGTGACGCATTGATCACGTCGTTCTCGCTAGGACGACGCGCCGCGAATGGAGGGGTGATGTAGTCGGCGACCGCGCTAAAGTATTCCTCATCTGTCAGGTTGCAATGGGAGAAGCTGTGCTCGGCAAAAGCCTTAGCAATCTTTCGCCGACCCTCAGACTCGTTAGCGTCGCCGACCATTTCGAAAAACCTGCGAGAAAGGGAGTAGAGCGAGAACGGGAAGGAGCGAGAGCTCTGAAGCAGAGGAGGAAGAAGGGTGATAGTAAATGCGGTGGTTGACTCAGCTAGGACAGCCTATTTATAGCAAAAATAAAAGGGAGGGAAGAAGTCCAAGCGCCGGCGAGCGCAGTTAGCCAAAAGCATCACATCACGACCGCGAGCGAGAAGGGGCCGCAAGGTTCGTACAAGCAATATCTCTGCGAGAACTGCGCAAACAAACATAATGGCGTAAGAAGTGGGGCGGGGAGCCGCCACGAGATACGTTCAGCGAGATCGGAGACCCCCGCGAACACAACATAGCGTGAAAATGAAATGGACATATTAGCAGCGAGCGACAACTAATAAAAAGCTAGTAATTATTATCGGACGAGATAAAACTAGTATATAAGTCGCAGACCAATGCGAGATCGTCTAAAATAAAGGTGCTCATTAACAGGTAATAATAGTTTGCGACAACGTAAGATTTAGCGAGAGTCGTGGGGAAACCATTTCCACCTACCCCCACCTCGTGACCCAGAATGCGGCAGTACCCTAGAATTATAGTAATCCTCGACCGCGCGGCCCTCCCAGTCAATGAGGAAGGCGTAATCCCTCATTCTCGCTATATGCGCCTCCGGCGTCGTGACGTTCTCATCATGATCGCGCTGTCTCGCGTCCCGGAGCCTCGCACATTCTTCCATCAAAACGGCATGCCTGTCCTCGGCGGCTTCTCTGTCCCGTCTCGCCTGCATGTTAAGGTCCATCAGCATCCGACCGTGTTTTCTCAGCAACTCTGCGGCTCGTTGTTTCATCATCTCCGGATCTCGCGGATCACCTAAGAAGTCTTCCACTTGGTCAGGAAGGGGGGACATCTCGTCGTCGCCCAACTCGGAATCGGTAGGAGGAATTTCATTATTCTCTGCGAAGTGTTACGGAAAGGTCAGATAACGCGCTTGAGCTCACGCAGGGCAAGGGGCCGTCGGAACGCTTGCCTAGAGGGGGGCGAGAAGTCTCAGGGCGGCCCTGGAAGAGATTACCGTAGTGGGGGTAGAGAGATTTACACAGACCAGGAGGGTAGGCTGCGCTATTGGTTGGAGGGATCTTTGGCGGTACAGAGCCGCCGGTCTCCTCGCTCGTCAGGAGTCGGAACCCTGGCTTATCTATAGTCTTATCGGGAGGAGGCGGAGACGGAGGCCGCGATGCCCGGCGAGCCGGGGACTTCTGGGGCGAGACTGTAAGAAGCAGGGAATGAAGGTCAGATGGTTGACAAAAGGAGGGCTGGCACGCGAGATTAAGGGCGTACCTGCGACATTTTTCCCAGCAAGATTTGTATCCACCGGCGGACTTTTGCGAGACCCACCAGCAGGTTCGCTAGCATCCTCGTTTGGCAAAGCATCCTGCGAGCAGGCATGAATCATGGGCAAACTTGTTGACTTAAGCTGGAGGGGTAGCTCATACCTTCTCGTGGGTACGGTTATCCGGGGAGGAGTCCAGCAGCACGGATCCGTCCCCGGTTCGGCAAACCGCCTTCGCCTTCTTGGTCTTCGGCGACTGAGCGGGAGGCAGCCGGTTCATCCAGGCGTGGACCTTGGTCGTAGAAGGTAACCCTCCGGCTCTTACAGCCCTCAGGCGAGCCTCAGCTTCTTCAAAAAGCGGCATCCCCTGGCAGCTACAGTACGGGGCAAAAGGAAAGAAAAGAAAGTGGCGGCGCGCGCCACTAACGACTCGGGACGATATTTATAGCCCTCAGGGTGGGCCCTACCGAAGATTCCTGACAGATCATCAAGGGGCTGGAGAATACCAGGGGTTGGATGTTTCTTCGCGAGCCTAAATAGCCTCGCGAAGAGCGGGGATTGTGTACAACCCGATATTCGCCAGGTGAGGAAGCGCGGTGTGAGAAGGCAACAGGATGAAGTAACAAGAAAGGGAGGCCTTAGGGCCGAAGACCTCGCGAAAAGGATCTGAAAGAAATCTCTCACGGAGGGATCACTGAGAGGCGAGCGAGAATGGTCAGCGAGACAGACACTCGCAGGCAATTTAAAGAGGTTTCCTGAGTTCGACGAAAGGGATGCTGCGTTCGACGAACTCTTCCGAGTTCGTCGAGCCCACCAATGGTCGTCAAGCTCGCCCCTGTTCGACGAAATCATTAGCAGTCGACAAAATGCTCTATTCTCATTAAAGCCAAAGGGACGGTCTCGCAAGAGGAGCCGCGAGATCCGGACCTCGGCAGATATCTTCAAAGGACTGGGCCAAGCGAGGGCGAGCAAGTCAATACCTCGCAGGCCGCTGGCAGAAGAGACCCTTTGTCCAGCAAAGAGGTGTCCGCCGAAACGTGTTCAGTACGCGCCAAAGTTAGTAGGAGATCTCGCAGGAAGGCTCGCGAGATTAGAGCCTCAGCTTCCAGCGAGCTCAATTCTACGCTCGACAAATGTCGAACGGAGCTCAACATTCGTCGGAAGGCGCCCGACGAACAAAATATATTCTATGGCAGCGCTCGGCAAGTTACAGCAGGGAGCAGTGGTCGGCGATCCGCCCGTCTCAGAGGTCGACGAGCCGCCCATCTCAGCAAGCAGCGAACAACTTATCGTTCGACATCCGTCAACCTCGTCCGTGTTCGGCAAAGTGACCTGCGTTCGGCGAAAGGCGTGTTGAGCTCGACGAAGTCCATAGGCGGTCTCGCAGGAAGGTTCGCGAGACCGGACCTCCGCAGATACCGCTAGAATTGGCCGGCGAGGTCCTCGCATGGTGATCGCCTAGGAGAGGCACCACGAGCAGGACTCGCGAGAGGGCCCGCAAGAACTACGGCAGTCAAGTTCTCGCAGTTCCTTGCCCATAAGTTGATAAGGCCAAATTACCCTTTTACCCTTGGTGGCCTGCCTTTAGCATCTCCAAACAGCGGAGTTTGGTTGTTAGCAGACCCATTTGGGGTGCAGATAGTAAAATCAGAAGGCAGGATCCTGCTATTTGCAGGCCAGATCAGGAAACCTATAAATAAGACCTCAAGGGCACCTTTGGAGAGGACTTCACTACAGCTTCTCTCTCCTCAGGCTTTCTTTGGTTAGCATTTCCAGAGCTCTCCAAGGTGCCCGAGTCTCAGCTTTGGCTTGGGAGGGGAAGCGCTCAACAATCTTCCGGGTTAGTGGAAGGACCTCCTCGCTATGACTAAGGTCTTAGTCATTTTTCTAGTCTCCAGTCTACCTTCTCCGAGGGATCAGTAAGGGCTAGCTGCCCCTCATTTCGGTGAGGGCCCCGAGCTCCACAAGAGGCCGAGAAATCGGTTTCAACATCAGAGAAATAAGATCGTCGTATATACAGAATCGCCAGGATATCTTGTATCATCGAGATACCACCATCAGAGGCAGAAGGAAGATCGCGACGACAAAGTCAGAGACAGCTTGTCGTCGTAATGATGCAAATTTCTTCAAGACAGAATTCAAATCCTGCGGACGTACTGTTAGTAGTTAATGTCGCCGCCTGATTATCCAATCAGCACGTGCACTTAATGAATTCAGGTATTAGCGCGTACTCCAAAAGAAATAAAGATATCAGCGTGTGCTAAAAAGGAATGGAGGTCTGACACATAAAGAAACTTTTTTAGAAGACCGTTGGGAGACATCGCAGTCTTATAAAAAGGATACATGAGGCTGCCCTAAAAGGTTAATCATCAAGAAAGAACTTGCGCACGTAGCGAATCGAAAAACACAAGCGCCGCAAGAAAGAAAGAGAAAAAGAAGGAGCAGTCATCTTCATCGACTGCTAAGAAGCCAATCCTCATCTGGCTATGAAAAGATTTGAAGAAGAACTGTGTGCTCAAGATCTGATTCAGAACAATCTTCTTGAATCTCAAGGAGCCGATCTTCAACAGGCTAAAGGTGCTGATCTTCATCTGGCAGAAGAAACATATTATTATTGTATTTTCTTGTAAGGCTTGCGGGCAAAATTGTCTATCTTGACGGATGGAGAGCTGTGAGGCTTGAGGGCCAGGGCAGTGCACTTGCGGGTGCGACTTGTCGAGCTTGAGGGATCGGGTGCAGTGGGGGCTTGTGGGCCTAGGCTGTAGGCACAGGACTTGTGGGTCTGTGTTGTGTTGGGCTTGAGGGCCTGATTGTCGAGCATGCGGGATCGGGAGCAGTAAGGGCTTGAGGGCTTAGGCTGTTGGGCCTCTGGGTCTGAGTTGTAAGGCTTGAGGGCCTGAAGATTTTGCGGAGTTTGCTGAGCCTAGTACACTGCTGGTTAGGCATAGAGGGAAAGAGGACTACTCAAGACACCCCATCTTGAGGAACCTCTGTAGATCTTGTGTCGTCTGGTGTGAATTATTTGTGTGTTAATTTTGTTCATTGCTTGAATCTTGATAACTCACACTAATAGTTCAAAAAGTACGAAGATCACCTAACACCCTGATACGCTAAACTATGCTTGCAAATGATAACGGCAAGTGTACCGTATCGAATGTAGTATAGGTTATAAAAAAACAAGATCGTATTAAAATCTGGGCGTGTTGATTACTCTTACTCAAGACGATCTCTATTGTTCTATCAAATGAAACTTTGATTTGTTTGCAATGAGAAAAGTAACTTGACTAGAAGATTATAACTAAAGAAAAGAGAGGTGGACAAACTAGGAGAATGGATGAATAAAAACAACAAATTTTATTAATTCATGAAAAGAGATTACAACTATTGAAAGAGAACTTACAATTGCAAGAAAAAGTAAAGCTAGATTACTCAAGCACAGGAGAAAAAACGCAGAAAATGGAGGCTTGGACTCCAAAACAAGGTGTAAAATAATCTGGAGGAGCTGCCCTTTTATAGCTGAAAAATTCTGGGTACACGCCCTCGGTCACGCCCGTGACCAAGGGCGTGAAAGGCGAGCGATCATCTCGGAACGGAAAGGGCGCAATCTGGCTTTAATGCTGACGATATTTGCGTGTCACGCCCTAGGTCACGCCCGTGACCTAGGGCGTGTAACCTTCAAAACGTGCTGCTGGCGGGAATCTTCGGCGGGAAGAAGCGGGGAGTGGCGCGGGATGAGTCACGCCCGTGACATTGAGTCACGCCCCTGGTCACGCCCGTGACCTGGGGCGTGTAAATTTAATTGACGTGGCAGGCTGATTCTGGATGCTTGCGGCGGGTCGCGGCCGTGACATTGGGTCACGCCCTTGGTCACGCCCGTGACCTGGGGCGTGTACTTGGCGAAATCTTCACGGAACGCACCCGTGGTGGCGGAAACAGGTCTGGAGCACCGCGTAGGTTACACGCCCATGGTCACGCCCATGACCTTGGGCGTGTACTTGAAGTTTTTGTCTAATGCGTCCAAAAAAACTGAAATACACAGAAAAAGCTTAAGTTAGTTTATAAAATTGAAAAGATAATAATTTTAATAAGAAAAACATAAAAAACTAATTAATTTCATATTAAAATAAATTAAAATTATATTAAAAGATGAGTACAAAAAGTACTCATCAAACACCCCCATACTTACTCGTTTGCTAGTCGCGAGCAAACAACTTTTTATAGGAGTAGAAAAATTTAAATACTAGAAAAGAAATTTGAACTCAAGGAATAAAAACGCGAAGTCTTACGCCTACGTGTAGAGATCCTAGTTGAAAGATCTATTCAGTATAATGATTAGCTTATAATTTTTAGTAGTGCGAATTAACAAATTGCTTTTACTTTTAAATTGAAAGTTCGGCAAATTCTAGAATGTTATTCAGGGAGCGGGTAACGTGTTTTCTAAGATCAATATTACCCAAAATTGAGTTTCGGGATAGCCTCCAAAGAAATCCATCAATGACGATGGCCATAGGCTTGCCCGGTCGCACTCTCTCCACTACACAAGTATAATGTTATAGCTTAAAGATCAAAAGGGCTTTCATTAGGAGTGAAACTTGGCTTAGGTATATGATTTGGAATTGGAAATAAAACGATATAATATGACTGCTAAGGATCACACTAAACCAAGGTGAGAGTTACCCAAAATTATCCAAAATTCAAACCTCGCGTAAGAGTTGTTATGAAGCAAAACTCTCATAATTTTCAAAAAAAAAGAGGCCATGAATACTTTTTTTTTGTATATATATATATATATTTTCACAGTTGGCCAATAATTTTTTCATATATATTTTTTATATCTTTTTTTTTCATAATAGCTCCGAATAAGAAGTTGTAGTTTCCTTATTTTCACAATTGAACCCATTGCAGAATTTTAATAAATCTCAAATATTTAGTGTGATCATGGGCTGGATGTTTTGGCTTTGGTGAAAATGAAAGGTGGAGGTAGCAAAGGAAATAAGGTAAGGCCCAAAGTGTTTAAGCAATGAAAAATTTAAAAAGGTGGGCAAACAGGCACAAACGATCAAAAGGTGGCCTAAATCACTTCTAAAAACTATGACAAACCTATGTAAATGCTTCGAGAATTGCTAGAGGCAAGTTCTAGACATCGAGAAAGGACACCCTTCCGTTCAAAAATGTGTAATATTTCTCTAGTAAGCTTCTACATACTCACTTGAATTTATTCACAGATTCTACCGGTTTCAAGGTAAAAGTAAAACAAGAATTGTTTTTTCGCACTTAGAAAAACATAAATCTAATTTTATGCTGAATAGTTAATTTGACATAGAATTCTACAAACGCGTGCGTTTGACTAGGAACACTGCATGAGTCAACAATTTTATTCCAAAATTCCAAATCTAATGAAGTATAAAAATTCTCTACTACACTAAACAAAAGCAAATCTACTAAGGATTTTGCAAATGAGTAAGTATAAAAATTCAGCATAAATCTAATAATTTTTTTTTATTTCTTCTTAGACTTCCTAAGATCTACCCGGTGAAGGTTTGCAAGGTACTAGAGGCTATGATGGGAATTCAAGCCCAAAGCGTCCTTTCCAAGAAATTTTATTTAGATAGAAATATATATATATATATATATATTTTTTTTTTTTTCAAATAAAATAGAAATTCAAAGAAGGCAATGCTACACCCCCATACTTAGAATTAAACATTGTCCCCAATGTTTACAACTAGGTAAGAAGAAAAAAAAAGAAAATTACACTTTTTATTTTATTATTATTATTATTATTTTTTTTTTAGAAAATGAAAAAAATAAAACAACAAAAGGAAGAAAGATAAATAAGTGGCTAAAGGGTGAAGAGGGCTTCCCTGATCGGTAGAAGAGGTTGCCGGACAGAAAATGAAACCTGCAAAATTAAGTTAAACAAAACAAACAAAAGAAAACGTTGGGTTGCCTCTCAAAAGCGCTTTGTTTACCGCCGCGTAGCTTGACTAAGTGGTGTTCTACAAGTTTGTGAGGTTAAGCGTTTCAATTTTGCCGGGCGCTGGGTCGCCAGAATGATATAATTTCAATCGGTGTCCGTTAACTTTCAAATGGCCTTGATCCGGGTGCTCTATTAGCACGGTCCCATATGGCCAAACCTCTTTTACAACAAAAGGGCCGGACCATCGGGATTTTAATTTGCTCGGAAAATGTTTTAATCTAGAATTATATAAAAGGACTAAGTCTCCCGGTGAAAAAGAATTTGGAAATTTTATTTTTTTGTCATGGTAAAACTTAGTGCGCTCCTTGTAAAATTTATTATTTTCATAGGCGTTTGCACGCCATTCGTCTAATTCATTAAGTTGAAATTTTCGTTGATCGGAGGCTAAGTTCAAATCTAAGTTTAAAAATTTTAGCGCCCAGAATGCGCGATGTTCTAATTCCACCGGTAAATGGCACGCTTTTCCATAGACCAATCGGTACGGTGTACATCCGATGGCGGTTTTGTACGCTGTCCGATAGGCCCATAGTGCGTCGTCTAATTTTAACGACCAGTCCCTCCTATTAACGGAGACAGTTTTTTCTAAAATTCTTTTTAGCTCGCGATTCACCACCTCCACTTGGTCATTTGCTTGTGGGTGGTAGGCGGTAGATAGCTTGTGGGTGGTAGGCGGTAGATAGCTTGTGGGTAACTCCATACTTTGCTAAAATTTTAGCAAGTTGGTTGTTACAGAAATGTGTGCCCCGATCACTAATTAGTGCTCGGGGTGTGCCAAATCGCGAAAATAATTTTTTTAAAAAATTTACGACGACTCTCGCGTCGTTAGTGGGGAAAGCTTGTGCTTCCGCCCACCTTGACACGTAATCGACCACAACAAGAATATATTTATTATTTAAAGAAGAGGGTAAAGGACCTACGAAATCTATTCCCTAAAGACCAAAAATCTCGCATTCTATAAAAATATTTTGGGGCATTTCGTCTCGGTTAGAAATGTTACCTGACCGTTGGCACCGATCACAATTACTCACAAAATTATGAGCATCTTTGAATAAGGTAGACCAATAGAAGCCCGCCTCTAGCGCCTTTCTTGCGGTTCGGTTTGCTAGGTAGTGTCCGCCGGCTGGTCCTTCGTGGCAGTGCCGCAATATTTGGCCGCCTTCCTCGCCCGAAATGCACCTTCTTACCACTTAGTCTGCGCAGCACGAAATAAAAAGGGGTCCTCCCAAAAATAATATTTCAAATCTGAAAAGAATTTCTTCTTTTGCTGACTTGAAAAATTTTTTGGTAGGACCCGGGCCACTAAATAGTTGGCCAAATCCGCATACCAAGGGGTGGAAGAAGTCGTTACCTTTTCGATGGCGATGAGGCGCTCTTCAGGGAATTTATCATCTATCTCAGCCTCCACTAGTGCTCCTGCTGCCGGGTTCTCCAGTCTTGAGAGGTGGTCGGCCGCCAAATTCTCCGCTCCTTTTTTGTCTCGGATCTCCAAATCGAATTCTTGCAAGAGTAGGATCCATCTCAATAGTCGGGGCTTGGCATCCCCTTTATCTAGCAAGTACCGGAGTGCGGAGTGATCTGTAAAAACAATAATTTTTGATAGCGTTATGTACCAACGGAATTTATCAAAAGCAAAAATGATCGCTAGAAGTTCTTTTTCCGTCGTAGTATAATTAGCTTGGGCGGATGTAAGCATTTTGCTTGCGTAATAAATTGGGTGAAAGTATTTATTCACCCTTTGGCCCAAGATTGCACCTACGGCAAAATTGCTTGCATCGCACATGATTTCGAACGGAAGAGACTAATCTGGTGAAATTAAAATAGGCGATTTGATAAGTTCGTTTTTAATTTTTATGAACGCCTTAGAACATTCTTCATCAAAGATAAACGTGGTTTCTTTTTCTAAAAGATGCGTTAAAAGTTTTGTAATTTTTGAAAAATCTATAATAAACCGTCTATAGAAACCTGCATATCCTAAAAAACTCCTAATAGATTTAATATTAGTAGGCGGAGGGAGTTTTTCTATAACTTCGATCTTGGCCCTATCGACCTCGATCCCTTTACTAGAAACCTTATGTCCGAGGACTAATCCCTCACGGACCATAAAATGGTACTTCTCCCTGTTGAGTGCCAGATTCGTGTCTTCGCAGCGTTGAAGAACATGATCAAGATTTTTTAGGCAATTTTTAAAGGAATCGCCATAAACTGAAAAATCGTCCATGAAAACTTCCATGACGTCCTCAACTAATTCATTAAAAATTGGTAGCATACATCTTTGAAATATAGTTGGCACGTTGCAAAGCCCAAATGGCATTCTTCGATATGCGAAGGTGCCGAACGGACAAGTGAAGGTGGTTTTCTCTTGGTCTTCTGGCGCAATTGGGATTTGGAAATATCCCGAAAGATCATCAAGAAAACAATAGTGCGAGTGACAGGATAAACGTTCTAGAATTTGGTCAATAAAGGGCAATGGAAAATGATCCTTGCGGGTAGCATCATTTAATTTCCTATAATCGATGCATACCCGCCAACCCGTAACAGTACGGGTTGGGATTAACTCGTTATTTTTGTTTTCAACTACTGTGATTCCGCCCTTCTTAGGCACGACTTGCACCGGGCTAACCCAAGTGCTATCAGAAATTGGGTAAATAATTCCCGCATCTAATAATTTTATAATTTCGGCCTTAACGACGTCCTTCATATTAGGATTCAATCGTCGTTGAGGCTGAATAGTGCCGCGAGAATTATTTTCAAGATTTTTTTATGCGTGCAGAACGAGGGATTTATACCCTTTATATCAAAAATTTGCCACGCAACTGCGTGATGGTGGTTATTTAAAATTTTAATTAATTCAGAAATTTCCGAATCATTAAGCGCGGAAGAAATAATTACGGGTAATTTTGAATTTTCTTCTAAAAATACGTATTTTAGATGATCCGGTAGTTGTTTTAATTCTAGACTCGGCTGCTCTTCATAAGAAGTTTTGATTTTAAAAATATTTAAATCTGTTTGTTCAAAATTTTCCTGCCGGGTTGTTTCTTCAAGACATAATAAAGTTTGTAATTCCGGATTTTCATAAAAAGGGGGATTTATTTCTGCAAAAGTTGATAAGTTTTCTTCAAATTTTGATTCTAAATTAAAACAAGAATCATCGTTAGTAATTGCATTTCTCATTGATTGATTAATATTGAAGATAACTTCCTCTTCTCCAACTCGCTGGAGAATGTTTCCGTTACTTACATCTATTATAGCTCGAGTGGTGGCTAGGAAAGGTCGGCCAAGTATTAGGGGTACTTCGGCGTCTTCTTCAATATCGAGGATGACAAAGTCTACCGGGAAGATAAACTTGTCAACCTTTACTAGCACATCTTCAATGACCCCTATTGGGTATTTAACTGACCGATCCGCTAGTTGGATGCTTATATTAGTTGGGCTTGGGTTGCCCAAACCAAGTTTTTGAAATAACACAAAAGGCATTCAATTTATACTAGCCCCTAGATCGGCCAAGGCGTGCTTGATTGATAAATTACCAAACATACACGGGATGAAGAACCGTCCCGGGTCGTTCAATTTTTGTGGTAATTTATTTAATGAAGCCGCCGAACACTCTGCGTTTAAAGAAATACGCGAAAAATTTTCAAGTTTCTTTTTATTTGAAAGTAATTCTTTTAAAAATTTAGCGTACTTTGGCATTTGAGCAATTGCTTCGCAGAATGGTACATTTATTTGGATTTGTTTTAAAATTTCAATAAATTTTTTATATTGCTCCTCATTGCGCTCATCTTTTAATTTTGAAGGATAAGGAATGGAGGGTTTTTTAAATATGCGCGGAGCTAAAGCGGCAGACGGTAAAGCAGGTGAAGAAATAACTTGCGGGGGAGAAGATGAAACATTTACCTCGGGCTCGACCGATTTTGAAGAAGTTACCTCCTTTCCGTTGCGGAGTGTGATTGCGTTAGCGCTCTCCCGCGGATTGGGCTCAGTGTTGCCCGGAAGTGCTCCTTGTTGGCGTTCGGAGAACATTTTTGCGAGCTGTCCAATTTGATTTTCTAAAATTTTGACCGGCCCGGTGAGATTCCGGATATTGGACTCATTGGAGGCAATGTACTTAGTGAAGACCTCTTCAAGCGGAGAGGGCTTGTGTGGTGGTGGTGGTGGAGCAAATCCGGGGGGATTTACTTGTGGGGGGCGTTGAGCATTATTGGGGTTGCTCCATGAAAAATTTGGGTGGTTCCTTAAACCCGGATTATAACTATTGTTAAACGGAAGATTATTATTCGGGTTATAAGGAGGGCGATAAGAGTTCCCCATATAATCAACTTGCTCAGGAATAAAATTATTATTAAAATTATTAAAGTTATTATTGTTAGCCCAATTTGCGGCAGAGGAAGCAGTCATCTCCACCACATAATGTTTTATGAGCATTTCTACTTGTTGCGCTAAGTTAGGGGTGGCCTCGACTTCAAAAAGTCCGGTCGGCTTATTAGGGCGCGACCGTGGCGCATTCCACTGATAGGCATTCATGGCCATCTCCTCAAAAAGCTCTTGAGCAGCTTCGGGGGTTTTATTATTAAGAGTTCCCCCTGCGGCCGCATCAATCATCTGCCTCGTTTGGAGATTTAAACCATTGTAGAAAGTTTGAATTTGCTGCCACAAAGGAAGGGCATGATGAGGACATCTCCGCAATAATTCCTTTAAGCGCTCCCATGTGTCGTAGAGAGACTCCGAGTCTACTTGCGTAAAAGAGAGAATGTCCGTACGTAATTTGACGGACTTTGCCGGAGGAAAATATTTCGTTAAAAATTTCTCCGTCATTTCGGCCCATGTAGTGATGGAACCTCTAGGAAGAGATCCCAACCACTGCTTGGCCTTAGTCCGCAAAGAAAAAGGAAATAAGCGTAAACGGATGGCATCATCGGTGACACCATTTATCTTAAATGTATCGCAAATTTCCAAAAAATTAAGTAAATGTAAATTAGGATCTTCATCTGGTAAACCATCGAAAACGACAGTTTGTTGTACCATCTGAATGATGCTCATTTTAATTTCAAAATTATTATTCGCCACAGCTGGGCGAATAATACTAGATTGTGTACCCTCCCAATTCGGTCTCGCATAATAGGACATGGTCCGTAGCGGGGCCTCATTATGGATGGGATCACCCATTATTTCCTCGTTAGTTTCTCCGACCGACTCTTCGCGAATTATAGGCAGATCACTAAATCGGAGACGCCGCCGCAACGTGCGCTCGATTTCCGGATCAAATCCAAATTCAAAATTAGCTGGAGAGTTGTGTCGGGTCATAAACCAAGAAGAAAAGAAAAGAGAGAAAGAGGTGAGAGAGAAGAACAAAGCAAAAATTTCGATAAATATATTTATTATATATAATTTTTTTTAATATAAATATATATTTTTTTATTAGGTGATATAAAATTAGTCCTGGACTTCCCAAGATCTACCCGGTGAAGGGCTTGCAAGGTACTAGAGGCTATGATGGGAATTCAAGCCCAAAGCGTCCTTTCCAGGAATTTAGTTACACCTTGAATGATAGAAAAAAATAAGAGAAGAAAGGAAGCGATAAAGCCAATAGATATTCTCTTTCGAAATATCAACTCAGATCCCCGGCAACGGCGCCAAAAACTTGATACGCAAAACTATGCTTGCAAACGATAACGGCAAGTGTACCGTATCGAATGTAGTATAGGTTATAAAAAAACAAGGTCGTATAAAAATCCGGGCGTGTTGATTACTCTTACTCAAGATGATTTCTATTGTTCTATCAAATGAAACTTTGATTTGTTTGCAATGAGAAAAGTAACTTGACTAGAAGATTATAACTAAAGAAAAGAGAGGTGGACAAACTAGGAGAATGGATGAATAAAAACAACAAATTTTATTAATTCATGAAAAGAGATTACAACTATTGAAAAAGAACTTACAATTGCAAGAAAAAGTAAAGCTAGATTACTCAAACACAGGAGAAAAAACGCAGAAAATGGAGGCTTGGACTCCAAAACAAGGTGTAAAATAATCTGGAGGAGCTTCCCTTTTATAGTTGAAAAATTCTGGGTACACGCCCTCGGTCACGCCCGTGACCAAGGGCGTGTAAGGCGCGCGATCATCTCGGAACGGAAAGGGCGCAATCTGGCTTTAATGCTGACGATATTTGCGTGTCACGCCCTAGGTCACGCCCGTGACCTAGGGCGTGTAACCTTCAAAACGTACTGCTGGCGGGAATCTTCGGCGGGAAGAAGCGGGGAGTGGCGCGGGATGAGTCACGCCCGTGACATTGAGTCACGCCCGTGACCTGGGGCGTGTAAATTTAATTGACGTGGCAGGCTGATTCTGGATGCTTGCGGCGGGTCGCGGCCGTGACATTGGGTCACGCCCTTGGTCACGCCCGTGACCTGGGGCGTGTACTTGGCGAAATCTTCACGGAACGCACCCGTGGTGGCGGAAACAGGTCTGGAGCACTGCGCAGGTTACACGCCCATGGTCACGCCCGTGACCTTGGGCGTGTACTTGAAGTTCTTGTCTAATGCGTCCAAAAAAACTGAAATACACAGAAAAAGCTTAAGTTAGTTTATAAAATTGAAAAGATAATAATTTTAATAAGAAAAACATAAAAAACTAATTAATTTCATATTAAAATAAATTAAACTTATATTAAAAGATGAGTACAAAAAGTACTCATCACACCCCCCCCCCCCTCTAGGTGAACGTTCCATAACCAACAGACATCTATATGTTTGAGATAAAAATAAGATTTACATTTTTAGCTTAGGACCGGTCCCTAGGTCTGGTGGATCACTACTCCACAAGTAGAAAGCTATACAAACGCAACGGAAAATAGGTTTGTTTTAGCCTACATGAGCATGAAGATCCACATCCCAGAAATGATATGCACATGTCTATGTTTAGTATAGTAAGAAAGGATTTTCTACGATCTTCAAAGTATGTGACAATTAATAAAAATCATGATATGCAAAAATGACATTTTTATACCAATAAAGTAACTAATGCATCCTAGCATAAAGCTTCCCAGAGAGCAAGTAGGTAAACAACCTGAAAGTAACAGCAAAACAACTAGCAAGTAAACTAGCACATGAAAACTAGAGCTATGGGCATCAACAACTGACACGAGCCCTTAGAAAAGAAGGAAAACACCAAAAAGAGGGCAACAACTAAAGAACTGCCACTTACCTAGAAGAGAGGAAGGGTCTTGACAGGAAAACTGTACGACACCGCTCTAACTCCTGCGGCAGCTAAAAACCTGAACCTGAGACATTCATAAGAAAAGAATGCCTCAGCCCAAAGGGTGCAAGAAAACCAAGATTAACAGCAATCAGAAATAAAAGATTGCAGAAAGGAGAGCTAAGCAGATAAACATCAATAGTCTTACAACAACTCGAGCCAGCTCAAACGAGTGCACTCGGTAAGAGGAAAAGCCTGCACCATAAGGTAATAGCCAAAGCAATCAAATCCAGCCACGTGTCCGCCATTGCGGCTCAGAGGTGGTGGTTATACATATAATATCATAATACACATATATAAGCATATATGTTTATAAGAACTTGAGACTGATCAGCTCAAATAAAACAGGTGGCGGTCCTTTATCCTCTGCCAACCCAAAAAGCCAAAATCGGGTGGTGGTACTCTATCCACTGCCACCCGAAAAGCCAAAACCGGGTGGTGGTACTCTATCCACTACCACCCCAAAAGCCAAAATCGGGTGGTGGTACTCTATCCACTGCCACCCATTAAGCCAAAACCGGGTGGTGGTCCTTTATCCACTGCCACCCAAAACTACCCACCGTGCAAGGCTTAGGACAAAGGTTCTAAATAATCAAATTATGTTTCAATTAAGACACGGGACGTAACCCGAGATATCAGCACCATAACACCCTAAGAATAGGGTCACAAGGAAATAAACACTACTCAACGATTCATTTGAAAACACTTGGTGAGTCCAAACTTGACTCCCAACGAACTTCCCGTAATAGTACGATGAATAAGGCATGACAAGACACCACAATGAACACTAACCAAAAACAGGGCAACTCAAAGAATAGAGCATAGCTTTATCAAAAGTCTCAGCCAAAGGGACTTTAAAAGGTTTGATAACATCGCTTAAGATACCCGGAACACCCGGCAAAAGAACATATAAATATATGAGGAAACAATTTAAAATAAGCGAAGAAATCGACTAGAAAGACTATCATCAAAGTCGACGAGAAAGGCTATATCAAGTCGACGAGAAGACTTCGCGTCAAAGTCAAAGGGAAACTTCATAAAAGAAGAAATAATTGCACGATCTTAGGGCGAGCAAACTTTTCTAACCCTAGGGAAGTCTTATCAGACTACCTGGTAGCATAACTAAATAGGTATAGAAGCTATCCAGATTCCAAAGGGATGCCATCAAGAATCAAGAACCCAGAACAACAATCAAGACCCAAAATGAGAAACACAGCAACCACTAACCTAAAATCAACCGGTTAGGCAGACCAGGAAGAAGAAAGGAGGGTAACTATAAAATGATAGATATGCTGGTTAGCTATAGGTAAGGCTCGAATTAAACAATTTTCCTCGGATAAAGCATAAGCCACAAGAGCAACCCTAAACCGGGGCATCTAAAAGGAAGCCATACCAAGCTGTTGCATGACAAGCTAAAAGAACTGTGGTGGGGACCCATACGTCCACCCGTTCTCCAGTCTGAAACCAGTGCCCAACATAAACTCATCAGCATCATGCTTAGTTTGAAGCTCGAGGAGGGGTTTATATTTACTATAAGGGAACGAACCATAACACTTGCAACTTATGTATGACGCTATTTAATAACATTCAATAACATTTATATACATACATGAGTGCTATCTAATAGCATTCATTAATCTTTATTATCAGTACAAACCTATCGGTCCCCGAAACAATAGAGATCCAAGACCGAAATTTCATCACATATTCTTCGAGATAAATAGATACTAGCCTCGCTAAGTCCTCGAGAGTTAGCAAAAGAAATTCACTGGAAATTTGGCATCCAATTCCCCCATACCGACCCAACAAGAGTTATCCAATATAAATTCCCAGAAACAAAATTTAACTCCGCATATACCCAAACAAAATCCTAACATATAGATGCAGTATGTCATAATCGAGAGTTTAATTTAGGATGAAATAAGGGGGATGCACATAGCTGCTAGTATAAGGCTAAGAAGTTCACCAAACTCCTCACTAAATCAATAACTTCATGTTTTATTTTCATGTTTTAGTTGTTCTTGTAATCCTCTTTCTTTATGCAACTTGTAGTTTTCAATTCGATAGTTGTAATTTCATTTTCATAGTTTGTAATTTCTTTTGTCTCAATCAATAAAATAGTTCTTATTTTCTCATTCTCCTCTTTCTTTATTGCTTTATTTTCTTTTTGCAAAACTAACCCTCAAGTTTTAATTGATAAAATATTAGAGATTTTCTTGAAGTAAGAGTACTCAACCGCCCCGAGTCTAATACGACCTTGGTTTTTATAACTGATGAGTCCTGATCATATACACTTTTATGGACTCATCTGGGCCATCTATTTAGTCTTTTCACTGCACTTTAGCCCTGTTTTAGCTCATATTGGTCATTCTATGCTAGGTGCACTTATAGGCCCATTTTGGTGTGATTTCATTGCTTATCTTCATCATTAGCTTTCATGTATTGTTAAGTGCCACCTTCAGTGGCTAGATTGGTGGTTGTGCTGGAATGGGAGTCGTGCAGGTGTTCCCGGTGCAATTCTGCACAGGAACACTGCGCACGATCACCGGTTCTATTGCGCACGACCACTGGTCGTGCGCCACTGATCGTGTGCACTTAACCCTTTTTCACGAGTTCTGTTTGGTGCAGTGCGCACGACCACCAACGCCAGTGCGCACGACCACCGGTCGTGCGCCACTGCTCGTGCGCACTTACCATTTAATTTCCGAGTCCTGTTTGCTGTAGCGCGCACGACCATCAACTCCAGTGCGCACGACCACCGGTCGTGCGCCACTGGTCGTGCGAACATGTTATTTCATAATTTCTGTCTTTGCAGGTTCCGTCCAGGCAGAGCGCACGATCACAGGATTCTAGTGCGCACGACCACTGGTCGTGCGCCAATGACCGTGCGCACTGTTTAATTCCAGTGCCTATAAATAATGCTGCTCGCGATTTTAGGTCAGACCCCCCCCCCCCCCCCCCCCCCCCCCCCCCCCGCGAATCTATCGTCTTCTTCCGCCGTTTTCCGCCCGGTTTCGCCCAGATTCGCCCCTCCACCATCGCCCACCATATGGAGGTGCTCCGGGCTTGCTCTTCACGCCAATCTTGAGCCGGAGTTTCCTCTCGGCCTCCTCCTTCATCCAAGAGCTCCAAAGAGAGATCTAGACGCCATCTCCATCAAGCAAGAGGAAGTTTGCAACCTCTACCGGATCGTGACACGAAGAAGACGGGTCCATTGGAGAGTTGTGACAGCTCTCTCTACCCCGGACGTAGTTGCGGACCGAGTTTGGACGCGGATTGACAACCCGGCGATTCCAACCGTGAATCTACAACGAGCCTTCGGATTTGGTCGATTTCTTGCCTTATTCTTCTCTTATTGATTGTTGTAATAGCTAGATCTTGTGTATTTTGATGAAGAGCACTTAAACTTGCTTTTATTTATATATATTTCATGTTGTTGTGAAATGCCTTTGTGGTTTATGTGTTTATGAGGTGCGCCACCATCCCTTTTCCACTCCACCACCGTGTCCGGTGCCGCACTAGCAATTGCTAGTGGCGTGCTTGTCGACGAGGTGCTTGCGACCCTCATTCCGCTAGCCTACTCGCCCATCCGCCTACCGAAGCGTGGCATCGCGGCCCGTGTTCCATCCCGCCTAACGAAGCAGTGCGCTCAAGGCCTACATAGTTCGATCCGCTTGCCTACTCGTCCATCCGCCCTTACGAAGTAGCGCGTTCAAGGCCTACGTAGTCTTCCATCCCGCCAAGCGAAGCATTGCATAGCGGCATTGCATAGGAGTAGTTATAGTTGTTTTCTTTTATTTTCCAAAAGCCAACCCAACTCCCCCGCATTCCATACGACCAAGGACTTCGATCTCAAGTCCTTCCTCAAAACCTAACTCCACCTTACTGTGTTCCTCAAGAGACCGACACTCGGGGATTTTCCCCATTATTATTACTTGCGCGACCGGTGCACTTGCCGAATCATCGCATCAATAACCTATACTACATTCGATACGGTACACTTGTCGTTGTCGTTTGCGGATATAGTTTTGCGCATCAAGTTTTTGGCGCCGTTGCCGGGGACACGGTTGATATTTCGAAAAAAGAAATATTTATTAATTTTATCGTTCTCTTTCTTCTCCCCCTTTCTTGTTCATCGTGCAGGTGTGTCCCAACTCCTAACTCTGGCGGCACACCTTCAACATCCGGTTATGTGTCTTTGTCACCTTCACATCTTGAAGGGTATGGCATGGACACGGTCACTGGATGTGTGGCTGATCTGGGCACCGACATTGCTGAGCCTATTCTCCCGATGCATCCACCACCTCTAGTGGATTCGATTCTTTGTGAGGAATCGGTGCTCGACTTTTATTCGAGCACTACTCCTCTCCCTGTTGTGCATACTACACTCGTCTCTGACGACATTGTTGATGATGTGTCGCAGGAGGAGGCGGTTGATCTGAGTGTTGTGCCTATTCCTATGGAGGAGGACAACCTTCTAGGTGAAGAGGAGTTTTCCTCAACACCGGTGGAGGAAGTCCAAATCCTAAGCCTGGCCACCGTTGATCCCGCCGAATCTTGTAGCATTGATGACAATGCAAACATTATTTTACTTCCCCAACCTAATGGGAGTGAGACCGGGACCACTTCCCCGATTTTTGATTATTTATGTCATTCTTCTCTTTTATTTCCTGACCCCCCTTCTTCATCTGAGCCTGTGCAGGTTGAGTCTTCACAGGTACATCAGGAGGACTTGGAGCATAATGCTCAAGTCAATGATGAGAGCATCCTCTCATGTGAGGAGGTTGATCCCCCCTCCGTAGAGGAAGCTCCACTCGTTGCCTTCTCCTCCTGCGGACCTGCTGCAGACGACACCTTGCTGGGCAAGGATAGTTTTGGTAAGATGAGTGAGGACCAGGCCTCCTCCTCTTCTTACTTTCTTTTCCCTCTACCTGTGATGGGCAGGTTTTATCTATATTCGGGTAGAGGCGTGACTGTTCTTTCTCCGTATCGGTACCCGCTACCGATGCGCATATTAGAACAGTTACCTGTGCACTTTTCTTTTCATAGGCCTATAAGCTAGAACTGTACAAAATCTGAATAAGTCGTGCTGGGATGACAATAACCCCAGTAGTTATCTTAATTTTCATGCATTTTATTTTATTCAATCCCGTTTAGTTAGCTGTAGTATTGTAGTTTATCTTTTTTTCTGTTTCTTTTGTTTTGCGGAGCTGACCCCTGCAGGTACTTCTTCTGGATGGCGGATGCTGCAGCTTAGTCATGGTTTAAACGCCAATCTTCTGGTGTGCTCATTTCTGAGCTCTGGGTACTCTCTTTCCCTAGCTTTTTCTGATTTTCATGTCATATATTTTGTGGATTGTTTAGTTTAAGTCTGGGGGAGAGTAGTTTTGTTTACCCGCTCATGTGCACTATTGCACTGCATACTAGAAGATTTCATTTAAAATGTTTTGTTTATTTTCATTGCACACCACATCACCCACTTGAGCGCGTACTCATCTGTTTGCTTGCTCTGTTGTGAATTTAATTCTTCTGCTTATTTGGGAAAGTCTAGGTGATGGCTTAGGACTATGTAGCAGAGTAAAATGTTGACTTCCGTAGTGCTCCTAGTCGAGTGCTCGGTTGCATAGGAATTTGTGTAGGTTAGATCTCTTTTTATACTATGGTTTTATATTTTTCTCTATTAGTGTAAATGTTGTTTACTCTACTCAAATGGTGAATCCGGTGTGAATCAAACGGTAGCGTAGGGATGTGTGTAAACGATCGCTAGACTCGTATTGCTTGAGTCGGGAGAAAGGAGAATCTTTCTCGGTGGCTAGAACTTGCACCAAGCAATTCTTGAAGCATGGGTATACGGTTAGTCAATTGTGTGAATGTGATTTAGGCCATCATTTTGGCCCGGTTGAGCCTTTGTGCCTATCCCTACCGCTATATCCTCGCTAGCCTAGTTGTGCCTACCCGTCCTTTGATTCAGCCCCACTTTTATTTCACCAAAGCCCAAAAGCCAATCCTAGTCGCACACCCAAATCTGAGCTTTAGCTGTTTATTATTTTCATGAGTTGGGTTGTTGATGTGGTAATATGTTTGTGAAGATGTGGATGTGTCCTTTTGTTTATTTGCTGAAAATGATAAGAAAAGAAAAAAAAATGAGAAAAAGAAAAAGAAGTTAAAAAGAAAGGAAAGAGAAGGAATGTTTACTTGAAAATCTTTATGTATAGATTTATGTTTGGGAGTAGGCGGTGCACGCACCCATGCTGTTAAGTCCAAGTCTGGGGGTGTTGTGTACCCGCATGTTTGTGTGGTGAATGAGGATAGTTTCCTGCATTAGCTCATTTGGGTTTAGTGCTTTAGCCGTCGTTTTTATCTTTGTTTTTCCTCACCTAAACCCAAGCCTCATTTAAAACCTAAAGTCCTATTGATTCACGCATTTGAGTCAAACCAGTGCCGTGGAGAGAATGTGACCGGGCAAGCCTATGGTCACCGACACCGATGGATTTCGGTGGAGTTTGTCCGGCATCCCAATCTTGAGCAATGCTCATCTCAGCGTTTAGTTTACTTTCTCCGTATGCATGACCGAACGATTCACCGCTTTTCACCATTTTGAGTAGTTGTAATATGCTTTTACTCTTTTAGAAATAAATAAACTGTTTTTATAATCAGAAATCTTTTCTACTATTTTTCTTTATGCACGTGAGCATGCGACTTCGCATGGTACTCCGTATTGTAGTTTTAAGCCATCTACTTTTCTTTCCCCGTTCGCACGGAATTTGTTTGCTCGGGACGCGCAAACAGTTAAGTCTGGGGGTGTGATGAGTCCTGATCATATACACTTTTATGGACTCATCTGGGCCATCTATTTAGTCTTTTCACTGCACTTTAGCCCTGTTTTAGCTCATATTGGTCATTCTATGCTAGGTGCACTTATAGGCCCATTTTGGTGTGATTTCATTGCTTATCTTCATCATTAGCTTTCATGTATTGTTAAGTGCCACCTTCAGTGGCTAGATTGGTGGTTGTGCTGGAATGGGAGTCGTGCAGGTGTTCCCGGTGCAATTCTGCACAGGAACACTGCGCACGATCACCGGTTCTATTGCGCATGACCACTGGTCGTGCGCCACTGATCGTGTGCACTTAACCCTTTTTCATGAGTTCTGTTTGGTGTAGTGCACACGACCACTAACGCCAGTGCGCACGACCACCGATCGTGCGCCACTGCTCGTGCGCACTTACCATTTAATTTCCGAGTCCTGTTTGCTGTAGCGCGCACGACCATCAACTCCAGTGCGCACGACCACCGGTCGTGCGCCACTGGTCGTGCGAACATGTTATTTCATAATTTCTGTCTTTGCAGGTTCCGTCCAGGCAGAGTGCACGATCACAGGATTCTAGTGCGCACGACCACTGGTCGTGCACCAATGACCGTGCGCACTGTTTAATTCCAGCGCCTATAAATAATGCTGCTCGCGATTTTAGGTCAGACCCCCCCGCGAATCGATCGTCTTCTTCCGCCGTTTTCCGCCCGGTTTCGCCCAGATTCGCCCCTCCACCGTCGCCCACCATATGGAGGTGCTCCGGTCTTGCTCTTCACGCCAATCTTGAGCCGGAGTTTCCTCTCGGCCTCCTCCTTCATCCAAGAGCTCCAAAGAGAGATCT
This sequence comes from Dactylorhiza incarnata, assembly GCA_033032865.1. Classification (NCBI taxonomy): domain Eukaryota; kingdom Viridiplantae; phylum Streptophyta; class Magnoliopsida; order Asparagales; family Orchidaceae; genus Dactylorhiza; species Dactylorhiza incarnata. The sequence goes on along the minus strand of JAWHQI010000238.1, from coordinate 3,657,387 downwards.
AGCCGCCATCTCCATCAAGCAAGAGGAAGTTTGCAACCTCTACCGGATCGTGACACGAAGAAGACGGGTCCATTGGAGAGTCGTGACAACTCTCTCTACCCCGGACGTAGTTGCGGACCGAGCTTGGACGCGGATTGACAACCCGGCGATTCCAACCGTGAATCTACAACGAGCCTTCGGATTCGGTCGATTTCTTGCCTTATTCTTCTCTTATTGATTGTTGTAATAGCTAGATCTTGTGTATTTTGATGAAGAGCACTTAAACTTGCTTTTATTTATATATATTTCATGTTGTTGTGAAATGCTTTTGTGGTTTATGTGTTTATGAGGTGCGCCACCATCCCTTTTCCACTCCACCACCGTGTCCGGTGCCGCACTAGCAATTGCTAGTGGCGTGCTTGTCGACGAGGTGCTTGCGACCCTCATTCCGCTAGCCTACTCGCCCATCCGCCTACCGAAGCGTGGCATCGCGGCCCGTGTTCCATCCCGCCTAACGAAGCAGTGCGCTCAAGGCCTGCATAGTTCGATCCGCTTGCCTACTCGTCCATCCGCCCTTACGAAGTAGCGCGTTCAAGGCCTACGTAGTCTTCCATCCCGCCAAGCGAAGCATTGCATAGCGGCATTGCATAGGAGTAGTTATAGTTGTTTTCTTTTATTTTCCAAAAGCCAACCCAACTCCCCCGCATTCCATACGACCAAGGACTTCGATCTCAAGTCCTTCCTCAAAACCTAACTCCACCTTACTGTGTTCCTCAAGAGACCGACACTCGGGGATTTTCCCCATTATTATTACTTGCGCGACCGGTGCACTTGCCGAATCATCGCATCAATAACCTATACTACATTCGATACGGTACACTTGTCATTGTCGTTTGCGGATATAGTTTTGCGCATCAAGTTTTTGGCGCCGTTGCCGGGGACACGGTTGATATTTCGAAAAAAGAAATATTTATTAATTTTATCGTTCTCTTTCTTCTCCCCCTTCTCTTTAAAATTTTAAAAAAATCTTAAAAAGCGTAATCTAAATTCTCGGAAAGGACGCTTTGAGCTTGAATTCCCATCATAGCCTCTAGTACCTTGCGAGCCCTTCACCGGGTTGACCTTGGGAAGTCCGGGACTATTTTAACCCGCCTTTTGAAAAAAAAATTATATAATAAATTTTTTTTTATATTCCATTCATTTGAGTAAAGGTTGTTGATGAGTCCCAATTATATACACATTTTTGGACTCATCTAGGCAGATTATCTAGTCCATTCACTACACTTTATACATGTTTTCGTTCATATTTAATAACCGTCTATTATTCCACGCTAAGTGCACTTCTAGGCCCGTTCTTGGTGTAGTTTCTTGTTCATCTTCTTTACTGTCTTTCATGTTGTGTTTTGTGCCACTTTCAGTGGTTTTGATTAGTGTTATGCTAGAACAGGGGTCGTGCAGGTGTTCCCGGTACAAATCTGTACAGGAACACTGCGCACGATCACTGGTTATACTGCGCACGACCACTGATCGTGCGCATTCATTTGCAGTACAAAGTTGCTTTCTGAATTTGGTCGTGCGTTGTTAGGCACGGTCGTGCGTTCGATCGTGCGCTTTATTATTTTCTGCTGTTTTGTCTTGCATTTTTTCGGGCACAGTGTGCACGATCACCAACTTCCAGTGCGCACGACCACTGGTCGTGCGCCACTGATCGTGCGCCCTGTTTCCTATAAATATACAGCCCGCGAAATTAGGTCGGACGACATTCCAGCTCCGCCGTTTTTGAGCCCTGTTCGCCTCTTCCGCCCCTTGCATCATCTTCCACCACCAGGAGGTGCTCCGGGACTATTCTTCACGCCTATCTTGAGCCCGGAGATCACCTCAGCCATCTACGTCATCCACAAGCTTCAAAAGGAAGGATCTCCGCCCAGATTTCATCGTCAAGATTGGGAGCCATGTATTGAAGCCGAGCGGATAGTGACACGAAGAAGACGGGTCTATTGGGAGGTAGTGACAGCCCTCCTCTACCCCGGACGTAGTTGCGGACCGAGCTTGGACGCGGATTGACAACCTTGCGATTCCAACCGTGAATCCCAACGAGCCTTCGGATTCGGTCGATTTCTTACTCTCTTTCAAATTGTAATGATATTGTAGGGTAGATTCTTGTATTTTTGGATGATATGCACAATGATCTTTAATTGCAATGTTTATTTCATATTTCTATGAAACCTTTTGGTTATTTGTGTATATGAGATGTGCCACCACTTCATCCACCACTCCATCCACTAGGTTCGTGTGCCGCATTAGCAATTGCTAGTGGCGTGCTTGTCGACGAGGTGCTTGTGACCCTCATTTCGTTTGCCTACTCGTCCATCCGCCCTAGCGAAGTAGCGCGTTCAAGGCCTACGTAGTCTCCATCCCGCCTCGCGAAGCATTACATAGCGGCATTGCATAGGAGTAGTTGTAGTATTTTCTCTTTATTTCCACCAACCAAAACCCCCGTTTCCGCAACCCATCCGACATAAAGGACTTCAATCTCAAGTCCTGCCTCAATAGTAAACTCCACCTTACTGTGTTCCTTCGAGATCGATACTTCGGGATTCACTCCCACATTTTATATTACTTGAACGATCGATACACTGTCGTTTCGTGCCGCAATCTTGCTACCGCCTATAGCGGTGTGCTAGATTCGCGCAACAAGTTTTTGGCGCCGTTGCCGGGGACCTGCAAGCGTGTTTGATTTGTTTTCCTTTGGAAATTCATTTTAAGGTATTTTTGTTTTTATTGTGGTGCGCCAATCCATTGTCTTGCAAGTAAATCTATCATGACTTCTATCCAGCAACATATTTATCAGGGAAGTTTAAACGATCTTAGAGATCAGGCACGAATAAATAATCTTGCGGCCGAGATCTCCACTGATATTATTGAGTTCATATCTGAGAATTGCAAATTCAGCGGGGATACACATGAAGATGCAGTACATCACGTGCAGGGATTCTTAGAAGTCAATTATACGTGTATATTCAATGGAGTTGAAAATGACCAACAAAAGATCCTGGCATTCTCATTCTCTCTGCATGATAAAGCTAAAGGATGGTACCGGGATACCCGAAAGAGTGAGATAACTTCTTGGAAGAAATTTGAAGGGAAGTTCCTGTTTGATTTTCAACATCGCATGAGAGGTATGAATATGCATAAGGAACTTATTGCCTTCGGTCAGAGAAAGGACGAGACATTAGTAGACGCATGGGCGCGTTTTCAATCCTTACGCAGAGACTATTACCGTGAGGATTTGTCAGAAGACTTTTTAATTCAGATTTTCTATTTTGGCGTAATGGACAGGTTCCGTTTGCTTTTTGATGTCGCAGCTGGAGGCGACCTATTTATTAAGTCGGGGAAGGACGCCTGGGAAATAGTGCAGACCAGCTAGTATTGGAGCCACTCTACTCATCCTCCGAGTACTAGCGAAGTTAACTCAATAACACTGAATGGAGCAGAGGAATGCCTTACTTCAGATCAAACAGAGCGGGTAGTTACTCTCATGGGCGATATGCTGCACGAAATGAATGAAATGTCCGCAGCAATCCAGCAGCTCGAATCTACTATTAATACTCTCACAGATGCTGTCTCTGGGATTGTGGGTCAGCCGCCCGAGTCTGTGAACGCCATGAAGTTAAGAAGTGGCAGGAGTGTAAAAAACCTCCCACGTCAGAAAACACCTCAAGCACCTGCGCTATTGGACCCACTTACGAATCCTACGGACAAGCCTGATGCAAATGTGACAGGGAATCCGACTCCTATACCTACTATGCCGGATTCTGCGAGCGTGGCACAACCCTCGAAAAGTATTGTTAGCCCTCCATTTCCTCACAGGTTACGGAATGAGAAGTCAGAGAAGCAATTTCGCAGATTCCTGGAAATGATGAAGGGAGTACAAGTTAGCATACCGCTGATTGAGGCCATCTCCCAGATACCGGGTTACTCAAAATTCTTGAAGAAGCTAATTTCAAAGCGAAAGGACCTGGAGGACCTCAAAACCATTGATCTCACGGAGGAGTGCTCCGCCCTCATCACCGACATCCCTACAAAGCGAAAGGACCCTGACAGCTTTACTATCCCTTGCAGAATCGGTCACCACCGATTCGGTCAGGCACATTGTGATCTAGGAGCCTCCATCAATCTAATGCCGCTCTCCATCTTTCAAGAGCTAGGTGCGGGATTTTGAAGCCGACACAAGTGATGCTGCAGCTAGCCGACAGAACAATTAAGAAACCGGTCGGGATTGTGGAAGACCTTAGCATAGTGGTAAATGACCTCGCCTTTCTAGCTGATTTCGTCATCCTTGACATGAAAGACGATGCTAGAGTCCCTATTATCTTGGGGCGCCCCTTTCTCGCGACAGCACGTGCCATCATTAATGTGGAGCAGGGAGAGCTCACTCTCAGATTGGGGCAGGACGCCATATCCTTTAATGTTCACAATCCGGCGCAACTGTTTGAGATCACAGACGGCGAACTAGCGGAGCCAACCGAAGAATTGGATAGTCAGTTTGATATGAGCCCGGGGGATTGCGAGACTTTTTGGCAGCAAGAAAGCCTTGTGGGCAATGGAGGTTCATCCTCGGACAAGTCTGAGTATCTGCATCCGATCAAGGAATCAATTATTGTTCCATCGGATTCAAACACCTCTCCAGCTCTCAAACAATTACCAAACTCTCTTAAATATGTCTTCCTGGGTGAAAATACCACGCATCCGATGATTATTTCTGCAACTCTGTCTGTGGACGACGAAGCTACGTTGGTGAGGTTGCTAAGAAGATACCAAAAAGTCTTTGGACGTTCCCTTGCCGATATTAAAGGAATTAGCCCCACCATCTGCATGCATAAGATCCTTCTTGAAAATCAGTACAAGCCATCGGTTCAACCCCAAAGGCGGCTGAACCCGAAGATGCAAGAGGTAGTGAAGGCAGAAGTGATAAAGCTTTTGGATGCAGGCATCATCTATCCAATTAGCGACAACAAGTGGGTCAGCCCAGTTTAGGTTGTGCCAAAGAAGGGAGGGATTACCGTTGTCCTCAACGAGAAAGATGAGTTACTACCTACCTGTGTGATCACCGGATGGAGGGTCTGCATCGATTACCGCAAACTAAATGATGCTACGCGCAAGGACCATTTTCCACTTCCTTTCATTGATCAGATGTTGGAAAAGTTGGCAGGGCAAGACTACTACTGTTTTCTAGATGGGTACTCCGGGTACAATCAAATCCTAATCGACCCTGCTGATCAGGACAAGACGACATTTACTTGCCCTTCCGGTACCTTCGCGTTCAAGCGAATGCCATTTGGACTTTGCAATGCTCCTGCAACTTTTCAGCGATGCATGCTTGCAATCTTCGCTGACATGGTGGGGGATTTTCTCGAAGTATTCATGGATGATTTCACGTTATTCGGCAACAGCTTCGATTTGTGCCTTACCAATCTAGATAAGACCTTGAAGCCGTGTGAGGATACCAAACTCATCTTAAATTGGGAAAAATGCCATTTTATGGTGCGCGAAGGAATCGTGTTGGGGCATAAGGTATCCCGCCAGGGGCTTGAGGTGGATCAGGCGAAGGTTAGTGTCATCAAAAATCTTTGTCCGCCGTCTTCTGTGAAGGGTATCCACAGCTTTCTCGGACACGTGGGATTTTATCGGAGATTTATTAAGGATTTCTCATCCATTTCAAAACCTCTTTCTCACTTACTAGGCAAAGATGTCCCATTCTATTTCGATAAAGCTTGTATGCAAGCATTTGAAACCCTACGGGGGCAACTTATCGTTGCTCCGATCTTGGTGGCACCTGACTGGAGTTTACCTTTTGTGATCATGTGCGATGCTAGTGACGTAGCCGTGGGTGCAGTGCTTGGTCAAAAGAAAGACAAAACCTTTCAAACCATTGCATATGCCAGTCGAACTCTAAATAACGCTCAAGCGAACTACACCACCACGGAGAAAGAATTGCTAGCCGTGATCTTCGCCTTCGAGAAATTTCACTCCTACTTGGTGCTTTCCGAAGTAATAGTGTACACAGATCATGCCGCACTGAGGTACCTATTCAGCAAGAAGGAGGCCAAGCCGCGTTTAATCTGCTGGATCCTACCGCTGCAAGTGTATGATTTGGAAATCAAAGATAAGAAAGGGGTTGAGAATGTAATCGCAGATCACTTATCGCGGCTGGAGAACGACGTGATGGCTGATGCTTCCAACAACAAAGAGGAGGAAATGACTGATTATTTTCCAGATGAGAAGCTATTCGCCATCACTACGCATCGTCAACGACCCCATGGTATGCCGATATCGCAAACTATCTTGCGTGTAAAATAGTCTCGCCCAATCTTACACCTCAGCAGAGGAACAAGCTTTTTTCGGACTTAAAGTATTATTTCTGGGAAGATCCATTATTGTTTCATACTTGTAGCGATGGTATAATCAGACGTTGCGTCCCAGAATCTGAGTACAGATCCGTTCTCGAACATTGCCACGATAGGGAGGCAGGAGGACACATGGGCGCTGCTAGGACAGCACGCAAGGTGCTGCAAAGTGGATTATTTTGGCCCACGCTATTCAAGGATGCTCACGTGTACGTCTCAAAATGCAATGAATGCCAGAGAACTGGCAACATTTCGCGGAAAGACGAGATGCCGCTTAATAATATGTTAGTTTGTGAACCGTTCGACGTTTGGGGAATCGATTTCATGGGTCCATTCCCAATGTCTCACGAAAAACATTATATAATAGTGGCAGTGGATTACGTTTCAAAGTGGGTGGAGGCGGAGGCTATTGCTGCTAATGATGCCCGTACAGTCTTGAAATTTATTCATACAAATATCTTTTCTAGATTCGGAGCTCTGCGGACAATAATAAGTGATGGTGGTAGTCATTTTTGCAACCGACTATTTTTGAAATTACTAAAAAAATTTGGCGTGCATCATAAAATTTCTTTAGCTTACCACCCGCAAACGTGGAAGTTTCGAATAGAGAACTCAAAAGAATAATAGAAAAATTGATCCACTCGAACAGAAAGGATTGGGCGACGAAAGTGGATGATGCCTTGTGGGCCTACCGTACTGCCTTCAAAACCCCTTTAGGAATGACACCTTTCCAGCTTGTTTTTGGAAAGGCATGCCACCTACCGGTGGAATTAGAACACAAAGCCTTGTGGGCAACCAAGTTCCTAAACATGGACATCGCAGCAACGGCGGAACGGCGTCTTTCTCAGTTGAATGAACTTGAAGAACTGCGGCATTTTGCCTAAGAGAACTCTCACATATATAAAGAAAAGACAAAGCAGTGGCATGATAGGCATATTAGGCCAAAAGAATTCAATCCGGGAGATAGCGTTCTCCTCTACAATTCTCGTCTGCGCTTATTCCCTGGAAAACTGAAGTCACGGTGGAGTGTCCCGTTCACTGTGACTGGTGTTTCTCCGTTCGGCTCAATTGAAATTTCTGGAGAAAAAGAAGGGACATTCAAGGTGAATGGTCATCGATTGAAAATCTATGAGGGCGGCACAGTTTTGAAGGACTGTAAAAAATTGTATCTAGCGGAGCCAAATGTGTTAGGGTGATTTTCTCATTTGTCTCTATGCTGTATTCGAATACGTGATTTGTATAATCTTGCTTAATTTTTATCTCTTTGCCTTTGGTTATATGTTGTATTTCTGGGATATTCTGAGCAAATTCCTATCAACTTTGTGAAAACTATTTGTCTCTGAACAATGCTTAATACAGGTATTTGGGCCACCTTCGAGGACGTTAAACAAAAGGGCTTCATGGGAGACAACCCGTTGGAACCAACCGGTTCCGTTTGCTTTTGATTTTTTTATTATGTTCTGTATTTCCTTCTTGCTAACAACGCAGGTTGGAGCTCTCGCGTGGTGGATAATGGAGAGGATATTTTATAAAAAGAAAAGTTGGAACTTCTGCACTCCTGGCATGCTCATTTATGAACATAGGTCAACTATACCCCTTTCCTACTTATTTCTGAATTGGTTATTATAGTTGGTTTTGATCAAGTCTGGGGGAGAGAGTGATCGGTGCACGTGCACACACTTTGCATTACATGTTAGAATGTGCTGAGTTAGGATTTGTATTTTGTTACACACATTGCATACACTTGCACCTTGTTAACGCGCACTTGATCAAGCGTGCTTATTGGGTATCGCTGCGAGGTTCCCCGCTCGTAAGAATTGGATTATTAGTGTATGAGTGAGGAGTAGAGAAAAATGTTGACTAGAGTAGTGCTCTAGTCAAGTGCTCCCGTCACGCCTAGAAATTCAATTAGAGTAGAATAAAATTCAGAGTTATAATTTAATTATTTCTATTATAGTAGCTGCAATTTATTTTACTTTAGTGGTGAATCCGGTGAATCCGACGGTAGCATAAGGTCGAGTGTAGCTAGACTAGTAGTAGCTTATTACTAGGGTCGGAAGGAAGGACAACCTTTCTCGGTGGCTAGAACTTGCATTAGGCGACTCTTGAAACGATTGCGTTGAAAGTACCCGTTATAAAATGTGATATAGGCCATTTCTTGATCCGTTTGTGCTTTTGAAATCCTTACATACGTAATCACCGTTGCAAACCCACTTGAGCCTACCTTTCCTCCTTGTTTAGCTCCACTAATATTTCACCAAAGCCATACGACCGAACCTATTTCCGCACCAACCTTTGAGCTGAAAGAAATTTCTTTTTCGATCGCATTTGGTGTCAACTTTGTTGTGCATGGCAGTTTTGAATTAGCTAAAGGAGCTGTTTTATTGAGCATATAAAAGTTATTTTGTCGAAAGAGAAAAGAAAAGAATGAATAGAAAAGAAAAACAAAGTTGTGCAAAAATATTATTCTCTCGACAAATTCAATTTGTAATGGGCTTAGCACGCACCTAGTGTTCAGTTGAAGTCTGGGGGTGTTGTGTAATTCTTGAAAATATTGTTTTGGTGATTGTAATTCTCTTGAGCGCTCAGGTTGTGTTGAATGTGATTCCCATCGTCCTTCTACTTACCTAGACTAAACTCAACCTAAGCCTAACCCTAAACCATAAGTCCTATGTATTTTAGATACGAGTCGTCTCATGCAGTAGAGAGAGTGCGAACGTGCAAGCCTATGGACACCGACTTTGATGGATTTCTTAGGAGTTTGTCCCGGGCGTCGATTCGAGTAATACTCCACTCATTAGTCATGTTATTTTCCCTTTTGCGCAACTGAAAGATTCACTGGGATTCACCATCCAAGTAAAGTAAAATTTGAACTACTGTTCTAGAAATAGTTAGATATAATCTTGAGTTTAATTCCGTTCTAATGTATTTCTATGCACGTGCGCATGCGACTTCGCATAGGTCTCTACCGCTCAAACTCACGCTAACATCCAATTGTTCCGACAGGAGAGCTGAGTAGTTTGCCCGAGACGTGCAAATGGTTAAGTCTGGGGGTGTGATGAGTCCCATTTATATACACATTTATGGACTCATCTGGGCCGATTATCTAATCTATGCACTACACTTTAGGCATATTTTCATTCATATTTGTTATTCCTCGCTAGGTGCACTATTAGGCCCGTTTCGGTGTGCATTTGCGCTCCTTGTTATTGGGGGTAAGCACATGGTGCTCCCCTTCCATTTCTCTATGTTTATCTGGTGCTGGAGGTGTATTCCCATCTATTTTATCTTGTATGCAGGTGGCCGGATTATCTTGTATCCAGTTTTCTCCCATAATTCATGACTGTGTGAAACGCACGGTCGTGCGTTTTCCTTGACGCACGTACGATTGCAGTCGTGCGATATCATCTGGGCAGAAAATGAGCGATCTGAATTTACTCGTGCGTTTTGACGCACGGGCGAATTTGCCAGTCCGTGAGTAAAACGCACGGGTGACCTCTGTTCTCCTTATTTTAGTCATTTATGAATTTACCCGTGCATTTTGATGCACGTGCGGATTTGCCCGTGCGTGAGTAAATCGCACGGGCGGCGCAACTTCGTCTTCACACCAGCTTTTATTATTTATTAACGCACGGGCAACGCACGGTCGTGCGTTCGACCGTGCGTGACCAAAACTTTGCCTATTTAGTATTTAAAGCAGGAATCGCTGCGGTGATCGGGAGCTCGACCGCCCTTCACGGGAAAAGCCTGGGATCCCGCCATTTTCGCCTCTTCCACCGTAGGAGACAAGAGGACACCATCTCCGGCGATCTCCTTCATCATTCCTCCATCCGGGAGCATTCAGAAGCTTTCTCCGCCACTAGCTCAAGCATTCCTCGCCGAGGAGACCATAGAAGCGCTGAAGATCATTGGAGCGGTGACAGCCTCCTTCGAGTTAGCACACCATCTGAGGGCCGAGCCCGGAGAGAGCCCGACAACCTCTCATTCCGGCCGAGAACCCAAGACGCGGTGACATCTTCCTTGTGGTCCTCTTTAACCCTTGATGCTTGTACTTCCTTTGTGTTGTGTATGAACGCTTGTTAGGTTATATGATGTTTTCTTGCTTATGTTCATGTGCAACGATGAGGTGGTGGCAAGAATAGCCCTTTTTGTTGTTGTTATAGCCTAGGTTGTTTGTGTGTGAAGCCACCTAGCAATTGCTAGTGGTGATGTTAGCGAAGAGGTGAATTCGACCCTCACAAAACCTCGCGCTATGGCCACTCCACCCGCTTACCGAAGCGCGACATCGCGGCCGTTGCACTCACCCACACCTTGCGAAGCAATGCTTTTCAAAAACTTGTTGCGCGAATCTAGCACACCGCTATAGGCGGTAGCAAGACTGCGGCACGAAACGACAGTGTACCGATCGTTCAAGTAATATAAAATGTGGGAGTGAATCCCCAAGTATCAATCTCGAAGGAACACAGTAAGGTGGAGTTTACTATTGAGGCAGGACTTGAGATTGAAGTACTTTATGTCGGATGGGTTGCGGAAATGGGGGTTTTGGTTGGTCGAAATAAAGAGAAAATACTACAACTACTCATATGCAATGCCGCTATGCAATGCTTCGCGAGGCGGGATGGAGACTACGTAGGCCTTGAATGCGCTACTTCGCTAGGGAGGATGGAAGAGTAGGCAAACGAAATGAGGGTCGCAAGCACCTCGTCGACAAGCACGCCACTAGCAATTGCTAGTGCGGCACACGAACCTAGTGGATGGAGTGGTGGATGAAGTGGTGGCACATCTCATATACACAAATAACCAAAAGGTTTCATAGAAATCTGAAATAAACATTGCAATTAAAGATCATTGTGCATATCATCCAAAAATACAAGAATCTACCCTACAATATCATTACAATTTGAAAGAGAGTAAGAAATCGACCGAATCCAAAGGCTCATTGGGATTCACGGTTGGAATCGCAAGGTTGTCAATCCGCATCCAACATCAGTCTGCAACTACGTCCGGGGTAGAGGAGGGCTTTCACTACCTCCCAATAGACCCGTCTTCTTCGTGTCACTATCCACTTGGCTTCAATACATGGCTCCCAATCTTGATGATCAAATCTGGGCGGAGATCCTTCCTTTTGAAGCTTGTGGATGACGGAGATGGTCAAGGTGACCTCCGGGCTCAAGATAGGCATGAAGAATAGTCCCGGAGCACCTCCTGGTGGTGAAAGATGATGCAAGGGTGGAAGAGGCGAACAGGGATCGAAAACGGCGGAGCTGGAATGTCGTCCGACCTAATTTTGCGGGCTGTATATTTATAGGAAATAGGGTGCACGATCAGTGGCGCACGACCAGTGGTCGTGCGCACTGGAAGTTGGTGATCGTGCGCACTGTGCCCGAAAACCTGCAAGACAAAACTGTAGAAAATAATAAAGCGCACGATCGAACACACGACCGTGCGTAACAACGCACAACCAAATTCAGAAAGCAACTTTGGGCTGCAAATGAATGTGCACGATCAGCGGCGCACGATCAGTGGTCGTTCGCAATATAACCAGTGATCGTGCGTAGTGTTCCAGTACAGATTTGTACCGGGAACACCTGCACGACCCCTATTCCAGCATAACACTAATCAAAACCACTGAAAGTGGCACAAAACACAGCATGAAAGACAGTAAAGAAGATAAACAAGAAAATACACCAAGAATGGGCCTAGAAGTGCACTTAGCATGGAATAATAGACGATTATTAAATATGAACGAAAAAATGTATAAAGTGTAGTTCATAGACTAGATAATCGGCCTAGATGAGTCCAAAAATGTGTATATAATTGGGACTCATCAGTTGTTTCCTTTTAATTTTTATTATGGAGTCACTTGAATTGGCCGTAAAAGTTGCCGAACTTCAAAGCCAAGTATATCTTTTGGAAGCGTCACAAAAACGCCAAAATTGCTGTTATTATTGTAATGCGCCTCATCAAAGTGAGGAATGTTATTTACATTCATATGCTCAAAATAATTATTATGAAAATAATTTTTCTCAATATTATGCAAATAATTTTGATAATAATTACGATCATAATTTTTCCCCTTTTAATGAAAATAATTTTTTAAACTTTGATGAAAATAATTTTTCTAATTTTAATGAGAATAATTTTTCGGCATTTAATACTTGTTCTTCTAGCTCCGAAGTAGATTATTCTTGGTGGCAAGCTCACCCGGATAACTCTCGGAGCAATGAAGATAAATCGTTAGATCCGAATTTTTATTCTTCATCTTTTGCGCCGCAATTTTCGTTCTCTAATTTTGGGGAAATTCCGCCAATTCAAATAGATACTGCCCCCCAAAATTTAGAGGAAAATATTTTATCTAATTTTCATGAGAATAATTTTCGGCTACTAATAATTTTCTTCTAGCCCCGAAGTAGATTATTCTTGGTGGCAAGGTCACCCGGATAGCTCTCGGAGCGATGAAGATAAATCTTTCGATCTGAATTCTTGTTCATCTTCTTTTGCGCCGCAATTTTTGTACTCTAATTTTGGGGAATGTCCGCTTTTTCAATTTGATACTCCACCCCAGAATTTAGATGAAAATTTTATTTCTCCTAGTGCTTTTTCCTTGTCTTTGGAAAATTTAGTTATGGAGGAACATGATTGTTTATGTACTCCCATAATTTCTTTTTCCAAAGATGAAGAAAAATTCTCTTACCAAGAAATCCTTAATGTTTTGGTCACCCCGGATGAACTAGAAGAAGAACAAGTTTCTTCCCCTACTTCACCCGGATCTTCTTTTCTTTTTCATGAATTTTCGCAAATCTTTTTTAATTTAATTCAACTGGAAATTCATGAAATATTAGTGTCCGAAAATCTTATTCCGCTTGGTAGTGCACTAGATTTTTCTAAAGAAAATTTAATTTTAGAAAAGGAACAACCGGAGCTTAATTTTATATTTTCGCAAGCGCCTCCTCCTTGCGAAAAATTATCTGAATCGTTTATTTGTGATTCTTTATACACTAACAATTTTCAGGTTGAAGATGAGTCGTTGCTACCCCAAATAATCGACGATCCATATGCCGCTCATCTGTATAAATTCAAATCACCTCAGGTATGCATAGGTGATTTGGATTTGCATATTCAAGATCAAGAACAAATGAAGAATCACATGTTAAGCGGAGAAGTTGCCGGGCGACTGACGCCGACACATTCACCTACGTGTGAATTAGGGGAGTTGCCTGTTCTCTTCTCTTTCAAATTTTTGTTTTCCTAACAATAACCGTCTAGCTTAAAGACGGGAAAAAGAAAGCGCTCTTGGGAGGCACCCCTTGCTTATCTTTATTTTTATATTTTTCTTTTAAAGTTTATTTTCTTTCAAATATTCTTCATACTTAGTTTTAAACATTGAGGACAATGTTTAATTTTAAGTATGGGGGTGTAGCATTGCTTTCCTTACATTTCTATTTATTTAAAAATATATATATATATATATATATTTTTAATCTAATAAAAATAAAATTTCTTAGAAAGGACGCTTTGGGCATGAATTCCCATCACAGCCTCTAGTACCTTGCGAGCCCTTCACCGGGTTGACCTTGGGAAGTCCAAGAAAAAAATTAAAAATTTTTGCTGAATTTTTATACTTACTCATATGCAAAATCCTTAGTAGATTTGCTTTTGTATAGTGCCGTAGGGACTTTTTATACTTCATTAGATTTTGAATTTTGGAATAAAATTGTTGACTCATGCAGTGTTCCTAGTTAAGCGCACGCGTTTGTAGAATTCTATATCAAATTAACTATTCAGCATAAAATTAGATTTATGTTTTTCTAACTGCGAGAAAACTATTTTTGTTTTACTCTCACCTTGAATTCGGTAGAATCTGTGAATAATTCAAGTGAGTATGTAGAAGCTTACTGGAGAAATATTACACATTTTGAGTGGAAGGGTATTCTTTCTCGACGGCTAGAACTTGCCTCTAGCGATTCTCGAAGCATTTACATAGGTTTGTCATAGTTTTTAGAAGTGATTTAGGCCACCTTTTGATCGTTTGTGCCTGTTTGCCCACCTTTTTAAATTTTTCATTGGTTAAACACTTTGGGCCTTACCTTATTTCCTTTGCTACCTCCACCTTTCATTTTCACCAAAGCCAAAACATCCAGCCCATGATCACACTAAATATTTGAGATTTATTAAAATTCTGCAATGGGTTCAATTGTGAAAATAAGGAAATTACAACTTCTTATTCGGAGCTATTATGAAAAGAAAAAAAGGATATAAAAAAAATATAAAAGGATTATTGGCCAACTGTGAAAAAAATATAAAAAAGTATTCATGGCATCATTTTTGAAAAATATGAGAGTTTTGCTTCATAACAACTCTTATGCGAGGTTTAAATTTTTGATAATTTGGGGAAACTCTCACCTTGGTTTAGTGTGATCCTTAGCCATCATATTCTATCTTTTTGATTTCCAAATCCAAATCATATACCTAAGCCAAGTTTCACTCCTATTGAAAGCCCTTTTGATCTTTAAGCTATAACATTATACTTGTGTAGTAGAGAGAGTGCGACCGGGCAAGCCTATGGCCATCGTCATTGATGGATTTCTTTGGAGGCTGTCCCGAAACTCAATTTTGGGTAATATTGATCTTAGAAAACACGCTACCCGCTCCCTGAATAGCATTCAAGAATTTGTCGAACCTTCAATTTAAAAGTAAAAGCAATTTGTTAATTCTCATAACTGAAAATTATAAGCTAATCATTATGCTGAATAGATCTTTCAACTAGGATCTCTACACGTAGGCTTAAGACTTCGCATTTTTATTCCTTGAGTTCAAATTTCTTTTCTAGTATTTAAATTTTTCTACTCCTATGAAAAGTTGTTTGCTCGGGACTAGCAAACGAGTAAGTATGGGGGTGTTTGATGAGTACTTTTTGTACTCATCTTTTAATATAAGTTTAATATATTTTTAATATGAAATTATATAGTTTTTATGCTTTTCATATTAAAATTATTATCTTTTCAATTTTATAAACTAACTTAAGCTTTTTTTGTGTATTTCATATTTTTTTGGATGCATTGGACAAAAACTTCAAGTACATGCCCAAGGTCACGAGCGTGACCATGGGTGTGTAACCTACGCGGTGTTCCAGACCTGTTTCCGCCACCACGGGTGCGTTCCATGAAGAATTCGCCATGTACACGCCCCAGGTCACGGGCGTGACCAAGGGCGTGACACAATGTCACGGCCGCGACTCGCCGCAAGCATCCAAAATCAGCCTGCCACGTCAATTAAATTTACACGCCCCAGGACACGGGCGTGACCAGGGGGGCGTGACATCCAGTCATGGGCGTGACTCATCCCGCGCCACTCCCCGCTTCTTCCCGCCGAAGATTCCCGCCAGCAGCACGTTTTGAAGGTTACACGCCCTAGGTCACGGGCGTGACCCAGGGCGTGACACGCAAATTTCGTCAGCATTAAAGCCAGACTGCGCCCTTCCCGCTCCAGCGCCAATCACGGCCGTTACACGCCCTTGGTCACGGGCGTGACCGAGGGCGTGTAACCCCAATTTTTGCCTATAAAAAGAGAGCTTCTCCAGATGTTCAAGGGACCGATTTTTCGGATTAGAACTTTCATTTCATGTTTATTTTCATGTTTTAGTAGTTCTTGCAATCCTCTTTCTTTATGCAACTTGTAGTTTTCAATTCGATATTTGTAATTTCATTTTCAAAGTTTGTAATTTCTTTTGTCTCAATCAATAAAATAGTTCTTATTTTCTCATCCTCCTCTTTCTTTATTGCTTTATTTTCTTTTGGCAAAACCAACCCTCAAATTTTAATTGATAAAATAATAGAGATTTTCTTGAAGTAAGAGTACTCAACCGCCCCGAGTCTAATACGACCTTGGTTTTTATAACCTATACTACATTAGGTACGATACACTTGTCGTTGTCGTTTGCGGATATAGTGTTGGGGAAATGATTTATCTTAACCCCTAGAATTGAGTAGAATATAAATTCTAAGAATGAAAAATTAGGCTAAGTAAATATGCGTCGAATAGTATTCGACGCAACGTCGAAATGTAGTCGATGTTTCTCTCAGAATGAGTCGAAGTAACTCTAAGAAGAATTCGACGTAATCTTTGTCGACGTACCTTTGACTTCTAGTCGACGCATTTAATAAAGTCGACGCACCTTAGTCGACGCACCTTCCTTATTCTCCTCTCGACGTTCAGCCAGGATGAAATCGACGTTTACGTCGAATGGTAATCGACGCACGTCGATTTCTATAAGAAATTCAAAAACACGCCAGATCTCTTTCCTTCTTTCTGTAGATCTGATTGGAATGATATTATTCTTTTATAGCCGCTCTGAATCAGTCTTTTCTTCTATTTGATTCTTGGCTAATTTGATTAAGATTATTATGGATATTATTTGAAATCAGAATGAATTCTTTCCTTCTACAAATTTAATTATCATGGAAACTTTTTCTTTCTAATTGCTGATTGATTATTCCCCTTTAGCAACATCTTTTGAAACAGAGCTATAAATAAAGAGGAGGTCGGCAGAGAATGAGGACAAGTGATCCACAATATACATTTGAAAAAGAGGAAGAACTCCCAAGTGAAGAGTGAGAAAGCTGAGAAAAGAGATAGTGTGCTGCAGCAAAGAAAAAGCCTTCATCTTCTCCTCCTTCTGAAGCCATTCTGCAGCTAATTCTGAAAGCTCTCACAAAAGAGGGAAAAGCTTACAATCTCCTTCTCACTATAGAAGAGAGATTACATTCACTATTCTTGTGCTTCTAATCTTCTTGCTAGGAAGAAGATTCTTTCTTATTTAAATTACTTCTTCTACATCTTCTCTTTATCTTCTTTTCATTTTTAAACTGTGTAAAAGAGTTTTTAGAATCTCTCTTCAAAAAATTCAGTTATACTGGTTCTAAGAGTCTCCTTATCAAAAGACTCAGACTGGTTCTAAGAGTCTCCTTATCAAAAGACTCAGGCTAGTTCTAAGAGTCTCCTTATCAAAAGACTCAGTACAAGATAGTGAATTCCTACCAAGGGGGTAGAAGAGTGGACAACCCAAAGTTTGGGGAACCACTATATTTCTTTGTGTTGTGCTGTGATTCTCATTTTGCTATTTCTTTCGTTATTTACTTAATTCTTGTTGGTGTGTGGGAAGCTTAACTCTGAGATTATTACACATATATATATATTTGTTAACTTTGCACAAATCACTTTTAAATCTCTATTCACCCCCCCCCCCCCCCCCCCCCCCCCCCTCTAGAGAATTTTAGTGAGGTTAACTGTGCACTTTCAATTGGTATCAAAGCGAGGTTGATCTAAAAAGGTTAACTCCTTGATCAAAAAGATCCTACCTCTCTTATATATATATATTTCTAAAAACTATTTTTCACATGGCACAAATCAAAGATTATGCTTCCACCAGACCACCAATGTGCAATCTTGAAAAGTTTGCAGTTTGGAAAACAAGAATTAGGATCTATATGAATTCTATTGATGAAGAATTATTTAATGTTATTTTGACAGGTCCTCCCAAGCCTTATAGAAGAGTCTCAAGTGGTGAAATGAATTAAACACTTGTACCAAAGGCTGAGTGGACAGTTGAAGAGAAGAAGGCAGGAACATGTGATGCAAAAGCTGTGAACATTCTTGTCTCAACCCTCTCAGATGAAATCTTTCAAAAAGTTGTTGACTGTGAATCAGCCAAAGAAATCTGGGAGGCTCTTACCAAGATGGTAGAAGGAAGTGATGATGAAAGGAAAGATAGAAAGGCTTTATTGATCTCCCAATATGAGAACTTTCAAAAGAAGCATGAAGAAAGCATATCTGAGATGTATGACAGATTCAGTCTGATCATCAATCAATTAATTAAGGAGCCTGGATAGAGAGATCTATCTCACAGAGATCAATGACAAACTATTAATGAGTCTCCCAAGTTCATGTGACTCAAGAATATGGGCAATAAGAGATACAAGAGGACAAAAGGAAATCTCAACAGATGCCCTCTTAGGAAAACTCAAATCCTATGAGCAACTGCTGAAAACCAGAGAAGAGAAGGAAAGAAGAGGAAGCACTCCAACCTCCTCAAAAGATAGAAACATTGCTTTGAAAGCAACAGAAGAAGAGACCCCTGTCACTGAAGAAGAATTATTCAGCCTCCTGGCCAGAAGATTCAAGAAATGGGTCAGGACAGATGGGTCTAGAAGGAGAGAATCAAAACCAAGGTATGATAAAACTCCTACTAAAGAAATCATTTGTTATTCCTGCAGGAAAACTGGACATATTGCTCCAGAATATCAAGAAAATGCTGAGAAAAAGAAAGATCTCAAGAAGAAGGGGAAGAAGAAAGAAAGAGGCTTCATTGCAGAAGCTTGGAGTGAAACAGATTCTGAGGACATCACCTCATCCAAAAGTGACAATGAAGAGTCTAAGCAAGAAGACCTATGCTTAATGGCTCTTGAAAGCTCAAAGGAAGAACATGGTGATAAATCATGGAGTGAGACAGAATCAGAAGGAAGCATCTCTTCTGAAGATGATAAAGAAAATAGCCTTATTCTCATAGAGGAATCTGAGGATAAGGATGAGGTAAGCATTTTTGATGACATAACTTTTCTGTGTGATGATTTCAAAAATGATTTTAAAGGATTATGTTTAGATCAACTAAAAGCTAAACAAGAAATTAAGAATCTAAAAGAACAAATTAATGTCATTAAAAAAACAGAGAAATATAGAGGATACTTGTTCTAAAAATTATGAGTTAAGGGCTAACATCAGAGAGAAAGAAATAGAGAGAGCTAAAATAGAAAACCAGCTCCTTAAGAATAAGGTATCCAAGGCAAAAGCTTTTGAAGAATCAATAAAAATGAGACGCCAAAAACTTAAAGAAATTACAGAAAAACAAACAAGAAGACATAAAAATCTTGGGCTAGGAGCTGATCCCTCAGCTAGTCTAATTCCATCCAACAAACCTGCTTGGATGAGCCCTGTTAAATTCACTAAACCCACTAAATCAATAAACCAAGAAGAGGACTCACAAAATAAGGAAGAAGATTCCATCAATGAGATAAACCATTTTGATGAAACATCATACTATACAGATGAAGACTCTCAAGCTACTTCTAAGAAGGCAACTAAGCCAAAAGAAACAACTCATAAAGAAATAAAATCAGAAAAAGGGAAAAATAAAATTTGTGAAAACACAATTGCGTCGACTTCATATCGACGCATGAATGATAGTGCGTCGAATTCTACTCGACGCAACCTCTCAGATGCTTCGACCTCAACTCGACGCTTGAATAAAAGTACGTCGACTTCCAATCGACGCAACTTCTTACATGCGACGATTTTAGATCAACACAATCTGGAGAAAGCGCCGAATATAAATTGATGCAACTATCAACATACGTCGAATAGATATCGACGCATAAAAACTCAGAGCAACATAATTACATGACATGTCTATTCTCCAAAAAACTTTCCATCTTAACCCCCATTCAGGACCCATTCATCCTGATCATAATTTCTATCCTAATCAAAACTTCTATCCTAACCAAAATTTCTATCCTAATCAAAATTTCTATCCTAATCAACACCACTATCCCTCTCTAAACTCAAATTCCCATAATCTAAAGATAGTCAGATGTTATATCTGCAATAAAATTGGCCACATTGCCAAACAATGTTGGCACAATCAATCTAATTGTTTATAAAAATTAGTCCAAGACTGACTTAGAAAACATTAGGAGCAGGAAGAAATAATCTCTCAAGAGAAACCAAGAAGTTTCAGGCAAAATGAAAGTCACGTAGACTTATTAATCGACGCACCGTCGATAACCAATAATTATAAATAAAATCGACGCATGCGTTGACTTCGATCGATGCATACGTCGATAGGAAGCCCTAACATCTTAACTCAGACTGTATCAACGCTTACGTTGAATTCCACTCGACGTAACGTCCACTTCATGAAAAAGAGCGGCAATATTAAAATATTTTTCGATCACAGCTACTGTAGTACCGAATAAGCCTCGAATTGTGTCTCGTTTTGACGTTTCACCTGACTTAAATAAACTCTTCAATTAGAAATCCTCTCGCACTCTGCATCTTTCATCCTTCTTACCTCTCAGTCTAGCCATCTCTTCCTCTCTCTCACTGATCTAAAATGGCTCCCAAGATAAACTCTGGTTTCGACATTGACCTCGAATCCTTCCAGGCCACCGCCGAAAATTATAAGAGCATCATAGCTCTCTTCACTGAAGCTGGCCTAGATAAGCTCATCTCCACAAGATGCAAGCTCCTGGAGACAGAACTCACAGAGCTAATAGCTCATGTTCAGATATCTAAACAAGGGGAAATCACTGGAACAATATATGAGACACCTGTCTCAATCTCTGCTGAACACATTAGGAACACCTTTGATCTTTCATCAGGTACATTCCAATATTATCCTTGTTCAAATCAAATAGGGAAAGCAAGTTATTTTCTAAAAGAGTAACTAAATAAATCTCCTTTACCATTCCCTTATCAGGTGATGAACCTGTGGAACTCACCCCTGATGAAATCAAGAATTTACTAATCACAATGAAGTTCTCAAAAGATAGACCAATCCATCTGAAGAAAATAGATTTTTCTGATGAGTATAGGTTACTGGCAGACATAGTAGGAAAAGTACTACTATGTAAGATCTCTGCCCATGATGCAGTGCCCAGGCAGTAACTGAATCTCATGGGGGCCCTTGTGCTGAAGAAGAAAGTAGACTGGGGCAGCTGCTTACTCAAAATGATAGGCTACAAATATTCTCACAAAGAGAATGCCTACATGAGGATTATGAGTCAAGTCCTCTTCCACTCCTTCCCTGACCTATACAGGTCAAAAGGAATTCCCATCCCTCCTAGCAAAAGAATGTCCATTGCTCTCTTCTCAAAATGGACCAGGCAAATCCCCAAGCCTGGTGCCATTCCTGAAAGGACTCCATCTCCTCCTAACTCTCCTGACATTCCATCTTCACCTCCTCCCCCTCCTCATACAGACATCTCTTCTGTACCACCATCATCCACACTTTCACAAATACCAACTCAATCACCTGCTCAACCCTCCTCTATTCCTCCACCTCCTCCATCACATACACCTCATCAAAATGATACAGTCCCCTCTCCACCTTCATCACATACACCTCCACCATTATCTCCTCCTCCTCCATTGTCTCCTCCTCCTCCAACACAACAAGAAGCATCTCCATCCACTGAAATCCTTATCACCCAGTGTATCTAGTCAGCAGCCCAAAAATTTCAGAACATGCTGGATGGACACTGCTCTCAAATTCACTCCTCCATCATGCACATGCAAACCCAAATAGATGGGGTCAATGCCTCTGTGCAAAGCTTGAAGACGTCTGTCTCTTCCTCTAAAGTGACCATGTCTTTCTTAACCTCCTTGTCTAAGAAGGTCAAGAAGGGGAAGAAATTAGATGAAGAGCAGTCCTCAAGTCACAAATCTCTCTCTCAAAAGTCCCTTACTACTTAGAAAACTGATCTACTCAAGACCATTGGGAATGAAGTTGTACCTACTGAAGAACAGATAACAGGTATACTCTCTATAGCAAGAGAAGCTGCCCAACAAGTAGTTCTCCTTCTAGGGGAGGCTAGCAGAGCTGAGAAAGAAACTGAAAAGGTAAATGTAGAAGAAAAGAAAGCTCCATTTCAGGGGGAGCAAACTGCTGTGACTCAGGGGGAGCTGAGTGAACCACCTGTTACTGAGAAGGAGCAACCCACCTCTCCAAAAACAGTAGTATTCACTAGGAAAAGAAAAACTCCTCCTACCCCTCCTGAATGATGTGTTGAACAATATTGATACAATCTATATTTTTTTTCTTTCCATGCTTAAATACTTATTATGAAGTCTGTTTATATGATTTCTCCCTTCTTCTGATTACTTAGCATATTTCTTCTCTATATAAATGCTTTGCTGTGTTGATTAAAAGCTGATACAATTTCTCTCTAAATAGGGTTAAGACAAATATGGGGAGATTGTTGGGGAAATGATTTATCTTAACCCCTAGAATTGAGTAGAATATAAATTCTAAGAATGAAAAATTAGGCTAAGTAAATATGCGTCGAATAGTATTCGACGCAACGTCGAAATGTAGTCGATGTTTCTCTTAGAATGAGTCGAAGTAACTCTAAGAAGAATTCGACGTAATCTTTCTCGACGTACCTCTGACTTCTAGTCGACGCATTTAATAAAGTCGACGCACCTTAGTCGACACACCTTCCTTATTCACCTCTCGACGTTCAACCAGGATGAAATCGACGTTCACGCCGAATGGTAATCGACGCACGTCGATTTCTATAAGAAATTCAAAAACACGCCAGATCTCTTTCCTTCTTTCTGTAGATCTGATTGGAATGATATTATTCTTTTATAGCCGTTCTGAATCATTCTTTCCTTCTATTTGATTCTTGGCTAATTTGATTAAGATTATTATGGATATTATTTGAAATCAGAATGAATTCTTTCCTTCTACAGATTTAATTATCATGGAAACTTTTTCTTTCTAATTGCTGATTGATTATTCCCCTTTAGCAACATCTTTTGAAACAGAGCTATAAATAAAGAGGAGGTCGGAAGAGAATGAGGACAAGTTATCCACAATATACATTTGAAAAAGAGGAAGAGCTCCCAAGTGAAGAGTGAGAAAGCTGCAAAAAGAGATAGTGTGTTGTAGCAAAGAAAAAGCCTTCATCTTCTCCTCCTTCTGAAGCCATTCTGCAGCTAATTCTGAAAGCTCTCACAAAAGAGGGAAAAGCTTACAATCTCCTTCTCACTATAGAAGAAAGATTACATTCACTATTCTTGTGCTTCTAATCTTCTTGCTAGGAAGAAGATTCTTTCTTGTTTAAATTACTTCTTCTCTTTATCTTCATTTCATTTTTAAACTGTGTAAAAGAGTTTTTAGAATCTCTCTTCAAAAAATTCAGTTGTACTAGTTCTAAGAGTCTCCTTATCAAAAGACTCAGACTGGTTCTAAGAGTCTCCTTATCAAAAGACTTAGGCTGGTTCTAAGATTCTCCTTATCAAAAGACTCAGTACAAGATAGTGAATTCCTACCAAGGGGGTAGAAGAGTGGACTACCCAAAGTTTGGGGAACCACTATATTTCTTTGTGTTGTGTTGTGATTCTCATTTTGCTATTTCTTTCTTTATTTACTTAATTCTTGTTGGTGTGTGGGAAGCTTAACTCTGAGATTATTACACACACACATATATATATATATATTTGTTAACTTTGCACAAAGCACTTTTAAATCTCTATTCACCCCCACTCTACAGAATTCTAGTGAGGTTAACTGTGCACTTTCATATAGTTTTGCGCATCAATGACATCAGGAATCAAGAACCCAGAACACCAATCAAGACCCAAAAAGGGAAACACAACAACCACTAACCTAAAATCAACCGGTTAGGCAGACCAGGAAGAAGAAAGGAGGCAAACAATAAAATGATAGATATGCTGGTTAGCTATTGGTAAGGCTCGAATTAAACAATTTTCCTCGGATAAAGCATAAGCCAGAGGAGCAACCCTAAACCGGGGCATCTAAAAGGAAGCCATACCAAGCTGCTGCATGACAAGCTAAAAGAACTGTGGTGGGGACCCATACGTCCACCCGTTCTCCAGTCTGAAACCAGTGCCCAACATAAACTCATCAGCATCATGCTTAGTTTGAAGCTCGAGGAGGGGTTTATATTTAATATAAGGGAACGAACCTTAACACTTGCACCTTAAGTATGACGCTATTTAATAACATTCAATAACATTTATATACATACATGAGTGTTATCTAATAGCATTCATTAATCGTTATTATCAGTACAAAGCTGTCGGTCCCCGACACAATAGAGATCCAAGACCGAAATTTCATCACATATTCTTTGAGATAAACAGATACTAGCCTCGCTAAGTCCTCGAGAGTTAGCAAAAGAAATTCCCAGGAAATTTGGCATCCAATTCCCCCATACCGACCCAACAAGAGTTATCCAATATAAATTCCCAGAAACAAAATTTAACTCTGCATATACCCAAACAAAATCCTAACATATAGATGCAGTATTTCATAATCGAGAGTTTAATTTAGGATGAAACAAGGGGGATGCACATACCTCCCCTCATCATAAACCATGGCAGCTCGTAATAAGCCCAGAAAATAAATTCACCAACTCTCCTCATAATCCCCTGAAAATCCATAACTGTTAACATAAAGCCAAGGGAAATTCACCAACTGCCCTCGTAATCCCCTCATAATCAATAACTGTTAACATAAACCCAAGGGAAATTCATCCAACTCCCCTCATAATTAACAACCGCTAGCATAAATAGGGAAAACAACAAAAAAAAATTAACAAGAAAGCCATGAGTAATCCGAGCAGCAGGGAGGGCAAGCATACCCCCTTTAACAAGGCTAAAGGCAGCAAAGAAATCAAAGCGAGATGAAGGAGAAGTGTTTCCTTGTTTTGGATTAACCGGCGACCCGCCAGATCGCGTCGAGCAGAAAGAAAGAGTCGCCCGGAACCCTAGCCCCGACGACGAAGACAAACTTCGGCAACCCTACCAAAGCTTCAACGACGACCTTCACCTACGACGCCCGGCGCCACCGACGAAAACCCTAAGCCCGCCGCCCTCTCACTCTCTCAAAAAGCTTGAACCATCGGGAGGGGGGAAGGAAGAAGTCTCATGGCTGCCCCTTAACAGATATCAAGGGAGAAGCATAAAAAAAACTCTTATGAAAACGTTTATATAACTCTTATATGATATATATATATATATATATTTAACTCTTATATATATAAGCAGCCCCCTTTTTCTATATATATGTATATATATAATTGTTTATATCCTCCTACATAACAACCTCCCCTATAGGAATACATATTTGTATATATGTACGTATACAGGCTTAAGCCTTCATATATACACACACATATATATTTGTATACATCTACCCATGAACCTCTAGATATGAATATATATATATCTATATATCTGCATATATGACTCTACCTAAAATTAATTCGCCGGACGACGACGAAACGGTAACGCCCACCCGCATTAGTACTACGCAATGATAACTTTAGTATTTAGGACATTACCAATTCGTATCCCCGCTTACAAGACTATAAGAAAAGCTGGGGCGTTATAGGATCGTCGACCGCTGATGAGTCCCATTTATATATATATTTATGGACTCATCTGGGCCGATTATCTAGTCTTTGCACCACACTTTAGGCACGTTTTCATTCATATTCACTATTCCCTGCTAGGTGCACTATTTGGCCCGTTTTGGTGTGCAATTGCGCTCCTTGTTATTGGGGGTAAGCACATGGTGCTCCCCTTCCATTTCTCTATGTTTATCTGGTGCTGGAGGTGTATTCCCAGCTTGATTTTCTTGTGTGCAGGTGGCCGGATTGTCTTGTATCCAGTTTTCTCCCAGATTTCATAACTGTGTGAAACGCACGGTCGTGCATTTTCCTTGACGCACGGTCTGCTGCGGTCGTGCGCTCTCATCTGGGCAGAAAACTGGCGATCCGAGTTTACTCGTGCGCTTTGACACACGGTCGGAATCGCCCGTGCGTGAGTAAAACGCACGGTCTCCTGTTTCTGCTGTTTTAAGATGTATCTGAATTTGTCCATGCATTTTGATGCTCGATCCCCCTCGCGGGAAAGGCTGGGAATCCCGCAATTTTCACCCTTTCCATTGTAGGATGCAAGAGGAGACCATCTCCGGCGATCTCCTTCATCATCCTTCCATCCGAGAGCGTTTGCAAGCTTCCGCCTTCGCTAGCTCAAGCATTCCTCGCCGAGGAGACCATAGAAGCGCTGAAGATCGTTGGAGCGGTGACAGCCTCCTTTGAGTTAGCACGCCATCTGAGGGCCGAGCCCGGAGAGAGCCCGACAACCTCTCATTCCGGCCGTGAACCCAAGACGCGGTGACATCTTCTTTGTGGTCCTCTCTAACCCTTGATGCTTGTACTTGTTTATGTGTTGTATGAATACTTGTTAAGTTAATCTTACGGATTATTGCTTGTGTTCATGTCCAATGTTGATGCAGTGGCAAGAATAGCCCTTGTTTGTTGTTGTGATAGCCTAGGTTGCTTGTGTGTGAAGCCACTTAGCGATTGCTAGTGGTGATGTTTGCGAAGAGGTGAGTACGACCCTCACGAACCCCGCACTGTGGCCACTCCACCTGCTTACCTAAGCCCGGCATTGCGGCCGCTGCACTCACCCACACGTTGCGAAGCGGTTGATGAGTCCTGATCATATACACTTTTATGGACTCATCTGGGCCATTTATTTGGTCAATTCACCGCACTATAGCCTTGTTATAGCTTATATTTGATTATCCATGCTAGGTGCACATCTAGGCCCACTTTGGTGTGATTTTCGTGCTTATTGTCATTAGTAGTATTCATGTGCTGTTAAGTGCCACTTTCAGTGGCTAGATCTGTGGTTGTGCGGGAATAGGAGTCGTGCAAGTGTTCCCGGTGCAATTCTGCACAGGAACACTGCGCACGATCGCCGGTTCAATTGCGCACGACCACTGGTCGTGCGCCACTGATCGTGTGCACTTAACCCTTTTTCACGAGTTCTGTTTGGTGCAGTGCGCACGACCACCGGTCGTGCGCCACTGTTCGTGCGCACTTATCATCAATTTCATGAGTTCTATTTCAACCAGTGCGCACGACCACCTACGATAGTGCGCACGACCACCGGTCGTGCGCCACTTGTCGTGCGAACATGTCATTTTATAATTTCTGTCTTTGCAGGCTCCGTCCAGGCAGAGCGCACGATCACAGGATTCTAGTGCGCACGACCACTGGTCGTGCGCCAATGACCGTGCGCACTGTTTATTCCAGCGCCTATAAAATGACCTGCTCGCGATTTTAGGTCGGATCCCGAATTTCACCCGCCGTCTTCCGCCATTTCCTGCTCTGTTCCGCCCGATTTCGCCCCTCCACCGCCGCCCACCATCTGGAGGTGCTCCGGGCTTGTTCTTCACGCCAATCTTGGGCCGGAGTTTCCTCTCGGCCTCCTCCTTCATCCAAGAGCTTCAAAGAGAGATCTAGCCGCCATCTCCATCGAGCACGAGGAAGTTTGCAGCCTCTACCGGATCGTGACACGAAGAAGACGGGTCCATTGGAGAGTCGTGACAGCTCTCTCTACCCCGGACGTAGTTGCGGACCGAGCTTGGACGCGGATTGACAACCCGGCGATTCCAACCGTGATTCTACAACGAGCCTTCGGATTCGGTCGATTTCTTGCTCTATTCTTCTCTTATTGATGTTTATGTAGTTAGATCTAACATTATGATGAAGCGTGCTTGATTATTAGCATTTATACTTGATTATGTCTATGTGATTTGAGTATTCTTGCTTATTATTTTGAGGTGTGCCTTGTGGTGTGGATTGTTGGTTGTCCGGTGCCGCACTAGCAATTGCTAGTGGCGTGCTTGTCGAAGAGGTGCTTGCGACCCTCATTCCGCTTGCCTTCTCGTCCACCCGCCTACCGAAGCGTGGCATCGCGGCCCGTATTCCATCCCGCCTAACGAAGCAGTGCGCTCAATGCCTGCACAGTTCGATTCCGCTTGCCTACTCGTCCATCCGCCCTTTCGACGCAGCGCGCTCAAGGCCTGCCTAGTTTCCATCCCGCCAAGCGAAGCATTGCATAGCGGCATTGCATAGGAGTAGTTGATAGCTTTTATTTTATTTTCCAAAAGCCAACCCAACTCCCCCGCATTCCATCCGATTTAAGGACTTCAATCTCAAGTCCTTCCTCGAAACCTAACTCCACCTTACTGTGTTCCTCAAGAGACCGACACTCGGGGATTTTCCCCATTATTATTACTTGCGCGACCGGTGCACTTGCCGAATCATCGCATCAAGTTTTTGGCGCCGTTGCCGGGGAACAAAGTCGTGTGAGTTTTCTGGAGAGGTGGAATTTGAGAGAAAAGCCCTTCCATTTGTAAATTGCATCCCTTATTTTATTTCTGTTCATTTTATTCCTTTTTCTTGTTTTATAGTAGGTTGCTTTAGTAAATTTTTGTTAGGTGTAGTATTTCGCACAATAGTGTTCGTCTTTTTGAATCGTTTTATCTTCGCACTATGTGGGCACATCTTAATTTCCGTTGCTGTTGGTGTGGAGCTACCTCCCACTCTAGTGATGAATGCCCTACGGAGAATAGTAGGCATAATTCTTATAGCCCAGCATATGGAGCACCGACTTCGTCTGGTACTCCATATGGTGCGCGTAAGTCTTATGGCTACTCTGCTGAGCCTTTACCGTCATACTTCTTTTCGGCTTCAGCACCCGCTGTGCCAAAGAAGCCTGCTAGGCAGTGCCGGTTTTGTCAGAGCACTGATCATGTCTTGAAGGACTGTGCCGAGTATTTTCGCCAATTGGACGAGGATGATGAGCCGGACATCCGGATCGTCCCAACTCCTAACTCTGGCGGCACACCTTCAACATCCGGTTATGTGTCTTTGTCACCTTCACATCTTGAAGGGTATGGCATGGACACGGTCACTGGATGTGTGGCTGATCTGGGCACCGACATTGCTGAGCCTATTCTCCCGGTGCATCCACCACCTCTAGTGGATTCGATTCTTTGTGAGGAATCGGTGCTCGACTTTTATCCGAGCACTACTCCTCTCCCTGTTGTGCATACTACACTCGTCTCTGACGACATTGTTGATGATGTGTCGCAGGAGGAGGCGGTTGATCTGAGTGTTGTGCCTATTCCTATGGAGGAGGACAACCTTCTAGGTGAAGAGGAATTTTCCTCAACACCGGTGGAGGAAGTCCAAATCCCAAGCCTGGCCACCGTTGATCCCGCCGAATCTTGTAGCATTGATGACAATGCAAACATTGTTTTACTTCCCCAACCTAATGGGAGTGAGACAGGGACCACTCCCCCGACTTTTGATTACTTATGTTCTTCATCTTGTTTATTTCTTGATCCCCCCTCTTCACTCGAGCCTGCGCAGGTTGAATCTTCACAGGTACTTCAGGAGGACTTGGAGCTTTGTGCTCAAGTCAATGATGAGTGTGTCCTTTTATGTGAGGAGGTTGATCCCTCCTCCATTAAGGAAGCCTCATTAGTTGCCTTCTCCTCCTGCGGACCTGCTGTGGACGATACCTTGCTGGGCAAGGATAGTTTTGGTGAGATGAGTGAGGACCAGGCCTTCTCCTCTTCTTACTTTCTTTTCCCTCTACCTGTGAGGAGCAGGTATTTATATTCAGGTATAGGCGTGACTGTTCTTTCTCCGTATAGGTACCCGCTACCGACACGGATATTAGGCCAGTTACCTGTCCACTTTTCTTTTCATAGGCCCATTAGCTAGAACTGTACAAATGCTAAATAAGTCGTGCTGGGATGACAATAACCCCAGTAGTTATCTTTCTTTTCTGCATTTTTATTTCTTCTAATCCTGTTTAGTTAGCTGTAGTTTATTGTAGTTTATCTTTTTCTGTTTCTCTTGTTTTGCGGAGCTGACCCCTGCAGGTATCTTTTATGGATGGCGGATGCTGCAGCTTCATTTTAGCTTACACGCCAATCTTCTGGTGTGCTCATTTCTGAGCACTGGGTACTCTCTTTCCCTAGCCTTTCCTGATTTTCATGTCATATATTCTGTGGATTGTTTAGTTTAAGTCTGGGGGAGAGTAGTTTGTTTACCCGCTCACGTGCACTATTGCACTGCATGCTAGAAGATTCCATTTAAAAATGTTTTGTTTATTTTCATTGCACACCACATCACCCACTTGAGCGCGTACTCATCTGTATGCAAGCTCTGTAGTGAATTTAATTCTTCTGCTTATGTGGGAAAATCTAGGTGATGGCTTAGGACTATGTAGCAGAGTAAAATGTTGACTCTAGTAGTGCTCCTAGTCAAGTGCTCGGTTGCATAGAGATTTGTGTAGATTAGATTTCTTTTTATACTATGGTTTTATATTTTTCTTATTAGTGTAAATGCTGTTTACTCTACTCAAATGGTGAATCCGGTGTGAATCAAACGGTAGCGTAGGGATGTGTGTAAACGATCGCTAGACTCGTATTGCTTGAGTCGGGAGAAAGGAGAATCTTTCTCGGTGGCTAGAACTTGCCCCAAGCGATTCTTGAAGCATGGGTATACGGTTAGTCAATTGTGTGAATGTGATATAGGCCATCATCTTGGCCCGGTTGAGCCTTTGTGCCATTCCTATTATCATTTCCTCGCTAGCCCAGTTGTGCCTACCCGTTCTTTGATTCAGCCCCACTTTTATTTCACCAAAGCCCAAAAGCCAATCCTAGTCGCACACCCAAATCTGAGCTTTAGTTGTTTATTATTTTCATGAGTTGGGTTGTTGATGTGGTAATATGTTTGTGGAGATGTGGATGTGTCCTTTTGTTTATTTGCTGAAAATGATAAGAAAAGAAAAAAAAATGAGAAAAAGAAAAGAAGTTAAAAAGAAAGGTAAGAGAAGGAATGTTTAATTGAAAATCTTTATGTATAGATTTATGTTTGGGAGTAGGCGGTGCACGCACCCATGCTGTTAAGTCCAAGTCTGGGGGTGTTGTGTACCCGCATGTTTGTGTGGTGAATGAGGATAGCTTCCTGCATTAGCTCATTTGGGTTTAGTGCTTTAACCGTCGTTTTTATCTTTGTTTTTCCTCACCTAAACCCAAGCCCCATTTAAAACCTAAAGTCCTATTGATTCACGCATTTGAGCCAAACCAGTGCCGTGGAGAGAATGTGACCGGGCAAGCTTATGGTCACCGACACTGATGGATTTCAGTGGAGTTTGTCCGGCATCTCAATCTTGAGAAATGCTCATCTCAGCGTTTAGTTTACTTTCTCCTTATGCATGACCGAACGATTCACCGCTTTTCACCATTTTGAGTAGTTGTAATATGCTTTTACTCTTTTAGAAATATATAGACTGTTTTTATAATCAGAAATCTTCTCTACTATTCTTCTTATGTACGTGAGCATGCGACTTCGCATGGTACTCTGTATTGTAGTTTTAAGCCATCTACTTTTCTTTCCCCGTTCGCTTAGAATTTGTTTGCTCGGGACGCGCAAACAGGTAAGTCTGGGGGTGTGATGAGTCCTGATCATATACACTTTTATGGACTCATCTGGGCCATTTATTTGGTCAATTCACCGCACTATAGCCTTGTTATAGCTTATATTTGATAATCCATGCTAGGTGCACATCTAGGCCCACTTTGGTGTGATTTTCGTGCTTATTGTCATTAGTAGTATTCTTGTGCTGTTAAGTGCCACTTTCAGTGGCTAGATCTGTGGTTGTGCGGGAATAGGAGTCGTGCAAGTGTTCCCGGTGCAATTCTGCACAGGAACACTGCGCACGATCGCCGGTTCTATTGCGCACGACCACTGGTCGTGCGCCACTGATCGTGTGCACTTAACCCTTTTTCACGAGTTCTGTTTGGTGCAGTGCGCACGACCACCGGTCGTGTGCCACTGTTCGTGCGCACTTATCATCAATTTCATGAGTTCTGTTTCAACCAGTGCGCACGACCACCTACGATAGTGCGCACGACCACCGGTCGTGCGCCACTGGTCGTGCGAACATGTTATTTTATAATTTCTGTCTTTGCAGGCTCCGTCCAGGCAGAGCGCACGATCACAGGATTCTAGTGCGCACGACCACTGGTCGTGCGCCAATGACCGTGCGCACTGTTTATTCCAGCGCCTATAAAATGACCTGCTCGCGATTTTAGGTCGGATCCCGAATTTCACCCGCCGTCTTCCGCCGTTTCCTGCTCCGTTCCGCCCTATTTCGCCCCTCCACCGCCGCCCACCATCTGGAGGTGCTCCGGGCTTGTTCTTCACGCCAATCTTGAGCCGGAGTTTCCTCTCGGCCTCCTCCTTCATCCAAGAGCTTCAAAGAGAGATCTAGCCGCCATCTCCATCGAGCACGAGGAAGTTTGCAACCTCTACCAGATCGTGACACGAAGAAGACGGGTCCATTGGAGAGTCGTGACAGCTCTCTCTACCCCGGACGTAGTTGCGGACCGAGCTTGGACGCGGATTGACAACCCGGCGATTCCAACCGTGATTCTACAACGAGCCTTCGGATTCGGTCGATTTCTTGCTCTATTCTTCTCTTATTGATGTTTATGTAGTTAGATCTAACATTATGATGAAGCGTGCTTGATTATTAGCATTTATACTTGATTATGTCTATGTGATTTGAGTATTCTTGCTTATTATTTTGAGGTGTGCCTTGTGGTGTGGATTGTTGGTTGTCCGGTGCCGCACTAGCAATTGCTAGTGGCGTGCTTGTCGAAGAGGTGCTTGCGACCCTCATTCCGCTTGCCTTCTCGTCCACCCGCCTACCGAAGCGTGGCATCGCGTGTAACGCCCCTGATTTTCGTTAATTATTTTACGTACCCTCTGTGACGTAATTTTGGCGTAAGGGCGTTATGTCAGCTCGTCTGGTAGTGTTTCGAGTTTTAGCTTAGTTAAATCTTGTGATTTAGGTCAAGCAGGCGAGATTTCGCGTCGTTTCGAGTTAAAGTGAAGATTTTGAGTGGATATCAAGATTTTAGCTTCGGAAGGCTTTGTCCGGAGTTTGGCTCGTCGGAATTGAATTCTGACTCCGCCGTTGGATTCGTAGCACCGTTTTTCAGTTAAGGCGCGAATTTCGTAAGAAACCCGAGGTGTTTTGATCGCCCTCGCAGTTTAAGTAAATTGGGGAATTTATTTATTAATTAAATAATAATTTAGGGTTATATATATAAGCCTAAAATCTCCTCCTCCTATTCATCTTCTTCCTCCCTCGATCAAATCAGCCGCCGAGCGAAAGGGCGAGTGCGGAGCTTCGAGGAGCGTTCGATCGGCGATTTCTAGGGCTGTAGTAGTCGGAATCGCGTTAGGAGAGAAGATTTGGAAAGCTCTCGGCGAGATCTTCGTTCTAGCGGTAAGCTTTTCCCGTTCTGTGGAATTTTTGGAGTTAGGGTAGTGACCTAACCCCTTCTTTCGACCCGAAAAGTTTCAGGAATCTGTGCTCGTGTGTTTTCCTAGCCGAACCATAGCTTCCGGAGCGAAGATCTTCGAGTTTGCAAGGTTAAGGCAAGTGGCTTCTTCCTCCTCCTCTTTGTTTGGTTAAATCTTGGTTTTACCTCCTGATAAATGTTTGGTGGGCTGTGGGCTCGTGTTTCGAGCGTCTTGTGTGATAGTTAGAAACCCTAAATTTTCTTCCCCGTGTAGCGTCAGGGCATTTCTCCCGAAAGACACCGTCGTTCCCTGGATTTTTAGCCGTTGATTGGTCCTTCTCGAGAAGTCTTTGAGTGTCCCGAGAAGTTGTTTTAGCCAAGTTTTCGAGAAGACCCCTCTACCTCTCGAGAAATGCTTGAGTTCTCGAGAATTCCCTTGTCCTCTCTCGAGAAATTCCTTGAGCTCTCGAGAAATCCCCTGATCTCTCTCGAGAAATTGCCTTCCTCTCGAGAAATTGCCCTCCTCTCGAGAAATCAATTTCTCATCTCTCGAGAAATCCTTGCCTTCCTCTCGAGAAATTGCCCTCCTCTCGAGAAATCAATTTCTCATCTCTCGAGAAATCCTTGCCCTTCTCTCGAGAAACTGCCTTCCTCTCGAGAAATGCTCCTCTCGAGAAATCCTTGAGCTCTCGAGACATTCCCCCATCTCTCGAGAAACTGCCTTCCTCTCGAGAAATGCTCCTCTCGAGAAATCCTTGAGCTCTCGAGAAGTTCCTTGTAGTTTTTCGACAAGTCCTAAATTTTGATGTGATTTTTGTGTGATTTCTGGTGGTGGGATTTCAAAATTTTGGACGGGGCGCTGCCCCTTGGACCCCGTTAGGGGCTCTGCCCCTAAGACCCCGCCAGGGGCGCGGCCCCTTGGAACCCCGCAAGGTGCGCATGTGATTTCGTTGCGATTTCCATGTTTTAATCTTTTGTCCTCTCTAGTGTACCAAGATGATTGCCAGTGTCCCTTCGGTGCTCCTGATCTTGAAACCCTCTTGGTTGTATCCTTTTACTCGTTGTGGTCTGTTAACATTTGAGTTACTCTTATGATTCATATTGATCGAGGTGTACTTTGCCTTGACCCTATTTTTTCTTAGGGCCTTCCAGTGATTATCCTTTCGGGTTGCGTCCCGTGTTTAAATAAAATTTAAGTAATAAGAACTACTGTCTTTAGCCCTTCACAGTAGTTGTGTTTGGGGGACAGTGGGGGAAAATGTTATAGCCTTGCACGGTAGTCGTGTTTGGGTGGTTGGGTCTAGTGGTACCCCCACCTGCTTTTGGGCTTGGGGTAGCGGAGGTAGTTAACCGCTCCCGTATAATTTGAGCTGATCAGTCTCTTTAATCGATGAAACTAAATAAATGAACATGTTTGTTCCTCTTTTGGTATATAGTGCACTTGATGCTTGTTGGTTCTTTGTTTGGGGCTCTCTTTCGGTAACTTTGGCTTGGGTTGGTACCCCTTATGCCTTGCTTGTTTTTCTGCTAGATTTCTGCCACTTGTAATCCCTTGCTGAGGCGTTCTTTGTTTTATTGAATGCCTCAGGTTCAGAGCCGTAACGGCTAGTGGTGTAGCCTGAAGTTCAGAGTTTTAGTAGCTGTTCACCCCGCTGCTGCGAGGTAGTTGTTTTTAGTTACTTCTTGTGCTCAGACATACTAGTTGGTGCCAATGGGTTAGTGTCATGTTGTTGACGCCCATTGTGCCCCTTTCTATACTTTATAGATTATTTGCCAGATTATGCCACTACTTTTAGATCTTGTGTATCTTACCCTCTGGGAATGATTTATGCTAGGTGCATTATAGTTACAAAATGATTTTTCTTCATCCTCATTGCATTCTTTCTAACTGAAACCCTTAACTTTAAAGTCGACTAAAGGTATTTTCTACTCTTACAGTACGCCTAGTTATGTGCATATCATTTATTTCATGCTCCGTCGTTTGCATACATGTAGGACTTTAAGTAAACTAAATTAAGTACATTCCGCTGCAATTATATATACTTTCTCGGTGGACTAGTTGATCCACGAACTGAGAGACACAGTTCTTATCTCAAAACCCCTGATAAATGATTTCAAATGATAACTTATCATATAATCAAGTTTGTTTAGTTAAGTAATAGGTTCCCGCCTGAGCGTCTACAGTTGTCTCCTGTATGACGTGGCATCATGACGTGTATTTTCTCTTACTCTGATATTCTTAAATTCGGAGAAAATGCGGGTTGTGACAGTTGGTATCAGAGGGAGGTTGGTTCGACAAGTTGGTCGAGCGACTAATTCTGATATAGTTTAGTTATTTGGTTTCATTGCATACACACACCGAAGTGTCATCAGTACGTCTTGGCCGAAGCATGAACACTACACTCATAGCATGATAGAAGTATACGGGGCATATTATGTAGTATGGGATGCATAATATGTGTTTGTATATGGATCCACCATAGGTGGCAACATGTGACGGTTATGTAGTATGGGATGCATAACCATCATCACATGGATGCCCATTAGCACGTTTTCTCTTTCGTTGCATGCAATATTATGTAGTATGGGATGCATAATATTACATGTGTACGCCGCTCATAACATGCATTAAGGCCTTTATTAGAATGCATAGCACCACATACTTTACATAGCATTGCATAAGCACACGTGCGAAGTTAAAGACTTATATGATGACACACGTACACACATGATTTCAAAACGAATAGAAATTCCATGCATTCATGCCCCTTGCACATGAGTCAAGTGGGACGATGTAGTATCGTTCCTGAATTTAGCATATCATCATGAAAATATCCCAGAGAAGGGTAGTGGAAATGGCAAGTAACCGTACATGTATGTTCTGAAACAAGCAGTGTAGTTCTAGTGTAAGGTTAAGTTTTAATTAGAGGTTTATGCGTTATAGCAGAAATGGCGCGCAAGCGAGTCGCGACTAGGTCGACTCCCCAGTCGGAGGGCGAGTCTTCGGGTGCGCAGAGTGAAGCCTTGATCGAGAGTCTGCGCCAGAGCAATGAGACTCTGACTAGGCAGATGGTTGCGATGCAGTCGCAGGTCGAGGCGTTGTTGGCTGCCGGTGCTAGGCAGCAACCCGTAGTATAGGCCCCAATAGTAGGACAGACTGTACCTACTCCTCCTGCTCCCTTGGTACCCCCGGTAGCGATACCACCGGAAATGAATTTTATTTCGCATTTTCAAAGGTTGGGACCTCCTACGTTTGACGGAAGAGCAGACTTCATGGCATTAGACGACTGGTTTGTTTCCATTGAGGAGATGTTTTCATACTCAGGAATCTCTGCGGACCAAAAGGTGATGGTCGCCGCTTACCAGCTGAAAGGACTTGCTAAGAGTTGGTGGATTAGGGAGAGGGAAAATCTCGTAGGTGGATGCTCGTGGGAGTCGTTTAAGGCGATGGTGTTAAAGAAATTCCTGCCGTCGGTCGAGCAAGACCGTTTAATGAATAATTTTCTGCACCTGAAGCAACGACAACTCACGGTTAGTGAGTATGAGATCGAGTTCAGTAAGTTGAGCAGATTTGCTCCAGATTTAGTGACTTCTGAGGCAGGAAGAATGAAGCGATTTCTTGGAGGCCTTCGTAGCGATATTCAGCAGTTGGCTAGTGCTTATAAATCTGAAAGTTATGCTGAAGTGGTAGAAGCAGCACTGAAAGTCGAGGCTATCGACAATGCCAAGAATCGGGGTGCTCTAATGAAAAAGGACAAGAGGAAAGTCGAAGAGGGGGAGACCCCCAAGGTGTCTAACCCGGCTCCAAAGAAAAGGAGTGGAGAGGTGTGTAGCTTCTGTGGCCGCCCCGGCCATCCAGTGGAGAAATGTTTCAAGAGGAAGGGAGCTCAGAAGCAGCAGCGAGTGCTAGCAATCCAGGGTGCTCCGAAGGGTGAGGTGCTCTGCCAGTTGTGCAAGCAGAAAGGGCATGATGTGGCCCAGTGTTGGACCAAAGATAAAGTCTGCTTCCAGTGCAAGCAGAAGGGGCACATGAAGTTCCAATGCCCGCTGATTCAACCCCCGTTGCAGCCTGTTCCGCTTCGAACCTTGCCGCCGCCGCAACTTCAGGATAAAGGAAGAGGAAAGCTGAATGTGTTAACCCAGGAGCAAGCGCAGTCTTCGACCCAAGTGATCGCAGGTTAGACCTTAAGACAACTTTTTGTCTTGTTTCCTTTTTAGTTTGCTGTATTAGACTAGTTTCTCTTTGCGCTTATAGGAAGATTTAAGGTAAAGAATCGTTGGGCGCGTGTTCTGTTCGATTCGGGTGCTACCCATTCGTTCGTAGCAAGGGCCTTCGTTGAGCATCACCGTTTGACCCCTGAGCTGGGCAACGATTCGTTCCTCGTTAAGTTCCCTTCTGGTGATCTGGTGTCCTCGAACCAGTGCGTTCGAAGTTGCCCCGTTCTCTTAGGAGATTTCTTGGTTGTTGCTGATCTCAAAGTGTTGGACTTAGAAGACTTTGACGTAATATTGGGTATGGACTGGTTGTCCAGTTATGATGCGGTCATCCGATGCAAGGAAAAGCGTCTGGACTTCGTGATGGACAACGGTCAACCCATGAGCGTTTTTGGTTCTCCGTACCAGAGTTCTTCGATAATTTCTGCGGTATGTGCTCGGAAACTGTTAATTTCCGGTTGTTTGGCTTACCTTGTTTCTGTAGTAGAAGCTGTTGGTGGATCGCCGTGTGTCGAGGATATTCTGGTGGTGCGAGAGTTTCCCGATGTTTTCCCTGCTAATCTCCCTGGTCTCCCGCCCGTTAGAGATGTGGAGTTCGTTATTGATCTTGAGCCTGGTACTCGTCCTATTGCTAAGGCACCGTACCGTATGGCCCCGCGCGAGTTAGAAGAGTTGCGAACTCAGTTAGATGAGTTGTTGCAGTGTGGTTTCATTAGGCCAAGTTCTTCTCCCTGGGGTGCTCCAGTGTTGTTCGTAAGAAAGAAGGACGGTTCCATGAGACTGTGTATAGACTATAGAGAATTAAACAAAGTGACCATCAAGAACAGGTATTCGTTGCCAAGGATAGATGATCTGTTTGATCAGTTGCGTGGTAGCACGGTGTTTTCGAAGATTGATCTTCGATCAGGCTACCATCAGTTGAGGATCCGTGAGTCGGACGTTCCCCGGACTGCCTTTCGTTCTCGTTATGGCCATTTTGAATTTCTAGTCATGTCGTTTGGTTTGACAAATGCCCCCTCTGCATTTATGGACATGATGAACCGCGTGTTCAAGGATTTTCTGGACCATTTTGTGGTGGTATTCATAGATGATGTGCTGGTTTATTCTAGAAGTGCTGAGGAGCATGCTATGCATTTGCGCTTAGTGTTGTCTACTCTTAGAGAGCACAAGTTGTATGCGAAGCTGAGCAAGTGTGAGTTCTGGCTTCCTCAGGTATCTTTTCTGGTTCATGTGGTGAACAAAGATGGAATTACCGTAGACCCCGCTAAGATTTCTGCCGTATTGGATTGGAAGACGCCTTCGACGCCTAAGGAGATAAGGAGTTTCTTAGGGTTGGCCGGGTACTACAGGAGATTTGTCCAAGGATTTTCAGTGCTGTCCGCACCCTTGACCAAGCTCACCCAGAAGAATACTGCTTTTGTTTGGAGCGATAAGTGCGAAGAGGCCTTTCAGGAATTGAAGAGGCGTTTGTGTAGTGCTCCAGTGTTGGCCTTACCGATCGAAGGATTAGAGTATGCCGTTTATGTGGACGCATCTCACATTGGACTGGGTTGTGTGTTGATGCAAGAAGGGAAGGTGATTGCTTATGGGTCTAGACAATTGAAGGTTCATGAAAAGAATTACCCTACGCATGACTTAGAATTCGCCGCAGTAATCTATGCTTTGAAGCTTTGGAGACACCTATTATATGGAGTGTCAT
Source organism: Dactylorhiza incarnata (assembly GCA_033032865.1). Lineage (NCBI taxonomy): Eukaryota > Viridiplantae > Streptophyta > Magnoliopsida > Asparagales > Orchidaceae > Dactylorhiza > Dactylorhiza incarnata. The sequence continues at coordinate 3,618,095 of JAWHQI010000238.1, read as the reverse complement.
GCAAGATTTTCACAGATCATAAAAGTCTGAAGTATGTCTTCACCCAGAAGGAGCTGAACCTGCGCCAGCGGAGGTGGTTGGAGTATGTGGCGGATTATGAAGTAGATATTCTGTACCATCCGGGTAAGGCAAATGTGGTGGCCGATGCCCTGAGCCGGAAAATCGCGCATATCTTCAATCTCTCAGTGCAGTCCCTAGTAGAGGAGTTTATGTTGATGGATATCTCAGTCGGTAGTTGTACCGCACCCTCGAGCTTAGAGGCTGAAGAGCCTTCTTGGATTGCCCTTACTAGGCTGCATCAGAAGGAAGATCCTGACTTGCAGCATCTTCGAAGTAGAACTGAAAAAGGAGAATTACCAGATTTTTCGATCGATGATAAGGATACTTTGAGGTACCGAGGCAGATATTGCGTCCCCGCGTTGGAAGAAATTCGGACAAAGATCTGTAGCGAGGCGCATGATTCTAGTGTTTCCTATCATCCTGGTTCCACGAAAATGTATAGAGATCTGAAGCAGATCGTTTGGTGGTCGGGTATGAAGAACGATATAGCGAAGTACGTGTCTGAATGTTTAACTTGTCAGCGCGTGAAAGCAGATCATAAGAGGCCTGGAGGTAAGTTGAACCCGTTAGATATTCCAAGCTGGAAGTGGGAGAGTATTTCGATGGACTTCATTACCGGTTTGCCGAGATCTCCCAGTGGTCATGACTCGGTGTGGGTTATAGTAGATCGCTTGACAAAGTGTGCTCACTTTGTGCCGTTTAAAATTGGTTACTCGATGGAGAAAATAGCAGAGCTGTATTTGGATGAAGTTATCAGATTGCATGGTGTGCCTGTGAGCATTGTGTCGGACCGAGACTCGAGGTATACGTCTCGTTTCTGGCAGAGTTTGCAGGGAGCCTTGGGTACTGACCTTAGGTACTCTACCGCTTATCATCCCCAAACCAATGGTCAGACAGAAAGAGTAAATCAGATTTTGGAAGATATGATAAGGTGCTATATCTTAGATCATGGTGGAGCTTGGGATAAGCGGCTTGGATTGATGGAGTTTGCGTATAACAACAGTTATCAGGAAAGCCTACAAATGGCCCCGTTTGAGGCTCTGTATGGGAGGCGTTGTCGGACTCCGTTGTTTTGGGCCGAGGTTGGTGAGAGTCCCTTGCTAGGCCCAGAGGCTTTGGAAGAGATGAATGTTGCTGTGACTCATATCCGCGAGAAGCTCCGCATTGCTCAGGAGCGGTATGAGAAGTATGCGAATCGAAGAAGAGTGGATTTAGAGTTTGCCGTTGGAGACAGGGTGTTCTTGAAAGTTTCTCCGATGCCTGGTATTAAGAGGTTTGGAAGGAACCACAAGTTGGATCCCCGGTATGTGGGACCTTTCCAGATTGTTGAGCGCATCGGAGTGTCAGCGTATAGATTGGATTTGCCTGCTTCCTTCCCTAATGTTCACGATGTGTTTCATGTAAGCCAGTTGAGGAAGTGTTTGCGTAGCGATCGGCTTGTTCTTGATTCGGTGCCAGTTCTGCAGCCCAATCTTTCGTATGTCGAAGAGCCGGTCCGAATCTTGGGGACTCAGGAGCGTGTGTTGCGAAGGAAGACGATCCCAATGGTTAAGGTTCTTTGGAAGAATCAGGGTGTCGAAAGCGCAACTTGGGAATTGGAATCTGCTATGAGAGAGACTCATCCTAGCCTCTTCTCTTAGACTTCGGGTAAGTCTTCTTTTCTGTATCCTTAGAATTGTTTCTGTATCTTTCTTGATCCTTGGATTTCAAGTTTCGGGACGAAACTTCCTTTTAGGGGGAGTGACTGTAACGCCCCTGATTTTCGTTAATTATTTTACGTACCCTCTGTGACGTAATTTTGGCGTAAGGGCGTTATGTCAGCTCGTCTGGTAGTGTTTCGAGTTTTAGCTTAGTTAAATCTTGTGATTTAGGTCAAGCAGGCGAGATTTCGCGTCGTTTCGAGTTAAAGTGAAGATTTTGAGTGGATATCAAGATTTTAGCTTCGGAAGGCTTTGTCCGGAGTTTGGCTCGTCGGAATTGAATTCTGACTCCGCCGTTGGATTCGTAGCACCGTTTTTCAGTTAAGGCGCGAATTTCGTAAGAAACCCGAGGTGTTTTGATCGCCCTCGCAGTTTAAGTAAATTGGGGAATTTATTTATTAATTAAATAATAATTTAGGGTTATATATATAAGCCTAAAATCTCCTCCTCCTATTCATCTTCTTCCTCCTTTGATCAAATCAGCCGCCGAGCGAAAGGGCGAGTGCGGAGCTTCGAGGAGCGTTCGATCGGCGATTTCTAGGGCTGTAGTAGTCGGAATCGCGTTAGGAGATAAGATTTGGAAAGCTCTCGGCGAGATCTTCGTTCTAGCGGTAAGCTTTTCCCGTTCTGTGGAATTTTTGGAGTTAGGGTAGTGACCTAACCCCTTCTTTCGACCCGAAAAGTTTCAGGAATCTGTGCTCGTGTGTTTTCCTAGCCGAACCATAGCTTCCGGAGCGAAGATCTTCGAGTTTGCAAGGTTAAGGCAAGTGGCTTCTTCCTCCTCCTCTTTGTTTGGTTAAATCTTGGTTTTACCTCCTGATAAATGTTTGGTGGGCTGTGGGCTCGTGTTTCGAGCGTCTTGTGTGATAGTTAGAAACCCTAAATTTTCTTCCCCGTGTAGCGTCAGGGCATTTCTCCCGAAAGACACCGTCGTTCCCTAGATTTTTAGCCGTTGATTGGTCCTTCTCGAGAAGTCTTTGAGTGTCCCGAGAAGTTGTTTTAGCCAAGTTTTCGAGAAGACCCCTCTACCTCTCGAGAAATGCTTGAGTTCTCGAGAATTCCCTTGTCCTCTCTCGAGAAATTCCTTGAGCTCTCGAGAAATCCCCTGATCTCTCTCGAGAAATTGCCTTCCTCTCGAGAAATTGCCCTCCTCTCGAGAAATCAATTTCTCATCTCTCGAGAAATCCTTGCCTTCCTCTCGAGAAATTGCCCTCCTCTCGAGAAATCAATTTCTCATCTCTCGAGAAATCCTTGCCCTTCTCTCGAGAAACTGCCTTCCTCTCGAGAAATGCTCCTCTCGAGAAATCCTTGAGCTCTCGAGACATTCCCCCATCTCTCGAGAAACTGCCTTCCTCTCGAGAAATGCTCCTCTCGAGAAATCCTTGAGCTCTCGAGAAGTTCCTTGTAGTTTTTCGACAAGTCCTAAATTTTGATGTGATTTTTGTGTGATTTCTGGTGGTGGGATTTCAAAATTTTGGACGGGGCGCTGCCCCTTGGACCCCGTTAGGGGCTCTGCCCCTAAGACCCCGCCAGGGGCGCGGCCCCTTGGAACCCCGCAAGGTGCGCATGTGATTTCGTTGCGATTTCCATGTTTTAATCTTTTGTCCTCTCTAGTGTACCAAGATGATTGCCAGTGTCCCTTCGGTGCTCCTGATCTTGAAACCCTCTTGGTTGTATCCTTTTACTCGTTGTGGTCTGTTAACATTTGAGTTACTCTTATGATTCATATTGATCGAGGTGTACTTTGCCTTGACCCTATTTTTTCTTAGGGCCTTCCAGTGATTATCCTTTCGGGTTGCGTCCCGTGTTTAAATAAAATTTAAGTAATAAGAACTACTGTCTTTAGCCCTTCACAGTAGTTGTGTTTGGGGGACAGTGGGGGAAAATGTTATAGCCTTGCACGGTAGTCGTGTTTGGGTGGTTGGGTCTAGTGGTACCCCCACCTGCTTTTGGGCTTGGGGTAGCGGAGGTAGTTAACCGCTCCCGTATAATTTGAGCTGATCAGTCTCTTTAATCGATGAAACTAAATAAATGAACATGTTTGTTCCTCTTTTGGTATATAGTGCACTTGATGCTTGTTGGTTCTTTGTTTGGGGCTCTCTTTCGGTAACTTTGGCTTGGGTTGGTACCCCTTATGCCTTGCTTGTTTTTCTGCTAGATTTCTGCCACTTGTAATCCCTTGCTGAGGCGTTCTTTATTTTATTGAATGCCTCAGGTTCAGAGCCGTAACGGCTAGTGGTGTAGCCTGAAGTTCAGAGTTTTAGTAGCTGTTCACCCCGCTGCTGCGAGGTAGTTGTTTTTAGTTACTTCTTGTGCTCAGACATACTAGTTGGTGCCAATGGGTTAGTGTCATGTTGTTGACGCCCATTGTGCCCCTTTCTATACTTTATAGATTATTTGCCAGATTATGCCACTACTTTTAGATCTTGTGTATCTTACCCTCTGGGAATGATTTATGCTAGGTGCATTATAGTTACAAAATGATTTTTCTTCATCCTCATTGCATTCTTTCTAACTGAAACCCTTAACTTTAAAGTCGACTAAAGGTATTTTCTACTCTTACAGTACGCCTAGTTATGTGCATATCATTTATTTCATGCTCCGTCGTTTGCATACATGTAGGACTTTAAGTAAACTAAATTAAGTACATTCCGCTGCAATTATATATACTTTCTCGGTGGACTAGTTGATCCACGAACTGAGAGACACAGTTCTTATCTCAAAACCCCTGATAAATGATTTCAAATGATAAGTTATCATATAATCAAGTTTGTTTAGTTAAGTAATAGGTTCCCGCCTGAGCGTCTACAGTTGTCTCCTGTATGACGTGGCATCATGACGTGTATTTTCTCTTACTCTGATATTCTTAAATTCGGAGAAAATGCGGGTTGTGACATCGCGGCCCGTATTCCATCCCGCCTAACGAAGCAGTGCGCTCAAGGCCTGCACAGTTCGATTCCGCTTGCCTACTCGTCCATCCGCCCTTTCGACGCAGCGCGCTCAAGGCCTGCCTAGTTTCCATCCCGCCAAGCGAAGCATTGCATAGCGGCATTGCATAGGAATAGTTGATAGCTTTTATTTTATTTTCCAAAAGCCAACCCAACTCCCCCGCATTCCATCCGATTTAAGGACTTCAATCTCAAGTCCTTCCTCGAAACCTAACTCCACCTTACTGTGTTCCTCAAGAGACCGACACTCTGGGATTTTCCCCATTATTATTACTTGCGCGACCGGTGCACTTGCCGAATCATCGCATCAGCGGTGCTTTTCGACCCGCATTTCTTTTCATTCTGCAATAGCTTAGGAACCCAAATCACAACCCCCTTTGTTTCTTATTAATCCTTTTAATTGATTTCCTGGTTTGAGCAAATCGTACTACCCAACTTGCGGTCCTTAGAGAACGATATTCGGGGAGTTCCTCCCTATTTTATTACTTGAGCGACCGGTGCACTGCCATCGTATCGCATTTCGCGCTTGCTAGTTAGCATTGCCGAAATAGCGCATCAGGTTTTTGGCGCCGTTGCCGGGGACTGCAAGCATGTATGATTTGTTCTTCTTGGAAATTCGTTTTAAGGACTTTTTGTTTTTTTTTATTATTTTTTTTGTGTTGAAGAAGGTGTATGCATAGAAGAGATCCTGGTGAGTGCGCAACATTTGATCCTGAAATAGAGCGTACCCTGCGGGCGCGCCTCCGTGTTGCTGCCACCATGGATGTTAATGGAAATCCGGCTGAACCTGGAGTGGGAAATGTACCGGTCGTGGGTCAGGTAGCTGACGAGAATGAAGTGGTCAGGCCGAGACCTAGGACCATGAGAGATTACACCACTCCAACAGTTGGGAGTGTGTATCCAGGATTTGGGCCTAACATCATGAACAACCAGTTCAAAATCAAGCCCGCCATCCTGAACATCATCCGTAACAACGCGCAGTTCTCTGGGATGTCCAGTGAAGACCCACATCTTCACTTGGCAGAGTTCGCCGACATTTGCGGTACCTTCCGGTATGCTGGAATCACTAACGAAACAGTCAAGTTGAGACTGTTTCCATTCTCATTGCGTGACAAAGCCAAGGTATGGCTCCATTCTATCCCTCCAGGAACTGCTGCTACTTGGGATGTGCTCGCGTCCAAATTCCTCGCCAAATTCCACCCGGTGGACAAGATTGTGAGCCTTCAGCGTGAGATCGCCACCTTCCGACAAGCTGAGCAGGAAACCCTCGCAGAAGCTTGGGAGCGTCTTGGTGACCTCCTGCGCAAATGCCAAAATCACGAGCTCCGGCCGTGGAACCTCGTGGAGACCTTCTACTTCGCCATCGAGCCAAACCATCGGGCGATGATTGACGCTGCTGCAGGAGGAACCCTGATGAACCACACGCCCGAGGAAGCTCTCAGAATTCTGCAAGACACCGCGTCCCACAACACATTCTGGGCTGCGGGGAGAAATGCGCCTAAAAGCGCTCAGACTATTCGTGGTGGATTCACTACCTCCCGTTGCTGCGCCCGCGTCTAACATTAAATGTGAAGGATGTGGAGGCGGTGGTCACCACTCATACGAGTGCCCAGGTAGCGAGCCATCAGGTGAATTCTCTCAGCTTTGTTTAAATGAATCTGTAAATTTCATTGGAAATCAAGCTAGGGGCACCCTATGGAAATGCTTATAACCCGGGTGTGAGAAATCACCCCAATTTTTCATGGAACCAAAATGCTGCAGGCCAATGATGGAAACTGGGTCAGCATCAATACGATGCTCAAGCGTCCGGAAGTCAACCAAGGCCGCCTCAGCCGGGTTATAATCAAGGTGCCCCAGTCCCTAAGAAAAGTAATCTGGAAGAGTTGATGGAAAAGTTTATGGAAGTTTCCAACACTAATATGGTGAACCAAACCGCGTCCATGCGTAACTTGGAGATGCAAGTGGGCCAATTGGCTCAAGTGCTAACCGAGCTTGCGCAAGGGACCCTTCCCAGTAATACCGAAAAAATCCAATTAACCAAGGGAAGAGTCTCTCCAACGCGGGAGTTGGTGAACTAAGTGAGTTGGTAGTCTCATGCTCCATTAACAATATTGAAACGACAGCCTTATGTGATTCCGGTTCATCTCGCAACATCCTCGCCTTGCAGGATGTTGCTAAACTGCAACTTAAAATGGATACAGATGAACGGAAGTCACTAGTGCTTGCTAATGGTACTGTAGTTAAGGCTGAGGGAGAAGTTAGGAATGTGGAAGTTACAATCGAGGGGACGGTAGTGGTTGCCGACTTCCAAGTTTTGGGACCAAGTTTGAATCAATCCATTCCCATCTTGGGAGTACCGTTCTTAAAAGAGAGCGGTGCCACCTTAGACATTTCTAAGGGGTGTGTTGTCTTACCCTGTAAGGTGACACCCTCCACTTGCCCCAAGATTGTATCTGAAGCAGTAATTCACTCTCCCCTTGTTTTTACTGAGAAACCATCTAGTGATGCAAAAGCCGAGAAAAGAACAGAATCGCTAGAAGGAGCAAAGAAAGAAGAGAAGTTGCAAGTTGTGACGGACGAGGTGAAGAAGGCAGAAGACAGCGACAACAGAGTTGACCAGAATGATGAGGGAGAAGGCGAAACAAAGTGCCTTATGAAAATGTGTCCGAGTCAAAGTAACAAATGTAAACATTTTAAGCAGGTTCATTAGGCTGATCCGGTTGTCACAGCGGCAACGGAAGTGACACCACCCACCACCAAGGTGGGAAATTATGCCAGTCATCAACGTTGGCGCTCTCCAACTATGAAAAAGCTGAGGCAAGAAAAACTGCTGCGTGAAGCAAGCTCTTTTGCCCTCCGGCACGAGAAGGAAGAGGTTAGGGGCAAGGGGGAGATATCCTCCTTAGGCCCTAAAGCCTTCACCTCTCTCCCATCTCGCATAGCTGGGGAGAACCACCACAAATCAGCATACAGCTGATGCGTGATGGGGTCTCGGGGTTGTGATTGTGCTGCTTCTTCGGTCTGATTTTGTGCTCTATTTTGTCTTTTTGCTGTGTTGGTCGTTCTTATTTTAGTTTGGAACAATCTCTTTAACTGCTGCTATCGAACTTTAATACAGGTATTTGGTCCACCTTGAAGGACGTTAAACAAAAGGGCTTCTTTGGAGACAACCCATGGGAACCACCCGGTTCCGTCTGCTTTTTAATTCCTTCTATGCACTACTATTTCTGTTTTGCTAACATTGTAGGCGGATGCTCTCTTGTGGAGGACGAGGAAACTATGAAAAATATTAATGTTGGAACTACCGCACTTCTGGCATGCTCTTCTATGAGCATAGGTCAACTCTACCCCTCTCTTACTTATTTCTGAATTGGTTATTTTAGTTAGTTTTGATCAAGTCTGGGGGAGAGAGTGATCGGTGCACGTGCACACACTTTGCATGGCATGTTAGAATGTGATGAGTTAGGATTTGTATTTTGTTGCACATATTGCATACACTTCCACCTAGTTCACGCGCACTTGATCACGCGTACTTATTGGGTATCGCTGCGAGGTTCCCCGCTCGTAAGAATTGGATTATTAGCGTATGAGTGAGGAGTATAGAAAAATGTTGACTCGAGTAGTGCTCTAGTCGAGTGCTCCCGTCACGCCTAGAAATTCAATTAGAGTAGAATTAAATTCAGAGTTATAATTTAATTATTTCTATTATAGTAGCTGCAATTTATTTTACTTTAGTGGTGAATCTGGTGAATCCAACGGTAGCATAAGGTCGAGTGTAGCTAGACTAGTAGTAGCTTATTACTAGGGTCGGAAGGAAGGACAGCCTTTCTCGGTGGCTAGAACTTGCACTAGGCGACTCTCGAAACGATTGCGTTGAAGTACTCGTCCTAAAATGTGATATATGTCATTTCTTGATCCGGTTGTGCTTTTGAAATCCTTACCTGCATAATCACCGTTGCAAGCCCACTTGAGCCTACCCTTCCTCCTTGTTTAGCCCCACTTAAATTTAACCAAAGCCATACGGCCGAACCTATTTTCACACCAACCTTTGTGCTGAAAGAAATTTCTTTTTCGATCGCATTTGGTGTCATCTTTGTTGTGTATGGCAGTTTTGAATTAGCTAAATGAGCCGTTTTTTTTGTACTTACAAATGTCATTTTGTCAATGAGAGAAAAGAAAAGAAAAGAAAGAAAAGAAAAGAAAAAAAAAGTGGTGCAAAAATAATATTCTCTCGGCAAATTCAATTTATATTTGGCTTAGCACGCACCTAGTGTTCAGTTGAAGTCTGGGGGTGTTGTGTAATTCTTGAAAATTTTGTATTGTTGATTGTAATTCTCTTGAGTGCTCAGGTTGTGTTGAATGCAATTCCCATCGTCCTTCTACTTACCTAGCCTATACTCAACCTAAGCCCAATTCTAACCCATAAGTCCAATTGATTTTAGATACGAGTCGTCTCATGCAGTAGAGAGAGTGTGAACGTGCAAGCCTATGGACACCGACTTTGATGGATTTCTTAGGAGTTTGTCCCTAGCTTCGATTCGAGTAATACTTTACTCATTAGTCACGCTATTTTCCCTTTTTGCGCGACCGAAAGATTCACCAGGATTCACCATCCAAGTCAAATGAATTTCAAACCACTGTTCTAGAAATAGTTAGATATAATCTTGAGTTTAATTCTATTCTAATGTATTTCTATGCACGTGCGCATGCGACTTCACATTGTTCTCTACCGCTCACACTCACGCTAACATCCAATTGTTCCGATAGGAGGGATGAGTAGTTTGCCCGAGACGTGCAAATGGTTAAGTCTGGGGGTGTGATGAGTCCCATTTATATATATATTTATGGACTCATCTGGGCCGATTATCTAGTCTTTGCACCACACTTTAGGCACGTTTTCATTCATATTCACTATTCCCTGCTAGGTGCACTATTAGGCCCGTTTCGGTGTGCAATTGCGCTCCTTGTTATTGGGGGTAAGCACATGGTGCTCCCCTTCCATTTCTCTATGTTTATCTGGTGCTGGAGGTGTATTCCCAGCTTGATTTTCTTGTGTGCAGGTGGCCGGATTGTCTTGTATCCAGTTTTCTCCCAGATTTCATAACTGTGTGAAACGCACGGTGGTGCGTTTTCCTTGACGCACGGTCTGCTGCGGTCGTGCGCTCTCATCTGGGCAGAAAACTGGCGAGATCCAAGTTTACTCGTGCGTTTTGACGCACGGTCGGAATCGCCCGTGCGTGAGTAAAACGCACGGTCTCCTGTTTCTGCTGTTTTAAGACGTATCTGAGTTTGTCCGTGCGTTTTGACGCACGGACGGATTTGCCCGTGCGTGAGTAAATCGCACGGGCGGCGTAGCTTCGTCTTCACGCGATTTTTATCATTTATTAACGCACGGTCTGCGCACGGTCGTTCGTTCGACCGTGCGTGACCATTTTTCTGCCTGTTTAGTATTTAAGCAGGAATTGTTGCTGCCATTAGGGTGACGGGACAGAGCTCGATCTCCCTCGCGGGAAAGGCTGGGAATCCCGCCATTTTCACCCTTTCCACTGTAGGAGGCAAGAGGAGACCATCTCCGGCGATCTCCTTCATCATCCTTCCATCCGAGAGCGTTTGCAAGCTTCCGCCGCCACTAGCTCAAGCATTCCTCGCCGAGGAGACCATAGAAGCGCTGCAGATCGTTGGAGCGGTGACAGGCTCCTTCGATTTAGCACGCCATCTGAGGGCCGAGCCCGGAGAGAGCCCGACAACCTCTCATTCCGGCCGTGAACCCAAGACGCGGTGACATCTTCTTTGTGGTCCACTCTAACCCTTGATGCTTGTACTTGTTTATGTGTTGTATGAATACTTGTTAAGTTAATCTTAAGGATTATTGCTTGTGTTCATGTCCAATGTTGATGCAGTGGCAAGAATAGCCCTTGTTTGTTGTTGTGATAGCCTAGGTTGCTTGTGTGTGAAGCCACCTAGCGATTGCTAGTGGTGATGTTTGCGAAGAGGTGAGTACGACCCTCACGAACCCGACACTGTGGCCACTCCACCCGCTTACCGAAGCGCGGCATCGCGGCCGCTGCACTCACCCACACGTTGCGAAGCGGTGCTTTTCGACCCGCATTTCTTAGCATTCTGCAATAGCTTAGGAACCCAAATCACAACCCCCTTTGTTTCTTATTAATCCTTTTAACTGATTTTCTGGTTTGAGCAAATCGTACTACCCAACTTGCGGTCCTTAGAGAACGATATTCGGGGAGTTCCTCCCTATTTTATTACTTGAGCGACCGGTGCACTACCGTCGTATCGCATTTCGCGCTTGCTAATTAGCATTGCCAAAATAGCGCATCTACCGCTGAGATAGTTGTTCTTCGTTGAGCGCAGAATGAATATCATTCGTCTACCGCAGAGCGCCGTTCGTCGAACGCAGATAGCCGTTCGTTGAACCCAGAGAACATGTCTAATTTTCTCTTGTTTCTTGTCCTAATGGAATTTCGTCGATCACAGAATATTTATAAATAAGGATCACAACTCAAATCCAAAATAAAGGTTCCTACAGGTTACTCTGATACTCTTGCAAGAGCTCTCGGAGCTTCTTGTCTTTTGTACTTATTTGGACACTTACTTATGTGAATATATTTATATGGCTTCTTGCTTTTACATTATTGACGGGTTGGCTCTCTTCAGTTGGTTTGGCCGGCAGGATGGGCGTCTTGTGTGGGAGGCTATCTGCTGTGTTGGCGCTCCCGCAAGGCGGCTGTCCTGGGAATAAGACTCCCCTCGGCCGTGTCGTGTGTTCCGGGAGGGGGGTCTTACATAAAAGACGGAGATGTGAGAGGGGGCGCTCCATGCGGCGATGTTCGCCTTCCGCACTCTCCAAAGGGCATGTCTACTTACTGTCGAGGTGGCGGAGCTCACCCTTGAGGACGTGATACCGGAGCTATTCGTGCCCAGCCCCCCCCCCCCCCCCCCCCCCCCCCCCCGAGGGGAGCGAAGGCGAGTAGTCTGCAGATGATCCCTGATACATTGCATTTTACTTTCTTGTTTTTCTTCTTCTTCTCTTTTTTTTGGCTGGAGAGATCGTCGCGGAACTTGTAAGACTTTCTTAATGAAATGGAAATGATATTTTCTATACGCTTATTGCTTGCTCGTCTTCTCTGTGCATGCTTCTCTTGTACATTTTTCCTTGCTTCTGTGATTGATATTATACTCGTTGTGCTCGCCCCCGCCAATCGCGCAGTCGCTAAGCTCAGGCTCGCCTCCTTCCCTGCATCCTTTCTATGTGTTTACCTTAGTATCATAATTTTTGGAACCTGCCTGCCGCGCCTTGATGCGATGATTCGGCAAGTGCACCGGTCGCGCAAGTAATAATAATGGGGAAAATCCCCGAGTGTCGGTCTCTTGAGGAACACAGTAAGGTTGAGTTAGGTTTCGAGGAAGGACTTGAGATTGAAGTCCTTAAATCGGATGGAATGCGGGGGAGTTGGGTTGGCTTTTGGAAAATAAAATAAAAGCTATCAACTACTCCTATGCAATGCCGCTATGCAATGCTTCGCTTGGCGGGATGGAGACTAGGCAGGCCTTGAGCGCGCTGCGTCGAAAGGGCGGATGGACGAGTAGGCAAGCGGAATCGAACTATGCAGGCCTTGAGCGCACTGCTTCGTTAGGCGGGATGGAATACACGGGCCGCAATGCCACGCTTCGGTAGGCGGATGGGCGAGTAGGCTAACGGAATGAGGGTCGCAAGCACCTCTTCGACAAGCACGCCACTAGCAATTGCTAGTGCGGCACCGGACGTGACGGCGGGATGGAGGATGGAATGGGGCGCACCTCAAGCACACAAATAAACAAAAAGAGTATTTCACATAGACATGAAATAACTTTAAATAGCAAGGTCTATAGTGTTCTTCATCAAAATACAAAAGATCTAACTATTACAACAATCAATAAGAGGAGAACAAGGCAAGAAATCGACCGAATCCGAAGGCTCGTTGGAGATTCACGGTTGGAATTGCCGGGTTGTCAATCCGCGTCCAAGCTCGGTCCGCAACTACGTCCGGGGTAGAGAGAGCTGTCACGACTCTCCAATGGACCCGTCTTCTTCGTGTCACGATCCGGTAGAGGTTGCAAACTTCCTCTTGCTTGATGGTAATGGCGGCTAGGTTTTCCTTTGGAGCTCTTGGATGAAGGAGGAGGCCGAGAGGAAACTCCGGCTCAAGATTGGCGTGAAGAGCAAGCCCGGAGCACCTCTAGATGGTGGGCGGCGATGGAGGGGCGAAGTCGGACGAACTGGAGCAGAAAACGGCGGAAGAAGACGATCGATCTGACCTAAATCGCGAGCAGCGGAATTTATAGGCGCTGGAATTAAACAGTGCGCACGGTCAGTGGCGCACGACCAGTGGTCGTGCGCACTAGAATTCGGTGATCGTGCGCCCTGCCTGGACGGAACCTGCAAAGACAGAAATTATGAAATAACATGTTCGCACGACCAGTGGCGCACGACCAGTGGTCGTGCGCACTGGAGTTGATGGTCGTGCGCACTACAGCAAACAGAACTCGGAAATTAAATGGTAAGTGCGCACGAGCAGTGGCGCACGACCGGTGGTCGTGCGCACTGGCGTTGGTGGTCGTGCGCACTGCACCAAACAGAACTCGTGAAAAAGGGTTAAGTGCACACGATCAGTGGCGCACGACCAGTGGTCGTGCGCAATAGAACCGGTGATCGTGCGCAGTGTTCCTGTGCAGAATTGCATCGGGAACACTCGCACGACTCCTATTCCAGGCACAACCACAGATCTAGCCACTGAAAGTGGCACTTAACAATACATGAAAGCTAATGATGAAGATAAACAAGAAATAACACCAAAACGGGCCTATAAGTGCACCTAGCATAGAACGACCAATATGAGCTAAAACAGGGCTAAAGTGCAGTGAAATGACTAAATAAACGGCCCAGATGAGTCCATAAAAGTGTATATGATCAGGACTCATCACACCCCCAGACTTAACTGTTTGCGCGTCCCGAGCAAACAAATCCGGTGGAGTGTGAAAAAGGTAGTTAGCAAAGAAAATTACGCAAGGGAGTACAATGCGAAGTAACAAAAACATGCAAATAGAGATTTCGTAAACAGAGATTCTAACTATGCTAACTAATTTACGAAAGTACTAGAGCGTAAATAAAGATTTATCAATACTCAGTTGGTGAATTGTGAAGAATTTGATGATCATGTCTGGTGTGAAAGTAATAAGCCACTAAGGAGGGTGTTGCAAAAGATCGGGGTTCGGGAATAACTCCGCTGAAATCCATCAACGTCGGGAACCATACGCTTGCCCGGTCACACGCTCTCCACAGCGCTAGCAAACTCGCGAGATAAATCAATAGGACTTTTAGGATTATATTGGGGCTTAGGTTGCAGTATGATAATCAAAGGTAAAAACAAAGGCTACGCAACCAACATGAGTCAATGGAACGCTGCACCAAGCAAAACCAAAAACAAAGCTCGTGTGACACACCCCCAGACTTATTGTGAAAACTAGGTGTGCGCACGGCCTATTCCACAAATACCAACAGATTTTCTAAAACGCTCGGGAGGATAACTTTTCAATACACTTTTTTTTCAGATTTTTATTTCAATACCATATTTTTCTTTTTCTTTTTCTTATCCTCCGGTTGATTCAAAATCAGCAAATAGAGTTTATTTCTCCTTCACAACACTACAATTCCAAACATCACACCAAATCTAAAACATGAGTGCAGATAACATATACTTGGTTGCGACAGTGGGATAAGCTTTAGGCCTCGGTGTATGGAGGAGGAGCTGAACAAAGGGAGTGGTAGGCACAAGTGTTGGGAAGCAAAGGTGAGCGAATAGGGTATGGAAAGCGAAGGCTCAATCTAGCCAAAAGGTGGCCTATATCACATTTATCTCAACGAATCGCCCGCACCCATGCTTCAAGAGTCGCTTGGGGCAAGTTCTTAGCCCACGAGAAAGGTAAACCTTCCTCCCGACTCGAGCAACACACAACTAGCACTCGTATACACACAACACCGGGCTATCACCAATTTCATTCACATTCACCACTTGAGTAGAATAAATCAAAAACTACGCATAAGTACTAATCATAAATTAAAAGCATAGAAATAATCTAATTTTACTCAAATTCTATTGTAGCACGCGGATGCGACTAGAACACTGCTCGAGTCAACATTGCGCTCCCAATAGTAATTCCTAAGCTATCATCCCAATTCACATTCCTAACCAAGATAGTTTGTTCAGAACAAAACAAATAGATAAGCACGCGCTCATGTGGGTGCTGCGGTGTGCAATGAAATTAAACAAAACATTTTAAATGAAATCTTCTAGTATGCAGTGCAATAGTGCACGTGAGCGGGTAAACAAACTACTCTCCCCCAGACTTAAACTAAACAATCCACAGAATATATGACATGAAAATCAGAAAAAGCTAGGGAAAGAGAGTACCCAGTGCTCAGAATTGAGCACACCAGAAGATTGGCGTTTAAACCACGACTAAGCTGCAGCATCCGCCATCCAGAAGAAGTACCTGCAGGGGTCAGCTCCGCAAAACAAAAGAAACAGAAAAAGATAAACTATAATACTACAGCTAACTAAACAGGATTGAATAAAATAAAATGCATGAAAAGTAAGATAACTACTGGGGTTATTGTCATCCCAGCACGACTTATTCAGATTTTGTACAGTTCTAGCTTATAGGCCTATGAAAAGAAAAGTGCACAGGTAACTGTTCTAATATGCGCATCGGTAGCGGGTACCGATACGGAGACAGAGCAGTCACCCCTCTACCTAAATATAGATACCTGCTCCTCACAGGTAGAGGGTAGAGAATGTAAGAAAAGGAGGAGGCCTGGTCCTCACTCATCTCACAAAACACATCCTTGCCTAGCAAGGTATCGTCAACAGGGAGGCAGCAGGAGGAAAAGGCAATGGGTGGAGCTTCCTCAACGGAGGGGGAATAAACCTCCTCACATGAGAGGATACTCTCATCATTGACTTGAGCAAAAAGCTCCAAGTCCTCCTGGGGCACCTGTAAAGACTCAACCTGCACAGGCTCGGAAGAAGAAGGGGGGTCCAGAAAGAAACGAGAAGAAAAACGTAAATCATCAACAATCTGGGGAGTGATCCCGGTTTCACTCCCAGCAAGATCCAAGGGTAGATCGCTATCATCATCGTAAATATCATAGCGAGGGGGACTTGAGAACTCAGGAGCCTCAGTGGTGATTTGGACCTCCTCGTCCCATGAAGAAGTGCAACCCTCCTCATCAGAGAGAGTATCCTCCTCATCCCACCGAGGTGCATCATCGTGTTCAAAGTATTCATTCTCCCCCTCAGGGAAAATGACATCCTCATCCCACTTTGGAGCACCCTCTGAGTCAGAAGCATCGCCCAGCTCCTTTACTTCGATAGGATCATAAAGAATATGTGTAGAAAAATCATGCAAAGAAACTGGAGGGACAAAAATATTCGGTTCCTCCGCAAAAAGATCTGCTAAAGCCTCCCCGATGGAAAGAATACTTTCCTCATCATACTCAGGTGCATCTAGGAGCTCCCATTCCTCTCCTTGTTGGCTAACAGATGAGTGATCATCATCACTGAGAGTGAAGCCATCAACAGGGAGTGAGGAGTCCGTGCACGAGACAAGCTCAGGGGTAGAGGGCACAATTGCCTCCATGGGTAAAGAATGAGCGATAGGGACAATGCTGTCCTGAGTGGTGGGGTGGCGGTCAGGCTTGAAAAGACTAGGACAGTCCTTCAATTCATGACCCTCTCCTCGACACAACAAGCAAACAATGTTCCTACACTGCCTAGCATTCAACTCATTCATTTGGTCTATATAATAAACCATCTTATCATTAAAGCCAGGTGAAATATCCCATGACAACATATTTGACAATTAAAGCAGATATAACGAGACTGAAATTCTTTGCAAGAAAATTTACACAAACTAATAAAACTTCTTGGATTAGACTTGCCTAAAACTTTAAAAATAAGAGGGAAAGAAATAAAAACAAGCAGTAAATAAGTAAAAAGCAAACAAAAATTAAAAAGGCGGCTATACACACTGGAAGAACTACTATCTCTCGGCTCTCCCTCTCAAGAAAACTCACACGACTGTGTTCCCCGGCAACGGCGCCAAAAACTTGATGCGATGATTCGGCAAGTGCACCGGTCGCGCAAGTAATAATAATGGGGAAAATCCCCGAGTGTCGGTCTCTTGAGGAACACAGTAAGGTGGAGTTAGGTTTCGAGGAAGGACTTGAGATTGAAGTCCTTAAATCGGATGGAATGCGGGGGAGTTGGGTTGGTGATGAGTCCTGATTATATACACCTTCATGGACTCATCCGGGCCATTATTTAGTCAATATCACGCACTTTAGCCTTATTATAGTTTATAATTGATAACCCATGCTAGGTGCACATTTTGGCCCACTTTGGTGTGTTTTCGTGTTTATTTCCTTTCATAGTACTCATATGTTGTTAAGTGCCACTTTCGGTGGCTAGATCTGTGTTTGTGCTGGAATAGGAGGCGTGCAAGTGTTTCCGGTGCAATTCTGCACAGGAACACTGCGCACGATCACTTGTTCTAGTGCGCACGACCACTGGTCGTGCGCCACTGATCGTGCGCACTTAGCCCCTTTTTACGAGTTCTGTCTGGTGCAGTGCGCACGCCCATCAACTCCAGTGCGCACGACCACCGGTCGTGCGCCACTGTCCGTGCGCACTTAATAGTAATTTTATGAGTTCTGTCTCACCTATTGCGCACGACCACCGACGCTAGTGCGCACGATCAACGGTCGTGCGCCACTGGTCGTGCGAGCATTTTATTTTATAACTTCATCTCTTGCAGGTTCTGTCCAGGCAGTGCGCACGATCGCAGGATTCCAGTGCGCACGACCACTGGTCGTGCGCCAATGATCGTGCGCAGTGTTTAATCCAGCGCCTATTTAAGCGCCTGTTGCGATTTTAGGGCAATAATTCATGCCGGGAGCGGGATTTCTGTTCCGTACGCCGCCGACTGCCACCTTGGATCGCCCCTACTTCATCTCCTACGCAAGGGGAAGCTTCCTCGGTCCATTCCTAGACATCCTCCACCGCCCGTGAGTGTTCTCCATCATCCGCAAGCATCCAAGCAATCATTTTCGCTTTCCGCCCGGTGAGAAGAAGAAGAGACCTTGAGTCGAAGACGACGGAGCATGTAGGGAGATTGTGACAGCCCTCTACGCCGGAAGCATCGTCCGCCCGAGTCCGGAGGTAGCCCGACAACCTACCATTCCGGCCGTGAACGGCCGCTAGTCTTCACCGCCGGTTATCTCCTTCCTCTTTCCTTGATTGTACCCCTTTGAATCTTTTACTAAATGAATATTGTGATATTTACTTGATGAGAATGAATGTTTCTGTGTTCTTATTCATGGGTTGGTTGTGATTCACCACGTTCAAGCGCACTCACTCACACACGCACGCAAGGCGTTTGCTCCGTGTTGGCAAGAGCTAATGACGGTTGTGAAGAGGTGTTTGCGACCCTCACTCTCTCGCGCCTGAGTCCACTTCATTCGCCTCACGAAGCACGGCATCGCGACCGTTGCATCCACCTCACGTTGCGAAGCGGTGTTCTCGACCCGCATCTCTTTTATTGTTGTTAAAATTAGGAAAACCAACCAAAAACCCCTAGTTGTGTTTGTGAAACGCTTGTGTAACAATATTCACTGCACGATTTGATCACCCATCCTGCATTCCTCAAGAGACCGACATCCGGGGAATTTATTCTCCACAATTATTACTTGACAGCGACCGGTGCACTTGCCGACGCGCATCAAGTTCTTGGCGCCGTTGCCGGGGAACGCAGGCGTGTATCGTCTTGTGTCGTGACTCTCGTTACACGAGCAGTTGTTTTTGATCTTTTCATTTTCTTCTTGTTGTTGACAGCGCATGCAGAGGCAGATTGCAGGTGAACTTGCACCTTTTGACCCAGAAATCGAACGAACCGCTCGCGCGCGAAGGCGTGCTGCGGCTCTGCAAGCAGCCATGGGTGATCATGTGAACCCAAATGATGCTGATGCGCGAGTGCACGATGAGGGGCAAAATCCGGCCACTGATGAACAGGAGGCGGAGAGACCTCGGCCTCGTACTATGAGAGATTATACCACCCCCACTGCTGGAAGCGTGTATCCGGGCTTTGGGCCCAATATCATGAACAATCAGTTTGAGATAAAGCCGGCGATCTTAAACATTATCCGAAACCATGCTCAGTTTTCGGGGATGGCTAGCGAAGACCCGCATCTGCATCTGGCAGAATTCTCTGATATTTGCGGAACTTTCCGCTATGCGGGCATTGCTGATGACACAGTCAAACTGAGACTGTTCCCCTTCTCCCTCCGTGATAAAGCAAAAGTATGGCTTCATTCCATCCCGCCCGGGACTGCTGCAACATGGGATGCCCTTGCATCCAAATTCCTGGCTAAATTCCACCCGGTGGATAAGATTGTAAGCTTGCGGCGTGAAATCGCCACATTTCGGCAGTTGGATCAAGAGACTCTTGCGGAAGCTTGGGAGCGCCTCAATGAACTCCTTCGCCGTTGCCCTGGCCACGAGCTCCAGCCATGGAATGTGGTTGAATTGTTCTACTTCGCGATCGAGCCCAATTATAGGGCAATGATCGATGCTGCGGCCGGTGGTACATTGATGAACCACACCCCTGAAGATGCCCTGCGGATTTTGCGTGACACTGCCTCCCACAGTACCTTCTGGACTGCAGGGAGAAACGCTCCAAGAAGCAGCCGAGGACTCTTCATGGTTGATTCTCTTCCTTCTCTGTCTCCATCTGCTGCCATCATTACTTGTGAAGGATGTGGAGGTGGAGGCCACCATGCTTACGAATGCTCGGGGAACCAAGTGGTAGGTGATTTCGTGCACTTATCTTTAAATGAATCTGTGAATTATGTTGGAAATCAGTCCAAGGGGGCGCCGTATAATAACACTTATAATCCGGGAGCGAGAAGTCATCCGAACTTCTCGTGGAATCCCAACACGCCCGGCCAACGATGGTCACCGGGGCAGCATCAAAATGATGCTTACGCCTCCGGGAGCCAACCGAGGCCGCCGCACCCGGATTACAACCAAGCACCCCCTACTCAAAAGAAGAGTAATTTAGAAGAAATGATGGAAAAATTCATGCTTGTAGCTAACTCGAATATGGCAAACCAAACTGCATCTATGCGAAACTTGGAGACGCACTTGGGCCAATTGGCCCAAGCGCTAACTGAGCGTTCGCAGGGGTCCCTTCCCAGTAATACGGAAAAGAATCCCATTGATCAAGGGAAAAGTTTGGGGGATGTGGTGGATGCCAATCCGAGTGAGCTGACAATCTCGTGTTCCATCAATCAGGTTGAAACAAAGGCTCTATGCGATTCCGGTTCCTCTCGCAATGTTATTGCGCTGCAAGATGTTGCGAAACTTCAATTGGAGATTAACACAGAGGAAAAGAAATCGCTGATTCTCGCTAACAGCACTATTATTCAATCCGAGGGAGAGGTGAGAAACGTGGAAGTAATAGTTGAGGGGACAACTGTGGTCGCGGACTTTCAGGTGTTGGGCCCCCGGGAAAATCAATCCATCCCTATCTTGGGGGTGCCGTTCTTGAAAGAGAGCGGCGCCACCCTTGACTTTGCCACGGGGTGTGTCATCTTACCTAACACGGCGCTGCAGCCCATTCATCTCGAAGCTAGAGCCGACACATCCACTCCTCCCCCTCTTGTTATTTCTGATGAACTTCTGAGTTGTGCAGGGAAGACGCATTTCCAAGAAACAGGTAAAGGGGAAATGGAGGAGCTCAAATCTGATGAGGAGGAAGTGATTGACTTTCGGAAAGAATTCGACGCCGAGAAGGAGGATGACGGCTGTCCGGGAAATGATGATGTGGATTTAGTCAAGAATGCTGATTATTTTTCTTCTTGTGATGAATCGTGTAATAAACTGTTTAAGCGTTCCGTCTCTTGGGCCGATCCGGTGGTCACAGTGACACCGGAAGTGACGCCACCTGATTCTAAGGAGGAAAAATCTGAGAGTTCACAACGGTGGCAATCTCCAACCGTCACCAAACTGAAAAAAGAAAAACTTCTGCGTGACGCTCGTGCTGCCGCTCTTCGTAGCAAGATGGCGGAGGTTAGGGGAGCATTGGGTAATACCAGTGCTGGCCCTAAAGCCTTCACCTCCCGCCTACATGCTACAGGAGATGCGCACCACAAGAGCGCTTTTAGTTGATGCGTGTTTTTAATTGCTGTAATGAACTATTTTTGAGTATGTCTTCTTAATTCCTGCACTCTTTATAAACAATGCTAATACAGGTATTTGGTCCAGCTTAAGGACGTTAAATGAAAGCGCTACTGGGAGACAACCCAGATTTCCGTTTTTTTTATATTTCCTTTTCCTAGTTCAGTTTTTGTTTTTGCTTTTGTTGTTTTGAGTTTTGCTTGCAGGTTTTGTGTTCGATGGTGGATGCTGCGGATTGTCTTGATTTTAAACGCCATTCTTCTGGTATGCTCACGTGCTGAGCATTGGGTAACTTCTTCCCTAGCTTTCAATTTTGATTTTCACCGTCATATCATTATGTTGTATGGTTTTGATTAAGTCTGGGGGAGAGCCGTTTCTTTGTCACCCACTGCACATGCTCATCTCATTTGCATACTAGAAGTATTTTAATTTCAGTTATTTAGTATCGTTCATCTTCACACACCACTTCACCCACTTGAGTGCGTGCTTTCTTTTGTGTTGTTCCGTTTAAACTAGTTTGGTTGGAATGTGAAATAGGCTATTAACACAGGAATTATTATTTGGAGCGCGGTGTCGACTCATGTAGTGTTCTAGTCGCTTCGCATGCTATAGTAGAACCTGAGTAGAATTAGATTTTCTTTATGCATTTAATTTATGTGCAGTATCTCTGCGTAAATTTAGATTTAATGTACTCAAGTGGTGAATTCGAATGAAATTGATGATAACCCGGTGTTGTGTGTGTGCGGTCGCTAAACGTGTGTTGCTCGAGTCGGGAGGAAGGTTTATCTTTCTCGTGGGCTAAGAACTTGCCCCAAGCGACTCTTGAAGCATGGGTGAGAGCTACTTGTTGAGTCAAGCATGATGTAGGCCACCATTTGGCTAGTTTGAGCTTTGTTATTCCATGCCCCTTTCATTCGCCTTTGCAAGCCAAATTTGTGCCTACCATTTTTATGTTCAGCTCCTCCTCTTCCACCAAAGCCTGAAGCCTATCCTACGCCCGCAACCAAAAAAAAAAAATTGTTTTAACTGTGCTCATAATTTCCAACTTGTGTGGTGTGTGGTATCATTGTGTTTTGAAGAGAAAATATTGTCTATCCGCTGATTTTGAACCAACTGGAGGTTGCTTGAAAGAAGAAAAATATATAAAAGAAAAAAAGAAGAGTATCCTGAAAATAATCCTCCCAAGCTAAAGAGAAAAATCTGTTGGTATTTGTAAAGTAGGCTGTGTGCACACCTGGTTTTCATGATAAGTCTGGGGGTGTGTCACACGAGCATAGTTGTTTGGTTTTGTAAGGTGCAGTGTGCCGTTGGCTCATTTGGGTTGCGTTGCCGTCATGTTTATCTTTGCATATCATTCCGTAACCTAAGCCCCGTTTTAATCCTATAAGTCCTACTGATTTGATTTGCGAGTTTGCTAGCGCCGTGGAGAGAGTGTGACCGGGCAAGCGTATGGTTCACGACGTTGATGGATTTCAGCGGAGTTATTCCTAAGCCCCGATCTTTTGCAACACCCGCCTCAGCGTCTCGTCACTTCCATACCGGGCATGATCGTCAAATTCTTCATAATTCACCCACTGAGTACAATTAAATCTTTGAGTACGCTTTAGTACTTACGTAAATTAGTTAGCATAGCTAGAATCTTCTTCTACTAGAATTCCTACTCGCATGCGTATGTTACTTCGCACTGTACTCCCCTGCGTAATTCGCTATTTTAATTATCTTTTTCAACTTCCGCCGGATTCGTTTGCTCGGGACGCGCAAACAGTTAAGTCTGGGGGTGTGATGAGTCCTGATTATATACACCTTCATGGACTCATCCGGGCCATTATTTAGTCAATATCACGCACTTTAGCCTTATTATAGTTTATAATTGATAACCCATGCTAGGTGCACATTTTGGCCCACTTTGGTGTGTTTTCGTGTTTATTTCCTTTCATAGTACTCATATGTTGTTAAGTGCCACTTTCGGTGGCTAGATCTGTGTTTGTGCTGGAATAGGAGGCGTGCAAGTGTTTCCGGTGCAATTCTGCACAGGAACACTGCGCACGATCACTTGTTCTAGTGCGCACGACCACTGGTCGTGCGCCACTGATCGTGCGCACTTAGCCCCTTTTTACGAGTTCTGTCTGGTGCAGTGCGCACGCCCATCAACTCCAGTGCGCACGACCACCGGTCGTGCGCCACTGTCCGTGCGCACTTAATAGTAATTTTATGAGTTCTGTCTCACCTATTGCGCACGACCACCGACGCTAGTGCGCACGATCAACGGTCGTGCGCCACTGGTCGTGCGAGCATTTTATTTTATAACTTCATCTCTTGCAGGTTCTGTCCAGGCAGTGCGCACGATCGCAGGATTCCAGTGCGCACGACCACTGGTCGTGCGCCAATGATCGTGCGCAGTGTTTAATCCAGCGCCTATTTAAGCGCCTGTTGCGATTTTAGGGCAATAATTCATGCCGGGAGCGGGATTTCTGTTCCGTACGCCGCCGACTGCCCCCTTGGATCGCCCCTACTTCATCTCCTACGCAAGGGGAAGCTTCCTCGGTCCATTCCTAGACATCCTCCACCGCCCGTGAGTGTTCTCCATCATCCGCAAGCATCCAAGCAATCATTTTCGCTTTCCGCCCGGTGAGAAGAAGAAGAGACCTTGAGTCGAAGACGACGGAGCACGTAGGGAGATTGTGACAGCCCTCTACGCCGGAAGCATCGTCCGCCCGAGTCCGGAGGTAGCCCGACAACCTACCATTCCGGCCGTGAACGGCCGCTAGTCTTCACCGCCGGTTATCTCCTTCCTCTTTCCTTGATTGTACCCCTTTGAATCTTTTACTAAATGAATATTGTGATATTTACTTGATGAGAATGAATGTTTCTGTGTTCTTATTCATGGGTTGGTTGTGATTCACCACGTTCAAGCGCACTCACTCACACACGCACGCAAGGCGTTTGCTCCGTGTTGGCAAGAGCTAATGACGGTTGTGAAGAGGTGTTTGCGACCCTCACTCTCTCGCGCCTGAGTCCACTTCATTCGCCTCACGAAGCACGGCATCGCGACCGTTGCATCCACCTCACGTTGCGAAGCGGTGTTCTCGACCCGCATCTCTTTTATTGTTGTTAAAATTAGGAAAACCAACCAAAAACCCCTAGTTGTGTTTGTGAAACGCTTGTGTAACAATATTCACTGCACGATTTGATCACCCATCCTGCATTCCTCAAGAGACCGACATCCGGGGAATTTATTCTCCACAATTATTACTTGACAGCGACCGGTGCACTTGCCGACGCGCATCAGTTGGCTTTTGGAAAATAAAATAAAAGCTATCAACTACTCCTATGCAATGCCGCTATGCAATGCTTCGCTTGGCGGGATGGAGACTAGGCAGGCCTTGAGCGCGCTGCGTCGAAAGGGCGGATGGACGAGTAGGCAAGCGGAATCGAACTATGCAGGCCTTGAGCGCACTGCTTCGTTAGGCGGGATGGAATACACGGGCCGCAATGCCACGCTTCGGTAGGCGGATGGGCGAGTAGGCTAACGGAATGAGGGTCGCAAGCACCTCTTCGACAAGCACGCCACTAGCAATTGCTAGTGCGGCACCGGACGTGACGGCGGGATGGAGGATGGAATGGGGCGCACCTCAAGCACACAAATAAACAAAAAGAGTATTTCACATAGACATGAAATAACTTTAAATAGCAAGGTCTATAGTGTTCTTCATCAAAATACAAAAGATCTAACTATTACAACAATCAATAAGAGGAGAACAAGGCAAGAAATCGACCGAATCCGAAGGCTCGTTGGAGATTCACGGTTGGAATTGCCGGGTTGTCAATCCGCGTCCAAGCTCGGTCCGCAACTACGTCCGGGGTAGAGAGAGCTGTCACGACTCTCCAATGGACCCGTCTTCTTCGTGTCACGATCCGGTAGAGGTTGCAAACTTCCTCTTGCTTGATGGTAATGGCGGCTAGGTCTTCCTTTGGAGCTCTTGGATGAAAGAGGAGGCCGAGAGGAAACTCCGGCTCAAGATTGGCGTGAAGAGCAAGCCCGGAGCACCTCTAGATGGTGGGCGGCGATGGATGGGCGAAGTCGGATGAACTAGAGCAGAAAACGGCGGAAGAAGACGATCGATCCGACCTAAATCGCGAGCAGCGGAATTTATAGGCGCTGGAATTAAACAGTGCGCATGGTCAGTGGCGCACGACCAGTGGTCGTGCGCACTAGAATTCGGTGATCGTGCGCCCTGCCTGGACGGAACCTGCAAAGACAGAATTTATGAAATAACATGTTCGCACGACCAGTGGCGCACGACCAGTGGTCGTGCGCACTGGAGTTGATGGTCGTGCGCACTACAGCAAACAGAACTCGGAAATTAAATGGTAAGTGCGCACGAGCAGTGGCGCACGACCGGTGGTCGTGCGCACTGGCGTTGGTGGTCGTGCGCACTGCACCAAACAGAACTCGTGAAAAAGGGTTAAGTGCACACGATCAGTGGCGCACGACCAGTGGTCGTGCACAATAGAACCGGTGATCGTGCGCAGTGTTCCTGTGCAGAATTGCATCGGGAACACTCGCACGACTCCTATTCCAGGCACAACCACAGATCTAGCCACTGAAAGTGGCACTTAACAATACATGAAAGCTAATGATGAAGATAAACAAGAAATAACACCAAAACGGGCCTATAAGTGCACCTAGCATAGAACGACCAATATGAGCTAAAACAGGGCTAAAGTGCAGTGAAATGACTAAATAAACGGCCCAGATGAGTCCATAAAAGTGTATATGATCAGGACTCATCACGCCTCCCTCCTGCGAGGAGTACGCCTTCCAATTTTCATCTCATACGAGCGAGAACTTCCCCTTGGCTTCTCGCACTTTCCCCGAGTTAGCTATAAACTTTTACTCCCATCTCCCATGTCGGCGAGTACTCGGTTTGCCCGCCTGGGGCATTCCTTCCTGCGAGGACTCTGTCTTGCGCGAGGACCTTCCGCCCTTTGCAAGCGAGACAGGTTCTCTATCCCCCTGCCATGTGAGATTACCCCTTATTGCTGAGCATTACGACACTTTTCTAGTAACCTTGCCAGCCTATCCGCGAGATCAACCTGACCCACCGGCTAGTGAGAGCCCGGCAGTGGGATCGTCCAGGGCGTTCTAGCATAAAATACTTGTCACCTTGGCAGCCTCTCCGCGAGTTCAACCTGACCCACCGGCTAGTGAGAGCCCGGTAGTGGGATCGTCCGGGGCATTCCAACATGAAATACTTGTTACCTTGACAGCCTCTCTGCGAGATCAACCTGACCCACCGGCTAGTGAGAGTCCGGCAGCGGGATTGTCCGGGGCATTTCAACATGAAATACTTGTTACCTTGCCAACCTCTCCGCGAGATCAACTTGACCCACCAGCTAGTGAGAGCCCGACAGTGGGATCGTCCAGGGCATTCCAGCATGAAATATGTGTTACCTTGCCAGCCTCTCCGCGAGATCAACCTGACCCACCGACTAGTGAGAGCCCAACAGCGGGATCGTCCGGGGCATTACAGCATGAAATACTTGTTACCTTGCCAGCCTCTCCACGAGATCAACCTGAACCACGGGCTAGTGAGAGCCCGACAATGGGATCGTCTGGGGCATTCCAGCATGAAATACTTGTTACCTTGCCAGCCTCTCCGCGAGATCAACCTAACCCACCGGCTAATGAGAGCCTGATAGCGGGATCATCCGGGGCATTCCTGCATGAAATACTTGTTACCTTGCCAGCCTCTTCGCGAGATCAACCTGACCCACCAGCTAGTGAGAGCCCGGCACCGGGATCGTCCGGGGCATTCCAGCATGAAATACTTGTTACCTTGCCAGCCTCTCCGCGAGATCGGCCTGACCCACCGGCTAGTGAGAGCCCGGTAGTGGGATCATCCGGGGCATTCCAACATGAAATACTTGAGGACCCGTGCCTAAAAGAAACATTAAAAGCAGCACATGATGAGTCAAAGACGTAACCAATCAATTAAAAAGTTTTAAGGGTACAATCGTTTCAGGTCATCCCGCTCCTGGCCAGGCCTAGGGGTACCCCTTCCACATCTCGTAGGTGGTACCCTCCTGACCTGAGCACCTCATCTACAATATAAGGCCCTTCCCAGTAGGGATTGAGTTTTCCTCCTGCGGCCCATCTCCCGTCCGCGTCAACCTTTTTTAGGACCAGATCTCCTTTTTTGAACTGCTTTATTCGGATGTGTTTGTCAAAGTACCGAGCCATCCACCGCTTGACTTCATCCTGCAGGACGGTGGCTAAGTCACGGAGCTCTTCCACCAGGTCGAGAGACAACCTTTGCTCTTCTCCATTCTCTACCAGCCATTCTTCATCCCCTTCTCCCGCGGTGACTACCCGGGGGGATTTCACCTCGAACTCTATCGGATGGACAACCTCAAACCAGTGGGACAACTTGAACGGAGTCTCTCCCGTGGCAGTGTTCAGAGTGGTCCTCAGGGCCCAGAGGACCGAGGGCAACTGCTCTAACCAGAAGCCCCTGAGGTTCTTGACCTTCTTCTTCAGCAAGTTCACGATAATTTTGTTGGCCGGCTCCACTTGCCCGTTGCTCCTCGGGTGGTGGACTGACGCAAACTGAAGATCTATATTGAGCTGGGTGCAGAAGCTAATGAACTCATCGCTGGCGAACTGCGGCCCATTGTCTGTAACTATGGCTAGTGGAAGCCCGTGCCTGCAAAATATCTCACACCATATAAAGTTTCTAACGACTTAGGATGTTACCTTGGCCAGTGCCTTCACCTACAGCCACTTGGATAAATAATCAATCATCACCAGTAAGAACTTTCTTTGGCTTCTTGCTTGGGAGAACGGACCCACCAAGTCCAACCCCCATATTGCAAAGGGTCAGGGCGCTATGATGGTTCAGAGTCTTTGGGCTGGTATGAGTTGGAAAGGAGTGAACAACTAACTCTTCGAACACTTCTTTGCAAATTCCGCTGCATCCTTGCTGAGGGTATGCCAAAAGTAGCCTTGCCTCAGCACTCTCCCCTCCAAGGTTCGGCTGCCGGAGTGGCTGCCACACTCTCCTGAGTGAATCTCCTCCAGGACCCTCGGGACCTCCTCCTCCGCCACACACCGGGCTAGGAGCCCCGAGAGTGTCTTCCGGTATAGTCCCCCTACGTGCAAGGAGTAGTACGCAGACTTATACCTGAATCACCATTTGTCCACATCCCCCTCGGGGAACTTCCCCGATGTCAGGAAGGTGATGAAGGGATCCATCCATGATGCCCGCTGGTCTACCTCCATCAGCTCCCCCTCCTTGATGGAAGGTCGAAAGAGATCCGACACCACCCCCTGCCCTGGGACCAAACTTGGCTAGGAGGTCCGCCACGACACTCTCCTCCCTTGGCAAATGACAGATCGAGAAGGTCCGAAACTGCCCTATGAGCCCCTTAACCTTTTCCAAGTATCATTGAAGAGTCGACTCCTTTACCTCGAACTCCCCCTAACCTGGCAAGCCACCACCATTGAGTCCATCGAGACCTCCACATCTTGCACTCCCAACTTTCGGGCTAGCCGCAGGCCCGCTATCACTGCCTCGTACTCGACCTGGTTGTTGGGGAGGGGAAAATGAATATTGATTGCCTGCTCGATCCTTGTCCCTTGGGGGCTTACCAAAACCACTCCTCCCCCGAAGGAATGTTTTCCTGAGGCCCCGTTAACCATCATTTTCCAAGCCGCCAAGTAGGGTTGCTCGGACTCTTCCACCTCGGTCACATAGTACGCCAAAAAGTCCGCCACCGCTTGGGCCTTTATGGACAACCTGGGCACGTATGAGATATCGAACTCACTTAGTTCCACTGACCACTTGGCCAGCATTCCCGAGTGCTCCACCCCCTCCATGACATTGCTAAGGGGATGGTCAGTTACCACCTTGATGGAATGAGCCTAGAAGTAGGGCCTGAGTTTTCGAGCCGAGCCCACGAGGGCGGTGGCCAATTTTTCCAAAATGGGGTACCAGAGCTCGGCCTTCCGCAATACTTGGCTGACATAGTAGATTGGGAGCTGCTTTTTTCCTTATTCTCGGAGCAACACCGAGCTTACCGCCTCGGGTCCTACCCCAGGTATAGGGATAGGTCCTCTCCTCCTCTTGCCCTTGCAGCAATGGGGCTTGGGTCAATTGTTCCTTCAACTCTTGAAAGGATCTTTCACACTCAGGGGTCCATTCAAACTTTTGGTCCCCCCCAATCCCCACGCAGTACCTTGAAGAAGGGTGCACACTTCTCTCCCGTCCTGGAGAGGAACCTACGCTGAACCTTCTTTGCATTCTTCGGAGACCCCAACTCCATGATCGCCTTTACCTTGTCCGGGTTAGGCTCCACACCAGCCGGTATGAGCAAGTGACCCAAGAACTTTCCTCGGCTGGCCCCGAAGACAATCTTTTGGGGGTTGAGCTTGATTTTGAACTTTATCAAATTCCCGAAGGTCTCTTCGAGGTCCCGAAGGTGGTCTCGAGGACCCGGCTCTTTATCATGAGGTCATCAAAATAGACCTCTAGATTCCTTCCCCTCTGTTATCGGAAGACCCTGTCCATCATCCGTTGGTACGTTGCCCCTGCATTTTTCAACCCGAAAGGCATCATTTTGTAACAATAGCACCCATCCCATGTGATGAAAGAGACATCCTTGACATCGGGGGGGGGGGGGGGGGGGGTGCATTCGGATTTGATGATAACCTGAAAAAGCAAATAAAAAGTCATCACAGAGAAACCGACGGCCGAGTCAACTAGCGCGTTGATTCGGGGCAAGGGGTAGCAATCCTTGGGGTAGGAATTATTAAGTGAAGAAAAGTCAATGCACATTCTCCAATTACGTCCCCCCTTCTGTACCATAACCATATTGGAGACCCAGCCTGGGTACTGGATCTCCGATACAAACCCTGCTTGGATGAGATTGCCCACCTCCTCTTGGATGGGCCTTTCCAGCTTGTCAGCAATGGCTCTCTTCTTTTGTCGGATAGGTCGGGTGCTGGGATCGAGGTTGAGTTGATGGCAAGCCACGTCTGCATCGATCCCGGGCATCTCCGCTGCGCTCTAGGCGAAGACATCCACATTCTCCTGCACGCAGGCCAGGATTTGCTTCTGCTCCTCTTGGCTGAGCTCCCCGCTGATCTTGACTTTTTCTACCACCCCTGCTCGGGTGGTGACTTCGAGCTCCACAACCTCATCAATGGCCTCCAGCCGAGACTGCTCCCCCCATTCACCCTCCTCCTTGTCGTGAGCTAGTGCTTCGGCCTCCTTCTCCTTTCTCCCTTCTCGAACCTTCATCAGTTCTTCCGCCCCTTCCTCCTGGGCCTCCACTTCCTCTTCTTTCCTCTCCTTCTCCTCCTCCATCTGCTCTTCCGCCCCTTCCTCATTGGCCTGCCCTTCTCCTACTCTTTCCTCCTCTTCTACATCTTTGAGCCTCGCCATCTCACCCATCTCCCCATCCCATTCCTCTTCCTCGGCCATCCAGGATATGGTGTTCACGGAAGTGGCATAGCACTGCCTGGCAACATTCAGATCTCCCCTTATCCGGAATTGGACTCCTCCCGCCTTGAACTTGAGGCATTGATGAATTGTGGAGGGGACGCAGCAGAACGCACTAATGAGTGGTCATTAGAAGATGGCGCCGTAGCTGTTGGGGGCATCCACTATGACAAAGCGGCAGTTCCAGGACTGCCCCCCCCAGGACTACATGGAGTCCCACTCACCCTTCCACCTCCTTTCTCTCCCCGGAGAACCCAAACAATGGGCCATCCTAGGCCAGCACCCTCCTAGCCTCCACCTTCTTCTCGTCAAATGCCTTCTTGAAGATGACGTTGACCGAGCTCCCGTTATCCACAAGGATCTGGGAGATGGTGAAGTTCTCGATCGCTGTCTGAATGACCAGCGCATCGCAGAACGGGTCTTCATTGATAAAAATTTGAGAGGGTTGGAGGAAAAGCAAATTAAGCAGAATGCTATGCAACTTTCCACAAGTGTAGTAACACAATGACAATGGGAAGACAGAATAATGCACTTGGAAATTGACTACAGTTTCCTCTTCACAATGCGACGTATGCATGGCGAGACATGATTCATGAGAATCACGAAGGAGAGAAGCACAAGACAACAAAAACAACAAGTCCTGGCGTACTGCCAAATAAAAGCCACCAAGGACCGCACGCACCACCAGACCGCACGACGAACTCCTGAGATCGCGCGAACAGAAGCAGACGTGATGACCTGCGAGATGCCAGACCGTAAATCCAGACAGCACAGACTGCTGCATTATTCCACTCCCAAAACAGAACCAGTCCGCACTTCAGACCGCCAGACTAAGATGTCGCCCGATCACTGAAGCTACACACGAACATAACCAAACACTATAACATTCCAGATCGCAGACGGAGACCGCTGACGAACTGATTATTCAAGCCGTTGTAAGGTCACCATGGAAACAAAAATTGCTTGATGCTGGCCGCAGACCTGCAAACACAACAAAAGGTCAAACTGCTTCTTAGACCGCACGACCTCGAATTGAGATCGGCACAAACAATCCAGGCTCTAGTTCTTACTGTTCTCTGTTAGATATGACGGGCCCTGCACCCCTATTTATAGGCAAGAGGATGAATGTTGTCACCACCGAAAGAGAGATGCAATAACCGCCCATCAAACCACACACGGTCTCGCAATAGGCCGCCCGGTCTCACAAGCACTTAGACAACAATCGTCTAAGGCAAACCCGACCAGAAGAATACCCACAGACAGAGCGGACTCCGCGATCATCTTTCCTCATATAGCTCAACGTTAACAATAAGGAGACCGAAATAACTTGAGCTTCCTGACCGATCAGAATAGATCTCCAGAACAACCGCGCAGTCACTGCGTTTATCAAACCGCAGACCGCCCGACTTCCCTCTTTCACTTCAAAATTCAACACTCCCCCTTGAAGTGGGAAGTGGAAGTCAGCCCAATAATCTCCTCAACCAAGCAAATGGTCCCTTCGATAATGTCTTAGTGAAGATGTGCGCGATGTTATCCTTGCTCTGCACAAGCTCCACAATCAGAGATCCCTCCAACACCTTCTCACGAATGAAATGGTGATGAATCTCAATATGCTTGGTCCGAGCGTGACACACAGGATTGTTCACTAACTTGAGAGCACTCTCATTGTCACCCCGAAGAAGAGTAGGACCTTGCACCTCTCCATGAATGTGCTATACAAGCCTCCTAAGCCAGATGGCTTCCTGAGCTGCTAAAGCTGATGCTTTGTACTCTGCTTCTATAGTAGATACATACACAGAATCCTGCTTCTTACTGCACCACGAGATCGTTGAAGGCCCAGCCATAAAAACATATCCAGAAGTTGACTTCCGATCATCTGAATCTCCCCCATAATCAGCATCTATGTACCCGTGCAAACAGAATCCTGAGTTCTTCCCATAGAAGATACCCAGATCAGAGGTAGACATCACATACTTCAAAATGCTCCTTACCACCAACAAATAAGGTTTCCGCGGCTCTGCCATATACCGACTCACCCGGCCCACCGCAAAAGCTATATCTGGCCTCGTGATCGTCAAGTATATTAGACTCTCGACCAAAGCCTGGAAAACCAAGGGATCAAGTAAAACCTTCCACTCATCTCGTCGAAGATGAATCCCAACTTCCAGTGGAGTAGAGCTGCTCTTCCCACCTTCCATGACAAATTGTTTCACGATTCTCTCAGCATAACCCTTCTGGGAAATGAGCACACTGCTCTCTTTCCTCTCCACCTCGAGTCTAAGGAAATGGTGGAGCTCACCCAAATCCTTCATCTCAAATCTGATAGCTAGCTCAGCACGAAGCCTAGATACCTATACTTCAGAATTCCCCGTGATGATCATATCATCAATGTATAACAGTACCAAGACATGAAGCTCCCCCGCCTTCTTTACGAATAAGCTCGAATCAGAATCAGAAGCAAAGTATCCGCAGAACTGGAGGTATTCTGCAATCTTGCCAAACCACGCCCGAGGCGCCTGTTTCAAGCCGTAAAGAGCCTTCTTGAGCTTGCAAACAAGTGTTGGGTATTCTTTGGATATATAACTAGGCGGCTGATCCATGAAGATATCCTTGTCAATCTCGCCGTATAAGAAAGCATTCTTCACGCCGAGTTGCCAAATCTTCCACCGTTGGCAAGCTGCCAACGCGATCACCACCCGAACCAAAGTCACCTTGGCTACGGGGCTAAAGGTTTCTTCATAATCCTCATCATACTTCTGAGAGAAACCTCGATCTACAAGGCGAGACTTGTACCACTCAATACTTCCATCAACCTTCTTCTTTAGCTTGAAAACACACTTGCAAGTCACCGGAGTAACACCCTCAACCTTAGGCACCAAGTCCCAAGTCTCATTCTTTCTGAGGGCAGCCATCTCTTCATCCATGGCTCTTTCCCACTCCTTGACTCCAACGACAGTTTCAAAACAAGATGGCTCTCTCTCATCCAGGGGACCTGCGAAGAAACATGAGATGAAGCTCACCAAGTTTCTGCCCGTATACCGATTTGGTGGAATGATAGTCCTCTTAGACCTCCTCAGAGCCTTACTCTGATCCACCTCTTCAGCTACCTATTCTGAACTAGCTCTCTTTTCAGGCACTCTTGGAGCATCGCTCCCCCTGCTTCCTTAACCAGAAGCACCTGACCCAGAGCTAGAAGAATTTGGAGCACCTGGAGAAATAGGCAACTCCACCAGAACTTCCTCTGTAGCTTCCCTTTGGCCACCATCCAACCTGCTCTCCTGTAGCTCCACAGATGAGCTACCCTGGTATGACGTCAACTCATCAAATACCACATCCAGAGTCCATGATCCAATCATCCTTATAATTAATGGAGGCCATGGCCTGAAAAAACGTTCCTGTCATGAAGGCTCCATCTTGCCCACTACAATTAGCATTTGAATCCATCTCTCCCTTTCCTGCAGCATGACCTGGCTGAGGATTAACTCTGTAATCTCTTTTGAAGTGACCAGGCTGATTGCACCTGTAGCATCTTGGCCCTTCTTTCTTCTTACCATCGCGCTTAGGATCCTTGCTCCTCTCTTGCTGATATGAAGTTGAAGGCTCATCACTATCAGGTGACTTCTTCTTCTTCCCAGAAAAGAGAACCTTGCTATCTCCTCCAGAGACAGTCATCCCAGCCATTTGCTTTGCTAAACTCTCCTGTGAATCAAGCAAGTTATCCAGCTCAAGCAACGATGGCTGATTGGCCTTGCCTTGGACAGAAGTAACGAAGGCAACATATTCCCTCTGCAAGCCGCAGATTATGTGCCTCTTCAGCTTTGCTTCTGAGAAAGGCTCATCCGGGTCCAATGCTGAAATTTCAGCACATAGGTTCTTCATCTTCCAGAAGAACGAAGAGATTGATAAATCTCCTTGAGTTTCTTTTGCCAACTCATTTTCTAAGAACTGTAGCATTGCTACATTCTTCTTGTTGAACAAGCCATCCAAGGCTGTCCAAATCTCAGCAACAGACCTACATCCAATGATGTGATCGAACAACTCCGGAATGATAGCTCTCTTGAGAGTGAACTCTGTCTTAGCATTTGTTC
This sequence comes from Dactylorhiza incarnata, assembly GCA_033032865.1. Lineage (NCBI taxonomy): Eukaryota > Viridiplantae > Streptophyta > Magnoliopsida > Asparagales > Orchidaceae > Dactylorhiza > Dactylorhiza incarnata. The sequence continues at coordinate 3,583,507 of JAWHQI010000238.1, read as the reverse complement.
TCTTCTAAGCCTTCACGAGCTCAGCATTCCCCTCAGCAAGAACAACAGGTTGTCTTGCTTCTCCTCCAACCACCTCCTAAAGATCCTCGCCAAGAAGATAACTCTCCATGCAAGACTTCCACTTCTTAAAGTTAGTCCGCGTAAAGAGTTCAATTCCAAGACCTCTCGAATAACCTCCTTCCATTGCTATCACACTGATTGCTAACCACCTTGAGGAACCCGATGAAGTAACAATGACTACTATTCAGCAACCTACCTCTGATACCTTGTTAAAAATTTGAGAGGGTTGGAGGAAAAGCAAATTATGCGGAATGCTTTGCAACTTTCCTCAAGTGTAGCAACACAATGACAATGGGAAGACAGAATAATGCACTTGGAAATTGACTACAGTTTCCTCTTCACAATGCGAGGTATACATGGTGAGACATGATTCATAAGAATCACGAAGGAGAGAAGCATAAGATAATAATAACAACAAGTCCCGGTAAACTGCCAAATAGAAGCCATCAGGGACCGCACGCACCACCAAACCGCACGGAGAACTCCTGTGATCGCGTGAACAGAAGCAGGTGTGATGACTTGCGAGCTGCCAGACTGCAAATCCAAACCGCACAGACTGCTGCTTTATTCCACTGCTAAAATAGAACCTGTCCACACTTCAGACCGCGAGACCAAGAGGTCGCCCGATCACTGAAGCTACCCGCGAACAGAACCAAAAACTATAATAATCCAGATCGCAGACGAAGACCGCTGACGAACTGATTATTCAAGCCGCTGGAAGGTCACCAAGGAAAATAACCGCTTGCTGCTGGCCGCAGACCTCCGAACACAACAAAAGGTCAAACCACTTCCAAGATCGCACGACCTCAAATTGAGATCGGCACAAACAATCCAGGCTCTAGTTCTTACTATTCTTTGTTAGATATGACGGGCCATGCACCCCTATTTATAGGAAAGAGGATGGATGTCATCACCGCCGAAAGAGAGATGCAATAACCGCCCATCAAACTGCACGCGGTCTCACAACAGATCGCCCGGTCTCACAAGCACTTAGACAACAATCGTCTAAGGCAAACCCAGCCAGAAGCATATCCGCAGACAGAGTGGACTCCGTGATCATCTTTCCTCAGATCGCTCAGCGCTAACAACAAGGAGGCCGAAATAACTTGAGCATCCTGACCGATCAGAATAGATCGCCAGAATAATTGCATAGACCGCGCGGTCACTGCGGTTATCAAACCGCAGACCGCCCGATTTCCCTCTTTCACTTCAAAATTCAACATTCATGACCCGACATATCCTTCTGGGTGAACGAGATCTTCTCTGCTGGGGGCGGGGCTTGGGACGTCGAAGACAAGCTACGATGATAGATGGTATGGAGGCTTGTCTTCCGGGTCGCCTTAATCCCTACCCCCCCCCCCCCCCCCCCCCCCGTGGATCACTCTGATCCCTCCTCGGGTCCCCACATCAACCCGGTCTTCACACCTCTCATCCTCCTCATCCTGCGACAGGACCTCCTCAATCCTCATCGGCTGCTGCACTTTCTCCCTTCACCTCCAAGAACTCTGGGCAGGTCGCCGTTGTGTGACCTTCCTCTTCGTGGAAGTCACAATAGGGCAACTCTTCCCCCCTCCTCTCGGCCTTTGCCCCTCTATTCCTTCTCTTAGGACTGGCTCTTGCTCCTCTTCCTCTCCCTGGTCTCCCTCGACAGACTGTCATTGCCTGCTGATGCAGGTGGGGATGAGGTGGCATCGGGCCCTTCCTCCATCCTAGCTGATGGGGTCTTCCTTGGCCTCCTTGGAAGTTACCCCCTCCCTGGTGCAAACCCCTTCCCGGGCCTTGCCTCCCACCTTCTTGCTGCCTCCACCCCACCTCCGGGGCCCTCGCCTCTTATCTTCTCCTTGCCTCTGGTTTCTTAACCATCGGCTCGCTCAGCCATACCATCATCTTCGTGAACTCGGGGTTGGTAGTCTCCCCTTCTATGTCCTCCGCCGCTCTCTCCATCAGCTCCTCAAAAGACAAAGGAGCCCTCCTCTTGAGGTCCATCTTGAAAAACCCCTCTCGCGGCCCTACTATGAAGCCAAGCTGAAGGGTATACCCCGACACCTCCTGGATGAGGGGGACCTCCTCTGGGAACCGATCCACATAATGGGCCAATGATACCCCTGATCTCTGCTTGATATTGAAGAGCACCTTGGGGTCCTTCTTCCTCTTCTTCCATGTCGAGAAGCGCAGCAGGAAGCCGCGACGTAGGTCCTCGAAATCATAGATCGACCCAAAGGGAAACTGGTGGAACTAGTCCCTCGCCTTTTTCTTCAGAGTGGTGGCAAAGAGTCGGCACTTGAAGGCGTCTGACATAGGTCTGATGGAGACCATGTCTTCGAACCACTGCAAGTGTTAAGTGGGGTCATCCTTGCCGGTATATAATACCATGGCCGACTCACTGAACCCCTCAGGGAGTGGCACTGAGGGCACCAACTCACAGAAAGGGATTCCCCCCTTCACAAACCTGACCTGCGCCACTCGCCCCGCGAGTTCCCCGGGTAAACCGGCTCCTCCCAGTCTCGCACTCATCGAGGTACCACTTGCTGGGATCCCACTGGCTGGGATCCCTTCTCCCGGGATGGCGCTCGCCTGGACTCCACCCGCACTCGCTGGGCTGGGGAAAAGATGTCGTCCCGCGAGATCTCGCTCTGGCACCTGTGACATTGCCTCCTTCCCTGGCCTCTACCCTGGGGCGCACTCGCCTACTCCAGTTGGAGGGGACACCTGTGGTGTAGGGGTTGCGAGACCCCTAAGGGCCGTGGTGAGGGCACACTAGAAAGCCCCAAGCAGGTCCCTCTTGAGGTCGGCCAGCATCTCCACCATTGCTGGCACGTCGGGTGGTGGCGAACTGCCAAATCCCGCCTCTCTCTCGTCGTCTCCCGCCATCTCTCTTCCTCAGAGCTTTCTTGAACTAGCTGCACTCCACACTCACCACACCAAAAATGTTGAAACCAGAACTTGGTCTCTCATGGAGCTCGGGCCCCCAAAGATAGGGTACAGCTAGCACTTACTGATTCCTCGAAAGGAATAGACCGGAGCCTCAGAACTAGACACAGACCTTTAGTCGCAGCGAGGAGGTCCCACCGCACACCCAGAAGATTTGTTAGCGCTTCCCCTCCCAAGCCAAAGCTGAGACTGGGCACCTTGGAGAGCCTGAGAGCTAAGCCGAGATAACCTAGGGAGGCAGAAGCTCAGAGTACTGAGATTGGAATATTCTCCAAAGGTTCCCTTCAAGGTTTATTTATAATTTTTACAGTCCGGTCTGCTAATAGAGGGATTCAATATTTTGGTTTTACTAAACACACCCCCATTTGGTCTGCTAACAACCAAACTCTGTTATTCCAAAATGCTATTGGCATCCCACCATGGTAGAAGGGTAAATTCATCCCTAACCCCCTCTGGGCGAATAGCCTACTAGGGCATCACTAGCCGACCCCTCAGCGAGTATCAGCCCGCAGGGTCCTCGCCGCGAGTGGCCTGTAAGAGCACTACTGTAGCCTCTCCAGCTCCACACTCGCTAACCCCTCAGCGAGCATCAGCTCGTGGGGCTCTTGCCGCAACCGACCTGTGAGGGTGCTACTCGCTGATCTGGCATGCTCGCACGGGAAGACAAGCCCAAATCCTCCTCGCGATTTCTAAGTGTCCCCAGGGGATAACAATTGTATTTGGTACCATATCCCAGAAAGGGATAACAATTGTCTATTTGAGCACCATATCCCAGAAGAACAAGGTCATCAAGGACCTTGAGGTGAAGCTCCTGAAAGAGAAGAGCATGGTGGCTCAATTCTCGAAGCCTAAATCTGTGCTCCCTATTATTGACACCTTCTCCTCTCAAACCAATAGGAGAGGACTACGATACAACCAAATGGAAGTTGGAGAAGGGAGTGGAGAAAAGAGCATGGGTAAGGCTAAGCCTCAAACCACCTTTCAAAAGGTGTTACTTCCCTCTAATAGTTATGACCATGAAAGCATGTATGGTCACTGGAAGAATGGTAGTTCCTATAGGAAGGAAAATACTCCTTCCCATAGTGGAAGAAAGGGCATGGGCTTGAGTGCTATGAGGGCTCCCCATGATGAAATTGAAATGGCCCAACCAGGACCATTTTTATTTGGTACTTCAGCCCCATCATTCAAAAGCATGGATGCCAGCTCTTCCAAGTTCTGTCTAGCAAAGAACATGGTTGCTGTCAAACCTGGAGACATGTCCCATTGCTCAGAGTCTAATGCCATCCAATCATGCCTGGCCTCCAAGCCAAGGCAAGCTGATGTCATTAAGACAAAGTGCACCAAGATTGTACAAAGGTTAACCTTCAGCCAGATCATTGCTAAAAGGAACATGAAAAATGTTGACATCTCCCCTCCTGAACATAAGCATAGTGTTGCACTCCCCTCAAGAAATTTTCAGAAGAGGAGATATAATATTCATGAATATTGGTGTTGTGGTAAAGTGGGACACTTTGCCATAGATTGTTGGCACAATCCCAATGTGTCATGTGCAAAGAAGAATCATCCTGCAAAGGGTATAGCTAGTGTGAGGCTATTCCATCATGCTAACAAGGACCTAGGACCCAAAGCTATTTGGGCTCCTAAGGGTAACTAAACTCCTTGCAGGATAGTTCAAGTACCAGTCTCAACCAAATATGGTACTTGGACAGTGGGTGCTCAAGGCACATGACAGGAATCACAAATCTTCTACATGACTACAAAGCTGTGAAGAATGGACCCAAAGTTATCTTTGGTGGATCTGAAAAGGGAATCACCAAAGGATATGGTATGATCTCCAAAGGCATAGTTACAATCACAAGGGTAGCATATGTTGAAGGGTTGCAACACAACCTAGTAAGCATAAGTCAACTATGTGACTTATGCTATGTCATTGAATTTCACAATGACAAGTGCTTGATTAAAAAGTTTAATGACTTAGAGGCAATTTTCTCAGGCACTAGGAGTGGGAATGTTTATTGCTTAGGCTTTATATGCAGTAATTCTATTTCATCTGTGTGTCTTATGGCTAATGAAAATGAGTCCCTTTGTGTTCAATGACACAAGAGACTTGCTCACATTAACTACAAGACAATGTATAGACTATTCTCTAAAAACCTTGTTAGAAATAATCCAAATTTAAAATGCATTAAAAGTGGTCCCTGTCATGCTTGCCAAATGGGCATGCAAACAAAGACAACCTTTAAAAGTATTGGCTCCAAAGACACTGAAAGATGCCTATATCTATTGCATATGGACTTGTTTGGTCCTTTGCCAATTCAAAGCCTAGGTGGGAAGTTGTATACTTTGGTGATTGTTGATGATCATTCAAAATATACATGGGTATTCTTCCTTAAGAAGAAGTCAGATACCTTGAATGTCTTTATAAATCATGTCAAAGCAATTCACAATGATTTACAATGTGTTGTGGTCAGGACTAGGACTGACCATGGTACAGAATTTCAATCTGAAGTCATGACAAGATTTTGTCAAGAACATGGTATCACCCAAGAATTCTCCTCCCCAAGGACTCCACAACAAAATGGTGTGGCCGAGAGGAGGAATAGGACCTTGATAGAAGCTGGGAGAACATTGCTTAGTGACTCCTCACTCCCATAATACTCACTACAACAAACTGCACCTGTTGTAAGGACTGGAATGTAACTGAAACACAGTTTAACTTTTTATAAAAGTTTTTCTGCCTCTCTCCCATGCAGCTCTATCTCTCTCTCACATGAATGAATGAAATATACTGATGAAAATTTCCCTCCATAAAATTTTGAACAAAACAAAACTAAAAATTAAAAATATATTAAATGTAAAAATGAATGCAAATTAATATAACATTAATTTTTTAATATAATTTTGGAATTAAAATAAAATCACGCACGAACCCGCGTGCACGCAAATGTGCACTCTCGCGTGCACGCAAATGTACTATTGCGCGCACGCAAATGCACTCTCGCGCGCACGCGAATACATGTGCGCCCAGCCGCGTTGCATGTGTCCGTGTTGTGTGTGCATGTGTCTGTGCTTGAGCCCCGCGCTTGTTGCATGTGTCGCGCGGGGCTCACATTAATGAATTATATATATAACGATTTTTTGGAAATACGCATTGTGCATGCATTTTTAGGAAAAATGTGCAACACAAAAGTTGTAGATCTCGACGATATCTACAACTTTCCTGTTGAAGTACACTTTTCCTAAAAATGCTTGTACAAGGCGTATATCCAAAAAAAACGCGTAATAATTCATATAAATCATGAGTTGCGGATAGCCAAAACTGGGGTGCGGTTAACAATTGTCTTTTTGATTGATGGATGACACGCGCTTTAATTTAATGAAAATAAATGTGTAATGGAATTCATAAATACAACGTGTTGTTCAATAAAATTTACTTTTTTACATAAGATTTATGTTTTTTTAAAAATAAGAATTACACCCGCTCAATTTTGTCCGCTCTCAGGAGCTCGATCAACTGACAATGCACGTACATGAGGCCCATGTTCCTTGCTCGACAATACCCCCGCCTCGACATTGCCCGACTGTGTACATGAGCTTTAAATACAAAAACACGCACAAACACACAGACACAGATTGGGTGTAACACACATAGATACGCAACACAGACACACACAAGAACAGACAAACATGCATATAGACAGACAAACACTCACACACAACCCAAATACACAGACACAGACAAGCACGTGTACATACAGACATAGATACATAAACACAAACACATGGACACAGACACAGACTTGTATAGATACATGGACACATACACAGACAAATGGACCGACACACATACGTACGTACACATACACATACAGACACAAACATATGGACACAAACACAGACACATGGACCGACACATATACGTACATAGACATTCAAATACACATACACACACAGACAGTCACAGACACATGCACACACACACACACACACACACACACACACAAAGACACACACACACACAAAGACACACACAGACACATGCAGATACACGTAAACACACAGACACACATACATACAGATACAGACACACACATGCACAAGCAAATATAGATTATGCACAGACACAGACACAGACTCCATGCAACATGCACACACACACACACATATGCACAATCTCGATTTTGAGTCGAGATCGAGTTCAATGAGCTCAATCTCGAACTCGAGTTCAATGAGCTCAATCCCGGAGGTGCGCGAGCAGATTCGACCGTAGGATATGATTGCGAGATCCCACGGTGGATAAAGCAGTATAAAAGAAGTATTTCAGATGTTTTTGTGTTGAACACTTCCTAAAAATGCATGTGCAAGACGTATTTTCAAAAGGCGCGTAATAACCCATAGAAATTGGTTTGCGGATAGCCATTTAAGATTTGCTTTTAACAATTCCCTAAAACTAAGAGCTGAATTATTTGGAGGGAAATTTCCCTCCATAAACATATATTCTCTAATTTCCCGTCCTTCATCCTGGCATATTCTCGAAACCCTCGACCCCCATCCCGTCCTTGATCGCGGCTCCTCACGATACCCTCACGATACCCTCTCCGGCGAATCGGCACGACTCCTCACGATACCCTCTCCGGCGTCTCTTCTCATACTCCTCACGACTCCTCACGATCCAGCAGTGTAGTGTTCTTGATCCAGCGTTCTTCATCATCTCCTTGAGGTATACCTAAACTCGTAGAGTGAAAATGTCTGTGTAAGTGTGTGTGAGCGTTCTTCAGTCACTGAACGCATGGATTAGGAGTGCCGATATATGGATTTCATACAATATGAATGGGTGGGCGTCTACGATATCTGGCTTGACTTTTGGCTAGGTTTTTACTCTTCTGGGTATACGTTCTTGTCATAATTTTTACTTTGTTGGATGAAATTTAGTCGCCTTAGAAGTTTTTTAAGTTCTGAGATTCTATGGGTGGGTGTCTACTAAAGAGTCTGATTAGGAATTGAGTGTTGAAAGGGTGAAGTGTTCTGAATCTTTGTGTGTTCTGAATCTTTGTGTTCTGAATCAATGTTTTTCACCCACTGAAAAACATTGATTTGCTGGTCAATGAAACACTGAAAGGGTGAGAGCATGGGTTTGGAAAGGGTGAAGTGTTCTGAATCTTTGTGTTGCTTTTGAAATTTATGGAACTCGTATGCCCTTTTTTGATTGTTTGAATAAAAATTCTAAACCACTGCAAATGGGCTGAACATTTACTTATAACAGACAAATGAGCTTAGATTAAAAGATTAAATGACCATATATAATCATTCATTATCTGTCCATGATTGGCTACGCGAATGGTTTATTTTCTTCTTTCAATCTGATAGTTTCTAAGATAGATAAGTAGTGCCAATAAGTTGTTTGAATTTTTTACATGCTATGATTTTCAGTATAGTAATCAATTCTCGAGTCCAATGTAGTCTCTTAAAATAATGATCTTATGTAAAATCAAAAAAGAAAATTTTCAACGTGACCTGTCCTTGGGGAAGGGTTGAGGGTTGAGATTATGATTCATACATCAATATGTGCATCCCATCTTAGGGCTTAGAAAATATGTAACATACTAATGTATAAGAATTCAAAAAATCTTTTTAAAATATCTAAAAGAATAGTGAGTAATTAATAATATCATTAATTTTCAAAATCTAATTTATATGTGCAGTGTATTTAGCATAGCATACTTTGCTGATATTGTCTTATCCCATTCTTTTTTTGTTAGCTATGGATAAAAGCTGGATTTATGAAGCAGATAGATTCAGTTCTACCTATACTAGAGGCGTGGATTTATTTTTAGAGTTTGCACGGGCAAATGCTATTTACTTTGAAGATAAAATTCTTTGCCCATGCAATGTATGTCGAAACACTAAAACAAAAAGCCTCATTGAAGTTAAAGCAGACTTGCATTTGAAAGGATTTTACAGATATTATAAGGAGTGGATACATCATGGAGAAGCTAAACTGACTAGTTCTTTTGTGTTCAGTTCGAATAGTAACAATAGTGGACCTTCTCAAAGTCATGAAAGTAACGATGATATTGAAGCCATCGATGATTTAGTTGATTTGATACATGAGATTGGAAATGCAGAACTTCCAGAACATTCTAACGAAGATAGTACGGGAACTTTTTCAAGTCTATTATGTAATGTCAGACGTGAACTATACCCAGGTTGCAAAAAATACTCTTTGTTAGCATTCATTGTTAAACTGCTGCATATCAAAGTAATGAACAAGATGTCAGATAAGTCAGTTAACATGCTTCTTGAATTGCTAAAGGACGTGATGCCAGAAGGTAATCTTATTCCAAAATCTGTTTACTGGGCTAGGAAACTTCTTTCTGGTATAGGTTTGGGTTATAAGAAGATAGACGCGTGTAGACATGATTGTGCACTATTTTGGAAAGAGAATGAGAAGAAAGATGTGTGTCCTGTGTGTGAAGAACCACGTTGGAAATATAACGAAGGAAAAGGAAAATTAATTGCTCAAAAGGTTTTGTGGCATTTCCCCTTGACACAAAGGCTACAAAGACTTTATATGTCTTCTAAAACAGCAGCTGACATGAGGTGGCATACTGAGAAGCATATAGAGATAGAAGGTACGTTGAGTCATCCGGTAGATTCACTTGCATGGAAGAGTTTTGATGCACATTATCCTAGTTTTGCTGCAGATCCACGCAATGTTAGGCTTGGATTGGCTACTGATGGGTTCAATCCGTTTGGAAATATGAGTACTTCTTATAGTATGTGGCCAGTTGTGCTAATTCCATATAATATGCCGTTATACAAAGGTATGAAAGATGAGTTTCTTATGATGTCATTATTAATTCCTGGCCCACGTGCGCCTGGAAAAGATATTGATGTTTATCTTAGACCACTGATAGAAGAATTAAAAGAATTATGGAATGGTGTTAAGACTTTTGACACATACACCAAAGAGACTTTTAAAATGCATGCTGCTCTTATGTGGACAATCAATGATTTTCCAGCTCTTAGTAATTTATTTGGGTGGACCACAAAGGGTTACGGGGCATGCCCAACTTGTTTATATGATACAGATTCTAAAAGAATTCGAAGTAAGATATGCTACATGGGACATCGTCGTTATCTACATAATGACCACCCTTATCGAAGGAGTAAATTGTTTGATGGAAAGTCAGAAAGACGTTCAAAACCAAGGGAGTGGAGTGGCGCACAATTGCTTTCAGATTTAACCAAACTCGAACATAACTTTGATAAATTTGGAAAACACCCAAGCAAGCGGAAGAGGAAGCGCAACAATGAAGAAGGGAATTGGGTAAAGAGAAGCATCTTCTTTGAACTACCTTACTGGCATAAGCTTTTGATACGACACAACATTGATGTAATGCATGTTGAAAAAAATATTTGTGATAGTGTTTTGGGCACATTGATGAACATTGATGGAAAAAACAAAGATACGGAAAAAGCGCGAGAAGATTTGCGAGACCTTAACATCCGGAAGGAGTTACACTTGATTAGAAATGGAAGTACTATAATAAAACCTCAAGCATGTTATAATCTATCTTCCGATGAGAAAAAAAGGTTTTGCAATTTTTTAAAAAATGTCAAGTTTCCAGATGGATATGCGTCAAATATTTCAAGATGCGTAAAGGATGGGAAGATTTATGGACTTAAATCTCATGATTGTCATGTTCTACTACAACGGTTAATTCTTATTGGCATTCGTGGGTTTCTACGCGCAGATGTCTTTGAGGCACTATACGAGCTAGGAGATTTTTTTAAAATTTTATGCTCAAAGACACTAAAGGTAGAACATATCGAGAAGTTGGAGAGTAATATCCCAATTATTTTGTGCAAATTGGAGAGAATATTTCCTCCAGCATTTTTTGATGTAATGATTCACTTGGCTATTCACCTTCCGAAAGAGGCAAAGATAGCTGGCCCAGTTCACTCACGTTGGATGTACCCGATTGAAAGGTACTTGTTCTTTATGCATTTATACTTTATTATCTTACATAGCATAAATGAACAATTTTGTTATTATGATCATTGAGTTTTCCTTTTAGGTTTCTTAAAACTCTTAAAGGATACGTACGTAATAAAGCTCGTCCAGAGGGTTCTATAGCTGAAGGATATATTGTAAAAGAGTCTTTGACCTTTGTGTCAATGTACATAAATGAAATAGAAACAAGGTTCAATAAAGAAAATAGAAATGAAGATTCAGTGGAGCATCAACAAGAGTGTGAATTGTCGGTTTATGCATCAAAAGTGAGACCCTTTGGACCTCTTCGCCGTTGCAAAACACTTTCTAAAAAAGATCTAGATGCAACTCATAATTTCATATTAAACAATTGTAGCGAAGTAGATGATTTTCGAAGGTTCGATTCATGAAAGAGCTCAATTTCCTTACTTAATTTGTAACAAATTTTGATGTACTTTTTTTTAAATAGTAAGCACATGGAGGAGCTTAAAAGAGACGAAAATGAAAGAAACATTGACAAAACTCATCAAGAGCAGTTTCATCATTGGTTTCAAGCGCATGTAAGCTCCAAATACGAAGATACCCTTGAAGATTGTTAATTTATAGTATCATCTATCTAATTAGCTTCCTATTGTATTTTGTATAGATAAATAGAGTGCATAACACAAACTCGGGCGAAGTCTCCAAAGAATTATGGGCATTGGCAAATGGTCCACAATCATACTTAACAAAATTTTACTCTGGTTGTATTGTTAATGAAGTACGATTTCATACACATGATCGAGATGATCGCCGAACAACACAAAATAGTGGTTTACTTGTTGTGGGGGAACAACAATATATCTTGGTAGAGTTTTATGGAGTATTAAGTAGGGTCGTTGAATTGACCTATCTTCATGGATATAAAGTAGTATTATTTTGGTGTAAGTGGTTTGACACTGGTGGGAAGAAGACTATGCATAAAGATAAATATTTTTTGAGCATCGACACAACTTCTCGTTGGTGTGAAGATGATCCATTCGTTCTTCCAAACCAAGTGCAACAAGTGTTCTATGTCGATGACACAAAACTCGGCGATCCTTGGAAAATTGCACAACTTGTATGTCATAAACACCTTTGGGACATAGAGGAACACGCTGACCTAGAAGTGGAGGAGATGCATGATAACATAGTTCAACAACACGAGTCCTCAGAAACTGAATTAATATATGCTACCGAAGATCAAAACTTGCAATTCCTAGGGAGAGATGATATAGAACCTGATATTATAAATATAGAAGTTCTAACTAGAATCCAAGAAGAGGAAGAAATTAATAATATTGTTGATGGAGATGAGTCAATAGATGAGGATGATGAAACACTAGTGCAATATTGTGACGACAGTGATCATAACATGTAAAGCTAATCCAAACGGTACGTTAAGTTTTTTCTTATTCATTAGATCGAAACTGTAATGCAATTCTTTCATTTTATGATATCTCTAAATAATTTAATGTGATGTTTAACGTTTGCATCTTATTTACTTTGCAGTAATATGCCTCCAAAAAATGCTATCCTACGGCGCCCTACGACAAGGAGCAGAAAACAACTGCTTGTTGCTGAAAAACCAACAAATACTGAGCTTGTTGAAATGTCACCTACACCAAATACACCTTCACCTCCACCAAATACACCTTCACCTAATCTGCAGCAATCACAAAGTGCATCAGTTGCCACCATCAATGATGATGATACCACTATTAATGAAGGAAATGATGAAAGTCCAATACAGGGTTCTGATAATAGTAGTAAGTATACCTTATTTTATTTCACAAGTTTGTATCATTTACTTGAATCATATATTTATTAAGGATTTTTAATTATGCAGTGGGAAGCTCATCTATAAGAAGAGGTCGTGGGGTGACCACCGGAAAGTCGATTGAGAAAGCAATACTAGAAAATGTATGCTTTATTTAGGTATATTAAAACTTACATACACTTACTATATGTTAACATACTTTTATTTGTTTTGTTAGGACAAGAAACTACTTGAGATTGAGTTTCCTGAAGGTTTTAAGAAGCCGCATCGCTATGCAAAGCACCTTGCAAATGGTATAGGTGTTATTGTAAGACACAGTGCGGGTTTGGATTTTTTGAACCCATGGAGTGAATTGGGGGAAGAGCTGAAACTTACTTTATATGCTGCATTAGGTGTAAGTAATTAATATTTATATACCATATATGTGAATTTGTTTGGGATAACTAAATAATTTATTCTTTTGTAGTAATGGTTTGTGATAAAGAATTGGGAAACAGATAAAAGTGTGCAAGAGTTCATGGAGGAGATGTTTCAACGTAGCTATACACATTGGAGAGGAAGATTATCTGCAAGGCATAGAGATTATATTGTGGCAGGAAAGAATCCAAGAGCTAGTAGGCCATTTGAGTGGATCTCAATCGAGAATTGGTGTCAGTTGTGCGATCTCTTTGAAAGTGAGACTTTTAAGGTGAATGTGACTACTTAAGTAAATTCTGTTTAATACATATGTTATTAATCACACATTCAATGACTAGAGTCCAATACTTTTGTTTGCTTGCAGAAAAGGTCCAAGACAAATGCTGATAATAGATCACACATGCCGTTTACTCATACGTCGGGTTCTAAATCCTACCATTCCCGACTGCTGGAAATGGTAATGCAATAAATACATGTGAGTTATTGATTACTATGACATATTCTCAAATATTTTTTTGATATACAGGTTAATCAAAGCCCGGTTGAGAACTTTGCGAACACCCATAAGAAGAATGGGGTGTTTGTCAGCGAGAAAGCAGAAGCGGCATACGTAAGTCAAAATATATTTGAAACTTTCGCAAAATTGATTGATAACATACGTTTCTATTATAACACTATATTTTACAGCGTGAAATGGAAAGGCTGAGGACAACAACAGATTCTGACAGTGATCTCATATGCTCTGAGAGAGAAATTATAAAGACTGCACTTGGAAACAAGTCTGGTTATGACAAAGGGCTAGGCTATGGTGTTGTGCCTTCAAAACGAATGAAGAAGACATTGAATGTGACTACTCAGTTGAAAGAGAAGTTGAATGTAGCGGAAGAAGAATTGCGCGATGCCACGACTCGTCTAACAGCACAAACAGAGCTTATAGATAAACAAGAAGCTTTGATTCAAACACACAATGCAGAGATTGCGGGATTAAAGGAGGGGCAAAATGAGCTGAAAGAGCAGCTGGCATTCGTTCTGCAAAAATTTGGGGCAATTCCTTGACTTTGATGCACACACCATTTACTTTTTGGTGCACTTTTTTGTTGTCAAATGGTTTATGACTGTTAGTTTTTTAGTTTACTGCTTTGTGACTATTTTATTACTTTTGCTTGGTTTATGACTGTTAGTATTTTGGTTCCAAGCTTGGGAATCTGCTTGGTTTGCTGGCTTGGATGATTCTGTTTTGCCGATTATATACTGATTAGTAGATTTTGTTAGTGGGGTGTTAGACTATTTGGCATTTTGCTGCTGGGTATGTGTTGCAGGTCTTGCTTTGGCCAGAACAGTTTCACCAGGTATGCATATTGTATTTGTTTTCATTAAGCTTAATTTACAAATCACTTCTTTAATTCTTTAGTGATGAGGTATCGGATGATACAAAAACAATCATATATGTTTGCTTCCAGTTCAGCTTGACCAAATTTTCTGTTTGAAAATTAGTTGGACACCTGTTGTGTTATCCTATTGCTTACTGGTAAAATCTTGCATGCTGAATTATAATTTCTTGATGATTTTGCATCATGATGCCAATCCAGATTAATAAACTTTGAATAAGCTTATTGCATCATGATGCCAATCCAGATTAATAAGCATACTACAGTACATGCTTTGAATAAGCTTCCTTATTCAAAGCTGGACTCCAAGGCTATTGGCATCAAGGATGGAGTGATTTTTCTTACTTATAACAGCCTCATTGCATCATCGGAGAAAGGTCGTTCCCGCTTACAGCAGCTGCTGCATTGGTGTGGATCTGATTTTGATGGTCTTATAGTATTTGATGAGGTACGCTCCACATAAGCATATACACAATATTAATTACAAGACAAATCACAATCAAGTAGATATTCAAAAGTATGAGAGCACGTAATGTTTTATAAATACAAGAGAGCTAGAAAGAAAACTACACAACAACAACACTCATGACTTTATCCCAGTTTATCTTTTAATTTACAGGAATTTACAGGAATTTTAACTTTCAGTTTATCTTTTAATTTACAGGAATTTTAACTTGCCTAATCCAAAGGAAGAAACATTATCCAAACACTCCATTCTCAAGTATTCAAATCTCATTCCAGTTAACTCTTTCTCTGGCTTTATCTGATTAATATTTAACTCATGTTCAAATACTAAGTTTTTTCTTCATTAATGGCTTAGATTGAGAATGAGTTTGGGCCGCTTGAGTATGGGGCCGGAGCTCCGATGAAAGCTTATGCAAGATGGGCTGTTGGCATGGATGTTGGCCTGGAGACCGGGGTTGTGTGGGTCATGTGCAAGTAAAATGATGCATCTACTTCCTGGTTAGTGCTCCCAGCTCAATATGTGTGGGTCATGTGCAAGTAAAATGATGCATCTACTTCCTGGGTCATGTGCAAGTAAAATGTTGTCATGTGCAAGTAAAATGATGCATCTACTTCCTGGGACAAATAGCAAGCCCGCTCAATATTTGTTATGGTTATGCACTAAATTTTCTATTTGTTGGGATCGCTGCAGCTGCAGCGAACTGCAGCAGCGGGTTCGCTCCAGCTGCAGCGAACTGCAGCAGCGGGATCGCTGCAGCTGCAGCGAACTACATCAGCGGGTTCGCTGCAGCTGCAGCGAACTGCAGCAGCGGGTTCGCTGCAGCTGCAGCGAACTGCAGCAGCGGGTTCGCTGCAGCTGCAGCGAACTGCAGCAGCGGGTTCGCTGCAGTTGCAGCAAACTGCAGCAGCGGGTTCGCTGCAGCTGCAGCGAACTGCAGTTTGCTGCAGTTGCAGCAAACTATTTGGTGTGAGTGTTGTGTGTGCAGTTGTGCTGAGTGTTGTGTGTGCAATGGTTGTATCCTGCTTTACTTCTTTTGATACTTATGCTCATGTTAATTATACATTTTTGCATGAGCATGTGCATGCTTATGAGGAGTGAATGAATGAATGCCTGAGTGGTTGATGCATATTGAATAATAAGTGATACGCACAAAACTGCATTATTTTTGCATGAGCATGTGCAGTTTTGGGATGTATGAACTGCAGCAGCGGGATCGCTGCAGCTGCAGCGAACTGCAGCAGCGGGTTCGCTGCAGCTGCAGCAGCGGGTTCGCTGCAGCTGCAGCGAACTGCAGCAGCGGGATTGCTGCAGCTGCAGCGAACTACAGCAGCGGGTTCGCTGCAGCTGCAGCGAACTGCAGCAGCGGGTTCGCTGCAGTTCGCTGCAGCTGCAGCAAACTATTCGGTGTGAGTGTTGTGTGTGCAGTTGTGCATTTGTGTTGTGTGTGCAACTGTGAGTAATGTGTGTGCAGCTGCGTTGAGTGTTGTGTTGTGAAGTGCGTGTTATTTTTTGTCCAGTGAGTGTGTTGTGTTGTGAACTGGCAGAAGATTGAGTGAGTAACGGAAAAGGAGTAACTACTATTTCATCAGACCTTCATGGGGTAATATAGCTCAGGAGAGAACAATGATAATTACTAGCATTCACTATTGACACTTTTGTTGGTTAATTACTCCGGTTTTGTGCTGTATTCAGTATTATTTACTGAATAATGTTTTGCTTCATGTAGTATAGGAATTAATCACTTGATTTGCTTCATGTTGTTTGTTGCAACTGCTGCTATCATTGTATTACTCAAATGAACTTGCATGTTTAGGGTTCTTCAACTACTTATTCAGCTACTTTATTCAATGCTTATGTATTGTAATGATCAAATGAACTATTTTTGTATTAAATTTCATCTAAGTTTTAGTTTTAAACCTTTATGTCTTGTAAAGCTTACACATTTTCACATCACACCCATGAATCCTCTTTATATTATCTTTTTGCCCCTTTAAAGTGTTGCTGCCCCCTTTAATAATTGCTCTCTTTTATTTCTAGGGAGTTGGAGCTTGAAGCGAAAAGTGATGGAAGAAGATGAATTAGTCAAAAAGTGTAGAAGTTGATGTGTTTTGTAAAACATCTTGATCTTATTGTTGTTATGTAATATTGTTTTGTAATAGATGAGATGACACTTGTACTCTATCTAGCTACTGCAAGTAATTCAAATTTAATATTTGTAATGCATTTTCTTTTTATTAATTTGGCATATTTTTTCCCTTCTCGTACTTGATTCAAATTTTATATATGAAAAGTATATTAGTTCTTTAAACCTATAATGATTTCTATTTTGAAATATTTTAATTACAAATTATATATCAATGAGTATAAAATATTATTATATAATATAAAACTATATTATACTTTAAATAATATTTCATATTTATAATAAAATCATGCGTACCCATCTAAATTATGAATTGGTTGTAGTAAGAAGAATGGAAAACAAATGTAACGATTTTTTCGTTACTATTGTTTAATCTATTGTAACGAAATAATGTTTATTATACTTTATTGTAACGAAGTTATTTTATTTTTAGTGAGGAAAAAAAAAACATTTGTAACGAAATAGTTGTAATCATAACTCTTTTTTTGTGAGAAAAAAATAACATTCGTAACGAAATAATATTTATTGTGACCAATTTATTGTGAGGAAGAATCTCTTTTTAGTGAGAAAGTATCATTTGTTACAATTACTTTATTTGTAACGAAATGCATACATTCGTTACAATAACCTTTAGCGTCGAGCTTTAGAGGAGGACCGTTACTTAAAGTATTTTTCGTTACCAAAGAGTTTTTGTAACGAATTTTGGCACTTATTGTAACGAATTAGGTCCTTACTATAAGTGCAGTTTGTTGTAGTGACTTCTGGGCTGAGGCAGTCAATACTGCATGTTATGTACTCAATAGAGCTTCCATCAATAAGGTTCATGGAATAACCCCCTATGAGATTCTGAAAGGCAAACAACCTACAATTTCATATTTTAGAATCTTTGGTTCCAAATGCTACATTTTAAACAATAGAAAATCTCAATTAACAAAGTTTGAAGAGAAATGCAATGTGGGGGTTCTTGTTGGTTATAGCTCACATAGTAGAGCTTATAGAGTGTATAGTAAGAAAACTCATGTTGTAGAGGAGTCTATGCATGTCGTATTTGATGAGACCAGCCTAATCTATAAGTGCTGTTCTAGCTCTTCTATTTTGACAGAAAATGAGAAGGATATGGAAAGATGTCTGTGCAAGACACATCCAGCAGTTGCAAGTCATACACAGATGCACCAATCCCTGAAGAGGAAGAGGTCCAAGGTGCTGGAGACAATGCTGAACCAGCAGAAATTTTACAGCAAGCTGAGGACAGATTGCCTTCAGCTATAAGGCACCTAAGAGATCATCCAAGAGAACAAATTATTGGAGACCAGAACCAAGGTGTACTGACCAAAAGTAGGGTTCACAATAAGGCCCTATTCTTGAGCTTTTTATCACAAATGGAACCCAAGAAGTATAAAGAAGCCAACCAAGACACCTTTTGGATTCAACAATGCAAGAAGAACTTCTACAATTTAAGAGATGCAAGGTATGGAAGTTGGTGCCAAAACCTCAAGGACACAATGCTATTGGCACCAAATGGATTTGCAGAAATAAGTTAGATGAAAATGGCACAATCATAATGAACAAGGCAAGGTTGGTAGCCAAGGGCTACAGACAGGAAGAAGGGATAGACATTGATCAAACCTTTGCCCATGTTGCAAGGTTAGAAGCAATTAGGCTATTCCTTGCCTATGCTGCCCACAAGGGGTTCAAAGTGTATCAAATGGATGTCAAATCAGCCTTCCTTAATGGTGACTTAAAGAAAGAGGTATATGTTGAACAACCATCAGGTTCTGTGCATCCAACCCTCTCTAATCATGTATATTTACTTAGGAAAGCTCTTTATGGTTTAAAGCAAGCCCTCAGGGCTTGTATGAGACATTATCTAGCTTTCTCATCAAGAACAAGTTCTTGAGGAGAAAGATAGATAGTACATTATTTCTAAGGGAAACAAGGGGCAAGTGTCTTCTAGTCCAAATATATGTTGATGACATAATATTTGGGTATGACAACCTCTGCAAAAGGTTTGCCAACCAAATGCAAGGGGAGTTTGAGATGAGCAGTATGGGAGAGCTCAAGTACTTAATAGGCCTCCAAGTGAAACAATCTGATGAGGGTATATTCATCTCTCAGACCAAGTACACTATGGAGCTTATCAAGAAGTTTGTGATGGAATCAGCTTCCACCATGAAAACTCCCATGGGGTCCAACATTTCCCTGGACAAGGATGAGAAGGGCATGGCCTTTGATGAATCCATGTACAGGTGCATCCTTGGATCCCAATTATATTTAACTGATAGTAGACTAGATATTATGTATTCTACATGTGTGTGTGATAGGTGTTGGATCGGTACGCGCCCTTAGAGGGGGGGGGGGTGAATAAGGGTTTTTTAAAATTTATATTATATTTTGAAAAACTTTGAAATAATGCGTGATTAAGACAATGAGAAATCAAGTAAAACAATTGAAATCAAGTAGAGACATTTTTTATTAATATGAAATAAGGTTTTACAAAAGTTGATTTCTATAATGCTAGAAATCCACGACGAATAATAGTAAACTCTTTTTATTTTCTATCCCGACTCGCATCCCCACGAACCGGTGGCCCTAGCCTATCCTTCCCGGATTCATCCTCAAGCTGCTTTAGCCAACCCTTCCCCGGATATGGCCTCGATCACCCCCTAGACCTAACCTAGATCTAGTCGCCAACACGAGCCAAATTTCTGCCCTAAGTCCTACCCAGACCTAGTCGCCAACACGAGGCGATTTCTCTAACCGTTTACAAGAAATATGAAATGAAAATAATTAAAACTCCCTCTTAAAGAACTTCTGAAGTTGGAGACGAAGATACGTTGTAGAATAAGCGTTGTAGAAGCGGACTTCGTTTGGATCCGGTGTGAAGAGATTCTCCTTCAGAAGTTTGCAGAACATTGGTAGGACATCATATTTCGGCCAAGGCAGCCTCTGGAATTCTAGCACTCAATCTCTCTCTCTCCGATGTCTATCTGAAACGAGAGAAGAGGGGTCCTATTTATAGCCTCATCGCTAGCGCCTATGCTAGTGCTACCGCCGGCGCTATCCCATTTTAGGACATATTCTGCGCGGCAGAATCTTCAATCCGAGGAAACATTTCTCTCTTGCCTTCTGTGCTCCGCGCTACCGTCTGCGCTATCGGATACCGCCAGGCGCTATCTCGTTCTATATGTGCTCCCGGAATTGCGCCATTCATCGCTACCGCCAGGCGCTAGGTTCTACCGCCGGCGCTAGTAGGAGTGTTGGATTTGATGGCTCAAATTTGGGGGCAACCTTCTTATGTAATCCTTGAGTCATATAGACTTTGTTTTCCTGCACACTTAAACACACAAAATCAAATACACATAGGATTTGTTATTCTCAAACCTAGGAGATCTGGAAGACCATGTTCCAACAAACTCTCCCTTTTGATATTAACAAATCCATTAATGATCAGAGCATTAATATATAAGCATGATGAAACTTACTTGTGTGTGTGTGAGAGAGTGATGACTTAGGATAATTATCGATTTTAGCATTTAGAATTGCTCCCCCTAAATACATGCTCCCCCTAAGTAAATGCTCCCCTAATATGTAAGCTATCATCTTAATTAAGCATGTTAGTTTTCTATTTTGATAGCAGATTATATTTATCATGTTAGTTCTCCCACTTTTGTTATTAGCAAAAGTGGGTAAGGAGGCACCACCTAAAAGTTTGATAATAGGCATGATCGAGCTATTTAGTGAGAAGGAAATGATAAGGAGTTTTAGAATACTTTTCATTGAAATGGATCAGAGTTTTAGGCATTACAATATTTTCATAGAAATAAATCAGAGTTTTTAGCATTACAATATTTTCATAGAAATAAATCACAGTTGTTAGCATAAAGAGAAAACAAGGTAAAGTAAAGTTGCGGAAGACTTAGAAAAATACAATCAAACATCTTTTGTAAGACATGATGATTCAGAAAAAGATATATGAGTTAAATTTCATAAAGAAGATGTTTTTGTAAATCATTGTTCAATTAAAATCGTTAAGTTCAACAATGAAGTAACCAAGCATGAAATAATGTTAAAAAAGAGATTACTGTAATGTTATTTTAATTCACAATTTCAAAACATACCTAACATTGTAGAAAGCATGCTAGGTTATCTAGTGCATTTCATAAATAAAGAGTAGTATAGAATTTGCATTAGAATCCAATACTCATGAGAAGAAGTGTTATGGAAGATAATGATGTGCACATAAGTGTATTTTTGAGTAGAGTAAACAAATGTTTTAATCAAAAATACAAAAAATATGTAAAGTAAGAGCACAATAAAATACAAATAATTTACTTCCACAAACTTTAATGCACAAAAAATTGTACAACAACTAAGGTGCTTTGCACACACAATGCTCATCAAGACTTATCAGGGTGCAAAGTAGTGCTTGGGGGATCACATATTTTATTTTAAAGTTGAGACTAGTAATCCGGTGTACTTAAGAGTAAGTGGTTTTTATTTTGAAAGAAATATGTGGTTTGCACAAGATACTTTACTATTCTTTCCAAGGTGCTCAACCTCACAACGCTTATTAAGACTTATCAGGAGGTTCAAGCAGTGCTTGGTGGAGTTATCTTTCTCACTTTATTTTATGATTTTTGTTTTGTAAAAAGTTCTCCGAATACACTTGTTTTGCAAACCAATATAATTTATGAAAACATAACCACTTTTATAAATTTTTACAAGTGCAAATAAATGTAGTGTAGGTAAGATACTTGTGCAATTTTAATTCATAGTACTAATACAAAACATACACAAGCATTCTTAGATTAAACACATATGTAGACAATCCCAAAATAAGTGAGTGAATAAAGATCATTATCAAACATAAAACATTTAATCATACTTAGAGGCATGCTAAGCTTAGTTCTACACAACTTTTACAATATAATTGATGCACATATTAATAGATAAATCAAAGCATGATGAAAACAATGTTCAAAGTAGTTTGAAAAGATAAATTGCAACATTATAGAAGTTCTGAATAATAGATTAAATCATGCTTGATTTTCACAGGAAAGTCCATACAGTTTTTTGATAGTTTTAATTTTTTATATTTTTGTATTGGATTTTTGCATAAAAAAATAGACTTTAAACAAATGACAGAAATAAAAAAGGCAAAACATATTTTTTTGTATTTTGGCTTTTGTATTTTTGTATTTGATTTTTCAAAAATGAAATAAAATCAGAGATGCAAAAATAAATAGTACATATAGATTAATATATTTTTAAGAATTTTTCAAAATTTTAAAAATACACAAAAACAAATTGGTGCGCTAGCGCCAGCGTTAGCGCTAGCGCCGGCGTTAGAGCTAGCGCCAGAAATAGTACATGATTTTTGATAATTTTGAAATTTTTAATTGTTGATCTTGATTAAGTGTCCCAATAGTAGTTTCATGCAGAAATTTTAGAATTTTAGGAGATGTTTTAGATGGTTAAAAATTACAAAATTGCGTTTATGAATGTGTTTTAACTTGAAAGATCTAGGACACCTAACTCAAGTCGTAATAATCGAAATCTTGCATCGGGAAGAGGTTTAGTAAATATGTCAGCGAGTTGAGAGTCCGTGCCAATGAAACTTACTTTTACATGCTCTTTCTTAATGTGATCCCTAATGAAATGATGACGAACATTGATGTGTTTGGATCTAGAGTGGTGTACGGGATTATATGTGAGGTCTATTGCACTTTTGTTGTCACATTTAAGATCAATGTTTTTGAGATGAAATCCAAAATCCTCTAGAGTTTGGCTCATCCATAATGCTTGTGCACAACAACTACCACGTGCGATGTATTCATCCTCCGTGGTGGAGAGTGCACCCAAAGATTGTTTCCTACTAGACCAAGCAACTAATGAGGGTCCTAAAAAGTGACAAGTACTGCTAGTACTTTTTCGATCTATTGAACAACCGCCGTAATACGAATCAGAATAGCCGTGGAGTGTGAATGAATCATTGTGTGGGTACCATAATCCTAATTTAGATGAACCTAATAGATAACAAAAAATATGTTTTACCGCTTTTAAATGAGATTCTTTTGGATTGGCTTGAAAGCGAGCACATAAACATACGGAAAACATTATATCTGGTCTAGATGCGCTTAAGTAAAGAAGAGATCCTATTATTCCTCTATATAATGTTTGATCAATGGAAATTACAGATTCATCTTTTCCTAGTTTTAAATAAGCACTCATAGGAGTAGAAGCTTGTTTAAGATTTTCAAATCAAAATCGTTTAAGCATATCGTGAACATCTTTTGTTTGGCAAATAAAGATACCATCAGTTCGTTGTGAGATTTGAAAACCAAGAAAATATGATAGTTCTCCTACAAGACTCATTTCAAATTCATTTTTCATTACTAAGACTACTTCAGTACACAACTCTTCATTAGTGGCTCCAAAAATGATATCATCAATATATATTGGTAAAATAATTAGATCGTTATTATTATGCTTAATGAAGAGTGTGTTGTCGGCACTTCCCATAACATAACCATGCTTTAACAAAAACGATGTAAGTCTATCATACCATGCACAGAGCGCTTATTTTAAACCATAAAGCGCTTTTTCTAATTTGTAAACATGATTAGGAAATTTTTCATTTATAAAATCGGGGGGTTGTTCTACATAAACTTCTTCTTTTATAAACCCGTTTAGAAAGGCACTTTTAACATCCATTTGAAATAATTTTATTCTTTTAAAACTCGCAAATGCCAAAAATATTCGTATAGATTCTAAGCGAGCTACGGGTGCAAAAGTTTCTTCAAAATCTACCCCCTCGATTTGAGAATAACCTTGAGCAACTAAGCGTGCTTTATTTCTTACAATCCTAGATTCACTATCTAATTTATTTTTAAAGATCCATTTTACGCAGATAATTGGATGATTAGATGGTCTATCTACTAGATTCCAAACTTTACTTCTTTCAAATTAATCTAACTCTTCATTCATAGCCAAAAACCAAAATTCGTCATTTAAAGCGGTGGAAACGTTTTTAGGTTCGATTTCGGAAACAAAGCAAATATTTGACAACGTTTCATGAAGAGAAGATCGAGTTCTTACGCCAGTAGAAGGTTCCCCAATGACTAGCTCTTTTGGATGAGTTTTTGAGAAGTTCAAAGCGCTTGGAGGTACATATTCATCTTCCTTGGACTTCTCCTCCTCTTCTTTAGAAGGTTCCTCTTCGTCGTGCTCCAAAGATGGCAAAGGTTCATCATTTGTACCTGTAGGAAGCTTTTCTGCACACGGAATAAATTCATCAAATTCAACATTAATAGACTCTTCAACCTTACTCGATCTTTTGTTAAATATTCGATAGGCTTTACTAGTTGAAGAATATCCAAGAAATATCCTTCATCGCATTTTCATCAAATTTTCCTAAAGAATCTTTTGTATTAAGAATAAAACATTTACATCCAAATACTTTAAAATATGATACGTTAGGTTTCTTTTGATAATATAGTTCATACGGTGTGAGATTTAGTGATGGGCGAAGCATGACTCTATTCATTACATAGTATGATGTGTGTTGGGTATTGTAGCCACAATTACCTTGATTTGAAGAAGTGTTCCTTTGAACTAAGTTGAATTGAGTTGTATTTGATGTTGTTCTCTAGTTATGTGTTTGCAGGTTCTAAATTGCTAAGTGCACACCAAAGTCAGGTTGCAATGGATCATCAAACACAGTTCTAAACAATGTAATCCCTCATTGTGTAGAACAAAGTGTTGGTCCATGTGTAATCTCTCTATTGGGGTGTACTTCATATACTCATAACTGAAGGTTTTCAAGTTTGAGGAGTGGAACAGGTTTTCAGAAGAAAAGAAATTTTTGTTGAGTCAATTCATCGAGATGTCTCGTGAAGTTCCGATGAATCTCGACGAATCCAGACAGAAGCCAAATTTCTAGTTTGAAGAAGAAATTTCTGCGGCTAAGTCTATTCGTCGAATGATTTCATGAACTCCCGACGAATATCGACGAACGCAGAAAGAAGTCAAAAAGGCAGGCTTGTGAAGGAAAATGTGCGGCTAAGTCAATTCGTTGAATGTTCTCGAGAACTCCCGACGAATTCCGACGAATGAAAACAAAAGGCAGTTTTCAAGCTTTGATCAGTTTTTTCAATGGCTACGTCAATTTGTCGAATGTTCACGCGAAGTCTCGACGAATGACGTACAGACGGATTTCAAATTTATGTTTCGTTTTTTATTTTTAGGGTTGGCCGCCATGTACAGTACACGTGGCGACCTCTCCTTGTCTGTCGCCCGAACTGTTGGAGGTTTCCCTATAAATAATCCTTTATTTTTAGGCCAAACCAAGAAGAAGAAGAAAAAGATAGAACCCGATTGAAAAAGAAGAACCCAACCATTTTCTTCCTCTCTCGCTGGAAAAGTTTTCTGAGATCTAACTTCTGCGCCGCTCAAGATTCGTTCTTCAGTGTTGCTAGAGATTTCTCAGATAAGAAGGCCTTGGATCTAGTTGCTGCTCTATATATTGAAGATCTTTTCAAATTAATCAATGGGCCTACTCAGATCAGGTTTGCCGATTCTTTACTCTTCCTAATCCTTGAAGATCCAAGTTTTCACTCTAAAGGAAGAAGAAGATTCAGTCTCTCCAGATCTTAAGTTAATTTCTATTGAGAGTCAAGAGAAGTTTTGTTTTAAACTTTATTCAATTTCTGTAGGAGTTTTTACTCTGAGTTATTTTTGTAGGAGTTGTTTACTCCGAGTTGTAGGAGTTGTTTACTCCGAGTGGTAGGAGTTGTTTACTCCGAGTTGTAGGAGTTATTTACTCCGAGTTGTAGGAGTTATTTACTCCGAGTTTGTAGGAGCCGTTGTCTCCGAGTGTAGGATTTTTTGATAAATCTGAGTTTTGGTAAAGTTTCCGACGCTAGCCCGAAGTGCTAGATAGGTGGAGCGGGAGAGAGGAGTACCCACCCTTGGGGAACCTCTATAAATCTTGTGTCTCTGTGCTGTGATTTCTTTTTTGTGTTTGTGCAAAAATTTTTATTCTGCAATTGCATTAGAGATCACCTATTCACCCCCCTCTAGGTGATTTAGGTAGACAACGATTTCTTTCAATTGGTATCAAAGCAAGGTTATATTTAAGAGGTTAACACCTAGATTAAAGATCCTCCTACGTTGTCAAGATCTCTATATCTGGACAGAGGCATGGAAAGGTTTTCCTCCAAGCTCCCAGTTTGTACTAAGGAAAATTTCCCCATGTGGAAAGAAAGAATCATCTTCTACATGGAAGCAAATGATCCCCGAATCTCCTAGATAGTTAAGGAAGGTCCCCATATTCCCATGGTTGCTTCTACCAGTGATGCCACCAAACAAGTGCCAAAGAAAGTGATGGACATGACAAAGGATGAAATTGCACTTGTCACTCTGGACAAGAAAGCAAAGCACATCATAGCAGGTGCAGTTGATGATTCAATGTTACTAAATCAGATTCACTGCAAGTCTGCAAAAGAGATGTGGGATTCTATTGTGGTTCTGATGGAAGGTACTGAAGAAGTTCGAGATGACAGGAAGTCTTTGCTGAACCAAGAATATGAAGCCTTCAAGCAACAAGGCAAAGACACAATTTCTGACACATACAAGAAATTCTTCAAGATTGTAAATAGTTTGAGAAACTATGGAAGGGAATTCACCATGGGTGAACTAAACGATAAATTCCTTATATCCCTGTCTAAGGAATGGGACCCCAAGGTGATAGCTATCAGAGAATATGGTAAGTTGGCCACTACGGAGCCACAGATTCTATATGGGAAGATGCTCTCCCATGAACTAAAGCTGAGTATTAGAAAAGCTGAAGAAGAAGGATGCTCCACTTCTGGAAGGGAGAACTCTGTGGCACTGAAGGCCAAAGAGTCAAGAAGAGGTAAAGCTAGATCATTTGAAAGGACACAGCCATCAGATGAAGACGATGAGTCTGTGGATTGCTCATCAAGCTCAGATATGTCTGATGGAGAGTTCTCTTCACTCTCCAAGAAATTCAAGAAATTGCTCAGAAAAAGGAGCCAAAGAAGGTCAAGGCGTGATGATGAACATCACAAGAAAGAACACAGCAACGACAGGTATAAAACCAAACCAAATAAACATGTTTCGACTGATATTGTCTGTTATTGTTGTAATAAGCCAGGACACATAAGTATGGAATGTCCATACAAAGTGAAGAAATCCTTCAAGGGAAAAAGGAAAGAAGAAAAGAGCTTCTTAGCAAAGAAGACTAAGACTCTTAGTGACAGTGACTCAGGGAAGTCAAGCTCAGATGAAGAAGCCTATTTTGGGCTTATGGCACATTCAGATGAGGAGGAAGTGTCTCCTCATACAAAGGGAAGGTAAACTCGCACACTCCTCTTTCTGCATCTGATACTGACTCCAATGCAAATGAAGGCTATTCTTCAGAGGTAGATTCAGATTTAATGACTCAGTACAAAGCCGTTTTGGAAGGATTTGACAAATGCCGCAAGGTAGCCAAATCTCAAGTAAAAGAGATTAAATCTCTCAAGATGATGGAATCAGATTTGAGGGAGGAAATTGAAAAATTAACTCCTCTCAAAGATGAAGTCCAAATCTTGAAAGATGAACTTCAAAGCTCTACTGAATTATTAAATCTTAAGGAGAAGTTTATAAATGAATTAGAAGAAAAGTTAGTGGTGGAAAGGAAGATAGTTGAAAGCTTCTCCAAACCAAAAACTATACTTCCAATCATTGAAAGATTTTCTGCTCCTGCGAAGGTTAGTGGCCTTGGTCATAAGGTTGAAAGTAGTAAGGCTGCTAAGAAAAGAGCTGTTAAAAGTAAGGGCAAGGTTGACCAAAATCAAACACGTCCCCGATGCTTCGAAACAACTGCTTTCAAGGCACCTTATGAAAAAGTAATCCCCAAGGATTATGGTTCATTTGTACATGGATCAGTTGTTAAGAAAGCACCAAAGATTAAATCAATTGTTGCTAAATCTCATGAAGAGAAGAAGGAGTCATGTGTGTGTTGCAACCACGAGGCTTCTACTTCTAAGAATATTGCTCCTGCTAAACTCCCCGTTCAAAAGTTAAAACAGGAGAACAAGAGAAGATCTAATCGATTTGATTGTTGGTGTTGTGACAAGATTGGTCACTTCGCCATAGATTGCTGGTTTAACCCCATGAACGTCAAGACTCCACAGGTTAACAATGTAAGAATGACCCCTTGCAATGTTAACACTCTGAGTGGTGTTGATCTAACCAGAAACCTAGGACCCAAATCCTTTTGGGTTCCTAAGGGAAATTAATCTGTGTTTGCAGGTATGTCCAAAGGCCAACCAAAACTCTAATCAGGCATTTGGACAAGTGGATGTTCATGGTACATGACCAGAACATAGAAGAAATATAGCAAGGTTGCTGAAAAGCTTCGGAAATCAGTCCAGGCACTGAAATTCAAAGGGGGAGATAATTCTAAGGGGGAGAAAAGATTGAGGGGGAGCTGATTCTACATATACTCCCAAATATGTACTCCTATGCAGTTGCTGAGGGGGAGCTTTGAGCTCTCATGCTTCTTCTTCCCTATCTGAAGTAGTCAGAAAGGGGGAGAGAAGTTGAAATTGCAAGAGAATTTGAAGTTGGGATGAATTGGCAAAGTTAGAATTGGCAAAGTTGAAAGAGAAAGTTGAAAAAGCTAAGTTTTTAACACTCCTTATCTATTTGATATATATTTATTTAAGTGCAATTCAACTTAGTACATAGGTTCTGACTTCTTCAAATAGGGGGAGATTGTTGGGTATTGTAGCCACAATTACCTTGATTTGAAGAAGTGTTCCTTTGAACTAAGTTGAATTGAGTTGTATTTGATGTTGTTCTCTAGTTATGTGTTTGCAGGTTCTAAATTGCTATGTGCACACCAAAGTCAGGTTGCAATGGATCACCAAACACAGTTTTAGACAATGTAATCCCTCATTATTTAGAACAAAGTGTTGGTCCATGTGTAATCTCTCTATTGGGGTGTACTTCATATACTCATAACTGAAGGTTAAGTTTGAGGAGTGGAACAGGTTTTCAGAAGAAAAGAAATTTTTGCTGAGTCAATTCGTCGAGATGTCTCATGAAGTTCCGATGAATCTCGACGAATCCAGACAGAAGCCAAATTTCTAGTTTGAAGAAGAAATTTCTGCGCCTAAGTCTATTCGTCGAATGTTCTCATGAACTCCCGACGAATATCGACGAACGCAGACAGAAGTCAAAAAGGCAGGCTTGTGAAGGAAAATGTGAGGCTAAGTCAATTTGTCGAATGTTCTCGAGAACTCCCGACGAATTCCGACGAATGAAAACAGAAGACAGTTTTCAAGCTTTGATCAGTTTTTTCAATGGCTAAGTCAATTCGTCGAATGTTCACGTGAAGTCTCGACGAATGACGGACAGACGGATTTCAAATTAATGTTTCGTTTTTTATTTTTAGGGTTGGCCGCCATGTAAAGTACACGTGGCGACCTCTCCTTGTCTGTCGCCCGAACCGTTGGAGGTTTCCCTATAAATAATCCTTTA
This sequence comes from Dactylorhiza incarnata, assembly GCA_033032865.1. NCBI lineage: Eukaryota > Viridiplantae > Streptophyta > Magnoliopsida > Asparagales > Orchidaceae > Dactylorhiza > Dactylorhiza incarnata. Next base: position 3,553,756 of record JAWHQI010000238.1, on the reverse strand, counting down.
TTTTTAGGGCAAACCAAGAAGAAGAAGAAAAAGATAGAACCCGATTGAAAAAGAAGAACCCAGCCATTTTCTTCCTCTCTCGCTGGAAAAGTTTTTTGAGATCTACCTTCTGCGCCGCTCAAGATTCGTTCTTCAGTGTTGCTAGAGATTTATCAGATAAGAAGGCCTTTGATCTAGTTGCTGCTCTATATATTGAAGATCTTTTCAAATTAATCAAAGGGCCTACTCAGATCAGGTTTGCCGATTCTTTACTCTTCCTAATCCTTGAAGATCCAAGATTTCACACTAAAGGAAGAAGAAGATTTAGTCTCTCCAGATCTGAAGTTAATCTCTATTGAGATTCAAGAGAAGTTTTGTTTTAAACTTTATTCAATTTCTGTAGGAATTTTTATTCCGAGTTATTTTTGTAGGAGTTGTTTACTCCGAGTTGTAGGAGTTGTTTACTCCGAGTGGTAGGAGTTGTTTACTCTGAGTTGTAGGAGTTGCTTACTCCGAGTTGTAGGAGTTGTTTACTCTGAGTTTGTAGGAGCCGTTGTCTCCGAGTGTAGGATTTGTTGATAAATCCGAGTTTTGGTGAAGTTGCCGACGCTAGCCCGAAGTGCTTGATAGGCGGAGCGGGAGAGAGGAGTACCCACCCTTGGGGAACCTCTATAAATCTTGTGTCTCTGTGCTGTGATTTTTTTTTTGTGTTTGTGCAAAATTTTTTATTCCGCAATCGCAGTAGAGATCACATATTCACCCCCCTCTAGGTGATTTAGGTAGACATCGATTTCTTTCAATGTGCTTACGGCTTCGGCCCAAATAGTCTAAGGTAATTTATATTCGGAATACATGGTGTGTGCTAGTTCTTGGATTGTCCTATTTTTTCCTTTCTACAACACCATTTTGTTGAGGTGTGCGTGGAGCGGAGAACTCATGCTTAATACCTAACATTTCACAAAAAGATTTATAATTTTCATTTTCAAATTCACCTCCATGATCTGAGCGAATGCATTTTATTTTTAAATCTAGTTCATTTTGAATACGAGTACATAATTTTGAGAATTCGCAAAATGCATCAGATTTGGAAGAGAGAAATCAAGTCCAACAATATCTTGAGAAATCATCTATTAGAATGAAAGTATATATTCTACCACCAAGACTTGCGGTGTTAACGGAACCAAAGAGATCCATATGAATTAATTGCAATGGTTTTGAAGTAGAAATTTTGTTTTTGCTTTTAAAAGATGATTTTGTAAATTTTCCTTTTTGGCATGGAGAACATAGTGAAGATAAATTTCCATTCAATTTAGGTAATCCTCTAATCAATTCCTTTTTTGCTGGTTTTAAAATAAGCTTTGTACTAGCGTGACCTAAACGTCTATGCCATAGTTCTAATTCATCATTTTTGGTTATAAAGTATTTTATAGATGATTTGGAAAGATCATGAAACGAAACTATGTAAACATTCTGAATTCTAGGTGCAGTTAGTAACACATCTTTTGTTTTAGGATTAAATATTTTGCAAAGATTAGTAGATGATTCAAATAATACATCTAATCCTTTATCACACAGTTGACTTATAGATATTAAGTTATGTTTTAATCCTTTTACATAAAGAACATTTGAGATAAGAAAGGATTCGTTACCCACTGTACCTACTCCCATGATCCTTCCTTTACCATTATCACCAAACGTTACGATCCCTCCTTTCTTCTTTTCTAGGCTAAGGAATTTTGCTTTGTTGCCTGCCATGTGCTTGGAGCAGCCTTAGTCCAAGTACCACATGTCCTCCGTTTCCTTAGCCTTCCTGCAAATCTAGAGAGAAGATGAGAGTAATAATCCAGATACCCAAGAGGTACCACCCATAGAGTAAGTGGATTTCATAGGTACCCAGATTTGTTTTAACGATCATTGTTTTATATTCCTATGAGAGCTAGACGTGTGTCCAAACTTAAGACAATTTGTACACGAAATAAAGGGGGTTGAGACCCTTTTCTGAATTTCTACATTGCTCTTGCTGGATGATGTTTGAACATTAGAAAAAATAGGAGATTTTTTAACTGTTGAGCTACCGCCGGCGTTAGTGGCTAGCGCCGGGCGGTAGGGCTCACTTTTATATCCGACCCCAAATTTTCCAGAACCATAACATTGGTTTCCCAAAATCATATCCAAGGATTTTTGACCAATCCCAAATTTTTTATGGCTATATTGAGGTCATGATTTTGTTTTATAAGAAATGTATTTTCTTGTACAATCATAACACATTTATTTTCAAAGCGCTTTTTGTTATTTTCAATTTGGAAAAGAGAGGTTTTTAGTTTTCTCTCTAAGTCCCCCATTTCTTTTGCAATAGTTTTGTTTTGTGAGAGGGCCTTAGAAAGAGAAACTTCAAGTTCTTTTGTCTTAAATAAAGAGTGCTCACAATCTTGACATGAAACCTTTCTCTTTTCAAGGGAAATCAATTTTTTTGTGAGCTTATGATTTTCTTTAATAATAGATTCATTTTCAGGATTTAATATAATATTATCTTTTATACTCTGATCATAGGATTTGCAAGTTAGAACAAATTAATCATAGAGTTCTTCGAAGGTAGGAGGAGTTACCTCAGTGTCGCTAAGAACACTGGTGTCGTCATCGTTGCTTTTTGCCATTAAGCATAAGTTTGCTTCCTCCTCGCTACTTGGCTCAGACTCGTTTGACTCTTCAGAGTAAGAATCATACCAAGTTGCGGCTTTCAATACTTTCTTTTTCTCTTTTGCTTTGTATTGTTCTTTTTGCTCCTTTTGATACTTCGGGCACTGGCTCTGAATGTGCCTGGTCTTTCTGCAGTGGTAGCACTCCGGTGGTGGTCTTTCTTCCTCATCTTCGCTTCCTTTTCCTTTCCATTATGAAGAGGAAGATCCCTTTCGTCGTGCATCCTTTTGGAAGTTTTTCGAAACGTGTTCCTTCTTTCTGGATTCCTGATGAACTTCCTGAAGTTCTTCACTGTAACACCCCAGGTTTTCTCATAACCTTTTAAGTGGAGTCGCGATAAAATCGACCGTTTAAAAATATGAAATTATCGCAGGTTAGTGAATATGAGAGGGGCGTTACCTTTTAGGGAGCGTTGTCATTCGTCGAGTTTCGTAAGTCATACATTTGTTCATTTATAGGTGGTGCAGTGGGTCTCGGCTCATGCCTATATATATATGGATGTATAAGGCCTATGAATTCTGGTGGCCAGCTGGTTCCACCCTCCTCTTTCAGCAACGTCTGGATATAAGCCCAAAATGTTTATAAAGTTTATTATTATTATTATTATTATTATTATTACTCGTAACCCTTGGTTATGATTCCTGCTGGCATCCATATAAGCCGCTGCTCCCGTCTCCCCGATTTTTCCTTCCCCGATTCTCTGTTGTGGAGTGCCGCACCTAGGGTTTCGTCGTTCGGTGCTGATTTCATCGCCGATGCTATCAGAGGAGGTTGGGTCGCGGAAGCTGGGGTCCCGGGCGGCTCTCTCCTTGCGTGGTTGCGGTCCGACGAGTCGCCATGTGTAAGCGAGGCAAGAAAACTTCTTCACCCCCCCTTCTCCTTCTTCTACGGCCTTCTTACCCCAGCTCATGTCTTATGTTTCTCCTATGGTAGTTGCTATTATGAGTTATTTATTGCAAATAAACTTTGGGGTTTCTCCCCCTTGCTGCCTTATGCTATCTGCTATGCTTAATCCTTGTTGGATTCATTAATCTGGGGGGGGGGGGGGGGGGGGGGGATTTCCTGTGCATGTTGCCTTATGTTTGCTGCCATGCATGAATCTTGTTGGATTTATTAATTTGGGGGTTTTTCTTGTTCTATGCTTGCGTCCATACTTATGCTTGGGTTTGATCTACAATTTTTATGGGGTTTTCTCTCCCTGCTGCATTACACTTGTTGCTATACATGGAATTTGCTGAATTTGGTATTTATTGGGGCTCTTATGCCTGTTGCCATACTTGTGCTGCTATACTTGAGAATCTAGATAAATTTTGGGGTTTTTTTTTCTTAGATACCCCTGCTGCCATATTAATGCTTGGGTTGGATTTAAGTCTAGTTTGTTTTGCTGCTATGAAACCCCTTGCTCGACCTTTTGCTGCTATGTGGATTCTTGTTTATTTCCTTGTTGATTATATGGGGGCTCCTTTCCTTGTTGAGTTGAGCTGTTGGGGGCTGCACCTGTTGCCGTGGTCTGCATGATGTTATGCTTTTGCTGGGGCTGCTCTTTACCTTGTTAGGTGGGACTGTTTTGCCTTGGGCTGCTCTTACCTTATTGATTTGGGGTTGTTTTGTTGGGGCTGCTTTTATCTTGTTGAATTTGGGGCTGTTTTGCCTTGGGCTGCCTTTACCTTGTTGATTAGGGGGCTGCCCCTTGGGATTTTCTTTTTATTTCTTGACCCGAATGGTGGATGCGTGCTTAATTCTGCATATTCCTTATTGTTATTTCTTGGCTAAGCGGCGACGGATTTGTTTGAAACGAAAGGATGGGTACATGGAACACTGGGTTCCCCCATCACAGTTCTTTTAATAGTGGTTGGTAGGATGATCAGACCACCATCACGGCGCCTATTTCTTATTTGGGGTGAATGTCCCATTTATGTGTGTGGGTAGTGACATTGTTTGGGTCCGCCACCACTGGTCCGTTTTGCACCGTATGCCAAGAAAGTTTATTTGCGCCTTGTCCATCGGATCAAGTATATGCGGAATCTCCTTAATCTATATTTACTGAAATCCTTATATAAGCATATATATATATAGTTATATATACGAGTATATGTGTGTATATATATGTACTATATACTCCTTTGAGACTGTTTACGCTACTTGTTACCTTGCCCTTTTCTTTTCTTATACCCATGCTGTTTTCTTGCACCCTTTGGGCTGAGGCATTCTTTTCTTATGGATGCCTCATGTTCAGGTTTGTAGCTGTTGCCGGAGTGTTAGCGGGGTCGTACTGTTCATCATCGAGGCCTTCCCTCTCCAGTGGGTAAGGATTCAGCTCCTTTTGTTGTAGCTTGTCTTTTGATAGTTGACTTGTTCGCCTGCGGGTTCGTGTCAGATGTTGACGCCCGTACGGCTTTTTGTTTGGTTTACTTGCTGCTTCTACTGCTAGTTTCTTTTTCTGCTACTTGGTTATTTTGTATATGTACACTCTGGGAAAAGCCTATTTTTGCTGAACATTAATGCAGTTCTTTTAGCATTATAAAAAATTTGTTCTTATAACTGTTTGTCACATTACTATTAAGTACCACATACTTGCGAAACGTAAACCAAAGTAAAATGATACTTATTTATTATGTACTAAATTTAGACCGGCAATCGCTCTGGAGACGTCTCTGGTCTTCAACGCCGTTAGGAATAAAGTGAACCTATTTTCCTTCCGCTGTGTACGTATGTCTTTTATAAAGTGCGGCTTGGTAAACCGCAGGGCCGAGGGACACGGTCTCCTAACCCAAATGAAATGAATCTCAAAAGATAATCCTTTTACTTAATTCATAACTTTTTGTAAAAGAAAATGTTCGTTTGAGTACTCGCCTGAACGTCTGTAGTTGTCCCCTACAGGACGTGGCATCATGACGCGTGTTTTCCCCTTCGCTCTGATAATATAATTTATTTCGGGAAAATACGGGTTGTGACATTCACCAGGAGACCTTCTTCATCTTCATCATCATCTTCGATGCTCTCCTTCTTTGATTTTAGTTCTAGCGCCTTTTTCTTTAGCTCTTTGTTGTATTCCTCGTGTTGAATCTAGAGTTCTACCTCATGGGTTTTGAGATTCCCAATAATGTTCTCGTTCTGGAGCGTTCTTAAGTTGTGCGACTCCGATATGGCTGTCACCTTCGGATTAAACCTTGGAGGTAATGAGCGAAGAATTTTCCTCACCAAGTCCCCGTCTGAGTAGATCTTTCCAAGTGCCTTTGAAGCGTTGACGATCTTGGTGAAGCGAGTGCACATCGAGTTGATGTCCTCTTCGGTATCCATCCTGAATTTTTCGTATTCAGATTCCAGTTGGAATAGCTTTGCATTTTTCACCTGCGATGTACCTTCATGAGTAACTTCCAATTGATTCAAATATCATAAGCAGTTATGCATGCAGAAATTCTATTAAACTCGGTCCTATTTAAGGCGCAATATAAAGCGTTCATTGCCTTAGCATTATTTTTACACCTTAGTTTATCGTTATCATCCCATTTATCTTTTGGTTTTAGTAATGTTGCCTCTCCCACTACAGTTGTAGGAGGAGAGTACCGAACTTCTACCATGTTCAATACTTCTACATCCATGGTCATAAGAAAACACATCATTCGATTTTTCCAATAGTTGAAATCTGACTCAGTAAAGAGAGGTGGTCAACTAACTCCTTGACCCTCCGGAAAAGCGAGATCATTAGACGCCATAATTCCCAGTTGTTAAGCCGATTGGAATAAACCCTACCTCTGATACCACTTGTTGGATCGGTAGGCGCCCTTAAAGGGGGGGGGGGGGTGGTGAATAAGGGTTTTTTAATATTTATATTATATTTTGAAAAACTTTGAAATAATGTGTGATTAAGACAATGAGAAATCAAGTAAAACAATTGAAATAAAGTAGATACATGTTTAATTAATATGAAATAAGGTTTTGCAAAAGTTGATTTCTATAACGCTAGAAATCCATGGAGAATAATAGTAAACTCTTTTTGTTTTCTATCCTGACTCGCATCCCCACGAACCGGTGGCCTTATCCTATCCTTCCCGGATTCAGCCTCAAGCCGCTCTAGCCAACCCTTCCCAGGATATGGCCTCGAGTACCCCCTAGACCTAACATAGATATAGTCACCAACACGAGGCGAATTTCCACCCTAAGTCCAACCCAGACCTAGTCGCCAACATGAGGCAATTTCTGTAACCGTTTACAAGAAATATGAAATGAAAATAATTAAAACTCCCTCTTAATGAACTTCTGAAGTTGGTGACGAATATCCACTGTAGAATAAGCGTTGTATAAGCGGACTTTGTTTGGATCCGTTGTGAAGAGATTCTCCTTCAGAAGTTTGCAGAACTTTGGTAGGACATCATCTTTCGGCCAAGGCAGCCTCTGGAATTCTAGCACTCAATCTCTCTCTCTGATGTCTATCTTAAATAAGAGAAGAGGGGTACTATTTATAGCCTCAGCGCTAGCGCCTGCGCTAGTGCTACCACCGGCGCTATCCCATTTTAGGACATATTCTGCGCGACAGAATCTTCATTCAGTGGAAACATTTCTCTCTTGCCTTCTGTGCTCCGCGCTACCGCCTGCGCTATCGGATACCGCCAGGCACTATCTCCTTCTATATGTGCTCCCGGAATTGAGCTATTCATCGCTACCGCCAGGCGCTAGGTTCTATCGTCGGCGCTAGTAGGAGTGTTGGATTTGATGGCTCAAATTTGGGGGCAACCTTCTTATGTAATCCTTGAGTCATATAGACTTTATTTTCCTGCACACTTAAACACACAAGATCAAATAGACATAGGATTTGTTATTCTCAAACCTAGGAGATGCTGAAGACAATTTTCCAACACTAGGTACCAGGCATGTCCTTAGGAATCTAACTACTCAGCTACAAAGAGGATTTTGAGAGACCTTAAAGGCAACCTACACCTTGGCCTTTGGTACCCTAAGAACAATGATTTTGAACTAACTGGATTTTCAGATGCAGATTTGCAGGCTGCAAAGAAGACAGGAAAAGCATTAGTGACACATGTCAATTACTAGGAAGAAGGTTGATATCCTGGAGCAGCAAAAAGCAGACAAGTGTGGCAATATCCACTGCTGAGTCTGAATACATTGCTGTAGGAAGTTGTTGTACACAGCTATTGTGGATTCAACACCAGTTAGAGGACTACAACCTCAAGGTAAGTGAGTCTCCCCTTTATTATGACTCGTCCAGTTATATTTCTATTGCTAAGAATCATGTCTCTCATAGCAGGACTAAGCATATAGAGATAAGGTATCATTTCATACGAGAAAATGTTGAATGTAAAGACATCTGCCTTGAATTTGTCCCCACTGACAATCAAGTTGTTGATATCTTTACAAATCCATTGGATGAGGGCAAATTTAATGCTTTCAAGATTGAACTAGGAATGTTGAATGTAGAATGGTTGTCAAACATTTTCTTATCTCAATCATCTGTGATGCAATGTTGTTGTCACAATTATTGGTATCATTTAAAGTACTATGTTTATGATTCATCATTTTGTCTCATCAACAAACCTAGTGACATGACTAGGATATCACACAAGCAAATCATAATAGGTCTCATGCTTAGGTAGTTATCTCAGATAAAACAAAAAGCTTATTTCAGCTGAACCGCTGAGACTGCTAGAACAGTCCCAGTGGTTGACTATGCCCTGTCCCAGCGATCAAGGTAGTCCTCTCAGCGGTTCCACTGAAATGGGATGGTATCTTTAAAATTAGTCTAAATTGCACCCTAATCAACCTAATTCCCCTCTAAATTACAAGGTCACTTAGTTCTAATTATAAGGGCAAATCATGAAACAAAATTAGGTTCTATAAATAGTCAATCTTAATTAGTAAAAGGTACACGACCCTTCTTTCCTAGCCGCCGAGACAAATCACCTTCTCTTCCGTCCCAGTGTATTCTACTACCACTGTAATGGCTCCCAAAAGCTCTAAAGATCTACTTGAAGGCTATGAGATAGTCAGGGATGGGTTTGCTCATGCTGTAGAAGAAATCAAGGGTGCGATTCAACTTCTCGCGACCAAGGACTGGAATTTCTCCTTTCTGAACCTTGTATCATTCTCAGAACTGAGGTTCTGGAATGGTTTGGTCATGCTTAGTTATCCCCTACCAAGTCATGCCTCAAGTCAAAGATAGGAGAAGACAGAATAAAGATAACCCCCACAAAACTACAAAAAAGTCTAAATCTTGCATCATGCAGTCCTAGTGAGGAGGATGAAATTTCTGAGAAAGACAAGAGGAAAGCTCTGAAATGGACAGAGTACAATGATACCAAAACTGGATCATTGAAAAGAAAATTCTTCAACCAAAAGTGAAAACTATTATCAAATTTTGTGGGAAAAGCTATCCTCTACATTTAATTGATTTTATTTCCTCTTCGAGAATGTTTTAATTTCTATTTTCATCAAAGTATTAAATTTAACATTTGTATAATTATCTTTGAAATCCAATAATAATTTTCATTATCTCTGATGTTCTGGAATTGTATTTCATTTAAGATTTCATAAGTAAAATCACTGTGACAATCTTTTTGTTCTGAGGAATATTCTCTGGAGAGCTAACGCCCAGCGTTAAGACTTAACGTCAGGCGTTAGCAACAGTAAACAAAAAGTTTGTTTCAATTATTTAAAAAGGAATCTTTAATATAATCTTATCTAGAATATTTAAATATATTTTCTTATAAAATATTCTGAAACTTCAGTTGCAAACTCTAATATATTTAATTAAGATTTAAATTCCATAAAACCCTTATTTACCCTCCTTGCGAGCGTTCGGCGAGCACCTGGCTCGCTCGCCTTCTTGCTGGTCGACTTTGAGGCTCTGGCTCGTGGGAACTTGACTCGCGCCTCTTCCCGCGGGTGACCTTTGATAGATCTGGTTCGCCCCCTTTGGGCGAATGGCCTGTGAAGACCTCGTTTGCACTCCTGCCCCACTCGCACTCTTGACTCAATCGCCTTCTCGCGAGCAGCCGGCTAAGTGCTCGTCCCAGCGGATCCGCTGAGACGGGATCGTCGAGCGCTGTTTGGACTTCGTCGAGCGCTGTCAATTTTGCTCTTTCTCTTATTTTCTGCCTATTAACATATATATATATATATATATATATATATATATATATATATATATATCCCGAGAACTGGCTCGCATTACTTTTATTCGATCATCCACTAGGCGAATATCGGGGTTGTGCACAATCCTCGCAGTTCGCGAGGCTATTTAGGCTCGCGAAGAATCATCCAACCCCTGATATTTGTCGGCCTCTCGGTGACGTGGCGAGAATCATTCAGTGGGCCCCATGCCCACTACTATAAATATCACTCTCCCTGGCCGTCATTCGAACTTTTTATTCTTCTCTATCTTTTCTTACTCGCCGCGGGCCCCAACGCGATGTCGAAAAAAGACGAGATGTTGGCTCGCCTAAAGGCCTCGCAAGCGGCCCAGAAGGGGAAAACCGCTGTCATCGCCTCCTGGAACTCTCCGCGACGCTCTCCTCCTCCGCCTTCCCTAAGAACGGCAAAGGCCGTTCGGCGCGAGTCTGGTGGGGGAGGGTCTTCTCCTTCGTCGCACTCTCCTGATGACGGGCTTGCCTCGCAGGTAATATCGCCAAGCTCGCCCATTTGATGTTCTTCCCTTTCGACCCTATTTATCCTATTCGCAGAATGATCCTCCGGACGAGAGCGCATCGGGAAGGCCAATCACGGAGATCCACCTCCCTTCTACGGGTGGGGCTGACGCTCTTCTTGTAGATGCGAGGGCCGTGGGCCACAGGACTCGCCTTCACAACGAGGTGAGTGGCTTACCTCGTCTTCCTTCACGTCTCTTGACTCGTTAAAACCACACTTACTTTTTGTGCAGTGCCCCCTCTCGCGGCCCCAGAGGAACAAGTTCCTCCTCCGGCGAACCCGCCCACCCTGCGGAATCATACTATCCTTACTCCTGGATTTGGCTTACTGGGTCAGAGGAGCCCAGGAGGGACGTTGATTGTCGAGCCTGGACTTTGCTCTAGACCCGCGCTTGCCTCCGGTCTGGGTAAGGCCCTCACCCCTGCCTTTATTGAAGCATTCCGAGGCCAGCCGGGCACCTCCCGCCAACGGCCCAGTACTCAAATTCCTCCACTAGGTTAGATTGTCGCCACTGAGTGTTGTTTTTCACCTTGTCGCTAATTCCTACTTCGCAGGAAATCCTACGACCCCTCTCTCCGAGTCAGAATCTGGAGCGTTGGAGATATCTCCACCCCCCTCTCCGAGTCAGGTCGTCGACTTTCTGAGGGATCCCAGCGATCCAGAGCGAATGAAGAGGCGGGTCACTGAGATATTCCAGAAGCATACCACCCTGCCGAGGGATCTACATGAGAAGAATCGGCTGGATCGGCTCTCTAATGAAGAAAGGTTCGCCGCGATGGAGTATGCGAATGCGCGCGTTCTCGCCAAGATACGACCGACCGATCATGGTGACGCGACCTCCCCCGGGGTGTATATTGCTCGCATCGACGATTACATGCGGCTGACGAGCCAGGCGAACCGGTCACTCCGCGAGTATCACTACCCGCGAGTCCCCCCTCGTTCTGGTGTTCGGGGTCGCGGTCGCTGGAAGTGGCTGCGATATTGAGGATCCTAGTATTGTTTGTATTTTATTATTTTTCTTTCCCCCTCCTCTTTGATAGGAGGGGTCGCGAACAATTTTCATAAGTTTGTAATAATGATACTTTGACTCGCTTGCGAGCCCTTTATTTTCTCAGTTCTTCATCTCTTCTTTCACCCTACCTGGATCGCTCTTGCGCGGATTATGTTTGTGTTTCTATTATTCGCACTCGCGTATTGCTCTTGCTTTTTTTACGTTTTATCATTTGGCGCTAGCTCGCCGATGATTAGTGGGAGAAAGCTTTGACAGGTTGTCGACTCGCCTGGAGCGAATAGGATCCCTAGGGGCGGAAGAGTGCCGCGTGAATCCGCTATCCGCAGATACCGATGCTTCGGCTTCTTCCCTCCTTTTTCACTTCTATAAATAGCTGACCTTTTTCCTTTCCAACTACCGCATTTACTGTTGCTCCCTCGCGCTCTCTCTCTCTTTCTGATTATCTCGCAGATCTAGCTCGCCCTCGCAGCTTTTGCGATTCCGCGGATCCCAGACATCATGGTCGGCGAGACGGAAACTGAGGGGCGGTCTAAGTGCGCCAGGGCCTTCCTCGATTGCATTTTCTACTGCGCCAACCTTACGAAAGAGGAGTACCTGGCCGACGCTGACCAGTACATTCACTCTGGTTTTGTGGCTCGCTGCCCTACCGAGAGGGACACCATCAGCGACCCACATCCCGACGAACTCGCCATCCCCATTGCCCACTTCAAAAACGGGTTTCGACTCCCACTCTGGCCGGAAGTGCGACAGGTATATTTATTTCTCAACCCTTACATCCCTGACTTGCTTTGCGAATGACGCTTAAACCTTGTTGACCCTTCCAAGTGCTCAAGTATTTCAGCGTTCTGCCGAGCCAGCTAACGCCGAACGCGATTGTCGTGGTGGTCGCGTTCTCCAGTTATCTCAGGGTGGAGAGGATCGAGTTCAGCCTGCTCGTCTTCCGCAAGGTCTTTTCGTTCCGCGCGTATAGGGACGGGACGGCTCACTTCGCGAGCCAGCACGTCACCGTCTGCGAGACGGTGAACAAGTCTCACTATTGGACGCAGAAGTTCGTCCTGGTGAAGGGTCCCTTCGGCAACGTCTCCTATACTCCCACCCAGCGAGACGAGGTTGCCTACCGCCCTCCGACCTCGCTAGGGGGTTGTGATGTGGCCCTGTACCAATACCTCAAGGGAAAAAACTTCGAGGTCGCCTTCCTCCGAGAGCGAGTGGACCTCCTGCCACCCTTCCTTCCAGGAGAAGGTTTGACTCGCACTCGTCAACTTTCTTTCTCCATCCTCCCTCGATTGTCTAACGTTCTACGTTATCTTTGCAGGAGAGCATGAACTTCCCCTCAACCCACCTCATGCGCCTCCTTCTTCCCTCACCTCCAGCTCGCTCGCGCATGCGCCCGCCGAGGCCTGCCGCGACGTCCCGAGTTCTTCGTCGGGAAAGAAGCGCCCTCCTCCCCCACGCCGGCCTGCCTCACAGGGGGAGGCAAAGAAGACCAAGAAGGGCCTTTCTGCTGCCAAGGCGAAGTAGGTCATGGACCTGTCTGACCCGATCTCCCCTATCCTTCCTCTGCGGGTCAGGAGCTTGCCAAAGAGGGAGGCGAGCCAGGGGAGACAGCCGCCAATCCCAAGCCGACGAGCCATACTAACTTCGGGCTCGGTATGAAGCTTGCGGATGCGGTTGGCAAACCGGTGCTCGCGTGGGACCCCGAGCAGAACAAGGTCGTCTTCTCCTCTCTGCTCCCTTCCTGGGTGGAGGACGACAAGGTCGGGGGTGAGGCGTTCGCCCTCGCCTTCGGCCTCTATGGTCGCGAGGACGCCTCCCTATTCCGGACCTTCACGCCGAAGGGGGTCGTATATGAAGCTATGCGAGCCCAATTCCGGGCGATGGAGCTTACCCACATGGTCGGCCGCCGATATTTCACAACTGATAGGGAGATCAGAGAGCTTAATGTTGAGCTCCAGAAGTCTGCGGATGAAGTCGCGGAGCTTAAGGGGAAGGAGGCCTTATCGGAGGGCCTCCTCGCCAGTCTTCAAGGCGGACTGGTAAGTAGTGCTTTGCGAAAATCCTTTCCAGTTCGCCTTCACTTTTTTCTCGCTAACCCGCTTTTTTGCAGGATGCCGAGTCCGTCAGCAAGCTTCACGTGCGGATCACTGACTTGGAGCTGGAGAATACCTGCCTCAAGGCCCAGGTCCACGACCTGACCTCAGCGGTGCTTCCTCCCCCTCCTCTGTGAGCTGGGACTCGCGGTCAGTCGCGGGAAGAGAAAGAAGCCGACCGTAAGAGGTCGATGGAGATCGCGGAGCTCGTCCTCGACATTCTCAAAGGAGCGGGCATGATCGTTACCGACACTATGGAGTTCACTGCGGAGGAAGTCGTCCCAGACTTGTTCACACCCATCTCCGAGGCGGAGGGTCGAGAGAGCGATTGAAATGCAATCTGGCGAATCGCCTTAAGAATTTTTGTTGTTTATAATGTAAAAGGTTTTTCCTTTTTGCCGGTGAGCCCGCCGTTGGATTGTAATCTTTTGTGAGAAATGAAGAAGAAATATTTTGTCCATATTTTCAGTGGGATTTCCTTACTCTTCATTCGCATGCACTCTTTCATTCGCGCTCGCACGATCTCGATTTTCCTGTGCTCGCACTTTTAAGACTTTCGTTCTGATGCTCGTGTCTACGTCTCTTTGATTGACGATCCTCCTTTCGCCGTATTATACCTAAACCGCTCTCGCCCCCATTCCCTTCTAAGGCAATGGTAAGACTTAGGTCATCGAGCCTTATCCTTATTTAAGAAGTACCTTGTCGAGGACCTTTGTGAGAGAGGCCGGTATTCGCCTACCTCGCTCGCACTTGACTTTTGCGAGCTGTTTCGTTATCCGGGGACCACCGCGGAGGCGGGCCCTCTTTGGCCCGCCAACGTCACTCGCGCTACCAAAATTCACAAGCAGCCTCGCGAGTCAGCGGACTCAGCCGTTCTGCCGCGGTCTATTCCCTCATGCGATCGGACCCTTGGTCCCGCCTCGCCCGGATCTTGAGGTTGCCTGCGAGCCAAAACCCTTGTTATGAGTAACTTATTTTTCAGCCCAAACCACATGAAACTTTATCCGCCCTTCCGGAGATTAGCCTGGCATTCCCCGTCTAGTGAGAGCCAGGGAGCGGAATCGATCCGGGGCATTCCAGCACCAATACTTGTTACCTTGCTAGCCTCTCCAGAGATCAACCTGAAACCCACCGTCTAGTGAGAGCCCGGGAGCGTAATCGATCTGAGGCATTCCAGCACCGAAACTTGTTACCTTGCCAGCCTCTCCAGAGATCAACCTGAAACCCCCCGTCTAGTGAGAGCCTGGGAGCGGAATCGATCTGGGACATTCCAGGACCAAAACTTGTCACCTTGCCAGCCTCTCCATAGATCAACCTGAAACCCCCCGTCTAGTGAGAGCCCGGAGCGGAATCGATCTGGGGCATTCCCGCACCAATACTTGTTACCTTTCCAGCCTCTCCAGAGATCAACCTGAAACCCCCCGTCTAGTGAGAGCCCGGGAGCGGAATCGATCTAGGGCATTCCAACACCAATACTTGTTACCTTGCCAGCCTCTCCAGAGATCAACCTGAAACCCCCCATCTAGTAAGAGCCCGGGAGCGGAATCGATCTGGGGCATTCCAACACCAATACTTGTTACCTTGCCAGCCTCTCCAGAGATCAACCTGAAACCCCCCGTCTAGTGAGAGCCCGGGAGAGGAATCGATCTGGGGCATTCCAGCACCAAAACTTGTTACCTTGCCAGCCTCTCCAGAGATCAACCTGAAACCCCCCGTCTAGTGAGAGCCCGGGAGAGGAATCGATCTGGGGCATTCCAGCACCAATACTTGTTACCTTGCCATCCTCTCCAGAGATCAACCGGAAACCCCCCGTCTAGTGAGAGCCCGGGAGCGAAATCGATCTGGGGCATTCCAGCACCAAAACTTGTTACCTTGCCAGCCTCTCCAGAGATCAACCTGAAACCCCCCATCTAGTGAGAGCCCGGGAGCGGAATCGATCTGGGGCATTCCAGCAAAAAGAAAAAAAAACTATTTGAGACCTGCCAAAGGATTGCTCCAAAATGCATGTGTTGAGTAGGAAATATGAAAAGTCATCTACAAAAAGTGGCTAAGGATAAAACCTTTTTAAATCATCTCCACTCCTGGCTCGGCCAAGAGGTACCCCTTCCACATCCCAGAGATGGTATCCTCCTGACCTGAGCACTTCACTTACAATGTAAGGTCCTTCCCAATTGGGCTCTAGCTTGCCAACCGCGGCTCCTCTCCCGGCCGCGTGATGAGTCCTCATCATATACACTTTTATGGACTCATCTGGGCCGTTTAGTTAGTCATTTCACTGCACTTTAGCCCTGTTTTAGTTCATATTTGATATCCCATGCTAGGTGCACCTTTTGGCCCATTTTGGTGTGATTTCATGTTGATTTTCATTAGTAGTTTTCATGCATTGTTCGGTGCCACTTTTAGTGGCCGGATTGGTGGTTGTACGCTAGAATAGGAGTCGTGCAGGTGTTTCCGGTGCAATTCTGCACAGGAACACTGCGCACGATCACTGGTTCTATTGCGCACGACCACTGGTCGTGCGCCACTGATCGTGTGCACTTAACGCTTTTTTCATAAGTTCTGTTTGGTGTAATGCGCACGATCATCAACTCCAGTGCGCACGACCACCGGTCGTGCGCCACTGCTCGTGCGCACTGACCATTAATTTTTAAGTTCTGTTTCATCTATTGCGCACGACCACTGACGCTAGTGCGCACGACCATCGGTCGTGCGCCACTGGTCGTGCGAACATGTTATTTTGTAATTTCTGTCTTTGTAGGTTCTGTCCAGGCAGAGCGCACGATCACAGGATTCCAGTGCGCACGACCAATGGTCGTGCGCCACTGACCGTGCGCACTGTTTAATTCCAGCGCCTATAAATTCCCTGCTCGCGATTTTAGGTCATGATCCCTCGCTTCCAGCCGCCGTCTTCCGCCCGATTCCGCCCAGTTTCGCCCCTCCACCGTCGCCCACCATCTAGAGGTGCTCCGGGCTTGCTCTTCACGCCTATCTTGAGCCGGAGTTTCCTCTCGGCCTCCTCCTTCATCCAAGAGCTCCAAAGGAAGACCTAGCCGCTATCTCCATCGAGCAAGAGGAAGTTGGCAACCTCCACCGGATCGTGACACGAAGAAGACGGGTCCATTGGAGAGTCGTGACAGCTCTCTCTACCCCGGACGTAGTTGTGGACCGAGCTTGGACGCGGATTGACAACCCGGCGATTCCAACCGTGAATCTTCAACGAGCCTTCGGATTCGGTCGATTTCTTGCCTTGTTCTCCTTTTATTGATGTATTTGCAACTAGATCTAACATTATGATGAAGTGTATTTTGATTAAATAGCATTTTTACTTGATTATGTCTATGTGATTTGAGTATTCTTGCTTATTATTTTGAGGTGTGCCTTGTGGTGTGGATTGTTGGTTGTGTTGTGCCGCCCTAACAATTGTTAGTGGTGTGCTTGTCGAAGAGGTGCGTGCGACCCTCATTCCACTAGCCTACTCGCCCATTCGCCTACCGAAGCGTGGCATCGCGGCCCGTAATCCATTCGCCTATCGAAGCAGCGCGCTTAAGGCCTGCATAGTTCGATTCCATTAGCCTTCTCGTCCATCCGCCCTTGCGACGCAGCGCGCTCAAGGCCTGCCTAGTTTCCATCCCGCCAAGCGAAGCTTTGCATAGCGGCATTGCATAGGAGTAGTTGTTAGCTTTTATTTTGTTTTCCAAAAGCCAACCCAACTCCCCCGCAATCCATCCGATTTAAGGACTTCGATCTCAAGTCCTGCCTCAATAGTAAACTCCACCTTATTGTGTTCCTCAAGAGACCGACACTCGGGGATTTATTCCCAACATTTATTACTTGAACGATCGGTACACTGCCGTTTCGTGTCGCAGTCAAGCTACCGCCTATAGCGGTGTGTGAGATTTGCGCCATCAAGTTTTTGGCGCCGTTGCCGGGGAACACAGTCGTGTGAGTTTTCTGGAGAGGGAGAACCTGAGAGAAAAGCCCTTCCATTTGTAAATTGCATTTTCTGTTATTTTATTTCTGTTCTTTTTATTCCATTTTCTTGTTTTATAGTAGGTTGCTTTAGTAAATTTTTGTTAGGTGTAGTATTTCGCACAATAGTGTTTGTCTTTTTGAATCGTTTTATCTTCGCACAATGTGGGCACATCTCAATTTCCGTTGCCGTTGGTGTGGAGCTTCCTCCCACTCTAGTGATGAATGCCCTACGGAGAATAGTAGGCATAATTCTTCTCGCCCAGCATATAGAGCATCGACTCCGTCTGATACTCCATATGGTGCGCGTAAGTCTTATGGCTACTCTGCTGAGCCATTACCGTCATACTTCTTTTCGGCTCCAGCCCCCGCTGTGCCAAAGAAGCCTGCTAGGCAGTGCCAGTTTTGTCGGGGCACAGATCATGCCCTGAAGGATTGTGTTGCTTATCTTCGCCAATTGGATGAGGATGACGAGCCGGATATTCGGATCGTCCCAACTCCTAGCTCTGGCGGCACACCTTCAACATCCGGCTATGTGTCTTTGTCACCTTCACATTTTGAAGGGTATGGCATGGATACGGTCACCGGATGTGCGGCTGATCTATGCACCGACATTGCTGAGCCCATTCTCCCAGTGCATCCACCACCTCTAGTGGATTCGATTCTTTGTGAGGAATCGGTGCTCGACTTTTATCCGAGCACTATTCCTCTCCCTGTTGTGCATACTACACTCGTCTCAGACGACATTGTTGATGATGTGTCGCAGGAGGAGGCGGTTGATCTGAGTGTTGTGCCTATTCCTATGGAGGAGGACAACCTTCTAGGTGAAGAGGAATTTTCCTCAGCACCGGTGGAGGAAGTCCAAATCCTAAGCCTGGCCACCATTGATCCCGCCGAATCTTGTAGCATTGATGACAATGCAAACATTATTTTACTTCCCCAACCTAATGGGAGTGAGACCGGGACCACTCCCCCGATTGTTGATTATTTATGTCATTCTTCCTTTTTATTTCCTGACCCCCCTTCTTCATCTGAGCCTGTGCAGGTTGAGTCTTCACAGGTACATCAGGAGGACTTGGAGCATGATGCTCAAGTCAATGATGAGAGCATCCTCTCATGTGAGGAGGTTGATCCTCCCTCCGTAGAGGAAGCCCCACTCATTGCCTTTGCCTCCTGCTGCCCCCCTGTTGACGATACCTTGCTAGGCAAGGAGGTGTTTTGTGAGATGAGTGAGGACCAGGCCTCCTCCTCTTCTTACTTTCTTTTCCCTCTACCTGTGTCAAGCAGGTATTATTTATATTCGGGTAGAGGCGTGACTGTTCTTTCGCCGTATCGGTACCCACTACCGACACGCATATTAGAACAGTTACCTGTCCACTTTTCTTTTCATAGGCCCATTAGCTAGAACTGTACAAATGCCAAATAAGTCGTGCTGGGATGACAATAACCCCAGTAGTTATCTTCCTTTTCTGCAATTTTTATTTTTATCTAATCATGTTTAGTCAGTAGTATTTTCTTTTCAGTTTCCTACTTTCTTCTATTTTTGCGGAGCTGACCCCCTGCAGGTATCTCTTCTGGATGACGGACGCTGCAGCTTAGTCCAGGTTTACACGCCAATCTTCTGGTGTGCTCATTTCTGAGCACTGGGTACTCTCTTTCCCTAGCATTATTCTGAATTTTATAGCTGCATTTTGCGCATATTGTTTAGTTTAAGTCTGGGGGGGAGTGTACCGAGTGTTCACTACACGTGTACACGTTTTTGCATATCAGAAGTATATTTTTATCATTACACACCACTTCACCCACTTGAGCGCGCACTCATCTGTTTGCTTGCTCTGTTGTGAATTTAATTCTTTTGCTTATTTGGGAAAATCTAGGTGATGGCTTAGGATTATGTAGCAGAGTAAAATGTTGACTCTAGTAGTGCTCCTAGTCGAGTGCTCGGTTGCATAGAATTTTGTGTAGAGTAGATTTCTTTTTATGCTATGGTTTTATGTTTTTCTTATTAGTGTAAATGTTGTTTACTCTACTCAAATGGTGAATCCGGTGTGAATCAAACGGTAGCATAGGGATGTGTGTAAACGATCGTTAGACTCGTATTGCTTGAGTCGTGAGAAAGGAGAATCTTTCTCGGTGGCTAGAACTTGCCCCAAGCGATTCTTGAAGCATTGGCATAGGATAGTTCTAGTGCGTGAGAATGACGTAGGCCATTATTTTGGCCCGGTTGAACTTTTTATTTCATGCCTATTGTTTACCCTTGCTAGCCCCTTTGTGCCTATCCTTTTCTTGATTCAGCTCCACATCTTTCTCGCCAAAGCCTAAAAGCCTAACCTAGTCGCGCACCCAAATCTGAGCTTTAGTTGTAGTTTCATTTACATTTTGGGGGGTGTTGATTGTGGTGTTTATTATGTGAACCTGTGGATATGCTCAATTGAAAATTTGCTGAAAGAAAAAGACAAGAAAAAGAAGATTTAAAGAAAAAGAAAAAAAAAATGAAAAGAAAAAGAGAAAAAGAAAGGTGTGTTTTATTGAAAATCTTGTAGAAAAATTATGTATTGGGAGTAGGCGGTGCACACACCTATGTTGCAAAAGTCCAAGTCTGGGGGTGTGGTGCACTTGCATTCGATTTTGGGTGCACGGGTAGTTATTCTTAAAGCTCATTTGGGTTAGGTGTTTTAAGCCGTCCTGTTTATCATTGTTTACCTCACCGTAACCCAAGCCCCATCTCTAACCTAAAGTCCTACTGACTCACGCTATGAACCAATCTAGTGTCGTGGAGAGAATGTGACCGGGCAAGCTTATGGTCACCGACACTGATGGATTTCAGTGGAGTTTGTCCCGTACCCCGATCTTGAGCAATGCTCATCTCAGCGTTTAGTTTACTTTCTCCGTGTGCAAGACTAAATGATTCACCGTTGTTCACCATTTTGAGTAGTTGTAATATGCTTTTACTCTTTTAGAAATATATAAACTGTTTATATAATCAGAAATCTTCTCTACTATTCTTCTTATGCACGTGAGCATGCGACTTCGCATGGTACTCTGTATTGTAGTTTTAAGCCATCTACTGTTCTTTCCTAGTTCGCTTAGAATTTGTTTGCTCGGGACGCGCAAACAGTTAAGTCTGGGGGTGTGATGAGTCCTCATCATATACACTTTTATGGACTCATCTGGGCCGTTTAGTTAGTCATTTCACTGCACTTTAGCCCTGTTTTAGTTCATATTTGATATCCCATGCTAGGTGCACCTTTTGGCCCATTTTGGTGTGATTTCATGTTGATTTTCATTAGTAGTTTTCATGCATTGTTCGGTGCCACTTTTAGTGGCCGGATTGGTGGTTGTACGCTAGAACAGGAGTCGTGCAGGTGTTTCCGGTGCAATTCTGCACAGGAACACTGCGCACGATCACTGGTTCTATTGCGCACGACCACTGGTCGTGCGCCACTGATCGTGTGCACTTAACGCTTTTTTCATAAGTTCTGTTTGGTGTAATGCGCACGATCATCAACTCCAGTGCGCACGACCACCGGTCGTGCGCCACTGCTCGTGCACACTGACCATTAATTTTTAAGTTCTGTTTCATCTATTGCGCACGACCACTGACGCTAGTGCGCACGACCATCGGTCGTGCGCCACTGGTCGTGCGAACATGTTATTTTGTAATTTCTGTCTTTGCAGGTTCTGTCCAGGCAGAGCGCACGATCACAGGATTCCAGTGCGCACGACCAATGGTCGTGCGCCACTGACCGTGCGCACTGTTTAATTCCAGCGCCTATAAATTCCCTGCTCGCGATTTTAGGTCATGATCCCTCGCTTCCAGCCGCCGTCTTCCGCCCGATTCCGCCCAGTTTCGCCCCTCCACCGTCGCCCACCATCTAGAGGTGCTCCGGGCTTGCTCTTCACGCCTATCTTGAGCCGGAGTTTCCTCTCGGCCTCCTCCTTCATCCAAGAGCTCCAAAGGAAGACCTAGCCGCTATCTCCATCGAGCAAGAGGAAGTTGGCAACCTCCACCGGATCGTGACACGAAGAAGACGGGTCCATTGGAGAGTCGTGACAGCTCTCTCTACCCCGGACGTAGTTGTGGACCGAGCTTGGACGCGGATTGACAACCCGGCGATTCCAACCGTGAATCTTCAACGAGCCTTCGGATTCGGTCGATTTCTTGCCTTGTTCTCCTTTTATTGATGTATTTGCAACTAGATCTAACATTATGATGAAGTGTATTTTGATTAAATAGCATTTTTACTTGATTATGTCTATGTGATTTGAGTATTCTTGCTTATTATTTTGAGGTGTGCCTTGTGGTGTGGATTGTTGGTTGTGTTGTGCCGCCCTAACAATTGTTAGTGGTGTGCTTGTCGAAGAGGTGCGTGCGACCCTCATTCCACTAGCCTACTCGCCCATTCGCCTACTGAAGCGTGGCATCGCGGCCCGTAATCCATTCGCCTATCGAAGCAGCGCGCTCAAGGCCTGCATAGTTCGATTCCATTAGCCTTCTCGTCCATCCGCCCTTGCGACGCAGCGCGCTCAAGGCCTGCCTAGTTTCCATCCCGCCAAGCGAAGCTTTGCATAGCGGCATTGCATAGGAGTAGTTGTTAGCTTTTATTTTGTTTTCCAAAAGCCAACCCAACTCCCCCGCAATCCATCCGATTTAAGGACTTCGATCTCAAGTCCTGCCTCAATAGTAAACTCCACCTTATTGTGTTCCTCAAGAGACCGACACTCGGGGATTTATTCCCAACATTTATTACTTGAACGATCGGTACACTGCCGTTTCGTGTCGCAGTCAAGCTACCGCCTATAGCGGTGTGTGAGATTTGCGCCATCACCGCGTCAACTTTCTTTAGCACTAGGTCTCCTATTTCGAAGTGCTTTACTCGGATGTGCTTGTCGAAATATCGGGCCATTCGTTGCTTGATTTCTTCCTATCTGACGGTGGCCTGGTCCCGGAGTTCCTCCACCAGGTCCAAGGATAGCCTTTGTTCTTCGTCATTGGCCACTATCCACTCTTCATCCCCTTCACCTGCGGCGATCACCCTGGGGGTTTTTACTTCAAATTTGATGGGTATGACCGCTTCGGACCCGTGAGAAAGTTTGAACGGGGTCTCTTCGGTGGCGGTGTTTTGGATAGTCCTTAGTGCCCAGAGGACTGAGGGTAGCTGCTCCACCCAGTTCCCCCGGAGGTTCTCCACCTTTTTCTTTAGTAGGTTAACGATCACCTTGTTTGCCGCCTCCACCTGGCCATTGCTTCTCGGGTGGTGAACCTGATGCAAACCTGAGGTCGATGCCAAGCTGGGTGCAGAAGCTAACAAATTCTTCGCTAGCAAAGTGTGGCCCATTGTCCGTCACTATGGCCAGAGGGAGTTCGTGCCTGCAAATTATCTTGGCGAGCGCTTTCACTTCTACCCATTTGGAAAAATAATCGATCATGACCAGCAAGAACCTTCTTTGGCCACTAGCTTGGGGGAAAGGGACAACTAGGTCCAACCCCCATATGGCAAAAGGCCAGGGAACCGTGATGGTCCGGAGCCTCTGGGCTGGGAGGAGTTGGAGTGGGCATAGAGATGGCACTTTGAACATCTCCTTGCGAACTCCACCGCATCCTTACTGAGGGTGGGCCAGAAGTAGCCTTGTCCCAACACCCTCCCCTCCAGAGTTCGGCTCCTGGAATGACTCCCACACTCCCCGGAGTGAATTTCTTCTAGGACTCTCGAAACCTCCTCCTCTGAAACACAACGGGCCAGGAGTCCCGAGAGAGTCTTTTTGTACAGCCCTCCTACATGCAAAGAGTAATAGGCCGACTTATACCTGAAGCGTCGCCTGTCTATGTCTCCTTCAGGGAATTTCCCTGATGATAGGAAAGTGACGAAAGGATCCATCCACGAGACCCGCTGATCCACCTCCATCAACTCTCCTTCCTCGATGGTGGGTCGGAAGAGTTCCGAAACCGTTCCTCCTACTCGGGGAACGAATTTGGCTAGGAGGTCTGCGGGGGTGCTCTCCTCCCTTTGCACGTGCTTGATGGAGAAAGTGTGGAAATGCCCGATGACCCCCTTGACCTTTTCCAGGTACCGCAGGAGAGTCGAGTCCTTCGCCTCAAACTCCCCCGGACTTGGCATGCGACCACCATGGAATCCGTCGAGACCTCCACATCTTGTACCCCCAATTCCCGAGCCAACCGCAGGCCCGCTATCACCGCCTCGTACTCCGCTTGGTTGTTGGTAATCGGGAAGTGGATGTTCAAAGCTTGCTCCATCTTGGTCCCTTGGGGGCTCAACAAGATGATTCCCCCTCTATAGGAGTGTCTTCCTGACGCACCATCTACCAACATCTTCCACGCCACTGGGGAGGCGATTCATGTTCCCCTACTTCGGAGGTGTAGTCAGCCATGAAGTCTGCCACTGCCTGGGCCTTGACTGACGCCCTAGGGACAAACATAATGTTGAACTCGCTCAACTCCACGGACCACTTTGCCAATCTTCCCGACTGTTCCACCCCTTCCATTACCTTGCGAAGTGGGTGATCTGTTATCACTTTGATGGAATGTGCCTGGAAGTAGGGCCGGAGTCTCCGAGCCGCCACCACCAATGCAAAAGCCAACTTCTCCAAGATTGGGTATCGGAGCTCCGCCTTTTTCAGCACTCGGCTGACATAGTAGATAGGGAACTGCTTTCTTCCTTCCTCTCGGATCAATACCGAACTTACCGCTTCAAGTCCCACTCCCAGGTATAGGGATAGGTCTTCTCCCGGTCTCAGCCCTTGAAGTACGCGGGTTTGGGTGAGTTTCCCTTTCAAGGATCGAAAAGCTTCCTCACACTCCGGGGTCCATTCGAATTTCTTATTGCCCCTCAGCACCTTGAAGAAGGGTGCACACTTCTCTCCCTCCTTGGAGAGGAACCTGCTAAGTCTGGCCAGCTTCCCCGCGAGGCTTTGAACCTCCTTCGGGCTTCTCGGCGACCCCAACTCCATTATCGCCTTCACCTTATCTGGGTTAGGTTCCACTCCCGCCGGGGTGAGAAAGTGGCCTAGGAACTTCCCTCGGCTAGCCCCGAAGACACACTTCAAGGGGTTGAGTTTCATCTTATACTTCTGTAGGGTCCCAAACATCTCCTCAAGGTCTCGTAGGTGAGACCCAAGGTCCGGGCTCTTTACCATGAGGTCATCAACATAGACCTCCAAGTTGCTTCCCCTTTGTTCGTGAAAGACCCGATCCATCATCCTTTGATAGGTGGCACCTGCATTCTTGAGCCCAAAGGGCATCATCTTATAACAGTAGCATCTGTCCCCCTTGATGAAGGAGACATCTTTGATGTCTGGGGGGTGCATGCGGATTTGATGATAACCTGAAAAAGCATCTAAGAAAGACATTACAGAGAAACCAACGGCTGAGTCAACCAGCGCGTCGAATCTAGGCAGGGGGTAGCAATCTTTCGGGCATGATTTATTAAGAAGTGAAAAGTCGATACACATGTACCACTTACCTCCCCCCTTTTTTACCATGACTATATTGGAGACCCAGCCTAGATACTGGATCTCCGACGCAAAACCTGCTTGTATGAGCTTTTTCACCTCCTCGCAGATTGGTCCCTCCAGCTTGTCCGCCGTGGACCTCTTCTTTTGGCGGATGGGGCGGGTGCCGGGGTTGAGGTTGAGGCGGTGGAAAGCCACATCCGCATCGATCCCGGGCATCTCTGCGGTGCTCCAAGCGAAGACATCCACATTCTTCTATACGCAGGGTAGGATCTCAGTCCGCTCCTCCGAATTGAGCTCCCCGCTGACTCGGACCGTCTCCACCACCCCAAGCCGAGTGGTGACCTCGAGCTCCACGACCTCATCCACGGCCTCCAGCCTGGATTGCTCTCCCCAAGCACTTTCCTTTTCTCCACAGCAAGCGAGCGCTTGGGCTCCTTCCTCTGTCTCTGCCTCTCCTACCATCATTAGCTCTTCTGCTCCTCCTTCCCGGGCACCCTCTCATTTCCCCTCTTCCTCTCCTCTCTCCGCCCTGGGCCTCTCAGCGACCCCTTCCTGGGCATGAACCTCCTCTTCCCCCATCCTCTCCTCGACTCCATTCTCTCCTCCTGCTTCTGACGGCTCCTCCATCATTTTATCGAACTCCTCCGCTTCTCCCATCCAGGTGATGGTGTTGATAGCCATCACATTGCACTGTCTCGCCATCTTGTGATCTCCTCAGATCCGGATCTGGACTCCACCAGCGTTGAACTTGAGACATTGGTGGAAGGTGGAAGGGATGAATCTGAACGCGCTGATGAGAGGTCGTCCGAAGATGGCACTGTAGCTGCTTGGGGCATCCACTATCATGAAGCAGCAGTTCCGAGACTTCCCTCCGAGGGTCACATGGAGCCCCACTCCACCTTCTACCTCCTTCCTTTCTCCCGAAAAGCCAAATAGGGGACCGTCCGAGGCCAACACCCTCTTGGCCTCCACCTTCATCTCGTCAAACGCCTTCTTGAAGACGACGTTGACCGAGCTCCCATTATTGACTAGAATCCGTGAGACGGTGAAGTTCTCGATGGCGGTCTGGATGACCAGCGCATCGCAGAATGGGTCTTCATAGCATGGCATGTCCTTCTGGGAGAAAGTTATTCTCTCCGCCGGGGGAGGAGCAGTGGATGTTGAGGCCACACTCCGACGATAGATGGTATGGAGGATAGCCTTGCGGGTTGCCTCCACCCCTAACCCCCCCCCCCCCCCCCCCCCCCCCCCCCCCCCCCCCCGCCCCCCCCCCCACGAATCACCCTGATCCATCCTCTACTCCCCACATCGACTCTGTCTTCACACCTTTTGATAGTTTATATAGGTGTAGTCAATCATACCTAGAGGGGGGGGGGGTGAATAGGTTTTATTTAATTTCTTTCTATAAACCTAATGTTTCTAGCTGTAGAAAGTACAATCACAGAAAAGACACAAGGATGTATAGAGGTTCCTCAAGACAGGGTGTCTTGAGTAGTCCTCTTTCCCCCTTCACCTTTCTAACAATGAGTTAGACAAGGCCAACTCCTCCAAACTTCAATCTCAGCTCCTTGAGCTTACACCACAAGTTCCTCAGAACTTCTCAGATCAAGAGTGATCCTACACTCAGGCTCAACAGCCCTACACCTCTGGCACAACAACCCTATGATGAGTCCCAAATATATACACATTTATGGAATCATCTGGGCCGATTTTCTAGTCTATGCACTACACTTTAGGCATGTTTTCGCTCATATTTGTTATTCCATGCTATGTGCACCTTTAGGCCCGTTTTGGTGTTATTTCTTGTTTATTTGCATTATTAGTTTTCATGCAGGGTTAAGTGTCATTTCAGTGGTTTGACTGGTGTTGTATGCTGGAACAGGAGTCGTGCAGGTGTTCCCGGTACAATTTTGTACAGGAACACTGCGCACGATCACTGGCTCTTTCGCACACGACCACTGGTCGTGCGCCATTGATCGTGCGCACTTAACACTCATTTTATGAGTTCTGTTTGGCTTATCGCACGACCATTGACGATAGTGCGCACGACCACTGGTTGTGCGCCACTGGTTGTGCGAACATTGTATTTTACTATTTTCTTTCCTTGCAGGCTCCGTCTAGGCAGCGCGCATGATCACAGGATGCTAGTGCGCACGACCACTGGTCGTGCGCCAATGATCGTGCGCACTGTTTATTCCAGCGCCTATAAATTGTCCTGCTCGCGATTTTAGGTCAGATCCTCACCGTTTTTTCCGCCCAGCTCCGCCGTTTTCGCCTATTTCCGCTGGTTCTCCGCCCCCCTAGGCCTCCTCCATCATCCACGAGCTTCAAGGAGGAGATTCCACGCATCTTCATCGCCAAGCAAGGAGTTCTTCGCATTAGACGTGGCCGGATGGTAAAGCGCTGGAGAAGACGGGTCCATTGGGAGGTGTGATAGCCCTCCTCTACCCCGGACGCAGTTGGGACCGAGCTAGGACGTGGATTGACAACCCAACGATTCCTACCATGAATCTACAAAGAGACTCCGGATTCGGTCGTATCTCTTGCCTTTTACTTCTACTTGTGTGGTTGTAGTTGTTTGTAATCTCTATATTTAGATGATGAATGCTATGAACTATGTGTATTATTGTTTATTTCATGTTTATGGAATTATTTAGTTCATATGTGTTAATGAGGTGCGCCCCCATCCATTTTCCACTCCACCACCGTGCCCGGTGCCGCACTAGCAATTGCTAGTGGCGTGCTTGTCGAAGAGGTGCCGGCGACCCTCATTCCGTTAGCCTACTCTCCCATCCGCCTACCGAAGCGTGGCATAGCGGCCCGTGTATTGCATCCCGCCTAACGAAGCAGCGCGCTCAAGGCCTGCATAGTTCGATCCGTTAGCCTACTCGTCCATCCACCCTTGCGACACAGCGCGTTCAAGGCATGCCTAGTCTCCATTCCGCCAAGCGAAGCATTGCATAGCGGCATTGCATAGGAGTAGTTGATAGCTTTTATTTTATATCCACAAACCAAATCCCTTTCGTCCGCACTCCACCTATCGCTGGACTTCGATCTCAAGTCCTTCCTCGACATCTAACTCCACCTTACTGTGTTCCTTTGAGATTCGATACTCGGGGATTACTCCTCGTTTTATATTACTTGAACGATCGGTTCACTGCCGTTTCGTGTCGCAGTCGAGCTACCGCCTATAGTGGTGTGTGAGATTTGCGTCATCAAGTTTTTGGCGCCGTTGCCGGGGAGCATAGTCGTGTGAGTTTTCTGGAGAGGGAGAACCTGAGAGAGAAGCCCTTCCAGTTGTAAATTGCATTTCTTTGTTTTATTTCTTTTTATTCCATTTTCCTGTTTTAATTAGGTTGCTTTAGTAATTTTTCTTAGGTGTAGTATTTTGCACAATAGTATTTTTATTTTTGAATCGTTTTATCTTCGCACTATGTGGGCACATCTTAATTTCCATTGCAATTGGTGTGGAGCTACCTCCCACTCTAGTGATGAATGCCCTACGGATAATAGTAGGCATAATTCTTATAGCCCAGCATATGGAGCACCGACTTCGTCTGATACTCCATATGGTGCGCGTAAGTCTTATGGCTACTCTGCTGAGCCTTTACCGTCTTACTTCTTTTCGGCTTCAGCACCCGCTGTGCCAAAGAAGCCCGCTAGGCAGTGCCGGTTTTGTCAGAGTACTGATCATGTCTTGAAGGACTGTGCCGAGTATCTTCGCCAATTGGATGAGGATGACGAGCCGGATATCCGGATCGTCCCAACTCCTAACTCTGGCGGCACACCTTCAACATCCGGTTATGTGTCTTTGTCACCTTCACATCTTGAAGGGTATGGCATGGACACGGTCACCGGATGTGC
The DNA here is from genome assembly GCA_033032865.1 of Dactylorhiza incarnata. Classification (NCBI taxonomy): domain Eukaryota; kingdom Viridiplantae; phylum Streptophyta; class Magnoliopsida; order Asparagales; family Orchidaceae; genus Dactylorhiza; species Dactylorhiza incarnata. Next base: position 3,525,010 of record JAWHQI010000238.1, on the reverse strand, counting down.
AGCTGATCTATGCACAGACATTGCTGAGCCTATTCTCCATGTGCATCCACCACCTCTAGTGGACTCAATTCTTTGTGAGGAATCGGTGCTCGACTTTTATCCGAGCACTACTCCTCCCCCTGTTGTGCATACTATACTCGTCTACGACGACATTGTTGAGGATGTGTCGCAGGATGAGGCTGGCGATCTATGTGTTGTGCCTATTCCTATGAAGGAGGACAACCTTCTAGGTGAAGAGGAGTTTTCCTCAACACCGGTGGAGGAAGTCCAAATCTTGGGCATGGCCACTGTCGATCCCGCCGAATCTTGTAGCATTGATGACAATGCAAACATTATTTTACTTCCCCAACCTGATGGGAGTGAGACCGGGATCACTCCCCGGATTTCTGATTATTTTTGTCCTTCTTCTCTTTTATTTCTTGACCCCCCTTCTTCACCCGAGCCTGTGCAGGTTGAATCTTCACAGGTACTTCAGGAGGACTTGGAGCTTTGTGCGCCAATCAATGATGAGTGTGTCCTTTTATGCGAGGAGGTTGATTCCTCCTCCATTAAGGAAGCCTCATTCGTTGCCTTCTCCCCCTGCGGACCTGCTGTGGACGATACCTTGCTGGGCAAGGATAGTTTTGGTGAGATGAGTGAGGACCAGGCCTCCTCCTCTTCTTACTTTCTTTTCCCTCTACCTGTGAGGAGCAGGTATTATTATTATTTAGGTAGAGGGGTGACTGCCTTATCTCCGTATCGGTACCAGCTACCGAAACGCATATTGGAGCAGTTACCTGTGCATTTTCTTTTTCATAGGCCCATTAGCTAGATATTATAAAGTTTTGAATAAGTCGTGCTGGGATGACAATAACCCCAGTAGTTATCTTAATTTTTCTTGCATTTTCATTTCGTTTCTAATTTTATTTTGTTAATTGCACTTTATCTTAGTTTTCTATTTTCTTTTGTTTTTGCGGAGCTGACCCCTGCAGGTATCTTTTCTGGATGGCGGATGCCGCGGTTCATTTTAGCTTACACGCCAATCTTCTGGTATGCTCATTTTTGAGCATTGGGTACTCTCTTTCCCTAGCCCTATTTTGATTTTCATGTCATATATTATGTGAGTTGTTTAGTTTAAGTCTGGGGGAGAGTAGTTCTGTGTGCCCACGCACGTGCACTATTGCATTGCATGCTAGAGGTATTTCTATTTCAATTATTTAGTTATGTTCAATTGCATTGCACACCACTACACCCACTCGAGCGTGCACTTAGCTGTTGGCACGTCTTGAGCCGAACTCATTTCTTTTCGTGTGATTTGGAAAATCACTGTGCTGGCGTAGGATTATGAGGCGGAGTAAAATGTTGACTCCGGTAGTGCTCCTAGTCGAGTGCTCATGTCTCGTTTAGAAAATCATGTAGATTCAATTTCTTTTTATGCTTTTAGTTTATATTTTTTTCTATTAGAGTAAATATTGTTTACTCTACTCAATTGGTGAATCCGGTGTGAATCAAACGGTAGCATAGGAATGTGTGTAGATGCTCGTTAGCCTCGTATTGCCCGAGTCGGGAGAAAGGATTATCTTTCTCGGTGGCTAGATCTTTCCCCAAGCGATTCTTGAAGCATGGGTATACGGTTAGTCAATTGCGTGAAGGTGATATAGGCCATCATTTTGGCCCGGTTGAGCCTTTGTGCCCACTCCTATCGCTTTATCCTCGTTAGCCCAGTTGTGGCTACCCTTTCTTTGATTCAGCCCCACTGTTGTCTCACCAAAGCCTAAACGCCAATCCTAGTCGCACACCCAAATTTGAGCTCTAGTATATTACTTTCATGATTGGGTTGTTGATGTAGTGTTATGTTTGTGAAAATGTGGATATGCATCATTGTTTAGATTGCTGAAAATTTGTGAAAAGAAAAAGAAAATAAGAAAAAGAAGAGAAGTGAGAAGAAAAGAAGAAGATATGAGGTTTATTGAAAAAAATCTGTGTATGAATGTATGTTTGGGAGTAGGCGGTGCACACACCAATGTAGTCAAATCCAAGTCTGGGGGTGTGGTGTACCCGTGTATTTGTGTGGTGAATGAGGAGAATTTCTGCATTAGCTCATTTGGGTTTTTGTGTTTTAAGCCTTCATGTTTATATTTGTTTATCCTCACCTAAACCCAAGCCTCATCTAAAACCTTAAGTCCTATTGATTAACGCATTTGAGTCAAACCAGTGCCGTGGAGAGAGTGCGAACGGGCAAGCTTATGGTCACCGACATTGATGGATTTCAATGGAGGTTGTCTCGAGCCCCGATCTTTGGCAATGCTCGCCTCAGCGTTCAGTTTACTTTCTTCCTATGTACGACCTTATGATTCACCGTGATTCACTTTTTGAGTAAATGTAATATATAAATACGCCCCTAGAAAAGTATAAACTAATATGTACAATTAGAAATTTTGTCTACTGTATTTCTACGCGCATGAGCATGAAACTTCGCATGATACTCCGCTGTACAATTTCTATGCCAGCTATGTATTCTTTCTCAGCCGCTTGAGGAATTTGTTTGCTCGGGACGCGCAAATAGGTAAGTCTGGGGGTGTGATGAGTCCCAAATATATACACATTTATGGACTCATCTGGGCCGATTTTCTAGTCTATGCACTACACTTTAGACATGTTTTCGCTCATATTTGTTATTCCATGCTATTTGCACCTTTAGGCCCGTTTTGGTGTTATTTCTTGTTTATTTGCATTATTAGTTTTCATGCAGGGTTAAGTGTCAATTTCAGTGGTTTGACTGGTGTTGTATGCTGGAACAGGAGTCGTGCAGGTGTTCCCGGTACAATTCTGTACAGGAACACTGTGCACGATCACTGGCTCTTTCGCGCACGACCACTGGTCGTGCGCCATTGATCGTGCACACTTAACGCTCATTTTATGAGTTCTGTTTGGCTTATCGCACGACCATTGACGATAGTGCGCACGACCACTGGTCGTGCGCCACTGGTCGTGCGAACATTGTATTTTATAATTTTCTTTCCTTGCAGGCTCCGTCCAGGCAGCGCGCACGATCACAGGATGCTAGTGCGCACGACCACTGGTCGTGCGCCAATGATCGTGCGCACTGTTTATTCCAGCGCCTATAAATTGTCCTGCTCGCAATTTTAGGTCGGATCCTCGCCGTTTTTCCGCCCAGCTCCGCCATTTTCGCCTATTTCCGCTGGTTCTCTGCCCCCCTAGGCCTCCTCCATCATCCACGAGCTTCAAGGAGGAGATTCCACGCATCTTCATCGCCAAGCAAGGAGTTCTTCGCATTAGACGTGGCCGGATGGTAAAGCGCTGGAGAAGACGGGTCCATTGGGAGGTGTGACAGCCCTCCTCTACCCCGGACGCAGTTGGGACCGAGCTAGGACGTGGATTGACAACCCAACGATTCCTACCGTGAATCTACAACGAGACTCCGGATTCGGTTTTATCTCTTGCCTTTTTCTTCTACTTGTGTGGTTGTAGTTGTTTGTAATCTTTATATTTAGATGATGAATGCTATGAACTATGTGTATTATTGTTTATTTCATGTTTATGGAATTATTTAGTTCATATGTGTTAATGAGGTGCGCCCCCATCCATTTTCCACTCCACCACCGTGCCCGGTGCCGCACTAGCAATTGCTAGTGGCGTGCTTGTCGAAGAGGTGCCGGCGACCCTCATTCCGTTAGCCTACTCGCCCATCCGCCTACCAAAGCGTGGCATAGCGGCCCGTGTATTCCATCCCGCCAAACGAAGCAGCGCGCTCAAGGCCTGCATAGTTCGATCCGTTAGCCTACTCGTCCATCCACCCTTGCGACACAGCGCGTTCAAGTCCTGCCTAGTCTCCATTCCGCCAAGCGAAGCATTGCATAGCGGCATTGCATAGGAGTAGTTGATAGCTTTTATTTTATTTCCACAAACCAAATCCCTTTCGTCCGCACTCCACCTATCGCTGGACTTCGATCTCAAGTCCTTCCTCGACATCTAACTCCACCTTACTGTGTTCCTTTGAGATTCGATACTCGGGGATTACTCCTCGTTTTATATTACTTGAACGATCGGTTCACTGCCATTTCGTGTCGCAGTCGAGCTACCGCCTATAGCGGTGTGTGAGATTTGCGCCATCACCCTACACTCAGGCTCAACAGCCCTACACCTCAGGCACAACAGCCCTACACCTCAGGCACAACAGCAGCCCTACAACTCAGAGTTATGAACTCCTACCACTCAGAAATCCCACAGATTTCCTACCTCAGACCTATCAAGAAGTCCTACCACTCAAGTTGTCAACACAGCTTTACACACAGGCTCAACAGCCTTTTACTCAGGCAACAATGCCTTACAAAGATATAATAGAGTTTGAGTTGAACACAGAGGACAAAAGGATTACTCTTAGGTCTCCTGAATCCTTTCTTCAGATCTGAAAACAGCAGCTTCAGATTTGTATCACTTTGATATTCTCCTTCAGCCAAGCAAAAGATCAACTTGCCCTTCTTGAGTTAGCATAGGAAGAGCTATCTAATCTCCCTTAGAAGATTAACTTCCGCAGCAGAGAATGACTTCAACTGGCTGAATCGCGAATGCTCGATTGCGGCGTGTAGCAAAAGCTTCTCAATGGAACAGTGCTCGTTGTTGTGCCCTAGCATCTCCTTTTATACCTCCAGAAGGATTCAACGGATATATCGATCCTCCTGACGCGGTATGGGGCTGATTGGACTTGCTTTTTCCTCTCAAATGTCATTTGCGCCAAAAGCAGATCCCGTCAAGACATTTGGATCTGTCTCAGCGGTTAGGCTGAGACAGCATCCAGTCTCAGCGGTTGGGCGGAGACAGCATCCAGTCTCAGCGGCAGCTCCAGTCCCCTTCTCAGCGGTTGCTCCAGTCTTCTTCTCAGTGGACCCGCTGAGACAGCTACTCGTCTCAGCGGTTCTGACCCATCATCTCAGCGGTTATGTTGAGACAGATCTTCATCTCCTTGTGGATGATTCCTTCTTGTCTAAGGCCATGTTTGGCCCTTTCTTTTGAGTCACCTGTGCCTGTATATTCTACACAAGTATAGCTTTGTCAAATACAATATGTCCTTAGTATTGAGGGTGATGCCTCTTCAAATCAAGGTAATATTGAGGGCAATTTACCCAACAATATCCCCCTATTTGAAGAAGGCAGAATATCCCCAATGCTAAGGTCCATTAACAATATTAATCTTTTCACAGAAAGAGTGATCTACATAGAAAAAGCATCTGTGAAGTTATTTGTACTGGTCCTATCTCCCTTTCACACTATCTCCCCCTTTCACTCTTTTCTTCAGCATTGGTTCTGGCCCTATCTCCCCCTTTCTGGTTTCTTCAACCCTTCTATGGATAGAGGGACAATGTCTATTGATCCCTTTGGTTCAACCTATAGGCTAGCCTATCCACGTTTTAGCAGTTGCCAACTTCCCTTCAACCTGAGTAGGGACTGTACTCCCCCTCAATTAGAGAGCTATTTTCTGTAATAGCTGATTCATTTCAAATTGAATTTCTCTTTTAAGATACTGAAGACTAAGAATAATAAATACATAGTACATATATCAATAGTAACAAACACAATATTATGAGCAGAATAGGAAATTTCATTCCACTTTAGATGTTCAGTACAAATATATAAAAGAGAATTCAACTTATAGTTGTACATGCAAAAATAACAAAATAAATGGCAAGGCTGATTCTTCTAAGATGGACCCTGTGAAGAGCGTTCTCCAACAGTAGACTTTCTTTTCCTAGCTTCTTCAGCAGCCTTCATCTGCTCCTTTACTTTGAAATACAGAAGTGGCTTGGGAAGATATTTTGGGGGAATCCTTAGAGGAGTTTCCCTTCTTACCATGTTTTCTTCGAGAATCCTTTCCCTTAAGGATTCCTTTTCAAGGTGTTTGATCCACTCTACAGCTGAGTAGACATGGTCAATGTCCTTCATTGGATTGTCATGGCTCACCCAGGTATTCACAACAGTTGTGTCCAACTGTAGATTGTCATCATCATGGAGTGGGTCCTCTAGTTTTTCCATTCTTTTCTATGCCATGAATTCTTCAGCAGTTTGAATACCTTCTACCCTTCTTCTTTTTGCTGCTCTCTCATCAGCAATCAGATTTGATTGACTTTGGAAGTCAAAATCTTCATCTCTGCTAGGGTTCAGGATTAATAGATTCAAAGCAACTCTTGTTCCTTGCAGCACTTTTAGACTTGTGTCCATTGAGTGTCAGTGATCTTTCTGACCATTGCAAGGATATTTTCTTGAATAGTGCTGGAAGCATTGTTGACCACTTCCACCACTTGCTTGCTTGCTGCTTCTTGGTTGGACAGTATCAGTTTGTGTGAGGATTCCATGTTGTTATATAACTGGATGTGTGCTCCTTTCATCTTAGCATGTAGATTTGTAATCTTCTCCTCCCCTGCTTTGCTGTTTTCCACTATTTTCTTCTCTATTTCAGAGTGTTGATGAATTATGGATTAGGAGAGAGTCTGAAAGGTGCTGTCCACATCATCCAAAATGAAGTCCTTTGCCTTGTCAATGTGGGATTTTACTTGGCTGCATGATGTGTTGACCACTTGTGCCATGCTGGCAACAGCTTTTTCCCAGACATTTTGGTTTTTGTAAAGGTGATTCTTTACATATGTGATGTCCTTTGTGGAATCCCCTTGGTGGTCAGCAATGTCCTTCAAGATTGTGTGCTGGGCACCTACAGTATTTTTGGCCATTTCAAACCATCTTGTCATCTGCAGAAGGATATGATCTGATGTAGTTTTGACATCATTGACCTGGTCATTCAGCTCAGTTCTTACTCCAGCCACTCTTAACTCCATTCTTTGCTCACTTGCATGGATCTCCTGAGTCAATGCAGCTCTTGTAGCATTTAGCTCATCCCTAACTTGAGCAGTAGCATCTTGTATTATTTCAGCAACCAGTTCTCTTACTGACAGCATCTGACCCTCAATCATGGTTTGTATTGAGTTTAGCAAGTCAGATGTGTCTAGAGCAGCAGCTGGTCATTCCTGGGCCAAGTCTTTGCAACCAGCTTTGCAGCTCCACTCTGAGCTATAGCCCTTCCAGCATCAAGTATCTGCTCCCCCTCAGATGGGGCTTTTAGTGCACTTTGTAGATTGGGATTGGTTGGTTCCTGTTGATGTTCTTCCTCACTAGCAGACCCACCTTCTCCTGCATAGGCTGGGCTATGCTCCCCCTCACTTAGGGCATCCATTGGAGGAGAGTTTTGTCTAGGGTCACCTAAAAGAATGATTGATGAATTAGACACCTAGACTATACAATTGAAAGAGAGGAGAGGCCTAACTGAAGTCTTGATTTACCATGGGTAGGTGAATTGGGAAATTCATCTTCAGCTTGAGCAACAACTGGATCAGCATTCATTTGAGTTAGCTCAGGATTGGGCACATCTCTTCCTTGGGACTCCTCATCCATTCCTGTCCTGGGGATATCTTCATTATCTATATTCATTGGGCTGCTTGCAGATCTATGGTCAGACCCATGAATGTCCTCATTGTCAGACCCATCTGATTTTGAGGATGAATTTGATTTCTGCTGGGATACTTCTTTCTTCTTTTCCTTTGCCACAGATGGCTGGCTCATAGGGAGCACCCTGGAGAATCTATCCAGAGTCTTAATGTTCATTCTTTTGAGGTAATGGAGAATTGACCCCTTGGAGTTTGCAAAGATCTCTGAATAACTATTCTGTAGGTACAGAGATAGTATTCTTCCCATATTGGGGGCTTGTAGGGATTCCTTTATCCTTTGAAAGATGACTTCTCCCCATGAGGTTCTCTTGGACAGAATTATCCTTGTCATTAATTCAAACATGAACTGTGAGACAGTGCCATGTGAACCAGGCTTGCATAGGATAGCTTTGCCTACAATATCAGACAACAGCTTCCCTTGTTTATTGAAGAACTTTCTCCTGGGACAACTGGTTTTAGTATCACTGTATCCTGTCCACTTTAGGGCAGTCCTCTTATCCTTTTCAGATATTTTCTCCTTTTCAGATATTTTCTCCTCTTCAGATTTACTGCAGGGAGTTAATTTCAACCCCTTCTCCAACCTTTTAACTATAATCTTTATCTTCTCACCTCCTATCTTGGACATCAGGATGGTTTTGGATGGAGACGGTTTGACATGGTTGAACCATTCCAAAACTTCAGTTTTGAGAATGCAGCACGGTTCAGACAGCGTGCTCCAGACCTTGAGCTTCCATTAGATGAATCACGTGTCGAATTTCTTCTGAGGCATGAGAGAATCCATTTCTTACGATTTCGTATCCCTCCAGGAGATCTTTCGAGCTTTTTGGCGCCATGGAAGTAGAGAATCGATGCGCTGAGACGGAAGAGAAGATGAATCGTCTCGACGGCTAAGGGTTTGGCTTTGTGGTTTGTTTTAGGTTACAGTGTGTCTATTTATAGGTTTTTAGTTTCGATTTTATTAACCCTAGGTTTTTAGACTTGATTACCTTATTATTTCAAGGATTTCGGGGTTAATTAACAGATGTCATGTGGAATATATCCCGTCTCAGCTGTTCAGCTGAGACGGAGACCTAGGCCGCTGGGATAGTAAAGTGTCAACCGCTGAGACAGTTTCCTCATCTCAGCGGTTCAGCTGGGATTTTCTCAGCTGATTCAGCTGAACATACTACTGCACTTTAGCTGATCTTAAGGTTTGGACCTAATCTAGATATTTTGGTTGAATAGTTGTCCTAGACATGTCACTGAGTTGTAGGGTTGAGTAAAGTAAAGTTTCATAATGTACTATTTAGAATGGATTATAGTGACAGCTACTATATTTTGGTCTATTCCATACTAAGCATGCCAAGTTCAATTTTGAAGGAATTAAACTTAGATTCATCCAGTGGCTTTGTAAAGATATCAGCTACTTGCTTGTCAGTGGGGACAAATTCAAGACAGATATATTTACATTCTACATGTTCTCTAATAAAATGATATCTAATCTCTATGTGCTTAGTCCTGCTATGAGAGACAGGATTCTTAGCAATAGATATTGCACTGGATGAATCACAATACAAAGGAGATTCCCTTACCTTGAGGTTGTAGTCCTCCAACTGATGTTGTGTCCAAAGGAGTTGTGCACAACAGCTTCCTGCAGCAATGTATTCAGATTCAGCTGTGGATATTGCCACACTGGTTTGTTTCTTGCTGCTCCAAGATATCAATCTTCTCCCTAGGAATTGACAGGTACCACTTGTACTCTTCCTGTCTTCTTTGCAACCTGCAAAATATGCATCTGAAAAGCCTGTTAGTTCAAAGTCATTGTTCTTAGGGTACCAAAGGCCAAGATGCAAGCTGCCCTTAAGGTATCTCAAAATCCTCTTCACAGAGGTGTAGTGAGATTCCTTAGGACAGGCTTGATACCTAGCACAAACATTTGTAGAATACATAATGTCTGGCCTACTAGCAGTTAAGTACAATAGAGATCCAATGATACATCTGTACACGGACTCATCAAAGGCCTTCCCCTTTTCATCCTTATCTAATGATACATTGGACCCCTTGGGTGTTCTCATGGTGGAGGCTGATTCCATCCCAAATTTCTTGATGAGCTCCTTAGTGTACTTGGTCTGGGAGATGAAAATTCCATCATCAGACTGTTTCACTTGGAGCCCAAGGAAATATTTGAGCTCACCCATACTGCTCATTTCAAACTCCCCCTGCATTAGATTGGCAAATCTCCTGCAGAGGTTGTCATCAGTAGACCCAAAGATTATGTCATCAACATAAATTTGGACTAAGAGACACTTGCCCCTTGTTTCCCTAAGAAACAATGTGCTATCAATCTTTCCCTTCATGAACTTGTTCTTGAGGAGAAAGTTGGACAAAGTCTCATACCAAGCTCTTGGAGCTTGCTTGAGACCATATAATGCTTTCCTAAGAAGGTAAACATGTGAAGATAGGGTTGGATGCACAAAACCTGAAGGCTGTTCAACATATACCTCTTCCTTCAAGTCTCCATTGAGGAAGGCTGATTTGACATCCATCTGGTAGACTTTGAACCCCTTGTGGGCAGCATAGGCAAGGAATAGCCTAATTGCTTCCAACCTTGCAACTGGAGCAAAGGTTTGATCAAAGTCTATAACTTCCTCTTGCCTGTATCCTTTGGCAACTAATCTGGCCTTGTTCTTGATGATTGTACCATTCTCATCAAGCTTGTTTCTGTATACCCATTTGGTGCCAAACACATTGTGTCCCTGAGGTCTTGGCACCAGCTTCCAAACTTTGCATCTCTTGAATTGTAGGAGCTCTTCTTGCATGGCTTCAATCCAGAATGTGTCTTAATTGGTCTCTTCAAACTTCTTGGGCTCCATTTGAGAAAGGAAGCTCAAGAATAGTGTTTCATTATGAGCTCTACTTCTTGTCAATATGCCTTGGGTATGATCTCCAATTATTAAATCTCTTGGATGATCTCTTAGGTGCCTTGTAGAATTTGGAAGAGGGTCCTCTTGTGGCTGTGGCTGTTCCACTGGTTCAGTTATGACTTCACCATCTTGTACCTCTTCTTCTTCAGGAATTGCAGCAGCTGTTTGTGTTTTGCTGCTGCTGGGCTTGTCTTGGACAGTCAGCTCATCCATCCCTTCTTCATTTCCTGTCAAAATAGAAGAACTAGACCGTTCTTTGTAGAGAAGGCTGGTCTCATCAAACACAACATGCATAAATTCTTCTACAACATGGGTTTTATTGTTATAAACTCTATAAGCTCTACTATGTGAGCTATACCCAACAAGAACCCCCACATTGCATTTTTCTGCAAACTTTGTTAATTGAGATTTTCGAATATTTAGAATGTAGCATTTGCAACCAAAGATTCTAAAGTAAGAAATTGTAGGTTGTTTGCCTTTCAAAATCTCATAAGGTGTTTTCCCAAGGACCTTATTGATGGAGGCTCTATTGAGAACATAACAGGCTGTATTGACTGCCTCAGCCCAGAAGTATTCTGGGAGTGAGGAGTCACTAAGCAGTGTTCTCCCAGCTTCTATCAAGGTCCTATTTCTCCTCTCAGCCACACCATTTTGCTGTGGAGTCCTTGGGGAGGAGAACTCTTGGGTGATACCAAATTCTTGACAAAATTTTGTCATGGCTTCAGATTGAAATTCTGTGCCATGGTCAGTTCTAGTTCTGACCACAGTACATAGTAGATCATTCTGAATGGCCTTGACAAAGTTTATAAAGACATATAAGGTATCTGACTTCTTCTTAAGGAAGAATACCCATGTATACTTTGAATGATCATCTACAATCACCAAGGTATACAACTTTCCACCTAGGCTCTGAATTGGTAAAGGACCAAACAAGTTCATGTGCAATAGGTATAAACACCTTTCAGTATCCTTGGACCCAATACTTTTAAAGGTGGTCCTAGTTTGCTTACCCATTTGGCAAGCATGACAGGGGCCACTTTTAACACATTTTAGATTAGGACTATTTCTAACAAGGTTTTTAGAAAATAATCTATACATTGTCTTATAGTTAATGTGGGCAAGTCTCTTGTGCCATTGGACACAGAGAGACTCACTTTCATTAGCTACAAGACACACAGAGGAGATAGAATAATTGCAAATGAAGTCTAAGCAATAAACATTCCCACTCCTAGTGCCCGAGAGAATGGTCTCCAAGTCATTAGACTTTTTGATCAAGCACTTGTCATTGTGGAATTCAATGACATAGCCTAAGTCACATAGTTGGCTTATGCTTACAAGGTTGTGTTTCAATCCTTCAACATTAGCTACCCTTGTGATTGAGACTATGCCATTTGAAATCATACCATATCCTTTGGTGACCCCCTTTTCTGATCCACCAAAAATAACCTTAGGTCCATTCTTCACTGGATGGTAATCCTTTCGAAGATCCTTAGTTCCTGTCATGTGCCTTGAGCACCCACTGTCCAAGTACCATATTTGGTTGAGACTAGTACTTGAACTAACCTGCAACAAAAAATTTAATGTACCTTAGGACCCCAACTGACTTTGGGTCCTAGGTTCTTGTTAACACCATAGGGAATATTCCTAGAGAGGGCTGGTTTGGCTTGAGGTTCAGTCCTTGCCTTTGGCACATTGGGGTTGTGCCAACAATCAATTGCAAAGTGTCCAACCTTGCCACAGCACCAACAATCATGAATAGTGTATCTCCTTTTCTGAACAGTTTTCTGAATTGATACAGCATTTTGTACATGTTCAGCAGAAGAGATATCAGCAATCTTCCTATTTCTTTCAGCAATAATCTGACTGAAGGATAATCTGTGGACAGTCCTGTTGCTCTTTGTCCTGATAGCCTCAGCTTGCATTGACTTGGCAGTCATATAAGATCTGATGGAATCAGACACTGGGTAGCAGGCCTTGTCGACAGATTTGACAGCAGTCTTGCTTTTTGCTGAAGCAGATTTGGAAGAGCTTGCTTCCATGTTCTTGACTGAAGGTACTGAGACACCAAACACAAATGGTCCAGGTTGGGCCATTTGTATTTCCTCATGTGCAGCTTTCATTGCACTCAATCCCATGCCCTTTCTATTTCCACAGCTGTGAGCATTCCTGCTCAAGTTATATGAACTTCCATTTAATAAGTGACCATGAATACTTTCTTGGTCATACTTGTTTGAGGGCATCAAGACTTTCACAAAGGAGGTCTTAGATTCTTTTGAGTCCTTGATATTTCCCTTAGTGTTGCTAGTAGAAGAGATGCAGTGTATTAATACCTGCTCATGTTCTGGATTGCTGTGGCTGTCCTCATCTTCAGTTATAGCCATCAACCCATGGTCATCTAGAGTGACCTCATCCTCCTCTTCATCACTATCTGAATGTGATAGAGGGGCCCTGATTCCTATCCTAGTATTAGGATAGTCTTCTTCCTCCTGATCAGCAAACAGCCCCAAGTAGGCTTTCTCCTCACCATCTGAGTCTGAAGATGAAGACTCAGATTCACTCCAGCTCTTGCCTTTCTTAGCTAGGAAGGATTTTTCTCCCTTCCTTTCCTTCTGGTGATGAGGCTTCTTGTCACCTCTTTCTTTTCTCTTGACTGGACAGTCAGCAATGACATGTCTAGGCTTACTACAGCAATAGCAAATTATGTTAGTTGAAACATGTTTACTAGATTTAGAGTCATACCTGTTCCCTTTGGGATGTTGCCTCTAAAATCTGTAATGATCCTTCTTGGAATGAGAAGAGGAGGAAGGTTTGCTCTTCTATTGTTTCCTCTTGATCATCTTCTTGAACTGCCTTGTGAAGGCAGCAAACTCCTCATCAGAAGAGGAGCGGTTTGAATTGCTGCTCTCAGATTTTTCAGATTCAGCAGTCTTTCTTGGAGGTGACTGTAATCTAACCTTGTTCTTCTTAGAGCTTTCAGCTTTGAGAGCAACAGATCTCTCCCTTGTGTGAGCCCTAGAAGAAGTGTCCTCCTCCTTTCTTGCAGAAAGTTGCATCTCATATGAGAGCAGTTTCCCAAACAGAGTATGGTTAGGGGTTTCTCCAAGCCTTTCCCCTTCCCTGATTGCACAAATCTTAGTGTCCCAATCTCTGGTTAGAGATCTAAGGAACTTGTCATTAAGTTCATAATCTGTGAATACCCTTCCATAGGTTCTTAGTTCATTTACAATCCTAAAGAACCTTTCATAGCACATAGAGATATTCTCCTGGCTCAGCTGTCTGAAGGCTTCATACTCCTGATTGAGGAGTGACTTTCTATCATCCCTCACTTCAGCTGTTCCCTCCATATAAACCACCAATGTGTCCCACATTTCCTTGGCAGTTGTGCAGTGTACCAAGTTCTGAAATGTAGTGTCATCAATGGAATTTACTATTATGTTTTGGGCTCTCTTGTCCATAGTGTACAGTGCTATCTCATCATTGGTCAGCTCAGAGAATACCTTAAGTGTTTTTCTAGTAGGGTCAATGGTGGAGACTTTCTCAAAGGTATAAGGACCATTTTTGACAGTTAAAAAGATCCTTGGGTCTGAGGCTTCCATGAATAGCCTCACCCTTTGCTTCCATATCCCAAAGTTTTCTTTGGAGCATATGGGCAACTTCATTGACCCCAACTCCTTCTTCATTCCACTGCTTGCCATTGGATTTCAGATTTGACTACTCCTGTATAGGATCTGATCAGACTGTTAAGTCCTTTTGATCAACCTCCCTCTGATACCACTTGATAGTTTATATAGGTGTAGTCAATAATACCTAGAGGGGGGGGGGGTGAATAGGTTTTATTTAATTTCGTTCTATAAACCTAATGTTTCTAGCTGCAGAAAGTACAATCACAGAAAACACACAAGGATGTATAGAGGTTCCTCAAGACAGGGTGTCTTGAGTAGTCCTCTTTCCCCCTTCACCTTTCTAACAATGAGTTAGACTAGGCCAACTCCTCCAAACTTCAATCTCATCTCCTTGAGCTTACACCACAAGTTCCTCAGAACTTCTCAGATCAAGAGTGATCCTACACTCAGGCTCAGCAGCCCTACACCTCAGGCACAGCAGCCCTACACTCAGGCTCAACAGCCCTACACCTCAGGCACAGCAGCCCTACACCTCAGGCACAACAGCAGCCCTACAACTCAGAGTTATGAACTCCTACCACTCAGAAATCCCACAGATTTCCTACCTCAGACCTATCAAGAAGTCCTACCACTCAAGCTGTCAACACAGCTTTACACACAGGCTCAACAGCCTTTTACTCAGGCAACAATGCCTTACAAAGATATAATAGAGTTTGAGTTGAACACAGATGAGTTGAACACAGAGGACAAAAGGATTACTCTTAGGTCTTCTGAATCCTTTCTTCAGATCTGAAAACAGCAGCTTCAGATTTGTATCACTTTGATCTTCTCCTTCAGCCAAGCAAAAGATCAACTTGCCCTTCTTGAGTTAGCATAGGAAGAGCTATCTAATCTCCCTTAGAAGATTAACTTCAGCAGCAGAGAATGACTTCAACTGGCTGAATCGCGAATGCTCGATTCCGGCGTGTAGCAAAAGCTTCTCAATGGAACAGTGCTCGTTCTTGTGCCCTAGCATCTCCTTTTATACCTCCAGAAGGATTCAATGGCTATATCGATCCTCCTGACGCGGTTTGGGGCTGATTGGACTTGCTTTTTCCTCTCAAATGTCATTTGCGCCAAAAGTAGATCCCGTCAAGACATTTGGATCTGTCTCAGCGGTTAGGCTGAGACATCATCCAGTCTCAGCGGTTGGGCGCAGACAGCATCCAGTCTCAGCGGCAACTCCATTCCACCTTCTCAGCGGTTGCTCCAGTCTTCTTCTCAGTGGACCCGCTGAGATGGCTCCTCATCTCAGCAGTTCTGACCCATCGTCTCAGCGGTTATTCTGAGACAGATCTTCATCTCCTTGTGGATGATTCCTTCTTGTCTAAGACCATGTTTGGCCCTTTCTTTTGAGTCACCTGTGCCTGTATATTCTACACAAGTATATCTTTGTCAAATACAATATGTCCTTAGTATTGAGGGTGATGCCTCTTCAAATCAAGGTAATATTGAGGGCAATTTACCCAACACCTTTCTTCCTCCTCCCCTCGAGGCTCGACCTCCTCAATTCTCCCCTGTTGCCTTGGCGTGGGCACTCGGCCCCTTTTTGTTTCCAGGAACTCTGGGCAGGTGGCCGTCGCGTGATCTTCCTCATCGAGGAAATCACAATACGGCAACGTCACCTCCCCTGCTTCTCCTTTCGCCATCCTATTCCTCCTCCTTCTTGCTCCCGCTTCTTCTCTCGCCTCTTCTCTCCTTCCTCTTCCTCCTCTTCCCCTTCTGATCGCCATGGCTTGCTGAGGCGGGGGAGGCAGCTGCCTCGGACCCGGCCTCCACCCCAACTAGTGGGATCTTCCTTGTCCTCTATAGAAGTTACCCCTTCCCGGGTCGTAAACCCTTCCCTGACCTTGCATTCCTTCGGCGCGCTGCCTCCACTCCCCCTCCGGGGCCCTGGGCTCTTCCCTTCTTCTTACCTCTTGCTGCCTGACCTCCGGCTCACTGAGCTTCTCTAGTCTCTTGGCGAGCTCCGGGTTGGCCTCTTCACTCTCAATCTCTTCCGCCACCCTCTCCATCAACTCCTCATAGGAGACGGGAGCTTTCCTCTTCAAAGCCATCTTAAAGAAACTTTCCCTCAGCCCGACCGTGAAGGCAAGCTGGAGTGCAAACCCAGACATCTCCTGAGTGAGGAGCACTTCTTCCTGGAACCGATCCGCGTAGCGAGCCAACGACTCATTTGGCTCCTACTTCACTTTGAAGAGAGACTCGGCGTCCTTCTTCCTTTTCTTTGAAGTTGAGAATCGCAACAAGAAACTCCGGCGCAAATCTTTGAAAGCGTAGATCAACCCTGTAAGGATTTGATGGAACCAGTCCCTGGCCTTCTCTTTAAGAGTGACGGTGATGAGCCGACACTTACAAGCATCCGACATCGGCCTGATGGAGACCAAGTCCTCAAAAGACTGGAGATGTTGGACAGGGTCATCCTTGCTGTACAACCCGTATTCGCCGAGTGGGCCCCTCAAGCCCACTGGCGAGATCTGGCCCAGGCGAGAGGGAGAAAATCGGCGAGTGACGCCCTCGCAGACCACTCGCCCAAGAATGTGTGCATTCGCCCAGCCGAGCGGGAGCTCGGCGAGTGGTGCCCCACAGACCACTCGCCCCCTAGGTCTTTAAGGCGGAAATGACCATGATGCCCCTTATGGGCTGCAAATAGCCCTTCAGAACAGCGGAGTTAGGTTATTAGCAGACCAATTTGGGGTGCGGTTAGTAAAATCAAAAGGCGGATTCATGCTATTTGCAGACCAGCCTAGAAAAATCTATGAATAGACCCTTAAGGGCACCTTGGAGGAGACCACCTATTTTTTGAGAGTCCTCTCCTCTAGGCTAGTCTTGGTTGGCTGCTAGTGCCCTCCAAGGTGCCCGACTGAGCTTTGGTTTGGGAGGGGAAGCTCTCTAAGATCTTCCGGGTGTGTGGCGGGACCTCCTCGCTACAGCCTTGGGTCTGTTCCTATTTTTCTCATCCACAAGTCAGAGAGTTTAGTGAGGGAGAATTAAGCACCGGCTACACCCCCTAGTGGGTCCGAACTCAGGAGACCAGTTGCCGGTTTCAACATTTTTGGTGCGGTGAGCGTGGACCGTAGCCGGTGAAGGAAAATCTCAAGCTAGGTTGGATGACAGGAGATGGGGGAAATGGTTCTGACTCGGGCCACTCGCAGTCACCAGCGACAGGGGAGTGGCTGGAGATGTTCGAAAAGTTCAAGCGAGAAGTCCTGCAGACGGTTCTCGCAGGAAGAGGCGAGTGCGAGACGCCGGCAGTCCCCGTGGTTCCGCCCCAGCAGATCGGAGAGAATGCTCCGGGGTAGCGACCTGGGAAGGAAGTGCCAGCGGAAGGAAGCGCGCGAGATCTCCCCGGGCGGCAGCTATTCAGCAGCCCGGCGAGTGCGGAGGTCTGCGAGTTGGCCCCACGCGAGAGGACCACTCGCCGAGCGGGGGAAGGGAGCCCTTTTTACGAGATGATCCTCTCGGCCCCAGTGTCGGAGGGGTTCCGAGGGCCGGAGATGTCCTATTATACTGGCAAGGACGACCCAGTCGTGCACATGCAATGGTTTGAGGACATTGTTTCAATTCTGCCCATGACAGATGCCTTTCAGTGCTGACTCTTCGCGACCACTTTGAAGGAGAAAGCTAGGGACTGGTTCCACCAGCTCCCCGTAGGTTCCATCTACGCGTTCGACGATCTGCGCCGGAGCTTCCGGCTACGCTTCTCGACGTCAAAGAAGAGAAAGAAGGATGCAGAGGCTCTCTTCAAGATCAGGCAAAGGGAGGGGGAATCACTGGCACACTATGTGGACAGGTTCCAAGAGGAGATATACCTCGTGCAGGAGGTGCCGGGGTTCGCCCTCAGGATGGCATTCATCATAGGGTTGCGAGATGGGTTCTACAAGATGGACCTGAAGAGAAAGGATCCTCTCTCCTTTGAGGAGCTGATGGAGCGAGCAGCGGATGAGATAGAAGGGGCTGCGGCCAACCCAGAATTCTACAAGAGGTTGACAAAGATGAGAGAGCCTGAGGTGAGGCAGCAAGAAGGAGGAAGGCGAGAAGAACCCAGGGGTCAGGGGTTCGAATGACCGCCTCGGAATTGGAGGTATCAGGAGCCCAACAACAGGTTGGGATGGAGGCACCAGGAAGGACCAGCGAGAAGTCAGGAAGGGGGGTACCAAGGAAGAGAGGCGGGGGTAGTAAATCCGGGGTGGAGGCAAGGCCCCAGACCCCCTCACCCCCCAAGGGAGAAAGCTATGGCAGTAGGCCGAGGAAGAGGCGGTAGAGGAGCCAGAGGAGGGAGAGGAAGAGCAGGAAGGGGGGACAGGGTGGCGTTGCCCTATTGTGACTTTCACCAGGAAGAAGGTCACGCGACCGCCACCTGCCCAGAATTCTTGGAGATGAGAGAGAGAGGTCAGCCATGGCGGAAGCAGGCCAGGATCGAGGAAGTGCTCCCAGAGGCGGAAGTGGACCGATGCAAGGACAGGGCGGATACAGGAGCCAGTGTGGAATCGGGGTGATTCATGGTGGGGTTGGGATAGAGGCCTCTCGCAAGAGGAGCTTCCAGGCAATGTTTCGGAGAGACGTCGCGTCAACTTCCCAGACCCCACCCCCCACAGAGAAGCTCAGCTTCTCCTCGGAAGATATGCCCGATTATGAGGACCCGTTCTGCGACGCCCTGGTGATCCAGATGAAGATAGAAAACTTCACGGTCTCGCGGATCCTGGTGGACAATGGGAGCTCGGTGAATGTTATCTTCAAGAAGGCTTTCGATGCGATGGAGGTGGAGAAGAAGAGGGTGCAAGCCTCTGATGGGCTGTTGTTCGGTTTCTCAGGAGAAAGGAAGGAGGTTGAGGGAGGCGTCGGCCTCCAGGTGACATTAGGAGGGGTCCCGAGGAACTGCCGGTTCGTCATCGTTGACGCCCCGAGCAGCTACAACGCCATATTCAGACGCCCCCTCATCAGTGCCTTCCGATGTGTGCCCTCATCATACCACCAGTGCTTGAAGTTCCATAGTGGAGGAGTCCAGATCCGAATCCGGGGAGATGCAAAGGTGGCCAGGCAGTGCTACGTGACTGCCGTCAACACCATCTCTTGGATGGCGGAGGCTGAGAAGATGGATGAAGAGATGAGGAGGCCGGAGGGGCCAGGAGAAGGAGTGGAGAAGAGGGGAGAAGAGGAAGAGGGCAGTGCCCGAGGAAAGGAGATGGAGGTAGCTCAGGAGGAGCAGGTCGAACCAATGGAGGAGGAAGGTGCGGCAGAGGAGGAGGCCTGGGTAGAAGGGTGAGAAGCGAAGGGCAGATGGGAAGAGCCGGCCCGGCTTGAGGCGGTAGAGGAAGTAGTGGAGATGGAGGTTATCACCCAGGAAGGAAGGGTGGAGAAGGTGCGTGTCAGCGGGGGCCACGACCCGGAGGACAGGGTAAGGATGCTGGAGTGCATCCAGAAGAACGTGGACATCTTCGCATGGAGCGCGGCAGACATGCCAGGCATCGAGGCGGACGTGGCTTGCCATCGTCTCAACCTTGAGCCAGGAGCTCACCCCATCCGACAGAAGAGGAGGACTTTCGCCAACAAGCTCGAAGAACCGATCCGCGAGGAGGTGGCCAAGATCCTCGAAGCAGGTTTTGTATCGGAGATCCAGTATCCAGGCTGGGTCTCCAATGTTGTCATGGTAAAAAATGGCGATGGTCGCTGGCGTATGTGTATTGACTTTTCTTTGTTAAACAAAGCCTGCCCTAAGGATTGTTATCCCCTGCCTCGGATCGACGCGCTGGTTGACTCAGCCGTCGGTTTTTCTGTGATGAGTTTTTTGGATGCTTTTTCAGGTTATCACCAGATCAGGATGCACCCCCCGGATATCAAAGATGTCTTGTTCATCACCCGGGAGGGGTGCTACTGCTATAAGATGATGCCCTTTGGGCTGAAAAATGCAGGAGCAACCTACCAGAAAATGATGGACCGGGTTTTTAAGGAGCAAAGAGGACGGAACTTGGAGGTTTACGTAGATGACCTCATGGTGAAGAGCAAGAGCGTGAGCATTCATCTCCAAGACCTCGAGGAAACCTTCGCCACCCTACGCAAGTAAAAGATGCGCCTGAACCCCCTGAAGTGTGTGTTCGGGGCCAGCAAGGGGAAGTTCCTGGGACACCTTCTCACCCCTTCGTGGGTAGAACCTAACCCGGATAAGGTCAAAGCCATCATGGAGTTAGGATCGTCTCGAAATGCCAAGGAGGTTCAGCGCTTGACGGGAAGGCTCGCGGGGTTGAGCAGGTTTCTCTCCCGGGCCGGGGAGAAATGCTCCCCCTTCTTCAAAACATTACGAGGAAACTAGAAATTCGAGTGGACAAAGGAATGCGAGGAGGCCTTCCAGGCCTTGAAGAGGCAGCTCACCCAGGCTCCGCTGCTCCAGGGCCCCAAGGAGGGGGAGGACCTAGCCTTGTACCTCGGAGTCGGGACTAAGACCGTGAGCTCCGTCCTGGTCCGGGAAGAAGGCAAGAAGCAGCTGCCCATCTACTATGTAAGTAGGGTCTTGAGGGAGGCGGAACCAGGTACCCAATTTTATAGAAGCTGGCCTTCGCTCTGGTCGTCGCGGCAAGAAAGCTCAGGCCATACTTCCAGGCCCATTCAATTCAAGTGGTGACTGATCACCCCCTTCGCCAGATCTTCGAAGGAGTAGAGCACTCGGGGAGGCTCGCGAAGTGGTCAATAGAGTTAAGTGAGTTCAATATTACCTTCGTCCCTCGACTATCCATGAAGGCACAGGTAGTTGCAGATTTCATGGCAGATTATGTGGCCGAGATGGAGGAGGATCAAGCCCCTCGTCATGTTCCATGGAAGCTGCTGGTTGACGGGGCCTCGGGTAAAAATTCTCTCGGAGGAGGGGTGGTGCTGGAGAGCCCCCACGGGATGAAGATCGAGCAGACTCTCGTAATACATTTCCCAATCACCAACAACCAGGCGGAGTATGAGGCGGTGATCGCCGGCCTGCGTCTGGCTCAGGAACTGGGAGTCCATGACGTGGAGGTCCTCACCGACTCGATGATAATAGCCTCTCAGATCAAGGGAGAGTTCGAGACAAGGGAACCTACACTCATAAGATACTTAGCCAAAGTGAGAAGCCTCATTGGAGCGTTCAAGACTTTATCCATCAGGCACATCCCTCGGAAGGAGAGCACCCCAGCGGATCGCTTGGCCAAGGCCGGTCCCCGAGCCGGAGGAACCCTGACATACCTGTTCCGACCTTCGATCGAGGAGGCGGAACTCATGGAAATAGAGCAACGACCCTCTTGGAAGGATCCCTTCGTTACCTTCCTTGCAACAGGGAAATCCCCGGAGGAGGTTCCATACCAAAGGCGCTTCCGGTACAAGTCCGCCTACTACGTGCTCCATGAGGGGGATTTGTATCGGAAGACCCTCTCGGGCCTCCTGGCCCGATGCATCTCAGAAGATGAAGTCCCGAGGATCTTGGAAGAAGTTCACTCCGGCGAGTGTGGCAGCCACTCGGGGAGCAGGATGTTGGAGGCAAGAATAATGAGGCAGGGGTACTTTTGGCCGACCTTGAGTAGACATGCGGCGGCCTTCGCTAAGAAATGCCAGAAGTGCCAGATGTTAACCCCACTTCAGCTCCTGCCTGCTCAGAGGCTAAGGAGTATCACGGCGCCCTGGCCATTCGCCATATGGGGGATGGATCTGGTGGGACCCTTTCCCCAGGCCAGCGGGCAGAGGAGATTCCTCTTGGTCATGATCGACTACTTCTCGAAGTGGTTGGAAGTTAAGGCGCTGGCTAAGGTCACCTCCCAGGTGATCCACAATTTCATATGGGGGGAGATCATCTGTCGACATGGGCTTCCGCAGGCCATAGTCATGGATAATGGGCCGCAATTTGCCAGCGAGGAGTTCATCAGTTTCTATGGCCAGTTGAGGATAGACCTCAGGTTTGCATCCGTCCACCATCCAAGGAGCAACGGGCAAGTGGAGACGGCAAACAAGATTATCGTGAACTTACTCAAGAAGAAGGTGTAAAATCTTAGGGGCAATTGGGTGGAGCAGCTCCCCTAGGTCCTGTGGGATTTAAGTACTACCCCCAACACCGCCACGGGAGAGACCCCTTTCAAACTCTCTCATGGCTGCGAGGCCGTCGTCCCCATAGAGTTCGAGGTCATGACACCACGAATGGAGAGGAAGATTGGAGAGGTGGGAACGAAGAGGAGTTGCGGCTCTCCCTCGACCTCATCGAAGAAGCCCGGGTTATAGCAGCCATTCGCCAAGAAGAGGTCAAGCGGCAGATGGCCAAGTACTTCGACAAGCACATCAGGGTCAAGCAATTTGAAAAGGGGGACCTAGTACTCAAGAAGGTCGATGCGGCTGGAAGGTCTGCCGCAGTGGGAAAGCTTAATCCCAACTAGGAAGGTCCCTATGTCGTGGAAGAGGCACTAAAGTCTGGGGGATATCGCCTTCAGAATGTGGAGGGCCAACCCCTCAGTCACACATGGAGTGGTGACGATCTCAAACGCTTCTATCCCTAAAAACTATGTAATGCTAATGCTTTTGAAATGAGAATATTCTGTTTAACCTGTGTGTGTGAAAGTAATGCTGCAGCTTGTGGGGAAACCTCGAAGGTTCCGGAAAACGGCCCTGAGCAGACCCGCTGTCCAGGCTATCATCTAGCTGGCAGGTCCGAAGGCTCACTCGCTGGCAGGCTCTAAGTTTTTGGGAAGATGGCCCCGAGCAGACCCGCTGTCCAGGCTCTCATCTAGCTGGCAGGTCCGAAGGCTCACTCGGTGTCAGGCTCTATGTTGTTGGGAAGACGACCCCGAGCAGACCCGCTGTCCAGGCTCTCATCTAGCTGGCAGGTCCGAAGGCTCACTCGGTGGCAGGCTCTAAGTTTTTGGGAAGATGGCCCCGAGCAGACCCGCTGTCCAGGCTCTCATCTAGCTGGCAGGTCCGAAGGCTCACTCGGTGGCAGGCTCTAAGTTTTTGGGAAGATGGCCCCGAGCAGACCCGCTGTCCAGGCTCTCATCTAGCTGGCAGGTCTGAAGGCTCACTTGGTGGCAGGCTCTAAGTTTTTGGGAAGATGGCCTCGAGCAGACCCGCTGTCCAGGCTCTCATCTAGCTGGCAGGTCCGAAGGCTCACTCGGTGGCAGGCTCTAAGTTTTTGGGAAGATGGCCCCGAGCAGACCCGCTGTCCAGACTCTCATCTAGCTGGCAGGTCCGAAGGCTCACTCGGTGGTAGGCTCTAAGTTTTTGGGAAGATGGCCCCGAGCAGACCCGCTGTCCAGGCTCTCATCTAGCTGGCAGTTCCGAAGGCTCACTCGGTGGCAGGCTCTAAGTTTTTGGGAAGATGGCCCCGAGCAGACCCGCTGTCCAGTCTCTCATCTAGCTGGCAGGTCCGAAGGCTCACTCGGTGGCAGGCTCTAAGTTTTTGGGAAGATGGCCCCGAGCAGACCCGCTGTCCAGGCTCTCATCTAGCTGGCAGGTCCGAAGGCTCACTCGGTGGCAGGCTCTAAGTTTTTGGGAAGATGGCCCTGAGCAGACCCGCTGTCCAGGCTCTCATCTAGCTGGCAGGTCCGAAGGCTCACTCGGTGGCAGGCTCTAAGTTTTTGGGAAGATGGCCCTGAGCAGACCCGCTGTCCAGGCTCTCATCTAGCTGGCAGGTCCGAAGGCTCACTCGGTGGCAGGCTCTAAGTTTTTGGGAAGATGGCCCCGAGCAGACCCGCTGTCCAGGCTCTCATCTAGCTGGCAGGTCCGAAGGCTCACTCGGTGGCAGGCTCTAAGTTTTTGGGAAGATGGCCCCGAGCAGACCCGCTGTCCAGGCTCTCATCTAGCTGGCAGGTCCGAAAGCTCACTCGATGGCTGGTCCTAGATTCTGAAAGGTCAACCTCGGGAGCACTCGCGAGGACTGCACACCAGTAGGGTAGTCTTTCCTCTCCCTTATAGCCTATCCATGCGAGACCCCCGATCTGAGCGAATGGTCAGGGGGGGGCGAGTGGAGCAAGTGGCGGAAGATCGGAAAGGGCAAGGCATCCTAGGTCACCTTCGAGCATCCGGCGAGTGGCCAAGACAATAACACTACGACCCAACGTCCTAATGAGCCTGGCGAGATACAGTAGCAAATGAGTAAAAATCAAGATAGCACAAAAATTTGTAATTGATATATACGCCAAGGGGACTCGCCCCAGTTCATGATTACATCCAAAATGAAAGATAAAAAGAAAGCAAAAAATCACGAGGGCCGCTCTCATGGGTCGGCAGGCTTCTCGCCAGAAGATCCATCGCTCTCGCCCGAATCCGGGAGGAGGGCGTCTTCTCGCGGCTCGCCGTCCTCATCTTCTGGGAAAGGGATCGGGATGTAGAGCTCGGGGACGACCTGTCGGGCAGAGAGGCATTCAGCCTCCTCCTTCAGGTACCCAGCCTGCCGCAGCACCTGCAGCGCATGCTTCACGGCGCTTTGAGCATTCTCCTACATCAACTTCTCTAACTCATGGTGAGGGTAAAAGTGCCCCCTACTCCCTGAGGCGAGTGCCAAGGCATCGGCTTCTCGCAACTGCTGGACCTCGGCCTTAGCCAGCCGAACTTCCTCCTTAAGTTTGACCACTCGCGCGCGAAGCATCTCGGCGATCATAGTGTCCTGAGAAAATGAAGGTGGTGAGAAGAAAGCGCGGCAATCAAAAACGGTCATCCGCGGGGGGGGGGGGGGGGGGGGAGGATATACCTCTCTGACGGGGCGGCTGGCGAGAAGGGCCTCCGCAGCTTCCAGTTTCACCCTGAGTTCACGCGCCTCGGCGGAAACAATAGCCCTGGTCTCCTCAACCTCCACCAAACTCCGCGCTAGATTAATGCTCCGGCGCGAAGACATATGCGCAAGCTCAAGGGCCCGCAGCAGGGCTCTAGCGGTCTCGTGGGAGAGAACTTGCGTCTTCTCGGCATCGAAGACCTCGGCATCTTCACAACCATAGAGGGCATACGCAATGGCGTAAGCCTCACCACTTGCGAGGTTGCTCTCTATCCACGATGGATGGAGGGTAGAGAGCGAGACCCTATTCAAGTTCCTGTCCCACTTCACCAAGGGAGCCCTGAGGGGTCCACATACTTCTCGCCCTGGGGGAAGTTCCGGTGGTCCCTAGGCAATGGTGGCGGCGGCAACGACGGCCCCGAATGGAGAACATTCCCGTCCGGCGCACTCGTTCCTGGGATCTGGGTTGGAGCTTTTGCCCCTGAGGTATCACCCAAAACCCCCTTCCCTTTGACAGAAGGGGAACATCTCGACTTCTTGGAAGAGGTGGAAGGAGGCACCCCGGTCTTTCGTTTTCGGCTGCCAGACTTGGGGGAGGAGGGTTCCTCCCGACAAGCATCCGCGGCGGCTTGTGCAAAAGACACAGAAACCCCCGAGGTACGCGTCGGATGAAGAGGGAGGTCTCACACGCCTGTTTGTGAACACGAACGGCTCAGCTAATGGTATGAAGTCAACAAAACCGAACGAATGAAGAAGGTTTAGAAAACTCACCCTCACCCTATGGAATGGGCGGAAGCGAGTTGACATTTCACCGGAGGTAGACGAGGTCCATCCCGTGCTCCAGGATGTACTGGTACAACGTGGCCTCGTGCCCCCCAGAGTCGGGGGCCGGAAGGTTGATTCCTCCTCCTGCACTGGGGCGAGAAGGGTGTTTCCGAGGCTCCCGCTGACGAAGATGAAGCGGCGAACCAAGTCGTGGTTCTTGTTCGGGAGACCCTGGTGTTTGAGTGGGCTCTGACCCGAGAAGAAGGAGATGCCGTGTGAGCAGCGGAAGGTATAGAGCTTGCGAAAGACGGGCAGCGAAAACTCAATCCCCTCCTCTCGCAGGTAGCACGCGTACCCGACTAGCATGGCGATAGAGTTAGGGTTGAGCTGGTCGGGCACGCCGCCATAGTATCGGAAAGTCTAGCGGAGTTCCGGCCAGATGGGGAGGCGAAATCCCACCGTGAAGTGCTCCAGCGGGATCGCGAGAGCACACGGCGAGATGGAATTTAAGCGATCCTCCGGCCCGGGCTTTCGCGCTTCGAATGCCGGCGGGACATAGTCCGCGACAGCAGTTAAGTAAGCTTCCTCGGAGAGATCACAAGAATCAAAGACATGGTTGACGAATGCACTGGCGCACATGGCCCTGCCTTCGGTCTCGCCACCCATCTTGCGAATACCGAAGAAGACGGGAATTGCAGAGAAGATAGAAGTGCGACTGCTAGCGCAGGGAGAGAGAGGGAGCGGATGGTGAGGTAATCAATACGGTAGTTGAGTGGCCAATTTATAGAGGAAATAGAAAACGCTTGGGCTTTCGAGGCAATGGGTGTGCGGATAGCCATCGCGCCTTCCCGGCGCCTCGAAACCCGGGCCGGTCCCTCTCGCCCATTAATGACGAATGCCCTATGGCTACTCTGTTGGGAAAATGATTTCTCTTAACCCCTGAAAATGAGTTGAATATGAATTCTAAGAAAGGAAAATCAAGGTTAAGTAAATATGCGTCGAATGGTATTCGACGCAACGTCGAAGTCGTATCGACGTTTCTTTCAGAATGAGTCGAAGTACCTTTAAAAAGAATTCGACGTATCCTATGTCGACGTAGCTCTGACTTCTAGTCGACGCATCTTGAGAAGTCGACGCACCTTAGTCGACGCACCTTCCTTATTCTCCTCTCGACGTTCTGCCAGGACGAATTCGACGCTTACGTCGAATAGTAATCGACGCACGTCGATTTCTATGATTAATTCAAAAATCGCCAGATCTCTTTCCTTCTTTTATAGATCTGATTTATATGGAATCAAATTATTCTTTATAGCCGTTCTGAATTATTCTTTTCCTCTAATAGATTCTTGGCTAATTTGATTAAATCCATTATGGACACTATTTGAAATCAGAATGAATACTTTCCTTCTATGGATATAATTGTTATGGAAATTTCTCCTTCTTTCTAATACTCTGCCTACTAATTGATTACTCTCCTATAGTGTTATTTTAATAAACAGAGCTATAAATAACAAGGTGGTCGGCAGAGAGCAAAAGAGAAGTAATCCACCATATACATATTGAAAAAGAGGAAAAGATCCCAAGAGAAAAAGAGAGAGAATTGAGAAATAATTCTGCAGCAACCATCAAGCTTCCATCTTCTCCTGCTTCTGAGGCCACTCTGCTGCATACTCTGATAGCTCTCACAAAAGAGAGAAAAGGCCTACAATCTCCTTCTCACTATAGAAGAGAAATTTCATTCACTACTTCTTGTGCTTCCAATCTTCTTGCTAGGAAGAAGATTCCTTCTTGTCTTTATATTATCTCTCTTTCTTCTTTACCTTTATTTCACTTTTAAATACTGTAAAAGAGTTTTTAGAATCTCTCTTCAAAAAATTCAGTTGTACTGGTTCTAAGAGTCTCCTTTTCAAAAGACTCAGTTGGTTCTAAGAGTATCCTTATCAAAAGACTCAGGGTGGTTCTAAGAGTCTCCTTATCAAAAGACTCAGTGCAAGATAGTGAATTACCTACCAAGGGGGTAGAAGAGTGGACTACCCAAAGTTTGGGGAACCACTATATTTCCTTGTGTTGTGCTGTGATTTCTTTTCTTGCATTTATTTTCTTTACTTGTTTAATTCTTGTTGGTGTGTGGGAAGCCTTAATCTGTGATCACCACATATAAATATATATAATTGCACAAAATATTTTAAATCTCTATTCACCCCCCCCCCCCCCTCTAGAGAATTCTAGTGAGGTTAACTGTGCACTTTCAGTTGGTATCAGAGGGAGGTTGATCTAAAAAGGTTAACTCCTTGATCAAAAAGATCCTACCTCTTATTTATATATATATATTTTTCTAACAATTATTTTTCACATGGCACAAATCAAAGATTATGCTTCCACCAGACCACCAATGTGCAATCTTGAAAAGTTTGCAGTTTGGAAAACAAGAATTAGGATTTATATGAATTCTATTGATGAAGATTTATTTAATGTTATCTTGACAGGTCCTCCCAAGCCTTATAGAAAAGACTCAAGTGGTGAAGTGACTCAAACACTTGTCCCAAAGGCTGAGTGGACAGTTGAAGAGAAAAAGGCAGGAACATGTGATGCAAAAGCTGTAAATATTCTGGTCTCAACCCTCTCTGATGAAATCTTTCAAAGGGTTGTTGATTGTGAATCAGCCAAAGAAATTTGGGAGGCTCTCATAAAGATGGTAGAAGGAAGTGCTGATGAAAGAAAAGATAGGAAGGCTCTATTGATCTCTCAATATGAGAACTTCCAAAAGAAGAATGAAGAAAGTATCTCGGAAATGTATGACAGATTCAGTCTGATCATCAATCAACTAAGGGGCTTGGATAGAGAAATCTCTCTCACGGAGATCAATGACAAATTGCTGATGAGTCTCCCAAGTTCATGGGACTCAAGGATATGGGCAATAAGAGACACAAGAGGACAAAGGTAAATTTCAACAGATGCTCTCTTAGGAAAACTCAGATCCTATGAGCAACTGCTGAAAACCAGAGAAGAGAAGAAGAGAAGAAGAGAAGAGAAAACACCCCAACTTCTTCAAAAGACAGGAACATTGCATTAAAAGCAACAGAAGAAAGAAGCACTGTCACTGAAGAAGAACTATTTAGTTTCCTGGCCAGAAAATTCAAGAAATGGGTCAGGACAGATGGATCAAGAAGGAGAGAGTCAAAACCAAGGTATGACAAAACTCCTACTAAAGATATTATTTGTTACTCCTGCAGGAAACCTGGACATATTGCCCCAGAATGTCCAGAAAATGCTGAGACAAAGAAAGATCTGAAAAAGAAAGATCTCAAGAAAAAGGGGAAGAAGAAAGAAAGAGGCTTTATAGCAGAAGCCTGGAGTGATACAGACTCTGAGGACAGCTCCTCTTCTAAGAGTGACAATGAAGAGCCTAAGCAAGAAGACCTATGCTTAATGGCATTTGAAGGCTCAAAGAAAGATGATGGTACCAACTCATGGAGTGAGACAGGATCAGAAGAAAGCATATCTTCTGAAGATGAAAGAGAAAATAACCTCATTCTCATAGAGGAATCTGAGGATGAGGTAAACATTTTTGATGAAATAGATTTTCAAAGTGATAATTTCAGAAATGATTTTATGGGAATGTGTCTAGATCAACTAAAAGCTACACAAGAAATTAATGATCTACAAGATCAAATTAATATGGCTAAAAACCAGAGAAATAGAGAGGTTAAATGCTCTAAAAATTATGAAGTAAGGGCTAACATCATAGAAAAGGAAGTAGAAAGGGCTAGAATAGAAAACCAGCTCCTTAAGGATAAGGTATCCCAGGCAAAAGCCTTTGAAGAATCAATAAACATGAGAAGCCAAACTCTCAAGGAAATCACTGAACAACAAACAAGGAGACATAAAAATCTTGGTCTAGGGGCTGATCCCTCAACCAGCCAAATTCCATCCAACAAACCTGCTTGGATGATCCCTGTAAAATTCACCAAACCCATCAAATCAAACCAAGAGAAAGAAGAAGACTCCCTCAAGGAAATAAAACAATTTGATGAAACATTATATTATTCAGCTGATGACTCTCAAACTTCATCTGAAGAAACAACTAAGCCAAAAGAAACAATACATAAAAGAACAAAATCAGAAAAAGGGAAAAAGAAAATGTATGAAGATACAGTTGCGTCGACTTTATATCGACGCAAGAATGATAGTGCGTCGACTTTTACTCAACGCAACCTCTCAGATGCCTTGACCTCTACTCGACGCTTGAATAAAAGTACGTTGACTTCCAATCGACGCAACTTTTTCCTTGCGTCGATATCAGATCAACGCTATCGGGAGAAAGAGCCGAATATAAATCGAAGCAACTATCAACATGCGTCGAATAGATATCGACGCACAAAAATTCAGAGCAACTTAAATGCCTATCCTCCAAAAACCTTCTATAATTCCCATTCAGGATCCATTCATCCTAACCATGATTTCCATCCTAATCAACACTCCTATCCTAACCAAAATTTCTACCCTAAACCTGGTAACCAAAATTCCCATCCTAATCAAACTTTCTATCCTAATCAACCCTTCTATCCTTCTCTAAACTCAAATTATCATAAGAATAAGATAATCAAGTGCCATATATGTAACAAAACTGGCCACCTTGCCAAACAATGTTGGCACAACCAATCAAACTATCTGTAAAAAATTAGTCCAAGACTGACTTAGAACTAGGAAGAGAAAAAAAGAAATAAACACCTAAAATTCTTCAGGAAAATCAAAAGTCACGTCGACTTCTATTCGACGCACCGTCGATGACTCAACTCAATAAGTGAAATCAACGCATGCGTCGACTCTAATCGACGCACACGTCGATAGGAAACCCTATCATCCCAAATCAGACTATATCGACACTCACGTCGAATTCCACTCATCATAACGTCGACTTCATAAAAACGAGCGGCAATACTAAAATATTTTCGGTCACATCCACTGAAGTACCGAATAAGCCTCGAATTGAGTCTCGTTTCGACGCTTCACCTAACTTAAAAAGACTCTTCAGTTAGAAACCTTCACTACTCTGCATCCTTCATCCATCTTGCTCCTTAGTCCTTCCATTTCCTCCTCTCTTTCACTGACCTAAAATGGCTCCCAAGATAAACTCTGGTTTCGACATTGACCTCGACTCCTTCCAACCCGCTCCAGAAAATTATAAGAACATCATAGCTCTCTTCACTGAAGCTGGATTGGACAAACTCATCTCCACAAGATGCAAGCTCCTGGAAACAGAGCTCACAGAGCTGATGACTCATGTTCAAATATCTGAACAAGGAGAAATCCAGGGAATAATCTATGAGACACCAGTCTCAATCTCTGCAGAACATATTAAGACCACCTTTGATCATCCATCAGGTATATCCTAATATTATCTTTGTTCAAATAAAATAGGGAAAGGAAATCAATTTCTAAAGAGTAACCTCATAAGTCTTCATCATTCCCCTTATTAGGTGATGAATCTATTGACCTCACACCTAATGAAATCAAGCATCTTCTAACCACCATGAAGTTTTCAAAAGATAGACCAATCCATCTAAAGAAAATAGACTTTTCTGAGGAGTACAGACTGCTAGCAGATATAGTAGGAAAGATACTACTATGCAAAATTTCAGCCCATGATGCAGTACCCAAGCAGCAACTGAACATCATGGGGGCCCTTGTGCTGAAGAAGAAGGTGGACTGGGCCACATGCTTGCTCAAGATGATAGGCTCCAAATACTCACACAAAGAAAATGCATATATGAGGATTATGAGTCAAGTACTCTTCCACTCCTTACCTGACCTCTGTAGGTCAAAAGGAATCCCCATTCCTCCATGGAAAAGAATGTCAATAGCTCTATTCTCCAAGTGGACCAGACAAATCCCTAAGCCTGGTTCCATCCCTGAAAGGACTCCCACTCCTCCTAACTCTCCTGTTCATCCATCTCCTCCTCCTCCTCCTCAAAGAGATAATCCTTCTCTACCACCATCATCCACTCCAATAGTCTCTACCACCCTCACAACTCCTACTCTACCTACCTCTTCTCAAACACCTGCTCCTCAAACAGCAGTTTCTCCAACTCCTCCTCCTCATACTTTCTCATCCTCTTCACATCCATTATCACCAATACCTCATACATCAACTAACCTTTCTCCACCCTCATCACCACTTCCACCACTCTCTCCTCATCACCAACCACAACATGAACCATCTGCATCCACTGAAGCTCTCCTCACTCAGTGCATTGCATCAGCAACTCAAACATTCCAAGCAATGCTGGATGAGCACTGCTCCTAGATTCATTCCTCCATCCTTCACATGCACTCCCAAATAGATGGGGTCAGTGCCTCTGTGCAAAGTATAAAGACCTCTCTCTCTTCCTCTAGAGTAACCAGGTCTTTCAAAACCTCCTTGGCCAAGAAGGTCAAGAAGGGGGAGAAGCTAGATGAAGAGCAGCCCTCCACTCCTAAATCTCTCTCCCACAAGTCACCTCCTACCTCAAAAACCAATAATCCTGCACTTCTCAAGACAATTGGAAATGAAGTTGTACCTGAGCTACACTCTGAAGAACATACAATAGAGGTACTTAATATAGCAAGAGAGGCTGCAAATCAAGTGGTACTATTACAAGGGGAGGCAAGCAGAGCAGACAATGAAGCTGAAAATGAACAAGGACAGCCATATGCTGTTTTGGCTGAAGTAGGAGCTAAGGAGCCAGATACAGCTGGAGCTGAAGATGATAAAGAAATTGAAGAAGTAGAAGGATCAAAGGAAGTTCCATCCCAAGGGGAGCAATCTGCTCAGGGGGAGCTAGGTGAACTTCCTGCAACTGAGAAGGAGAAACCCCCCTCTCCTAAAACAGTAGTATTCAAGAGAAAGAGAAAGACTCCTCCCACCCCTCCTGAGTAATGTTTGAAAATAATACTGATATACTTTACCCTATAGTTAAATACTAATTGGTATGAACATGAAGTCTGTTTATATAATTCTGGAAAATTTGGTTATATGATCTCTCTTTCCAATTTCCTTTCTGCTTAATTGACATATTTCTTTTCTCTACAAATGCTGTGATTTCCCTCTAAATAGGGTTAAGACAAATAGGGGGAGATTGTTGGGAAAATGATTTCTCTTAACCCCTGAAAATGAGTTGAATATGAATTCTAAGAAAGGAAAAATCAAGGTTAAGTAAATATGCGTCGAATGGTATTCGACACAACGTCGAAGTCGTATCGACGTTTCTTTCAGAATGAGTCGAAGTACCTTTAAGAAGAATTTGACGTATCCTATGTCGACGTAGCTCTGACTTCTAGTCGACGCATCTTGAGAAGTCGACGCACCTTCCTTATTCTCCTCTCGACGTTCTGCCAGGACGAATTCGACGCTTACGTCGAATAGTAATCGACGCACGTCGATTTCTATGATTAATTCAAAAATCGCCAGATCTCTTTCCTTCTTTTATAGATCTGATTTATATGGAATCAAATTATTCTTTATAGCCATTCTGAATTATTCTTTTCCTCTAATAGATTCTTGGCTAATTTGATTAAATCCATTATGGACACTATTTGAAATCAGAATGAATACTTTCCTTCTATGGATATAATTGTTATGGAAATTTCTCCTTCTTTCTAATACTCTGCCTGCTAATTGATTACTCTCCTATCGTGTTATTTTAATAAACAGAGCTATAAATAACAAGGTGGTCAGCAGAGAGCAAAAGAGAAGTAATCCACCATATACATATTGAAAAAGAGGAAAAGCTCCCAAGAGAAAAAGAGAGAGAATTGAGAAATAATTCTGCAGCAACCATCAAGCTTCCATCTTCTCCTGCTTCTGAGGCCACTCTGCTGCATAGCCTGATAGCTCTCACAAAAGAGAGAAAAGGCCTACAATCTCCTTCTCACTATAGAAGAGAGATTTCATTCACTACTTCTTGTGCTTCCAATCTTCTTGCTAGGAAGAAGATTCCTTCTTGTCTTTATATTATCTCTCTTTCTTCTTTACCTTTATTTCACTTTCAAATACTGTAAAAGAGTTTTTAGAATCTCTCTTCAAAAAATTCAGTTGTACTGGTTCTAAGAGTCTCCTTTTCAAAAGACTCAGTTGGTTCTAAGAGTCTCCTTATCAAAAGACTCAGGGTGGTTCTAAGAGTCTCCTTATCAAAAGACTCAGTGCAATATAGTGAATTACCTACCAAGGGGGTAGAAGAGTGGACTACCCAAAGTTTGGGGAACCACTATATTTCCTTGTGTTGTGCTGTGATTTCTTTTCTTGCATTTATTTTCTTTACTTGTTTAATTCTTGTTGGTGTGTGGGAAGCCTTAATCTGTGATCACCACATATAAATATATATAATTGCACAAAATATTTTAAATCTCTATTCACCCCCCCTGTAGAGAATTCTAGTGAGGTTAACTGTGCACTTTCATACTCATTCTACGGCTACGCAACAAGGTTGGAAAGGCATTCTGCTATAAGACATCATTCGGCATACCCAAGCAAGTTGCGAGAAATATAAGCGGAAAACGCATTCGCAAAGCACAGAGTAAATTATTACAGACATAAAATAAGTCCAACCTCCACAGCACCATAAACTGAATAAGAAAAAAGAAAATACAAAAAGAGGCGAATGATGACCAGACTAGCGCTACTTCCAATACCACCGACCATGCCCTCGCGGCCCAGCCTTCGGGGGCATTCCCGGGCGATAGTACGCGAGCATGGAGGTGATCTCATGAGACGCCTTGAAGCTGGTCCCAGGCTCGCGCAGCATGCCTCCCAGGAGACAGCTCCCCTCCTTCACCTCCCAGACGCTCCACCACTGCAAGGAGGCGCGAATAGTCCTTCTGAAGGTCCTTCAGCTCGCACGTGACCTCCATCCGCACATCATCCACCTGGCCGGCGATGTTTCGCTGAATATGGATAAGCTTCCCCAAGACCTCTGTGAGTCGCTCCTTCAGGGTCGCATGATCTGAGGAGTCACCAAGAAAGTCAGAGAGGTCCCCGGGAGAGGGGAGAGGCGAGAGCATCCCGTCTCCCCCCTCGTGGTAGGATCCAAAGGAAGAGGCTTCCTAATAGCCTGCGAGATCATAGTCAGGTCAGTCGCGTTAAACAAAACGAATGTGCAAACTGCGGATGAGGACACTAACCTAGTGTGGGGTCTCCATGACCTGGGGGACGAGACGAATGGGGGTGCGTTTTAAACAATCCGGCGGGAGGTAGGACTTTTCCTTTCCCTGGGCAGAAGGGCTGTAAAGAAGGAACTGAAGCATTTGCGTGATCATCTGCACGGTCTTGCTGACTGGGTTCCCTTTCAGGGGAGATCCTCTGCTCATTCGCAGGCACGGAGGGGTTCTGTTGAAAAGGGGAACCCGGAGGAATGATGTCCCGCGGTGGAAGGTCAGGGTTGAGGGCTACAAAAGAAAAACAGTGGTCAGTAACGCACAGCGTGCAGGGCAAGAAATCATAACTTACCAGATTGCTGTGTGGTCTCGCCCGGAGGGGTTGGAGGAGCAAGATCCAGATTTGGAGGAGGCCTCGCATCCGCAAGAGGTGGCACCACGGCACTGTTCGAAATGGCCCCATGGCCATCCTCAATCACCGAAATCCCCTGCGAATGGTCAGAATGATTGCAGGATGAGGGGGCAGAAACTAAACAGAAAGACGGGAGGAATTCCCATACCTGCGTTCCGGGGTCCGGAGGAGCGTTCGCCGGAGACTCCGAGGCAGTCTCGCCTCCCTGACGATTCAGCAGAATCGCCTTGGCTCGACGCGAGACGTAAGGGGCACTCGGGTCACGCTTGGTCGTAAGCTAGGGAGCAAACCTGGCCGTCTTGGGGGCAGTTGCGCTCTGGGCCGCAGTCAGGCGCTCAATCAATTCCTGCGAGAGGGGTCTCGCGGAAGTCTTGTGAAAAGACATTGAAATCGGCAAAAGGTCAAGGGAGAGAAGGATCTCCAAGCCGAGGAATGTAAGCGTTCCAGAGAAATCTGACACTGAGAAGTATATATAAGGCGATGGTGGGACCCGCAGAATCTTATGGGTCCAGTCAGCAAGCACTCACCGAATACCGGGTTGGACAGTTCTTTCCGAGCGTAGGAACCGCTCGCAAAGAGCGGGGATTGTGTACAACCCGTATTCGCCGAGTGGGCCCCTCAAGCCCACTAGCGAGATCTGGCCCAGGCGAGAGGGAGAAAATCGGCGAGTGACGCCCTCGCGGACCACTCGCCCAGGAATGTGTGCATTCGCCCAGCCGAGTGGGAGCTCGGCGAGTGGTGCCCCACGGACCACTCGCCCCCTAGGTCTTTAAGGGCGAAATGACTATGATGCCCCTTATGGGCTGCAAATAGCCCTTCAGAACAGCGGAGTTATGCTACTAGCAGACCAATTCGGGGTGCGGTTAGTAAAATCAAAAGGCGGATTCATGCTATTTGCAGACCAGCCTAGAAAAATCTATAAATAGACCCTTAAGGGCATCTTGGAGGAGACCACGGATTTTTTGAGAGTCCTCTCCTCTAGGCTAGTCTTGGTTGGCTGCTAGTGCCCTCCAAGGTGCCCGACTGAGCTTTGGTTTGGGAGGGGAAGCTCTCTAAGATCTTTCGGGTGTGTGGAGGGACCTCCTCGCTACAGCCTTGGGTCTGTTCCTATTTTTCTCATCCACAGGTCAGAGAGTTTAGTGAGGGAGAATAAAGCACCGGCTACACCCCCCAGTGGGTCCGAACTCAGGATACCGGTTGCTGGTTACAACACTTGTCGTTGTAGTACACCCTGTACCACTCTCCGAACCCTGCCGGGACAGTTGCAGAAAGTACCAACTCACAGAAGGGACTTCCCCCTTCTGCCACCCTTTCTCGCTCCACACGACCCCCAAGCTCTCTTGCCAGACTCGGGCTTGCGGGGATCACGCTCGCGGGAACGGCATTCGCCTGGACCACTCCCGCAGTCGCTAAATCCTGCGGGCGCGCGCTCGCCGGCTCAGAGTTCGCTGGCACGGAACTGCCCGGCACGGAACTCGCCGGGCTGGCGAATAGTACTCGTCCTTCCATGTCTTGAATTGAACTTCCTGCGAGTTCCTTTCCGGCCCTCCCCCTGGGGCTTTCTCGCCAACCGCTGCTGGGGGAAGGGTCGCCTGAGGTGCTGGGGTCGCGAACTTGCTTTGCAGCGCCGCGACCGCGAGCCAGAAGGTATCAAGCACCTCCCTCCTGAAATCCGCGAACATCCTCGGCGTCACCACCTGTGGTGACTCGCTGAACCCCTCGCCTTGATCCTCGCCTCCCGTCATGTCTGCTCCTTGGAACTTTCTTGAACCAGCCACACTCCACGCTCACCGCACCAAAATGTTGAAACCGATTTCTCGGTCTCTATGGAGTTCGGGGCCCTCACCGAGATGAGGGGCGGCTAGCCCTTACTGATCCCTTAGAGAAGGTAGACCGGAAACTAGGAAGATGACTGAGACCTTAGTCGCAGCGAGGAGGTCCCTTCACTAACCCGGAAGATCGTTGAGCGCTTCCCCTCCCTAGCCAAAGCTGAGACTCGGGCACCTTGGAGAGCTCTGAAAATACTAACCAAAGAAAACCTAAGGAGAGAGAAGCTGAAGTGAACTCCACTCCAAAGGTGCCCTTGAGGTCTTATTTATAGGTTTCCTGGTCTGGCCTGCAAATTGCAGGATTCTGCCTTTTGATTTTACTATCCGCACCCCAAATGGGTCTACTAACAGTTGAACTCCGCTATTTGGATAGGCTAATGGCAGGCCAATGGGGATTGAGAGATGATTTCGTCGATCATAGATGATCAGCGGATTCGTCGAACGCGGCCCACACTTCGTCGGGCGCCGGACTGAGTTCATCGACCTCGATTGAGATTCGCCGATCGCGGAGACTGTGGAAGAAATCTGGCTCGCCTGTCTTCTCGCGATCCTTCGACGAGATTCCTGCTCGCTCGCCTCCTTGCGAGCGTTCGGCGAGCACCTGGCTCGCTCGCCTTTTTGCTGGTCGACTTTGAGGCTCTGGCTCGTGGGAACATGACTCGCGCCTCTTCCTGCGGGTGACCTTTGATAGATCTGGTTCGCCCCCTTTGGGCGAATGGCCTGTGAAGACCTCATTTGCACTCCTGCCCTACTCGCACTCTTGACTCGCTCGCCTTCTCGCGAGCAGTCGTCTAAGTGCTCGTCCCAGCGGATCCGCTGAGACGGGATCGTCGAGCGTTGTTTGGACTTCGTCGAGCGCTGTCAATTTTGCTCTTTCTCTTATTTTCTGCCTATTAACATATATATATCCCGAGAACCTGGCTCGCATTACTTTTATTCGATCATCCACTAGGCGAATATCGGGGTTGTACAACTTCATCCCAAAAAGATGTCAAATAATCATAATATGAATTTAAAAGATTGATATTTAATTTGGTAGGTTTTGAAATTTAGTGAAAGGTTGAGATTTTCTCCAAAACTATATCCGATAAAGGCAAGTGTACCTTATCGTCTATAGTATAGGATATTTAGGAATATCAAGGTCGTATTCCACGGGGCGCGTTGATTACTTCTACTTCGAGGAAAATCACTATTATTTTATCGACGAAAATTTGAGGTGGTTTGTTTTCGCTTAACTAAAATTAAAACTAAATTCAAACTAAATGAAAAGCTTGAACATTGCATGAAAAGAAAGAGAAATTGACATTGCATAAAAAAAAGAACATTACTAAGGAGAGAAAAATTTAACCTTGCATAAAAAGGAAGAAATTACTTAAGGAGAAAAAGAACATGAAAGAGAAAACTAATTTTATTGAAAATCAAAGAACTATTACAAGCCTTAAATTAAGAGTGCATGGCTAAGGAAAATGAAAATTGCAAGCTTAAGAAAACTAGTACACGAAAGTTACACTACAATATTGCATGAAAAAGGGAAGGAGGAGAACATGAAAGCCTTAAGAAACATGAACATTAACTTGAAAAACTCACTCTCAGCTCTAACAGCACCTCCCCATCTCCAAATTTCTGAACCCTGGACTCAAGGAGAGCCTCTGAATTTATAGGCAAAATTTTCAAGTTACACGCCCTCGGTCACGGGCGTGTCCAAGGGCGTGTAATCACTGTAACATTGGATCCAGCAGCGGCGTGGGCTTGGCGTGACGGCGGGAGAAAATCGGACATGTCACGGGCGTGACATATGGGTCACGGGCGTGACTCAGGACGGCTTCATTTAATGCGGCATGGGCTAGGCAGACCACGCGGCGGCGTGCTTGGATCACGCGGGAAGGTCACGGGCGTGACTTTGGGTCACGGGCATGACTTTGGTTGACTTCTCAACGACAACTTCTCGTCTCGACGGCAGCTCCACGTGGCAGATTCTAATATTACACGCCCATGGTCACGGGCGTGACTTTGGGTCACGGGCGTGACCTGGGGCGTGACTGGGTGTGGACTAGCTCAACAGCACGGCATCGACCTGGACTGGTCTACAAGTTACACGCCCTTGGTCACGGGCGTGACCGAGGGCGTGTAATGCAATATTTTCCCAATTTGTCCAAAAATCTGCAAATATTAAAATTAGGCTAAGTTAGAATCAAAATTACAAAAAGAACTACTTATAACCTAAATTTGACATAAAATAGAGAATTCATATTAAATATTTACAAGATTTTCTATTAAAAAGTTATAAAAATACTACTTATCAAATACCCCCATACTTGAGGTTTTGCTATTCCAGAGCAAAAGTGTTTGACATTATTTATAAGACATCCTTAAAAAATTTTTAATTTAAAACTAAAATTTCATTTAACCAAAAGTTAAGTTAAGAGTAAATTCAAGGGGGAGTTAAGTCCTAAATTATGATGATGATTTGAAAAGAGGGAAAAATATTTAGGCAATAACTTCTCAAGAAAATTAAGTAGTTTGACAAAATTGTAGAAATTATAAAACTAAATTAAATTAAAATTATAAGAACTCTATCTTAAAAGAATCTTAAGGAAAAGTAAATTACTAAATATTGCTCTCTCCATAATTTTCAACTAAAACTAGAACAATGATAATTGGCTAAGGGGGATTTCATAAAATTTGGCATAAGAAGAGAAATTTTTGAATGGAGGAAATGGAAATTATCATGAAATTTCCTTCTCTTTTTTTTTCTTACTCTTTTTTTTTTCTCTTCTAATAAAAACCCAAAATGTATATGGTTTAGGAGTAATGAATTTTATCCTCTTACTCCATGCCATATAATCTTTTCAAATATTTTGGGTGCATATGTTTTAGGGAATAATGAATTTTATCCTCTTATTCCCATGACATATGATCTTTTAATACATTTTTTTATGCCATCAAAGGGGTAGGGTAGGGGAAGAAAAAAAAATCTAGCTAGCTTTAAATCATATTGAGAGCAAATTCTAGTAAAATTAAAAATTCCTAAGATCTAAGAAGTTAGAAGGAAATATAATTAAAATCTAAAGAGGTTTAGGAAATTTACTACAAAATGAAGCCATTTAAAAATAAAAAGAGAAGTCATGCTAACAAAATTCTCTAATCAATTTAAAATCATAAGATGATTCTTAAATCAAAATTACCTCAAATTTAAAATTAACAAACTATGATAAGCAAAATTTCAGCCAATTAAAAACTTAAACATGCTTATAAACATTCTCAACTAGATTTCTAAGAAATCACAAAAACAACAAGGAGGGAAATAAGAATTTTTTGGAATTTTTGATATTATCTTATTTTTTTGAATTTTTCTCATTAAAAACTATTTACAAAGAAAGGGAACTAGCTTTAAAACTTAAAATTTTTTTTTTTTTTTTGCAAGTCTTGGACTTCCCAAGGGCTACCCGGTGAAGGGTTCGCAAGGTACTAGGAGGTGTGATGGGATAAAATCCCAAACGTCCCTTTCCAAGATTTAAATTTTTCTGTTTTCTATTTTTTTTTTTAGTTTTTGGGTTTTACAAGTGCTAAAATAGAAGAAAACATAAGAAAAAATATATATTTTTTTTGTTTTGAAAATTTTCTGATTTAACAACTATTTAAAAAAAACTATTTACACCCCCATACTTAAAGTTAAACATTGTCCCCAATGTTTAAAACTAAGTATGAAGTAAAGGAAAAAAGAAGTGCAAAACAAAATAAAAAGGAAATGCATGATAAAAGAGAAGGAAGAAAGAGAAGGGGCTTCCCTGATTTTTGAAGTTTGCGCGGGGAAGCGACGATTACCTACAAAATATATTAAAGAACAAGAGAAGACAAAAAAAAAGATAACTTTGGGGTGCCTCCCAAAAGCGCTTTGTTTAAGGTCGCGTAGCTTGACCCACTTGCCGGTCATATTAAAGGTTGAAAAACAATTGAATCATTCTTTTCATTTGGTAACTCTCCCGGAAGATATAATTTAAGGCGGTGCCCGTTAACTTTGAAGGTACCTTTTTCCGGGTGGGAAATTAAAATTGTCCCATAGGACCAAACCTCTTTAACAATAAAGGGTCCGGTCCATCGGGATTTTAGTTTTCCCGGAAAAAGGCGAAGGCGGGAATTATAAAGGAGGACGAGATCGCCCGGCGAAAAAGTTTTTGGAAATTTTATATGCTTATCGTGATAAAACTTTGTTCGCTCCTTATATAATTTGTTACTCTCATACGCATTCGCTCTCCACTCATCTAATTCGTTCATTTGAAATTTTCTTTGTTCGCCCGCTAAAGTAGAATCAAGATTTAAAAATTTAAGCGCCCAAAATGCGCGGTGTTCTAATTCGACCGGAAGGTGGCAAGCCTTGCCATAGACCATTCGATATGGTGTACAACCGATAGCGGTCTTGTACGCCGTTCGATATGCCCATAGCGCGTCATCGAGCTTTATTGCCCAATCCTTCCGATTAATAGAAACTATTTTTTCTAAGATTCGTTTTAATTCTCGATTAACGACTTCAACTTGGCCGCTCGTTTGTGGGTGATATGCAGTGGATAATTTGTGCGTGACACCATATTTTGCTATGATTTTTGTGAATTGAGTATTGCAAAAATGGGTGCCCCGATCACTCACAATAGCGCGCGGAGTGCCAAATCGAGAGAATAATTTTTTTAAAAAGTTAACGATGACTCGCGCATCATTGGTGGGGAGAGCTTGCGCTTCCGCCCACCTCGACACGTAGTCGACCGCTACTAGAATATACTTATTTGAAAACGAAGGAGGGAGAGGACCAACGAAATCAATGCCCCAAAGATCGAAAATTTCGCATTCTAAGAAAATATTTTGGGGCATCTCATCCCGGCGAGAGATGTTGCCCGACCGCTGGCAGCTGTCGCAAGTACTCACAAGGGTGTGAGCATCTTTGAAGAGCGAGGGCCAATAAAAGCCCGCCTCCAACGCCTTCCTCGCGGTTCGGTTTGAATGATAATGGCCACCGGATGGTCCCTCGTGACAATGTCGTAAAATTTTAAGACCCTCCTCACCCGAGACGCATCGTCTCACCACTTGGTCTGCGCATACACGGAATAAAAAGGGGTCCTCCCAAAAGTAATTCTTTAAATCAGAAAAGAATTTCTTCTTTTGCTGACTCGAGAATTCTTTCGGCAGGACCCGGGCTACTAAATAGTTAGCCAGATCTGCAAACCAGGGGGTAGACGATGAATTAATATTTTCGAGAGCGAGGAGGCGCTCTTCGGGAAATTTATCATCGATGTCAGATTCTATCAATACTTCCGAGGAGGGATTTTCTAAACGAGAAAGGTGATCCGCCGCCAAGTTTTCGGCTCCTCTTTTGTCCCGGATCTCTAAGTCAAACTCCTGCAAGAGGAGGATCCATCGCAAAAGACGAGGCTTGGCGTCCGATTTGCTTAAAAGATACCTAAGTGCGGAGTGATCCGTGAAGACGATAACTTTCGAGAGGGTGATATATGACCTAAACTTATCGAAGGCAAAAACGATCGCTAGAAGCTCTTTTTCGGTAGTGGTGTAATTCGCTTGTGCCGACGTGAGTGTTTTGCTCGCATAATAAATAGGGTGGAAATACTTACTCACCCGTTGGCCTAAAACGGGCAATGTCACTCGCGTCGCACATGATTTCAAAAGGGAGCGACCAATCCGGCGCGACTAGAATCGGGGAGTTTATAAGTTTTTCTTTAATAAGTTTAAAAGCCAAATGACATTCTTTGCCAAAAATAAATGAGGATTCCTTTTCAAGAAGATGGGTTAACGACTTTGTGATTTTGGAAAAATTTTGTATAAAGCGCCGATAGGACCCCGCGTGGCCTAGGAAACTCCTAATAGCTTTTACGTTTGTTGGAGGGGGGAGTTTTTCAATTACTTCAATCTTGGCCCTATCGACCTCGATCCCCTTGCCCGAAATTTTATGGCCAAGGACTAGTCCTTCCTTGACCATAAAATGGCATTTTTCCCAATTAAGCGCTAAATTTGTTTCCTCACATCGCTGCAACACGCGCTCGAGATTTTTTAAATAATTTTCAAAAGAACTCCCGTATACGGAAAAATCGTCCATAAATACTTCCATCACCTCCTCCACTAACTCGTCAAAAATTGCCAACATACATCTTTGGAATGTAGCTGGCGCGTTACAAAGACCGAATGGCATCCTTCGATAAGCGAAGGTGCCAAAGGGACAAGTGAAAGTGGTTTTCTCTTGGTCGTCGGGCGAAATCGGAATTTGGAAGTATCCAGACAAACCATCGAGAAAACAGTAGTAGGAGTGACCCGAAAGGCGTTCTAAAATTTGGTCAATAAATGGTAGAGGGAAATGATCCTTACGGGTGGCATCATTTAATTTCCGATAGTCGATGCACATCCGCCAACTCGTAACAGTACGGGTTGGGATCAATTCGTTATTTTCATTCGCAACTACCGTAACACCACCTTTCTTTGGCACGACTTGTACTGGACTAACCCAAGTACTGTCCGATATCGGGTAGATGATTCCCGCGTCCAGAAGTTTTATAACTTCGGCCTTAACGACTTCTTTCATGTTAGGGTTTAGCCGTCGTTGAGGTTGGACTGAATTTCGGGAATTATCTTCGAGAAATATTTTATGAGTGCAGAAAGATGGGTTTATACCCTTAATGTCCGATAATTGCCACGCAATTGCGTGGCGGTGCTTTCTTAAGACTATAGTCAACTCCGAAATTTCTGAGTTGCTAAGATCGGATGAAATGATGACGGGTAGCTTAGACTCTTTTTCCAAAAACAAGTATTTAAGGTGAGGGGGGAGTTGTTTCAACTCTAATTCGGGTGGTTCTTCATAAGAAGTCTTGATTTTTAATTTTTCTAAAAATAATGGTTCGGGTGGTGTGGGGTGAGAGACTTCTTCTTCATCGCAAAAGAGCTCTACCGGCTCGGAATCACTATTCGCCGATGAAACTAACTCGAGGGATGAATCGAACTCACAACACTCTTCTAAGTAAAAACATGAATTGTCATTTTCTAGCGTGTTCCGCATCGAGGAATTTATGCCGAAAGTAACTTCATCGTCTCCAACCCGTAGGAGGAGCTTTCCGTTACTTACGTCGATAATAGCGCGGGAGGTGGCAAGGAAGGGGCGGTCGAGTATGAGGGGTACTTCGGCATCCTCTTCGATGTCAAGAATGACAAAATCCACCGGGAAGATGAATTTGTCAACCTTGACGAGCACGTCCTCCACTATTCCTATCGGATATTTTAAAGAACGATCCGCTAATTGGATACTCATTCGAGTGGGCCTTGGATTTCCTAGACCTAACTTTTTGAACAAAGAAAACGACATAAGGTTGATGCTTGCTCCAAGATCCGCTAAGGCGTGTTTTACTAACGAATTGCCAAAAAGACATGGGATGGAAAACCGTCCCGGGTCATTTGCTTTTTTCGGCAATTTGTTGAGTACAACAGCGGAGCATTCTGCGTTTAAAGAAATATGCGAAATATCTTCTAACTTTTTTTATTGGAGAGCAACTCCTTAAGATATTTCGCATATTTAGGCATTTGTGAGATAGCCTCGCAGAAAGGAACATTAATATGGATTTGTTTTAAAACATCTAAAAACTTTTTATAATTTTTTTCGGCGCTTTCATTTTTAAATTTCGATGGATACGGAATATTAGAAGTAGTAGCGCGC
This sequence comes from Dactylorhiza incarnata, assembly GCA_033032865.1. Classification (NCBI taxonomy): domain Eukaryota; kingdom Viridiplantae; phylum Streptophyta; class Magnoliopsida; order Asparagales; family Orchidaceae; genus Dactylorhiza; species Dactylorhiza incarnata. Next base: position 3,480,401 of record JAWHQI010000238.1, on the reverse strand, counting down.
GGATTTAAAATAAAAGAGTGCGGAGCTATCGTAGCGGGCAAATTCGAAGATGAATTAAAAGTAGGAGGAGGAGGAGAGGAAATTACCTTGGGTTCGTCCTGTTTTTGAACCACCTCCTTCCCGCTTCGGAGTGTAATCGCGTGCGCGCTCTCCTTTGGATTTTGCTCGGTGTTCCCCGGTAGTGCTCCTTGTTGACGCTCAGAAATCATCTTTGCGAGTTGGCCCACTTGATTCTCTAAATTTTTGATTGATCCGGTAAGGTTCCGGATGTTCGTTTCATTTGTAGCAACATATTTTGCAAAAACCTCTTCAATCGGAGAGAGTTTTTGCTGTTGCGGTGGAAAACTGGGTGGATTATAATTTTGAGAAATCAAATTTTGAGGCGGAGTTAAGTTAAGAAGTTAATTAGGGGGAGGTTGATTTAAATTCATAGGACGCTGAGCATTTCCTTGGTTGCTCCATGAGAAATTCGGATGATTCCTATAACCCGCATTGTAGGTGTTATTATACGGAGCGGTGTTCAGGTTATAGGAAGGCCAAGGTGGATTTCCCATTTAGTCAACATGTTCTTCAATTAAAACGTTATTGGCCCAAGGAGGAGTGGCGGAGGAAGCAGACATCTCCGCCACTTGCTTTGTTAAGCGCTCAACTTGTAAAGCCAAATTTGCGTTTGCGTCTATTTCAAAAATTCCGGCCGGCTTATTAGGCCGTGCTCGGGGCATGTTCCATTGATACGCATTTGTGGCCATCTCTTCGAAAAGCTCTTGAGCGGCGATCGGGGTTTTATTATTTAATGTCCCCCCGGCGGCCGCATCAATCATTTGCCTCGTTTGGAGATTTAAGCCATTATAAAAAACTTGCACTTGTTGCCAAGTGGCAAGTGCATGGTGAGGGCATCGACGCAAAAGCTCCTTGAAGCGCTCCCATGTGTCATAGAGAGTCTCCGAGTCGATTTGCATGAACGATGCAATATCCGTGCGCAATTTAGCGGTCTTTGAAGGCGGGAAATATTTATTAAGAAATTTTTCCGCCATTTCGGCCCATGTAGTGATGGATCCCCTAGGTAGGGAGCCCAGCCACTGCTTGGCCTTAGACCGCAAAGAAAAAGGAAATAGACGTAATCGAATGGCGTCATCGGTGACGCCATTGATCTTAAAAGTGTCGCAAATTTCAAGAAAGTAAGAGATATGTGAATTTGGATCCTCGCCCGGTTGACCATCAAAGGTCACCGATTGTTGCACCATTTGTATGATGCTGGACTTGATCTCAAAATTATTGTTCGCCACCGTGGGGCGAACAATACTCGATTGTGTGCCTTCCAAATTCGGCCGCGCATAATAGGACATGGTCCGTTGCGCGTCCTCATTAGGATTTGGCTCGTTAAGATTAGGAGGATTAAGATTATGATCCATATTTGCTGCGTTAGTGTACCCGATCGACTCTTCGGATTCTATTTGATTTCCCTGATCACGAGAACGGCGGTGCCTCAAAAGGGTTCGCTCGATCTCCGGATCAAAAGGAAGAATCGAAGTGCTACCTCGGGTCATACACTAAAAAGAGAAGAAAGGAAGAAGAAAAACTAAAATTTTTTTTTTCTTTTTGAAAGTTAGAAAAAGCAAACTAAAATAGAAAGAAGCATGATAAAATTAATAGCTATCCTCTTTTCAAAATATCTACGCAAAGTCCCCGGCAACGGCGCCAAAAACTTGATATTTAATTTGGTAGGTTTTGAAATTTAGTGAAAGGTTGAGATTTTCTCCAAAACTATATCCGATAAAGGCAAGTGTACCTTATCGTCTATAGTATAGGATATTTAGGAATATCAAGGTCGTATTCTACGGGGCGCGTTGATTACTTCTACTTCGAGGAAAATCACTATTATTTTATCGACGAAAATTTGAGGTGGTTTGTTTTCGCTTAACTAAAATTAAAACTAAATTCAAACTAAATGAAAAGCTTGAACATTGCATGAAAAGAAAGAGAAATTGACATTGCATAAAAAAAAGAACATTACTAAGGAGAGAAAAATTTAACCTTGCATAAAAAGGAAGAAATTACTTAAGGAGAAAAAGAACATGAAAGAGAAAACTAATTTTATTGAAAATCAAAGAACTATTACAAGCCTTAAATTAAGAGTGCAAGGCTAAGGAAAATGAAAATTGCAAGCTTAAGAAAACTAGTACACGAAAGTTACACTACAACATTGCATGAAAAAGGGAAGGAGGAGAACATGAAAGCCTTAAGAAACATGAACATTAACTTAAAAAACTCACTCTCAGCTCTAACAGAACCTCCCCATCTCCAAATTTCTGAACCCTGGACTCAAGGAGAGCCTCTGAATTTATAGGCAAAATTTTCAAGTTACACGCCCTCGGTCACGGGCGTGTCCAAGGGCGTGTAATCACTGTAACATTGGATCCGGCAGCGGCGGCGTGCTTGGATCACGCGGGAAGGTCACGGGCGTGACTTTGGGTCACGGGCGTGACTTTGGTTGACTTCTCAACGGCAACTTCTCGTCTCGACGGCAGCTCCATGTGGCAGATTCTAATATTACACGCCCATGGTCACGGGCATGACTTTGGGTCACGGGCGTGACCTGGGGCGTGACTGGGTGTGGACTAGCTCAACAGCACGGCATCGACCTGGACTGGTCTACAAGTTACACGCCCTTGGTCACGGGCGTGACCGAGGACGTGTAATGCAATATTTTCCCAATTTGTCCAAAAATCTGCAAATATTAAAATTAGGCTAAGTTAGAATCAAAATTACAAAAAGAACTACTTATAACCTAAATTTGACATAAAATAGAGAATTCATATTAAATATTTACAAGATTTTCTATTAAAAAGTTATAAAAATACTACTTATCAAAGATAAACAACCAAAGTATGAATGGAGGCCCAAAATTAAAAATGAAACACTAACTCCACTTGTAAAGGCCCATTTATCACTATCTCTCCAAAAGCCTACACGATGTATTTGGGTACCCAAATGAACCATCACATATGGTCCCCTTTGGATACCTAAATCTCTCATTCACTAGGAATCATCGTATTGCATGAAGTAGAAATAAATTAAAAATGAAATATCATTACTCTACTTCATGATATGCCAAATTGCTTTTTCTTTTGTTTGTTTTCTTATTTTTGAGCCAACACGCTAAGGTCACTTAGATATATTATGAAATATGACTTTTACATTTTAAGCATAATATTTATCAAATCAAAATTGAATTAAATTGAACATAAAGTCATATTTTTTTTGTGATCTATCTTTCCTTTTTCCTATGTTTCATCCTTTTTAAATCCATTGCGTATAAATGTCTTATATTATCATTATAAATTGAATGCTAAATTTGCTAAATGATATTATCAAGACTAATACAATTACTTTCAAAATTGGATTTAAATGGATTTTTAAGGGTCTTAGGCTAAAACATTAAATGCGCAACTAATTGCATATTTGTCAATTTTTCGTTGCTGCATATAATAGCCCCTATATTGAAAATCATAAATCGAGAAAAATCAGAATCAAATAATATCAAAAACAATGTGTTTTAAATCAAATATAGTAACTCTGTTGCTAACGCCAGGCGTTATCACTAACGCTGGCGGTAGCATATCTTACTAAAAATTCTGATTTCTCTATTTATTATTTTCTGAAAAATTATTTTACTGTGTTAAGTATCATTGTCTTCTACTTTCAGATAACCAAAACAATTTAGTTTGTCTCTTTACAAGGATGAATATGAACTATACACACACCACCATGACCTATTAATATCCTATGCTAAAATTCACTATTATCATATATCATAATTCATGATCCATCAAGGATTATCATAAATTAACCTTAGGAATTATGAAATATATGATGGCTATTGGTATTATAGTTTCATATCTTATTTTGTGTGTATAATTTGTATCTCTATTGTTTGCATGTATCTCATTATCTTTAGACCTAAGAATTAACTTAATATAAATAAGATGAAATCAAATAGAATTGTCACTTCATTTTAGGTCTATGAAAACTTAAAACTCTATGTTTGTATACATGCAACTCAATCTTATATTGTCCATCTTTACTTAGCTTTGCACCATGTTGTCCTAACTCATCACACTAGCATTATCACTTACCATAGGAAGAAATCAATATCCATGCTAGTTATATCTTGCAATGCTAAAGTAAATTATATCATTAAAATCAGAAAATCATATTTTCCTTTGTAGTTGTTTGCATGAATAAAACTTTTCTAAATGGATTTAAAATCAACAATCTTCGATAAAATTGTAAATCCAAAACTAATCATGCAATTATAATATAGTTTATATATTTAAGGCTTACACGCTTAGTATGTCCATAATCTTTAAACCTATGACTTGTGTCTCACAATAGCGAGGGCGTAGGATTGTGTGCATTAGAGACCTAACCTCTAAGTCATGTCTTGTCCTTAACCGGGGATGGTTCCAGTGGGGCCTTGCGAGGCACTGGGGGGAAAGAGTGCTAGGTTGAGCGTCGTCTTTTGTATGCATATGGGATTAACACCCCAACCTACAACATGCGTGCAGCTCCTCATGCCCATCCGTCACTTAGTACGGGGCTAGAGTGTAGTCATGTAGTTAAGGTAACTTGATCTTAGATATACTCATATTATATTCATTGCATGAACATCATGTCACTCTTTATACATAAATCATGCATATTTGTTTTTGTTCTAACATTGCATCTTGTGTTTGCATATTTTATTATTTTTGATCTTTAATGATTTTACAAAACACAAGTATTTGAAAAATCACCAAAAACATGCTAAAAGAGCCTTCAAATCTAATCAATATACTCTGAAATTTCAACTAAAGGAAGGTCTTTTTATAATACAAATGAATTGAGAAAAATGTTTTTCAAAACATCAAAATTTGTAGTTCTGTTTTAGCGTTAAGAAGTTAACGCATGGCGTTAGCTCCTTTGCTCCAAAATATATTTTTTTTGTTTTGAATTATTTCTGGAATTATTTTAATATTTTGTGTGTGTTTTCTCTGTTTGTAAAAAATTTTCTATCTTTTTATTTCCTTTAAAACAAATTTTATTTCTTTTCAAAAAAAAATATTTTCTCATGGATTATTTTGGGTTTATTTTTCTGGCATAGAATATCATTTACTGATAGGGCTAAAAAGACTTCTATGTTTTCCAGAAAATATTTAAATTTGAATATTTAAAAACAAATACAAAATTACAAAACAATTTCAAAGAACAAAAATATGTTTTTCTCTTTATGTGTGTTTATTGTTTTGTACTTATATAAAAAAATCAAAAATTATATAAAAACTGATTGTTATTCATTGCCATTGTCAAGGATGATTAATTATATCAATTAAAGATTAAATACAATGTTTAGTTTAACTTTCAAGTTTCTTAAAAGACATTATTTTGTATTTATCATGCCTTGAATATTATCTTGTTATGTGCAATGAAATTGATTGTAGATAAACATGTGTAGAAATGCTTAGCGTGCCTCTAAGTTTGAGTAATGTATTATGTTTGATAATGATTCATTCACTCACTTATTTTTGATAACCTACATGTGATTACAATCTTATTCTTACATAATTGTGTAGTGTAATAACATAAATAATATAAATGCATAAATAGATTGCCTACACAACTTTGAATTGGTTATTACAATTCTTTGTCTTTCATGCACTTATTCTTTAGAGAAATGTGGTTTAAAAATGCTATGTTTGCAAAACAAGTGAATTCAGAGTCCTTAGTCACTAACCTAAAAAGTAAATAATAAATGACAAGGAAAACTCCACCAAGCACTACTCACCCTCCTGATAAGTCTTAATGAGCATTGTGAGATTGAGCACCTTGGCTATGAGTTGTAAAGTGTCTTGTAGTAAACAATTTATACACCACATCTCTTAGTACAACGGATCATAAAAAATTGAAAATAAAGCTAAAAAGTATAAAAGTGATCCCCCAAGCACTACTTTGCACCCTGACAAGTCGTAATAAGCATTGTGTGTGTAGAGCACCTTGGTAGTTGTACTATTTATTCATGTGCATTGAAATAGTGTGGAAGTAATATTATTTGTGTATTTTAATGTTGTGTTATTTCATTATATATGTCATGTGTTTTTGATTGATTCACTTGTATACTTTATCAAAACACTACTTTGTACACATCATTATCTTTCATAAAACTTCTACTCATGAGAATTGGATCCTAATGCTCATCTACTCAAATCTCTACAAACTTAATCAAATGCACTAGATAACTAAGCATGATCGCTACAATGTTTATGTTTACTTGAAATGCAAATTTTATTACATTGTAGTTTGTGTATCTTTTCTTGATATTATGAAATCATGCTCGCAATTTTTTTTATCTTAATGGAATAACATATCTTCAATCTTTAACTCAAACATCAACTTTTCAAATTTAAAACTCATTATCCTTTATATGGTTTTATCTTCTAAAATGATGTTTATGGTTAAGAGTGCTTATTATTTTTAACACCGTGTTTTCCTTTCAGCAAGTGGTATCTTAATATAGAATGCTTACTTTATCATGTTAGCAATGTTGCTTACTACTTTATGTTACATCATGCTTATATTTTCCTCAACAAGTAGTATTTAACAAGCTTTTAATTGCATCCTATTTTTCTTCTCGACATAAAATATATCACTCCTAAACCCTCTTTTGATTCCACCAAAAGGGGAGATTAAATTGCATAAATCTAATATTTAGGGGGAGTGCATTATAATAATATTAAACAAAAAAGGGGTATATTTGTAGGGGGAGTAATCATATAGGAGGTGCATACACTATCATATGCTCGATCATGAAAATCTTTCAATAAGTTGTTCCTTATCTATCTTAAAAGATATACACTCATCCCTACCCACTTTTGTTAATAACAAAGGGGGAGAAGAAATTGAGAAATCTAGTAAAATAGATATTTAGGTGGAGTAAATTATATGAGAACACTTATGTAGGGGGAGGACTTCATATAGAAAGAGTATGCATTATAGCTATCAAATCTATCATGCTTTTAACCTGTTATTCATGAATATCTTATTACCGCACTTATCTATAAACACAAATAGTTTTAAGTTCACTAATTTCTCATACAGGTATTTGTTATTATCAAAAGGGGGAGATTGTTGGAGCCTATGTTCCGCATCTCTTGGTTTGAGAATAACAAATACTGTGTTGTATTTGATCTTATATTTTGTGTGTTTATAGTGTGCAGGTTGTACAGGAACTATAGCAACACATCCCTATGAATAGTTTGCTGATTGGAAATGACTCTCTGGAAAGATAGCTAACGCTCACGTTAGTTGTTAACGCCCCACGTTAACAAGAGGAGAAATGACATCGAGTTGAGATCGACAAATTTGCATTCGACGAACTTGGAGTTCCGTTCGACGAATTTGCCTGCGTTCGACAAAATTTCCGTTCGACAAAAAGTCCGGTCGACGAAATGCAAAGGCCGCTCGACAAATTGGAGTTCGACGAACTGAGATCCTGCACAACAATATCGCGTTCGATGAATTTGAAGGAGAACAACTCAACGCCAGCGTTGACTCTTAACGCCTGCATTGAATCCACAAACTGCCACAATCCTGACGGTTGCGGTTTTCCCGTTCGACGAAAGATGCATTCGACGAAGGCGTGTTCGACAAAATCAGTTCCGTTCGATGAAATTGGTTCTGTAATGCTCCCGACTTTATGCACGATGTCAGCAACTGTCGTACACGATTCCCTAACGTCAGGCGTTAGCCTTAACGCACGCGTTAGCTTCCAAGGATATTTAAAGTACAACCCCTCTCATTCCAATGAAGAGGAGAGATGATTCTAGAATTCTGATACTTGGAGAGAGGTTCGTGTACAACAAATTAAGAGATCTCCCTTGGGCTAACATGAACATCTAAAGAAGATTTTGAAGGAGAAGGTCTACAACGCATATTCCATACGAAGGACGATCATTTCAAGAACGCCAACATCTACATCAACTTCGTCTTCACCTTCAGAATTTCTTAGGGAGTTTCTCTTTACTTATCTTGTAATCTTTTATTTTTCCTTTTGTATTTTGCGTGGAGAAATCGTTCGGTGAGAACGTCGGATTCCGGGAAGGATTCCGTGGGTAAATTTGCCTTGTGTTGGCGACTAGGTCCTTGTGAGGCTTAGGGGGTAATTCTCCGCCTTTTGCGTGGCGACTAGGTCGAGGGTAGATGTAGGGGGTGGCTAGAGGCCTTATATGGGGATAGATAGGCTATAGCCAACCAGTCCTTGGGAGAAGGACCGGTGAAACAACAAAAAGAGTTTTTACATATTCTCGCCTTGATTTCTAGCGTTATAGAAATTAAACATTTGTTTATTCAATTTATTATGAAATAAAATCATGTCTATTAATGTTCTATTCAATTGATTTTATTTCCTCTTCGAGAATGTTTTAATTTCTATTTTCATCAAAGTATTAAATTTAAAATTTGTATAATTATCTTTGAAATCCAATAATAATTTTCATTATCTCTCATGTTCTGGAATTGTACTTTATTTAAGATTTCATAAGTAAAATCACTGTGGCAATCTTTTTGTTCTGAGGAATATTCTCTGGAGAGCTAATGCCCAGCGTTAAGACTTAACTCCGGGCGTTGGCAACAGTAAACAAAAAGTTTGTTTCAATTATTTAAAAAGGAATCTTTAATATAATCTTATATGGAATATTTAAATATATTTTCTTATAAAATATTATGAAACTTCAGTTGCAAACTCTAATATATTTAATTAAGATTTAAATTCCATAAAACCCTTATTCACGCTCCTCTAAGGGCGCTGTAAGATCCAACATAATGGACCCCGGGGTGCTAGGGAGCCTTTCAGGCTTTGAAAGAACAACTCACCCAAACTCCCCTACTCCAAGGGCCGAGACCGGGAGAGGACCTATCCCTATACCTAGGGGTAGGATCAGAGGCAGTAAGTTCAATATTAGTCCGGGAGGAGGGGAGAAGGCAATTCCCCATCTACTACGTCAGCCGAGTGCTGAGGAAGGCGGAGCTCCGGTACCCGATTCTGGAAAAGTTGACCTTCACGTTGGTAGTGGCGGCCCGAAGGCTATGACCTTACTTTCAGGCACATTCAATCAAGGTAGTGACTGATCACCCACTTCGCAAAGTCATGGAAGGGGTGGAGCACTCGGGAAGGTTGGAAAAATGGTCAGTGGAGCTGAGTGAGTTCAATGTTACGTTCATACCTAGGGCATCAATCAAGGCCCAAGCAGTGGCAGACTTCATGGCTGACTACGCAACCGAAGTGGGGGAGCATGAATTGCCCCCCAGTGGCATGGAAGATGTTGGTGGATGGTGCGTCAGGAAAGCACTCCTACGGAGGGGGAATCATCCTGGTGAGCCCCCAAGGTACAAAGATCGAACAAGCTTTGAACATCCACTTCTCGATTACCAACAACCAAGCAGAGTACGAGGCGGTGATAGCGGGCCTGCGGTTAGCTTGAGAACTGGGAGTGCAAGATGTGTAGGTCTCGACGGACTCCATGGTGGTAGCATGCCAAGTCAGGGGAGAGATTGAGGCAAAGGACCCGACCCTCCTGCGGTACTTGGAAAAGGTCAAGGGGGTCATCGAGCAATTCCGCACTTTCTCCGTCAAGCACGTGCCAAGATAAGAGAGCACCCCTGCGGACCTCTTAGCCAAGTTCGGTCCCCGATTAGGGGGAAGCGTTTCGGAACTCTTCCGACCCACCATCGAGGAAGGAGAGCTGATGGAGATAGATCAGCAGGCCTCGTGGATGGATCCCTTCATCACCTTCCTATCATCAGGGAAGTTCCCTGAAGAAGACATAGACAGACGACGCTTCAAGTATAAGTAAGCTTATTATTCTTTGCATGCAGGAGGACTGTATAAGAAAACTCTCTCGGGACTCCTGGCCCATTGTGTTTCCAAAGAGGAGGTTCCGAGAGTCCTAGAATAAATTCCCTCCGGGGAGTGTGGCAGTCACTCCGGGAGCCGAACTCTGGAGGGGAGGGTGTTGAGACAAGGCTACTTCTGGCATACTCTCAGCAAAGATGCAGCGGAGTTCACAAGGAAATGTACAAAGTGTCAGCTCTATGCTCCACTCAAACTCCTCCCAGCTCAGAGGCTCCGGACCATCACAGCTCCCTAGCCTTTTGCCATATGGGGGTTGGACCTAGTTGTCCCTTTCCCTTAAACTAGTGGAGAGAGGAGGTTCTTACTAGTCATGATCGATTACTTCTCCAAATAGGTAGAAGTGAAGGCGCTGGCCAAGGTAACATCTCAAGTTGTAAAGAATTTTGTGTGGGGAGAAAGAGTTTGCAGGCACGGCCTCCCTTTGGCTATAGTGACAGACAATGGGCCACAATTTGCTAGCGAAGAATTTGTTAACTTCTGCACCCAGCTTGGCATCGACCTCAGGTTCGCATCGGTTCACCATCCGTGAAGTAATGTCCAGGTGGAGGCGGCGAACAAGGTAATCGTCAACCTACTGAAGAAAAAGGTGGAAAACCTCCGGGGGAACTGGGTGGAGCAGCTATCCTCTGTCCTTTGGGCCTTGAGGACTACTCCGAACACCGCCACCGGGGAGACTCCATTCAAGCTTTCTCATGGTGAAAGTGGAGGTTAGATCTTAAGTTACTCTAAAGGGGGGGGGGGGGGGGGTGAATAGAGTATTAAAAACTTTTCCTTAGTTTTTATAGCAGAATTAAAATTGTGTTATATATATGTGTAAGCAGAGTGAGATTAACTATATAAGCAGAAAAACTAAATAAGTAAAAGCACACTGTTGAAAATGTTGAAGTGGAAGTTAGAGGGCTTTTGGACCTGGGTGGTCTGGGAGAAGGTCGGGCGGACTGGCGAGGTCGCGCGACCTGGCAGGTTGTCCGGGCGGTCTGGCTAGTATCAGCCTAGCTACGGTCTCCTGGAATGACTGCTGGTATCTAGTCCAAGGCGGCAAGGTGGAGCCGCGCGGTCTGCCTCTGACCGCGTGGCGGGTTGTCCTCTTCTAGGCTGTAGCGGTCTGGTGTGACCGCACAGGGTAGTCCAGGTTCTCTGGTAGTATTCGCGGACTAAGGAAATTAGTCGCGCGGTCTCAGTGCGCAGTCTCAGGAGGAGGCTGGTATGCGAGCTGATTGCTGTTCGCGGTCTCAGGAGGAGATCGGCATGCTGACAGGAGTTCGCGATCTGATGGCGAACTGGCTGTGTTCGTGGTCTCGGGCGAACACAGGTGGTGAACAGCTTCGGGCGGTCTGGCGAGCTCCTTGTGGAGTCGCGGTCTGCTGTGAGAGTGGCGGTCTCTCATGGTCGATGTTGAAGCTGGCGTGTTCACCAAAATGAAGCCGGAGTCCTGTTGCTGATCGCGTGGGTTGACCGGTCTGGTCGCGCGGTCTGGAGGGTGGTGATCCTATCTCATAGGGTGTTGACTGGATCCGGTCCCGTGCCTATAAATAGGAGCCACTGTAGCAGCATAATATATAGACACCAAGTGTAAGCTGAGTCTAACTTGTTCCTGCGGTCTGTTTTATTCTGACCGTGCGGTCTGCTAATTGAATTCCTTTTGTGCAGCTTCTGCGGATAGTGCGGGCAACAACGTTCACCTCTTCCTCTAAAAGTGTTCGGGCGGTCTGCGGCTTGGAGTTGTGGTGCTAGAGTTCGGGAGAATCAGGAGGTCGGAAGTAGTGGGCGGCTTGATCAGCGAGTTGGTGGAGTTCTGTGATCATCAAGTCGCTGCGGTCTGGCAGTGTATTGAAGTCGCAGGGAGGTCGCGCGGTCTGGAGCGGTCTCAGTTATCTGCATTTCCTTGTATTTCCTTTTTTTGGTGTTTGTGCTGGCGAAATCATGTCTCGCCAAGCATGTCTTGCCCTGTAATGAAGTTTTATGCTATCAATAAAGATCACATATTTGCCTGAAGATTGTTTCTGGTTGCTTTGGTTGTATCTTTTAGTTGCATAATCGATTCCTGCTTGCTCTCACAAGGTCCTTAGAGAAATTTTCACATGGTATCAGAGCTAGGTTGGAGTGGATAGAGCAGGTTGCAACTTAGAGTAGCCATCGCCTTTGTGAAGGAGGAACCAGTGGAGAGCAATGGAAGGTGGATATTCAAGAGGTCTTGGTATTGAGATGCTTACATCGACTAACTTCAAAAAGTGGAAGTCATGTATGCAGAGCTATCTTCTGGGTGAGGACCTATGGGAAGTTGTTGGAGGAAATGAGACAGAAGAGGTGAAGGCAACGGAAGCTGGTGATAACGGTCCGGCTGTAAGGGCATGGAGGAAGACCAATGCCAAGGCCGAGTTCACCTTGAAGCGTGCTATTTCACCTGATCTCTTTGATCACATCTTGGGGTGTGGATCGGCTGCAGAGATCAGGAGAGCCCTGGATGGGCTGTTTAATAAGAAGAATGTAGCAAGACTACAGTTCTTGGAGAATGAGCTGGCAAGGTCGGCTCAGGGTGATCTATCTATCTCAAACTTCTCTCTGAAGATGAAGAACTTGTGTGCTGAAATCTCAGCACTGGATCCTGATGAGCCTATCTCTGAGGCGAAGCTGAAGAGGCACATCATCCACGGCTTACGGAAGGAATATGTTGCCTTTATAACGTCGGTACAGGGATGGGCAAATCAGCCGTCTCTGTTGGAGCTGGAGAACTTGCTTGCTTCGCAAGAAAGCTTGGCAAGACAGATGGCGGGGTTGTCAGTGACTGGGGGAGATGGCGAAGTGCTCTTCTCGGGGAAGAAGAAGAAGTGGGATAAGAAGAAGAAGACCACCGGAGGTTTTGGGCCTTCAACTTCTAGGCAGCAGGAAAGGGAATATGCTCCCAAGGCTGACGGGAAGAAGAAGGGAGAAGGTCCGAAGTGCTACAAGTGTGGCAAGTTTGGCCACATCAGGAAAGATTGCAGAGTGGTCACTCAAGCAGGGCATGCTGCGGAGAAGGAGGAAGCTGAGGTCAGACATATAGATGGAGGATGGGGAGGAGCCTTCTCAGCTTCTGTTGGAGCTTCGGCTCCTATCAACTATCTGGAGGACTGGATCGTGGACTCGGGGTGTGGTCATCACCTCACCGGAGACGGGACCAAGCTTTCTTCTGCACAGCCCTACACAGGTAACAATGCTATCATTACGGCTGATAATACTGTGCATCCAGTAGAGAAGGTGGGGGTTGTTTCTTTGGGCAGTGATAGAGGGCCACTTACTTTGAAGAGTGTCTATCATGTGCCCGGAATGAAGAAAAACCTCTTCTCCGTGACTAACGCTATAGACGCTGGGTATCACGTTCTGTTCGGCCCAACAGAAGTGAAGTTTCTACGTAATGTTGAGGCCGTGAAGGCCGAGGTCGTTCATGTCGGGAGACGGGCAAAGGACTTGTTCGTTTATCGACAAGATCCTACGTCGACAAGATGAAGACGAATGATGGTGCCGTTATATGGCATGAGAGGTTGGGGCATGTAGGGATGGACAAACTAAAAGCTATGGCGGTGAGAGGTCTCGTCAAGGGCCTGCCAAGTCTATCTTCCTACGGAGAAGGTCATGTTTGCGCGGGATGTCTCATCGACTACCGTTTGACAAGTCGCAGACAAGGTGTAGTGTGCCGTTGGAGTGCATCCACGGTGACTTAATGGGACCGACTGCTACCCCAAGCCTCGGAGGCAGCAGGTATATGCTGGTGTTGATCGACGATTACACCAGATATGTCTGGGTTTATTTTCTAAAGGAGAAGGCAGAGGCGTTCGCCAAGTTTGTGGAGTTCAAGGAGCTCGCGGAAGGTCGGCTGGGACTGCGGGTGAAGAAGCTGAGGACTGCAATGGAGGGGAGTTCACCTCTAGTGAGTTCTCTAGTTTCTGCAGGAAGGCGGGCATCCGGAGGGAGCTTACTTGTGCGCATACTCCACAACAGAACGGAGTTGCGGAATGGAAGATCCGTCATCTGACGAAGACCTGCAAGTGTTGGCTGCATGCCAAGAGTATCCCAAAGTCCTTCTGGGCGGAGGGAATGTCTTGTGCTGCTTACGTTATCAACCGGATGCCTCTTAGTCCCATCAACATGTTAACTCCGCATGAAATGATTTTCAAGGAGAAGCCAAGCGTGGCACACCTTAGAGTGTTTGGTTCCACCTGCTATGTGCATGTTCCAGATGCTCTTCGGACGAAGCTAGATGCGAAAGCAAGGAAGCTAGTCTTCGTGGGATACGATGAGCGGAAGAAAGGATGGAAGTGCATGGACCCGGAGACGCGGAGATTTGTTGTATCTCGCGATGTTGTATTTGATGAGGTGACATCTTACAAGGGGTCTTCTGGAGTGGAACTACCAGAGAGCAGGGTGGAGGAGCCGGAGCAAGCAGTGGAAGATCTTCAGGTGGAGCTACCTGTATCACCAGGTGGTCCATCTCCTTCTAGTTCTGAGACGGGGGCTTCTGGTTCAGGGAGCAGGGGGAGCATTGCTCCTAGCACGTCTGGAAGGGGAGCTAGGGAAGAAGCAGCTGAAGACAATGTGGTTCAGGGGAAGGAGCTGAGGAGGTCGAAGCGATCGATCGTTGCCCCTGATCGCTATACAGGAGGAAACGCAGTGAGCTTCGTCTCATGTTTCTTCGCTGGTCCCTTGGATGAGAGGGAGCCGTCGAGCTTTGAGAAGGCCAAAGGCGTGAAGGAGTGGGACGTTGCGATGCAAGAAGAGATGGCAGCTCTCGAGAAGAATGAGATCTGGTCTCTTGTGCCCAAGCCCAAGGGCACCACTCCTCTGACATGCAAGTGGGTCTACAAGCTGAAGAAGAAAGCTGACGGCAGTATCGAGCGGTACAAGGCTCGTCTTGTAGCTCGGGGGTTTTCGCAGCAATACGGTGAAGACTACGATGAGACATTCAGTCTGGTGGAAAAAATGACTTCAGTTCGATTCATCATTGCCTTGGCGGCGTTCAGTGGATGGAAGATCTGGCAGCTCGACGTCAAGAATGCCTTCTTGTACGGCGAGATTGACAAGGACATCTTCATGGCTTAGCCACCAGGTTTCGTGTCTGAAGATTTTCCGGAGCATGTCTGCAAGCTGAAGAAGGCCCTGTATGGGTTGAAGCAAGCGCCGAGGGCGTGGTACAGGAAGATCGCAGAGTATCTCTTATTCTGTGGATTTGTTGCTTCAGACTCGGACTCAAGCTTGTTCGTCAAGAAGAGCGGGGAGCTTCAGGTCATCGTGCTGCTGTACGTC
Organism: Dactylorhiza incarnata; assembly: GCA_033032865.1. Taxonomy (NCBI): domain Eukaryota; kingdom Viridiplantae; phylum Streptophyta; class Magnoliopsida; order Asparagales; family Orchidaceae; genus Dactylorhiza; species Dactylorhiza incarnata. The sequence goes on along the minus strand of JAWHQI010000238.1, from coordinate 3,465,175 downwards.
GACGATATGATCGTGACGGGGAACTCAAAGGTGGAGGTAGCTAGGCTTCGGGCTGAGCTATCTATCAGGTTCGAGATGAAGGATCTGGGGGAGCTTCACCATTTCCTTGGACTTGAGGTGCAGAGGAAGGAAGGTGGAGTGCTGGTGACCCAGGCCGGGTATGCGGAGCGGATCGTGGATCGATTCGGCATGAAGGAAGGGAAGTGCACCTCCACACCTCTGGAGAAGTCTATGAAGCTTCGGAAGGATGAGGGGAGGATTATGCAAGATCCGTTGGTGTTCCGAGCTCTGGTTGGGAGCTTGATCTATCTGACGATCACAAGGCCGGATATTGCATATGCAGTAGGCAGAGTGAGTCAGTATATGGCGGAGCCACAGGTACCTCATCTGCTAGCGGCCAAGAACATTTTGAAGTATGTCAAGGCGACCTCGGACTTGGGTCTCCTGTATTGGAGGGATGCGGGCTTCGAGGTGCATGGATACATGGATGCTGATTGCGGGGGAGATTCGGATGATCGGAAGTCGACATCTGGATTCGTCTTCATGGCGGGCACTACGGCTATATCATGGTGCAGCAAGAAGCAGGATTTCGTATCGGTCTCCACCACAGAAGCGGAATACAAGGCTTCGGCCTTGGCAGCTCAGGAAGCCATTTGGCTTAGGAGGTTGGTGGGAGACGTCCACAAGGAGGTTCGGGAGCCGACTCTGCTACGCGGTGACAACGAGGTTGCTCTCGAACTGGTAACCAATCCAGTTTGTCACGCAAGGACCAAGCATATCGAGATCGAGCACCACTTCATACGGGAGAAGGTGCTGGAGGGATCTCTTTCGGTCGGGCATGTGCGGAGTGCGGACAATGTCGCAGACATCATCACAAAGGCGCTGGCAAAGGGGCAGTTCACACGGCTAAGGGAGTTACTTGGACTGGTTTCAACTTCCCACTTCAAGGGGGAGTGTTGAAAATGCTGAAGTGGAAGTTAGAGGGCTTTTGGACCTGGGCGGTCTGGAAGAAGGTCGGGTGGACTGGTGATGAGTCCTGATTATATGCACATTTTTGGACTCATCCGGGCCGTTATTTAGTCAATTCTACGCACTATAGCCTTGTTATAGTTTATATTTCATAATCCATGCTAGGTGCACATCTTGGCCCACTTTGGTGTGATTTTCGTGTTTATTGTCTTTAGTAGATTCTTGCGCTGTTTAGTGCCACTTTCAGTGGCTAGATCTGTGGTTGTGCTGGAATTGGAGTAGTGCAAGTGTTCCCGGTGCAATTCTGCACAGGAACACTGCGCACGATCGCCGGTTCTACTGCGCACGACCACTGGTCGTGCGCCACTGCTCGTGCGCATTGACCATTAAATTTCTGAGTTCTGTCTGCTGTAGTGCGCACGCTCATCGACTCCAGTGCGCACGACCACCGGTCGTGCGCCACTGTCCGTGCGCATTTTACACTAATTTTTGAGTTCTGTCTCTCATATTGCGCACGACCACCGACGCTAGTGCGCACGACCACCGGTAGTGCGCCACTGGTCGTGCGAACATTATATTTCATAAATTGCTTTTCTTGCAGGCTCCGTCCAGACAGACGCACGATCACAGGATTCTAGTGCGCACGACCACTGGTCGTGCGCCAATGACCATGCGCACTGTTTAATCCAGCGCCTATTTAAACGCCTGTTGCGATTTTAGGGTGTTCGTTCATGCCGGGAGCGGGATTCCTGTTCCGTACGCCGCCGATCTCCACCGTGGGAAGCCTCCACTTCATCTCCTACGCAAAGGGAAGCCTCCTCCATCCATTCTAAGACTTCCTCCATTGTCCGTGAGTGTTCTCCATCGTCCGTAAGCCTCCAAGCAAGCATTCTTTCATTCCGCTCGGTGAGAAGAAGAAGAAACCTAAAGTCGAAGACGACGGAGCACGTAGGGAGATCGTGACAGCTCTCTACGCCGGAAGCATTGTCCGTCCGAGTCCGGAGGTAGCCCGACAACCTACCATTCCGGCCGTGAACGGCCGCTAGTCTTCACCATCGGTTATACCTTTCCTCTTTCCTCGTTGTACTCTTTGAACCGTGTAAAACTCGAATATTGAGATGTTATTTGTTTAAATGAATGTCTCTTTGTTATTCTTCATGGTTTGGTTGTGATTCACTCCGTTCTCATTCGCTCACTCGCGCCTGCACGCAAGGTGTTTGATTCGCGTTAGCAAGAGCTAACGGCGGTTGTGAAGAGGTGTTTGCGACCCTCACCCTCTTGCACTTGAGTTCACTTCATCCGCCTCACGAAGCACGGCATCGCGGCCGTTGCATCCACCTCACTTTGCGAAGCGGTGTTTTCGACCCGCATTTCTTTTGTTATTGCTAAGATTAGGAAAACCAACCAAAAACCCCTCTTTGTGTTTGTTGAACGCTTGTGTAACAATCATCACTGCGCGATTCGTTCACCCATCCTGCATTCCTCAAGAGACCGACATTCGGGGAATTTATTCTCCACAATTATTACTTGACAGCGACCGGTGCACTTGCCGAAAACAACGCATCAAGTTTTTGGCGCCGTTGCCGGGGAGTGCAGGCGTGTTTCGTCTTGTGTTGTGACTGTCGTTATACGAGCAGTTGTTTTTTATTTTTTTTTCTTTGTTTTTCTTTTTGTTTTTGACAGTTCATGCAGAGGCAGGTCGCAGGTGAACTCGCACCTTTTGATCCAGAAATCGAACGAACTGCTCGCGCGCGAAGGCGCGCTGCGGCTGTACAAGCGACCATGGGTGATCAGGCAGACCCAAATGATGTTGATCCGAGAATGCCCGGCGTGGGAGAACATCAGCCTGGGATTGAGCAGGAGGCAGCTAGGCCTCGACCCCGCACGATGAGGGACTACACCACTCCAAGTGCTGGGAGTGTGTATCCGGGGTTCGGGCCCAATATTTTGAATAATCAGTTTGAGATCAAGCCAGCGATCTTAAACATCATCCGGAACAACGCTCAGTTCTCGGGGTTGGCCAGCGAAGATCTGCATCTGCATCTGGCGGAGTTTTCTGATATTTGCGGAACCTTCTGCTACGCAGGGATTGCGGACGACACGGTCAAGCTCAGACTGTTTCCCTTTTCACTCCGCGACAAAGCAAAGGTGTGGCTCCACTCCATTCCGCCCGGGACTGCTGCAACTTGGGATGCCCTCGCATCCAAGTTCCTTGCTAAATTCCACCCTGTGGATAAGATTGTAAGCTTGCGGCGGGAGATCGCCACATTTCGCCAACTTGACCAAGAGACCCTTGCTGAAGCATGGGAGCGCCTCAACGATCTCCTTCGCCGTTGCCCTGGCCACGAGCTCCAACCATGAAATGTGGTTGAATTGTTCAACTTCGCGATCGAGCCCAACTACAGGGCAATGATCGATGCTGCGGCGGGTGGTACCTTGATGAACCACACTCCTGAAGAAGCCCTTCGAATTCAGCGCGACACTGCCTCCCACAGTACATTCTGGACTGCAGGGAGAAATGCTCCAAGAAGCGGCCGAGGTCTTTTCATGGTCGACTCTCTCCCCTCACCATCCGCGACTGCTGCTGTCATTACCTGCGAGGGATGTGGAGGCGGAGGCCACCACGCGTATGAGTGTTCGGGGAACAACGTGGCAGGTGACTTCGCACACTTGAACTTGAACGAATCTGTTAATTATGTAGGAAATCAGCCTAGGGGGGCGCCTTTCAATAATGCTTATAATCCGGGAGCGAGAAGTCACCCGAACTTCTCGTGGAATCCAAACACACCTGGCCAACGATGGGCACCGGGGCAGCATCAAAACGATGCTTACGCCTCCGGGAGCCAACCGAGGCCGCCGCACCCGAATTATAACCAAGCACCCCCTACCCAAAAGAAGAGTAATTTAGAAGAGATGATGGAGAAATTCATGCTAGCAGCTAATTCAAATATGGTAAATCAAACTGCATCTATGCGAAACTTGGAGACGCAGTTGGGCCAATTGGCCCAAGCGCTAACCGAGCGTTCGCAGGGGACCCTTCCCAGCAACACAGAGAAGAACCCCATTGATCAAGGGAAGAGTCTGGGGGATGTGGTAGATGCCAATCCGAGTGAGCTGGTAATCTCTTGCTCCATCAATAAGGTTGAAACAAAAGCTTTATGCGATTCCGGTTCCTCCCGCAACGTTATTGCGTTGCAAGATGTAGCCAAATTACAACTGGATTTGAACACGGAAGAAAGGAAATCCCTTGTGCTTGCCAATGGTACTGTTATTCAATCCGAGGGGGAAGTAAAGAATGTGGAGGTGACGGTTGAGGGGACAACTGTAGTTGCTGATTTTCAGGTTTTGGGCCCGCGGGAAAACCAGTCCATTCCTATCTTGGGCGTACCGTTCTTGAAAGAGAGCGGTGCTACCCTTGATTTTGCTACGGGGTGCATTTCCCTAACCAATATGTTGCAGCAGCCCACCTGTCCCGAAGCCACAACTGAAACATTCACTCCGCCCCCTCTCGTTATTTCTGATGAATTTCTAAGCTGTGCAGGAAAGATACATGTTCAAGAAACAGGTGAAGGAGGAATGGAGGAGCTCCAATCGGATGAGGAAGAAGAGGTCGACCTCCGGAAAGAATTCGACTCCGAGAAGGAGGAAGACGGCAGTTCAGGAAACGTTGACGTGAATGTAGTTAGGGTTGCTGATTATTTATCTTCTTATGGTGAATCATGTAATAAACTATCTAAGCACTCCATCTCCTGGGCCGATCCGGTAGTCACCACGATGCCGGAAGTGACGCCACCTGATTCTAAGGAGGAAAAATCTGAGAACTCTCAACGGTGGCAGTCTCCGACTGTCACCAAACTTAAAAAGGAAAAACTTCTGCGCGACGCTCGTGCTGCCGCTCTCCGTGGCAAGGTGGCGGAGGTTAGGGGAGCATTGGGTAATACCAGTGCTGGCCCTAAAGCCTTCACCTCCCGCCTACGTGCTACGGGAGAAGCACACCATAAGAGCGCTTTTAGTTGATGTGTGTTTTATTTGCTGTGGTGAACTATTTTTGAGATTTCTTTTTAATTCCTGCACTTTATAAACACTGCTAAAACAGGTATTTGGTCCAGCTTAAGGACGTTAAATGAAAGCGCTACTGGGAGACAACCCAGATTTCCTGTTTTCGTATTTCTTTTTCCCTAACTTCTTTTAGTTCAGCTTTTGTATCTGCTTTTGTTGCTTTGAGTTTGTGCTTGCAGGTTTTGTGTTCGATGGAGCGGATGCTGCGGACTATTCTTGATCTTTTACGCCAATCGTCTGGTATGCTCATTTCTGAGCATTGGGTAACACTTCCTCCCCTCTCTTTGCTTCAATTTCTAGATATATCGCTTAGCTTAAGTCTGGGGGAGCGGTTGTTGTTATCCAATGTGCACATGCTGCATTGCATACTAGAAGGTTGATTTTTATTTATCATTTTCATTATCATCGTTGCATTCTTCTCACACCACTTCACCCACTTGAGTGCGTGCTTGTCTTTTTGTTGTTGTTACGTTTAAACTAGTTTGATTGGAATGTGAGATAGGTTGTTAACGTAGGAATTATTATTTGGAGTGCGATGTTGACTCATGTAGTGTTCTAGTCACTTCGCATGCTATGGTAGAATTTGTGTAGAACTAGATTTTCTTTATGCATCTAATTTATGTTTAGTATTTCTGCGTAAATTTAGATTTAATATACTCAAGTGGTGAATTCGAATGAAATCGACGATAACCCGGTGTGGTGTGTGTGCGATTGCTAGTCGTGTGTTGCTCGAGTCGGGAGGAAGGTTTATCTTTCTCGTGGGCTAAGAACTTGCCCCAAGCGACTCTCGAAGCATGGGTGAGAGCTACTCGTTGAGTCAAACATGATGTAGGCCTCCCTTTGGCTAGTTTGAGCTTTGTTATTCCATGTCCATTTCATTCACCTTTGCAAGCTAATTTTGTGCCTACCAATCCTTTGGTCAGCTCCTCTTCATCCACCAAAGCCTGAAGCCTATCCCACGCCCGCAACCAAATTGTTTTTAACTGCGCTCATAACTCTAAACTTGTGTGGAGTGTGGAATCCTTGTGTTATGAAGGGAAAATAAATTCTTTCTGCTGATGTTAAACCAACCGGAGGATACTTAAAAGCAGTAAAATGTGTAAAAGAAAAATAAAGGAGTATTGTGAAAAAAAAAACAAAAAAATCCTCCCGAGCTAAAAACAGAAAATCTGTTGGTATTTGTGAAGTAGGCCGTGTGCACACCTGGTTTTCATGATCAGTCTGGGGGTGTGTCACACGAGCATTGTTCGTTGGTCTTGTATGGTGCAGCGTTCCGTTAGCTCACTTGGGTTGCGTAGCCACCGTGTTTAACTTTGAATATCATACCGTAACCTAAGCCTCGTTTTAGTCCTATAAGTCCTACTGATTTGATTTGCGAGTTTGCTAGCGCCGTAGAGAGAGTGTGACCGGGCGAGCATATGGTTCACGACGTTGATGGATTTCAGCGGAGTTATTCCTAAGCCCCGATCTTTTGCAACACCCGCCTCAGTGTCTCGTCACTTTCATACTGGGCATGATCGTCAAATTTTTCATAATTCACCAACTGAGTAGGACTAAATCTTTACTTACGCTTTAATACTTATGTAAATTAGTTAGCATAATTAGAATCTTCTTCTACTAGAATTTCTACTCGCATGCGTACGTTACTTCGCACCGTACTCCCTTGTGTAATTCTCTATGTTAACTATCGTTTTCACACTCCGCCGGATTCGTTTGCTCGGGACGCGCAAACAGTTAAGTCTGGGGGTGTGATGAGTCCTTATTATATGCACATTTTTGGACTCATCCGGGCCGTTATTTAGTCAATTCTACGCACTATAGCCTTGTTATAGTTTATATTTCATAATCCATGCTAGGTGCACATCTTGGCCCACTTTGGTGTGATTTTCGTGTTTATTGTCTTTAGTAGATTCTTGCGCTGTTTAGTGCCACTTTCAGTGGCTAGATCTGTGGTTGTGCTGGAATTGGAGTAGTGCAAGTGTTCCCGGTGCAATTCTGCACAGGAACACTGCGCACGATCGCCGGTTCTACTGCGCACGACCACTGGTCGTGCGCCACTGCTCGTGCGCATTGACCATTAAATTTCTGAGTTCTGTCTGCTGTAGTGCGCACGCTCATCGACTCCAGTGCGCACGACCACCGGTCGTGCGCCACTGTCCGTGCGCATTTTACACTAATTTTTGAGTTCTGTCTCTCATATTGCGCACGACCACCGACGCTAGTGCGCACGACCACCGGTCGTGCGCCACTGGTCGTGCGAACATTATATTTCATAAATTGCTTTTCTTGCAGGCTCCGTCCAGACAGACGCACGATCACAGGATTCTAGTGCGCACGACCACTGGTCGTGCGCCAATGACCGTGCGCACTGTTTAATCCAGCGCCTAGTTAAACGCCTGTTGCGATTTTAGGGTGTTCGTTCATGCCGGGAGCGGGATTCCTGTTCCGTACGCCGCCGATCTCCACCGTGGGAAGCCTCCACTTCATCTCCTACGCAAAGGGAAGCCTCCTCCATCCATTCTAAGACTTCCTCCATTGTCCGTGAGTGTTCTCCATCGTCCGTAAGCCTCCAAGCAAGCATTCTTTCATTCCGCTCGGTGAGAAGAAGAAGAAACCTAAAGTCGAAGACGACGGAGCACGTAGGGAGATCGTGACAACTCTCTACGCCGGAAGCATTGTCCGTCCGAGTCCGGAGGTAGCCCGACAACCTACCATTCCGGCCGTGAACGGCCGCTAGTCTTCACCATCGGTTATTCCTTTCCTCTTTCCTCGTTGTACTCTTTGAACCGTGTAAAACTCGAATATTGAGATGTTATTTGTTTAAATGAATGTCTCTTTGTTATTCTTCATGGTTTGGTTGTGATTCACTCCGTTCTCATTCGCTCACTCGCGCCCGCATGCAAGGTGTTTGATTCGCGTTAGCAAGAGCTAACGGCGGTTGTGAAGAGGTGTTTGCGACCCTCACCCTCTCGCACTTGAGTTCACTTCATCCGCCTCACGAAGCACGGCATCGCGGCCGTTGCATCCACCTCACTTTGCGAAGCGGTGTTTTCGACCCGCATTTCTTTTGTTATTGCTAAGATTAGGAAAACCAACCAAAAACCCCTCTTTGTGTTTGTTGAACGCTTGTGTAACAATCATCACTGCGCGATTCGTTCACCCATCCTGCATTCCTCAAGAGACCGACATTCGGGGAATTTATTCTCCACAATTATTACTTGACAGCGACCGGTGCACTTGCCGAAAACATCGCATCAACTGGCGAGGTCGCGCGACATGGCGGGTTGTTCGGGCGGTCTGGCTGGTATCAGCCTAGCTGCGGTCTCCTGGAATGACTGCTGGTATCTGGTCCAATGCGGCAAGGTGGAGCCGCGCGGTCTGCCTCTGACCGCGTGGCGGGTTTTCCTCTTCTAGGCTGTAGCGGTCTGGTGTGACCGCACAGGGTAGTCCAGGTTCTCTGGTAGTATTCGCGGACTAAGGAAATTAGTCGCGCGGTCTCAGTGCGCAGTCTCAGGAGGAGGCTGGTATGCGAGCTGATTGCTGTTCGCGATCTCAGGAGGAGATCGGCATGCGGACAGGAGTTCGCGATCTAATGGCGAACTGGCTGTGTTCGCGGTCTCGGGCGAACACTGGTGGTGAACAGCTTCGGGCGGTCTGGCGAGCTCCTTGTGGAGTCGCGGTCTCCTGTAAGAGTGGCGGTCTCTCATGGTCGATGTTGAAGCTGGCGTGTTCACCAAAATGAAGCAGGAGTCCTGTTGCTGATCGCGCGGGTTGACCGGTCTGGTCGCGCGGTCTGGAGGGTGGTGATCCTATCTCATAGGGTGGTGACTGGATCCGGTCCCGCGCCTATAAATAGGAGCCACTGTAACAGCATAATATATAGACACCAAGTGTAAGCTGAGTCCGACTTGTTCCTGCGGTCTGTTTTATTCTGACCGTGCGGTCTGCTGATTGAATTCCTTCTGTGCAGCTTCTGCGGATAGTGCGGGCAGCAGCGTTCACCTCTTCCTCTGAAAGTGTTCGGGCGGTCTGCGGCTTGGAGTTGTGGTGCTGGAGTTTGGGAGAATCAGGAGGTCAGAAGTAGTGGGCGGCTTGATCAGCGAGTTGGTGGAGTTCTGTGATCGTCAAGTCGTTGCGGTCTGGCAGTGTATTGAAGTCGCAGGGAGGTCGCGCGGTCTGAAGCGGTCTCAGTTATCTGCATTTCCTTGTATTTCCTTTTTTGGTGTTTGTGCTGGCGAAATCATGTCTCGCCAAGCATGTCTTGCCCTGTAATGAAGTTTTATGCTATCAATAAAGATCACATATTTGCCTGAAGATTGTTTCTGTTTGCTTTGGCTGTATCTTTTAGTTGCATAATCGATTCCTGCTTGCTCTCACAAGGTCCTTAGAGAAATTTTCACACACATAGCACATCACAGAGAAATAAACAAACACAGAGGACATAAGGAAATATAGTGTTTCCCCAATAAATCTGGGTAGTCCACTCTTCTACAACCCTTGGTAGGAATCCACTAGGAGTTTTGATCAGGTGCCCTCACACCAAGGGATTTTTGATAAGGTGTCCACACACCAATGGGAGTTTGATCAGGGGCCCAATTCACCGATAACCTTTTGATAAGGTGCTTAAAAACCACACAAGGATTTTTTGATAAGGTGTCTTGCCACCATTGAGTTACACTTTTGAAGGGAGTATTAACCCTGTACAGAATGAGATAGAGAGGGGTTAAGGTGTTCTTCTCTGTCAAGATGTATAGAGAAGACTAGTGGATTTGATGTTGAAGAAAGACTCCTCTGTCCGATTGAAATTGTTTGACAGTTGAAATTGCTGGAGCTTTCTCTTTGTAAATCTTGATCCTCCTGTAGCTAATTAATCTGAGAGAAGTATTTCTTCAGATTGTAATTGCTCTGTTGAAGATCTGTGTTTGCAGCAAAAGACTGAGAGAAGGTGTTGAAGTTGTTCTCAGAAAACTGTTGCTGCTCGAGAAGGCGGAAGAAGAAGAAAGTTCTATGCTCTGAATAATGCTCTTAAGGAAGAAGATGAAGATCTGTTATTTTATTCTTCTATTCTTCTTGTAAATCTCTCTCTTCCTGTTCTGTCGATTTCCTGTACAGCAAATATGTAAAGTATTCTATTTTATTTGATCTGTCATGTAAGCTTGAATATAATCTGCTGCTTATCTTCTGCCTTTTCAAAATATCTGACAGCTATTAAATGCAGATCCCTTATATTAAGGGATATATTATTCTTAAAGCAAATATTTGAGAACTGTAACTGATACGCCGTAATTTCTTTTCTTTTTCATAATTTGTCCTTTTCTGCTGGAAGATTCAACGGCTATAACTTAAATATTAATGAAATATGTTTCCTTACTTGATCTGAAGAAAAGAGCCGTTGATGTCGTCGATCTGAGTTCAGAGAATGAGTAAATATAATATTCTGAAATTAATCTGCACTTAAATAATGTTTTCTTCGATCTGAATAAACTTCATCGATCTCAGATTCGTCGACCTCAAGATTTTCGTCGAACGCAACATTTACTTCGTCGACCTCAAATAGATATTGCTGGAGGAATTAATTTTGTTGAGCTGTGAGAACTTTCGTCGAACGCAGACTGGAGTTCGTCGAACGAAAAGATTCGTCGACCGCTGAGCCTGGATAAAATCGTCGAGCGCTGAACGAAATTTGTCGAGAGCTGGCTGAAATCTGTTGAGCGCTGGCTGGAATCTGTCGAGCGCTGAGCGTCGAGCACTGAGCTGATGTAAAAATGGCGAGCGCTGCACTTAGCCAAATTCTTCGACCGCTGAGACGGATTCATCGACCGCAGCTTCCTTGATAATTTGTCGAGCGCTGCTATAATGTAATCTGTTTGTCGAGCGCTGTCCGACGAATGCTGAGCGCCGTTCGACGTTCGTCAAACGCAGATAGCTTGCCGATCGTCGAATGCAGATAGTCGTTCGTCGAACGCAGATAGACGTTCGTCGAACGCAGAAATTGAATGAAATTTCTAGTTCTAACAGCCAAATTTCTTCCTAAACACTTGACCCATAAACTATACATTGGGGTCAACTTGTCCTTAGTTAACATATAGTGATCCTAGCCCAAATCACAAAGAGGGTTGTTCCAACAATCTCCCCCTATTTGGGTTAGGACACTATTTGACAAAAGTTGAAAAATAAACAAATGCTAAAACATCAAAACCAACAGAGTATGAATATATCTGATATATTTAAATTTTTTATCAGATATGAAGTTAAAAATACTCCGAGTTTTGAAAATATATTTCAATAAAAATAAAACTGAAAATACAATCAGAACCTGATTTATCTGAATTCTGCTGCTTCTGAATTCTGAAATTCTGATTTTATCTCATCTGTATTATTCTGAATTCTGATTTGAATATTTAACTGATTTATGAATTTTTGATAAGCTGAGCTGTACCAATAACTGATACCGAATTTGTTGTATCAAAATTCTTCTTCTGAACTATATCTGCAGCAATAACTGATCTGAACTTGATCATGAACTGTAATCATCAAACTGCTGTAAGCTTTATCAAGCTTCTTCATACAGCAACTCCCCCTGAGAGTGTCTCCCCCTGAGACTGGAGGTTCTTTAGCTTTCTCTCCTTGCCTTGTTTATAGAACAACTCCCTGCATCTATCATTCCCAACTGATTTTAAAGAAAATATGTTTCTTTTGATCCAAGGGCTTGGTGAAAATATCAGCTCTTTGCAAATCAGTAGAGATGAAATGTAGGCAGATTTTGTTTTTATCCACATTATCCCTAAGGAAGTGGTGCCTAATTTATATGTGTTTAGTCCTACTATGGAGAACTGGATTTTGTGCTATAGATATTGCACTAGTGTTGTCACAAAATATAATTGAATTATTTAAGTTGACACCATAGTCTAGGAGCTGATTTTGTATCCACAACATCTGTGACCAACAACTGCCTGCAGCTACGTATTCAGCTTCAGCTGTTGAAGTTAACACATATGTTTGTTTCTTACAAAACCAAGACACAAGCCTATCACCAAGAAACTGACAAGTTCCTGATGTGCTTTTCATGTCTACTCTGCATCTAGCATAATCTGAATCTGAGAATCCAGTTAATTCAAATTCAGATGCTTTTGGATACCAAAGTCCTAGATTAGGGCAACCCTTTATATATCTTAAAATCCTTTTTAGTAAAATTAGATGAGATTCTTTGGGGTTAACTTGGAATCCAGCACAAATACATGTAGCAAACATTATATCAGGCCTACTAGCTGTTAAATAAAGTAAAGAGCCAACAATTGCTCTATATACTTTTGAATCAACAGGTTTCCCTGATTCATCATTATCAACCATAGCATTAGAGGGCATGAGTGTTTTCATGGTGGAAGAATCAGACATACCAAATCTTTTCACTAATTCCTTAGCATACTTAGATTGGGATATGAAGATTCCATTTGGGGTTTGCTTCACTTGAAGATCAAGGAAGTATGATAGTTCACCCATACTACTCATTTCAAATTTAGATTGCATCAAATTAGAAAATCTTTTGCATAAATTTGAATCAGTAGAGCCAAATATGATATCATCTACATATATTTGAACTAGCAATGATTGATTTTTATGTATTCTGAAAAATAATGTTTTGTCTACTATGCCTCTACAGAATTTATTCTCTAAGAGAAAACTAGTTAAAGTCTCATACCATGCTCTAGGAGCTTGTTTGAGACCATAAAGAGCTTTCTTAAGCTTAAATACAAAAGTGGATTGAGTTGGAGAGATGAAACCTGGTGATTGTTCCACATAGACTTTTTCTTTGATTTCACCATTCAGGAATGAACTTTTTACATCAATTTGATATACGTTGAATTTCTTGTATGCAGCAAATGCAAGAAAAATTCGGATTTCTTCTAACCTTGCAACTGGTGCAAAAGTCTGATCATAATCTATTCCTTCTTCTTGAAAGTGGAGGTTAGATCTTAAGTTACTCTAGAGGGGGGGGGGGGGGGGGGGGGGGTGAATAGAGTATTAAAAACTTTTCCTTAGTTTTTATAGCGGAATTAAAATAGTGTTATATATATGTGTAAGCAGAGTGAGATTAACTATATAAGCAGAAAAACTAAATAAGTAAAAGCACACAACACAGCACAGAGAAATAAAAAAACACAGAGGACACAAGGAAATATAGTGGTTCCCCAATAAATCTGGGTAGTCCACTCTTCTACCACCCTTGGTAGGAATCCACTAGGAGTTTTGATCAGGTGCCCTCAGACCAAGGGATTTTTGATAAGGTGTCCACACACCAATGGGACGATCAGGTGCCCAATTCACCGATAACCTTTTGATAAGGTGCTTAAAAACCACACAAGGATTTTTTGATAAGGTGTCTTGCCACCAGTGAGTTACACTTTTGAAGGGAGTATTAACCCTGTACAGAATGAGATAGAGAGGTGTTAAGGTGTTCTTCTCTGTCAAGATGTATAGAGAAGACTAGTGGATTTGATGTTGAAGAAAGAATCCTCTGTCTGATTGAAATTGCTTGACAGTTGAAATTGATGGAGCTTTCTCTTTGTAAATCTTGATCCTCCTGTAGCTAATTAATCTGAGAGAAGTATTTCTTCAGATTGTAATTGCTCTGTTGAAGATCTGTGTTTGCAGCAAAAGACTGAGAGAAGGTGTTGAAGTTGTTCTCAGAAAACTGCTGCTGCTCGAGAAGGAGGAAGAAGATGAAAGTTCTATGCTCTGAATAATGCTCTTAAGGAAGAAGATGAAGATCTGTTATTTTATTCTTCTATTCTTCCTGTAAATCTCTCTCTTCCTGTTCTGTCGATTTCCTGTACAGCAAATATGTAAAGTATTCTATTTGATTTGATCTGTCGTGTAAGCTTGAGTATAATCTGCTGCTTATCTTCTGCCTTTTCAAAATATCTGACAGCTATTAAATGCAGATCCCTTATATTAAGGGATATATTATTCTGAAAGCATATATCTGGGAATTGTAACTGATACGCAGTAATTTCTTTCCTTTTTCATAATTTGTCCTTTTCTGCTGGAAGATTCAACAGCTATAACTTAAATAATAAAGAAATATGTTTCCTTACTTGATCTGAAGAAAAGAGCTGTTGCTTTCGTCGATCTGAGTTCAGAGAATGAGTAAATATAATATTCTGAAATTAATCTGCACTTAAATAATGCTTTCTTTGATCTGAATAAACTTCGTCGATCTCAGATTCCTCGACCTCAAGATTTTCGTCGAACGCAACATTTACTTCGTCGTCCTCAAATAGATATTGCTGGAGGAATTAATTTTGTTGAGCTGTGAGAACTTTCGTCGAACGCAGACTGGAGTTCGTCGAACGAAATGATTCGTCGATCGCTGAGCCTGGATAAAATCGTCGAGCGCTGAACGAAATCTGTCGAGCGCTGGCTGAAATCTGTCGAGCGCTGGCTGGAATCACTCGAGCGCTGAGTGTCGAGCGCTTAGCTGAAGTAAAAACGTCGAGCGCTGCACTTAGCCAAATTCTTCGACCGCTGAGACAGATTCGTCGACTGCAGCTTCCTTGATAATTAGTCGAGCGCTGCTATAATGTAATCTGTTTGTCGAGCGCCGTCCGACGAATGCTGAGCATCGTTCGACGTTCGTCGAACGCAGATAGCTTGCCGATCGTCGAACGCAGATAGTCGTTCATCGAACGCAGATAGACGTTCGTCGAACGCAGAAATTGAATGAAATTTCTAGTTCTAACAACTAAATTTCTTCCTAAACTCTTGACCCTTAAACTATACATTGGGGTCAACTTGTTCTTAGTTAACAAATAGTGATCCTAGCCCAAATCAAAAATAGGGTTGTTCCAACACATGGGTCTGAGGCTGTCCTTCCCATAGAGTTTGAGGTAAGGACCCCCAGGGTGATCGCAACAGGCGAGGGGGATGAAGAGTGACTAGTGGCTAATGATGTGGAACAAAGGCTATCCTTGGACATGGTGGAGGAACTCCGGGACCTGGCCACCGTCAGGCAGGAGGAAGTCAAGCGACGAATGGCCTGGTATTTCGACAAGCATATCTGAATAAAGCACTTCCAAAAAGGAGATCTGGTCCTGAAGAAGGTCGACGCGGCCGGAAGAGGAGTCGCGGAGGGTAAGATTAAGCCCAATTGGGAGGGTCCATACATTGTAAGAGAAGTACTCATGTCGGGGGGGGGGGGTATCACCTCCGGGATGTGTAAGGGGTACCTCTCGGCCGAGCCAAAAGTGGAGATGATCTGAAGCAATTCTACCCTTGAAAGTTTCTTACTATGTCGTTTGTTGAATATCTTACTTCTTTGTATGATGGCTATAACAGCGGTGCGAGGATAACAAAGGTGATAAATATTGGTGCTGGAATGCCCCAGATCGATTCCGCTCTCGAGCTCTCACTAGACGAGGGGTTTCAGGTTGATCTCTGGAGAGGCTGGCATGGTGATAAGTATTGGTGCTGGAATGCCCCAGATCGATTTCGCTCCCGGGCTATCACTAGACGGGGGGTTTCAGGTTGATCTCTGGAGAGGCTGGCAGGGTGATAAGTATTGGTTCTGGAATACCCCAGATCGATTCCGCTCCCAGGCTCTCACTAGACAGAGGGTTTCAGGTTGATCTCTGGAGAGGCTGGCAGGGTGATAAGTATTAGTGCTGGAATGCCCCAGATCGATTCCGCTCCCGGGCTCTCACTAGACTGGGGGTTTCAGGTTGATCTCTGGAGAGGCTGGCAGGGTGATAAGTATTGGTGCTGGAATGCCCCAGATCGATTCCGCTCCCAAACTCTCACTAGACGGGGGGTTTCAGGTTGATCTATGGAGAGGCTGGCAGGGTGATAAGTATTAGTGCTGGAATGCCCCAGATCGATTTCGCTCCCGGGCTCTCACTAGACGGGGGGTTTCCGGTTTATCTCTAGAGAGGTTAGCAGGGTGATAAGTATTGGTGCTCGAATGCCCTCGATCGATTCCGTTCCCGGGTTCTCACAAGACGAGGGGTTTCAGGTTGATCTCTAGAGAGGCTGGCAGGGTGATAAGTATTGGTGTTGGAGTGCCCCAGATCGATTCTGCTCCTAGGCTCTCACTAGACGGGGGGGTTTCAGGTTGATCTCTAGAGACGCTGGCAGGGTGATGAGTTTCTCATAAAGGCAGGTTGGAAAGCCTCAGATTGACAAGTCCTCTGTACTGACCAGGGCCTTCTCGCTTGTCTCGCAAAAAGGATCACGCGCCACAATAAAGGGGCCAGCGAGGTCCTCGCAGGGCGATCTCCTAGGACAGGTATTGCGAGCAGGATCCGCGAGAAGGCCTGCAAGAGCCCCAAAGGTGAGAGAGGAGTCCTCGTCGGGAGGGAGCATACCGTGTGAGGCCCTAAGGAGAGGGTAGCCCTAAAACACCTAGTCCCAAGGCATGAGAAAAAGCGAGACCAATTGAAAGTGGAGTCTACGCCCGAACTGTCGAAGTACGCGAGAATCGGCTTGGCGAGAACGATAAAAATACGCAGGAACGTGATATAAGCGTATGAAAATAACAAGACAGAAAAGACGAGCACAATGAACAAGGCAAAAAGCTGTATTTACATTTCGCAGTTCAATTACAATATGCGGCGATCTCGCCAGCCAAAAGTTAAACAAAAATAGAAATAATGATGACTTTCAGGAATCGCTCACAGACCTCTCCTCGTCATCACCGCTCTCCACTGGAGGGAGAGGAATGAAGAGCTCCGGGACGATGTCTTCCATAGTAATGTCGGTCGAGTAGGAGGATAGGAGGCCGAGCGCCTTCATCGTCTGGAAGATATAGCGAGCCGACTCGGTGGACTCCTCGCGGATTTCCTCATCTCGCGCTCGCCGCTCTTCCTTCAGGCGGCGGGGGGAAGGGGGAACGGTGGCACGGGACATCTCGCGATTAAGATCTTTCAACCCGGCCACCTCTCCCTCTAGGCCTTGAATGCGAGCGTCAGCTTTTTTGGCAGCTGCGACATCCTACAACTAAAAGACAAGTTCAGAAAGCGAAAGGGTTGAAAGAGAGAAGTGGCGAGGTCTAGGTAACTCACCACACCGCTCGCTGCGGCGAGCAGCTTCTCCTTCAGCTGCACATTTTCGGCGAGGAGCACCTGATAAGCCCTCGCGACCTCCACGTTCTGTTGCTCCAGTTGCAGGCATCGCCTTCCTGTCACATGGGCGAGCTCGTCGGAGCGCAGCTGAGACCTCGCGCTCTCATATGCGAGGGTCTTTAAGGTCTCGTCCTTATAGGACCCAGCATCCTCGCGCCCATAGAGGGCAAAGGAGAAGTCATAGGCATGGCCGCTGACGGTTGATTTCTCCACCCAGGAAGGAAGGATGGTGGAGATCTCAGCTTTGTTAACCTCCGGCTTCCAATACACCAGGAGCTCGCCGGTCTCAACCCTGCATTTCTGACCGAGCCCAAAGTTCCACTGGTTAACTGGAATAGGCGGGCAGGTGGTCCTCGCAGCCTCCTCGCTCTCCTCATCGACCTCCCTCCCATCAGATAAGATGGTGAGATCGATATCGCCAGGGTTGGCGTCGTAGTGCCCCTTTCCCTTGGAGGAGGCGAGCGAGTCCTGACTCTTCCTTCTTTTCTTTGGCTGAAATTTTGGGGATGGACCCCGGCTGCTGGAGGCCTCTGTCCTCTTGCGAGAAGACGGCGCAGCCGGTGTGATGGAGTCACGGCAGGCCTCCGCTCCCATGGTCGCGAGGGCGTGGGTGGAGGAAGACTTCTGGTTGCTCGCGTAGGGGGGGTTGAGAGGTAGATCTCACTCGCCTGAAAAAGTGAGGTTTAGACATCTAGTGCGGGAAATGTTGAAACCATGGAAGTTAGTGGGCGAGATCATTACGTTCCCCGGCGAGCACTGGGGCAACGAGTCGAGGTTGCGGCGAAGATGCACAACCTCGAAGTTCTTCTTGCAGAAGAACTGGTATAAGGCGGTGTCGTGGCAGCTGAGAGTGGGAGGACGGTAAGTGGTCTCGCCGTGTTGAATAGGCGAGAAGGGGATGTTGCCGAAGTTCCCCTTGACAAAGAGGAACTTCTGAGCCCAGTAGTGGGCTTTGTTGACGGTCTCGATGACCTTGGGGCCCGAGCCCACAAAGTAAGCGGTCCTATCTTTATATGCGCGGAAGGAGAACAGCTTTCGGAAAACCGGAAGGCTGAACTTGATGCGCTCCTCGCGCATATAGTAGACGAAGGAGACGATGACCGCCATCGCGTTGGTGGTCAGTTGACCCGGTATCACGTCGTAGTGCCTTAACACCTAACAAGCAAGATGGTGAGACCGTCAGTTAAGCGAGGAAGAATCCATTCTCATCTAAGGAAAGGAAGGCGAGATCGGTGGTTACCTGGCGAACTTTTGGCCACAGAGGTAACCTCAGACCCACCGTGAAATGAGCTATGGGGATCGCGAGTTCATCAGGCAGGGGGACATTTATTGCGTCATCCTTGGCAGGTTGGCGACCGGTAAACTCCGACGGGACAAAGTCGGCGATGGCAATGAGATATTCCTCCTCCGTCAAGTTCGCCAGGAAGAAGGAGTGGTCGGTGAAGGCCCATGCACACTTCAACCTGCCCTCAGCCTCGCTCTGGTCATCGACCATCTTGAGGACCTGCGAGTAAGAGAATAGCGCGAGAAAGAGGGAGAAAGGCGAGAGCTCCGGAGTAGTGGAAGAAGAAGGCTGATGGTTAATGCGGTAGTTAACGCAGTTATGGCGGCCTATTTATAGCAAAAGTGAAAGGCGGGAAGAAACCCAAGCGCCGCCGAGTGCGGTTAGCAAAAGCATCACATCAGGATCATGGGCGAGAGCTACCTGCGAGGTTAGCATAAGCAAAATTACCTGCGAGGTTAGCATAAGCAAATTCTTTGCAAAGGGAATCATGAACAAACAGAATAGCGAGGGGAACCCCTCGCGAGACAGTTTTAGCGAGAGCCGAAGGGCTCGTTGCGAGAATAGCATAACAAAGAAGGAATATGGATATACAAATCGTGAGCGAAAGGTAATAAATAACTATCAATAATTACTGTCGAACGAGAACCCACAAATATAAGTCGCAAACAATATGGAGATTGTTCGAAGTAACGACGAGCATTAACAGATAATAAAAAGTTCGCAGAAACATAGGAGTTAGCGGGGGTCGTGGGGCAACCACTTCCATCTGCCGCCCCCCTCCCCCCCCCCCCCCCCCCCCCCCCCCCCCCCGCGACGCGGACCTCGGCGGTACCCTGGAATTATAGTTATCCTGGGCCGCACGACCCTCTCGATCTATCAGGAAGGCATAATCCCTCATCCTCGCGATGTGCACCTCCGGCGACATGGCCATCTCGTCTTGGGAGCGACGCACCGCGGATCGGAGTCTCGCCACTCCTCCATAATAACAGCTTGCCTATCCTCCGTGACCTCTGTTGGAACATGGTCTTCCGCATCTCCTAGGTTTGAGAATAACAAATTCTATGTGTATTTGATCTTGTGTGTTCAAGTGTGCAGGTTTACTAGGTCCACATGACTCAAGGAGTACACGTGATGACTTCCCCCAAAATTGAGGCCGAAATTCGAAGAGGCTCACTAGCGCCGGCGGTAGCAACTAGCGCCGGGCGCTAGCGATGATGAGCACGTTTTCCGGGAGCTATTATGGAAGGAGCTAACGCCTGGCGGTAGCGGATAACGCCGGCGGTATCGGTGAACACAGAAGGAATGAAAGCCTCGTTGCCGCGGATTGAAGATCCTGCCACGCAAGAAGTTTCTTAATCGGGGATAGCGCTGGCGGTAGCTACTAGCACCGGCGGTAGTGTGACGCATATAAGGCATAGTGCAGCATGTTGCCACGGATGGGAGATTCTGCAGCGCAAATTGTTTCTTAATCCGGGCTAGCGCCGGCGGTAGCGCTAGTGCTGGCGGTAGCGCTAAGGATATAAATTGGATGCTTTGGCTCCGAATTCTTCATCCTCCTCCAATCCCAAACTCCAGAGCTTCATGCCACAGCAGAGAGAGGAAGATTCCGAGCGATACTCCCACAATTCCATAAAGCCTTAAGGAAATCTGTGGAGAAGATTTCAACACGCGTCATCATCGTGACGAAAGGCCGCATCGACTACGATCATACTCTGCGGGCCTTCGTCCACTTCTCCAAGAGATCCACATAGAGGGAGTTTTTATATTATTATCTTTTCATTTCATATCTTTTCTGTAAACGGTAGTGAAATGGCCTCGTGTTGGCGACTAGGTCTGGGGTAGGACTTAGGGCTGAAATTTGCCTCGTGTTGGCGACTAGATCTAGGCTAGGTCTAGGGGGTGCTCGAGGCCTTTCTGCGGATAGATTGGCTAGAGCGGCTTGAGGCCGTATCTGGGGAGAGATCGGCTAAAGCCAACCGGTTCGTGGGGATACGAGTCGGTATAGAAAACGAAAAAGAGTTTTTATTATTCGCCTCCGATCTCTAGCGCCATTGAGATCAAGTTTTGTAAAACTTAGTTAATATCAATAAAGCTTGTCACTCTTATTGTTTTACTTGACTTCTCGTTTTATTATTGCAATATTCCAAAGTTTTCTAAATATAATCTAAAGTTTTTGAAAACCCTTATTCACCCCCACCCCCCTCTAAGGGCGCCGACCGATCCAACAAGTGGTATCAGAGGGGTTTTATTCCAATCGGCTTAACAACCGGGAATAATGGCGTCTCATGATCTCGCTTCAACTAGTGGGGAAATTTTTTGTGAAGAGGAAAAATCACTTGCACCACCTTTATTTGAAGGGACAAATTATAAAGGATGGGAAATCTTAATTGAAAAATTTATTAAAACTTTAGACATCGAAGTTTGGAATTTAGCAATAGCAAGACCCGCAAATGAATCGAATAAAAAAGAACTTCAATTAAATGCAAAAGCTAAACACTATTTATTTTGCGGTCTATCAAATGAAAATTTCAAATTAATATATTGTTTTTCAAGTGCATATAAAGTATGGCATTTTCTTGAAGAAATTTATGATTCTACAGGTATGGAACAATCGCAAGAACCGGAGAATACGCAAGCATGCACAACTCTTCAAGAATACCCTCCTCATGACGGATCAATGGAGCACACATATAATAGAAGAGAAGAAGAAGTATTGTGTTCGGAAGAGGAGTGCCAAAAAGATGTCAAAGAAATGATATGTTCAAATCGTGCCTCTCCCGAAAGCAATGTAAGGAAATCAAATTCCATCTTTTGTACTTCCATCTCTTCATTACAATTGCTTCAAACTACAAAGTGCAAAATTAAGAAATTAAGAAATGCTAATAAACATTTGCGCTTAAAAAATAAAAATTTAAAGGCAAAAATTAATGAAAAATCAAATTTATCTAGTTCTACACATTGCTCCTTAGTAGAAAACACCACAACTTGTGTAGAATATAATGAATTAAAAGAAAAGCACAAGAAACTTGAAAAGGATTTTATTTTAGTAAAAGAACAAAATGAAAAATTATGTTTAGAAAATTCATCTTTGATAAATGATTGTGCTAAGTGTAAAGAATATAAAATTGAAATTAAAGAGATGGATGAAACATTTGATGAATATAGAAACAACTATCAAGATCATATTGATTCAATTGTTTCCATTCTTAAAAACAGCACAATCACTTATAATAAAGCTAGACATAATTTAATGATTAAAAATAATGAATTAAAAACTAAAATCAACTTGCTTAAGGAAATCATAAAGAAAAACTCTCAAAACATACAATCTCAAAATAATGCAAAATCCAAAAGCAAGTTGAATATGATTTCTTATAAGTTGAACAAGCCAAGCAATAGAAATAACAAACCTCAAATGATTGAAAATGAAATTCCAAAATACAATCATTACTATCATTTACAACATCAACCTTCTCCCAACATAAAATTAAATGCTCACAAATTTCCTATGAACAACACTTTTAATAATCATTACAATCATAATCATCAATATAAAGATAATCTCAATGGAAATTTGATGAATAAGAATTACATTAAACCAAGGTTTGAATGGAGGCCTAAAATTAAAAATGAAACATTCACTTCACATGAAAGGACTCATTCATCTTTGTCTTCACAAAAATCATCACGATGCATTTGGGTACCCAAAGGAACCATCACTCATGGTCCTCTTTGGATACCTAAATCTCTTATACATTAGGTATCATCAATTGCATGAAGTAGAATCCTTTCAAAATGAAATATACAAAGTTCTACTTCATGATATGCTTTCATGTCTTTTAATTTTTCTTATTTTTCTTATTTCTTTTGAACTATCATGTCATGGTCATCCTATACAATTTTGAAAATATGATCTTATCTCTTACAAGATTAATATGGTTTTATAAAACAAATTGATCAAAATTCAAAATCATATTTTGATGATCTATCTTTTATTATTATATTCATTGCTTCTAAATATCTTATATTATCCATATGAATCAAACTCTAAATTTGCTATAAGATATTTCAAATTAAATCAGGTTACTAGATTTTTAGCCTTCACCAACAAGTGGATAAAATTCTGAATTTGCTATGAGATATTTATCTAAATTAAAAAGAAAAACACATAAGACATATTGAAAGATTAATTGTCATAAATATTGATGTCATACGCACCACCATGATCTATTGATATCTTTTGCTAAAACTTTCTAAAATCATAATTCATATCAAGAATCGTCTATCACATTTTATATAATGACAATTGGTATTATAATTGCTTACTATGGTTGGTATATTATGTGTGTACTGTGATTTATTTCTAGTTTAGACCTTTGAATCATTTTGATATCAAATCAAATAGAATTGTCACTCCATTCTAGGTCTCTAAGTTGAAACACAATCAAAACTTGGTATAACATTAATCTCAAATTTATCATTCTAACATTGCCACTTAAAGAATATTTGTGTCAATGTTAGGCTTTATTTGTTTACCAAGATATACAGGCTGGGTATTCTCATCTAGGGCTTATCCATAGTATGATTGTGCATGAACATTATTGTTAATCTCTAAAATCATGCATATTTGATTTGTTCAAACATGATATCTTGGGTTTTCATTTCCTATTATAATCACAAGTCTTTAGAAAAGTCAAAATGAAAACATAAGTAAATATATCTAATTCAATGATTATTTTGTCAAGTATATAAGAAATCGCTAACGTTTCATGCAATTTGGACCTTCCAAAACATCTCCTAAAAATCTGCAACTTCAGCATGAAACTACTAATGGGACACCTAATCAAATTCAAGTTTCAAAATTTTCAAAACCCTAAGAAATCACTTACTGTTTCTCGGGCTAGCGCTAGCGCCGGCGCTAGCATCGAGTTTCGAATTTCTGTGTTTTTAAAATTTTTAAGAATTCCTAAAAATATTTTGATATATATTTTCTACTTAGTTTTGCACTTCTGTGTTTCTTTATTTTTTGAAAAATCAAATACAAAACTACAACAACCAAATTACAAAAAATATGTTTTGTTTTTTAACTTGTGTTGTTTCCTTTGTTTAAAGTTCATCTTTATGCAAAATTCAAATACAAAAATTACAAAAGCAAAAATTACAAAAATACGTTGTTATTTGTAAAAATCAACTACAAAAATATAAAACAAAACAAATACAAGTATCAAAATTATTCTTCTTAACTTTTCTATGTATCTTGCGAAAGGGTGATTTGGGCTATCATCCCATCATATCACCTAGTACCGGGCGAACCTCTCATAAGGTAGCCCTCGGGAAGTCCAAGATCAATTTTATGAGTTCAAACTTTAAATAAAAATTACTCTTTAAAAATATCAAAAATATTGTATGAACTTCATTGAAAATCAAGTATGATTTAATCTATTATTTAGAACTTCTATAATGGTGCAATTTATCTTTTCAAACTACTTTGAACATTGCCTTCATCATGCTTTGATACATCTATTAATATGTGCATAATTTATATTGAAAAAGTTGTGTAGAACTATGCGTAGTATGCCTCTAAGTATGAGTAATGTTTTATGTTTGATAATGATCGCAATTCACTCACTTATTTTGGCATTGTCTACTTATGTGTTTAATCTAAGAATGTGTGTGTATGTTCTGTAATAGTACAATGAATTAAAATTGCACAAGTATCTTACCTACACAACCTTTATTTGCACTTTTAAAAGTTAAGAAAAGTGGTTATCTTTTGCATAAATTATATTGGTTTGCAAAACAAGTGTATTCAGAGAACTTTGTACAAAACAAAATCATAAAATAAAGTGACAAAGATAACTCCACCAAGCACTACTTGAACCTCCTGATAAGTCTTAATAAGCGTTGTGAGGTTGAGCACCTTGGAAAGAATAATAAAGTATCTTGTGCAAACCATAACTTTCTTTCAAAATAAAAACCACTTATTCTTAAGTACACCGGATCACAATAAAAATCAATCTTGAAGAATAAAACTATGTGATCCCCCAAGCACTACTTTGCACCCTGATAAGTCTTGATGAGCATTGTGTGTGCAGAGCACCTTGGTAGTTATACATTTTTCTTTGTGCATTGAAGTGAGTAGAAGTAAAATTATTTGTGTTTTATTGTGCTCTTTACTTTATATATTACTTGTATTTTTGATTAAAACATTTGTTTACTCTATTCAAAATACACTTTTATGCACATCATTATCTTCCATAACACTTCTTCTCATGAGTATTGGATCCTAATGCTAATTCTATACTACTCTTTATTTATGAAATGCACTAGATAACCTAGCATGCTTTCTACAATGTTTGGTATGTTTTGAAATTGTGAATTAAAGTAACATTGTAATAATCTCTTTTTGATAAGATTATTTCATGCTTGGTTACTGTATTATCAAAACAAAAATTTTAAATGCAAAATGATTTACAAAAACATCTTCTTTTTGAAATTGAACTCATATATCTTTTTATGAACCATCATTGATTATCATAAGATGTTTTTTTGTACTTCTATATGTCTTCCGCATCATAACCATATAATTGTTTTAAATTGCACTTTAATACTTATTTAAAATATTTCATCTTGTAAGCATCATCACTTGAATCTTCAAATTCCTTTCTTGCAATAAGTGGTAGACTTGCTTGGTAAACTTTATATTGGTTGAATTTTTTTTGCTTATAACTCTGATCTATTTCTATTCTAAACACTCTTCCAACAAGTGAAATATTGCTTATAAAACATCTCTTTTTGAACTTAAACTCTTATTTAGTATTATGATGTTTCTTTTTCGAAATCTTCTGCAATACTCAAACTCTGATTCATTCATGAATTTCAATATAACTATGTGAGTTTTATTTCAAAAATTCAAATAAAAATATAAACCCATATGCTATGATATTTCCCATTAGATTTAAATGCTTAATGTTTCTAATAATTGTTATCCATGACTTCATTTCTCACCATAGAGGGGGCGTAGGGTTGTAGACATTAGATAACCTTATCTCTAGTCATGTCTTGTCCTTAATCGGGGAGGGTTCCAGTGGGGCCTTGCGAGGCACTGGGGGGAAAGAGTGCTAGGTTAAGTTTTTTGTCTAGTGTTTGCATATGGGATTAACACCCCAACCTACGGCATGTTTGCAGCTCCTCATGCCCATCCGTCACTTAGTACGGGGCTAGGGTGTTGACATATTGTCTGGGTAGATTGGTTACTTGGAAATCATGATTATTTAAGGTTTAAAACTCTTATTTAAAGGGGAAATCATTTTTTTTTTGCTAAAACTCTGATATATAAAAGAGGGAGAACTACAAACAAAAGGGATAAAATAAGTCATAACTCTGATCATTTTCAATGAAAGACAAATCTAAAACTCCTTATCATTTACTTCAAAAGCTCGATCATACCTCCTCTTTTATTTACACATTTTTAGTGCTTTGTTTCCCTACCCACTTTTGCTAATAACAAAGGGGGAGAACTAACATGATAAAATGCAAAAGGGGGAGAACTAGCATGATAAATATATAATCCGCTATCAAAATGCAAACCCAACATGATTGATTAAGTTGATAGCATACATATTAGGGGAGCATTCACATAGGGGGAGCATATATTTAGGGGGAGCAATTCTAAATGCTAAAATCAATAATTATCCTAAGTCATCACTCTCACACACACACAAGTAGAGTTTCATCATGCTTATTTATTAATGCTTTGATTTATCATTAATGGATTTGTTATTATCAAAAGGGGGAGTTTGTTGGAACATGGTCTTCCGCATCTCCTAGGTTTGAGAATAACAAATTCTATGTGTATTTGATCTTGTGTGTTCAAGTGTGCAGGTTTACTAGGTCCACATGACTCAAGGAGTACACATGATGACTGCCCCCAAAATTGAGGCCGAAATTTGAAGAGGCTCACTAGCGCCGGCGGTAGCAACTAGCGCCGGGCGCTAGCGATGATGAGAACGTTTTCCGGGAGCTGTTATGGAAGGCGATAATGCCTGGCGGTAGCGGATAGCGCCGGCGGTATCGGTGAACACAGAAGGAATGAAAGCCTCGTTGCCGCGGATTGAAGATCCTGCCGTGCAAGAAGTTTCTTAATCGGGGATAGCGCCGACGGTAGCTACTAGCGTCGGCGGTAGTGTGACGCATATAAGGCATACTGCAGCATGTTGCCACGGATGGGAGATTCTTCCGCGCAAATTGTTTCTTAATCTGGGCTAGCGCCGGCGGTAGCGCTAGCGCCGGCGGTAGCGCTAGCGCCGGCGGTAGCGCTAGCGCCGGCGGTAGCGCTAAGGCTATAAATTGGATGCTTTGGCTCCAAATTCTTCATCCTCCTCCAATCCCAAACTCCAGAGCTTCGTGCCACAGCAGAGAGAGGAAGATTCAGAGTGATACTCCCACAATTCCATAAAGCCTTAAGGAGATCCGTGGAGAAGATTTCAACACGCGTCATCATCGTGACGAAAGGCCGCATCGACTACGATCATACTCTGCGGGCCTTCGTCCACTTCTCCAAGAGATCCACATAGAGGGAGTTTTTATATTATTATCTTTTCATTTCATATCTTTTCTGTAAACGGTAGTGAAATCGCCTCGTGTTGGCGACTAGGTCTGGGGTAGGACTTAGTGCTGAAATTCGCCTCGTAATGGCGACTAGATCTAGGCTAGGTCTAGGGGGTGCTCGAGGCCTTTCTGGGGATAGATTGGCTAGAGCGGCTTGAGGCCGTATCTGGGGAGAGATCGGCTAAAGCAAACCTGTTCGTGGGGATACGAGTCGGTATAGAAAACGAAAACGAGTTTTTATTATTCCTCTCCGATCTCTAGCGCCATTGAGATCAAGTTTTGTAAAACTTAGTTAATATCAATAAAGCTTGTCTCTCTTATTGTTTTACTTGACTTCTCGTTTTATTATTGCAATATTCCAAAGTTTTCTAAATATAATCTAAAGTTTTTGAAAACTCTTATTCACCCCCCCCCCCTCTAAGGGCGCTGACCGATCCAACAACCTCTCTATCCCGTCTCGCTTGAAGATTAAGGTCCATCAGCATCCTACCATGCTTCCGAAGAAACTCTGCGGTTCACCGCTTCATAGTCTCAGGATCTCGCGGGTCCCCTAAGAAGTCTTCCACTTGGTTTGGGAGGGGGGACACCTCGTCGTCGCTAAACTCGGAATCTGTAGGCGAATTCTCGGAATTCTCTGCAAAATATTACGAAAAGGTTAGATGGCGCGTTCTAGTTCATGCGTGGCAGGGGGCGTCATAATGCTTACCCGGAAGGGGGCGAGAACTCTCAGGGCGGCCCTGGAAGACGTTGTCGTAGTAGGGGTAGAGGGACTCGCCTAAGCCAGGAGGGTAGACTGCGTTGTTAATTAGGGGAATCTTTGGCGGTCGAGAGCCGCCAGCGCCCTCGCTCCCCAGGAGATCGAACCTTGGCATGTCCACAACTTTGTCGGGAAGGGATAGAGACAGAAGCGGCAAATCTCCGTGAGCCGGGGCCTTTTGGGGCGAGACTGAGAAAAACGGGAAATAAGAGGCAGGTAATCGACGAAAGGAGAGTCAGTGAGCGAGATTATGAGCGTACCTTCGGCTTTTTCGCCAACAGGATATGTGTCCGCTGGAGGACTGCGACGAGATCCACCCCGAAGCCCGCCAATGCCCTGGTTCGGCAAAATCTCCTGCGAGTAGGCACGAGTCACAGAGGCATATTTATTGACTTAGCTAGAGGAATAACTCATACTTTCTCGGGGGGGGGGGGGGGGGGGGGCGATTATCAGGGGAAGAGTCCAGCAACACGGAGTCGTCCCCGGTTCGGCAAGCCGCTTTCGCCTTTTTAGTCTTCGGCGACTAAGCGGGAGGCGACCGATTCATCCAGGCGGGGACCCTGGTCGTGGAGGGTAGCCTGCCAACATTCACAGCCTTCAGGCGGGCCTCAGCTTCTTCGGACAGCGGCATCTCCTGGCAGCTACGGTACGGGAGAAAAAGGAAAAAAAAGAGAGAGTGACGGCGCATGTCACTGAGGCTCGGGACGATATTTATATCCCCCAGGGTGGGCCCTACCAATGATTCATGACAGATCATCAAGAGGCAGGAGAATACCATGGGTTGGATGTTTCTTCGCGATCCTGAGTAGCCTCGCGAAGAGCGGGGATTGTGTACAACCCTGATATTTGCCAGACAAGGAGGCGCGGTTTGAGAAATCAATACCATGAAGAAAGCAGTAAGGCAGACCAAAGTCCTCACAGGAGAGCCAGGTAAGAAAGGTGCTGACCAGGAGCTTGCGGTAAGGCGAGCGAGGCTAATATTTGGTTCGGCGAAGGGTGTTCGGCGAACCTTTCTGCGCTCGACAAACTCTCCTGTGTTCGTCGAGCTCACCTGACGAGGGGTGATCTCGTAGAGACGCGGGGTGGGGTGGGGGGGGGGGGGTCTCGCAGAAAGGCTCGCGAGACCGTGTCTTCACACTCGACGAACTCAATTCTAGGTTCAACGAATTTCCTCCTGCGTTCGACGAACGGCTTGCTTCAATCCCATCTCAGTGGTCAATGAACGGTTTAACATTCTGCGTTCGTCAAGCTCGTCTGTGTTCATAATAAGGGGGGGGGGAGGCTGCGAGGTCCTCGCAGGGCGATCGCCTGGGAAAGGCATCGCGAGCGGGACTCGCGAGAGGGCCCGCGAGAGCTTCGGCAGTAGAGCTCTCGCAGCTTCTTGCCCATAGGTTGATGGGGCAAAATTACCCTTTTTCCCTTGTGGTCTGCCCTTAGCCTCTCCAAACAGCGGAGTGTGGCTGTTAGTAGACCCATTTAGGTGCGGATAGTAAAATCAAAAGGCGGAATCTTGCTATTTGCAGGCCAAATCAGAAAACCTATAAATAAGACCTAAAGGGCACCTTTGGAGAGGACGGGACTTCAGCTTCTCTCTCCTTAGATTCTCCTTGGCTAGCATTTTTCAGAGCTCTCCAAGGTGCCCGAGTTTCAGCTTTGGCTTGGGAGGGGAAGCGCTCAACGATCTTTCGAGTTAGTGGAGGGACCTCCTCGCTGCGACTAAGGTCTTAGTCATTTCCTCAATCTTCCATCTACCTTCTCTGAGGGATCAGTAAGGGCTAGCTGCCCCTCATTTCGGTGAGGTTCCCGAGCTCCACAAGAGGCCGAGAAATCAGTTCCAACACTACGTATATCTGGTAGACCAAGATTTGAGCCTGAGAGATATGGATTTCTCATGTCTCAGATAAGTAATTTGTTGCTTATGGATCATGATGATGAGCCTGCATCCTACCAAGATGCTATGAATGGACCAGACTCTGAAAAGTGGCTTGTGGCCATGAAATCTAAAATGGACTCCATGTATACAAACCAAGTTTGGACCTTGGTGGAACCACCTGAAGAGGTACGACCCATAGGGTGCAAGTGGGACTTCAAGAAGAAGACCGACATGGATGGAAATGTACAGACATTCAAAGGGCGATTAGTGGCTAAAGGTTTCAAGCAAATTCATAGTGTTGACTATGATGAAACCTTTTCCCATGTTGCTGTGGTTAAGTCCATCAAAATTCTGCTTACTATTGCTGTGTATTATGACTACGAGATCTGGCAAATGGATGTCAAGGCGGCTTTCATAAATAGAAACCTCCTTGAGGAAGTGTATATGACACAACCCGAGGGTTTTGTATCTACAAATGAAGCCACTAAAATTTGCAAGCTGCATAGATCCATATATGGAATGAAACGGGCTTCTTGAAGTTGGAATCTACATTTTGATGAGAAAATCAAAGAGTTTGGTTTCATCAAGAATGAAGATTAGCCTTGTGTTTAAAAGAGGATTAGTGGGAGCATAGTTTTCTTCCTGATATTGTATGTAGACGACATACTGTTGATCGGGAATGACATTCCGACCCTGCAAGTTGTTAAGAACAACCTAGGAAACTGCTTTTCTATGAAAGACTTGGGCAAAGCGACTTATATAATTGGTATTAAGATTTATTGAGATAGATCGAAGAAGTTGCTAGGTTTGACCCAGAGTACATACATTGAGAAGGTGCTGAAACGGTTCAGCATGCTTGAATCCAAGAAGGGATTCTTACCTATGTCTCATGGTGTGAGTCTCTCTAAGGACCAGTGTCCTAAATCTTTGGAAGATAAGGACCGCATGAAGTTGATTCAATATGATTCAGCAATTGGATCAATCATGTATGCAATGTTGTGTACTCGACTTGATGTCTAATATGCTTTAAGCATGACGAGCAGGTATCAGTCTGATCTTGGTGATGGTCACTGGATAGCTGTCAATAATATCCTAAAGTACTTGAGAAGGACTAAGGATATGTTCTTGGTGTTTGGTGGAGAGGAATCGCTCATTGTAAATGGTTACACAGATGCTAGCTTCCAGACTGATAGGGACAATTCAAAGTCCCAGTCAGGATTTGTTTTTTCCCTGAATGGAGGAGCTGTGCGCTGGAAGAGTTCCAAGCAAGAGCAGTTGCTGATTCAATGACTGAGGCCGAGTATATCGCTGCTGCAAATGCGACGAAGGATGCTGTGTGGATTAGGAAATTCATCAGCGAGCTTGGTGTAGTTCCTAGCATTAGTGATCCCATAGTTCTCTACTATGACAACAATGGTGCTATTACACATGCTAAGGAATCTAGACCTCATCAACACTCCAAACACATACTTCGGCGGTTCCATCTTATTCGAGTGATTGTCGATCGAGGAGATGTGAGCATGTGCAGAGTACTGACTGAAGAGAATAGTGCGGATCCACTGACGAAGCCTCTTGTACAAAGAAAGCATGATGGTCATACTAGATCCATGGGTATTAGATACCTAAATGATCATCTCTAGTAGGAGACTTGTGGATTAATATATATATTAGTCGATTGTTGGTTATTCATGTGATGAATATAGTACTTTTATATTTTATTTTACATTTATGGCAAGTTCTTATTATTATGTCAACTATTTCGCCATGATAGATTAATTAGCATAATAAATGCCCTTTGAATGTTTGCTTCCATAGGAATTCAAGTGCGTGACTTGAATGTGAGGGCCTATGTTGAATTAAAAGCTTCATTCTTAAATGGTCCATGGTCAGAGTATCATCTTAGAAGTTGAAGGGTGATGATGGTACATTAAGACTTGCATGTGCGTTGACTGATGACCTGTTCTCATAGGTCATAATATTGTGATATCAAGTCATCACATGGGTACTTGTTAGTGAACAAGTTGTACTGGACATACCCAACTTGAGGCTACTTTGTGGATTGTTATATAAACGTGTCACAAGTAGATCTCAACTGGCAATGGTGTTTGTGGTTCTTTGACCTGAAGTCACATCATTCATCAAGTGAGGAAGAGCGTACTTTGATGCCATCAAAAGTCTTCCTTGAAGAAGGTTGATGATAACGATGGTTATTGGGTATGCTACGATTCATTTAGTTGTTTGTGTGTGGAAAATATGGGATTTGTCCTCTTATATGACAGGAGTTACATCCAAGGGCCCCTTGTTGGAATGAGACTGAGAAATGCATGGTCATGCTTGGTTGAGTCAGTATATGATATTGTGCTCACCAATTTCAAACAATCTATTCTAGATTAGGAAATGAGGATTGAACAATTATCAGGGTGACATGGTCCATGCCTATAGTTCTATCCGGATGTAAGGGACAAAGGGACAAGACATCACCGGTACATTTGTCAAGAAAGGCTTATTGAGTTATGAACTCTTATTGCTTGGGTAACAATGATGTATTGCTAGATGCCGCTCAATATTTCTGAGACTTTTGTTAATACTTTGTGATCAATTGGGAGATTGATGGTGTTTCAAAGGTGATCTCAAAACAATCAAACAGTTAGTCTGACTGCCAACGCAATTTGAGTCTATAGGGTCACGCATAATAGTGTTGGAGAAATTGGATGAAGGACTGTGTTGGCCTTACTCATATTGGATGTGATTGGAGGGCTAATGTAACGGCCCAGGCCCATGTCCCAGAACCGTTAGACGCCTGGCCACCATTGTCCAGGACGCCCGGGCTGCAGCCCGCTTAGCACACCCCAACCCTTCTCTGAGCCTGTTTCTCAGCTACAGTGGGGTGTTGGTAGCGGGGATCGAACACCCGACCTACCCTTGATGAGCCTCTTCAAACAGGACTCATCACCCTTGGTGATGAGTCCTGTTTGAAGAGGCTCATCAAGGGTAGGTCGGGTGTTCGATCCCCGCTACCAACACCCCACTGTAGCTGAGAAACAGGCTCAGAGAAGGGTTGGGGTGTGCTAAGCGGGCTGCAGCCCGGGCGTCCTGGACAATGGTGGCCAGGCGTCTAACGGTTCCGGGACATGGGCCTGGGCCGTTACAAAAAAGTGCACTTTTTTGTAACAGCCCAGGCCCATCTAGTCCTGGACTGTTAAGCGCCGGCCCGACAAGTCCGAGCGCCCGGGCTGCAGCCCGCTTAGCACACCCCAACCCTTCTCTGAGCCTGTTTCTCAGCTACAGTGTGGTGTTGGTAGCGGGGATCGAACACCCGACCTACCCTTGATGAGCCTCTTCAAACAGGACTCATCACCAACTGAGCTGCAGCTCAGTTGGTGATGAGTCCTGTTTGAAGAGGCTCATTAAGGGTAGGTCGGGTGTTCGATCCCCGCTACCAACACCACACTGTAGCTGAGAAACAGGCTCAGAGAAGGGTTGGGGTGTGCTAAGCGGGCTGCAGCCCGGGCGCTCGGACTTGTCGGGCCGGCGCTTAACAGTCCAGGACTAGATGGGCCTGGGCTGTTACAGCTAATCCTATGATTGATTGGAGTTGCGTCGAGAACGTCTCGATGGGAAGGGAAGTACACGACAAATTGTCGAGAGTGTCTCGACGAATTGAGTTGTAATCGACGAATCGTCGAATTATATCGACGAAATATGTGTTAATTCGTCTCGTCGAAATTTGTCGAAATGTCTCGACGAATTAAATATACTCGATGAATTGTCGAGATTGTCTCGACGGAACACGTATTTATTCATCATGTCGAATCGTCGAATTGTATTGAGGAATTATATTTTACTCAACAAATTCGTCGAAATTGTCTCGACGAATTAGGTCTACTCGATGAAATTTTGTGTTAACTCCAATAAAGTCTCGGGTCTGCGGATAGCGTGTTTTATACCTTGGGTATAAAAGGAAGTGATTAGTTTTTTAGCATGACGACTTCTTCCTTTTACGAATCTAAGAGAACCGAAATGGAAGGGTTCCGCATAGGCTTCGACAGTTCCGTCCATATTTCGCGAGATCGCCGCTGTCTCTCCCCATCATCGGAACTAGCAGTCTGTGTGAGACATAGAGGGCATTCTTCCTCCATCCCAAATCTTGTTGGACAAGAGTCGTGGGGTTCTCCTTCACTCGTGTGGACTTCTATAAAAGCGCTGATCGATTTCTGCGCTTGGGACTCTGAGTTTGTCTTCGAGATTTCTTCTTGGAGCATCTTAGTTGAGTGTTGACTCAATCCCCTTAAGGTACCTCATTATTGTTACCTTTCTTATTTCTTGACTCATGAAATCGTAAGATCCTTAAACTCTTTTGGGTTGTTCTTGTTTGTTATTTCCGCTGCACATATATTATATGTTGTTCATTTGATGTATAGAAAACCCAACAGAAATCAGATTTTGTAATCAATTTAATAAATGATAATCATGTCTTTTCATGTTCAATAAAATTGATTTCATTTCTTATTTCTACCTCTTTACTTATGATTCAATTTACTTCTTAGAAAATCACAAAATTTTTTCATAAAATCCTAAAGTTTTCTAAAACCCTTATTCACCCCCCCCCCCCACCCCACCTCTAAGGGCGCCTCAAGATCCAACAAGTGGTATTAGAGCGAGGTTATTCCAATACGGTATAACAACCACGAATAATGGCGCTCTATGATCTCACTTTCCATGAGGGGCAAGGAATAAGTAGACCTCTACTTTTCACCAGAACTGACTACAACAACTAGAGAACGCAGATGCGTTACTTTCTAATTAATTTAGATCTAGACTTCTGGGCTTATGTTGAAACATAATATACTACTGCTACATGTGTTGTTGGAGAAGTAACCATAGAAAAGCCTAGAGATAGATGGGATGATGGGGATAAAAATAAATGTAAAAATAATGCTAAAGCAATGAATGCATTATTTTGTTCGTTAGATAGGACTGAATTTAATCGAGTTTGTGCTTGCGAAACTGCTTATGAAATTTGGAATTTACTAGAAATAACACATGAGGGTACTTCGGAGGTTAAAGAATCAAAGCTATTCCAACTCGAATCAGAGTTTGAAAGATTCAGAATGGATCCAAACGAGGGTGTTGACTCGATGTACACTCATTTTACCAAGATCATCATCACCTCAAAGATTCTTAGAAAAACCTTCTCAAATGATGAATTGGTGAGGAAGATCCTTCGATCTCTCCCTCCTAAGTTCAATCCAAAGGTGACTACTATTCCTGAATCTCATGATCTATGACGGCTCCAGATTGAGAGCCTCGTTGGGAATCTCAAAACCCATGAGGTAGAACTCAAAATCCAAGAAGAAAATACATCAAAGAGCCAAAGAAGAAAGCCTTTGCACTAAAGTAGAGGAAAGTGGATGATGACGAGGAAGAGGATGAGGAGAGTCTCTTTGTAAAAAAATTCACAAAGTTCTTGAAGAATGTGGAAAGGAGGAACACCTTGCGTAAGTATTTCCGAAAAGGCTCATCATCGAAAAGAGAGAAGAAGGAGAAATCAAGCGACGACGACGATGAAAGACCTCCTCCTAAGTGCTTCCACTGCAGGAATATCGGGCATATAATAAGTCAATGCCCAAAGTACTTAAAAGAACAAAAGGAAAATTGTCACAAAGGAAAAGAAAAGAAGTAGGTTCTGAAGGCTGCAACGTGGGATGACTCTTCATCTGTAAACTCAAATGACAAGAGAACTAGAAAATGATCTTTCTAACACTCTCTTCAATATCGAATCTCTCACAAAACAAAAGGGAGACTTAGAAAGAAGTTCAAAAATCTTTCTTTCTCAAAAAGAAAATGAAGAAAATTTCACAAATAGGTGTGGAAATTTAGTAGGCGTGGAAATTTAGTAAGTGAAAACTTTGCCTTAAAAGCCCGAATCAATGATCTTAATATGGCAATAAATAAATTCAGGATTGGCCAAAAATCGATGGACATGATTTTGGGCAACCAGTGACATGGTTCTGCAAAGTTTGGGCTGGGGTATGGTTCGGGAAGCTACTGTACAACGTTAACTTCTAATGTGTGCGTTAGCTCTAGTTCCAGAAACCAAAATTCTTTCTATAAAAATATTTCTGCCACCGCTTGATGAGTCCCATTTATATACACTTTGATGGACTCATCCGGGCTAATTTTCACTCTCTTTAGCATCATTTTCGAGCTATTATTGCATCAATTTCGCTTATGCTCATTCATGCGCACTTGCGTGCTTTGTGCTCCTTTTAAGCCTGTTTTGGTGTGCGTTTGCGCTCCATGATATTAGGGTTAAGCACATGGTGCTCCCCAATCCTATTTCTCTGTCTGATTGGTGCTGGAGGTGTATTCCCAGTTGGATTGTTGTTCTTACAGGTAATTGGATCACCCTATTTTACCCCAGAAATCATGTTTATTTATATCGCACGGTCGTGCGTTTTCTTGATGCACGGACGACTGCGGTCGTGCACCTTCCTCTGGGGAGAAAACCGGTGATCTGAATTTGTTTGTGTGTCTTTACACACGGGTAGTTGCTCGTGCGTGAAGGAAATGCACGATCGCCTGTTTCATCTGTTTTTTAGCCAATCTGAATTTGTTCGTGCGTTTTTGCACACGGGCGGATTCACCCGTGCGTGAGTAAAACGCACGGGCGCTGCTGCTTCTTCCTCAAGCCAATTTATTCGTTAAATACCGCACGGGCAACGCACGGTCGTGCGTTCGCCCGTGCGTGACTAAATTTCTGACTTTTTAGTATTTAAGGCAGGAAATCTGCTGGAAGAAAAAGACCCCCCGGCGGGAAAAGCTTCAGAGCCTGCCATTTTTGCCCAGTTCACCGCTCCACCACTGTTTGACCTAGGAGGAGCTTCGGTGAGCTTTGGCTTGCAAATCATCCGCCAAAGCTCCATCCTTGGCCTCCTCCATCATCCCTGAGCTCAAGAATGCCAGTGACGGAGAGCTTCCGCTGCATTCAAGGTGTAGAACAAGAGTTACCTTGACTAGACCACGAAGAAGATGTGTATAAGTAGAGGAAGGTGACAGCTCCTCCGGACCCCGGACGCAACTGAAGACCGAGCAGGGACGAGGATTGACAACCCTATGATTCAGGTCGAGAATCTTCAGCATAGTCTTCGAGCTTCGGTTTTCTCTTTTCCCCTTCGCTTGCTTCAGTGTTTGTTATGGTGGATGATGTTCATGAACATTGTGTTTTAGTTATTATGATTTCATGTTTGTGAGATCCTTTGTGGATCATGAGTTTTGAGGAGCGTCGTAATCCGCCAGCCTTCTCGTTCACCCGCTCACCGAAGCACAGCATCGCGGCCGTTGCATCCATCCCGCCTTGCAAAGCGGAGTTGTGACCCGTATTTCTCTTATTTCTGCAGTAGCTTAGGAAACCAAAATCAAAGCTCCGATTTTTCCTTTAATCTACTCTCGTAATTACTTTCTCAATCCAAAGAATCAAACTAACCACGCGCATTCCTTGAGAGACGATATTCGGGGACGTACTCCCAACTTTGTTACTTGTGCGACCGGTGCACTTGCAGTTACCGCATCAAGTTTTTGGCGTCGTTGCTGGGGAATGCAGGCGTGATGAGATTCTGGCTGTGAATCGATTATTTTCGATTGAGTCTTTTATTCTTTTTAATTTAGTTTTTATCATGCTATTTTCTTCTTCTGTATCATGTGGGCGCATTTGAATATCCGATGTCGTTGGTGTGGGGACACATACCACGCTAGTGATAGGTGTCCCAAAGAGTATGGTGTTGTTCAGAAACCGTACGGAGCCCATAAATCTTTTGGCTACTCTCTTGCGCCTCCGTTGTCGCACTCTTTCGCGGCTGCCGCACCTTTGGTGCCGACGAAGCCGGTAAAGCAGTGTTTAATTTGCAAAAGTAGAGAGCATGCCTTGAAGGACTGTGATGATTATCTTCGCCAATTGGCCGATGACGCTGAGCCGGATATCCGGATCGTCCCATCTTCGAGTTCTGCGAGCACAACTCCTTCCTCTGGTTATGTGTCACTTCCACCTTCACTTCTTGAAGGATCTGGAATCGAAACGTGCATCAGTGTCCCTCATGACTCTGTTTCTGATGCGACCCCCCATACCTCTTCGGTTCATGTAGCACTTTGCGTGGATTTGTGCCCTTGTGTGGAGAGTGAGCCCGAACTCTTAAGAAGCACGTCTTCTCCCACTACACACGAAACTACATCAATTTCTAATGTTATCATTGAGGTCAATTTGCAGGATGTTGCAGACCTGCGTAGTGTCGTGCCAACTCTCATGGAGGAGGATAGTCATGATTGTTCTGAAGCAACCGTTTCGGTCCAGTGCGAGGAAGTCCAAGTTATAGAGGAGGCCATTGCGCGCGCTATTGAGTCTAGTGAAATCTTCAATGATATCATCAGTTTGTCATTGCCGCACCCTATGGGGGATGAAGCCGGGATTATCCCCTCAGATGAGATTTCTTTTAGTTTTTCTTCCAATTAATTTCCTGACCCCCTTTCTTTATGTACAAGGATGCATGATGCCCCTCCTCCGGTTAATCAGACCTTATGCATGGAGGATCCGAAAGCCTGGCGGGATGAGGAAGGTACAGTGAAGGAACATCTTGTTTCCTCATCATCGTTGGTGCTTCCCTTTGAGGATTGGTTACAAAGGGGCAAGCAGTTTTTCTTTAAAGACATAATACTGGAGGAGAAGATGGGAGTGAAAAAGGAGGAGATTTGGGGTTGGAGGCTGAGCATCCTACTTAATTTCCACCCCTACTACCAGGTCCCCGGAACTTTTTCTTTCATCAGTTGTTACTACTTCAAAACAGCTTATAGCTGATTTGTTTTGAGCTTGTAATAATAATTAGGATTTATTGACTTTTGTTTATTCCTAGCCTTTATACACTGCTTTATACAGGTATTTGGGCCACCTTAAGGATGGTAAACAAAAGGGCTTCTTGGGAGACAACCCATGTTTGTTCATGCTAACATCGCAGGTTTAAGCTCTCGCTCGGGGGATGAGGAAGGAGAATGTTAAAGAAGGAATTGCCACACTTCAGGCATGCTCATTCGTGAGCATAGGTCCACTATACACCGATTTTCCTTATTCATGAATTCTTTATTTTATAGGATTGTAATCAAGTCTGGGGGAGAGATCGAGTTATGCACATGCACGCACTTTGCATAGCATGTTAGAATGTGCTTAGTTAGGATTTTCAATTTTGTTGCACACATTGCATACATTTGCACCTAGTTCACGCGTACTAACTCGCGCGCGCTTATTGGGTATTGCTGCGAGGTTCCCCTCTCGTAAGAATTGGATTGTTAGTGTAGGAGTGAGGGGTGGTGAAAAATGTTGACTCAAGTAGTGCTCTATTCGATTGCTCCCGTCACGCCTAGAAATTCAATTAGAGTACACTAAA
The DNA here is from genome assembly GCA_033032865.1 of Dactylorhiza incarnata. Lineage (NCBI taxonomy): Eukaryota > Viridiplantae > Streptophyta > Magnoliopsida > Asparagales > Orchidaceae > Dactylorhiza > Dactylorhiza incarnata. The sequence goes on along the minus strand of JAWHQI010000238.1, from coordinate 3,426,075 downwards.
ATTCAATGTTATAATTTAATTATTTCTCTTATAGTAGTTGCAATTTATTTTACTCTAGTGGTGAATCCGGTGAATCCAACGGTAGCATAGGGTCAAGTGTAGCAGAATTAGTAGTAGCTTATTACAAGGGCGGAAGGAATGATAACCTTTCTCGGTGGCTAGAACTTGCACTAGGCGACTCTTGAAACGATTGCGTTGAATAACTCGTTTTAAAGCGTGATGTAAGCCGTTTCTTGATCCGTATGTGCTTTTGAAATCCTAACTAATGTAATCACCTTTGCAAGCCCACTTGAGCCTACCTATCCTTCTTGCTTAGCTCCACTTAAATTTCACCAAAGCCATACGGCCAAACCTATATTCGCACCAACAAATTAGTTTGGAAAGAAGTTTATATATCTACCATGTTTGGTGTTACCTATGTTTTGTATGGCAGCTTTGAGAAAGCTAAAGGAGAAGTTTATAAAGTGCTTACAAAAGATTTATTTGTCGAGAAGAGAAAAAGAAAAGAAAAAAAAAGAAGAAAAAAATAATAATTGTGCAAAAAGAACTTTCAAGTACAATCTCTCGATAAAATAATGTATGGGTGGCTTAGCACACACCTAGTGTCCAGTTGAATTCTGGGGGTGTTGTGTGGTTCTTGAAAGTGTTGTATTGGTGATTTTATACTCTTGAGTACTCAGGTTATGTTGAGTGCGATGCCCATCGTTCTTCTACTTATCTAACCTAAACTCAACCTAAGACAAATCTTAACCTATAAGTCCTAATGATTTTAGATATCAGTCATCTCATGCAGTAGAGAGAGTGCAAACGTGCAAGCCTATGGACACCGACTTTGATGGATTTCTTAGGAGATTGTCCTGAATTTTGATTTGAGTAATACTTTACTCATTAGTCACTCTATTGTCCCTTGTGCGCGACCGAAAGACTCACCGGGATTCACCATCCGAGTAAACTAGATCAGCCAAATTACTGTTCGTGTGTGAAGGAAATGCACGATCGCCTGTTTCATCTATTTTTTAGCCAATCTGAATTTGTTCATGCATTTTTGCGCACGGGTGGATTTGCCCGTGCGTGAGTAAAACGCATGGGCGCTGCCGCTTCTTCCTCAAGCCAATTTATTCATTAAATAACGCACGGGCAATGCACGGTCGTGCGTTCGCCCGTGCGTGACTAAATCTCTGACTTTTTAGTTTTTAAGGAAGGAAATCTGCTGGAAGAAAAAGACCCCCCGGCGGGAAAAGCTTCAGAGCCCGCCATTTTTGCCCAGTTCACCGCTCCACAACCGTTTGACCTAGGAGGAGCTCCAGTGACCTTTGGCTTGCAAATCTTCCGCCAAAGCTCCATCCTTGGCCTCCTCCATCATCGCTGAGCTCAAGAACGCCATTGACGGAGAGCTTCTGTTGCATTCAAGGTGTTGAACAAGAGTTACCTCGAGCTAGGCCACGAAGAGGACGGGTATAAGGTGACAGCTCCTCCGGACCCTGGACGCAACTGAAGACTGATCACGGACGAGGTTTGACAACCCTACGATTCCGGCCGAGAATCTTCAGCATAGTCTTCGAGCTTCAGTTTTCTCTTTTCCCCTTCGCTTGCTTCAGAGTTTTCCTTAGATGTGTTTGTTATGGTGGATGATGTTCATGAACATTGTGTTTTAGTTATTATGATTTCATGTTTGTGAGATCCTTTATGGTTCATGAGTTTTGAGGAGCGCCGTAATCCGCCAGCCTTCTCGTTCACCCGCTCACCGAAGCACGTCATTGCGTCCATTGCATCCATCCCGCCTTGCGAAGTGGAGTTGTGACCCGCATTTCTCTTATTTCTGCAGTAGCTTAGGAAACCAAAATGAAAGCTCCCATTTTCCTTTAATCTACTCTCGTAATTACTTTCTCAATCCAAAGACTCAAACTAACCACGCGCATTCCTTGAGAGACGATATTCGAGGACGTACTCCCAACTTTATTACTTGTGCGACCGGTGCACTTGTCGTTACCGCATCATGTTTTTGGCGATGTTGTCGGGGAATGCAGGCGTGATGAGATTCTGTTTGTGAATCGATTATTTTTGATTGAGTCTTTTATTCTTTTTAATTTAGTCTTTATCATGCTATTTTCTTCTTCTTTATCATGTGGGCGCATTTGAATATCCAATGTCGTTGGTGTGGGGACACATCCCACGCTAGTGATAGGTGTCCCAAAGAGTATGGTGTTGTTCAAAAATTGTACGGAGCCCATTAATCTTTTGGCTACTATACTGTGCCTCCGTTGTCGCACTCTTACGCGGCTGTCGCACCTTTGGTGCCGGCGAAGCCGGTAAAGCAGTGTTTATTTTGCAAAAGTTGAGAGCATGCCTTGATGTAATGTGCTAATTATCTTCGCCAATTGGCGGATGATAATGAGCCGGATATCCGGATCATCCCATCTTCGAATTCTTCGAGCACAGCTCCTTCCTATGATTACGTGTCACTTCCACCTTCACTTCTTGAAGGCTCTGGAATCGAAACATGCAACAATGTCCCTCATGACTCTATTTCTGATGCGACCCCCATACCTCTTCGGTTCATGTACCACTTTGCGTGGATTTGTGCCCTTGTGTGGAGAGTGAGAACGAACTCTTAAGAAGCACCTCTTCTCCCACTACACATGAAACTACATCTATTTTTGATGTTATCATTGAGGTCAATTTGCAGGATGTTGCAGACCTACGCAGTGTCGTGCCCACTCTCATGGAGGAGGACAGTCTCGATTGTGCTGAAGCAACTGTTTCGGTCCAGTGCGAGCAAGTCCAAGTTATAGAGGAGGCCATTCCGTGCGCTGTTTAGTCTAGTGAAATCTTCGATGATATCATCAGTTTGACATTGCCGCACTCTATGGGGGATGAAGTCGGGATTATCACCTCAGATGAGATTTCTTTTAGTTTTTCTTCCAATTTATTTCCTGACACCCTTTCTTTATGTACAAGGTTGCAGGATGCCACTCCTCCAGTTGATCAGACCTTATGCATGGAGGAGCCGAAAGCCTGGCAGGATGAGGAAGGTATAGTGAAGGAACATCTTGTTTCCTCATCATCGTTGGTGCTTCCCTTTGAGGATTGGTTACAAGGGGGCAAGCGGTTTTTCTTTGAAGACATAATACTGGAGGAGAAGTAGAGATAGAAAAAGGAGGAGATTTGGGGTTGGAGGTTGCGCGTCCTATTTAATTTCCACACCTACTACCAGGTCCCCGGACCTTTTTCTTTCATCAGTTTTTACTACTTCAAATCAGCTTATAGCTGATTTGTTTTGAGCTTGTAATAATAATTAGGATTTATTGGCTTTTGCTTATTCCTAGACTTTATACACTGCTTTATACAGGTATTTGGTCCACCTTAAGGACGGTAAACAAAAGGGCTTCTTGTTAGACAACCCATGGGGGAACCATTCAGTTCCGATCTTTTATTCAGATCTGTGTTTATTTTGTTTTGTTGTTTGTTCATGCTGACATCGTAGGTTTAAGCTCTCGCTTGGGGGGATTAGGAAGGAGAAAGTTAAAGAAGGAATTGTCACACTTCTGGCATGCTCATTCGTGAGCATAGGTCCACTCTACCCCTATTTTCCTTATTCATGAATTCTTTATTTTATAGGATTGTGATCAAGTCTGGGGGAGAGATCGAGTTATGCAAATGCACACACTTTGCATAGCATGTTAGAATGTGCTGAGTTTGGATTTTCAATTTTGTTGCACACATTGCATACATTTGCACCTAGTTCACGCGTACTTAATCGCGCGCGCTTATTGGGTATTGCTGCGAGGTTCCCGACTCGTAAGAATTGGATTGTTAGTGTAGTAGTGAGGGGTGGAGAAAAATGTTGACTCGAGTTGTGCTCTAGTCGAGTGCTCCCGTCACGCCTAGAAATTCAATTACAGTAGACTAAAATTCAATGTTATAATTTAATTATTTCTCTTATAGTAGTTGCAATTTATTTTACTCTAGTGGTGAATCCGGTGAATCCAACGTTAGCGTAGGATCGAGTGTAGCAGATTTAGTAGTAGCTTATTACTAGGGTCGGAAGGAATGATAACCTTTCTCGGTGGCTAGAACTTGCACTAGGCGACTCTTGAAACGATTGCGTTGAATAACTCGTTTAAAGAGTGATGTAGGCCGTTTCATGATCCATTTGTGCTTTTGAAATCCTAACCAATGTAATCACCTTTGCAAGCCCACTTGAGCCTACCTATCCTTCTTGCTTAGCTCCACTTAAATTTCACCAAAGCCATACGGCCAAACCTATATTTGCACCAACAAATGAGTTTGAAAAGAAGTTTATATATCTACCATGTTTGGTGTTACCTATGTTGCGTATGACAGCTTTGAGAAAGCTAAAGGAGAAGTTTATAAAGTGCTTACAAAAGATTTATTTGTCGAGAAGGGAAAAAGAAAAGAAAAGAAAAAGAAAAAGAAGAAAAAATAATAATTGTGCAAAAAGAACTTTCAAGTACAATCTCTCGATAAAACAATGTATGGTTGGCTTAGCACACACCTAGTGTCCAGTTGAAGTCTGGGGGTGCTGTGTGGTTCTTGAAAGTATTGTATTGGTGATTTTATACTCTTGAGTACTTAGGTTATGTTGAGTGCGATGCCCATCATTCTTCTACTTTTCTAACCTAAACTCAACCTAAGCCAAATCATAACCAATAAGTCCTATTGATTTTTGATATGAGTCATCTCATGCAGTAGAGAGAGTGAGAACGTGCAAGCCCTAGGACACCGACTTTGATGGATTTCTTAGGAGATTGTCCCAAATTTTGATTCGAGTAATACTCTACTCATTAGTCACGCTATTGTCCCTTGTGCCCGACCGAAAGACTCACCGGGATTCACCATCCGAGTAAACTAGATTAGCCAAATTACTGTTCTAAAAATAGTTAAATATAATCTTGAGTTAAATTCTATTCTAACGTATTTCTACGCACGTGAGCATGCGACTTCGCATGGATCTCTACCGCTCAAATTCACTCTAACACCCAATTGTTCCGATGTGAGAGCTAAGTAGTTTGCCCGAGACGTGCAAACAGTTAAGTGTGGGGGTGTGATGAGTCCCATTTATATACACTTTGATGGACTCATCTGAGCTAGTTTTCACTCTCTTGTGCATCATTTTCGAGGTATTATTGCATCTATTTCTCTTATGTCATTCATGCGCACCTGCATGCTTTGTGCTCCTTTTAAGCCCATTTTGGTGTGCGTTTGCGCTCCATGATATTGGGGGTAAGCACATGGTGCTCCCCAATCCTTTTTCTCTGTCTGATTGGTGCTGGAGGTGTATTCCCAGTTGGATTGTTGTTCTTTTAGGTAGTTGAATCCCCCTATTTTACCCCAGAAATCATGTTTATTTATATCGCACGGTCGTGCATTTTCTTGATGCACGGACGGCTGCGGTCATGCACCTTCATCTGGGGAGAAAACTGGTGATCTGAATTTGTTCATGCGTCTTTACGCACGGGCTGTTGCCCGTGCGTGAAGGAAACACACGATCGCCTATTTCATCTGTTTTTTAGCCAATCTGAATTTGTTCGTGCGTTTTTGCGCACAGGCGGATTCGCCCGTGCGTGAGTAAAACGCACGGGCGCTGCTGCTTCTTCCTCAAGCCAATTTATTCATTAAATAATGCACGGGCAACGCACGGTCGTACTTTCGCCCGTGCGTGACTATATTTCGGACTTTTTAGTATTTACGGCAGGAAATCTGCTGGAAGAAAAAGCTTCAGAGCCTGCCATTTTGGCCCAGTTCGCCGCTCCACCACCGTTTGACCTAGGAGGAGCTCCGGTGACCTTTGGCTTGCAAATCTTCTGCCAAAGCACCATCCCTGTCCTCCTCCATCATCCCTGAGCTCAAAAACACCATTGACAGAGAGCTTTCGCTGCATTCAAGGTGTAGAACAAGAGTTACATCGAGCTAGACCACGAAGAAGATGGGTATAAGTAGAGGAAGGTGACAGCTCCTCCGGACCCCGGACGCAACTGAAAACCGAGCACGGACGAGGCTTGACAACCCTACGATTCCGCCCGAGAATCTTCAGCATAGTCATCGAACTTTGGTTTTCTCTTTTCCCCTTCGCTTGCTTCAGAATTTTCCTTAGATGTGTTTGTTATGGTGGATGATGTTCATGAACATTGTGTTTTAGTTATTATGATTTCATGTTTGTGAGATCCTTTGTGGTTCATGAGTTTTGAGGAGCGTCGTAATCCGCCAGCCTTCTCGTTCACCCGCTCACTGAAGCACGGCATCGCGGCCATTGCATCCATCCCGCCTTGCGAAGCGGAGTTGTGACCCGCATTTCTCTTATTTCTGCAGTAGCTTAGGAAACCAAAATCAAAGCTCCGATTTTTTCCTTTAATCTACTCTCATAATTACATTCTCAATCCGAAGAATCAAACTAACCACGCGCATTCCTTGAGAGACGATATTCGGGGACGTACTCCAAACTTTATTACTTGTGCAACCGGTGCACTTGCCGTTACCGCATCACCCCTTCTACCTCCTGTCTACTAACAAGGGTAAAAAAAATTCTCTGAAAAAGGTCTCAACCCCTTTTGTTGCCTGTGCCAAATGTTTGTTTTTGGCCACACTACAGACTCTTGCAGGAAGAAGGGAAAGCGCACTTTAAAACAAATCTGGGTACCTAAGGTCACCACCTATATTATGGGAGGAACCTCTTGGGTATCCAGATCTTCACTAACATCTTCTTTTTAGGTGTGTTGGCAGGCTATGGACAAGGAATACATGTGGTACTTGGACTCAGGTTGTTCCAAGCACATGACAGGAGATAAAGCAAAGATCCTTAGCCTCACCAAGAAGAAAGGAGGAACGGTAACATTTGGTGACAATGGAAAAGGAAGAATCTTAGGCACCGGTATAGTGGGTAACGACTCCTTCTCTCTTACAAATGTCTTATATGTAGAAGGCTAAAAACACAACTTAATCTCCTTTAGTCAACTATGCAATAAAGGTCTTAATGTATTATTTGAGTCTTCTACAAATTAGTACAAAATTATAGATCCTAAGACTAATGATATTGTACTCACTGCACCAAGAATTCACAATGTCTATTTAATTTCTTTTCATGATCTATCACGTGTGTCACTAAAATGTCTAATTACAAAAAATGAAGAACTTGAATTATGACATAGGCATCTCGGTCACACTAGCACCAAGTTGATCTTAAAATTGTAAAAAAATAAAATAATTAGGGGTTTACCATTGCTTAATGGAAACCTATCTACTTTATGCCCGCCCTGCCAAAAAGGAAAATTGTCTAAAACATCTTTCAAAAACAAATATGAAATGTCCACCACTAGACCCCTACATCTAAGTCACATGAAACTATTTGGGTCAATTAGCACTTGTAGTCTAGGTGGTAAAAAATACACATTTGTATTGATTGATGATTTCTTTAGATTTAGTTGGACACTATTTCTTACCTCCAAGTCCGATGCTTTTTCTGAATTTACAAAACTATGCAATCGCATTCAAAATGAATTAGATTTAAAAATTATGTTCATTCGATGAAATCATGGAGGGGAATTTGAAAATGATAGTTTCACCACTTTTGTAATAATCTAGGTATTAAACATGAATTTTCCGCTCCACGCACCCCCCCCCAACAAAATGGTGTGGTGGAGAGGAAAAATAGTTCAGGAACTTGCACGTACTATGCTATCCGAGTATGGGTTGCCTAGATCTGTTTATGCCGAAGCGGTAAATGCATCTTGTTATATTAGAAATCGAGTCATGCTTCGCCCAATTTTGAAATTAACTCAATATGAATTATATTACAAAAAGTAACCAATTGTATCTTACTTTCATATTTTTGGGTGTCATTGCTATGTCTTACACACCAAAGATGCATTAGCAAAATTTGATGAGAAATGTGATGAAGGAATATTTCTTGGCTACTCTTCAACTAGTAAAGCATACAGGATATAAAGTAAAAGGTTTAAAGAGGTTGAAGTGTTTATTCATGTGATGTTTGATGAACTCATTCCCTGTGTAGATTCTAACACTACAAGAAAAGAAGAGGAACCCCCTTCACCCTAAGAGCATGATGATGTTAATCCACTTGGTGTTGACAAATAAACAGAGGCGGCGCAACAAATTTTCATGCCTCCAAGCGTGCTTAGATTCACAAAAGATCATCCAAGGGAACTAGTCATAAGGAGAACCCATAAGAGGTGTAACGACATGCTCTTCCATTCATGAATCCTTCTCTAATTTATGCTTAGTTTCTGAAATTGAACCCCAAAATGTCTCTACTGCGCTAAACGATGAATTTTGGTATTTAGCTATGCATGAAGAATTAGAATAATTTGAATGTAATAAGGTTTAGAATCTTATAGAAAGACCATCAAATCATCCGATAATAGGCATAAAATGGATTTTCAAAAAAAATTTAGATGGTGAATCTAGGATTACTAGGAACAAAGCTTGCTTAGTAGCACAAGGTTATTCACAAATTGAGGGGGTAGATTTTGATGAAACCTTTGTACTCGTAGTTCGCTTAGAATCCATTCAAGTTTTTCTTGCCTTTGCAAGTTTCAAAATATTTAAACTATTTCAAATGGATGTTAAAAGTGATTTCTTAAATGGAATTATTAATGAAGAAGTTTATGTTGAACAACCCCCCGATTTCATAAATGAAAAATTCCCAAATCTTGTTATTAAACTAGATAAAGAACTTTATAGTTTAAAACAAGCACCTCGTGCTTGGTATGAAAGATTAACTTCATTTTTATTAAAGCACGATTATGTAATGGGAAGTGCCGATAATACACTCTTCATCAAACATGTTAATAATGATCTAATCATATTACAAATCTATGTAGATGACAAAACTATGTAATGAAGTTGTAAGTGTGATGCAAAAAGAATTTGAAATGAGCTTGGTAGGAGAACTTACATATTTTTTTAGGTTTTCAAATCAAACAAAGTAATGATGGAATATTTATAAATCAATCTATATATGTTCATGACATGTTAAAAAGCTTTGGATTTGAAAACTTAAAATAATCCTCCACTCCAATGAGTGCCTCTCTAAAATTAGGAAAAGATGAAGCCGGAATCTCTATTGATCAAACACTGTAGAGGAATGATAGGGTCATTATTATATCTAAGTGCGTCTAGACCCGATATTATGTTTGTCGTTTGCTTATGTGCTATATTTCAAGCTAATCCTAAGGAATCTCATTTAAAAGCGGTCAAACGAATTTTTAGATATTTGATCGGATCATCTAATCTAGGCATATGGTATCCTTATAATGATTCATTTATATTACATGGAATATGCAACTCCGATTATAAATTGTGCTCACTAGATCGTAAAAGCACAAGTGGCACATGTCACTTCTTAGGCCCCTCACTAGTTGCTTGGTCTAGTAGGAAGCAGAATTATGTTGCCCTCTCCACTACCGAGTCTGAATATGTCGCACTAGGAGTTGTTGTGCACAAGCCCTTTGGATGAGTCAAAAACTAGAAGACTTTGGGGTGCATCTAGATAATATTGAATTAAAATGTGACTACAAAAGTGCAATAGATCTAACCAACAGTCCCGTTCATCATTCACGGTCCAAACACATATATGTGCATCATCATTTCATTAGGGACCACATTAAGAAAGAACATGTGAGAGTTAGCTTCATAGGCACAGAATCCCAACTTGCAGACATTTTTAAAAAACCTCTCCCTGATGCTCGTTTCAACATGCTTAGACTAGAAGTAGGAGTCTTAGATATATCAAATTGAAACCCATCAAAAATTATTTCTCCTTAAAAACAAATTTCTACACTACTATATCAATCTTTTTGAGTCGCATCACATTTGATTTTGCATGAATCTATCTTCATCATAGTTATCAAAGTTGAACTAAAAGCCCTAACGCTCAGCGCTATCAATAATGCCCAGTGTTAGCATATTTCTCTAAATTTGACCATTTTCTCTCCTATTCATTTGTATACATCTATATATCTATGTTTGCACCTTAGGTACTTTTTCATTTCTAGAAAAATTAAATTCAAATAAAAAGAATAAAAACCATTTTTAAACTACCAAAAACATGCTTAAATAGCCTTCTAATCATCTCTAAATTTGCTGAAATTTCTACACTAAGGAGGTCTATATACATAAACTCTAATCCAAAGAATTTTTTTCGCAAAACCTAAGAAAATGGTGTTCTGTTTGGGCGTCAAGAAGTTAACGGCGTGCATTAGCTGCTTTGGCCAAATTTTCATTCTATTTTTTATAAAATATTTTTGGAATTTTTCTCATGCATTTTCTCTGTTTGTTTTATCAGATTTGAATTCTTTCTTATTTGTCTTATTTCAAAAATACAAAAAATTTAAATAATCTAAAAATGTTGAAAAATATGTTTTTGTCATTTGTTTGTTTTCAATGTTTACAAAAATATGTTTTGATTATAAAAACATCACATGAGCAAAACATCTTAGTATTTTCATTACAAATCGTCAAAATTTATAAGGCATACACTTAAAGATTTTCTTCAATGTCTATTTTTCATTTCAAGTTTCCTAAACATTGTTATATCTTGGAATGCCTTGACCACAATCTTTTTATGTGCAATGAAATAAGCAATAGAAAATTGTGTAAGATTGCTTAGCATGCCTCTATGTATGAGTAATGTTTTTCGTTAATCAATGATTCATTCACTCACTATTTTGGTAATCTACATGTGCTCATAATCTTAGTCTTGCATGATTGTGTAGTGTAATAGCTTTAACATATTAAGTTGTGTGTCTATATTTTGTACTCCATCTTTCAAACAAAATATTTATTGCACATATAGAAGTGTTATTTCAATATTGTTAGTGTTTGCAAAAATAAGTGAATTTGGAGACCTTTTTCCCAAAATTAAAAAACTGAAATAAAATGACAAAGATAACTCCACCAAGCACTACTCACCCTCCTGATAAGTCTTCATGAGCTTTGTGAGGTTGGGCGCCTTGGAAATAATTGCAAAGTGTCTTGTGCAAACACATTTTCTTTATCACTTCTATTTTTACACCAGATCACTTAAAATACAAATTTATAAAAAATGCTTATGTGATCCCCCAAGAAAGACTTTGATCCCTGATAAGTCTTAATGAGCATTATGTGGGCGAAGCACCTTGGTAGTTGTAATTTTTTATGTTTTTGAAATTTTATTCTAGAATTGATGTGCGAAAGTAATTATAAGATTACAATCTTAATGTTGTTTTACTATTTCATTACATATGTCATGTGTTTTGATTAATTCACTTGTATACTCTTATCAAAACACTTTTATGCACACATCATTATTTTCCATAAAGCTTCTACTCATGAGAATTGGATCCAAATGCATATTTACATGATTCTCTAAAAATTTAAGTAAAAGCACTGGATTGCAATGCATGATTTCTACAATGTTTTCTTTACTTGAAATACGAATTTGTTACATTGTACCTCTTATCCTTTTGAATATGTTAAATCATGCTTGCCTATTAGTTGTGAAAAAATTTCAAGGATAATGCTCATTATATGTGAAATGTCTAGAAATATTGTTGGAATTATCCAACCAAAACAATAATAATTTTTTCTTATCTTGGTTACCTTTCTTTTCCACATTATTGATTCGATCATGTATTTTTATCATGCTTATTTTTAAGGTCTCTCCTTCACTTGTATCTTTCAAATTCTTTTGTTCATTATTTTCTAACAAGTAGAAGAATGGCTTGGTAAAGAACATGGGATCTTATTACTCACGCTTATTATATTCTTTTTCCGCTGTGCTACTCTTTCTCTTAGCTCGATCATGACCTACTTTATGCTTAAAACAAAACTCTTATCCTATCTCAGTTTGTCCCAACTTTTATCTTCATTATTCTAGTTTTGTTTTCACTCCACCTACTTTTGCTAATAACAAAAGGGGGGAGAATAAAATAAAAAATCTTAATGATTAAAGGAATAGGATTCACTAGTGTAAGGGGGAGCACAAATCTAGTTTATGGGAGCATACACTAAGGGGGAGCACAATTTAACAAACTACAATTATAATTCTTATCTCTATGTTGCTTAGTGTCATATATCTTTTTAAAAATACATCTCTTATATATGAATCTGATTTATCTCTATTGGATTTGTTATTATCAAAAGGGGGAAGTTATTGGAACACAGTTTTCCGCATCCCTTTGATTTGAGAATAACAAATCCTACTTGTATATGATCTAGTTTGCCATTGTGTTTTTAGCATGCATGTTTGAACAAAATTGACACTACGATGCTTCATTGTTGTTCTGGATTTGCTCACAAGCTACAATGATGAATGTGGTATAACGCCAGGCATTAGGAATTAATGTCAGCGTTGACTTTCATTCCCACATAGATGAAAATGGCATGAAGGGAAGCTGCCGTGATTGCAGTAGCATTTTGGGAAAGATTTGGCTTAACGCCAGGCGTTAGCCTCAACGCCAGCGTTAAGGTTTCCTAAAATGAATGTTTCCAAAAATGCAGAATCTCCTTCTTATTTTGAAGATCCGAGCCATCAATTTTTTTCTATATTGGGTCAACGCTCGGCGTTAGTCTTAACATCGGCGTTAGCTTCCAGTCCTATAAATAGGTGGCATTCATTCTCTTCAACTATTGATCCCAAGGAGCCCTATTCCAACATTTCAAAAACTCTATGAGGGCCATATTTTCCAGACCATCATCTCCCACACAAATTCAAGTGAAGAATTTGAAGGAGGATCGGATCAACGCTAACCCAACGCGAAGAACGCACACTTCGACTTCGACGATATTCAGCTGATCTTCGCCATCTCCAGAATTTGTCATATGGAGTTTAACTTGTCTTTTATATTTTATTATACCTCTTTCTTTGTGATTGTTTAGTGAATTCGCCACGGTTGTTGGTTACTAGGTCTGTGCGTGGTTTAGGGGGAATTCGCCGAGGTTGTTGTCGATGATGAGTCCTGATCATATACACTTTTATGGACTCATCTGGGCCATTTTTCCTATCATTTCACCGCACTTTAGCCCTGTTATAGTTCATATTGATCAGTCTATGCTAGGTGCACCTCTTGGCCCATTTTGGTGTGATTTCATGCTTATCTTCATTAGTAGTTTTCTTGCAATGTTAAGTCCCACTTTCAGTGGTTAGACTGGTGTCGTACGCTGGAACAGGTGTCGTGCAGGTGTTTCCGATGCAATTCTGCACAGGAACACTGCGCACGATCACCGGTTCTATGGCGCATGACCACTGGTCGTGCGCCACTGATCGTGTGCACTTAACCCTTTTTCACGAGTTCTGTTTGGTGCAGTGCGCACGACCACCAACGCCAGTGCGCACGACCACCGGTCGTGCGCCACTGCTCGTGCGCACTTACCATTTAATTTCCGAGTTCTGTTTGCTGTAGTGCGCACGACCATAAACTCCAGTGCGCACGACCACCGGTCGTGCGCCACTGGTCGTGCGAACATGTTATTTCATAATTTCTGTCTTTGCAGGTTCCGTCCAGGCAGAGCGCACGATCACAGGATTCTAGTGCGCACGACCACTGGTCGTGCGCCACTGACCGTGCGCACTGTTTAATTCCAGCGCCTATAAATTCTGCTGCTCGCGATTTAGGTCAGACCCCCGCCGTCTTCCGCCGTTTCCTGCTCCGTTCCGCCCGATTTCGCCCCTCCACCGCCGCCCACCATCTGGAGGTGCTCCGGGCTTGTTCTTCACGCCAATCTTGAGCCGGAGTTTCCTCTCGGCCTCCTCCTTCATCCAAGAGCTTCAAAGAGAGATCTAGCCGCCATCTCCATCGAGCAAGAGGAAGTTTGCAACCTCTACCGGATCGTGACACGAAGAAGACGGGTCCATTGGAGAGTCGTGACAGCTCTCTCTACCCCGGACGTAGTTGCGGACCGAGCTTGGACGCGGATTGACAACCCGGCGATTCCAACCGTGATTCTACAACGAGCCTTCGGATTCGGTCGATTTCTTGCTCTATTCTTCTCTTATTGATGTTTATGTAGTTAGATCTAACATTATGATGAAGCGTGCTTGATTATTAGCATTTATACTTGATTATGTCTATGTGATTTGAGTATTCTTGCTTATTATTTTGAGGTGTGCCTTGTGGTGTGGATTGTTGGTTGTCCGGTGCCGCACTAGCAATTGCTAGTGGCGTGCTTGTCGAAGAGGTGCTTGCGACCCTCATTCCGCTTGCCTTCTCGTCCACCCGCCTACCGAAGCGTGGCATCGCGGCCCGTATTCCATCCCGCCTAACGAAGCAGTGCGCTCAAGGCCTGCACAGTTCGATTCCGCTTGCCTACTCGTCCATCCGCCCTTTCGACGCAGCGCGCTCAAGGCCTGCCTAGTTTCCATCCCGCCAAGCGAAGCATTGCATAGCGGCATTGCATAGGAGTAGTTGATAGCTTTTATTTTATTTTCCAAAAGCCAACCCAACTCCCCCGCATTCCATCCGAGTTAAGGACTTCAATCTCAAGTCCTTCCTCGAAACCTAACTCCACCTTACTGTGTTCCTCAAGAGACCGACACTCGGGGATTTTCCCCATTATTATTACTTGCGCGACCGGTGCACTTGCCGAAAATCATCGCATCAAGTTTTTGGCGCCGTTGCCGGGGAACACAGTCGTGTGAGTTTTCTGGAGAGGTGGAATTTGAGAGAAAAGCCCTTCCATTTGTAAATTGCATCCCTTATTTTATTTCTGTTCATTTTATTCCTTTTTCTTGTTTTATAGTAGGTTGCTTTAGTAAATTTTTGTTAGGTGTAGTATTTCGCACAATAGTGTTCGTCTTTTTGAATCGTTTTATCTTCGCACTATGTGGGCACATCTTAATTTCCGTTGTCGTTGGTGTGGAGCTACCTCCCACTCTAGTGATGAATGCCCTACGGAGAATAGTAGGCCTAATTCTTATAGCCCAGCATATGGAGCACCGACTTTGTCTGGTACTTCATATGGTGCGCGTAAGTCTTATGGCTACTCTGCTGAGCCTTTACCGTCATACTTCTTTTCGGCTTCAGCACCCGCTGTGCCAAAGAAGCCTGCTAGGCAGTGCCAGTTTTGTCGGAGCACAGATCATGCCCTGAAGGATTGTGTTGCTTATCTTCGCCAATTGGATGAGGATGACGAGCCGGATATCCGGATCGTCCCGAATCCTAACTCTGGCGGCACACCTTCAACATCCGGTTATGTGTCGTTGTCACCTTCACATCTTGAAGGGTATGGCATGGACACGGTCACTGGATGTGTGGCTGATCTGGGCACCGACATTGCTTAGCCTATTCTCCCGGTGCATCCACCGCCTCTAGTGGATTTGATTCTTTGTGAGGAATCGGTGCTCGACTTTTATCCGAGCACTACTCCTCTCCCTGTTGTGCATACTACACTCGTCTCTGACGACATTGTTGATGATGTGTCGCAGGAGGAGGTGGTTGATCTGAGTGTTGTGCCTATTCCTATGGAGGAGGACAACCTTCTAGGTGAAGAGGAATTTTCCTCAGCACCGGTGGAGGAAGTCCAAATCCCAAGCCTGGCCACCGTTGATCCCGCCGAATCTTGTAGCATTGATGACAATGCAAACATTATTTTACTTCCCCAACCTAATGGGAGTGAGACCGGGACCACTCCCCCGATTTTTGATTATCTATGTTCTTCATCTTGTTTATTTCTTGACCCCCTTTCTTCATCCGAGCCTGTGCAGGTTGAGTCTTTACAGGTGCCCCAGGAGGACTTGGAGCATTTTGCTCAAGTCAATGATGAGAGTATCCTCTCATGTGAGGAGGTTTATTCCCCCTCCGTTGAGGAAGCGCCACTCATTGCCTTTTCCTCCTGCTGCCTCCCTGTTGACGATACCTTGCTAGGCAAGGATGTGTTTTGTGAGATGAGTGAGGACCAGGCCTCCTCCTCTTCTTACTTTCTTTTCCCTCTACCTGTGAGGAGCAGGTATTTATATTCAAGTAGAGGCGTGACTGTTCTATCATCGTATCGGTACCCGCTACCGACACGGATATTAGGCCAGTTACCTGTCCACTTCTCCTTCCATAGGCCCATTAGCTAGAACTCTTAAAATCCGAATAAGTCGTGCTGGGATGACAATAACCCCAGTAGTTATCTTACTTTTCATGCATTTTATTTTATTCAATCCTGTTTAGTTAGCTGTAGTATTGTGGTTTATCTTTTTCTGTTTCTTTTGTTTTGCGGAGCTGGCCCCTGCAGGTATTTCTTCTGGATGGCGGATGCTGCAGCTTAGTCGTGGCTTAAACGCCAATCTTCTGGTGTGCTCATTTCTGAGCACTGGGTACTCTCTTTCCCTAGCTTTTTCTGATTTTCATGTCATATATTCTGTGGATTGTTTAGTTTAAGTCTGGGGGAGAGTAGTTTTGTTTACCGGCTCACGTGCACTATTGCACTGCATACTAGAAGATTTCATTTAAAATGTTTTGTTTAATTTCATTGCACACCACAGCACCCACATGAGCGCGTGCTTATCTATTTGTTTTGTTCTGAACAAACTATCTTGGTTAGGAATGTGAATTGGGATGATAGCTTAGGAATTACTATTGGGAGCGCAATGTTGACTCGAGCAGTGTTCTAGTCGCATCCGCGTGCTACAATAGAATTTGAGTAAAATTAGATTATTTCTATGCTTTTAATTTATGATTAGTATTTATGCGTAGTTTTTGATTTATTCTACTCAAGTGGTGAATGTGAATGAAATTGGTGATAGCCCGGTGTTGTGTGTATACGAGCGCTAGTTGTGTGTTGCTCGAGTCGGGAGGAAGGTTTACCTTTCTCGTGGGCTAAGAACTTGCCCCAAGCGACTCTTGAAGCATGGGTGCGGGCGATTCGTTGAGATAAATGTGATATAGGCCACCTTTTGGCTAGATTGAGCCTTCGCTTTCCATATCCTATTCGCTCACCTTTGCTTCCCAACACTTGTGCCTACCACTCCCTTTGTTCAGCTCCTCCTCCATACACCAAGGCCTAAAGCTTATCCCACTGTCGCAACCAAATATATGTTATCTGCACTCATGTTTTAGATTTGGTGTGATGTTTGGAATTGTCGTGTTGTGAAGGAGAAATAAACTCTATTTGCTGATTTTGAATCAACCGGAGGATAAGAAAAAGAAAAAGAAAAACATGGTATTGAAATAAAAATCTGAAAAAAAAAAGTGTATTGAAAAGTTATCCTCCCGAGCATTTTAGAAAATCTGTTGGTATTTGTGGAGTAGGCCGTGTGCACAGCTATTTTTCACAATAAGTCTGGGGGTGTGTCACGCGAGCTTTGTTTTTAGTTTTGCTTGGTGCAGCGTCCCGTTGACTCATGTTGGTTGCGTAGCCTTCGTTTTTACCTTTGATTATCATACCGCAACCTAAGCCCCAATTTAATCCTAAAAGTCCTATTGATTTATCTCGCGAGTTTGCTAGCGCTGTGGAGAGAGTGTGACCGGGCAAGCGTATGGTTCCCGACGTTGATGGATTTCAGCAGAGTTATTCCCGAACCCCGATCTTGTGCAACACCCGCCTCAGTGTCTCGTCGCTTTCATACCGGGCATGATCGCCAAATTCGTCATAATTCACCAACTGAGTATTGATAAATCTTTATTTACGCTCTAGTACTTTCGTAAATTAGTTAGCATAGTTAGAATCTCTTTTTACGAAATCTCTATTTGCATGCTTTTGTTACTTCGCATTGTACTCCCTTGCGTAATTTTCTTTGCTAACTACCTTTTTCACACTCCACCGGATTCGTTTGCTCGGGACGCGCAAATAGTTAAGTCTGGGGGTGTGATGAGTCCTGATCATATACACTTTTATGGACTCATCTGGGCCATTTTTCCTATCATTTCACCGCACTTTAGCCCTGTTATAGTTCATATTGATCAGTCTATGCTAGGTGCACCTCTTGGCCCATTTTGGTGTGATTTCATGCTTATCTTCATTAGTAGTTTTCTTGCAATGTTAAGTCCCACTTTCAGTGGTTAGACTGGTGTCGTACGCTGGAACAGGTGTCGTGCAGGTGTTTCCGATGCAATTCTGCACAGGAACACTACGCACGATCACCGGTTCTATGGCGCACGACCACTGGTCGTGCGCCACTGATCGTGTGCACTTAACCCTTTTTCACGAGTTCTGTTTGGTGCAGTGCGCACGACCACCAACGCCAGTGCGCACGACCACCGGTCGTGCGCCACTGCTCGTGCGCACTTACCATTTAATTTCCGAGTTCTGTTTGCTGTAGTGCGCACGACCATAAACTCCAGTGCGCACGACCACCGGTCGTGCGCCACTGGTCGTGCAAACATGTTATTTCATAATTTCTGTCTTTGCAGGTTCCGTCCAGGCAGAGCGCACGATCACAGGATTCTAGTGCGCACGACCACTGGTCGTGCGCCACTGACCGTGCGCACTGTTTAATTCCAGCGCCTATAAATTCCGCTGCTCGCGATTTAGGTCGGACCCCCGCCGTCTTCCGCCGTTTCCTGCTCCGTTCCGCCCGATTTCGCCCCTCCACCGCCGCCCACCATCTGGAGGTGCTCCGGGCTTGTTCTTCACGCCAATCTTGAGCCGGAGTTTCCTCTCGGCCTCCTCCTTCATCCAAGAGCTTCAAAGAGAGATCTAGCCGCCATCTCCATCGAGCAAGAGGAAGTTTGCAACCTCTACCGGATCGTGACACGAAGAAGACGGGTCCATTGGAGAGTCGTGACAGCTCTCTCTACCCCTAACGTAGTTGCGGACCGAGCTTGGACGCGGATTGACAACCCGACGATTCCAACCGTGATTCTACAATGAGCCTTCGGATTCGGTCGATTTCTTGCTCTATTCTTCTCTTATTGATGTTTATGTAGTTAGATCTAACATTATGATGAAGCGTGCTTGATTATTAGCATTTATACTTGATTATGTCTATGTGATTTGAGTATTCTTGCTTATTATTTTGAGGTGTGCCTTGTGGTGTGGATTGTTGGTTGTCCGGTGCCGCACTAGCAATTGCTAGTGGCGTGCTTGTCGAAGAGGTGCTTGCGACCCTCATTCCGCTTGCCTTCTCGTCCACCCGCCTACCGAAGCGTGGCATCGCGGCCCGTATTCCATCCCGCCTAACGAAGCAGTGCGCTCAAGGCCTGCACAGTTTGATTCCGCTTGCCTACTCGTCCATCCGCCCTTTCGACGCAGCGAGCTCAAGGCCTGCCTAGTTTCCATCCAGCCAAGCGAAGCATTGCATAGCGGCATTGCATAGGAGTAGTTGATAGCTTTTATTTTATTTTCCAAAAGCCAACCCAACTCCCCCGCATTCCATCTGATTTAAGGACTTCAATCTCAAGTCCTTCCTCGAAACCTAACTCCACCTTACTGTGTTCCTCAAGAGACCGACACTCGGGGATTTTCCCCATTATTATTACTTGCGCGACCGGTGCACTTGCCGAAAATCATCGCATCAGTCGACTAGGTCTGGGGAGTAGATCTTGATAGTTTGTTTAGGATGTAGTCTTAGTCACCTAGGGCGGGGTGAATAGGTTTCTTTTATTTTAGGCTGGATGTTTTCTGATTTTAGGTTAGTAAAGTATCAAACACAGAAAACACACAAAGATTTATAGAGGTTCCTCAAGACAGGGTGTCTTGAGTAGTTCTCTTTCCCCCTCCACCTTTCTAACAATGAGTTAGACAAGGCCAACACCTTTAAACTCAGCTCCAAGAGCTTACAACACAGATCCCTCAGGATCTCTCATGTTTCCTCAAACCCTACCTCAGGCTCAATAACCCTACCTCAGGTTCAACAACCCTACTTGAGGCTCAACAGCCCTACCTCAGATCAGCCAATGATCCTACACTCAAGCTGAACACACAGCTCTAATTCTCAGGCTAGACAACCCTACACACTCAGGCAAAGATGCCCTACAACTCAGAACTGCTAAGTTCCTACTGAACAAGAATGTATGATGAACAAAAGTAGATGGAATACACTTTATCTTCTGTTGCTGAACAACTACAATAGCTGTCTTGAATCTGGATGAGTCCAAAGTCCTCAACCTTGATTCTTCTGATTCTATTCTTTAGAGAAGGACTAAGGATCAACTTGCTCTATCTTGATTTGATCAAGAGGAGCAATCTATTCTCTTCTTGCAGCTTCAAGGAAACTAGGAGTGAAAGCTTCTTGGCTGTCATCAATGGAACAGTAATGTTCTTACTTTTGAGTGTGTGAGAGAGAGTTCTTTTTACAGAGCCCTAATTTATTCTTGTATACTGCCCCTGCCTTTCAACGGCTATTATTTGTCCTACTGACACAACATGGGAGAGATTGGAACATCCCTTCTTGCTTTACAGGTGTTGCGCCAAAAGTAAAGCCCGTCAGTTCTTTTGAAACTGTCTCAGCAGTTGGGCTGAGACAGTCTCCTGTCTCAGCTATTGGATCTGTTCCGTCTCAGCGGATCCGCTGAGACAGACAGTTGTCTCAGTGAATTTTCCTTATCCGCAGCTCAGCTGGCCCAGACTTCTCAGCCGCACCTGGCCTTGTCTCAGCGGTTCAGCTAAGATTAAGAGCTCATCTCAGCAGTTTTGGCAGCAAACCCATTGAACTTTATTCATACCCTGGTATGATCTAACCTTGCATTGTCATGAGATAGAGTAGGGTTTATCAAATACAACTTGTACTTAGCATTGAGTGTGAAGCCTCTTCAAATCAAGGGAACATTGAGGATCATTTTCCCAACAATCTCCCCCTATATGAAGAAGACAAAACACCCTCAATGCTAAGGTACCTAACCCATAAATTCTTAACTTGTAGCTTCATTATATAGAGATCATCATATTATACTTATTGCATCAGAAATATTATAGCAGATAATGTTTATGAAAGTCATATAGTCACAGAGTTTAACAAACCAACAGTGTGATTAGACAAACATGACATTGCAACACAGACAGATTTAACCAACAACATTTGAAATTCAGAAAAGGTTATGAATCATAGTTCAATTCTAAGCCATTTCAGATAAAGTAATTCAATTTACAACCAGTCATTCATTAGACATTTATACATTCAATTAGAGTTTTCTTTTCTTACAAGAAGTACACCCCTCAGAAATGTCAGCAACTGCTTTTCCTTTCCCCAGATAAGGCCTCTAACCACCCCCTAGATCTACCCTCGACCTAGTCTCCACGCACAAGGCGGCGAATTACCCCCTAAGCCTCACAAGGACCTAGTCGCCAACACAAGGTGAATTTACCCACGGAATCCTTCCCGGAATCCGACGTTCTCACCGAACGATTTCTCCACACAAAATACAAAAGGAAAAATAAAAGATTACAAGATAAGTAAAGAGAAACTCCCCAAGAAATTCTGAAGGTGAAGACGAAGTCGATGTAGATGTTGGCGTTCTTGAAACGATCGTCCTTCGTATGGAATATGCGTTGTAGACCTTCTCCTTCAAAATCTTCTTTAGATCTTCATGTTAGCCCAAGGGAGATCTCTTAATTTGCTGTACACGAACCTCTCGCCAAGTATCAGAATTCTGGAATCATCTCTCCTCTTCATTGGAATGAGAGGGGATGTACTTTAAATAGCCTTGGAAGCTAACGCGTGCGTTAAGGCTAACGCCCGACGTTAGGGAATCGTGTACGGCAGTTGCTGACATCGTGCATAAAGTCGGGAGCATGACAGAACCAATTTCGTCGATCGGAACTGATTTCGTCGAACACGCCTTCGTCGAACGCATCCTTCGTCGAACGGAAAAACCGCAACCGTCAGGATCGTGGCAGTTTGTGGATTCAACGCGGGAGTTAAGCGTCAACGCTGGCGTTGAGTTGTTCTCCTTCAAATTCATCGAACGCGATATTATTGTGCAGGATCTCAGTTCGTTGAACTCCAATTTGTCGAGCGGCCTTCGCATTTCGTCGACCGGACTTTTTATCGAATGAAATTTTCGTCGAACGCAGGCAAATTCATCGAACGGAACTCTAAGTTCGTCGAACGCAGATTCATCGACCTCAACTCGACGGCATTCCTCCTCTTGTTAAAGAGGGGCGTTAACAAATAACGCGAGCATTAGCTATCTTTCCAGGGACTCATTTCCAATCAGCAAACTATTCATAAGGATGTGTAGCTATAGTTCCTGTACAACCTGCACACTATAAACACACAAAATACAAGATCAAATACAACACGTTATTTGTTATTCTCAAACCAAGAGATGCTGAACATAGGCTCCATCACATTCGAATTTTTTGTTTCCCCTTAACACCTTGAAAAAGGGTGCACACTTGTCTCCCGCCTTGGAGAGCAACCTACTAAGTCCGGCCAGCTTTCCAGTGAGGCTCTGAACCTCCTTCAAATTTCTGGGCGGTCCCAACTCCATTATTTCCTTGACCTTGTCCGGGTTTGGCTCCACCCCCGCCGGGGTGAGCAGGTGACTTAGGAATTTCCCTCGGCTAGCCCCGAAGACACGCTTCAAGGGGTTGAGCTTCATCTTATACCTCTGCAAAGTCTTAAAGGTCTCTTCAAGGTCTCAGAGGTGGGCTTCAAGGTCCCGACTCTTTACCATGAGATCATCGACGTAGACCTCCAGGTTTCTCCCCTTTTGATCTCGAAAGATCCTGTCCATCATTCTTTGGTACGTGGCACCTGCGTTCTTGAGCCCAAAGGGAATCATCTTATAACAGTAACGTCCATCCCCCGTGATGAAGGAGACATCTTTAATGTCTGGGGGGTGAATGCGGATCTGATGATAACCTGAAAAAGCATCTAAAAAAGACATTACAGAGAAACCGACGGCTGAGTCAACCAGCGCGTCGATTCTAGGCAAGGGGTAGCAATCCTTGGGGCACGATTTATTAAGTACGGAAAAGTTGATACACATTCTCCACTTACCTACCCCCTTCTTCACCATGACCACGTTAGAGACCCAGCATGGATACTGGATCTCTGATACAAACCCTGCCTGAATGAGCTTACCCACCTCCTCTCGGATGGGTCCTTCCAGCTTGTCTCCTATGGCCCTCCTCTTTTGACGGATGGGGCGGGTGTCAGGGTCGAGGTTGAGGCGGTGGCAAGCCACATCTTCGTTGATCCCTGGCATCTCCACGTCGCTCCAAGAGAAGACATCCACATTCTCCCGAATGCATGTTAGGATCTGCTTCTGCTCCTCCAGGCCGAGCTCCCCGCTGATCCTGACTTTCTACACCACCCCGGCTTGGGTGGTGACTTTGAGCTCCACGACCTCCTCTACGGCCTCCATCCTGGACTGTTCTCCCCAGTTTTCTTCTTGCTCCTGTCCTTCTTCCCAGACCTCCATCACCTCTTCCACCCCTTCTTCCTGGGCCCGCCCCTCTACCTCTTCCTTCTCTTCCTCCATCTGCTCCTCCGACCTTTCCTCCAACTCCTCCTTCTCGTCTTCTCCTCCAAGTCCTGCTGAATCACCCATCTCCTGGTCCCATTTCTCTTCCTCGGCCATCCAGGAGATGGTGTTGACTGCTGTCACGTAGCATAGTCTTGCGACCTTCAGATCTCCTCTGATTCAGACTTGGACTCCTCCGTCATTGAAATTAAGGCACTGGTGGAATGTGGAGGGGACACAGCGAAACGCGCTAATGAGTGGCCGCTCGAAGATGGCGCTATAGCTGCTGGGAGCATCCACTATGACAAAGCGGCAGTTCCTGGACTGCCCCCCCTAAAGACCACGTGGAGTCCTACTCCTCCCTCCACTTCCTTCCTCTCCCTGGAGAATCCGAACAACGGACCATCCGAGGCCAACACCCTTTGCGCCTCCACCTCCATCCCATTGATCGCCTTCTTGAAAATAACATTGACTAAACTTCCATTATCTACAAGGATTCGAGAAATGGAGAAGTTCTCGATCGCTATCTGAATGACCAAAGCATCGCAGAATGGGTTCTCATAACCCGACATGTCCTTCTGGGTGAAAGAAATCTTTTCTGCCGGGGGCGGGGTTAGGGACGTCGAAGCTACGCTACGATGATAGATGGTATGGAGGCTTGCCTTCCGGGTTGCCTTAATCCCCCCCCCCCCCCCCATGGATCACCCCGATCCCCCCTCGGGACCCCAAATTGGCCCGGTCCTCGCACCTCTCCTCCTCTTCCTCCCGAGGCTCGACCTCCTCAATACTCACCGGCTGCTGCTGTCGCGGCGCGGGCACTCGGGCCCTTTTTTTCTCCAGGAACTCCGGGAAGGTGGCCGTCATGTGACCTTCCTCATCATGAAAGTCACAATACGGCAATGTCACCTCCCCCGTCTCGGCATCCACCATCCTATTTCTCATTATCCTTCCTGCCCCTGCTTCTTCTCTTGCCTCCCCTCTCCTTCCTCTTCCTCCTCTTCCCCGCCTGATTATCATGGCTTGTTGGGGTGGGGGAGGCATCGCCCCCGGAACCTGCCTCCATCCCAACTGATGGAGCCTTCCTTGACCCCCATAGAAGTTACCCCTTCCTGGAGCGTAACCCCTTCCTTGGCCTTGCATTCCTCCGCCATGCTGCCTCCAATCCCCCTCCGGGGCCCTGGACTCTTCTCTTCTCCTCACCTCCTGCTATCGGACCTCCGGCTCACTAAGCTTTGCCAGCCTCTTGGTGAGCTCCTGGTTGGCCTCCTCACTCTCGATTTCCTCCGCCACCCTCTCCATCAACTCCTCGTAGGAGACGGGGGCCTTCCTCTTCAGAGCCATTTCGAAGAAACTTTCCCTCAGCCCGACCGTGAAGGTGAGCTGGAGTGCAAACCCAGGCATCTCCTGAGTGAGCAGCACTTCTTCCTGGAATCGATCCGCATAGCAAGCCAACGACTCCTTGGGCTCCTGCTTCACCTTGAAGAAGGACTCGGCGTCCTTCTTCCTCTTCTTCGAAGTTGAAAACCGCAACAAGAAGCTCCTGCGCAAATCCTCAAATGCGTAGATTGACCCAACAGGGAGTTGGTGGAAGCAACCCCTGGCCTTCTCTTTAAGGGTGACGGTGAAGAGCCGACACTTGAAGGCATCTGACATCGGCCTGATAGAGACCGAGTCCTCGAAAGACTGGAGGTGCTGGACAGGATCATCCCTGCCATTGTAGTACACCCTGTCCCACTCACCGAACCCTACCGGGACAGGTGAAGAAAGTACCAACTCGCAGAAGGTACTTCCCCCTCCTGCCACCTTTTCTCGCTCCACACGCCCCCCGAGCTCTCTCGCCAGACTCGGGCTTGCGGGGACTGCGCTCGCGAGGATGGTGTTTGCCTGAACCACTCCCACAGTCGCTGCATCCTCCGAGCGCGCGCTCGCCTGCGCTGCGCTCGCCGGCACAGAGCTCGCCGGGCTGGCGAACAACACTCGCCCATCCAGGTCATGCACTGAACCTCCGGCGATTTCCTTTCTGGCCCTTCCCCCCGGGGCGTTCTCGCCAACCGCTACTGGGGGAGGGGTCGCCTGAGGCGCTGGGGTCGCGAACTCACTTCGCAGCGCCACGACAGTGAGTCTGAAGGTGTCGAGCACCTCCCTCCTGAAATCTGTGAACATCCTCGGCGTCACCACCTGCGGTGACTCGCTGAACTCCTCGCCTTGATCCTCGCCTCCTTCCATATCTGCTCCTTGGAACATTCTTGGACCATCCATGCTCCATGCTCACCGCACTAAAATGTTGGAACCGATTTCTCGGCCTCTTGTGGAGCCCTGGGCCCTCACCGAAATGAGGGGCAGCTAGCCCTTACTGATCCCTCAGAGAAGGTAGACGGAAGATTGAGGAAATGACTAAGACCTTAGTCGCAGCGAGGAGGTCCCTCCATTAACCCGGAAGATCGTTGAGCGCTTCCCCTCCCAAGCCAAAGCTAAGACTCGGGCACCTTGGAGAGCTCTGAAAAATGCTAGCCAAAGAGAAACTAAGGAGAGAGAAGCTGAAGTCCCGTCCTCACCAAAGGTGCCCTTTAGGTCTTATTTATAGGCTTTCTGATCTGGCCTGCAAATAGCAGGATTCCGTCTTTTGATTTTACTATCCGCACCCCAAATGGGTCTGCTAACAGCCACACTCCGCTGTTTGGAGAGGCTAAGGGCAGACCACCAAGGGAAAAGGGTAATTTTGTCCCATCAACCTATGGGCAAGAAGCTGCGAGAGCACTACTGCCGAAGCTCTCACGGGTCCTCTCGCGAGTCCTGCTCGCGATGCCTTTCCCAGGCGATCGCCCTGCGAGGACCTCGCTGCCCCCCCCCCCCTCCTTACTATGAACACAGACGAGCTCGACGAACACAGAATGTTAAACCGTTTGTTGACCGCTGAGATGGGATTGAAGCAAGTCGTTCGTCGAACGCAGGAGGCAATTCGTCGAACCTAGAATTGAGTTCGTCGAGCGTGATGGCCCGGTCTCGCAAGCCTTTCTGCGAGACCCCCCCCCCCCCCCTTTCTATGAGATCACCCCTCGACAGGTGAGCTCGACGAACACAGGAGAGTTCATCGAGCGCAGAAGGGTTCGCCGAACACCCTTCGCCGAACCAAATATTAGCCTCGCTCGCCTGACCGCGAGCTCCTGGTCAACACCTTTCTCGCCTGGCCCTCCTGTGAGGACTTTGGTCTGCCTTACTGCTTTCTTCATGGTATTGATTTCTCAAACCGCGCCTCCTTGTCTGGCGAATATCGGGGTTGTACACGTAGGACTTGTGTTTCTTGAGCAGGCTTTCTAGCTACAACTACTTGTAGTCCTTGCTCAGGTTCCAGATCCGGTTCATTCTCAGTTTGTGGTTCTTGAACTTCTTCAAGTTCTACCTTTGCAATTTTTCTGGATAAGAACTCTTTCTCCAAAAAGACACCAGTCCTTGCGACAAACACTTTTCCCTCAGACGACAGGTAGAAGTAGTACCCTTTGGTCTCCCTAGGATACCCCACTAGGTAACACTTATCCAACTTAGGTTCCAGCTTGTTAGACACTTGACGTCACACGTATGCCTCACAACCCCAAATCATAATAAAAGACATACTAGGACGCTTTCCATTCCATATCTCATATGGTGTCTTTAGAACCGTTTTCGTTGGAGCACGATTTAAAGTGAAAGTAGCAGTCTCTAGAGCAAATCAATAAAAAAATGGGCAGATCTTCATGACTCATTATCGATCGCACCATGTCTAACAAAGTACAATTCCTCCTCTCAAAAACACCATTATATTGTGGTGTTCTAGGTTGAGTGAGTTATGATAGAATACCACACTCTTTCAGATGATCACGAAACTCATGACTTAGATATTTGCAACCTCGATCTGATCGAAGTGCCTTAATCCTTTTTCCCAATTGGTTCCCTACTTTATTCTTACACTCTTTGAACTTTTCAAAGGTTTCAGATTTACACTTCATAACATATGTATATTCGTATCTACTGAAATCATCGGTAAAATGTAACGAAGTAGTAGTGCCCACCTCTAGCCATAGAACTCATGGGTCTGCATACATCACTATGTATTATACCCAAGAGATCATCAGACCTCTCACTATAACTAGTGAAAGTGGCTTTTGCCATTTTTCCTAATAAACATGACTCGCATCTCTCAATGATTCATAATCAAATGAGTCCAATAGTCTATTTTTTGGAGCTTGGATATGCGTTTCTCATTTATATGGCCTAAACGACAATGCCAGAGATATATAGGATTAGAGTCATTAGTTTTTAGACATTTGGTATTTTTTATGCTATAGATTGGATGATTTATGTTCAAAACATAAAAGTCATTAAACAATTGAGCAACGCCATAACAAACATCATTCTTATAAATAAAACAACAATTGTTCATTATAATAAATGAAAATCCACTCATGTTGTAACACCCTTCCAGTATGAATAATATAACAGTAGGTCAGGTCGGGACCCCACGCTATACTAACCACACTAGCTAGGCGTTAAAAGGAGATATACAGAAAAGAACTACACCAGAGTATACTAAACATAAGCGAAAGCATAAAGATTTAACATTTCTTTTAGAATAGTCCACTATCACAGGAATGAAACAATAAAGTGTAGAGTTACGGCCTTAAGGACTTACATTCCAAAAAGTACAAAACTCCAAAAACATACTTCGGCACGCAGGCCGGCAATACATGAAAAGCAGAAAAGAGGCTGGCCTTCGAGGGCCAACACAGCAAAATGGCCACTGCCCGCTATTTCCCGCTTGGCTCACCTGCACCTGCAACAACGATCCACCAAAACGTGGCAAACAAGTAACCGGTTAGCTAAAGCTGACCAAAATTATAACGACCCCACCCTTAAAGCCGGGGTGGTGGTACTCCTTCCCTGCAGGCATACAGTTGATGACTAGTTTTTAGTCATCGTTTTTAGGTTAGTTTAGTTTAAATTTCCCTAGTTTTAATTATTTTCCCTTTGCATTTTATGGTTGTTAAGCTTTAATATTGTTATTTTATGATTTTATGTTGTTTTATGTTGTTATGTTTTTATATTGTTTTTTTTATGTTTGTTTTTTTATATTGTTTTGTTTATTATCTTATGTTTATTATTTTATGTTGTTATTGTTAATTTATGTTGTTATGTTATGTGGTTATTTTATGTTTATGTTGTTATTTATGTTTTGTTAAGTGTTTTCATATAAAAATATGTTGTTATGTTTTGTTATATTATATTGTATTAACTAATTTAATGTCTTTGTTTTGTTGTAGGATGGTACAACCCAAGCTCAAGCCAAGCAGCCCCCTCCATTTGGTGCATCCCAAGCTTCACAAATCCAAGACCGAGCATCCATTTGGAGCAGCCCCCTTGTGCTGGCCAAACCTCTTCATGCAGCCCCCCTCAATTGGAGCAGCTCCCAAGCACAAAACCGAGCCCCTATGGTGCAGCCCAAGCTCTTGATGCAGCCCCTCTACAAGTCCTAACCGAGCAGCTCTCCAATCCCCCCCCCCCCCCCAAACCGCCACCTTTGCATGGATATTTCCATGCATAGTTCCCATCAATGCTCTTGGCCGAACTCCCCTCTCTCCTCTCTCTTCTTTATTTTATTTGAATCTCATTCTCTCTCACCCATTTCACATGGCCGGCCACCTTCACTCCACTCTCTCTCTCCTTTTTATTATTTTATTTTTCTCTCTCTCATCTCTTAACTCACATCCATTCCCTCTTACCTCTCTCTCTCCCCTCTTTCATTTCTCATACATTCCCCTTTTTTCTTTCTCTCTTAATAAAAAAGAATGCATTGTAGGTAGCCCCCTCTCTCTTTCTTCTTCTCTCTCCCCATTAAATACATTCAGCCCCCCTTCTCCCATGCATGTGGCCGAAACCCCCTTGCTCTCCCCTCTTCTCTTCTCATTTCTAGAACCTTCCCTCTCATCTATAAAAAGACCCCTTGGCCAAAGCATTGAGGAGGTTGGAAGTAGAGAGGAATTATAGTGCTAGTATTGATATTGTGTAAGCTTTTGAAAGTTCTTTTTGTTGTTCTTGTTCTTAGATTATTGTAATCCATTTTAGTATAATATTATTGTTCTTGTAATTCTCTTCTTGTACTTCTCTTCTATCTATCAATGAAAATGTTTTCTTTCTCCAATATCGTCGTTTCTATTTCCATTATGCGTAGCTAATTTTCCGTTAGCGTTTGATAAAGAGGATCCATGAAATGAGATGAGATTTCTTTTTATATCTTAGTTTTGCTTTTGTTTAAATTATTCTCGATCCTTCTTTGATTTATTTTTGCGTCGACTCCGTATTTCCGGTATACGGTAGTAGACCCTTGATCTCATTTCATAATAGTCGAGAGGCTCATTGATTTGAATGATCACTCAAAGAAGGAAGGAGTTGCACGCACCCCTAGAGATAGGATGACGTAAATCCTCCGGATTGGAGTCAAATCCAATAGTGCGGTTCACTTCGATAATGCGGCGTTAAACCTGTTTGTTTTACGAAGAGATTCGGAACAAACCGTCTATAAGTTAGGAGATTTAGTACTCTAGCGAGACTATCTCTCATTTTCGGAACCGCCACGGTCAAGAATTATTTTGCAATCGTAGAACTAAATTTTACTACTCTCTTGTCTCTTTTCATGGTGAATCTTTGATCAAACGCTATTTTCTTAATCTGATTTTATCATTTTATTATCGTCTTTATTATTGTCTTAAAAATTCTCAAAATCACCCAACACTCGTACGGTGGGATAATAGTAGAAAGCGTGAGTAATAATACTTGACAGCCCCGTGTTTTAAATACGACCTTGGTACTACAATTTGATAGGTACACTTGCCTCATCGGGTTGATAGTAAATTAATCACCAAGTTTTTTGGCGTCGTTGCCGGGGATTTTTGTCAATATTAAGAAAACGCCGTCGCTATTACTTCTACAAAAAAAAAATTATTATTATTATTATTATATATTATAATCAATCCATATCATCGTTTTTTTTTCTATCCTACCTAAAATCTTGGAAAGGACGCTTTGGGCTTGAATTCCCATCACAGCCTCTACTACCGTTGCAAACCCTTCACAGGGCAGATCTTGGGAAGTCCAGGACTATTATAATCCGCCTAATATTATCCTTCTAAAAAAAAGAAAAAAAAATCATCGTCATCATTTTTAATTTTGGTATTCCTTCACTTTTGTTTATTTTCCCCTCTTCCCCTTTTCTTTCTGCTAGTGTATGACCCGCACGAATTCGTCGTTACTTGTTGATTTGGACCCGGAAATCGAACGCTCCTTGCGGAGAAATTTACGATTCAGGGGTTCCACCTCTCAAGATACGGTTGAGGATTCTAACGGTGATTGTGTTTTTAATTCTGAAATTATGGGTGATCCCAATCCAGAAGTTGACCAGCAACGGACCATGTCCTATTATGCTCGGCCAAACTTGGAGGGTACAGAATCTAGTATTGTTCGACCTGCAATAGCGAACAATAATTTTGAGCTTAAGCCCGACACTATACAAATGGTGCAGCAATATGCGCAGTTCGACGGATTACCAGATGAAGATCCGAACTTACATATTGCTAGTTTCCTTGAAATCTGTGATACCTTCAAAATCAATGCTGTCTCAGACGATGCGATTAGGCTAAGACTCTTCCCCTTCTCTTTAAGAAACAAAGCCAAATAGTGGTTGAGTTCTCTCCCAAGGGGATCAATCACTACTTGGGACATTTTAACAGAAAAATTTCTTGCTAGGTATTTTCCCCCCGCCAAAACTGCTAAATTTCGAACTGATATTTGTTCTTATAGTCAAATCAATTCTGAGACCCTCTATGACACTTGGGAGAGGTTCAAAGAACTTTTAAGACGCAGCCCCCATCATGCTCTGCATGTATGGTTACAGGTCCAGACATTCTATAACAGGCTAAATCAAGCAACCCAGCAAATGATAGACGCCACTTCCGGTGGTTCTTTGAACCGAAAAACTCCGGAGGGTGCTCTTGAGCCTATCGAGGCTATGGCGATGAACACTTATCAGTGGAATTCGCCTAGGTCTCGCCAAATTAAACCTGCAGGTATCTATGAAGTGGACTCCGTGTCCCAACTGGTGCTTCAAGTGGAAATGCTGAACAAGAAAGTAACGGAGATGACTGCTGCCTCCGCTAGTCAGGTACATGAAAATGCAATTGTTGCTGCTGCCGAGCAGGTGGATTATCTGGGGAACATACCCAGGCCTGCTCAAAACAATTTTTCTAATTTTTCTGCTTTTTCTGCTCCTCCTGGTTTTAATGCTGCGTCTAATTCGTATCACCCCGGATGGCGTAGTCATCCAAATTTTTCATGGAGTAATCCCGCAAACGCCGCACGTCCACCACAAGATTTTACTCCACCGCCACCACAAAATCAAAATCAAAATTTTCCAAAACCTCCATCTTTGGAGGAAGTATTTTCCAAATATATGAATTCTAACGACGCAACCATTAGAAATCTAACTGGGTCGATGAAAAATCTTGAAACAACAGTCGGCCAACTAGCTAAGGCTTTCTACGAGAGACCACCTGGGACTCTTCCCTCAAATACTGAGCCAAACCCAAGGGAACACGCGAAAGCGATCACCCTTCGGAGCGGAAAAGTAGTCCACGAGCCCACCACAAGGGAAGAGTCAGAGGTTATTGCCTCTCATGCTGATAAGGAACAAGTAATCATTAAGGAAACTGATTTAGGAAGCGAAAAAGAAAAAAATATTTTTGAAAAAGAAAAAGATAATCTTCAAGGTAATGAGGTTTTAAAAGAATTTCCTCCGCCACCCTACACCGCTAAGCTTAGGCAAGATAAGTTAGACGATCAGTATCATCGCTTTCTTGAAATGTTTAAACAAATCCATATAAATTTACCCTTTCATGAAGCGATTAGTCAAATGCCTAAGTACGCCAAATATTTGAAAGATTTGCTAACAAACAAAAAGAAGCTGGAAAATCTATCTCATGTAACGCTAAATGAAGAGTGATCGGCGGTTATAAAAAACACTAATCTCCCTAAAAAGATAAAAGATCCGGGTAGCTTTTCTATTCCATGTGTTTTTGGTAATCTTTTCATGAAAAACGCGTTAGCAGATTTGGGTGCGAGCATCAATTTGATGCCTTTTTCTTTGTTTAAGAAGTTAGGATTGGGCACTCTAAGCCCTACACGTATGAGTATCCAATTAGCTGATCGGTCGATCAAGTACCCTTAGGTATCGTTGAGGAGGTGTTAGTGAAGGTCGACAAATTCATCTTCCCGGTGGATTTTGTCATTCTTGATATTGAGGAAGACGTTGATGTCCCTCTTATCCTTGGTCGTCCCTTTTTAGCCAACTCTCGAGCGGTTATTGATGTGAGTAACGGGAAGCTTCTTCTTCGTGTAGGGGATGATGAGGTCGCATTTTCTATTAATGATTCAATGAAAAACCCTTTAAAAAACGACGACTCATGTTTCTTTCTTGATGAGTTCAATGATAATTCTTCACTTCTTCTTTCTAATGTTTCTTCAAATGATTTTTCGTCCTCCTTTTCTGAAAGTTATCCAAATAGTTTTGAAGACACGGTTATGTCCGTGCAAACAAATTTTGAAAACCCACCAACTGTTAGACAAAAAAAATTTGACAATCTTATTTTTGAAAAAGAAAAAGTTTTAAAAAATTCTTATGAAGAACCACCTTCTCTTGAACTCAAACCACTCCCCGATCATCTTAAGTACGCCTTTTTAGAAAAAAAATTTCTAAATTGCCCGTTATAATCTCGGCATTTCTTTCTCAATCCGAGAACGATCAACTGATCGAAGTGCTACAAAAGCATCGTCGAGCTATAGCGTGGCAAATTTCCGACATTTCGAGCATAAGCCCTTCGTTTTGCACCCACAAAATCTTTGTTGAAAATGATTCAAAACCTGTAATCCCACATCAACGTCGTCTTAATCCAAACATGAAAGAGGTCGTAAAGGGAGAGGTGCTTAAGTTGTTAGATGCGGGAATAATTTATCCAATCTCAGATAGTAAGTGGGTGAGTCCAGTCCAGGTAGTGCCTAAGAAGGGTGTGATCACGGTAGTGGCGAACGAGAATAACGAGTTAATCCCGACCAGGATGGTAACGGGATGGAGAATGTGTATCGATTATCGTAAGCTTAATGATGCCACTCATAAGGATCACTTTCCCCTCCCTTTTATCGACCAAATTTTAGAACGATTATCTGGGCATAGTTTTTATTGCTTTCTCGACGGTCTCTCGGGGTATTTCCAAATCCCTATCGCACCTGAGGACCAAGAGAAGACAACATTTACTTGCCCTTTCAGAACTTTCGCTTACCGTAGGATGCCTTTCGTCCTTTGCAACGCACCTGCTACCTTTCAAAGGTGTATGTTACCATCTTCGATAAATATGTAGAAAATATAATGGAAATATTTATGGATGACTTCTCTGTTTTTGGTGATTCATTTTCATTATGTTTAGAAAATTTGGCTAAGGTTTTAGAACGCTGTGAACAAACTAACTTAGTTTTAAACTGGGAGAAATGTCATTTCATGGTGAGAGAAGGGTTAGTCTTAGGTCACAAAATTTCTGCTAAGGGAATCGAGATCGATCAAGCTAAGGTCGAGGTAATCGAAAAACTGCCGCCGCCTACGAACATTAAAGCAATTAGAAGTTTTCTAGGCCACGCGGGGTTTTATCGGCGCTTTATCAAGGACTTTTCAAAAATCACAAAGCCTCTAACCCAACTCTTAGAAAAAGATACCCCTTTTAATTTTGACGAATCATGTTTAACTGCTTTTGAATTGATAAAATCTAAATTAATTAATGCTCCGATTATGATTGCTCCGGTCTGGGAGTTGCCGTTTGAAATAATGTGCGATGCGAGTAACCATGCGGTAGGTGCGGTGCTAGGACAACGGATTGATAAAAATTTCCACCCAATCTATTACGCTAGCAAGACTCTTAACTCGGCGCAAGAAAATTACACAACAACTGAAAAGGAACTTTTAGCAATCATTTTCGCTTTTGATAAATTCCGGTCGTATATTACGCTTTCCAAAGTTATAGTTTTTACGGATCATTCTGCCTTGAAGTACCTCCTCTCTAAACCGGACGCCAAGCCGCGTCTTATTCGCTGGATCCTCTTACTTCAAGAATTCAACTTGGAGATCCGGGATAAGAGAGGAGCGGAAAATCTAGCGGCTGATCATCTTTCTCGATTAGAAAACCCCGAGATAGGTATGTTAAATGAAAATTCTCTTAGTGATTCTTTCCCGGATGAACAACTTTTAAATGTTTCTTCTTCTACTCCCTGGTTTGCCGATCTGGCCAATTATCTTGTGGCCCGCGTCCTCCCAAAAGAGTACTCATCTCAGCAAAAGAAGAAATTCTTTTCTGAGTTGAAGTATTATTTTTGGGAGGACCCCTTTCTATTTCGCATTTGTGCAGAATCAGGTGGTAAGAAGATGCGTTTCCCGGGAAGAAGGTTTTAAAATTTTAAGGCATGTTCATGAAGGTCCAACTGGCGGGCATTATCAAGCAAACCGCACCGCCCACAAAGTACTTAGTGCTGGCTTTTATTGGCCAAGCATATTCAAAGATGCTCAAATCTTTGTGAGCGGATGTGATCGATGCCAACGGACCGGAAACATATCAAATAAAAATGAAATGGAACAAAATTATTACCTTGAATGTGAGATTTTTGATTTATGGGGCATCGACTTTGTCGGCCCGTTTCCTTCAAGTTTAGGTAAAAAATATATTTTAGTCGCGGTAGATTATGTTTCTCGGTGGGCAGAGGCCCAAGCTCTTCCAAGTAATGATGCCCGCGTTGTGATTTCTTTCTTAAAAAAATTATTTTCTCGTTTTGGTTTCCCTCGAGCGATCGTTAGTGATAGGGGAAGTCATTTCTGCAACGCCCAACTCACTAAAGTTTTAATCAAATATGGCATTACGCATAAACTTTCCACCGCTTACCACCCCCAAACTAACGGTCAGGTCGAGGTTGTCAATCGGGAACTCAAAAGAATTTTAGAAAAAACTGTTTCTACTTCTCGCAAAGATTGGTCTTTAAAATTATACGATGCTCTTTGGGCTTATCGGACGGCGTACAAGACCGCTATCGGTTGTACTCCCTTCCGATTGGTCTATGGAAAATCGTGTCATCTCCCGGTTGAAGTAGAACACCGCGCGTATTGGGCACTCAAATTTTTTAATTTTGATCCGCACTCAGTCGGCGAGCATAGAAAAAATCAATTGAATGAACTCGACGAGTGGCGAGCGTTTGCTTATGAAAATAACAAACTTTATAAGGAACGTACGAAATTTTATCACGATAAGAACCTGCGCCACCCTAAAACGTTTAAACCAGGCGATCAAGTTCTTCTCTTTAATTCACGTTTACGTCTTTTTCCTGGCAAACTTAAATCTCGATGGTCTGGACCGTTTACGGTCAAAGAGGTTTCTCCGTACGGAACTGTTTTAATTTCGCACCCGGATAAGGGTGAATTTAAAGTGAATGGTCATCGACTGAAACTATATTTCTCTAATGATTTGGTGTCTCCTGAAAAGGAGCAGGTTTTATTCATTTCGTAATTTTTATCTTGTTGTGGAACTTTGTTTTTAAAGTGGAACTTTTATTATGGACTTATTATTATCGAACTTTTTATTCAAACATTATGTATTATTTAAATAAGAACAATCTTGGGATCTCGCCCAAGTTCTTTTTCTGCATTTATTTTTGTATTATGTTCTTCCTCCTGGTGGCCCAAGCACTTCAAAGTTCGTGATTGCCGCTCCAACGTTGCTGATTTCAAGAAGGATCAAATCATACCTGCTGATGATCAAGTCACTAAAGTGCAAGCATGGGGGAGCGAATCCACATTCAGCCTCACAAACCCGGGGAAGTCCTGTTTTTTTTCTCCTAGTTATTATTTACTGCATTTCTTGTCTTTCCCTATCTCCTCCTCTTTCTCGTTTTCTTTTTCATTGAGGGCAATGAAAAGCTTAAGCATGGGGGAGGGTTTCATTGTTTAGGGTTTAGGGTTTCATTGTTTTTCTCTTTTTCTCTTTTCTAAAAAAAAAATATAAAAATAAAAAATATTTTAGTTTTTCTACTTTTCTTTAAGGTTTATAAAAAATCCAAGAAAACTAGAAATACAAAATCCAAAAATATATATATAATCTATTTGAAAATCAAAGTCTAAAATTATTTTCTATCTTTATTTTTTTGCGTCTTCTAGTGATGTGTATGCCCGAGCGGTTCTTTTGTCCTAGGTAGAATTTGCTTGAATAGGTTTTCTAAACTTATTAGTTTAACATATTTTAGTTTTACATTTTTCCAATCTCTAAATATAGACATCAGTCTTTTAAGGACTACAAGTTAGCAAATTGTAGTTTTTCATTTTATTCGGCGTTATTACCTAGGAACGGTTGCTAAATAGCGTTATCACTTTTTCATTTAGGGATAATTCTTTCTTGGTGTCTAGAACTTGTCCCTAGCTACTCTCGAAGCATGTGCGTAGTTTTGATTTTCACGAACTTTAGAAATGATCTAGGCCATCCTTTTGACCCGTTTGAGCCCTTTTGCCCACCGAAAATTTTACCCTTGCTAAATTAATTTTGGGCTTTTTTCCTTTTTCTTTGTTTAGCTCCACCTTCCAATTTTCACCAAAGCCAAAAGGCCCTTCCTTTTTCACACTAGACTTTTAGCTTTATTTAAATATCATTATTGTGATGGGAAGTATTTTTGAAAAATGGAAAGGAAATCTTTAGTTCGCATTTGGAGCTCTATTTTGTGTAATGGAAAAAAATGATTATCAAAGAAAAAAAATGAAAATGAAATCCAAAAAAAAAAAAGTTATTTTTGGCCAAGTATGAAAAGAAAAATTTTATGGCCTTGTGTTTGTTTTCCTTTAGTTTGAATTGGAGAAAATGACATACTTGTCATTTCTCATCCTTGTAATTTTATGTTTATTTAAAGCTCACCCTTGGTTTAGTGTGTTAGCCATCATTTTTATCCTTGAATTCCAATTCCCAATCATTTACCTAAACCAAAGTACTACGCCTATTAAGTCCTAGTGATCTTTAGAACGTGTTTCAAATTTGCGTAGTGAAGAGAGTGTAAATGGACAAGCCTATGGCCACCATCATTGATGGATTTCTTTGGAGGTTATTTTGAGGTAATTTAGGGGTAGTCGCCATTTTAACAACCTAGTAATTCGTCTATTACGCCGTTTATTTTGAAACTCTATATTTTTGGTGTTCTTATGTTCCAAAGCTTTTTGGATGTCTTGTTTTAGGGATTTAGAATTGTGTAATCCTTCTTTATGTTTCAATAATACTTTTAGGTTTTCTCTTTCAAGTTTTCTATTTTGGATATCTCACCTCACTAGTTGCTAGCATAGAAATTAGGATAGTTTAATTTTCCATTTTGGTTTTCTTAATTATGCAACTTAAAATTATTTTTCTTTTTGTTTCCCCTCTATTTCGATTTCCATTTGCTTGGGGGCAAGCAAACTCTTAAGCAAGGGGGAGTTTGATGACTAGTTTTTAGTCATCGTTTTTAGGTTAATTTAGTTTAAATTTCCCTAGTTTTAATTATTTTCCCTTTGCATTTTATGGTTGTTAAGCTTTAATATTGTTATTTTATGATTTTATGTTGTTTTATGTTGTTATGTTTTTATATTGTTTTTTTTTTATGTTTGTTTTTTTATATTGTTTTGTTTATTATCTTATGTTTATTATTTTATGTTGTTATTGTTAATTTATGTTGTTATGTTATGTGGTTATTTTATGTTTATGTTGTTATTTATGTTTTGTTAAGTGTTTTTATATAAAAATATGTTGTTATGTTTTGTTATATTATATTGTATTAACTAATTTAATGTCTTTGTTTTGTTGTAGGATGGTACAACCCAAGCTCAAGCCAAGCAGCCCCCTCCATTTGGTGCAGCCCAAGCTTCACAAATCCAAGACCGAGCATCCATTTGGAGCAGCCCCCTTGTGCTGGCCGAACCTCTTCATGCAGCCCCCCTCAATTGGAGCAGCTCCCAAGCACAAAACCGAGCCCCTATGGTGCAGCCCAAGCTATTGATGCAGCCCCTCTACAAGTCCTAACCGAGCAGCTGTCCAACCCTCCCCCCCCCCAAACCGCCACCTTTGCATGGATATTTCCATGAATAGTTCCCATCAATGCTCTTGGCCGAACTCCCCTCTCTCCTCTCTCTTCTTTATTTTATTTGAATCTCATTCTCTCTCACCCATTTCACATGGCCGGCCACCTTCACTCCACTCTCTCTCTCCTTTTTATTATTTTATTTTTCTCTCTCTCATCTCTTAACTCACATCCATTCCCTCTTACCTCTCTCTCTCCCCTCTTTCATTTCTCATACATTCCCCTTTTTTCTTTCTCTCTTAATAAAAAAGAATGCATTGTAGGTGGCCCCCTCTCTCTTTCTTCTTCTCTCTCCCCATTAAATACATTCAGCCCCCCTTCTCCCATGCATGTGGCCGAAACCCCCTTGCTCTCCCCTCTTCTCTTCTCATTTCTAGAACCTTCCCTCTCATCTATAAAAAGACCCCTTGGCCAAAGCATTGAGGAGGTTGGAAGTAGAGAGGAATTATAGTGCTAGTATTGATATTGTGTAAGCTTTTGAAAGTTCTTTTTGTTGTTCTTGTTCTTAGATTATTGTAATCCTTTTTAGTATAATATTATTGTTCTTGAAATTCTCTTATTGTACTTCTCTTCTATCTATCAATGAAAATGTTTTCTTTCTCCAATATCATCGTTTCTATTTCCATTATGCGTAGCTAATTTTCCGTTATCCATGAAATGAGATGAGATTTCTTTTTATATCTTAGTTTTGCTTTTGTTTAAATTATTCTCGATCCTTCTTTGATTTATTTTTGCGTCGACTCCGTATTTCCGGTATACGGTAGTAGACCCTTGATCTCATTTCATAATAGTCGAGAGACTCATTGATTTGAAAGATCACTCAAAGAAGGAAGGAGTTGCACGCACCCCTAGAGATAGGATGACGTAAATCCTCCGGATTGGAGTCAAATCCAATAGTGCGGTTCACTTCGATAATGCGGCTTTAAACCTGTTTGTTTTACGAAGAGATTTGGAACAAACCGTCTATAAGTTAGGAGATTTAGTACTCTAGCGAGACTATCTCTCATTTTCGGAACCGCCACGGTCAAGAATTATTTTGCAATCGTAGAACTAAATTTTACTACTCTCTTGTCTCTTTTCATGGTGAATCTTTGATCAAACGCTATTTTCTTAATCTGATTTTATCATTTTATTATCGTCTTTATTATTGTCTTAAAAATTCTCAAAATCACCCAACACTCGTACGGTGGGATAATAGTAGAAAGCGTGAGTAATAATACTTGACAGCCCCGTGTTTTAAATACGACCTTGGTACTACAATTTGATAGGTACACTTGCCTCATCGGGTTGATAGTAAATTAATCACCAACAGTATAGGTATAGATTGTCAAGGTACATTCAAGCACCACATGTACAAGCAATCAACACCAACGTGGGCATGCACGGCCACACATTTCGTGCTCTCAAGGCACTCTCACGGTGTACTCTCCGAGCTACACCTAACAACTCCATAAACAAAGAGTTTGCATGAGCTTTGACCGTCAAGACTAACTTGCCTTACGGACTAATCCCAACATCATACGGTGCACCGAGGAGCTACCTCTTCGCCGATTCGGTATGGGAGCGGGTTTGGCTCAGCTTTGCCCGTGCTCAAATCATAGGAATCAAGCGTCGCGACGCGGGTACAGCTTCACCTCGGCCCAAATAACGAAAGGAGGTTTCACACCTCCATAACCAGTTCCCTGGGAGCTACCGTCGGCGCTAGACCTAGCGCCGAGCGGTAGTGGCAGATCTCCGAATCCACCAACAACTTTGGGTATTTCCTCGAGGTTACCTCCAGGACTCCCTGCAGTACTCTACTATACACATAACCCGAAAATAGCGCAAACAAAACACGGAGTCTTCTCCGGCATAATTAATCACTATAGCCATCACCAATCCAAACCAACCTGTCCGGATGGGTTTCACACACAATGCCTAAATACGTACTACGATTCCGGATGCTAATGCAAGTAACCAAAGGGTATCGAAACGATCAACTGGAAAACTCCCTTTTCTCCACCAATTGGTGGGGGATTTTCCATGCAAACATGCCATAAAAAGGAGGACTTCACTTGTCCAAGTAGAAGATCATTACCCTTGTCGTTTTCTTGTTCACCATGAGAATCCAAGATTCAAATCAGATAGAAAGGACCGCACCGGGCTGCTCTTCATGGATCTGTAAACGGCTCGCGATTCGAAGCTTTGGAGCTCAGTCAATGGTGGAAGACACCTTCTTCTTCCTCCTTGGATTTCGTCTTTCTTAAGCTTGAAGAGAGATAAGACTTTAGAATAAAGAGAATATCTCCTCTAGTCAAGGCTTAAGAAATCCCGGATTAAATCCCAACCATCGGATCTAAGAACATAATGATTCGACGGCCACAATTTCAAATCACGGATCTGTATCGCGCGCTAGCGCCGGCGCTAGCGCTAG
This sequence comes from Dactylorhiza incarnata, assembly GCA_033032865.1. Lineage (NCBI taxonomy): Eukaryota > Viridiplantae > Streptophyta > Magnoliopsida > Asparagales > Orchidaceae > Dactylorhiza > Dactylorhiza incarnata. The sequence continues at coordinate 3,385,116 of JAWHQI010000238.1, read as the reverse complement.
CGCCTGTGCTAGCTCCCAGCAGCCCAATTCTGCTTCAAAGTTTTGGGGTGTTACAACTCCACCCCCCTTAACAGAATTTCGGCCCGAAATTCCGAAAACAGAAAGGTACAAAAAGATTATACCTGAAAGGAAAAGCTCGGGGTACTCCGCAAGCATGTTTTGCTCTCTTTCCCAAGAGAGTTCCTCTTTTCCGCAGTTGTTCCAACGGACCTACACCATCCGAATGGACTTGTTCCGCAACTGCTTCACTTTAGTGTCTTCAATGGAAATGGGTTTGACTTTCGTCGCTAGCCCACCATCTACAAACACTTCGCTGACCGCAACAACATGAGTAGGCTCTTTCACAGCCTTCCGCAAAACAGAAATGTGAAATACGTCATGAAGCCCGCTTAGCTCCGAAGATAGAGCAAGCCGGTCGGCAGCTTCACCAATGCGCTCCAAGATCTCGAACGGTCCTAAGTACCTCGGACTTAGCTTTTTCAAGCGTCGGATCCTCGATACTCCTTTGAACGGTTTGATCTTGAGATAAACCCAGTCGCCAACGGTGAACTCGACATTCCGGTGATTTGCATTGTAGTATTTTGCTTGCCTATCCTGGGCAATGAGCAATCGCTCCCGAATTGCCCGAATTGATGTATTTGCCTCATCCACGTCCTTGCGTTTTAACAACTTAGTGTCGCCCGTTTCAGCCTAAGATAACGGTGTGCGACATTTCCTACCATATAGAGCCTCGAAAGGTGTCATCTTTATACTTGCTTGGTAGCTATTGTTGTAAGCAAACTCAATCATATAGACATGGTCCTCCCATCTCTTTCCGAAGTCCACGGCGCACATCCTCAGCATGTCCTCCATCGTCCTATTGGTTCCTTCGGTCTGTCCATCCGTTTGTGGGTGGAAGGCCGTGCTAAACTTTAGCTTGGTACCCAATAATTGATGAATCAGCCTCCAATCATTTGATGTGAACCACCCATCACGATCACTGACGATGCTACGGGGAATCCCGTGCAACCGTACGATGTTATCGACGTACAACTTTGCCAGCTTTTCCACAGAATCATCCTTCCGGTACGGAATAAAGTGTGATACCTTCGTCAATCGGTCCACGACCACCTAGATGGCGTCGTTTCCATGTTGCGATCTTGGCAATCCGTGCACGAAATCCATCGAAATATCATCAAACTTCCATTCCGGAATCGGCAAGGACTTCAGAAACCCGCCAGGACGTTGACATTCCGCCTTCACCAACGCGCAAGTATGACACTTGGCCACGTAGAGGGCAATGTCTTTCTTCATACCCGGCCACCAGAAAAGTTTCTTCATATCCATGTACATTTTTGTGCTCCCAGGGTGGATCGAGTACTTGTTATGATGAGCCTCGTACATCAACTCCGCCCGTAGAGTGCCAACATTTGGGACGCACAATCTGTCCTTTTTCCACATAAGGCCATCTTCGAAAGAGAAATTAGCATTTGACCCATCGACGGTCTCCGCTTTATAGCGTTTCATTCTCTCATCCAGCTCCAATGCTTGTCAAACTCGGTCGGCAAGGTCGTATTGAACTTCCATCCAGTTCAAGCATGCTGAAGGAGACGCTCTTCTATCGACGCAAATGATCTCCATATCTTCTAGCTCGCGGATTAGACGCTCATTGTGCATCAAAATCCAATTTGCTTGAGAAGGAGTCCGACGACTCAGCGCGTCCGCAACTACATTTCCCTTGCCAGGAGTATATTTGATGTCGAAGGTGTAGTCCCCAAGGAACTCCATCCACCTCCTTTGACGCATATTCAACTCTCTTTGATCCAGTAGGTACTTGAGGCTCCTGTGGTCAGTAAAGATATCGATCTTCACGCCATACAAGTAATGCCTCCAAAGCTTGAGGGCGAAAACCACGGCCGCTAGCTCCAAATCATGGACCGGGGAGTTCCTTTCATGAACCTTCAGTTGTCGGGAGCCGTAGGCAATTACCTTTCCGAACTACACTAGGACGCAACCCAAACCACTCTCCGAGGCGTCACTATAAATTTCGTAGCCTTCCGTACCACTTGGCGAGCATAGAATGGGCGTCGTGGTCAGACAGCTCTTCAATTCTTCAAAAGCTCAAGCGCACTCAGGAGACCAATCGAACTTGTGATCTTTCCTAGTCAGTTTAGTAAGAGTGAGTGCGACCCTCGAGAAGTTCTCCACAAAGCGCCTATAATAGCCGGCAAGTCCTAAGAAACTTCGGACTTCCGCTACATTTTTCAACACAGTCCACGCTCGGATTGCTTCTATTTTCGACGGATCAACTGCAATTCCATCCCCACTAACAACATGACCCAGAAATGCTACTGACGATAGCCAAAACTCGCATTTAGAGAACTTGGCATATAGTTGACTCCTCCTCAGGGTGCTCAAAACAACGTGCAGATGCTCTGCATGATCCTCCTCCGACTGAGAGTATACCAAAATGTCGTCGATGAAGACGATCACAAACTGATCCAAATACTCTCGGAACATTCTATTCATTAAGTCCATGAATACCGACGGTGCATTAGATAGACCGAACGGCATAACAGTGAACTCATAGTGCCCAAAGCGGGTACTGAACGCTGTCTTTGGAATGTCACAATCCCGAATACGATGCTGATAATAGCTGGACCTTAAGTCAATCTTAGAGTATACCGTCGACCCAACCAGTTGGTCGAATAAGTCATCGATTCTTGGAATCGGATAACGGTTCTTCTCGGTCAACTTATTCAGCTCTCGATAGTCGATACATAGACGCAAGCTCCCATCCTTCTTTTTCACAAAGAGGGCCGATTCACTCTAAGGCGATGAACTCGGACGTACGTAGCCTTGCTCTAGCAGCTCTTGCAATTGGACCTTCAGCTCTGCCAATTCCCTTGGCGCTATCTGGTACGGTGAGCGGGCCACAGATTTGGCACCTGGCACTAGTTCAATACAGAAATCAATCTCCCGCTGAGGCGGAGCCCCAGGGAGTTCGTTAGGAAACACGTCGGCGTACTCCGCTACAACTGGGACATCGCATAACCTGGACTTTGTCTCTGAAGCCTCCAACAGGGTGAAGAACAACTCCGCCCCTTTTCTCACCGCCTTAACCACTTGGAGAGCAGACATCAGTGTCTTGCTCGCTCCTCGCATACCTACGAACGTGGTTTCGTCTTCGGTGTTCTTTCCCAGAGTGATCTCCTTTGAATTTCAATCTATGCATGCTCGCTGCTCCGAGAGCTAGTCCATGCCGCAAATTTAGCTAACGGTAATAACGACGCTTCCAAGTCGAAATCCTAATTTCTGATCCCCACCTTCACACGGCTCTTCCTATCCGCACTCATGCGAGACCCGTTAGGTAGCACGACCTCCAATCTATCTTTTGCTAAGGTTGACGACACTACGATTTGCACCACGAAGCCCATAGACAGAAAAGAGTGCGATGCTCTCGTATCAAATAGAGCTCTCGCTGGATAGTTGATAATTAGGACGAAGCCTAATTGCACATAATAAAACATAAGGTCGCACAATGGTATCAATCACACATAGCTATGTAAAAGCTAACATTTAATTCATACCTGTGACGACATCAGTTTGTCATATGGCTTCTTGCTGGCCAAGCGAATAAACTCTAGGCTGGGTCGGAATGTGCTGGGAATCAGAAGACTCCGCAGCTTTACCCCTTTCCATATGACCCACAGCACGAGCATAGTCCAACACTCGGTTCTCCGGCTTCGGGGGACCACTTCTACACACATGCACCTTGTGTCCCACCTTCCCGTAGGTGAAACATGTAATAGGGCTATATGCTGTTGTAGCTCCCGACACATTTGAGCGAGTTGGCTCCGCCGGTTTGAACTTCCTTTTGTTCCTCCTGAACTCCGACTTGGACTGAGAGGCCGGCGTATGAAACTCGGGTTTCTTTGCCACGCCCTGTGCTTGCACTCTCTTCATGTCCAACTCCAGATATCTGGCGCTTTGCACCATCACATGGAAGCCAAACGTCATTGGGCCTGCAAGGAGCAGCCTCAACTCATCTCAAAGACCTTCATAAAACTTGTTCGTCTTCATTTCCTCATCTTCCACCAAAAACACCGCATAGCGGCCCAATCTAGTGAACTCGTGCAAGTACTCATCCACCGAGCTATCGCCTTGAGTTAACTTCAAGAACTGGTTCTGCAACGCAATGCGTTGGGCAGAAGGAATATACCTCTGAAGAAACGACTTTGAGAACTCCGCTAATGTGATCTCGGTAATCTCCTTGCCTCCAAACCTATGCACTTCCTGCTCTGCCCACCAAAGCTCTGCCACTCCATTAAGGAGGAAGGTGGCTAGAGTGACCATCATTGCTTCTTCTGTTGTTGTCGCCTTTAGAGTTTTTCTAACCATTGACAGCCAGTCCTCCGCCTCCGTTGAGGATCCAGTCCCCGAAAAGGTTGGAGAATGGAAACTTAGAAAGTGCTGAAGTTGTTGATCACGTGCTCGCGCAACAACTACTCGCTCTACTCGACATTATACCCTTGGCTCCACCGTAGGTTCCACTGCGGCCACTGGTACAGGGATCTCCACCCTCGGTTCCACTGCAGGTTCCACTACAGGTTCCACTACGGCAGCTGCCACCGGGGCCACATCCGGAGTAGGCATATCAGGTTGTGCAAGCCTTTGGGGTTGAGTGTTGATCATCGCTAAGAACGCTTCAGCGATTAACCTGATCATCTCAGCTGGAGGAGTGGTCGCTGGCACCTCAGCTGACGCACTACTTTCAGTGGTGTTACGGGGTCGAGACTGCCCCGCAGCACTCCTAGACACCTATAATCGTGTAAGACACAATTTAGTGACTGAAAACAAGGCAAACAACAATCATGGAACGCTCAGGTTCCGCAAACAAGTATGTTTTTCCATTCTTAAGTGGACATTCATATTAGTTTTGTCGTTTTAGGTGAGCGCACAGCCCGTGCACACCACCCCTTAAAAGGAATTCGTCCTGAATTCGCTAAACTACGGATCGACGCCCTAAGTCTGATACCAAATTGTAACACCCTTCCAGTATGAATAATATAACAGTAGGTCCGGCCGGGACCCCACGCTATACTAACCACACTAGCTAGGCGTTAAAAGGAGATATACAGAAAAGAACTACACCAGAGTATACTAAACATAAGCGGAAGCATAAAGATTTAACATTTCTTTTAGAATAGTCCACAATCACAGGGATGAAACAATAAAGTGTAGAGTTACGGCCTTAAGGCCTCACATTCCAAAAAGTACAAAACTCCAAAAACATACTTCGGCACGCAGGCCGGCAATACATGAAAAGAAGAAAAGAGGCTGTCCTTCGAGGGCCAACACAGCAAAAGGGCCACCGCCCGCTATTTCCCGCTTGGCTCACCTGCACCTGCAACAATGATCCACCAAAACATGGCAAACAGGTAACCGGCCTGCTAAAGCTGACCAAAATTATAACGACCCCACCCCTAAAGCAGGGGTGATGCAGGCCCGCCTCCTACGCATCATGTTCGTGGTGCTACTCCTACTGCTCGAACTGATGTGACAGCGCCTCCGCCTATTGAAGATGTTACTGAGGAAGTCGTCACCGCCGAAAAAGACTTGAGGTGCAACAACAAAGGAGATCATGCTCGCAACGCTCGCCGCCGCTACGACTTGCGGCCTCGCACTTAACTAATATTTAATATGATTATACAACATATTAAATATTAGTTTCGTACTCTCCGTTACCGTTATCTTTAGTTCTAAGATTTTAATTTCAGCATGTATGTTAATGTGGACAGCGTTTAGCCTGATCTGGATTGCGTTTAACATAACTAGTGGTTAGGATTTGATTTCCTTCATGAGTGGTTATGATGTAATGAACTCCACCATATATAGGTGGATCCCCTCTCTTTAATATTTTAATGATCATAATTTTGAGAGCCAAAAAAAAATTGCCCGAGAGAACTTCTCCTCCTACGCCCCTTAGGGTTCGCCCCTCCCGCTCGGTGTGCCGCGCGACGCAGCCGCCTCCCCCTCCCCCGGCGTGAGACTCGCCGTCGGCCTCCTCTGCCTCCCTGCCGTGCGACGCAGCAGGACATCGCCGCCCCTCCCTACCCCTCGTGAAGCTCGGCAAAGCCCAGGCGTGGTCCCTCTTCCCTCGGCGGGAGATCTTCTTCGGTGCGACTCTGTTGAAGGCAAGAGGTGTATCTCCTCCGGTGTGACTCCTGCGGATCCTTGGTGTGAGACTCGCCTAATCATCTTCTCGGTTGGGTAACGACTCCTCCACTTGGTGTGTTCTCCCTCCATTTATTTGGTGGCTAGTTTGAGTGTGGCTTTGGAAGCATTGAATGAATTTCTCGCTGCGTTTGCTTAATTCAATCGTAATACTTTCCGATCTCTTAATACCTTAGAGGATTGGTAAGATCTAGTTCAAATCCGCAACGTGATGCGATATCCCCTTCCGATTTGGTGGATTGCGGCAATCTGGAGACCAACCCTTTTGGGAGTTCTTCCGACTACTTTTCGATCGTTGTTTTAGTCGGATCCTCTTGGTACTGACGTTAGGTTTGTGGTTGTTTGACATCGGTTTAGGTGGTTAGATTTTTATCCTAAATACGTTGGAGAGCGGGGTATTGTGAGAGAGCGTCATTTAGCCGTGTACTAGTCTTTCGGAGACTAGCCCGCCATCAATTTGGTATCAGAGCGAGGTTGGCCAATTTCCTAACTTGGTCACGGTCCGCTCGTGTCTAGGTCTCATGTGTGCACCAAATTTTATTTTATTTATTTTTCTACAAAATTTAATTTTTTCTTCAAGTGCATGTCGTATGCGAACTAGATCCGGTCACGAGTACCACGCTTCATCCTCGTCAAGTATAGCCGACGAACGGCAAACACCTCAAAACCCCACTGATGTTGATGTCCTTCTGGATGATATGAATCAACAATTGGGAGAGCCGCGGGACATGTTGACCCAACTGTTGGCCCATCAAACCCCTTCACCTCCTAAGGGTAATCGTCTGCCGAACCGCGCTCCCACTCCACCTAGAGGTCATAGGGCACGAAACTATGAGGAAGACGTACATGAGGATCTACCTCAGCGTGATCGACCACTACCTCGTCGCCAGGAACGAGAAGTCGATCTCACTCGCGCCATAAAAATTAACGCCCGCACCTATGATGGTTTAGGAGAACACCAAGTCTTCCTGAATTGGGTGTTAGACATGGAGTGCTACTATGAGTGGCATCACATGGAGAACCAGCAAAATGTCCAAGTCGCTCGGAAGAAGCTTACGGGTAGGGCCAAAGTATTTTGGATAAATGAGGAGCGTCGCTTAGGAGTCGTAGACGGTGTCCCTCCGATCGGTTGGGCTGTCATGAAAAACCTCTTAAAAGACCAATATGTCCCCGCTTATCATCGTACCCAGATGTTTGATGATCTAACCACCCTTCGCCAAGGCGAGCGGTGTGTCGCCGATTACATGGGCGATCTGAAGGACAAGATGGTCCGTTGTGAGGTCCAGGAGATGCCTGAGGTCACGCTATCTAGGTTCTGTAAGGGTCTTAGTTACGATATCCAAAGGAAACTTTTGCGTTACGGTCACACATACCTAAACACTACCTTCAACGCCGCCCTTGATATCGAGAAACACCTCGCCTCCAAGTCCAAGGCCAAGCACAGCTCCTATAAGAGCAAGGCCGCGACCACTACCTCCACCTCCACCTATAAGGATAAGGGTAAATTCAAGACCAAGGACTCATCCAACATTGTCATCACCGCTAGGGACACTAGAAACCCATCCGGGGAGCGCATTCCCATGGGAAAAATTAGTAAAGATAGGGCCACGTGTTATCAGTGCGGAGTAACCGGCCACTACGCTATGGAGTGCCCAACCAAAACTCGACCTTTAGCACTAGTTGAGCATACAGATGATAGGCCTGATTATATCTATGAGGCCACGGATGAGTTGGATTTGGAAGGCGTACCAAGTGATTTAGAAGACGACTCTCACCTCATGGTTATGCGGTGCATCCTTGCCAACCCTCGCTCTTTGGATGATTGGAATAGGACGAATTTATTCTCTTTGATTTTTAAGAGCGGGGATAAATTATGTAAGTTGATAATTGACAGCGGGAGTTGTATGAACGTTATCTCCGAGGGAGCGATTACCCGCATGTCCCTTAATGCGGAGCCCCACCCACAACCATACAAGGTTGGTTGGGTGAATAAGACCTCACTTCCAGTTAGTAAGCGTTGTTTAGTTCCCCTCCGCATCAAATCATATTCGGATCGGGTTTGGTGTGACTTGATACCCATGGACGCTTGTCATGTCCTTCTTGGTTGTCCCTGGTTATTCGACCACGGCGTTACTCATTATGGACGATCCAACACTTATGAGTTATTATTCAATGGTAAGAAGGTGGTTTTGAGGCCCACCCTTCCTAAGGACACAGGTAGCTCATCCAGGGACACCACATTGCCTTTAGAAAACAAGAGCCTAAGTCTGATTGGGAGGCGAGAGTTTGAGCGTGATTCATTTGTGAACGGCGTGATGTATGCGTTAGTTTGTTTAGCCGCGAGAGAAGAGGTGCCTTTGATGGATAGTTTGCCTACGGAGTTGAGGGACCTTTTGGATGAATATAAAGATGTTTACCCAGGGGAATTGCCATCGGAGTTGCCTCCTATGCGTGATATCCAACACGCGATAGATTTTATCCCGGGTTCCTCTTTACCGAATCTCCCTTGTTATTGCTTGAACCCCTCCGCGCATCAAGAATTACAACAACAAATTTCAGATTTGTTATCCAAAGGGTTCATACACCATAGCATGAGTCTGTGCGCAGTTCCGGCCCTCTTAGCTCCTAAGAAGGATGGGTCTTGGCGGATGTGTGTTGATAGCCGCGCTATCAACAAAATCACCGTCAAATATCGATTTCCAATTCCGCGGTTAGATGATCTACTTGACATGTTGGCGGGTTCATCCATCTTTTCTAAGTTAGATCTACGTAGCGGATACCACCAAATCCGCATACGAGAGGGCGACGAATGGAAAACCGCCTTTAAGTCAAAAGAAGGTTTGTATGAATGGCTAGTGATGCCATTTGGGCTCTCTAATGCCCCGAGCACTTTCTCTCGTAGGATGACCCATACTTTCCAGCCCTACCTGGGGAAGTTTGTGGTGGTCTACTTCGATGGCATTCTAGTCTATAGCACTTCCACTCACGATCACCTTGCCCATCTACGTCTAGTTTTTTCTACGCTATGATCGGAGCACCTCTACTTAAATTTTAAAAAGTGTATTTTCTATGCCCGAGAGGTGGAGTTTTTGGGATACATCGTTGATGCGATGATTCGGCAAGTGCACCGGTCGCGCAAGTAATAATAATGGGGAAAATCCCCGAGTGTCGGTCTCTTGAGGAACACAGTAAGGTGGAGTTAGGTTTCGAGGAAGGACTTGAGATCGAAGTCCAGCGATAGGTGGAGTGCGGACGAAAGGGATTTGGTTTGTGAAAAATAAAGAGAAAATACTACGACTACTCCTATGCAATGCCGCTATGCAATGCTTCGCTTGGCGGGATGGAGACTAGGCAGGCCTTGAGCGCGCTGCGTCGCAAGGGCGGATGGACGAGTAGGCAAACGGATCGAACTATGCAGGCCTTGAGCGCGCTGCTTCGTTAGGCGGGATGGAATACGGGCCGCGATGCCACGCTTCGGTAGGCGGATGGACGAGAAGGCTAGCGGATGGAATGGTTCTCACCGGTGGAGTCGGAATGGATTACACGGGCCGCTATGCCACGCTTCGCTAGGCGGATGGAAGAGTAGGCATACGGATGAGGGGCGCAAGCACCTCTTCGACAAGCACGCCACTAGCAATTGCTAGTGCGGCACACGAACGTGACGGCGGGTTGGAAATGGACGGCGGCGCACCTCAAGCAACTCAAATAGATAAATTACACAATCACATAGACATGAAATATATATGTAAATATAACTAATTCAAGTGCCACTTCATCATCATGATTAGATCTAGCTACATATACATCAAAAAGAGAAGAATAAGGCAAGAAATCGACCGAATCCGAAGTCTCGTTGTAGATTCACGGTTGGAATCGCCGGGTTGTCAGTCCGCGTCCAAGCTCGGTCCGCAACTACGTCCGGGGTAGAGAGAGCTGTCACGACTCTCCAATGGACCCATCTTCTTCGTGTCACGATCCGGTAGAGGTTGCAAACTTCCTCTTGCTTGATGGCAATGGAGGCTAGGTCTTCCTTTGGAGCTCTTGGATGAAGGAGGAGCCCGAGAGGAAACTCCGGCTCAAGATTGGCGTGAAGAGCAAGCCCGGAGCACCTCCATATGGTGGGCGACGGTGGAGGGGCGAATCTGGACGGAACCGGGCGGAAAACGGCGGCTGAAATTCGGGGGCCTGACCTAAATCGCGAGCAGCGGAATTTATAGGCGCTGGAATAAACAGTGTGCACGGTCAGTGGCGCACGACCAGTGGTCGTGCGCACTAGAATCCTGTGATCGTGCGCTCTGCCTGGACGGAGCCTGCAAAGACAGAAATTATAAAATAACATGTTCGCACGACCAGTGGCGCACGACCGGTGGTCGTGCGCACTATCGTAGGTGGTCGTGCGCACTGGTTGAAACAGAACTCATGAAATTGATGATAAGTGCGCACGAACAGTGGCGCACGACCGGTGGTCGTGCGCACTATCATAGATGGTCGTGCGCACTGCACCAAACAGAACTCATAAAAAAGGGTTAAATGCACACGATCAGTGGCGCACGACCAGTGGTCGTGCGCAATAGAACCGGTGATCGTGCGCAATGTTCCTGTGCAGAATTGCACCGGAAACACCTGCACGACTCCTATTCCAGCACAACCACGAATCTAGCCACTGAAAGTGGCACTTAACGGAGCATGAAAACTACTAAAGAAGAAAAGCATGAAATCACACCAAAATGGGCCTAGAGGTGCACATAGCAAGTGATAATAAATATAAGCTAAAATGAGGCTAAAGTGCAGTGGAATCACTAGATAAACGGCCCAGATGAGTCCATATATGTGTATATAATCGGGACTCATCACACCCCCAGACTTACCTGTTTGCGCGTCCCGAGCAAACAAATTCTAAGCGAACGGGGAAAGAAAAGTAGATGGCTTAAAACTACAATATAGAGTACCATGCGAAGTCGCATGCTCACGTGCATAAGAAGAATAGTAGAGAAGATTTCTGATTATATAAACAGTCTATATATTTCTAAAAGAGTAAAAGCATATTACAACTACTCAAAATGGTGAAAAGCGGTGAATCGTTCGGTCATGCATACGGAGAAAGTAAACTAAACGCTGAGATGAGCATTGCTCATGATTGGGATGCCGGACAAACTCCACCGAAATCCATCGGTGTCGGTGACCATAGGCTTGCCCGGTCACATTCTCTCCACGGCACTGGTTTGACTCAAATGCGTGAATCAATAGGACTTTAGGTTTTAAATGAGGCTTGGGTTTAGGTGAGGAAAAACAAAGATAAAAACGACGGCTGAAGCACTAAACCCAAATGAGCTAATGCAGGAAACTATCCTCATTCACCACACAAACATGCGGGTACACAACACCCCCAGACTTGGACTTAACAGCATGGGTGCGTGCACCGCCTACTCCCAAACCTAAATCTATACATAAAGATTTTCAAGTAAACATTCCTTCTCTTTCCTTTCTTTTTAACATCTTTTCTTTTTCTCATTTTTTTTTCTTTTCTTATCATTTTCAGCAAATAAACAAAAGGACACAACCACATCTTCACAAACATATTACCACATCAACAACCCAACTCATGAAAATAATAAACAGCTAAAGCTCAAATTTTGGGTGTGCGACTAGGATTGGCTTTTGGGCTTTGGTGAAATAAAAGTGGGGCTAAATCAAAGAACGGGTAGGCACAACTGGGCTAGCGAGGATATAGCGGTAGGGATAGGCACAAAGGCTCAACCGGGCCAAAATGATGGCCTATATCACATTCACACAATTGACTAACCGTATACCCATGCTTCAAGAATCGCTTGGGGGCAAGTTCTAGCCACCGAGAAAGATTCTCCTTTCTCCCGACTCAAGCAATACGAATCTAGCGATCGTTTACACACATCCCTATGCTACCATTTGATTCACACCGGATTCACCATTTGAGTAGAGTAAACAACATTTACACTAATAGAGAAAAATATAAAACCATAGTATAAAAAGAGATCTAACCTACACAAATTCCTATGCAACCGAGCACTCGACTAGAAGCACTACGGGAGTCAACATTTTACTCTGCTACATAGTCCTAAGCCATCACCTAGACTTTCCCAAATAAGCAGAAGAATTAAATTCACACAGAGCAAGCAAACAGATGAGTACGCGCTCAAGTGGGTGATATGGTGTGCAATGAAAATAAATAAAACATTTTAAATGAAATCTTCTAGCATGCAGTGCAATAGTGCACGTGAGCGGGTAAACAAAACTACTCTCCCCCAGACTTAAACTAAACAATCCACAGAATATATGACATGAAAATCAGAAAAATCTAGGGAAAGAGAGTACCCAGTGCTCAGAAATGAGCACACCAGAAGATTGGCGTTTAAACCACGACTAAGCTGCAGCATCCGCCATCCAGAAGAAATACCTGCAGGGGTCAGCTCTGCAAAACAAAAGAAACAGAAAAAGATAAACTACAATACTACAGCTAACTAAACAGGATTGAATAAAATAAAATGCATGAAAAGTAAGATAACTACTGGGGTTATTGTCATCCCAGCACGACTTATTCAGATTTTGTACAGTTCTAGCTTATAGGCCTATGAAAAGAAAAGTGCACAGGTAACTGTTCTAATATGCGCATCGGTAGCGGGTACCGATACGGAGACAGAGCAGTCACCCCTCTACCTAAATATAGATACCTGCTCCTCACAGGTAGAGGGTAGAGAATGTAAGAAAAGGAGGACGCCTGGTCCTCACTCATATCACAAAACACATCCTTGCCTAGCAAGGTATCGTCAACAGGGAGGCAGCAGGAGGAAAAGGCAATGGGTGGAGCTTCCTCAACGGAGGGGGAATAAACCTCCTCACATGAGAGGATACTCTCATCATTGACTTGAGCAAAAAGCTCCAAGTCCTCCTGGGGCACCTGTAAAGACTCAACCTGCACAGGCTCGGAAGAAAAAGGGGGGTCCGGAAAGAAACGAGAAGAAAAACGTAAATCATCAACAATCTGGGGAGTGATCCCGGTTTCACTCCCAGCAAGATCCAAGGGTAGATCGCTATCATCATCGTAAATATCATAGCGAGGGGGACTTGAGAACTCAGGAGCCTCAGTGGTGATTTGGAACTCCTCGTCCCATGAAGAAGTGCAAACCTCCTCATCAGAGAGAGTATCCTCCTCATCCCACCGAGGTGCATCATCGTGTTCAAAGTATTCATTCTCCCCCTCAGGGAGAATGACATCCTCATCCCACTTTGGAGCACCCTCCGAGTCAGAAGCATCGCCCAACTCCTTTACTTCGATAGGATCATAAAGAATATGTGTAGAAAAATCATGCAAAGAAACTGGAGGGACAAAAATATTCGGTTCCTCCGCAAAAAGATCTGCTAAAGCCTCCCCGATGGAAAGAATACTTTCCTCATCATACTCAGGTGCATCAAGGAGCTCCCATTCCTCTCCTTGTTGGCTAACAGATGAGTGATCATCATCACTGAGAGTGAAGCCATAAACAGGGAGTGAGGAGTCCGTGCACGAGACAAGCTCAGGGGTAGAGGGCACAATTGCCTCCATGGGTAAAGAATGAGCGATAGGGACAATGTTGTCCTGAGTGGAGGAGTGGCGGTCAGGCTTGAAAAGACTAGGACAGTCCTTCAATTCATGAACCTCTCCTCGACACAACAAGCAAACAATGTTCCTACACTGCCTAGCATTCAACTCATTCATTTGTTCTATATAATAAACCATCTTATCATTAAAGCTAGGTGAAATATCCCATGACGACATTTTCAAAATTCAAAGCAGATAAAAAGAAACTGAAATTCTTTGCAAGGAAATCTACACAACTAGAAAAATTCCTTGAATAAAACTTGCCTAAAACTTTAAAATAGGGGAGAAAAATAAAAACAAACAAAAGATAATTAAAAGGCAAACAAAAATAATAAAGCGGCTATACACACTGGAAGAACTACTATCTCTTGGCTTTCCCTCTCAAGAAAACTCACACGACTGTGTTCCCCGGCAACGGCGCCAAAAACTTGATGCGATGATTCGGCAAGTGCACCGGTCGCGCAAGTAATAATAATGGGGAAAATCTCCGAGTGTCGGTCTCTTGAGGAACACAGTAAGGTGGAGTTAGGTTTCGAGGAAGGAATTGAGATCGAAGTCCAGCGATAGGTGGAGTGCGGACGAAAGGGATTTGGTTTATGAAAAATAAAGAGAAAATACTACGACTACTCCTATGCAATGCCGCTATGCAATGCTTCGCTTGGCGGGATGGAGACTAGGCAGGCCTTGAGCGCGCTGCGTCGCAAGGGCGGATGGACGAGTAGGCAAACGGATCGAACTATGCAGGCCTTGAGCGCGCTGCTTCGTTAGGCGGGATGGAATATGGGCCGCGATGCCACGCTTCGGTAGGCGGATGGACGAGAAGGCTAGCGGATGGAATGGTTCGCACCGGTGGAGTCAAAATGGATTACACGGGCCGCTATGCCACGCTTCGCTAGGCGGATGGAAGAGTAGGCATACGGATGAGGGTCGCAAGCACCTCTTCGACAAGCACGCCACTAGCAATTGCTAGTGCAGCACACGAACATGACGGCGGGATGGAAATGGACGGCGGCGCACCTCAAGCTACTCAAATAGATAAATTACACAATCACATAGACATGAAATATATATGTAAATATAACTAATTCAAGTGCCACTTCATCATCATGATTAGATCTAGCTACATATACATCAAAAAGAGAAGAATAAGGCAAGAAATCGACCGAATCCGAAGTCTCGTTGTAGATTCACGGTTGGAATCGCCGGGTTGTCAATCCGTGTCCAAGATCGGTCCGCAACTACGTCCGGGGTAGAGAGAGCTGTCACGACTCTCCAATGGACCCGTCTTCTTCGTGTCACGATCCGGTAGAGGTTGCAAACTTCCTCTTGCTTGATGGCAATGGCGGCTAGGTCTTCCTTTGGAGCTCTTGGATGAAGGAGGAGGCCGAGAGGAAACTCCGGCTCAAGATTGGCGTGAAGAGCAAGCCCGGAGCACCTCCATATGGTGGGCGACGGTGGAGGGGCGAATCTGGACGGAACCGGGCGGAAAACGGCGGCTGAAATTCGGGGGCCTGACCTAAATCGCGAGCAGCGGAATTTATAGGCGTTGGAATAAACAGTGCGCACGGTCAGTGGCGCACGACCAGTGGTCATGCGCACTAGAATCCTGTGATCGTGCGCTCTGCCTAGACGGAGCCTGCAAAGACAGAAATTATAAAATAACATGTTCGCACGACCAGTGGCGCACGACCGGTGGTCATGCGCACTATCGTAGGTGGTCGTGCGCACTGGTTGAAACAGAACTCATGAAATTGATGATAAGTGCGCACGAACAGTGGCGCACGACCGGTGGTCGTGCGCACTATCATAGATGGTCGTGCGCACTGCACCAAACAGAACTCATAAAAAAGGGTTAAGTGCACACGATCAGTGGCGCACGACCAGTGGTCGTGCGCAATAGAACCGGTGATCGTGCGCAATGTTCCTGTGCAGAATTGCACCAGAAACACCTGCACGACTCCTATTCCAGCACAACCACGAATCTAGCCACTGAAAGTGGCACTTAACGGAGCATGAAAACTACTAAAGAAGAAAAGCATGAAATCACACCAAAATGGGCCTAGAGGTGCACATAGCAAGTGATAATAAATATAAGCTAAAATGAGGCTAAAGTGCAGTGGAATGACTAGATAAACGGCCCAGATGAGTCCATATATGTGTATATAATCGGGACTCATCAATCGTTGACGAAGAGGGCATTAAGGTGGACTAGAGTAAGGTCCAAGCTATTAGGGATTGGCCTGAGCCAAAGACCATTCGTGACGTCCGTTCTTTTCATGGCTTAGCCACGTTTTATCGTCAGTTCATTCGCAACTTTAGTAGTGTGATGGCGCCTATTACGGAGTGTTTGAAGAAGGGCGAGTTCACATGGACTAATTCCGCCGCGCGTGCATTCGAACAAATCAAAACACTAATGACTGAAGCCCCTATACTTCGGTTGCCCGATTTTTCTAAGGTTTTCGAATTATCTTGCGACGCCTCCGGAGTTGGGATTGGAGGGGTGCTAAGCCAAGACGGTCACCCCATAGGATATTTTAGCGAAAAACTTTCCGGTTCTAAGCTAAACTATTCTAACTATGACCGAGAATTCTATGCGGTAGTACGTAGCCTTGCACATTGGCGGCATTACCTACTCTCCAAGGAGTTTGTCTTTTATCTGATCATGAAGCACTGCGTTTTATCAATTCTCAGGCAAAAATCAGCGCCAGACATGCCAAATGGGTCTCATTTTTGCAAGAGTACACGTTCACGCTGAAGCACCTAAAAGGAGCTGATAATAGGGTCGCGTACGCGCTTAGTCGTGTGGCTCTTTTATTATCCACTATGCAAGTTAAGGTCGTTGGGTTTGAGCGCATAAAAGATGAATATGTTACTTGTCCCGACTTTAAGGACATTTACCTTGAGGCACAACAGGAATCCCCCAACACCATTTCGGACTACTTCCTTAGGGATGGCTACCTATTTAGGCACTCCCATTTATGCATCCCGTCCTCATCACTTCGACAATCTATAGTTTGGGAGTTTCATAGCGGTGGATTAGCGGGTCACTTTGGGAGGGATAAGACGATTGTGTTAGTAGAAGAAAAATTCTATTGGCCTAAATTAAAAACCCTTGTAGGAAATATCGTGAGTAGCTGCCGCACTTGCCAATTGGCCAAGGGCAATAAGACTAATGTTGGAATCTACACGCCTTTACCTATCCCGTCCGTCCCGTGGGAAGATCTTAGTATGGATTTTGTGTTAGGCCTCCCACCTACGTTGCGTCGACATGATTCCGTCATGGTCGTGGTAGATAGATTTTCTAAAATGGCTTATTTTGTCCCATGTAGCAAAACCAATGACGCTTCGCATATCGCTAAATTGTTTTTTAAAGAAGTCGTCGGTCATCGCGGTGTTCCAAAATCCATAGTGTCGGATAGAGATGTTAAATTTACTAGCTATTTTTGGAAAACGCTTTGGACTTTGTTGGGCACCCTGTACAACCCCGATGTTCGCCAGGAAGCAACCAAAGCTCGCGCTCAAGGTGGCGAGCCAAAAGGGGCGAACCCTGAACTCCGGCGAGGCAGGCCAAGGAAGAGCAAGAGACTGCGCAGGCGAGCGAGCCCAGCGGAGGGAAGGTAACCGGCTCCTTCGAAGCTCGGCGAGGATAGTGCATGCGAGCCCGACCAGTTGAGGAGGGAGCTCGCTAGGCGAGCCCGGAACCTCGGGGTACAGTTAGCCATTTTTGGGGTACAGTTAGCCATTTTGGGGTGCGGATAGCCATCCTGGGGTTCGCCGACCCAGAGGCTCGCGAGCTCCGCTCGCGAGGGAAGTCGGCTTGGCCGGGTCGCAATGGGCGAGCCCAACCATTCGAGGAAGGGGTCCGCTAGGCGAGCCCGCCTAGGGTGAGTGCGGATAGTCATCCTGGGGCTCGCCAAGGTAGTACAGGCGAGCGAGCCATGCAATGCGCCAGTAATAACTCTGGGGCTCGTCGATCCAGAGGCTCGCGAGCTTCACTCGCGAGGGAGGCCGCGAAGCGGGCTGACTCGCCCAGTAAAAGTCCAGGAAGGGATTTTTACCAAGAGGCCCCCGGTGGTCTGCATTTAGCCTCTCCGAACAGCGGAGTTTGGCTGTTAGCAGACCAATCCGGTGTGCGGATAGTAAGAATGGACAGCGGGATTTGGTTATTGACAGACCACAAAACTAAAATCTATAAATAGACCTCAAAGGGCACCTTGGAAGAGGAGGTTCGTTATCTTTGAGCTCTTCTCTCCCTAGGTCGCTTTGGTTTGGGCTCTCTAGCTCTCCAAGGTGCCAGAGTCTTAGCTTTGGCTTGGGAGGGGAAGCGCTCAACGATCTTCCGGGTTAGTGGAGGGACCTCCTCGCTGAGACTAGGGTCTTTGTTCTTTGCTTGAATCGTCGGCCTTACCTCTCCCGAGGGACCGGTAAGGGCTAGCTGCCTCTCATTTCGGTGAGGGCCCCGAGCTCCACAAGAGATCGAGAAATCGGTTTCAACATTTTGGTGCGGTGAGCGTGGAGCGCGGCTGGTTCAAGAAAGTCCCAGAGAAGAGTTATGGCTGGGGATGAAGAGCGAGGCGAGGAGTTCGGCGAGACCCCTCAGGAAGCAATGGCTAGGATGTTCGCGGATTTCAGGAAGGAGGTGCTCGACACCTTGGGGTTCACGGTCACGGCTCTGCGAAATGAGTTTGCGACCCCGGCACCTCAGGCGACCACTCCCCCAACAGCAGTCGGCGAGAGGGCACCAGGAGGAAGGGCTGGAAAAGAAGTTGCCGTTGAACCAGGACATGACAGGGAAGGGCGAGTGCTGTTCGCCAGTCCGGCGAGCCCGGTGTTAGCGAGCTCCGCGCCGGCTAGTTCGGTGCCGACAAGCTCTGCCCCAGCAAGCGCGGCGCAGGCGAGCGCGTGCCAGGAAGATGCGGCGACAGTCGGGGTGGGTCAGGCGAGCGTCGCCCTCGCGAGTGCGATCCCAAGCTTGGCGAGCGAGCTAGGTCCGCGAGCCGAGCGAGAGAAGATGGTAGGAGGGGGAAGCCCCTTCTGCGAATTAGTGTTGTCTGCACCCGTTCCAGCGGGATTCGGGGAATGGGATAGAGTGTACTACAATGGCAGAGATGACCCAGTTCAGCATCTGCAGTCTTTCGAGGACTCGGTCTCCATCAGGCCGATGTCCGATGCCTTCAAGTGTCTCTTCGCCGTCACTCTCAAGGAGAAGGCCAGGGACTGGTTTCATTCACTTCCGGCAGGCTCCGTCTACGCGTTCGAGGACCTACGCCGAAGTTTTTTATTGAGATTTTCAACTTCAAAAAGGAGGAAGAAGGACGATGATTCCCTCTTCGCGGTGAAACAGAAGTCCAGGGAGACGTTGGCTCAGTATGCGGATCGGTTCCAGGAGGAAGTGCAGCTCACCCAGGAGGTGCCCGGGTTTGCACTTCAACTCGCCTTCACGGTCGGGTTGAAGGAAAGTTTCTTCAAGATGGCGTTGAAAAGGAAGGCCCCCGTCTCCTATGACGAGCTGATGGAGAGGGTGGCGGAGGAAGTAGCAAGCGAAGAAGCCAACCCAGAGCTCACCAAGAGGCTGGCAAAGCTCAGTGAGCCGGAGATGAGGCAGCAAGAGGTCAGAAGAAGAGAAGAGCCCCGGGCCCCGGAGGGGGGATGGAGGCCGCAAGGTGGAGGAATGCAGGGGCAGGGAAGGGGTTACGGCCCAGGAAGGGGTAACCGCTTCGAAGGCCAATGGAGACCCCCCCAGTTGGGGTGGAGGCAGGGCCCGATGCAGTTGCCTCCCCCACCTCAGCAGGCCATGGCAATTGGCCGGGGAAGAGGAAGGGGAAGGGGAGGAGAAGCGGAGACAGCGGCCGCTAGGAGAAGAAGGAACAGGATAGCAGAGACCGGGGCAAGGGAAGTGGCGGTGCCATATTGCCTCTTCCACAATGTGGAAGGCCACTCCACGGACACCTGTCCGGAGTTCCTGGAGGTGAAGAGGGGCAGAGCGCCCGCGCCACCACAGCAGCAGTCATTAAGGATCGTGGAGGTGGAACCTCGGGAGGAGGAGGAGGAAAGATGTGAGGATAGAGCAGATCTGGGGAATAGAGGAGGGATCGGAGTGATCCATGGGGGGGTAGGGGTGGAGGCAACCCGCAAGGCTAGTCTCCATACCATCTACCACCGGAGCGTAGCGTCAACATCCACCGCTCCACCCCCGGCCGAAAAAATTATTTTCACCCAGAAGGACATGCCGAGCTACGAGGACCCGTTCTGCGACGCGCTGGTCATCCAGACGGCGATCGAGAACTTCACCGTCTCCCGAATCCTAGTAGACAATGGGAGTTCGGTCAATGTCATCTTCAAGAAGGCATTCGACAAGATGGAGGTGGAGCCCAGAAGGGTGTTGGCCTCGGATGGCCCTCTGTTCGGATTTTCGGGAGAGAGGAAGGAAGTAGAAGGAGGGGTAGGGCTCCATGTGACCCTAGGTGGGCAGTCTCGGAACTGTCGCTTTGTCATAGTGGACGCCCCGAGCAGTTACAGCGCCATCTTCGGACGGCCACTCATCAGCGCGTTCCGCTGCGTCCCTTCCACTTTTCATCAGTGCCTCAAGTTCAATGACGGAGGGGTCCAGGTGCGGATCAGGGGGGATCCCAAAGTGGCAAGACAGTGCTACGTGACGGCTGTCAACACCATCTCCTGGATGGGAGAAGTTGAGGAGTGGGGTAAGGTGATGGAGGAGGTAGCCGAAGCCGGAGGTCTGGAGGTGGCTGAAGAGAAGAAGGGAGGTGAAGTTCATGCCCAGGAAGGGGTGGCTGAGATACCCCGGGCAGAGAGAAAGGAAGAAGAGGAGAAGGCCCAGGAGGAAAGGGCGGAAGAGCTGATGGTGTTAGGGGAGGGAGTCGAGGAAGAGATCTCAGCCCCCGCTTGTGCCGAAGAAGAGAGGGCTTGGGGGGAACAGTCCCGGTTGGAGGCCGTGGACGAGGTCGTGGAGCTCGAGGTCATCACCCGGCTGGGGGTGGTGGAAAAAGTCCGGGTCAGCGGAGGACTCAGCCCAGGAGATCAAGCGGAGATTCTGGCCTGCGTGCAACAGAACGTGGATGTCTTCGCTTGGAGCGCCGCAGAAATGCCCAGGATCGACGCGGATGTGGCGTGCCATCGCCTCAACCTCGACCCCGGTGCCCGACCTATCCGTCAGAAGAGGAGGGCCATCGCGGACAAGCTAGAGGGACCCATCCGCGAAGAGGTGGGCAAACTCCTGCAAGCCGGATTTGTATCGGAGATCCAGTATCCAGGCTGGGTCTCCAACGTCGTTATGGTGAAGAAGGGAGGAGGTAAGTGGCGTATGTGTATCGATTTTTCACTTCTTAATAAAGCATGCCCGAAAGATTGCTACCCCCTGCCCAGAATCGACGCGCTGGTTGACTCAGCCGTCGGTTTTTCTGTAATGTCTTTCTTAGATGCTTTTTCAGGTTACCATCAAATCCGCATGCATCCCCCGGACATCAAGGACGTTTCCTTCATCATGGGGGATGGATGTTATTGCTATAAGATGATGCCCTTCGGGCTCAAGAACGCAGGGGCAACATACCAAAGGATGATGGATAGGGTCTTCCGCGAGCAGAAAGGAAGAAATTTAGAGGTCTATGTCGACGACCTCATGGTTAAGAGCCGAGACCTCGGGACCCACCTCCGAGACCTCGAAGAGACATTTAGAACCCTGCGGCGGTACAAGATGAAGCTCAATCCCTTAAAATGTGTCTTCGGGGCAAGCCGAGGGAAGTTCCTGGGCCATTTGCTCACCCCCACGGGAGTGGAGCCCAACCCGGACAAAGTTAAAGCGGTAATGGAGTTGGAGTCGCCGAGAAGTCCGAAGGAGGTCCAGAGCCTCACAGGGAAATTGGCTGGGCTCAGCAGATTCCTCTCCAAAGCGGGAGAAAAATGTGCACCTTTCTTTAAAGTACTGCGGGGAAACAAGAAGTTCGAATGGACCCCGGAATGCGAGAGGGCCTTCCAAGCCCTGAAAGAACAGCTCACACAAACCCCCCTGTTCCAGGGACCGAGACCAGCGGAGGACCTATCTCTTTACCTAGGGGTAGGATCCGAGGCAGTAAGTTCCATGCTAGTCCGGGAGGAGGGGAAGAAACAGTTCCCAATCTACTATGTTAGCCGAGTGCTGAAGAAGGCGGAACTCCGATACCCAATCCTAGAAAAGTTGGCCTTCGCATTGGTGGTGTCGGCCCGGAGATTCCGGCCTTACTTTCAAGCCCATTCAATTAAAGTAGTGACCGACCATCCGCTCCGCAAAATCATGGAAGGGGTGGAACACTCAGGAAGGTTGGCAAAGTGGTCCGTGGAGTTAAGCGAGTTCAATATCACCTTCGTACCCAGGACATCCATCAAGGCTCAAGCAGTGGCAGACTTCATGGCCGACTACGCGGCCGAAGCGGGGGAGCACGAGCTACCTCCCCCAGAATCATGGAAGATGTTGGTGGACGGAGCGTCGGGAAAACACTCCTTCGGGGGGGGGGGGGGGGGGGGGGGGGGGGGGGGGAATAGTCCTAGTGAGTCCTCAGGGGACTCGGATTGAGCAAGCCTTAAACATCCGTTTCTCGATCACCAACAACCAGGCGGAGTACGAAGCAGTGATAGCGGGCCTTCGGCTGGCCCGGGAACTGGGTGTGCAGGACGTGGAGGTCTCCACAGACTCCATGGTGGTGGCATGCCAGATCAGAGGAGAGTTCGAAGCAAAGGATCCAACCCTCCTACTATACCTGGAGAAGGTTAGGGGAGTCATCGGGCAGTTCCGCACCTTCTCAATCAAACATGTGCCGAGGGAGGAGAGCACCCAGGCGGACCTCCTAGCCAAGTTCGGTCCTCGAGCGGGGGAACGACTTCGGAACTCTTCCGACCCTCCATCGAGGAGGGAGAGTCGATGGAAGTGGATCAGCAGGCCTCGTGGATGGATCCATTCATCACCTTCCTATCCTCCGGACAGTTCCCTGGAGAGGATGTGGACAAGAGGCGCTTCAGGTATAAGTCCGCATATTACTCTTTGCATGCAGGGGGCTATATAGAAAGACTCTCTCGGGACTCCTGGCTCATTGTGTCTCCGAGAAGGAGGTCCCGAGGGTGCTGGAAGAAATCCACTCCGGGGAGTGCGGCAGTCACTCCGGGAGTCGGACCCTGGAAGGGAGGGTGTTGAGACAAGGCTACTTCTGGCCCACTCTCAGCAAGGATGCAGCAGAGTTCACAAGAAACTGTCAGAAGTGTCAACTCTATGCTCCGCTCCAACTCCTCCCCGCTCAAAGGCTCCGGACCATCACGGCCCCCTGGCCCTTCGCCATATAGGGGTTGGACCTGGTTGGCCCCTTTCCCCAAGCCAGCGGCCAGAGGAAGTTCCTGCTGGTCATGATCGACTACTTCTCCAAGTGGGTAGAGGTGAAGGCACTAGCCAAGGTAACCTCTCAGGTTGTAAGAAATTTTGTGTGGGGGGAAATAATCTGCAGGCATGGACTCCCTCTAGCCATAGTAACGGACAATGGGCCACAGTTCGCGAGTGAAGAGTTTGTCGGCTTTTGCACTCAACTCGGCATTGACCTCAGGTTTGCTTCAGTCCACCACCCGAGGAGCAATGGGCAAGTGGAGGCGGCGAACAAGATAATCGTCAACCTGCTAAAAAAGAAAGTGGAAAACCTACGAGGAAGTTGGGTGGAACAACTACCCTCCGTCCTCTGGGCCATGAGGACTACTCCGAATACCGCCATCGGGGAGACTCCGTTCAAGCTCTCCCACGGGTCCGAGGCCGTTCTCCCCATAGAGTTCGAGGTAAAGACCCCCCGGGTGACCGCTGCATGCGAGGGGGATGAAGAGTGGCTAGAAGGTAACAATGCCGAGCAGAGGCTATCCTTGGACCTGGTGGAAGAACTCCGGGACTTGGCCACCATCAGGCAGGAAGAGGTCAAGAGGCGGATGGCTCGATATTTTGACAAACATATCCGGATCAAGCACTTTCAGAAAGGGGACCTAGTCCTGAAGAAGGTCGATGCGGCCGGTAGAGGGGCCACAGTAGGTAAGCTTAACCCCAACTCGGAAGGCCCGTATATTGTAAGCGAGGTGCTCAAGTCGGGTGGGTATCACCTCCAGGATGTGGAAGGGATGCCCCTTGACCGGGCTCGGAGTGGGGATGATTTGAAACGATTCTACCCTTGAAAACCTTATTTTAGTATCCAATCAACATCTTACTTTCATTTGTTATGCTTTCAACTGCTGCGGTACTAAGGTTGGAAATATTGGTGCTGGATTGCCCCAGATCGATTCCGCTCCCGGGCTCTCACCTAGACGGGGGGTCCTGGTTAATCTCTGGAGAGGCTGGCAAGGTTGGAAATATTGGTGCTGGATTGGCCCAGATCGATTCCGCTCCCGGGCTCTCACCTAGACGGGGGGTTCTGGTTGATCTCTGGAGAGGCTGGCAAGGTTAGAAATATTGGTGCTGGATTGCCCCAGATCGATTCCGCTCCCAGGCTCTCACCTAGACGGGGGGTTCTGGTTGATCTCTGGAGAGGCTGGCAAGGTTGGAAATATTGGTGCTGGATTGCCCCAGATCGATTCCGCTCCCGGGCTCTCACCTAGACGGGGGGTTCTGGTTGATCTCTGGAGAGGCTGGCAAGGTTGGAAATATTGGTGCTGGATTGCCCCAGATCGATTCCGCTCCCGGGCTCTCACCTAGACGGGGGGTTCTGGTTGATCTCTGGAGAGGCTGGCAAGGTTGGAAGTATTGGTGCTGGATTGCCCCAGATCGATTCCGCTCCCAGGCTCTCACCTAGACGGGGGGTTCTGGTTGATCTCTGGAGAGGCTGGCAAGGTTGGAAGTATTGGTGCTGGATTGCCCCAGATCGAATCCGCTCCCGGGCTCTCACCTAGACGGGGGGTTCTGGTTGATCTCTGGAGAGGCTGGCAAGGTTGGAAATATTGGTGCTGGATTGCCCCAGATCGATTCCGCTCCCGGGCTCTCACCTAGACGGGGGGTTCTGGTTGATCTCTGGAGAGGCAGGCAAGGTTGGAAATATTGGTGCTGGATTGCCCCAGATCGATTCCGCTCCCGGGCTCTCACCTAGACGGGGGGTTCTGGTTGATCTATGGAGAGGCTGGCAAGGTTGGAAATATTGGTGCTGGATTGCCCTAGATCGATTCCGCTCCCGGGCTCTCACCTAGACGGGGGGTTCTGGTTGATCTCTGGAGAGGCTGGCAAGGTTGGAAATATTGGTGCTGGATTGCCCCAGATCGATTCCGCTCCCGGGCTCTCACCTAGACGGGGGGTTCTGGTTGATCTCTGGAGAGGCTGGCAAGGTTGGAAGTATTGGTGCTGGATTGCCCCAGATCGATTCCGCTCCCGGGCTCTCAGCTAGACGGGGGGTTCTGGTTGATCTCTGGAGAGGCTGGCAAGGTTGGAAGTATTGGTGCTGGATTGCCCCAGATCAATTCCGCTCCCGGGCTCTCACCTAGACGGGGGGTTCTGGTTGATCTCTGGAGAGGCTGGCAAGGTTGGAAATATTGGTGCTGGATTGCCCCAGATCGATTCCGCTCCCGGGCTCTCACCTAGACGGGGGGCTCTGGTTGATCTCTGGAGAGGCTGGCAAGGTTGGAAATATTGGTGCTGGATTGCCCCAGATCGATTCCACTCCCGGGCTCTCACCCAGACGGGGGGTTTTGGTTGATCTCTGGAGAGGCTACTAACGAGGGTCAAGGGCTATGCTGATAGGTTGAGGTGTTAACCAGAAGGGTTTGAGTCGAGGCAGGTGAAGCCTAAGGCAGCGGGTTGAAATGCTATAACCGGAGGAGTTCAGCTCGCGGGATGCCTGTGTCCATGCTCGCCAAGGTTAGGTTCACCGGGCAGTGTCCGCGGGCAACGACAACCCGGGTTCGCGTAATCCGTGAAAAGGAAACCTTGGCGAGGCGAGCCCAGACATGCCTGCTCGCGAGCCCTCCGAGAACACTACCGCGTAACAATTAGCCAAGAGAGGTTGAAAAGAAACCCAATGCGAGGAAAGAAATGAACACAAGCATGATCATAAATGTTAACAAAATAAAAACTATCACGAGGTCCTTCTATGTTCGGCGGCGATCTCGCCATCCCAAAAAAGAATAATATACATTCACAAGAGGGGAAGGAAAAAGGGAAGTCATTCTGGAAGGTCCTCGCCATCTTTGCGAGCCCCCAACCAGGGAGCCAAGGCGAAGAGGTCCGGGCAGACATCTTCCGTTGTGAACTCCATCGCGTCTTCGGCCAGCAGGCTCGCATCCTTGAGGGTCGTGAAGACAAGGTTGGCGACCTCCTGTGCATCTCGCCGCCTCAGCTCCTCACTTTCGGCAGCCTTCTGTTGGGGGCCGACTCGCCCAGGAGAGGGGGGTAGCACGCTGCGAACCAGCTCATCCACTCGAGCCTTCAACATCGTATTCTCCAACTCTAGCTCGCCGTTGCGAGCGAGAAGCTTGGTGGCTACGTCGTCATCCTGAGCGTCAAACGAGTTAGGAGAAAGCTAGAGGTCGCGAACGGCAAGGAAAAGAGACCCAAGGATCACTTACCATCTTGCCCTGCATCCCGGCGAGAAGGCTTTCCGTCACCTCCTCCTTCTCTTTAAGACCTTTGATATCTTCGCGAGCTCTCTTGAGCTCCTCCCGGTACGCGCGGATATCCCTATCCGCCTGCAGATAGAGGCGCCCCGCCATGTGCGTGAGTTCCGTCGAACGGAACTGGGCTCGCATTTCTTCATAAACCAGCTGCCGCGGTCCCATGTCTTTGTAGGCAGCGGCGTCCTCGCGGCCATATAAGCCGAAGGAGAGAGAGAACGCCTCCTCCCCGGCCTTACCAAGCTCCACCCAGGAGGGGTGAAGGGTGGAGCAGGAAATCCGGTTGGCATTGGGGTCCCAAGCGAGCAGGGGTTCGCCGAGGACGTCGGAAACTTTCTCACCCAGACCGAAGTTTCTGTGGCCTTTGGGATGGGGGGTCACGGAAGAACTCCCAACACCCAGGTCCGCCGGGGGGTCAGGTTTTTTCGCAGGGGAATGAGGCGAGCCGTCGGTCTCGCTTAGATAAACGACCGCGCTCCTATCCTTGGTAGCGATGGTCTTTCCCTTCAACTTCTTGGAGGGCCGCGAACCCGGTTGACTCGCAGAAGGAGGCCGCTTCTTGCCGGACCCGACGGCGGGAAGGTCGCGGCAAGCCTCTGCCGCTGCGGTCGCGAGAGTGTCCGCCGTGAGAGTGGCGCCTTGCGCGTTGATGAGTCCTGATCATATATACATTTATGGACTCATCCGGGCCGTTATTTTGTCAATATCACGCACTTTAGCCTTATTATAGTTTATATTTGATAACCCATGCTAGGTGCACATTTAGGCCCACTTTGGTGTGTTTTCGTGTGTATTATCTTTAGTAGTATTCATATGTTGTTAAGTGCCACTTTCAGTGGCTAGATCTGTGTTTGTGCTGGAATAGGAGGCGTGCAAGTGTTTCCGGTGCAATTCTGCACAGGAACACTGCGCACGATCACTTGTTCTAGTGCGCACGACCACCGGTCGTGCGCCACTAATCGTGCGCACTTAACCCTTTTTCACGAGTTCTGTCTGGTGCAGTGCGCACGACCATCGACTCCAGTGCGCACGACCATCGGTCGTGCGCCACTGCTCGTGCGCATTGACCATTAAATTTCTGAGTTCTGTTTGCTGTAGTGCGCACGACCATCAACTCCAGTGCGCACGACCACCGGTCGTGCGCCACTGGTCGTGCGAACATTGTATTTTATAATTTCGTCTCTTGCAGGTTCTGTCCAGGCAGTGCGCACGATCGCAGAATTCCAGTGCGCACGACCACTGGTCGTGCGCCAATGATCGTGCGCAGTATTCAATCCAGCGCCTATTTAAACGCCTGTTGCAATTTTAGGGCGGATCGATCATTCCGGGAGCGAGGTTCCTGTTCCGTACGCCGCCGACCACCGCCCTGGAACACCCCTACTTCATTTTCCACGCAAGGGGAAGCCTCCTCCATCCATTCCAAGCCTTCCTCCATCGTCCGTGAGTGTTCTCCATCGTCCGCAAGCCTCCAAGCAACCATTTTCGCTCTCCGCCCGGTGAGAATAAGAAGAGACCTTGAGTCGAAGACGACGGAGCACGTAGGGAGATTGTGACAGCTCTCTACGCCGGAAGCATTGTCCGTCCGAGTCCGGAGGTAGCCCGACAACCTACCATTCCGGCCGTGAACGGCCGCTAATCTTCACCGCCGGTTATTTCTTTCTTCTTTCCCTTCATTGCACTCTTTGAACCATTTACTAGATGAATATTGTGATATTTACTTTGATGAAAATGAATATTTCTTTGTTTTTCTCCATGGTTTGCTCATGATTCATTCCGTTCTCACTCACTCACTCGCACACGCACGCAAGGTGTTTGCTCCGTGTTAGCAAGAGCTAACGACGGTTGTGAAGAGGTGTTTGCGACCCTCACCCTCTCGCACTTGAGTTCACTTCATCCGCCTCACGAAGCACGGCATCGCAGCCGTTGCATCCACCTCACTTTGCGAAGCGGTGTTCTCGACCCGCATCTCTGTTGTTGTTGTTAAAATTAGGAAAACCAACCAAAAACCCCTCTTTGTGTTTGTGAAACGCTTGTGTCACAATAATCACTGCGCGGTTCGTTCACCCATCCTGCATTCCTCAAGAGACCGACATCCGGGGAATTTATTCTCCACAATTATTACTTGACAGCGACCGGTGCATTTGCCGACGCGCATCACGCGTGCGGGGGTTTGACAGGGATCTCGCGCTCGCCTGTAAAGTAAGAGTGTTATACAACGAAGAAAAGAAAGGAGAGTGGGGCGAGATCGAGCCCTACCTTCCACTTGAGGAACGACGGGTAGCGAATCAACGTTGCGCCGCAGATAGGCGACTTCGAAGTTTTTGCCGGAGAGGTATTGGAGGAGTTTAGCGTCGGCGCCGCTCAGCGAGCTCGGAGGGCGGTAAGTGGCGTCATCCCGCTGGAGGGGGGTGAAGTGGAGATTGCCAAAGGGTCCCTTCACTAGAAGGAATTTCTGAGTCCAATAGTGACTCTTATTCACCGCCTCGCAGACCGTGACGTGCTGACTCGCGAAATAAGTAGTCCCGTCTCGGAAGGCGCGGAAGGAGAATACCTTGCGGAAGACGAGGAGGCTGAACTCGATCCTCTCCTCCCGCAGGTAACTGGCGAACGCGACAATATCCGCGATCGCATTTGGGGTCAACTGGCTCGGTAACACTCCGTAATATCGCAACACCTACAAAGAACGATGAGAAAGTTGCGATAGCGAACGTGAAGCGTCAAGAAGACCAGGCGAAGTACCTGACGAATTTCAGGCCACAGAGGGAGTCGCAACCCATTCTCGAAGTGCGCAACGGGGATCGCGAGCTCGTCAGCCTCGGTCTCGTTTAAAGTAGAATTCTCGCTTGGACAGCGGGCTGAATAGCCCTCCGGGAGATAGCGGTCCACGGCGAGTTTATACTCCTCGGCTGTGATATTCGCACAGCAGAACTCGTGGGCCTGAAACGCTGAGGCGCACTTTGACCGCCCCTCGCTCTCGCCATCCGCTCCCAGTTGCTGATTCGTCCGCATCAAGTCAGGAAGAGGCAACCTACAAGCAGCGAACGCGAACACGATCTTGCGAGGACGGAGATGAGCGTAGACGCGAGAAGATGGGAGAAATAAATGCGACGGGTAGGAGAATGAATCCGAGCTATTTATAAGAAATTCGGGTGGGCACGGGAATCGAAGCGTCGGGAGTGCGGATAGCTAAAATAAAGCAATTTTCTGCTCAAAGGGACTGCGGTCTTGCGAGCCAGGGCTCGCCATCGCGCAATAATTGAGTCCCACCCAAGGCCGGCCCGCGAGAAAAAGGGGTCCAGGCATAGCGTTGCACAGAAGCTCGCAAGCGCTCGGCGAGGGCGATCATATCGAACACAGCGGACGAGCCGAATAAATCACATGCACACCACAGAAGTAAAGGGAAAAGTTAAAAATGGAAAATGATAAAAGGCGAGTCACGACAGACTCGCGAATATTACCACACCGGTTATTGTTCAACAGACGTCATAAAAGAAATACAAGCAAAAGAGTAGTAGAATTAAACCCGCTGCATCCTCAGGGGTAGGGAAGCCATTTCCAGCGACCCCGACCCCGCTTGCCCGCACGCGGCGGCACTCTCGGATAATGGTATTCGCGAAGCGCTTTAAACTCGCGCAGGATTAGGTGCGCTTGATCCTCGCCCCGCGAGATGTGCACGCCGGGCGAGGTAACATCTGCGCGAGGCACCGGCTCCGCCTCGGCGATTAAGCGCGCATTCGCGTCTTCCAACACGGCGAATCTCTCGTCAAAAGCAGCCCGGTCCGCGTCATACCGCTCCTCCAACTCGCGTATCATCATGCCGTGCTTCTGAAGCACCTCGGACACCCGACTCTTCATTCGCACGGGGTCGCCAGGGTCACCCAAGAAGTCTTCAATCTGGCTAGGCGAAGGCGGTGGCGACATCTCCATCCTCCCATGCTCTGACTCAGGGGTGGCTCCTGGGATTTCAACGAAGGGTTAGAAGGGCCCGAGGGCGGGCAAGAGATGAGAGCACGCGAAAACATGCTGACCTGGCGAGGAGGGGGATTCACGGCGGGACTTGCGCGAAGACTCCGGCCGACCCTGGAAGTTTTCGCGGAAACCCGAGACGTGGGGTTTCCCCAGTCCAGGAGGGTATACCACTCTCTCCGCGACCTGGGCGCCGTCGAGAAGCGAGCCGCCCGGACTTCGCTTGCCCATCAGACCGAAGCCTGGGGTCGCCACGTTAACCTTAGGCGGGACCGGCGAGTTCACCGGGGTGGAGACTTTCTCCTTGGGACTCGACGAGGGGTATCTGCATAGGCCACCGACGTGTGGGTATCACGGACTTAAACAGAGATAAAGTAGGGTGCGAGTGACTTACGAGGTTGCGAGAGAGGTGCCTGTTGGGACGAAGTCCCGACCCCAACATCTAGCAACCCCATCCTCGCGGGGGACGGAGCGCAGAAAGTCGTCAGCGTAAGGCTTGCCAGGCGGTCCTCCGGAGGAGGATTCTGCGAGAAGAAAGGGAATGAGCAAGGGGCCGATGTAAAGAATTTAGACTGAGGGTACCTGTTGTGCGAGCACGGTATTCGGCGGAGGTGGGGAATCAGGAGGCAATGTCATGTCCTCCCCCGGCGACCTCCTAATCGTCATGGCTTTCTTGGTCTGGGGAGAGGTGGCAGGGTTGAACATCCAGGCGTTGCGCTCGGCGGCCCGAGCTTTCGCCATCTCCCTAGAAGCCTTCAGTCGTTCCAACGCGCTCTGCTTGGTGGACATCCTGAAGGGAGAACGACTTCGGCGAGAAAGGAACAAAAGGGAAGGCTTGATCACCACCCTCGGTGGGCAGTATTTATAGCTTCGGGCAGGGGACCCACCAAAAGATTCCCGCCACGTCAGCAGAGTCGGCGAACACCAGGGGTTGGATGTATCTTCGCGAGCTTAGGGCAACCTCGCGAAGAGCGGGGATTGTGTACAACCCCGATGTTCGCCAGGAAGCAACCAAAGCTCGCGCTCAAGGAGGCGAGCCAAAAGGGGCGAACCCTGAACTCCGGCGAGGCAGGCCAAGGAAGAGCAAGAGACTGCGCAGGCGAGCGAGCCCAGCGGAGGGAAGTTAACCGGCTCCTTCGAAGCTCGGCGAGGATAGTGCATGCGAGCCCGACCAGTTGAGGAGGGAGCTCGCTAGGCGAGCCCGGAACCTCGGGGTACAGTTAGCCATTTTTGGGGTACAATTAGCCATTTTGGGCTGCGGATAGCCATCCTGGGGTTCCCCGACCCAGAGGCTCGCGAGCTCCGCACGCGAGGGAAGTCGGCTTGGCCGGGTTGCAATGGGCGAGCCCAACCATTCGAGGAAGGGGTCCGCTAGGCGAGCCCGCCTAGGGTGAGTGCGGATAGTCATCCTGGGGCTCGCCAAGGTAGTACAGGCGAGCGAGCCATGCAATGCGCCAGTAATAACTCTGGGGCTCGTCGATCCAGAGGCTCGCGAGCTTCACTCGCGAGGGAGGCTGCGAAGCGGGCTGACTCGCCCAGTAAAAGTCCAGGAAGGGATTTTTACCAAGAGGCCCCCGGTGGTCTGCATTTAGCCTCTCCGAACAGCGGAGTTTGGCTGTTAGCAGACCAATCCGGTGTGCGGATAGTAAGAATGGACAGCGGGATTTGGTTATTGACAGACCACAAAACTAAAATCTATAAATAGACCTCAAAGGGCACCTTGGAAGAGGAGGTTCGTTATCTTTGAGCTCTTCTCTCCCTAGGTCGCTTTGGTTTGGGCTCTCTAGCTCTCCAAGGTGCCCGAGTCTTAGCTTTGGCTTGGGAGGGGAAGCGCTCAACGATCTTCCGGGTTAGTGGAGGGACCTCCTCGCTGAGACTAGGGTCTTTGTTCTTTGCTCGAATCGTCGGCCTTACCTCTCCCGAGGGACCGGTAAGGGCTAGCTGCCTCTCATTTCGGTGAGGGCCCCGAGCTCCACAAGAGATCGAGAAATCGGTTTCAACATTTTGGTGCGGTGAGCGTGGAGCGCGGCTGGTTCAAGAAAGTCCCAGAGAAGAGTTATGGCTGGGGATGAAGAGCGAGGCGAGGAGTTCGGCGAGACCCCTCAGGAAGCAATGGCTAGGATGTTCGCGGATTTCAGGAAGGAGGTGCTCGACACCTTGGGGTTCACGGTCACGGCTCTGCGAAAGGAGTTTGCGACCCCGGCACCTCAGGCGACCACTCCCCCAACAGCAGTCGGCGAGAGGGCACCAGGAGGAAGGGCTGGAAAAGAAGTTGCCGTTGAACCAGGACATGACAGGGAAGGGCGAGTGCTGTTCGCCAGTCCGGCGAGCCCGGTGTTAGCGAGCTCCGCGCCGGCTAGTTCGGTGCCGACAAGCTCTGCCCCAGCAAGCGCGGCGCAGGCGAGCGCATGCCAGGAAGATGCGGCGACAGTCGGGGTGGGTCAGGCGAGCGTCGCCCTCGCGAGTGCGATCCCAAGCTTGGCGAGCGAGCTAGGTCCGCGAGCCGAGCGAGAGAAGATGGTAGGAGGGGGAAGCCCCTTCTGCGAATTAGTGTTGTCTGCACCCGTTCCAGCGGGATTCGGGGAATGGGATAGAGTGTACTACAATGGCAGAGATGACCCAGTTCAGCATCTGCAGTCTTTCGAGGACTCGGTCTCCATCAGGCCGATGTCCGATGCCTTCAAGTGTCGGCTCTTCGCCGTCACTCTCAAGGAGAAGGCCAGGGACTGGTTTCATTCACTTCCGGCAGGCTCCGTCTACGCGTTCGAGGACCTACGCCGAAGTTTTTTGTTGAGATTTTCAACTTCAAAAAGGAGGAAGAAGGACGCTGATTCCCTCTTCGCGGTGAAACAGGAGTCCAGGGAGACGTTGGCTCAGTATGCGGATCGGTTCCAGGAGGAAGTGCAGCTCACCCAGGAGGTGCCCGGGTTTGCACTTCAACTCGCCTTCACGGTCGGGTTGAAGGAAAGTTTCTTCAAGATGGCGTTGAAAAGGAAGGCCCCCGTCTCCTATGAGGAGCTGATGGAGAGGGTGGCGGAGGAAGTAGCAAGCGAAGAAGCCAACCCAGAGCTCACCAAGAGGATGGCAAAGCTCAGTGAGCCGGAGATGAGGCAGCAAGAGGTCAGAAGAAGAGAAGAGCCCCGGGCCCCGGAGGGGGGATGGAGGCCGCAAGGTGGAGGAATGCAGGGGCAGGGAAGGGGTTACGGCCCAGGAAGGGGTAACCGCTTCGAAGGCCAATGGAGACCCCCCAGTTGGGGTGGAGGCAGGGCCCGATGCAGTTGCCTCCCCCACCTCAGCAGGCCATGGCAATTGGCCGGGGAAGAGGAAGGGGAAGGGGAGGAGAAGCGGAGACAGTGGCCGCTAGGAGAAGAAGGAACAGGATAGCAGAGACCGGGGCAAGGGAAGTGGCGGTGCCATATTGCCTCTTCCACGATGTGGAAGGCCACTCCACGGACACCTGTCCGGAGTTCCTGGAGGTGAAGAGGGGCAGAGCGCCCACGCCACCACAGCAGCAGTCATTAAGGATCGTGGAGGTGGAACCTCGGGAGGAGGAGGAGGAAAGATGTGAGGATAGAGCAGATCTGGGGAATAGAGGAGGGATCGGAGTGATCCATGGGGGGGTAGGGGTGGAGGCAACCCGCAAGGCTAGTCTGCATACCATCTACCGCCGGAGCGTAGCGTCAACATCCACCGCTCTACCCCCGGCCGAAAAAATTATTTTCACCCAGAAGGACATGCCGAGCTACGAGGACCCGTTCTGCGACGCGCTGGTCATCCAGACGGCGATCGAGAACTTCACCGTCTCCCGAATCCTAGTAGACAATGGGAGTTCGGTCAATGTCATCTTCAAGAAGGCATTCGACAAGATGGAGGTGGAGCCCAGAAGGGTGTTGGCCTCGGATGGCCCTCTGTTCGGATTTTCGGGAGAGAGGAAGGAAGTAGAAGGAGGGGTAGGGCTCCATGTGACCCTGGGTGGGCAGTCTCGGAACTGTCGCTTTGTCATAGTGGACGCCCCGAGCAGTTACAGCGCCATCTTCGGACGGCCACTCATCAGCGCGTTCCGCTGCGTCCCTTCCACTTTTCGTCAGTGCCTCAAGTTCAATGACGGAGGGGTCCAGGTGCGGATCAGGGGGGATCCCAAAGTGGCAAGACAGTGCTACGTGACGGCTGTCAACACCATCTCCTGGATGGGAGAAGCTGAGGAGTGGGGTAAGGAGATGGAGGAGGTAGCCGAAGCCGGAGGTCTGGAGGTGGCTGAAGAGATGAAGGGAGGTGAAGTTCATGCCCAGGAAGGGGTGGCTGAGATACCCCGGGCAGAGAGAAAGGAAGAAGAGGAGAAGGCCCAGGAGGAAAGGGCGGAAGAGCTGATGGTGTTAGGGGAGGGAGTCGAGGAAGAGATCCCAGCCCCCGCTTATGCCGAAGAAGAGAGGGCTTGGGGGGAACAGTCCCGGTTGGAGGCCGTGGACGAGGTCGTGGAGCTCGAGGTCATCACCCGGCTGGGGGTGGTGGAAAAAGTCCGGGTCAGCGGAGGACTCAGCCCAGGAGATCAAGCGGAGATTCTGGCCTGCGTGCAACAGAACGTGGATGTCTTCGCTTGGAGCGCCGCAGAAATGCCCGGGATCGACGCGGATGTGGCGTGCCGCAGAAATCCAATCAACCTGAATTCATCTATGTCAATTTCCAATCTGTGGCTGATAAAATTTTTGATCATATCTTTCAAAAGCTAGACACTCTCCTGGATGCAAAACTTGCTCCAGTTCTTCAAGCTATTTCTGATCTATCTGCTAAAATGTCTTCATTCCCTTCTGTTGGATCGGTAGGCGTCCTTAGAGGGGGGGGGGGGGGGGTGAATAAGGGTTTTAAGGATTTTAAAACTATTTTGATTATTTTAGAAACAAAACTTTGAATATGACAATCAAGACAATCAAGTAAAGAGAAAATAGAGATAAGATTGTATTAACTTGAGAGACATGATTACAAAACTTGATCTCTTATGAAAGCTAGAAATCAAAGCTAAATAGAAAAGACAACTTTTGGTTTTCTATCCCGACTCGCTTCCCCACGAACCGGTGGCCCTAGCCTTGTCCTCCCCGGATTCGGCCTCAAGCCGCTCTAGCCAATCCCACCCCGGATGTGGCCTCGAGCCCCCCTAGACCTAGCCTAGATCTAGTCGCCAACACGAGGCGAATTTCCCCCTAAGTCCTACCCAGACCTAGTCGCCAACACTAGGCGATTTCACTACCGTTTACAAGATGAAAAAGAAATAACAATAATTAAAAACTCCCTTATGATGAACTTCTGAAGTGGTGACGAAGATCCGCTGGAGAATCAGCGTTTGTCGAAGCGGACTTCGCTCGGGTTCGGCTTGATGGAATCCTCCTTCAAAAATCGGCAGAGCTTCGCTGGGTCTTCAAGATTCGGCCAAGATGGGCCTCTGGAACTCGAGCAATCTCTCTCTCTGAGGTGTATACAATTTGTCTAAAGAACACGAGGAGATGGGGTCCTTTTATAGCCCAAGCGCTACCGCCGGTGCTAGCGCTACCGCCGGCGCTAGCGCTACCGCCGGCGCTAGCCCGGATTAAGAAACAATTTGTGCGCCCGAATCTCCAATCCGCGGCAACCCGTTGTTCTATTCCTTCTGTGCGCTCCGCTACCGCCGGCGCTATCCGCTATCGCCAGCGCTATCCCTGGTTAGGAAACTCTTTGCGCGGCAAGATCTTCAATCCGAGGCAACAATTCCACCATGCCTTCTGTGCATCGAGCTAGCGCCGGCGCTATCCACTATCGCCTGCGCTAGTGATCAGTTTGGAGTTGATGACTCAATTTTGGGGGCAACCACCATATATAAACCTTGAGTCATTTGGACCTAATTAACCTGCACACTTGAACACACAAGATCAAATACATAGGATTTGTTATTCTCAAACCTAGGAGATGCGGAAGACCGTGTTCCAACAAACTCCCCCTTTTGATAATAACAAATCCATTAATGATAAATCAGAGCATTAAAAGATAAGCATGTTGAAATCCAATTTGTGTGAGTGTGAGAATGATGACTTAGGATAAATATAAATGATTAGTATTTTTAGAGTTGCTCCCCCTAAATACGTGCTCCCCCTATGTGAATGCTCCCCTAATATGTTGACTATCACTATACTTATTCATGTGAATTTTAGTTTGATAGCGTAGTTTATTTATCATGTTAGTTCTCCCCCTTTTGTTATTAGCAAAAGTGGGTTAGAAGGCACCACATTAACGATAATAAGATAGCAGCATGATCGAGCTTTGAAGGTTAAAAGGTGAATGATAGGGAGTTTATAGCTTTAATTGATCCCCTTTAGAGAAATATCAGAGTGTGAGTATAAATAATCTGTTAATAGTAACTACTAGACGGTTTACCATGCAAGGAAAATATTTGATAAAACAACTAAAGGATTGGTAAAAAGAAACCAAACTTTTTAAGTAAGCATGCAAGGTAAAGCCATAATATGAGAGTGATGCGGAAGACTTGTAGAAATACAAAAACATCATAAGCAAGATGATCCAAAAAAGATATGAGTTATATTGCAAAAAGGATGTTGTTGTGAATCGTTTTCAATTAATAATAAGAGTAACCAAGCATGAAATAATGTTATTCAAGAGAAAGTACTACAATGTTATTCCAATTCATAATTTCAAAACATACCAAACATTATAGAAAACATGCTAGGTTATCTAGTACATATCCTAACAAAAAAATTGTATAGAATAGCATTAGGGTCCAATACTTATGAGAAGAAGTGTTATGGAAGATAATGATGTGCACATAAGTGTATTTTTGAGTAGAGTATACAGGTGTTTTAATCAAAAAATACAAGTACTATGTAAAGTAGAAAGCACAAGAAAACACAAATATGTTTACTTCCACACACTTTAATGCACAAACAAAATGTACAACTACCAAGGTGCTTTGCACACACAATGCTCATTAAGACTTATCAGGGTGCAACGTAGTGCTTGGGGGATCACAGATTTTATTTTGACTGTTTTGAGACTTGTGATCCGGTGTACTTAAGAATAAGTGGTTTGTCTTATTTTGAAAAGTATGGTTTGCACAAGACACTTTATTATTCTTTCCAAGGTGCTCAACCTCACAATGCTCATTAAGACTTATCAGGAGGTTCAAGTAGTGCTTGGTGGAGTTATCTTTGTTATTTATTTTATGATTTTGTTTTGTACAAAGTTCTCCGAATACACTTGTTTTGCAAACCAATAGAATTTACAAAAATAAAACCACTCTTCTTAACTTTTTCATAGTGCAAAAGAAGGGAGTGTAGGTAAGATACTTGTGCAATTTTAATTCATTGTACAATTACAAAACATACACAAGCATTTTTAAGTGAAACCATATGTAGACAATGCCAAAAAGTGAGTGAATTCATATCATTATCTAACATAAACCATTTACTCATACTTAGAGGCATGCTAAGCTTGATTCTACACAACCTTTAATATAATTGATGCACATAGAAATAGATAAATCAAAGCATGGTAAAGACAATGTTCAAAGAATTTTGAAACATAAATTGCAACATTATAGAAATTCGAAATAATAGCGTAACTCATGCTTGATTTTCATTAAAAAAAATTTGGGTTTTGCAAGTTTTATGTTTTTGTGTTTTGAGTTTTGTACCATAACTTTAAATAACAATAAAACATATTTTTGTTTTTTTTTTGTAATTTTATATTTGATTTTGGTAAATGACAAAAGTTAAACGAAAAATATATTTTTGGAATTTTGTCTTTTGTAGTTTTGTTTGATTTTTCTAAAATAGAAGAAAAACAGATGTGCAAAACTAAATAGTACAAATAGATTTACATATTTTTAAGATTTTTTAGAAAATTTAAAATCACAGAAATTTGAAGCTTGACGCTAGCGTCGGCGCTAGCGCTAGCGCGGGAAACAGTAAGTGATTTTTTAGGGTTTTGAAATTTTTGATGTTTGATCTTGATTAGGCGTCCCATTAGTAGTTTCATGCTGAATTTGCAGAATTTTTAAAAAAGTTTTTGATGGTGAAAAATGAAGAAAATTATATTTGTAAACATGTTTTAACAAGAAAGATCTAGAACACCTAATTCAAGTCGTAGTAAACGAAATCGTGCATCGGGAAGAGGTTTAGTAAATATGTCAGCGAGTTGTGAGTCCGTCCCAATGAAGCTTACTTTTACATTTTCTTTCTTAATGTGATCCTTAATGAAATGATGACGAACATCTATGTGTTTGGATCTAGCATGATGTACTGGATTATATGTGAGGTCTATTGCACTTTTGTTGTCACATTTAAGATCTATGTGTTTGAGGTGAAAACCAAAGTCCTCTAATGTTTGGCTCATCCATAATGCTTGTGCACAACAACTACCAAGTGCGATATATTCGGCCTCCGTGGTGGAGAGTGCAACCGAAGATTGTTTTCTACTAGACCAAGCAACTAAAGAGGGTCCTAAAAAATGACAAGTACCGCTAGTGCTTTTTCTATCTAGTGAACACCCTGCGTAGTCTGAATCTGAATAGCCATGAAGTGTGAAAGAATCATTGTGTGGGTACCATAATCCTAACTTAGATGACCCTATTAGATAACGAAAGATACGTTTTACCGCTTTTAAATGAGATTCTTTTGGATCGGCTTGAAAGCGAGCACATAAACAAACGGCAAACATTATATCTGGTCTAGATGCGCTTAAATAAAGAAGAGAGCCTATCATTCCTCTATATAGTGTTTGATCGATAGAAATACCAGATTCATCTTTTCCTAATTTTAAAGAAGCACTCATAGGAGTTGACGCTTGTTTAAGGTTTTCAAAGCCAAAACGTTTAAGCATATCTTGAACATATTTTGATTGGCAAATAAAAATACCATCATTTCGTTGTGAGATTTGAAAGCCAAGAAAAAATGATAGTTCTCCTACAAGACTCATTTCAAATTCATTTTTCATTATTTCAACTACTTCATTACACAACTCTTCATAGTGGCTCCAAAAATTATGTCATCAACATATATTTGTAAAATGATTAATTCATTGTTTTTATGCTTAATGAAGAGTGTGTTGTCTGCACTTCCCATAACATAACCGTGC
This sequence comes from Dactylorhiza incarnata, assembly GCA_033032865.1. Lineage (NCBI taxonomy): Eukaryota > Viridiplantae > Streptophyta > Magnoliopsida > Asparagales > Orchidaceae > Dactylorhiza > Dactylorhiza incarnata. Next base: position 3,345,599 of record JAWHQI010000238.1, on the reverse strand, counting down.
TCTAACAAAAACGATGTAAGACGATCATACCATGCACGGGGCGCTTGTTTTAAACCATAAAGCGCTTTTTCTAATTTGTAAACATGATTTGGATATTTTTCATTTATGAAACCGGGGGGTTGCTCTACATAGACTTCTTCCTTAATATACCCATTTAAAAAAGCACTTTTAACATCCATTTGAAATAATTTTATTTGTTTAAAACTCGCAAAGGCCAAAAATATTCGTATAGATTCTAAGCGAGCAACGGGTGCAAAAGTTTCTTCAAAATCTACCCCCTCGATTTGTGAATAACCTTGAGCAACTAAGCGTGCTTTATTTCTTACAATCCTAGATTCACCATCTAATTTATTTTTAAAGATCCATTTTACTCCTATAATTGGATGATCAGATGGTCTTTCAACTAAATTCCAAACTTTATTTCTTTCAAATTGTCCTAACTCTTCATTCATAGCCAGAAACCAAAATTCGTCATTTAAAGCGGTGGAAACGTTTTTAGGTTCGATTTCAGAAATAAAGCAAATATTAGAAAACGTTTCATGAAGAGAGGAACGAGTTCTCACCCCGGTGGAAGGTTCCCCAATGATGAGTTCTTTTGGATGATTTTTGGAGAAGTTTAACATGCTTGGAGGTACGAGTGTATCTTCATTAGACTTTTCTTCTTCTTCTTTGGACGGCTCTTCTTTGTCGTGCTCCAAGGATGGCAAGGGTTCATCATCGGTACCTATAGAGAGCTTCTCTGCACATGGAACAAACTCATCAAATCTAACATTAATTGATTCTTCGACCTTACTTGATTTTTTATTAAATATTCTATATGCTTTACTAGTTGAAGAATAACCAAGAAATATTCCTTCATCGCATTTTTCGTCAAATTTTCCTAAAGAGTCTTTTGTGTTAAGAATGAAACATTTACATCCGAATACTTTAAAATACGATACGTTAGGTTTCTTTTGAAAATAGAGTTCATATGGTGTGAGATTTAAGGATGGGCGAAGCATAACTCTATTCATTACATAACAAGCAGTGCTTACGGCTTCTGCCCAAAAATACTTGGGTAATTTGTATTCAGATAACATGGTGCGTGCAAGTTCTTGAATTGTCCTATTTTTCCGTTCCACAACACCGTTTAGTTGAGGTGTGCGTGGAGCGGAGAACTCATGTTTAATACCTAGCATATCACAAAAACATTTAAAATTTACATTTTCAAATTCACCTCCATGATCTGAGCGAATGCATTTTATTTTTAAATCTAATTCATTTTGAATACGAGTACATTATTTTGAAAATTCGCAAAACGCATCAGATTTGGAGGAGAGAAATAAAGTCCAACAGTATCTAGAATAGTCATCTATAAGAACATAAGTGTATAATCTACAACCAAGACTTGTAGTGTTAACGGGACCAAAGAGATCCATATGAATTAATTGTAATGGTTTTGATGTAGAAATTTCATTTTTGCTTTTAAATGATGACTTTGTAAATTTGCCTTTTTGGCATGGAGAGCATAATGAAGATAAATTTCCATTTAGTTTAGGCAATCCTCTAATCAATTCTCTTTTTGCTAGTTTTAAGATGAGCTTTGAACTAGCGTGGCCTAAACGTCTGTGCCATAATTCCAATTCATCATTTTTGGTTATAAAACATTTTATAGAAGATTTAGAAAGATCATGAAATGAAACTATATAAACATTATGAATTCTAGGTGCAGTTAATAATACATCTTTTGTTTTAGGATTAACAAATTTTGCAAAGGTTAGTAGATGATTCAAATAGTACATCTAAACCTTTGTCACACAGTTGGCTTATAGATATTAGGTTATGTTTTAATCCTTTCACATAGAGTACATTTGATATAAGAAAAGATGTGTTACCTACTGTACCTATACCCATGATCCTTCCTTTACGGTTATCTCCAAATGTCACGATCCCTCCTTTCTTTATTTCTAGGCTAAGGAATTTTGCTTTATTGCCCGTTATGTGCTTGGAGCAGCCTGAGTCCAAGTACCACACGTCTTCTGTTTCCTTAGCCTTCCTGCATATCTAGAAAGAAGATGAGAGTAAAGACCCGGATACCCAAGAGGTACCACCCATAGAGTAAGTGGTTTTCTTAGGTACCCAGATTTGTTTTATAGTTCGTTGTGCTATATTCCTACAAGAGTCAGACGTGTGTCCAAATTTTAGACAATTTGCACACGAAATGAAGGGGGTTGAGACCCTTTTCGGAGTTTCTATGTTGCTCTTGCAGGATGAAGTTCGAGTGTTAGAAAAAATAGAAGATTTTTTAACATAAGAGCTACCGCCGGCGTTAGTAGCTATCGCCGGGCGGTAGTGATCATTTTTATATCCAAGTCCGAATTTTTTAGACCCAAAGCATTGATTACCCAGAAGCATATCCAAGGATTTTTGTCCAATCCCGAATTTGTTTATGGCTAAATTGAGGTTATGATTTTGTTCTTTAAGAGATGTGTTTTCTTTCACAATCATAACACATTTATTTTCAAATCCCTTTTTGTTCTTTTCTATTTCTAACATAGAAATTTTCAATTTCCTCTCTAAGTCCCCCTTTTCTTTTGCAATGATTTTGTTTTGTGAGAGGGCATTAGAGAGAGAAATTTCAAGTTCTTTTGTCTTAAATAGAGAGTGCTCACATTCTTGACATGAAACCTTTCGTTTTTCAAGAGAGACTAAATTTTTTGTGAGCCTACGATTTTCTTTCATAATAGATTCATTTTCATGATTTAATAAAACAATTTTATCATAAAGTTCTTCAAAGGTAGGAGGATATACCTCAGTGTCGCTAAGAACACTGGTGTCGTCGTCGTCGCTTTTGGCCATCAAGCACAAGTTTGCTTCCTCCTCACTACTTGACTCAGAACCGTTTGACTCTTCAGAGGAAGAGTCATCCCAAGTAGCGGCCTTCAGCACTTTCTTCTTTTCTTTTGCTTTCATTTGTTCTTTCCGTTCCTTTTGGTATTTTGGGCACTGGCTCCGAATGTGCCTGGTTTTTCTGCAGTGATAGCATTCTGGAGGCGGCCTTTCTTCTTCGTCATCGCTTCCTTTTTCTTTCCTTGATGAAGAGGAAGATCCCTTTCGTCGAGTGTCCTTTTGGAAGAATTTTCTGAATGTGTTCCTTCTTTCTGGATTCCTGATGAACTTTTTGAAGTTCTTCACCAGGAGTCCTTCTTCATCATCATCGTCCTCTTCGGTGCACTCCTTCTTTGATGTTAGTGCCAACGCCTTTTTCTTCGGCTCCTTGTTGTATTCTTCATGTTGAATTTGCAGTTCTACCTCATGGGTTTTGAGATTCCCAATGAGGTTCTCGATCTGGAGTGTTCTTAAGTTGTGCGACTCCGAGATGGCTGTCACCTTCGGGTTGAACCTTGGGGGTAAGGAACGAAGGATTTTCCTCACCAAGTCCCCGTTGGAGTAGGTCTTTCCAAGTGCCTTTGATGCGTTGACAATCTTTGTGAAGCGAGTGTACATGGAGTTGATGTCCTCTTCCGTGTCCATCCTGAATTTCTCGTATTCAGATTCCAGTTGAAACAGCTTTGCATCTTTCACCTGCGATGTACCTTCGTGAGTTACTTCTAATTGATTCCAAATATCATAAGCAGTAGTGCATGCAGAAATTCTATTAAACTCAGCCCTATTTAAGGCGCAATATAAAGCGTTCATTGCTTAGCATTATTTTTACACTTTAGTTTATCGTTGTCATCCCATTTATCCTTAGGTTTTGCTAATGTCGCCTCTCCTACTACAGTTGTAGGCGGAGAGTACCGCACTTCTACCATGTTCCATACTTCTACATCCATGGTCATAAGAAAACACATCATTCGATTTTTCCAGTAGTTAAAATCTGACCCAGTAAAGAGAGGTGGTCGACTAACCCCTTGACCCTCAGAAAAAGCGAGATCATGAGACGCCATTGTTCCCGGTTGTTAAGCCGATTGGAACAAAACCCCTCTGATACCACTTGTTGGATCGGTAGGCGTCCTTAGAGGGGGGGTGAATAAGGGTTTTAAGGATTTTAAGACTATTTTGATTATTTTAGAAAAAAGCTTTGAATATGATAATCAAGACAATCAAGTAAAGAGAAAATAGAGACAAGATTGTATTAACTTGAGAGACATGATTACAAAACTTGATCTCTTATGAAAGCTAGAAATCAAAGCTAAATAGAAAAGACAACTTTTGGTTTTCTATCCCGACTCGCTTCCCCACGAACCGGTGGCCCTAGCCTTGTCCTCCCCGGATTCGGCCTCAAGCCGCTCTAGCCAATCCCACCCCGGATGTGGCCTCGAGCCCCCCTAGACCTAGCCTAGATCTAGTCGCCAACACGAGGCGAATTTCCCCCTAAGTCCTACCCAGACCTAGTCGCCAACACTAGGCGATTTCACTACCGTTTACAAGATGAAAAAGAAATAACAATAATTAAAAACTCCCTTATGATGAACTTCTGAAGTGGTGACGAAGATCCGCTGGAGAATCAGCGTTTGTCGAAGCGGACTTCGCTCGGGTTCGGCTTGATGGAATCCTCCTTCAGAAATCGGCAGAGCTTCGCTGGGTCTTTAAGATTCGGCCAAGATGGGCCTCTGGAACTCGAGCAATCTCTCTCTCTGAGGTGTATACAATTTGTCTAAAGAACACGAGGAGATGGGGTCCTTTTATAGCTCAAGCGCTACCGCCGGCGCTAGCCCGGATTAAGAAACAATTTGTGCGCCCGAATCTCCAATCCGTGGCAACCCGTTGTTCTATTCCTTCTGTGCGCTCCGCTACCGCCGGCGCTATCCGCTATCGCCAGCGCTATCCCTGGTTAGGAAACTCTTTGCGCGGCAAGATCTTCAATCCGAGGCAACAATTCCACCATGCCTTCTGTGCATCGAGCTAGCGCCGGCGCTATCCACTATCGCCTGCGCTAGTGATCAGTTTGGAGTTGATGACTCAATTTCGGGGGCAACCACCATATGTAAACCTTGAGTCATTTGGACCTAATTAACCTGCACACTTGAACACACAAGATCAAATACATAGGATTTGTTATTCTCAAACCTAGGAGATGCGGAAGACCGTGTTCCAACAGATTATACTGCTTTGTCTTCAACTGATGCTGACACTTTTGCTAGATCTTTCCATGCTTTGCCATCTCTTGACAGGATTTTGGATGAAGAGACGATCGACACACCGGACGGGCCTACATGTCGTTTCTTGGTTCCTTGGAAGGGACGTTCTTCTTCGAATGATTCTTGGGTTCCTGAGCACGACCTACACCAGTGGGATGCGGACCTTCTCCGACGCTATTTACAAGATCACTGACCGGTGATGAGTGCTTTCGACTGGGGGAGGATTGATGCAGGCCCGCCTCCTACGCATCATGTTCGTGGTGCTACTCCTACTGCTCGTACTGATGTGACGGCGCCTCCGCCTATTGAAGATGTTACCGAGGAAGTCGTCACCGCCGAAAAGGACTTGAGGCGCAACAACAAAGGAGATCATGCTCGCAACGCTCGCTGCCGCTACGACTTGCGGCCTCGCACTTAACTAATATTTAATATGATTATAAAACATATTAAATATTAGTTTCGTACTCTCCGTTACTGTTATCTTTAGTTCTAAGATTTTAATTTCAGCATGTATGTTAATGTGGACTGCGTTTAGCCTGATCTGGACTGTGTTTAACATAACTAGTGGTTAGGATTTGATTTCCTTCATGAGTGGTTATGATGTAATGAACTCCGCCATATATAGGTGGATCCCCTCTCTTTAATATTTTAATGATCATAATTTTGAGAGCCAAAAAAAATTTGCCCGAGAGAACTTCTAATCCTGCGCCCCTTAGGGTTCGCCCCTCACGCTCGGTGTGCCGCGCGACGCAGCCGCCTCCCCCTCGCCCGGCGTGAGACTCGCCGTCGGCCTCCTCCACCTCCCTACCGTGCGACGCAGCAGGACGCCGCCGCCCCTCCCTACCCCTCGTGAAGCTCAGCCAAGCCCAGGTGTGGTCCCTCTTCCCTCGGCGGGAGATCTTTCTTCGGTGCGACTCCGTTGAAGGCAAGCGGTGTATCTCCTCCGGTGTGACTCCGGCGAATCCTTGGCGTGAGACTCACCTAATCATCTTCTCGGTTGGGTAACGACTCCTCCACTTGGTGTGTTCTCCCTCCATTTATTTGGTGGCTAGTTTGAGTGTGGCTTTGGAAGCATTGAATGAATTTCTCGCTGTGTTTGCTTAATTCAATCGTAATACTTTCCGATCTCTTAATACCTTAAAGGATTGGCAAGATCTAGTTCAAATCCGCAAGGTGATGCGATATCCCCTTCCGATTTGGTGGATTGCGGCAATCTGGAGACCAACCCTTTTGGGAGTTCTTCCGACTACTTTTCGATCGCTGTTTTAGTCGGATCCTCTTGGTACTGACGTTAGGTTTGTGGTTGTTTGACATCGGTTTAGGTGGTTAGATTTCTATCCTAAATACGTTGGAGAGTGTGGTATTGTGAGAGAGCGTCACTTAGCCGTGTACTAGTCTTTCGGAGACTAGCCCGCCATCACGGGGTGATTGTCAAGGTACATTCAAGCACCACATGTACAAGCAATCAACACCAATGTGGGAACGCACGGCCGCACATTTCGTGCTCTCAAGGCACTCTCAAAGTGTACTCTCTGAGCTACACCTAACAACTCCTTACACAAAGAGTTCGCATGAGCTTTGACCGTCAAGACTAACTTTCCTTATGGACCAATCCCAGCATCATACGGTGCACCGATGTAACAACCCGCCCCGACCACCACACCAGAGGTCTGAACTATAGTCCACCACCTCTGATGGGCCGACTAAACGCGGTTGGACAAGGACTGCAGTCTGGTGCACCCCACCCATGGCTGAGCCTGTTTCTAAGCAACAGTGGGATGTTGATGGCGGGTCTCGATCCCCCGCCACCCTTGATAAGGCACCTTCAACAGTCCTCATCACCACCCTTGAAGGTGACTTATCAAGGGTGGCGGGGGATCGAGACCTGCCATCAACATCCCACTGTAGCTGAGAAACAGGCTCAGCCATGGGTGGGATGCACCGGACTGTAGTCCTTGTCCAACTGCGTTTAGTCGGCCCATCAGAGGTGGTGGACTATAGGTCAGACCTCTGGTGTGGTGGTCGGGGCGGGTTGTTACAAAAAAAGTGCACTTTTTTGTAACAACCCGCCCCGACCACCACACCAGTTAGCCTATAGCACATCGCTGGTGGGCCGACTAAACGCGGTTGGAGAAGGACTGCAGTCCATTGCACCCCACCCATGGCTGAGCCTGTTTCTCAGCTATAGTGGGATGTTGAGGCCGGGATTCGATCCCGCGCCCCCTTGATAAGGCACCTTCAACAGTCCTCATCACCAACTGAGCTGCTCAGTTGGTGATGAGGACTGTTGAAGGTGCCTTATCAAGGGGACGCGGGATCGAATCCCGGCCTCAACATCCCACTGTAGCTGAGAAACAGGCTCAGCCATGGGTGGAGTGCACCGGACTGCAGTCCTTGTCCAACCGCGTTTAGTCGGCCCACTAGCGATGTGCTATTGGCTAACTGGTGTGGTGGTCGGGGCGGGTTGTTACAAAAAAGTGCACTTTTTTGTAACAACCTGCTCCGACCACCACACTAGAGGCCCGCTCCACCTTACTGGCTGGCCCCGGCCAAGGCCCAGGACATACCTTGGGCCCAACCCTGGCTGGCTGGCTGCCGCGGTTGACGGTCCGGCACCATCTCCCACACCTCGCTCGATGTGGGCCGCACTTCCGGTCCGCTTTTTTACAAGGGCTGCAGCCCATACACCCCAACGCATCTCTGGCCCTGTTTCTCAGCTGCAGCTCAGTTGGTGATGAGAACTGTTGAAGGTTTCTCATCAAGGGTGCGGGGGATCGAGACCCGCCATCAACAACACGCTCCGCCTGAGAAACAGGGCCAGAGATGCGTTGGGGTGTATGGGATGCAGCCCTTGTAAAAAAAGCGGACCAGAAGTGCGGCCCAGATCGAGCGAGGTGTGGGAGATGGCGCCGGCCCATCAACCGCGGCAGCCAGCCAGCCAGGGGTGGGCCCAAGGTACGTCCTGGGCCTTGCCGGGGCCAGCCAGTAATGTGGAGCGGGCCTCTGGTGTGGTGGTTGGGCCGGGTTGTTACAAAAAAAGTGCACTTTTTTGCAACAACCCGCCCCGACCACCACGCCAGTTAGCCTATAGCACATCGCTGGTGGGCCGACTAAATGCGGTTGGACAAGGACTACAGTCCGGTGCACCCCACCCATGGCTGAGCCTGTTTCTCAGCTATAGTGGGATGTTGAGGTCGGGATTGGATCCCGCGCCCCCTTGATAAGGCACCTTCAACAGTCCTCATCACCAACTGCGGCTCAGTTGGTGATGAGGACAGTTGAAGGTGCCTTATCAAAGGGGCGCGGGATCGAATCCCGGCCTCAACATCCCATTGTAGTTGAGAAACAGGCTCAGCCATGGGTGGGGTGCACCGAACTGCAGTCCTTGTCCAACCGCATTTAGTCGGCCCACCAGCGACGTGCTATAGGCTAACTGGTGTGGTGGTCGGGGCGGGTTGTTACAAAAAAGTGCACTTTTTTGTAACAACCCCCCCCCCCCCCCCCCCCCCCCCGACCACCACACCAGAGGTCTGACCTATAGTCCACCACCTCTGATGGGCTGACTAAATGCGGTTGGACAAGGACTGTAGTCCGGTGCACCCCACCCATGGCTGAGCCTATTTCTCAGCTACAGTGGGATGTTGATGGCGGGTCTCGATCCCCCGCCACCCTTGATAAGGCACCTTCAACAGTCCTCATCACCAACTGAGCTGATGAGGACTGTTGAAGGTGCCTTATCATGGGTGGCGGGAGATCGAGACCCGCCATCAACATCCCACTGTAGCTGAGAAACAGGCTCAGCCATGGGTGGGGTGCACCGGACTGCATTCCTTGTCCAACCGCGTTTAGTCGGCCCATCAGAGGTGGTGGACTATAGGTCAGACCTATGGTGTGGTGGTCGGGGCGGGTTGTTACAAAATCCTTGTCCAACTGCGTTTAGTCGGCCCAACAGCGATGTGCTATAGGCTAACTGGTGTGGTGGTCGGGGCGGGTTGTTACAAAAAAGTGCAGCTCAGTTGGGGAGGGTTGTTACAAAAGTGCAGCTCAGTTGGTGATGAGAACTGTTGAAGGTTTCTCATCAAGGGTGGCAGGTGATCGAGACCCGCCATCAACAACCTACTGTGTTGAGAATCTGGCACAGTGATGGATTGGAGTTGCATGGGCTGCAGCCCTTGTAAAAAAGCGGACCGGAAGTGCGGCCCACATCGAGCGAGGTGTGGGAGATGAAGCCGGCCCGTCAACCGCGGCAGCAGACCCACCAGGGATGGGCATGGCCATAGGCCTCTGGTGTGGTGGTCGGGCCGGGTTGTTACAAAAAAAGTGCACTTTTTTGTAACAGCCCTGGCCCGACCACAATCCGGCTTTAATGGGACCCATCAGGCATTGTTACAGGACTGCAGTCTGGTGCACTGATGAGTCCTCATCTCATACACATATTTGGACTCATCCGGGCCATCTTTCCATTCATTCCATTGCACTTTAGCCCCATTTTAGCTCATAATTATCACTCTCCGCTAGGTGCACGTCTTGGCCCGTTTCGGTGTTATTTTTTTATTCATCCTTGTTACAAGTTGTTATGCTGTGTTAAGTGACACTTTCAGTGGCCAGACTGGTGTCGTATGCTGGAACAGGAGTCGTGCAGGTGTTCCCGGTACAATTCTGTACAGGAACACTGCGCACGATCACTGGTTTCTTCGCGCACGACCACTAGTCGTGCGCCTTTGCTCGTGCGCACTTAACGTCAATTCATGAGTTCTGTTTGGCTTATCGCACGACCACTGACGCTAGTGCGCACGACCGCTGGTCGTGCGCCATTGGTCGTGCGAACATGTATTTTATAAATTTATTTCATTGCAGGCTCCTCCCAGGCAGCGCGCACGATCGCAGAATTCCAGTGCGCACGACCAGTGGTCGTGCGCCAACGACCGTGCGCACTGTTTATTCCAGCGCCTATAAAATGCCCTGTTCGCGAATTAGGGCGGGATCACGCTTGGCAACTCCGTCCAGTCCGCCGTTTTCGCCCTTTCCGCTGGTTTTTCACCCCCTAGGCCTCCTCCATCATCCTTGAGCCCCAAGGAGAGATTTCCAGCCCAAAGATCGCCCACATCGAGTAAGGAGATTGCGTATTGGAGTAAATCGGATCGTGACACGAAGAAGACGAGCCATTGGGAGGAAGTGACAGCCCTCCTCTACCTCGGACGCAGTTGAAGACCGAATTTGGACGCGGCTTGACAACCGTGCGATTCCAACCGTGAATCTTCGGCAAGGCTTCGAATTTGGTCGACTCCTTTACTCTCTTTTTCTTTCTCTATGTTGATGTTTGTTAATGTTAGTCTCCTCTATATTATTGATGATGTGCACAATGATTCTAGTTATGTAATGCTTATTTCATTTATTTGAGAATGTATTGTTCAATTGTGCTTAATGAGGTGCCGCACTAGCAATTGCTAGTGGCGTGCTTGTTGACGAGGTGCTTGCGACCCTCATTCCGCCGTTCTCTCCATTCCATTCCATTAGCCTACTCGCCCATCCGCCTACCGAAGCGTGGCACAGCGGCCCGTGTATTCCATCCTGCCTAACGAAGCAGCGCGCTCAAGGCCTGCACAGTTCGACTCCGCTTTCCTACTCGTCCATCCGCCCTTGCGACGCAGCGCGCTCAAGGACTGCCTAGTCTCCATTCCACCAAGCGAAGCATTGCATAGCGGCATTGCATAGGAGTAGTCGTAATATTTTATTTTATTATTCGCAAACCAAACCAACCATCCTTTGTGAACCCGACCAAGGACTTCGATCTCAAGTCCTTCCTCGAAACCTAACTCCACCTTACTGTGTTCCTTGAGAGACCGACACTCGGGGATTTTCCCCATTATTATTACTTGAACGATCGGTGCACTTGCCAAAATTATCGCATCATGCACCCCACCCATGGCTGAGCCTGTTTCTCAGCTACAGTGGGATGTTGAGGCCGGGATTCGATCCCGCGCCCCCTTGATAAGGCACCTTCAATAGTCCTCATAACCAACTGAGCTGCACCGGACTCAACATCCCAGTTGGTGATGAGGACTGTTGAAGGTGCCTTATCAAGGGGGCGCGGGATCGAATCCCGGCCTCAACATCCCACTGTAGCTGAGAAACAGGCTCAGCCATGGGTGGGGTGCACCGGACTGCAGTCCTTTAACAGTGCCTGATGGGTCCCATTAAAGTCGGATTGTGGTCGGGCCAGGGCTGTTACAAGAAGACACTACTCAACGATTCAGGTTAGAGGGGGTGACTAAGGAGTTGCGTCAGAGTCGGCTCTCCGGTTAGAGGGGGAACCCTTAGGTGCTCTTAGTGAGGCGGTGACTAAGGAGTTGCGTCGGAGTATCGAGGCGTTGTTGAGGCAAATGGTTGTGAATCAAGCGCAGTTTTTCTGCCCAGGTGATTTCAGGTTAGATACTAATCTAACTCTTAGCTTTCAGCTTTGGTTCTAGTTTATTTTCGCTCGTTTAGTTGCGTATCCAACCTTATAGGAGAGTTTTAGGTATATAACCTTTGGGCGCACGTTCTTCTCGATTCTGGTGCTACCCACTTGTGCGGGGCTAGGACTTTAGTAGAGCGTCGTGGTTTGACCCTCGATCAGGTTGGTGATCCCCCTTAGTGTTAAGTTTCCCTTTTGTTGTTTCTATGGTGTCGAATCAGGGCCTTCAGAGTTGTCCTGTCCTCTTAGGTGGTTTCTTAGCTTTGTTAATCTAAAGGTGCTAGACCTGGAGTTTTCGTTGTGATTTTTAGGTTTGGGCGGGTTGTCCAGGTTTGATGTTGTTATCCAACGCAAGGTAAAGCGTTTGGTCTTTATGCTGGACATCGGTCAACCCTCAAGCCTGTTTGGCTTGACGCGCAATGTTTCCCCGATTGTTTCCGCGGTGTGTGCTCAGAGCCTTTAGGTTCCGATTGTTTTGCCTACCTTGTTTCTATGTTAGAAACTGGTAGCAGTTTGCCGGGTATCGAAGATTTTCTTCCCTGTGGTGCGAGATCTCGCTGATGTCTTCGTCGTTAGTCTCCCTGGTTCTCTACCTGTGAGAGTGGAGGAATTTGTTTCTGACCTTGAGCCGGGTACTTGTCCTATTGCTAAGGCACCGTACCCTTTGGCCCCGCGTGTGTTGCAAGAGTTGCGCGCTGATGCGATGTTCGGCAAGTGCACCGGCAAGTAATAAATGTTGGGAATAGGATCCCTGAGTGTCGGTCTCTTGAGGAATGCAGGTTGGGTGAACGAATTGCGTTGTGTGACAATTGTTACACAAGCGGGAACAAACACAGAAAATGGGGTTTTGATTTGGTTTCCTACCGTTAACAACAATAAAAGAAATGCGGGTCGAAATCACCGCTTCACAAGGTGAGATGGATGCAACGGCCGCGATGCTGAGCTTCGTGAGGCGGATGGACGGTGCGCATGCGAATGAAGTGATCACTAGTGCGGGGAGTGAGGGTCGCAAACACCTCTTTGCAAATCGCTGTTAGCTCTTGCTAACGCGAATCGAACACGATGAGTGCGTGAGTGAGTGAGTGAAGGTGAGACGTATCACAAGCAAATACTGCAGAACGGTTAAGAAACAACCATTGCATTTAAACTAAACATCATGATATTCAAGTTTAAATGATTCAAAGGAGTACAACAAGGGGAGGAAGAAATCAACCAATGGACGAAGACTAGCGGCCGTTCACGGCCGGAATGGTAGTTTGTCAAGCTACCTCCGGACTCGGGCGGACTGTGCTTCTGGCGTTGAGAGACTGTCCCGACCTCTCCACGTGCTTCCGTCGTCTTCTACCTCAGGATGACTATTCTTTTCACCGGGCCGAACTGGAGATAGCTTGCTTGAGTGCTTGCGGAGGGCGGAGAATGCTCCCGGACGATGGAGGATTGCTTAGAATGGCAGGAGATGACTTCCCCTTGCAGAGAAGATGAGGTGGAGGTGGCTGAAAGTGGAAAACGGCGGCGTACGGACGGCAAATCGCGCTCCCGGAACCTCCCGATACCTAATTTTGCGGATCAGAACATTATATAGGCGTTGGCGAGAATACTGCGCACGATCATTGGCGCACGACCAGTGGTCGTGCGCGCTGGAGTTCTGTGATCGTGCGCCTACCTGGGTGGAGCCTGCAAAGTAAGAAATTTATAAAATACCATGTTCGCACGACCAGTGGCGCACGACCGGTGGTCGTGCGCACTATCGTAGGTGGTCGTGCGCACTGGTCGAAACAGAACTCATGAAATTGATGTTAAGTGCGCACGAATAGTGGCGCACGACTGGTGGTCGTGCGCACTATCGCAGGTGGTCGTGCGCACTATCGCAGGTGGTCGTGCGCACTATCCGAGACAGAACTCAGAAAAAAGGGTTAAGTGCACACAATCAGCGACGCACGACCAGTGGTCGTGCGCAATCGAACCAGTGATCGTGCGCAGTGTTCCTGTACAGAATTTTACCAGGAACACCTGCACGACTCCTGTTTCTACAGAAATGTTAATCAGGCCACTGAAAGTGGCACTCAACAAAATGATAAGGCTATCAAAAGGGAATAAGCTAAAACACACCAAATTAGGCCAAGAAGTGCACCTAGCATAGAAAGACAAATATGAGCTGAAACAGGGCTAAAGTGCAGTGAAACGACTAGAAAACCCGCCTAGATGAGTCCAAATATGTGTATATGATCAGGACTCATCACACCCCCAGACTTACCTGTTTGCACGTCCCGAGGAAACAAAATCTAAGCAGACGGAGAAAAACAACTAGCTAATAGAGAAATTGCGACACAAAGTACCATGTGAAGTCGCGTGCTCGCACGCATAAAAATATAACAGAGGAAATTTCTAAGTATGCATAACAATTTGTAGTTTTCTCAAATGCGTATCAAAAGTTTATTACTACTCAAAAATAGAATCACGGCGAATCATCCGGTCACGCGTAGGGAGAAAATAAACTAATCGCAAAGGTGAGCATTGCCAAAGATCGGGGCTCGGGACAACCTCCAAAGAAATCCACCAATGTCGGTGACCATAGGCATGCCTGTTCGCACTCTCTCCACGGCACTGGTTTGGCTCACTCACGAATCAGTAGGACTTTAGGTGAAGATGGGGCTTGGGTTTCAGTGAGGTAAATAAGGATAAACATGGAGGCTACGCACCAAACCCAAATGAGCTAGCATAAACAAAAAAATAATAATCTATCCGCTAACCCAAATATATGTGAGTACACCACACCCCCAGACTTAACTTTTTAACAATGGGTGTGTGCACTGCCCACTCCCAAATACAAATCAACAATTATTTTCAATTAAACTTTTTCTTTCTTTATCCATTTTTTTTTCCAATTTTCTTTTTCTCTTTTCTCTTTTTTTTTCTTTTCTTTTCACAACAAAATCAGCAGATTAAACATTGAAGCACATCCACATTTTCACAAAAATATTCACCACATCAACACCCTTAATGAATATATAAAATACTAAAGCTCGAATTGGGTGCGCGACTAGGATCGACTATGAGGCTTTGGTGAAAAAAATGGTGGAGCTGAATCAAAAGAAGGGGTAAGCACAACGGGGCTAACGAGGATAAGACATTAAGATTGGTACAAAGCTCAACCGGGCCAAAATGAAGGCCTACATCACGTTCGTGCACTGAACTAACCTATACCCATGCTTCGAGAATAGCTTGGGGCAAGTTCTTAGCCAACGAAAAAGACTATCCGTCCTCCCGACTCGAGCAATGCAAACCTAATGCCCGGCTACACACATCCCTAAGCTACCGTTTGATTCACACCGAATTCACCATTTTTGAGTAGAATAAACAGTATTGACGCAAATAGAAAAATATAAAACTATAAGCATACAGAAAAATTAAATCTGCTCAAATTTCTACATGAAATGAGAGCACTCGACTTGGACACTGCAGGAGTCAACATTTTACTCCGTTTCACAATCCTAAGTCAGCACGATGATTTGCCCGAATCTTGCTCAAGAAATGAGTTTAACTCGCGGCACACACAGCTAAGCACGCGCTCAAGTGGTTGCAAGTGGTGTGTGATGCAATGATCTAAACGAAATAAATCAATAAAAGCTTCTAGTATGCGTATGCAGTGTGCACGTGCATTGGGTAACACATACTAGCTCTCCCCCAGACTTAACCTAAGAAGTACATCACATGATATTAAAATGAAAATCAGAAAGAGAAAGGGAGAGAGGTTACCCCCATGCTCAGCTAGTGAGCATACCAGAAGATGCGTGACTGACCGAGGCCGCCCCACCACCATACGAAGAATCACAACCACCACCTTATAAGATGTGCAATGAATACCTGCAAGGTGGATGAGCTCCGCAAAGCAAAAGCAAAAATGTATAAAAACTGAATTGAAACATGTTAGAAAAAAGAAATCAGAAAATCTGGGTTGTCTCCCAACAGCGCTTTTATTTTATGTCCTTAAGCTGGACCAAATACCTGTATTATAATTGTTTAAAGAGTGCAGAAATAAAATAAAAAGTGCATGAAACAGAGAGTTTCACAAAATAAGAGATAAAAAGAAAATCAGCTGTAGGCGCTTTTATGGTGCCCGTCTCCCAAAGCTTGAAGGCGGGAGGTGAAGGCTTTAGTGCCAACACTGGTGTCACCCAGTGTTCCCCTAACCTCCGCCCTCTTGCCACGGAGAGCAGCAGAGCGCGCATCGCGCAGACGCTTCTCTTGTTTAAGTTTAGCGACAGTCGGAGACTGCCAACGTTGAATGTTTTCAGATTCTCCCAATCGAGCAGTGGGTGGCGTCATTTCCGTCACCGCAGTGACGACCAGATCAGCCCAAGAGATGGAACGCTTAACTAGTTTATTACATGATTCAATGCAAGAGAATAATGGGATGTCATCCTGAATCAAGTTCAGCTCAAAATGTTCAGGACTGCTATCCTCCTCCCTCTTGGAAGCATAGTTTCTTCGAGAATCTACTTTTTCCTCTCCGCTTGACTGGTACTCTTCCTTTTCTCCTTCAGATGATCCATCATCTTTCTTATCCCATGCGCAACTCAGTGATTCATCAAAAATAAAAGGAGGGGGGCAAATGGATGTTTCAGTTATAGTCTTGGGGCAAGTGGACAAAGGCACCTTATTGGGCAGGAGGACACAACCCACAGAAAAATCAAGGGTGGCACCGCTCTCTTTCAAGAACGGTACACCCAAGATAGGGATGGAGTGATTCTCCCGGGGTCCTAACACTTGAAAATCAGCAACCACCATTGCCCCCTCAACTATAACCTCTACAATTTTAACTTCCCCTTCCGATTGTATGATGGCGCCATTTGCAAGCACAAGAGATTTCCGGTCCTCCGTGTTAATTTCAAGTTGCAATTTATCAACGTCTTGCAAAGCAATGACGTTGCGGGAGGAGCCGAAATCACACAAAGCCTTAGTTTCAATTTTATTAATGGAACAGGAGATTACTAACTCACGCGGCTGACCCACTTCCGCATCGCCAAGACTCTTCCCTTGGTCTATTGGATTTTTTTCGGTGTTACTAGGGAGAGTTCCAAGCGACCGCTCGGTGAGCACTTGGGCCAATTGGCCCAGCTGTGTTTCCAAGTTCCGCATGGAGGCGGTTTGGTTAACCATGTTTGAGTTAGCCGCTTGCATAAATTTTTCCATCATCTCCTCCAAGTTACTCTTTTTGGGAGCTGGGGGGCCTTGGTTATATTCCAGGTGAGGTGGCCTTGTTTGGCTCCCGGAGGCGTAGGCATCGTTTTGATGCTGCCCCGGTGCCTATCGTTGGCCAGATGCGTTGGGGTTCCATGAGAAGTTTGGGTGACTTCTCACTCCCGGATGATACGTGTTATTAAACGGCACCCCCTTAGGTTGATTAGCAACAAAATTAACAGATTCATTTAAAGAAAAGTGCTAGAAGTCACCTGATAAATCATTGCCCGAACATTCATACGCGTGGTGTCCGCCACCTCCACATCCTTCACACGTAATGACAGCAGCCGGTGCGGATGTAGGCGGGAGTGAATCGACCACGAAGAGACCACGGACGCTTCTTGGTGCATTCCTCCCAGCAGTCCAAAATGTGCTGTGGGAGGCGGTGTCTCGCAGAATTCGAAGAGCCTCCTCTGGAGTATGGTTCATTAGAGTACCACCCGCAGCAGCATCGATCATCACCCGGTAGTTGGGCTCGATCGCGAAGTAGAATGTCTCTACCACGTTCCAAGTTTGGAGCTCGTGGTTCGGGCAGCGACGGAGAAGATCATTAAGGCGCTCCCACGCCTCGGCAAGGGTCTCTTGGTCAGCTTGGCGAAAGGTAGCGATCTCCCGCCGCAGGCTCACAATTTTATCAACGGGGTGGAATTTGGCCAGGAACTTGGAGGCGAGAACATCCCAAGTCGCAGCGGCCCCAGGAGGAATGGAATGGAGCCACACCTTGGCCTTGTCGCGAAGTGAGAAGGGGAACAGTCGCATCTTGACTGTATCGTCAGGAATCCCAGCGTAGCGGAAGGTTCCGCAGATATCAGAAAACTCTGCCAGGTGCAGGTGTGGATCTTCACTGGCCATCCCGGAAAACTGAGCATTGTTCCGGATGATGTTCAAGATCTCAGGTTTGATCTCAAACTGGTTGTTCATAATGTTGGGACCAAACCCAGGATACACACTCCCAGCTGTCGGAGTGGTATAATCTCTCATCGTTCGGGGCCGAGGTCTAACTACCTCTTGCTCATCTCCAGGATGGTTCTGCTCCACGTTGGGTACTCTTGGTTCAGCATCATCTGGGTTTATGTTGTCACCCATTACCGCTTGTACGGCTACTGCGCGCCTTCGTGCGTGAGCGGTCCGTTCGATCTCGGGATCAAAGGGTACAAGTTCCCCCGCGGCGTGTCTCTGCATGCACAATCACAACCTAAAGAAAACAAAATAAGGAAAAAAAAACTGCTCTTGTAACAAAAGTTCACAACTCAAGACGTTACACGCCTGAACATTCCCCGGCAACGGCGCCAAAAACTTGATGCGATGTTCGGCAAGTGCACGGTCGCACAAGTAATAAATGTTGGGAATAGGATTCCCGAGTGTCGGTCTCTTGAGGAATGCAGGTTGGGTGAACGAATTGCGTTGTGTGACAATTGTTACACAAGCGGGAACAAACACAGAAAATGGGGTTTTGATTTGGTTTCCTACCGTTAACAACAATAAAAGAAATGTGGGTTGAAATCACCGCTTCACAAGGTGAGATGGATGCAACAGCCGTGATGCCGAGCTTCGTGAGGCGGATGGACGGTGCGCATACGAATGAAGTGATCACTAGTGCGGGGAGTGAGGGTCGCAAACACTCTTTGCAAATCGCCGTTAGCTCTTGCTAACGCGAATCGAACACGATGAGTGCGTGAGTGAAGGTGAGACGTATCACAAGCAAATACTGCAGCACGGATAAGAAACAACCATTGCATTTAAACTAAACATAATGATATTCAAGTTTAAATGATTCAAAGGAGTACAACAAGGGGAGGAAGAAATCAACAAATGGACGAAGACTAGCGGATGTTCATGGCCCTGAATGGTTGTTTGTCAAGCTACCTCTGGACTCGGGCGGACTGTGCTTCCGGCGTTGAGAGACTGTCACGACCTCTCCACGTGCTTCCGTCGTCTTCTACCTCAGGATGACTATTCTTTTCACCGGACCAAACTGGAGATAGCTTGCTTGAGTGCTTGCGGAGGGCGGAGAATGCTCCCGGACGATGGAGGATTTCTTAGAATGGCTGGAGATGACTTCCCCTTGTAGAGAAGATGAGGTGGAGGTGGCTGGAAGTGGAAAACGGCGGCGTACGGATGGCAAATCGCGCTCCTGGAACCTCCCGATACCTAATTTTGCGGATCAGAACATTATATAGGCGCTGGCGAGAATACTACGCACGGTCATTGGCGCACGACCAGTGGTCGTGCGCGCTGGAGTTCTGTGATCGTGCGCCTACCTGGGTGGAGCCTGCAAAGTAAGAAATTTATAAAATACCATGTTTGCACGACCAGTGGCGCACGACCGGTGGTCGTGCGCACTATCGTAGGTGGTCGTGCGCACTGGTCGAAACAGAACTCATGAAATTGATGTTAAGTGCGCATGAACAGTGGCGCACGACTGGTGGTCGTGCGCACTATCGCAGGTGGTTGTGCGCACTGTCCGAGACAGAACTCAGAAAAAAGGGTTAAGTGCACACGATCAGCGGCGCACGACCAGTGGTCGTGCGCAATCGAACCAGTGATCGTGCGCAGTGTTCCTGTACAGAATTTTACCAGGAACACCTGCACGACTCCTGTTTGTACAGAAATGCTAATCAGGCCACTGAAAGAGGCACTCAACAAAATGATAAGGCTATCAAAAGGGAATAAGCATAAAACACGCCAAATTAGGCCAAGAATTGCACCTAGCATAGAAAGACAAATATGAGCTGAAACAGGGCTAAAGTGCAGTGAAACGACTAGAAAACCAGCCTAGATCAGTCCAAATATGTGTATATGATCAGGACTCATCACACACTCAGTTAGATGAGTGGTTGCAGTGTGGCTTTTCCTGGCCTAGTTCCTTGCCCCGAAACTTTGTAACGTCCTAAATACTAAATTTTATCGTTTCGTAGCGTCAATGTGAGGGGGGCGTTACCATTTCGGCAGCGTCATCATCGTCTTCCGGCGAGTTAGTTCTAGGTTGAGTCAAATATGCGGACTTATA
The DNA here is from genome assembly GCA_033032865.1 of Dactylorhiza incarnata. NCBI lineage: Eukaryota > Viridiplantae > Streptophyta > Magnoliopsida > Asparagales > Orchidaceae > Dactylorhiza > Dactylorhiza incarnata. The sequence continues at coordinate 3,325,768 of JAWHQI010000238.1, read as the reverse complement.
TTTATATGCACGTGTATAAGGTTCATACGGGTAGGTGTATGCAAACATACATATTTAAGTGTGCATATATGTAGACTTATACATGTATAGGCAAACTCATTTAATCATGTGTTCATGTAGGTAGGTATATGCATAATTATGTGTATGTATATGTAATGAGGTTTGCATAAAAGTATATATATATATACGTATACATTATAGAATTGCATGTCCAAGGGGGATATACACAGATTTATACATACATGCATATATACAATATTCCTAAATTTGTGTAAAATCTAATATGCATAAGGATTTATGTATATATATATATATGTAAAGTTTATTTATAAGAGTATATCCATGCATACACCTATGCAATACACTTATATAAATATAAAAATCATGTACAGTCGGTTATGATATATATATGCATATTTATGCATTTGGGCTAAAGAGGTTTTTATTTATTTATGACAATTTCGTTCTCCTTTCCTCTTCCCCGATGGATCCAGCGATTTCGGGAGCATGGTGAGTGCGATCTAGGTCTTGCGCCGGAGTCGCCGGGTGCCGGAGGTGCTGGCCTCCAGTGGAATCTTTGGGGTTGTCGGGCCTTGTTCTTGTCATCGGGACTAGAGTGTTGTTCGGCCTCGCCAACCTTGCTGCGAACCGGCGGGTCGTTGGTTGAATCAAGGCAAGAAGACTTTTCCTCCTCCCCTTCATCTCTCTTTTCTGGATTCTTTTCTTGATTAGAAGTACTCTGGTTCCTCAAGTGGCTGAACCCCTAAAATTTGATTGACAAAAGTTTTGGATCATTAGGGCTTGATTCTCTAGTTTTGTTGGCAAAAATTTTAGGGCAGTTTATGGTAATTCCTCTTGGTTGTTAGCAAAGATTTCTGCAATATCTCCATAGCAGCTTTCCCTGTCTTGGTTAGCGAAATTCTGGGTTCCGTTGGGGATGGCTTCTAGGCTTAAAACCAGTTGAGTTGTGACAGGTTTCATTTGGCTGCTATGCTTCAAACCATGGGGGGGTGTTAATTTCTTTGGGCTGCTATACTCAACCAGTAGGGGTTTTCTGTTTTTGTTTGCGATGTTATGCTCCATCAGTTGGTTTCTTTTTATATATATGGGGCTGCCCTATTTATATTCTACTTGGGGGCTGCTTCTTATATGTTTTTGTCTAATTGGGGACTGCCTTGTAGAGGCAAGAAAACTTTTCCTCTTCTTCTCCCCTTCCCCCCTTTTCCTGTTGCTCTTCTGGTATGGAATTATGTTGGCAGATCTTTACTTGATTTCTTAATCGATTTGGGGCTGCTATTATACTCTTTGTTATGGGGCTGCCTTATATAATTGCTTCTTTACTTTTCCTCCTTGTTGAAGGGGCTGCTGCTATGTGTTTTTAATTGGGTCTGCTTCTTATATTTGTTAATTGGGGGGTTGCCTTTTATGCACCTTGTTGGGGGGCTGCTTCTTATACTTGTTAATTTGGGACTGTTTCATATACTTATTAATTGAGGGGCTGTTGTTATATTAAGGCGGGGGCTTCTTTATACATATATGGTCCTATTAGCTGTATTCATATATTTCAAAATCTGAAATTTTAACTTGGGGATTGCCGTATAAAAATCTTATTTCCGATATTTCATTCAATTATTGTTATATGTCTGGTGGGCCGCCTTCGGGTTGTAAGTCTTGATAATTCAAGTTGCGTAGTCGACGCATATCTCAAGTTTATTTCTGCTATATGGCATCTAATCGTTTGGGTTATACGGCCCTGGGTATAAGAGAATACCATTGTCAAGTTCGGCAATTATTTAAGTGTTGGCTAAATTACAAAACCACTCATAGTCTCGCACTAGTAGCCTAGCTGTTGAGGTCATCTATTGCATGTTCCCTTCTCTTTTAATCCTTTTTCCTGGCTTTGTTCCTCTTCCCCTTTAATGATTGTTTCTCCCCTCTTTTGCAAGTGAAGTTCTGTTTGTGGTCTTCCTTGTTGTTCTGATAGATTCTCTCAGAAAAGTCATTTTTTGTGTATTCTCAGAAATTAGTGAAGGGTAAATCTTCCTCCTCACTGTCTTAGCAATCTGGTTGAATGTAAATATTTCTTTTTAGTGGTTGTGGACTGCAAATAGCAGTCCTTCTCCTTAATGACTGTGTTTCTTGAAGCTTGGTTATACTAAACTCTCTTGTTGGCTGTGTCCTTCAAGTAGTAGTAGTCCTGTTGGCTTGATTTTGCTGGGTGATTGGAAGTCCTTCATTTCAGTCATTTCTTCTTCATTGTCAGCCTAACTTGTTGATCTTTTGGTTAGTGGTTGTTGTGTTGCCCTTTTGGGGTCTTGATTGGTGTTCTGGGTTCTTGATTCCTGATGTCATCCCCTTGGAGTCGGGATAGCTTCCTTACCTGTTTAGTTATGCTACCAGGTAGTCTGATAAGGCTTCCCTAGGTTTAGAAAAGTTTGCTCGCCCTAAGATCGTACAATTACTTCTTCTTTAATGAAGTTTCTCGTCGACTTTGATATGAGTCTTTCTCGTCGACTTTGATATAAGTCTTTCTCGTCGACTTTGATATAAGTCTTTCTCGTCGATTTCTTCGCTTATTCTGAATTGTTTCCTCATATATTTATATGTTCTTTTTGCCGGGTGTTCCCGGGTATCTTAAGCGGTGTTATCAAGCATTTTAGTCTTTTCGTTGAGACTTTGTAGATGAAGCTATGCTTTATTCTTTGAGTTGTCCTGTAATTGATTGGTGACCGGTTATGGTATTGTTTCGTGCATTATTCGTCGTACTGTTACGGGAAGTTTGTTGGGAGTCAAGTTTGGACTCACCAAGTGTTTTCAAATGAATCGTTGAGTAGTGTTTATTTCTTTGTGACCCTATTCTTAGGGTGTTATGGTGCTGATATCTCGGGTTATGTCCCGTATCTTAATTGAAACTTAGATCAATTATTTAGAACCTTTGTCTTAAGCCTTGCACGGTGGGTAGTTTTGGGTGGCAGTGGATAAAGGACCACCACCCGGTATTGGCTTTTTGGGTGGCAGTGGATAGAGTACCACCACCTAGTTTTGGTTTTTAGGTGGCAGTGGATAAAGGACCACCACCCGGTTTTGGGCTGCGGGCGTTAGTGGAAGTTACCACCGTCGCAGTGCCTTCTTTGGGGGGACGATTTTCCCTCGAGCTGATCAGTCTCAAGTTCTTGTAAACAAATATGCTTATATATGTGTATTATGATATTATATGTATGACCATCACCTTTGAGCCGTAATGGCGGACACGTGGTGGGCTTTGATTGTTTTGTCTAATACCGTCTGGTGTAGGCTTTTCCTCTTACCGAGTGCACTCGTTTGAGCTGGCTCGAGTTGTTGTAAGATTATAGATGTTTATCTGCTTAGTTCTCCTTTCTGCAATCTTTTATTTCTGATTGCTGCTAATCTTGGTTTTCTTGCACCCTTTTGGGCTGAGGCATTCCTTTCTTATGAATGTCTCAGGTTCAGGTCTTTAGCTACCGCAGGAGTTAGCGGCGTCGTTCAGTTTCCCGGTCGAGGCCCTTCCCCTCTTTTAGGTAAGGGGCAGTTCTTTGGTTGTTGTCTTCTTTTTGGATGTTTTTCCTTCTTTTCTATGGGTTCGTGTCAGTTGTTGACGCCCATAGCTATAGATTTCTTGTGCTAGTTTACTTGCTAGTTGTTTTGCTGTTACTTTCAGGTTGTTTACATACTTGCTCTCTGGGAAGCTTTATGCTAGGATGCAATAGTTACTTTTTGGCATAAAAATGTCATTCTTGCACATCATGATTTTAAATAATTGTCACATACTTTGAAGACAGTAGAAAATACGTTCTTACTATACTAAACATAGACATGTGCATATCATTTCTGGGATGTTGATCTTCATGCTCATGTAGGCTAAAAACAAACCTATTTTCCGCTGCGTATGTATAGCTTTCTACTTGTGGACTAGTGATCCACCGGACCGAGGGACGCGGTCCTAAGCTAAAAATGAAAATATTCTTTTTATCTCAAACATATATATGTCTTTTATAAATTTATCGTAAGGAGTGTTTGCCTGAACGTCTGTAGTCGTCTCCTGCAGGACGTGGTATCACGACTCGTGTTTTCTCCTTGCTCTGATAATATGTATTAAATTTGTGGGAAAATGCGGGTTGTGACAGTTGGCTCAGCTCAGTTGGTGATGAGGACTGTTGAAGGTGCCTTATCAAAGGTGGCAGGGGATCGAGACCCGCCATCAATATCCCACTGTAGCTGAGAAACAGGCTCAGCCATGGGTGGGGTGCACCGGACTGCAGTCCTTGTCCAACCGCGTTTAGTCAGCCCATCAGAGGTGGTGGACTATCGGCCAGACCTCAGGTGTGGTGGTCGGGGCGGGTTGGTACAAAAAAGTGCACTTTTTTGTAACAACCCGCCCCGACCACCACACCAGAGGTCTGGCCGATAGTCCACCACCTCTGATGGGCCGACTAAACGCGGTTGGACAAGGACTGCAGTCCGGTGCACCCCACCCATGGCTGAGCCTGTTTCTCAGCTACAGTGGGATGTTAAGGCCGGGATTCGATCCCGCGCCCCCTTGATAAGGCACCTTCAACAGTCCTCATCACCAACTGAGCTGCAGCTCAGTTGGTGATGAGGACTGTTGAAGGTTCCTTATCAAGGGGGCGCGGGATCGAATCCCGGCCTCAACATCCCACTGTAGCTGAGAAACAGGTTCAGCCATGGGTGGGGTGCACCGGACTGCAGTCCTTGTCCAACCGCGTTTAGTCGGCCCATCAGAGGTGGTGGACTATAGGTCAGACCTCTGGTGTGGTGGTCGGGGCGGGTTGTTACCATTTTTTTAACAACCCGCCCCGACCACCACACCAGAGGTCTGACCTATAGTCCACCACCTCTGATGGGCCGACAAAACACGGTTGGACAAGGACTACAGTCCAGTGCACCCCACCCATGGCTGAGCCTATTTCTCAGCTACAGTGGGATGTTGATGGCGGGTCTCGATCCCCCGCCACCCTTGATAAGGCACCTTCAACAGTCCTCATCACCAACTGAGCTGCAGCTCAGTTGGTGATGAGGACTGTTGAAGGTTCCTTAACAAGGGGGCGCGGGATCGAATCCCGGCCTCAACATCCCACTGTAGCTGAGAAACAGGCTCAGGCATGGGTAGGGTGCACCGGACTGCAATCCATGTCCAACCGCATTTAGTCGGCCCACCAGTGATGTGCTATAGGCTAACTGGTGTGGTGGTTTGGGTGGGTTGTAACAAAAAAGTGCACTTTTTTGTAACAACCCGCCCCGACCACCACACTAGTTAGCCTATAGCACATCGCTGGTAACCTCTAACCGCGTTTAGTCGGCCCACCAGCGATGTGCTATAGGCTAACTAGTGTGGTGGTCGGGGCGGGTTGTTACAACCGAGGAGCTACCTCTTCACCGATTCAGTATGTGAGCGGGTTCAGTTCAGCTTTGCCCATGCTCAAATCGTCAGAATCAATCGTCGCAATGCAAGTACAGCTTCACCTCGGCCCGAATAACGAAAGGAGGTTTCACACCTCCACAACCAGTTCTTTGGGAGCTACCGTCGGCGCTAGCCCTAGCGCCGGGCGGTAGTGGCAGATCTCCGAATCCACCCACAACTTCGGGTATTTCCTGGAGGTTACCTCCAGGACTCCCTGCAGTACTCTACTATACACAGAACCCAAAAATAGCGCAAACAAAACACTGAGTCTTCTCCGGCATAATTAATCACTATAGCCAACACCAATCCAGACCAACCTGTCCGGATGGGTTTCACACACAATGCCAATATTCGTACTACGATTTCGGATGCTAATGCAAGTAACCAAAGGGGATCGAAACGATCAACCAGCTGGAAAACTCCCTTTTCTCCACCAATCAGTGGTGGATTTTCCATGCAAACATGCCATAAAAAGGAGGACTTCACTTGTCCAAGTAGAAGATCGTTACCCTTGTTGTTTTCTTGTTCACCATGAGAATCCAAGATTCTAATCGGATGGAAAGGACCGCACCGGGCTGCTCTCCATGGATCTGTAAACGGCTCGCGATTCCGAGCTTCGGAGCTCCGTCAATGGTGGAAGACACCTTCTTCTTCCTCCTTGGCTTTCCTCTTTCTCAAGCTTGAAGAGAGATAAGACTTTAGAATAAAGAGAATATCTCTTCTGGTCAAGACTTAAGAAATCCCAGATTAAATCCCAGCCATCGGGTCTAAGAACATAAGGATTTGACAGCCACGATTTCAAATCACGGATCTGTATTGCGCGCTAGCTCCTACGCTAGCTCCCAGCAGCCCAATTTTGCTTCAAAGTTTTGGGGTGTTACACATGTCCAAAAATGAAATAGAAATTATGTTTCTAGTTATAGCAGGAACAAAATAATAGTTATCAAGTTCAATAATTAGCCCAGTGGGCAAGGAAAGAAGGTACACTCCTACGACAATGACATCAACTCTTGCTCCATTTCCAATGCGTAGGTCTACCTCTCCTTTACCCAGCAGTCTTCTCCTTCCCAGTTCCTGCACATTTGTACAAATATGATAACCACATCTGGTATCCAATACCTAAGATGTGGGAGCAGACAGGTTTCTTTCTATAACAAAAATACCTGAAGCGGAAGCCAAACTTCCCTTCTTCTTCAGATCCTCAATGTAGAGGTGACAATTCCTCCTCGAATGCCCTGCCTTATCATAATGTTGGTAGTTTCCTTCCTTAGCTAATCCCTTCCTTTTCAGTGCAGAAGATTTGGGATCAAGGCAAGACTTAGGTCCCACCTTAGTCTTCCTGAATCCCATGCCCTTGTCCTTGCCTTTATGCACCATCAATATGGGGCTAGTAGGCTTGGTCTTCTTCATGTTGTTCTCGGTAGCTCTTAACATACCTAGGAGCTCGAGCAGCGTCTTGTCAATTTCATTCAAGTTATAGTTCAAGATGAACTCCTCGTAACTGTCCGGCAACGATTGCAGGATCAGATCAGTAGCCAACTCTTGGCTCAAAGGAAACCATATTCTACGAAGGTTCTCGATGTACCCAATCATCTTGAGTACATGAGTTCCTACTGGGTCTCTAGCTCCCATTTTGCAATGAAATAAAGCCTTCGAGATGTCGAACCTCTCTTGCCGAGCTTGCCCTTAGAATATTTTCTTCATGTGCTCGATAATCTCAAAACCACACATATTCTCATGTTGCTTCTGAAGCTCAGAATTCATGGTAGAGAACATAAGGCATTCAACATCTAAGGATTCATCTTGATACCTCTTGTAAGCATCTTTGTCGGCTCGGGATGAATTCCCGTTCGGCACTTCGTGGGAATCCTCTTCCAAGATGTGGAGCTTGCGCTCTTGCCTGAGAACAATTCTCAAATTTCTATACCAGTCTAGGAAGTTAGTCCCGTTGAGCTTATCCTTCTCAAGGATGGATCTTAGGGACAAGGTGGAATGAGATCCACTTGCCCTGGAAATTCTACAATAATTATGCAAAATAGATTTTAGTACTATATTTCAAAATTTATTTTATTTAATAAGGACTTTTATTAAAAGTCTCTCACTATTTTATTCAAATTGATAACTCTTAATATCAATTCAGAGAGTTTATGTGAGCTACTCTCTTAGTGGACAAGATCCGTATTTCACCAACACAACGAGTCTGATTTGGCGTTCCTCTCATAATGCGGTTATTTAGGTTGACAATACTTGCCAATTGCATCATTATGCAACTCTTGTATGGTTGGTGAATAAATCTTTATTCTCCTCCATCATTTGGTGCATGCCAACCCTACGCCTCTAGGCACTCAAACTTTAAGGTCACCCAGTTAAGATGGACCCGATGTCGACAATGGGATATCACAATTATCCGCTCACACCCTTACCAAGATAGATTAATGCACCTTGCTTTGGCAAGCCCACACTTCATCGATCGTGGCAGGAAGAGTGTCATCCATCGAAAGGCATCCGTATACTTAAAATTGGTTAAGGGATTTTATGATTCAATCGAGAACATTTCATCGTGATTAACACTTAATCATTGTGCATATTTACAAAATCTAAAATTACAACAATCACAATCCAAATACATCCCAGTGCACAAAATAAAATCATCAACACTTTGATAAAAGGGCTAAATCTGAACATTCAGAACTCTTCTGAATCTACAGATTTACATGCATTGGATCAACAAATAACAACTCCACTTATGTAGTAGACAAGCTTGTCTCTCAATGTAAGATTCACAATCTAAGACATTTTATTTCACAAATCATTTTGAGGGATGATTACTGCAATGGAGAAACAATTTCAAAGACAGTGAAATTGCAACGCAATCACATGCGTTCTTGGCGGGGCCCTTCCATCCGATAGAGAGGGAGGGCAGAGGCCTTTGGGTTTTTCATATTGTCAAACAGCTGAACTATGAAAATAGACGGCGAGTGCCTGATCGAATTGATCAGGTCGTGTATGAACACGGTTCAAATCTCTCGGTCTGTTAGGATGCCTCAGTTGCATACATCACTGCACTTCCACTTGGCACCTATCGTAATGATAACCGACTCGTCTCGCTGTGACCTTATCTTGGAGTCTCAATACTTCTGTCGCTCCATCCCCGCAGGGGCGGAGAACCCGTCGCGGTCTCGGTTGTGCTACTGGAAGCTCCGAGGAAGTCGAAATAGGAGAGCACTCATCTTGGGGTGGGCTTACTACTTAGATGCTTTCAGTAGTTATCCGCTCCGCACTTGGCTACCCATCGTATACCGTGGGCACAATAAATGGTACACCAGAGGTGCGTCCTTCCCGGTCCTCTCATACTAGGGAAAGGTCCTCTCAATGCTCTAACGCCCGCATCGGATATGGACCAAACTGTCTCACGATGTTTTGAACCCAGCTCACGTACCGCTTTAATGGGAGAACAACCCAACCCTTGGAACATACTACAACCGCAGGCGGCAAAGAGCCGACATCGAGGTGCCAAACCTTCCCGTCGATGTGAACTCTTGGGGAAGATCAACTTGTTATCCCTAGAGTAACTTTTATCCGTTGAGCGACGACCGTTCCACTCGACACCATCGGATCACTAAGTCCGACTTTCGTGCCTACTCGACGGGTGTGTCTTGCAGTCAAGCTCCCTTATGCCCTTGCACTCGAGGGATAATCTCCATGGGGCTGCGCCACTTACGGGGTCTTAGGGGCAGAGCCCCTAACGAGGTGTGGGGCAGAGCCCCGACCAATTTTTGAAAAACACACCACCTGAAAGCTTGCAAAAATACATCAAAATTGATGCTCCTGGAAGAAATTTAGGCATCTAGAACACTTCTAAATTTTAAGATTTACATCATGAACTTGGCTGTGATACCACTATTGGGTTTTCTATACATCAAATAAACAACATATCATATATGCGCAGCGGAAATAAGAAACAAGAACAACCCAAAAGAGTTTAATGATCTTACGATTTCATGAGTCAAGAAATAAGAAAGGTAACAACAATTAGGTACCTTAAGGGGATTGAGTCAACACTCAACCAAGATGCTCCAAGAAGAAATCTCGAAGACAAACTCAGAGCCCCAAGCGCAGAAATTGTTCAGCGCCTCTATAGAAGTCCACACGAGTGAAGTAGAACACCACAACTCTTGTCCAACAAGATCTGGGATGGAGAAAAAAATGCCCTCTACGTCTCCCCCGGACTGCTAGTTTTGATGATGGGGAGACGCGGCTGCGATCTCGTACAATGCGGATGGAACCGTCGAAGCCTATGCGGAACCCTTCCGTTTTGGCTCTCTCAGATTTGTAAAAGGAAGAAGTCATTATGATGGAAACCTAATAGCTTCTTTTTATACCCAAGGCATAAAACATGATATCCGTAGACCCGAGACTTTATTGGAGTTAACACAGAATTTCATCAAGATAATTTCGACAAATTCGTCGAGTAAAATATAATTCATTGATACAATTCGATGATTCGACATGATGAATCAATACGTGTTCCGTCGAGACAATCTCGATGATTCATCGAGTATATCTAATTCGTCGAGACATTTCGACGAATTTTGACGAGATGAATTAACACATATTTCGTCGATACAATTTGACGATTTGTCAGGTACAACACAATTCGTCAAGACACGCTCGACGATTCATCGTGTGCTTCCCTTCCCAACAAGTCGTTCTCGACGCAACTCCAATCAGTCATAGGATTAGTCCTCCACTCACATCCAATATGAGTAAGGCCAACGTAATTCTTCATCCAACTTCTGCAACATTGTTATGTGTGACCCTATAGTCTCAAATTGCATTGGCAGTAAGACTAACTGTTTGATTTCTTCGAGATCACCTTGAAAACACCAACAATTTCTATGACGCTAGAAATCAAGGCGAATATGAAAGACTCATTTGGTTTTCTATACTGACTCTTCTCATTAAGAACTGGTTAGATTTAGCCGATTTCTCCCCGGATACGGCCTCAAGCAGCTCTACCCTCTCTATCCCCAGAAAGGCCTCGAGCACCCCATAGATCTACTCCCTAGACCTAGTCGCCAACAACCGCAACGAATTCCCCCTAAACCGCGCACGGACCTAGTCGCCAACAACCGTGGCAAATTCACTAAACAATCACAAAGAAAGAGGTACAACATGTTGGAACAACCCTATTTCTGATTTGGGCTAGGATCACTATATGTTAACTAAGGACAAGTTGACCCCAATGTATAGTTTATGGGTCAAGAGTTTTGGCTGTTAGAACTAGAAATTTCATTCAGTTTCTGCGTTTGACGAATGGCTAGCTGTGTTCGACGAATGGTTATCGGCGTTCGACGAACGGCAAGCCTTCTGCGTTCGATGAATAGACTTGTTCTCAGCGGTCGACGAACCCGTCTCAGTGGTCGAAGAATTTGTCTAAGTGCAGCGCTCGCCGCTTTTACTCCAGCTCGGCGCTCGACGCTTTTAATCCAGATCAGCGCTCGACAATTTTATCTAGGCTCAGTGGTCGACGAATCTTTCCGTTCGACGAACTCCAGTTTGTGTTTGACAAATTTTGTTCAGATCAAATATTTCCTATTTAAGCTCAGAAATTTCAGAAGAATTATTTTCATTTCATTCTCTGATCTCAGATCGACGAAAGCAACGGCTCTTTCCATCAAATCAAGTAAGGAAAATATATTTCCATTTATTATTTAAGTTATAGCCGTTGACATTTCCTCGGAAAAGGACATTTTCATGGAAAAGGAAAGAGAATACGGCGTGACATTTGCAGTTCCCAGAAATATGCCTTCAGAATAATATATTCCTTAATATAAGGAATGTGCATTTAATTTCTGTCAGTGATTTCAAAGGAAAATAAGGAAAGAAGATATTACAGATTAATATACAGCTTTCACGACAGATCAAATACAGAATTTTTGCTGTACAGAATAGACAGAGAAAAAGAAAGAAAGAAATATACAAGAAGAAAAGAAATTGAAAATCACTTCTTCTTCCTCCTCAGTATTATTCAGAGAACAGAACTTCATCGTCTTCATCCTCTAGCAACACACATTTTCTGAGAACAGCTACACCATCTCTCAGATTTCCTGCTGCAAAATAAGAATCAAGAAAGGAGAAAGCTACAAGAAGAGAAGAGAAAGAAGAACAAAAAGAACATCATCTTCTTCTTCCTCAACAGCAGCATTTTCATTTCAACTGAGAACTTCAATTCTTCTCTCAGTCTTTTGCTGCAAGTCCAGATCTTCAAAAGAGCAACAACAACCTGAGAAGCACTCTTGCCTTTCAGATTTATCTGCTACAGGAAGATCAATTCTTTCAAAGAAAAGCTCCAGCAAAATCAACTGTCAAACATCTCATATCAGACAGAGGAGTTCTTTTCTACATCAACATCCACTAGAGTCTTCTCTATACATCTTGACAGAGAAGAACATTTGAACCCCTCTCTATCCCATTCTGTATAGGGTTAAAACTCCCTTCAAAAGTTTACCTCTTGGTGGCAAGACACCTTATCAAAAAATCTAGTTGGTTTTTGGGCACCTTGTCAAAAGCTCATTGGTGTGAGGGCACCTGATCAAAAATCCTAGTGGATTACTACCAAGGGTGGTAGAAGAGTAGACGTACCCAAGTTTAGTGGGGAACTTCTATAGCTCCGTGTGTCTTCTGTGTTTGATTTCTTTTTTGTGTTGTGCTGTGTTGATTTTCTATTTCAGTTTTTATTTATTATTCACTCTCTATACATATATATATATATATATCAATATTTTTAATTCCGCAAATAAAACTAAGGAAAATGTTTTGAACTCTATTCACCCCCCCCCCCCCCCCCCCCCCTCTAGAGTTAATTTATGATCTAACCTCCACTTTCAATTGGTATGAGAGGAAGTTAATTCTTTACAGGCTAACACCTGAATCACAAAGATCAATTAGATCATAAATTATTTTAGAGTTTTTATTTTATTTATTTTTCTATTAAAATCTCATGGCACAAAACAAAGAGTATTCTAGCACAAGACCTCCTATGTGCAATCTCAGTAAGTTTTCTCTGTTGAAAGCAAGGATTATGCTTTTTATGAACTCAATTGATGAAGAAATTTTTAATGTGATTTTGACAGGGCCTCCAACACCTACAGCAGCAGCAAGTACTGGAACCACTACTAACAACAATGCTGTCCCACCTCCTGAATGGACAGAAGCACAGAAAAAGCAAAGGAGTGTTGATGCAAAAGCCATGAACATTCTGGCTCAAACAATGTCTGATGACATATTTCAGAAAGTGGTGGATTGCACCTCAGCTGGAGAGATATGGACCTCTCTCAACATTATGGTTGCAGGCTCTGCTGATGAAAGAAAGGACAGAAGATCTCACTTGATCTCTCTGTATAAGAATTTTAAGAAGGGTGAAGAAGAATCAGTTGCATATATGTACACTAGATTAAGTGTAATCATAAGTGAACTCGGAACACTGGACAAGGAAATCTCATTAATTGAGATCAATGAAAAAATCCTAATGTGCTTCCCCAACATTTGGGACTCTAGGATCTGGCCTATTAAGGAAGCCAGAAGTCTTAATAAGATAACTACTGAGACACTGCTAGGAAAGCTCAAATCCTTTGAGCAACTCATCAAGACAAGGGAAGCTGAACAAATGAGCACCTCCTCTTCAACAAAGAAGGACATGAATATTGCCTTCAAAGCTACAGAAGAAGAAGGAAAGACTCCTGACAATGAGGAGTTGATGAGTCTGTTTGCCGAAAGATTCTACAAGATGGCAAGAACAGACTTCAGGAAAAAGTCATCCAGAAGCTAAGAAAAGCCAAGGTATGACAAAGACAATTCTAATGAAATTATATGTTTTAGTTGCAGGAAACTAGGACATATTGCACCAGACTGTCCAGAAAACCAGAAGAAAGAAAAGAGAAAGGACAAAGAAGAGAAGAGAAACTCCAGCAAGTCTTCCTCTCACAAACACAAAAAGAAGGGAAGAGGATTTGTAGCAGAATCTTGGAGTGAAACTGAATCAGATCAGTCATCCAGCTCTTTAGATGATGAAGAAGAAACAAAAGAGAATGATCAGTGCCTGATGGCAATTTATGACTCAGACAATGAGTCGGGAAATGCATCATCATCCAGTGATGATGATGATAATGAAGAAGATAAGAACTTTTGCATGATGGCAATGAATGCCTCAGCCAACAATTCTGATGAAGAAGGATCAGAACTAGAAGCAGAAGATAATGCAGATCAGGTAATATCTAACTTTGATTTTACTTCAGTTGAATTCAAAGCTGAATTCAAGGTTCTTTGGTTAGACTTACTAAAATCTGAGAAAGAAATAATCCCACTCAGAAGTAAGCTAGCTGAAATGAAAAATATAAGTGAAGAAAATGTAACTCTTAAGAAAGATTTGGCTGCCTCCAGAGAACATATTGTTCTCATTGAGAGCAAGTTGCCTGAAGTCAAAAAGTTTGAAGAATCCCTAAATGGGAGAAGCATCAAACTGATGGACATTACAAGCACAGTAAATGCTAGACTTAATATCAAACTGGGCTTGGGTGCTTCATCAAGTGAGCCACCTCTAATTAAGAAGAACATACTTTCTACACCTATAAAATTCATTTCTGCTAAAAGCAAAGAGGCTGTAGAAGCAAATAAAGATATTTCAAACAAGTCTGTTATGAATAAAAGAATTCAGAAGAATTCGTCGAACGGAGCTCGACGAAAAGACTTCAATTTGTCGAATGAAGATCGATGAAAACTGAAAACAGATTTTCAGTATAGTTATTACATGAACGACGATCGACGAACTTACCCAAATTTGTCGAACAGATACTATAAATGAAATCTCAAGAATTCTAATTCAAAATAAACTAAAAATCCTTTCACTGAATGGATAATACCTCCAAGGAGATATCATCCACAAGGCTATAAGGATCAGCCTGAAATATCCTTTATTTCTGAATATTGTGGTAAGACAAAAGGACCCAAGGTAGTCTGGGTCAAAAACAACTAGTTTATTTTTCTATCTTTGCAGTTACACGGCCATCCAAAGATAAAGGAATATTGGTACTTGGATAGTGGATGCTCAAAGCATATGACAGGAAACAAGGCCAACCTGAGCAATTATAAGGCAAAGCTTGGACCCAAAGTTGTCTTTGGAGACTCCAACTGTGGACAGACAAAAGGATATGGACAAGTCAAGATTGGAGCAGTCACCTTCAAAGAAGTATCATATGTCAAAGTGATGCAGGCTATGCTCTCCGACACGATCGCTACGAACAAACTCGAATTTTCTCTCTACGTTCCAATTCTACGTCGCACAAATAATTAATCGCAACAAACACGTTATGCAATATTATCATTCAAAGGCTAACGTACGGGTCGGCAACACCCTTAGAGGTCGAATATTGACTATAGGCCAAAATTCTCTCTAGCCAAATGGATCCACCCGATCCGGTCGAGCAAGTGTTGTACCAAAAGAGATCCACCGAAAATAACAATTTCGGAAATGGTAGATCTCTCCCAACAAAAAGAAAATGAGGTTCGCCAATCCTCACGAATTTAAATCAATTAAGAAGAACGTAAATCAATCGAAGAAAACCACGATTATTCAAGTGATTCGAAGATCACGCCAAAATTACCACCACAAAAAATTAACGAGAGGGAAATCTCACGAGTAGAAATTTCGTTACCCCGCTTGAGATGGGATTATCCTCAAGCATGCACTCGCCCAAATCGTTCTTCAACGGATCCACCGGAGCCGCATCGAATGGAGAGAAGCTCGTTCGCCTTGTTGCTTCACGCCGGATTTGATTCCACGAAACCACGACACTTTCTTCTTCTTTCTTCACCTTGGCCGAAAACTTCCCAATAGGAGGAAGAATGAGAAGGGGGCGGCTAAAGAGAGGGTCGTTCCAATAGAGAGAAGAAAAGGAGGGGAGGAGAGGTAGTGGCCGACGGCCAAGAGGAAGGAGATAAGGGAGAGGGGGCGGCCAAGAGGAGGAAGGAGGGGGCTGGCCGAAATCTGCCAAGAAGGGAGAGAGGGGCGGCTAGGAGAGAGGGAAAAATTAGAGGAGAATCAATTCAGGGTATTTTTTCTTAATCATTCAATAATCATCTCATTACAATATATGGCCTATTTATAGGCTACACCACTCAATCTTCTCCAAGATATAATTATAAAATTAAATGGCTCAAAAATAGACCATCATGAATGTAGAATAACTTATGGCTACATGCAGTCCAAATCAAATAACGAAAATAAGGAAATATATAATCCCTAATTAAACAAAATAAACCTCGCTAAATGCAGATCAAAATATAAATAAACATGATAATGATAATTAATAATTTATAATTGAATAATTATAACTTAAAATTCCTTGTGGCGATGGCGTTCTTCAAAAGGGCGGCGATGGCGTACACCATATTTGTCATCGCTGCCTCGACCATCATAATATTGAAATTTGATGTTGCGGCATCGTCCATCCGAGTCTTCAAATGTAGTGTTGCGGCAGCGATCAAAATAATGCGTCAAGTCGGCATCGTCAAGGAACTGGTCACGAACATATGGAGGGGCGTCGTCGCCATCAATCCTCCTCCACTCAAAATCACTCATCACCGATGAGTGGGACATCAATAAACACCTGTCAGATAAAGCAAAGGTATGTGGAACCCTTGGAAATGCGTTAGGCAAATAAGGAGAAAAAGTTTCATCATCAACATTAAACGTACCTCTAGTAGGAACCGAAGAAGAGAGCGAACCGGGCACAAGCTCACCCCCAACCTATTAGAAAATGTAGTGGAACCAAACGGACAGTCGGTTAATTCAAGTGGTGGAGAAATATATGGCGTTAAATCTGAAACATTGAAAATAGGGGAGATTCCCCAATCAGTGGGTAACTCCAAAAGAAAAGCATTTTCTCCTAATCGCTTTAAGATTCGAAAAGGACCCGCTCACCGATTTGCTAACTTTTTTATGGTGCCCGAAGGCAACCGTTCAGGGATGAGACATACCATAACCAAATCGCAAACTTTCAAGTGAGACGCTCTCTTATGTACGTTAGCATAAGATTGATAATATGCGTATTGAGTAGCTAGCGTGTCCTTAATGTGATTGTGTAAATTATGAACGTGAGAGACAAAGGCTTGTGCAAATTGACTTGACTTATAAGATGAAGGTAACATAATCAAGTCAAGTGGCACTGGTGCCTTATAACCGTGCACGATTTCATTCGGCGCTAGACTGGTAAATCGATTTGGTGGTTCGTTAGAAATGCGTGGACATGTGAGATCAGAGGGGAGATCAATATCAGAATCAATAGACAATTTTAAAATTGCATCAGAGGGGAGATCCTCATCCATATCACTAGGGTAACCTACTTCCTCATCATCGCTATGATCTTCCTGAATAATGACATCGCCGTCAGTGGTCGGCGCAATTAATGAAACTAACTCATAATTTTCAGAAAAGTCAACAACTAGATCAGAACATTTTGGAGGAGACTTTACTAAGACCGAGGTCACTGACGGAGCAGGGCACTCAACAGTATGAAGGTCAGACATGCATCCCTCCCCCCCGCATCATGTATAATATTTGTAGGACGACCCTCACAAACCAGAATACTCTCACCGCGCGGGTTCATGGCATCCCTAACTGTGATGGCTATCGAGTTCGAGTCAGCGGACCGGAACGTGTCCTTATCTCTCAGGGGTAAAAAGGGGGAAGGTCCTAAGATTTTCTTTCCCTTCTCAAACGAACGAGTCCTAGACTTGTGAGCTAGGTGCTTCTCAATTACCAACGCGGCGTTATAACAAGTGTCTAGGTCAGTGTGACAGTAACGGAGGAGTTTACATTAAATGTCGGGATTGAGCCCCCTACGAAACCGTGAAAGGGTTATCTCAAGCATCTCCATAATATCGCACCTAACCATCATGTCCTAAAAAAGGCCCATGTATTCTGCAACTGAACGATTCCTTTGTCTAAGGGAAACATACACGTCAGAGGCCATACTCGTAGTGAGGTGAGTGGCAATACGAGTCTAAGTGCACAAACGTTCTAACTAGAATACATGAAAAAATATTTTATCAAATTTTGAATTTTGAAGTTCTAGAAATATTTGATTTTCTAAAATTTGAATTTTGAATTTCAAAAATTTGAATTTGTAATTCAAAAAATTTGAATTTTGAATGTGAAAATTAAAATTTTGAATTTTGAATTTGAATTTCAAAATTTAGAATTTAGAATTTGAATTTTGAATTTCAAAAATTTGAATTTTGAATTTGACTTTCGAGAATTTAAATTTTTTTTCTCGCAGAAAAAAATAATTTTAGACCGCCATTCGCAGACCAGAAATTTTAAACAGGTCAAAATTTTACGAAAGATAATTTTATTCCCGCTTAATAACTAAGGTAAGTAAAATATTTTTTTTATTTTCTTGTAGAAAATAATATGCAGATTTTCCAGAATTTTGTTTTTTATATTTTCGTTGAAAAATGACAATTTTTGGTCGCTAATCGCAGACCAAAAATTTTAAACAGGCCAAATTTTAAACAGACTTTCTCAGGTCCATCAAGACTGAGTACTCTACTGTAGTTGCATTGATCAGAAGTGATCATAGCACTGAGTTTGGGTCTCTTCTGATGAGAGAATTCCGTGGAAAAGAGGAGATCAGGCAGTGTTTCTCTGCTCCTAGAAGCCCTCAACAAAATAGGGTAGCTGAAAGGAAAAATAGAACACTAATTGAATCAGCAACTACATTGCTTGCTGATGCTCATTTACCACTCTCCTTTTGTGCAGAGGCAGTGAACACAGCAAATTATGTGTTGAATAGAAGCCTGATACATAAACTTAAGGGTAAAACTCCCTATGAACTACTCAAGAATAAAAAGCCTAAGGTTAGCTATTTTAAGATTTTTGGTTATAAATGCTATGTGCATAACAATGATAAGAAATATCTAAGGAAGTTTGAAGCTAAGGCAGCTGAATGCATATTCCTTGGATACTCTCTATCTAGTAAAGCATATAGAGTCTACACAAATCTACTCTTAAGATAGAGGAGTCGATGCATGTTTCTTTATATGAAAATAACCTGTTAAATGAGGAGAGGAATACCACCTCTACCATAAATACTTTTGTAACACCCTGCCAGTACGAAAAGTATAACAGCAGGTCCGGCCGGGACCCCACGCCATACAAACCACACTAGCTAGGAGTTAAAAGGTGATAACCAGAAAAGTAACTACAAAACGAGAGTACAAAAACGTAAGCGGAAGCATTAATTAAACCATTCAAAAAGACATGTCCACTATCATAGGAATGAGTCCAGAAGTAAGAGTTACGGCCTTAGGGCCTTACATCAAATTAATGTACAAAACTCCAAAAAGGCATACATCGGCACGCAGGCCGGCAATACATGAGGAAACAGGAAAAAGGCTGGCCTTCGAGGGCCAACACAGCAAAAGGGCCAACGCCCGCTACTTCCCGCTAGGCTCACCTGCACCTGCATAAGAACATTCCACCAAGCGGTGGCAAACAAAGTAACGGTCAGCACAGCTGACCAAATTATAACGACCCCACCCCTTTCCCGGGGTGGCGGAGCTTCTACCCTGCAAGCAAGCTATACTAGCACAAATACTAGTATACAGAAGGTGCAACTACACAAGGTGAGGTTTCAAGCACAAACAATCTTCTAGGTTGAGCATCAAAAAGAAGGGAACCTAGGTATGCACATAAAGTTGGTTGGGTTCACCCGAAGGTTTCCCACAACCGCCTAAGCAATCGCATGAGGCTAAACATAACATCAAATTCACAACACTCCACCCTAAGGGTCACAACCTTAGGTGGGAAACAAGAGCTTTTGGTCGGTCTAGGTATGACACCTTCCACGACCTCTCCCATGATCACACGGCTTTCATGAGGAAGGGACCTCTCGCCGATCTGCATGGAAACGGGTTCGGTTCAGCTTTGCCCGTGCTCTAATCGTCGTGATCTATCGCACGATGCGGGTACGGCTTCACCTCGGCCCGTAAGGGTTTAGCACTTTCAAGTGCTACATTAAAAATATACGCTACGCACCTAACCCCTTCACAAGGATCTAGGCTTCGCGAATTCTCAACAAGGGAGCTACATACACTCCGCATCAATTTCGTGGTGAAGGTTTGCCTTCATCCAAACCTCAAAGCATGGGGCTTTCGTTAGGATCTTCACAAGACGCCTACACTTAACTCCCGCAATACTATAGGTGAGTTCACGGAGTCATTCTCCGGCACGCATTCTAGGCCTAACCTAAATGCAACGTCGCAAATCAAGCATCACCGATTCGGGCTCACGGCCACGAATAGGTTTCACACACAATGCCTAAATCCGCACGACTACCGGATTTTCTACATGCAATATGCCGGGGACGGACACAATCTACCCGGAGTCCCGAAGGACTTGAGGAAATCCTACACTTCACCCATTTGGTGAAAGAGATACCTCATGCAAGCAAAGAAAGAGGAATAAATGGACAAATACAATTCCAAAGTTCGGGAGGAAGAATCGTTACCCTAGACGTGTTCTTCTTCGCCATGGATCCGAGATTCTACGCGGAGGGAAAGAACCGCACCGGGCTGCACTCTCCGGATCTGGAAACGGCTCGCGAAACGGAGCTCCGGAGCTCCGTCAATGGCGAAATCTCCTCTTCTTCTTCCTTGCCCCCTTCTTCTTCCTCTAGCCTAGGAGAGAGAAACACTATGAAATAATGAGGGTTTAATCCCTCTCCAAAGCCCTAAGACCCCCCAGCATTAAATTCCAGCCGTTGGATCGAATTCCAAGAAATTTGATCGGTCGGATCCTCTTCTCCGCTCAAAATCGCGGAACAGAATAAACAGGGCGCACGATCACAGGCGCACGGTCAGTGGTCGTGCGCGACGAGGGCAATGGTCGTGCACACTATCCGGGACAGAACTCTGAATTCTTGCGAATAAGCGCACGATCGCTGGCGCACGATCACTGGTCGTGCGCGAAGAGGGAAATGGTCGTGCGCACTGTCCGAGACAGAACTCGATTCTCTTCTGAATTAACGCACGATCGCTGGCACACGATCACTGGTCGTGCGCGATGAGGCCACTGATCGTGCGCTAAGAGCAGACAGGGAAAATTCTAGCCTGCTTCACGTGCCGCACTACCACTCCGCCTACTTCGCGGAACTACCAGTTTTGGGGTGTTACAACTCCACCCTCCTTAAAAGAATTTCGTCCCGAAATCCAGGAAACAGTAATAGCATAAATTACAGTTATACTTTACCTGAGGGAAATAGCTCGGGATACTCCACAAGCATCGTTTGCTCTCTCTCCCAAGAGAGCTCCTCTCGGCCGCAGTTATCCCACCGGACTTTTACCATCCGAATGGACTTGTTCCGCAGTTGCTTTACTTCGGTATCTTCGATGCGAAAGGCTTGACTTTCGTCGACAACCCACTATCGACCGGAACTTTGCCGACCGCAACGATATGAGTAGGCTCTTGCACTGCCTTCCTCAACACTGAAATGTGGAACACGTCGTGCAGACCGCTCAGCTCTGCAGATAGTGCAAGCCGATAAGCCGCATCACCAACATGCTCCACGATCTCGAACGGTCCTAAGTACCTCGGACTGAGCTTTTTCAAGCGTCGAATCCTTGATACCCCTTTGAACGGTTTGATCTTCAAGTAAACCCGGTCACCGACGGCAAACTCTAAGTTCCTATGCTTGGCGTTGAAATACTTTGCTTGCCTATCCTGGGCAACCAATAGCCTTTCGCGTATAGACCGGATCGTCGAAGTTGCTTCTTCAACATCCTTTCGCTTCAATAGCTTAGTATCGCCCGTTTCCGCCCAAGACAACGGCGTACGACACTTCTTACCATAGAGGGCCTCGAAAGGAGCCATCTTTATGCTGGCTTGGTAGCTATTATTGTAGGCAAACTCGATCATAAAGAGGTGATCCTCCCACCTCTTTCCAAAGTCTAGAGCGCACATTCGGAGCATATCCTCCATAGTCCTGTTGGTTCTCTCGGTCTGTCCATCCGTTTGCGGGTGGAAGGCCGTGCTGAACTTCAATTTTGTGCCCAACAGTTCATGGATAAGCCTCCAATCCTTCGATGTGAAACGCCCGTCACGATCTGACGATGCTACGAGGGACACCGTGCAGTCTCACGATAGTATCCACATAGAGCTTTGCTAGCTTCTCTACGGAATCATCCTTCCGGTTCGGAATGAAGTGTGATACCTTTGTCAAACGGTCCACGATCACCCATATGGCATCGTTTCCATGTTGCGATCTCGGCAATCCGTGCACGAAATCCATCGAAATATCATCAAACTTCCACTCCGGAATCGACAAGGACTTCAGAAACCCACCGGGACGTTGACATTCTGCTTTCACCAACGCGCAAGTATGACACTTGGCCACGTAAAGGGCAATGTCTTTCTTCATGCCCGGCCACCAGAACAGTTTCTTCATATCCATAAACATTTTAGTGCTCCCCGGGTGGATCGAGTACTTGGTATGATGAGCCTCGTACATCAACTCCGCCCGTAGAGTACCAACGTTTGGGATGCATAACCTTTCCTGCTTCCACATAAGGTCGTCTTCGAAGGAGAAATCAGCGTTTAACCCTTCAACGGTTTCCGCTTTGTATCGTTTCAAGCTCTCGTCCAACTCCAATGCTTGTCGAACTCGGTCGGCAAGGTCGTAGTGAACTTCCGTCCAGTTCAAGCATGCTGAAGTAGACGTTCTCCTATCAATGCATATGATCTCCATTTCTTCTAGCTCACGGATTAGACGCTCATCGTGCATCAAAATCCAATTTGCTTGTGCGGGAGCCCGACGACTCAACGCGTCTGCAACTACGTTTCCTTTACCGGGAGTATATTTGATATCGAAGGTGTAGTCCCCAAGGAACTCCATCCACCTCCTTTGGCGCATGTTCAACTCCCTTTGATCTAGTAAGTACTTGAGGCTCTTATGGTCGGTAAAGATATCGATCTTCACGCCATATAGATGATGTCTCCAAAGCTTGAGGGCAAAAACCACGGCCGCTAGCTCCAAATCATGGACCGGGTAATTCCTCTCGTGAACCTTCAGTTGCCGGGAGCCGTAGGCAATTACCTTCCCGAACTGCACTAGGACACAACCCAAACCACTTCCTGAGGCGTCGCTATATATTTCGTAGCCTTCCGTACCTTGTGGCGAGCATAGAATGGGCGCCGTGGTCAGACGGCTCTTTAGCTCTTCAAAAGCTCGTGCGCACTCGGGCGACCAAACGAACTTATGATCCTTCCTAGTCAGTTTTGTGAGAGGAAGTGCGATCCTCGAGAAGTTTTCCACAAAGCGCCTATAATAGCCGGCAAGTCCTAAGTAACTTCGGACTTCCGCTACGTTTTTCAACAAAGGCCACGCTTGGATCGCTTCTATCTTCGACGGATCAACTGCAATTCCTTCGCCACTAACAACATGACCAAGGAATGCCACTGACGGTAGCCAAAACTCGCACTTGGAGAACTTGGCATATAGCTGACTCCTCCTCAAGGTGCTCAGGACTGCGTGCAGATGCCCTACATGCTCCTCTTCCGACTGAGAGTATACCAAAATGTCGTCGATGAAGACGATCACAAATTGATCTAAATACTCTCAGAATGTCCTATTCATCAAGTCCATGAATACCGACGGTGCGTTGGATAGACCGAACGGCATTACCGTGAACTCAAAGTGCCCAAAGCGGGTACTGAACGCTGTCTTTGGAATGTCACATTCCCTTATTCGCAGTTGATAGTAGCCGGACCTTAGGTCTAGCTTGGAGTAAACCGTCGACCCCATCAGTTGGTCGAATAGATCATCGATTCTAGGAATCGGATATCGGTTTTTCTCGGTCAACTTGTTTAGCTCTCTATAATCAATACATAGATGCAAACTCCCATCCTTCTTTTTCACAAAGAGGACCGGTGCACTCCAAGGCGAAGAACTTGGACGTACGTAGCCTTGCTCTAGCAGCTCTTGCAATTGGACCTTCAACTCTGCCAATTCCTTTGGCGCTATTCGGTATGGTGAGCGGGCCACAGGTTTGGCACCTGGCACCAACTCGATACAGAAATCAATCTCCCGATGAGGCGGAGCCCCAGGGAGTTCGTTAGGAAACACGTCGGCGTATTCCGCTACAACTGGGACATCACACAACCTGGGCTTTGGCTCCGAAGCCTCCAACAAGGTGAAGAACAACTCGGCGCCTTTTCTCACCGCCTTAACCACTTGGAGAGCAGACATCGGCGTCTTGCTCGCTCCTCGCATACCGGCGAATGTGGTTTCATCGTCGGTGTTCGTTCCCAGAGTGATCTCCTTTGTCTTGCAATCTATGCATGCTCGCTGCTCCGAGAGCCAGTCCATGCCGAAGATCACATCGAATTCAGCTAACGGTAGTAACGACGCTTCCAAGTCGAAATCTTGACTTCCGATCCGCACCTTCACACGGCTCTTCCTATCCGCACTCATTCGAGATCCATTGGGTAGCACTACTTCCAATCTATCCTCTACAAAGGTAGACGGCACTCCGATTCGCACCACGAAGTCCTCGGACAGAAAAGAGTGCGATGCACCCGTATCGAATAGAGCTCTCGCCGGATAGTTGAAAATTAGGACGAAACCTAATTGTACACAAATAACACATATAGTCGTACAACAGTAAGAATCATATACATAGCTGTAAAAGCTAACTTCTAATTCGTACCTGTGACTACATCGGTTTGTCGTATAGCTTCTTGTTGGCCAAGCGAATAGACTCTCGGCTGAGTCGGAATGTGTTGGGAGGCCGAAGACTCTGCCGCTTTGCCCTTTTCCGCAGCCCGAGCATAATCCACCGCTCGATTTGCCGCCTTTGGGGGACCACTTCGACACACCGCAGCTTTGTGTCCCACCTTCCCGCAGGTGAAACACGTAATAGGAGTCCGCGCGGTCGTGGCTCCCGAAACATTCGAAGAAGCTGGTTCCGCCTTCTTGAACTTCCGCTTGTTCCTTCTGAAGTCCGGCTTGGACTGAGAGGCCGGCGCATGAAACTCGGGTTTCTTTACAACACTCTTTGCTTGTACCCTCTTCATGTCCAACTCCAAAGATCTGGTGGTTTGCACCATCACTTGGAAGCCAAACGTCATAGGGCCTGCAAGGAGCAGCCTCAACTCGTCCCGAAGCCCTTCATAGAATTTATTCGTCTTCGTCTCCTCATCCTCCACCAATGCCCCCGCATAGCGACTCAGTCTGGTAAACTCATGTAAGTAATCGTCAACGGAGTGATCACCTTGAGTTAACCTCAGGAACTGGTTTTGTAACGCAATGCGTTGGGCAGAGGGGATAAACCGCTGGAGGAACGACTTTGAAAACTCAGCCATTGTTATTTCAGTAATGTCTCTATCGCCGAACTTGTGCAGTTCCTGCTCTTCCCACCACAGCACAGCCTCTCCGTCAAGAAGGAAAGTGGCTAAGGTGACCATCATGGCTTCGTCCGTCGCCGTCGCCCTCAGAGTTCTTCTAACTCTTGACAACCAGTCTTCTGCCACCGTTGGGGACTCAGATCCCGAGAAGGTAGGAGGATTAAAGCTCAAGAAGTGCTTTAATTGTTGGTCACGCGCTCGCCCCGCAACTACTTGCGCAACTTGACGCTCCACCCTCGGTGCTAACGCCGGTTCCACTGCAGCTACTGGCACAGGGGAATCAACCCTTGGTGCTACCGCAGGTTCCACTGCAGGTTCAATTACCGGGGCCGCATCAGTAGTAGGCGTAGCAGGCTGTGCAAGCCTTTGCGGTTGAGCATTGATCATCGCGAAGACTGCTTCTGCGACCATTCTGATCATCTCAGCTGAAGGAGTGGTCGCTGGCACCTCAGCCGACCCACTACTTTCAGCGGTGTTACGGGGTTGAGACCGCCCCGCAGCACTTCTAGTTACCTATAATCATGCAAGGCACAATTTAGTGACCCTAAACGTATCAAACATCAATCATGGAACGCTCAGGTTCCGCAAACAGGTCGGTTTTTTTTCATTCCTAAGTGGACATTCTTATTAGTTTTTGTCGTTCTAGGTGAATGCACAGCCCGTGCGCACCACCTCTTAAAAGGAATTCGTCCCGAATTCGCTAAACTACGGATCGACGCCTTAAGTCCGATACCAAATTGTAACACCCTGCCAGTACGAAAAGTATAACAGCAGGTCCGGCCGGGACCCCACGCCATACAAACCACACTAGCTAGGAGTTAAAAGGTGATAACCAGAAAAGTAACTACAAAACGAGAGTACAAAAACGTAAGCGGAAGCATTAATTAAACCATTCAAAAAGACATGTCCACTATCATAGGAATGAGTCCAGAAGTAAGAGTTACGGCCTTAGGGCCTTACATCAAATTAATGTACAAAACTCCAAAAAGGCATACATCGGCACGCAGGCCGGCAATACATGAGGAAACAGGAAAAAGGCTGGCCTTCGAGGGCCAACACAGCAAAAGGGCCAACGCCCGCTACTTCCCGCTAGGCTCACCTGCACCTGCATAAGAACATTCCACCAAGCGGTGGCAAACAAAGTAACGGTCAGCACAGCTGACCAAATTATAACGACCCCACCCCTTTCCCGGGGTGGCGGAGCTTCTACCCTGCAAGCAAGCTATACTAGCACAAATACTAGTATACAGAAGGTGCAACTACACAAGGTGAGGTTTCAAGCACAAACAATCTTCTAGGTTGAGCATCAAAAAGAAGGGAACCTAGGTATGCACATAAAGTTGGTTGGGTTCACCCGAAGGTTTCCCACAACCGCCTAAGCAATCGCATGAGGCTAAACATAACATCAAATTCACAACACTCCACCCTAAGGGTCACAACCTTAGGTGGGAAACAAGAGCTTTTGGTCGGTCTAGGTATGACACCTTCCACGACCTCTCCCATGATCACACGGCTTTCATGAGGAAGGGACCTCTCGCCGATCTGCATGGAAACGGGTTCGGTTCAGCTTTGCCCGTGCTCTAATCGTCGTGATCTATCGCACGACGCGGGTACGGCTTCACCTCGGCCCGTAAGGGTTTAGCACTTTCAAGTGCTACATTAAAAATATACGCTACGCACCTAACCCCTTCACAAGGATCTAGGCTTCGCGAATTCTCAACAAGGGAGCTACATACACTCCGCATCAATTTCGTGGTGAAGGTTTGCCTTCATCCAAACCTCAAAGCATGGGGCTTTCGTTAGGATCTTCACAAGACGCCTACACTTAACTCCCGCAATACTATAGGTGAGTTCACGGAGTCATTCTCCGGCACGCATTCTAGGCCTAACCTAAATGCAACGTCGCAAATCAAGCATCACCGATTCGGGCTCACGACCACGAATAGGTTTCACACACAATGCCTAAATCTGCACGACTACCGGATTTTCTACATGCAATATGCCGGGGACGGACACAATCTACCCGGAGTCCCGAAGGACTTGAGGAAATCCTACACTTCACCCATTTGGTGAAAGAGATACCTCATGCAAGCAAAGAAAGAGGAATAAATGGACAAATACAAGTCCAAAGTTCGGGAGGAAGAATCGTTACCCTAGACGTGTTCTTCTTCGCCATGGATCCGAGATTCTACGCGGAGGGAAAGAACCGCACCGGGCTGCACTCTCCGGATCTAGAAACGGCTCGCGAAACGGAGCTCCGGAGCTCCGTCAATGGCGAAATCTCCTCTTCTTCTTCCTTGCCCCCTTCTTCTTCCTCTAGCCTAGGAGAGAGAAACACTATGAAATAATGAGGGTTTAATCCCTCTCCAAAGCCCTAAGACCCCCCAGCATTAAATCCCAGCCGTTGGATCGAATTCCAAGAAATTTGATCGGTCGGATCCTCTTCTCCGCTCAAAATCGCGGAACAGAATAAACAGGGCGCACGATCACAGGCGCACGGTCAGTGGTCGTGCGCGACGAGGGCAATGGTCGTGCGCACTATCCGGGACAGAACTCTGAATTCTTGCGAATAAGCGCACGATCGCTGGCGCACGATCACTGGTCGTGCGCGAAGAGGGAAATGGTCGTGCGCACTGTCCGAGACAGAACTCGATTCTCTTCTGAATTAACGCATGATCGCTGGCACACGATCACTGGTCGTGCGCGATGAGGCCACTGATCGTGCGCTAAGAGCAGACAGGGAAAATTCTAGCCTGCTTCACGTGCCGCACTACCACTCCGCCTACTTCGCGGAACTACCAGTTTTGGGGTGTTACAACTTTGCAGGTATCAGATCTATGTGAAGAGCTAAGTGAGCTAAATCTAGAGAAAAGAGATTCTTTACTTCCAACAACTCAAACACTTGAAGAAAGTGAAGAAGAAAATCACCGAGATTTTGCTGACAGTTTAAATCAGATAGCAGCAGATCATCTTCCACAGGATATAACAGCTGAACAAATTCCCTAAGTGGAAACTATTGCTGAACCAGCTCCAACTGTTGACCACATCACAGTTAGAGATCACACAATATCTCAAATAATTCATGATATTTCAGCAGGTGTGCAAACAACAAGGCAACAAGCAAATCAGAATATGATGCATACTTGTTTTCTCTCTCAGATTGAACCACAATCCCTACAAGATGCAGAACAAGATCCCAACTGGATCATTGCTATGCAAGAGGAACTCAATCAGTTTGAGACAAACAAAGTTTGGGAATTGGTTACTAGACCAAAGAATTATCCAGTTATTGGAACTAAGTGGGTCTACAGGAATAAGCTAGATGAAGATGGCAACATTGTGAGAAACAAAGCAAGACTAGTAGCTCAAGGATACTCACAAGAAGAAGGAATAGACTATGATCAGACTTTCGCACCAGTTGCAAGACTTGAAGCAATCAGAATTTTTCTTGCATTTGCAGCACACAAGCAGTTCAAAGTTTATCAAATGGATGTAAAGAGTGCATTTCTGAATGGAGAAATCAAAGAAGAAGTCTATGTGGAACAACCACCAGGTTTCATCTCTCCAACTCATTCTTCTTTTGTATTTAAGCTTAAGAAAGCTCTCTATGGTCTCAAACAAGCTCCCAGAGCATGGTATGAGACTTTAGCTAGTTTTCTTTTAGAGAATAAATTCTGTAGATGCATAGTAGACAAAACCCTATTTTTCAGGATACATAAAAATCAAACTTTGCTAGTTCAAATATATGTAGATGATATTATTTTTGGCTCTACTGATTCAAATTTATGCAAAAGATTTTCTAATTTAATGCAATCTAAATTTGAAATGAGTAGTATGGGTGAATTATCATACTTCCTTGGTCTTCAAGTGAAGCAAACCCCAAATGGAATCATCATATCCCAATATAAGTATGTTAAGGAATTAGTGAAAAGATTTGGTATGTCTGATTCTTCCACCATGTAAACATTCATGCCCTCTAATGCTGTTGTTGATAATGATGAATCAGGGAAACCTGTTGATTCAAAAGTATATAGAGCAATTGTTGGCTCTTTAATTTATTTAACAGCTAGTAGGCCTGATATAATATTTGCTACATGTATTTGTGCTACATTCCAAGTTAACCCCAAAGAATCTCATCTAATTTTATTAAAAAGGATTTTAAGATATAAAAAGGGTTGTCCTAATATAGGTCTCTGGTATCCAACAGCATCTGAATTTGAATTAACTGGATTCTCAGATTCAGATTATGCTGGATGCAGAGTAGACAGGAAAAGCACATCAGGAACTTGTCAGTTTCTTGGTGATAGGCTTGTGTCATGGTTTTGTAAGAAACAGACATCTGTGTCCACTTCAACAGCTGAAGCTGAATGCATAGCTGCTGGCAGTTGCTGCTCACAGATGTTGTGGATACAAAATCAGCTCCTAGACTATGGTGTCAATCTAAATAATTCAATTATATTTTGTGACAATACTAGTGCAATATCTATAGCACAAAATCCAGTTCTCCATAGTAGGACTAAACACATAGAGATTAGGCACCACTTCCTTAGGGATAATGTGTATAAAAACAAAATTTGCCTACAATTCATCTCTACTGATTTGCAAAGAGCTGACATTTTCACCAAGCCATTGGATGAAAAGAAATATATCTTCTTTATAAATCGGCTAGGTATGATAGATGGAGATTCAATCTGTTAAAAAATTAAGTTTTCTACTTACCCATGTCTTCATTGAATTGAAGCATTTTATTTCAGCCTGTCATCATTAATCAATTTTTTTTTATTAGTTGAATGCCTACAGAATTGTTTCTCTTTCTAGTTCCCTTTGCATTTGATCTCTATTTTATTGTGCATGAACAATAGCAATGACAATCTTGTATCCTTCCCTACCTCCATCAAATGTCCCTTCTTCAAGGGGCCTAGCTTCAGGCATTTTCTGAAACTAGGCAGGGGGAGAAGTTTTCATGAATAAGCTCCATTTGATGCACTGCTTTGCTCAAGGGGAGTTGTTCTATGAACTAGGCAAAAGGAGAAAGCTGAAGAACCTCCAGTCTCAGGGGGAGACACTCTCAGGGGGAGTTGATGTATGAAGAAGCTTGATAAAGCTTACAGTAGTTTGCTGATTGCAAATTTCTATTTCAGAAAAATTCAGATACAGCTCATAATCAAGTTCAGATGCAGATACAGTACAGCTCAGAAGAAGAATTTTGTTTTAGCAAATTTAGTATCAGTTATTACTACAGCTCAGCTAATCAGAAATTTAGAAATTAGATATAGTTCAGTTCAGATCAGAATTCAGAACAATACAGTTCAGACAATTTCAGAATTCAGAAGGCAGAATTCAAAAAAATCAAAGGTTCTGATTGTATTTTCATTTTTATTTTTATTGAAATGTAATTTCAAAAACTCAGAGTACCATTTATTTTATGTCTGATAAAATATTTAAAAATATATCAGATATATTCATGCTCTGTTGTTTTTGCTGTATTAGCATTTACTTATTTTCATTTTTTATCAAATGCTGTCCTAACCCAAATAGGGGGAGATTGTTGGAACAACCCAATTTCTGATTTGGGCTAGGATCACTATATATTAACTAAGGACAAGTTGACCTCAATGTATAGTTTATGGGTCAAGAGTTTTGGCTGTTAGAACTAGAAATTTCATTCAGTTTCTGCGTTCGACGAATGGCTAGCTACGTTCGACGAATGGCTATCGGCGTTCGATGAACAACAATCTCTCTGCGTTCGACGAACAGACTTGTTCTCAGCGGTCGACGAACCCGTCTCAGCGGTCGAAGAATTTGTCTAAGTGCTGCGCTCGACGCTTTTACTCCAGCTCAGCGCTCGATGCTTTTACTCCAACTCAGCGCTCGACGCTCGTCGATTTTATCCAGGCTCAGCGGTCAACGAATCTTTCTGTTTGACAAACTCCAGCCTGCGTTCGACAAATTTTGTTCAGATCAAAGATTTCCTATTTAAGCTCAGAAATTTCAGAAGAATTATATTCATTTCATTCTCTGATCTCAGGTCGATGAAAGCAACAACTCTTTCCATCAAATCAAGTAAGGAAAATATATTTCCATTTATTATTTAAGTTATAGCCGTTGACATTTCCTCGGATAAGGACATTTTCATGGAAAAGGAAAGAGAATACGGCATGACATTTGCAGTTCCCAGAAATATGCCTTCAGAATAATATATTCCATAATATAAGGAATGTGCATTTAATTTTTGTCAGTGATTTCAAAGGAAAATAAGGAAAGAAGATATTACAGATTAATATACAGCTTTCACGACAGATCAAATACAGAATTTTTGCTGTACAGAATAGACAGAGAAAAAGAAAGAAAGAAATTTACAGGAAGAAAAGAAATTTAAAATCACTTCTTCTTCCTCCTCAGTATTATTCAGAGAACAGGACTTCATCGTCTTCCTCCTCTAGCAGCACACATTTTCTGAGAACTGCTACACCATCTCTCAGATTTCCTGCTGCAAAATAAGAATCAAGAAAGGAGAAAACTACAGGAAGAGAAGAGAAAGAAGAACAAAACGAACATCATCTTCTTCTTTCTCAACAGCAGTATTTTCATTTCAACTGAGAACTTCAATTCTTCTCTCAGTCTTTTACTGCAAGTCCAGATCTTCAAAAGAGCAACAACAACCTGAGAAGCACTCTTGCCTTTCAGAGTTATCTGCTACAGGAAGATCAAGTCTTTCAAAGAAAAGCTCAAGCAAAATCAACTGTCAAACATCTCATATCAGACAGAGGAATTCTTTTCTACATCAACATCCACTAGAGTCTTCTCTATACATCTTGACATAGAAGAACTTCTGAACCCCTCTCTATCCCATTCTGTACAAGGTTAAAACTCCCTTCAAAAGTTTACCTCTTGGTGGCAAGACACCTTATCAAAAAATCTAGGTAGTTTTTGGGCACCTTGTCAAAAGCTCATTGGTGTGAGGGCACCTGATCAAAAATCCTAGTGGATTCCTACCAGGGGTGGTAGAAGAGTAGATGTACCCAAGTTTAGTGGGGAACTACTATAGCTCCTTGTGTCTTCTGTGTTTGATTTCTTTTTTGTGTTGTGATGTGTTGATTTTCTATTTCAGTTTTTATTTATTACTCACTCTCTATACACATATATATATCAGTATTTTTAATTCCGCAAATAAAACTAAGGAAAATGTTTTAAACTCTATTCACCCCCACCCCCTCTAGAGTTAATTTAAGATCAAACCTTCACTTTCACAACAAAATATAAGAGACAAGTTAAACTCCCTATGAAGAATTCTGGAGAGGACGAAGAACCGCTGAATATCGTCGAAGTCAAAGCATCCGTTCTTCGCGTTGGGTTAGCGTTGATCTGATACTCCTTCAAAATATTCACTTGAATCTGTGTGGGAGATGGTGGTCTGGAAAATACAGCCCAAAAAGAGTTTCTGAAGTGCTGGAATAGAGCTCCTTGGGATCAATAATTGAAGAGACAAATGCCACCTATTTATAGGAATGGGAGCTAATGCCGGTATTAAGGCTAACGCTAGGCATTGACTCTGTATAGAAATAATTTGATGGCTCGAATCTTCAAAACAAGAAGGAGATTCTACCTCTTTGGAAACATTCATTTTAGGCAACCTTAACGCTGGCATTGAGGCTAACCCCTGGCATTAAGCCAAATCATTCCCAAAATGCTCTTGCAATCACGGTAGTTTCCCTCCATGCCAATTTTGTCTAGGTGGGAATGAAAGTCCATGATGACATTAAGTCCTAACGCCTGGCGTTAGAACACATTCATCATTTTAGCTTGTGAGCAAATCCAGACCAACAATGCAGCATCCTAGTGTCAATTTTGTTCAAACCTGCATATTAGAAACACAATGGCAAACAAGATCAAATACAACTAGGATTTGTTATTCTCAAATCAAAGGGATGCGGAAAGCCGTGTTCCAACATACAGAACACGTGGAGCTCCATCCCGAAGTCTCATTCTAACTGTTAGAAGAGGAATCCCTATAAATACTTAATGGGTAATTTCAAAAAACCCTATTCATGAACAAAAAAAGAAATCGTATTTTCTTCAGTCAGCATTTTCTTGATTTCGCAACAGAAGATCTCATCGCCGAAAACTTGTTTCGTGATTCCTCTCAAAGAAAAGTCTCGACCAGATCTCTGATTTCAGATACTTCAAGTTTCATTAAGACCATTCAATTCTCAAGTTCAAATCAAGATCTCTCAATCTCAAGTCATTCTTCTCCTTTAACTTTCAATTTCAAGTTGCTCTCTTAAACAAGGAAAAAGAATCATTTTTCTCAGATCTGAAATTGAATATCTTTGAGATTTCTAAGAAGATTGTTTACAATCTATATTGTTTGTAAAGAAACATTTTTATAACTCTTCTAGGAAGTTTTACTTCCGAGTTTTGTAGATCCTAGTTTAGAGGATCGAGTGTAGAAGAGGTTGTTCACCGAGTTTTTGTAGGGGATGTTGTCTTTGAGCTTGTAGGAGTTGAAGACTCTGAGGTGTAAGATTTATTGAAATCTGAGTTTGGTGAAGTAACCGAGTCTAGCCCAAAGTGCTAGATAGGCGAGGCGAGAAAGGGGACGTACCATTTCTAGGGAACCACTATAAATCCTGGTGTTTGTGCTGTGTGTTTTCTCTTATTCTGTGTACATACTTTCTAAAATATTTTAATTCTGCATAATGCCATAGAACACACCTATAAACCCCCTCTAGGTGATTTAGGTAGACAACTAGAAACTTTCCATTGGTATCAAAGACAGATTATTCATTAAAGGCCAACACCTTGAACAAGATCTCTATCTAGTTGTTGAGAGAACATCATGTCTAGAATGGAAAAAAGAAAGGATGTGTCCTCGATGAAATTTCCGGTGTGCACCCAAAAACATTTCCCTATGTGGAAGGAAAGAGTATGATTCTACATGGAAGCCGCTGATCCAAGAATATTTCAAATAGTTGAAGAAGGTCCTTATATCCCTACAACCCCATCAACCATAGTTCCAAAAGTGCTGGTTCCTATGAAAATGTTGGATCTAACCAAAGACAAAATTGCTCTCATCGCATTAGACAAGAAGGCAATGAACATAATTGCTAGTGCAGTTGACGACTCTATGTTGCAACACCTATTTCAGTGCAAGTCTGCCAAGGAAATGTGGGATTCTCTGGTTGTTCTCATGGAAGGTTTTTGGAAAAAGCCCTTTTTGATTTAACTTAACAAATTAGATATAGGTGATTTTACTACCTAGGAGTATTACCCTCATTGTATAGAAAGGGTAAATTGGTCATTAGATGTCTTAGGATGTCACACTCATCTTAGAGTGTCAAGGTCAAGTCAAGACACTCACAAAGTCAGTAAAGTTAAGACTTGCGTTGAATGAAAGTCGATGCAACGTCGACTTGATGTTGACGCAACTCTGACTAGAAATCCAAGCAACTTATCAACATGTCGAAGTATAAGTCAAGTCGACGCAACATCGAAAGAAACTCGATGTAGATGTAAGAGCTTGTCGAAGCCATCAGTAAAGTCGATGCAACTTCTAATTCAACTCGATGCAGAAGATGAAGTCCATGTTCAAGCTTTCAACTTGAAGGATACATCGAGGAGTATTCGACCTAATGTTGACATCTGATTTCAGTCAGAGCTGAGAACTATTTCGAAGCCACTTCAGTAAGAACTCAGAGGTGCGTCGATAGGAAGGAAGTCAATTCGATGCAAAGTCAACATCTGAGTTCAATCAGAGCAAAGAAGGAATTCGAATCTACTCTTGTAATAACTCAAAAGTGCATCGATAAGAAAGAAATTCAACTCGACGCTGCATCGAATATAGTCTGAAAAATGAAACTTTCTCTACTGTCCTTTTAACACCTTTTCAGAAGGACCACCAAGCTAAAGATAGTTCTCCAACGGCTCGATTATTTCCATGAATGGAATGGACTACTCCAGGACACAACAAAAACATTCTTGGAAGGTATTCAAAGCTGATGGACGGGACAGGATCAAAAGAGGAAAGGAAAATCAAAGTTCCAATCAGAATTCCTTTTCAGGACAGCCTAAAAGGGGAAAGAAATTCACAACTCAATCATACAGAATAAGTATGTTGAAGATGAGAAGAAAGCAGAGCATTCATTACATTATTATTCATTCTGTCAAAAAAGGTTTAATCTTCTCCAAAAACCCTAAGACAGAAATTCAAGTGCTCCCTTTACACAGTAAAGATAGATAGATGCTCCTTCTTCTTCATCTTACAGCAGTCAGATTATAAGAAGTTCAAAGAGAAAAGGATCAAGCAAAATAACCCTTGCAAATCATCACAATCATAAGCAAGGGTTTATCATTTACAGATCCAGTGAAAAATCAGAAGCTACAGTCCTTTAGAAATTGCTTCTGAAGAATTCTGAGAACATAATTCCTTTCTTCCTCTTCTTACTTTCTTCTTCCTTATTCTTCACACTATAAAAGATTTTTATTAAGCCCTCTTTCAAAGGATTCAATGGTTCTAAGAGTCTTCTTATCAAAATACTCAGTTGTTCTAAGTGTCTCCTTACCAAAAGACTCAGTGGTTCTAAGAGTCTCCTTACCAAAAGACTCAGTGGTTCTAAGAGTCTCCTTATCAAAAGACTGAGGCACAGGTTGTGCATTCCTACCAGGGAGGTAGAAGAGAGGAGTACCCACATTTTGGGGAACCTCTATAAAGATCCTTGTGTCATCTGTGTGTTGATTTTCTATGATGTCCCTTCTTTTAGTTTTCTGTG
Organism: Dactylorhiza incarnata; assembly: GCA_033032865.1. Taxonomy (NCBI): domain Eukaryota; kingdom Viridiplantae; phylum Streptophyta; class Magnoliopsida; order Asparagales; family Orchidaceae; genus Dactylorhiza; species Dactylorhiza incarnata. The sequence goes on along the minus strand of JAWHQI010000238.1, from coordinate 3,290,097 downwards.
TTTATTTCTTTTCAGCAATCTGTGTTTACTTTATTCTTTCTTTGGATTGCTGAGTGCATAATACTTAGTATTTTTATTGTGTGTGCATTATTAGGATAAAAAATCTTTAAATCTCTATTCCCCCTCTAGAGAATACTCAGAGGCGCACTATGCACTTTCAGTTGGTATCAGAGCTAGGTTGATCATTAAAAGGTTAACACCTTGGTCAAAAGATCTCTTCACTCTCTTTTCTTTATTTTTAAATTAATCAAAACCATTTTCTTGGGAAAATGAGTTCTAAGGATTATGCATCAACAAGACCGCCAGTGTATAACCTAAATAAGTTTACACTCTGGAAGGCCAGAATAAAGTTGTATATGAACTCTATTGATGAAGACATCTTTGATGTTATACTTTCAGGTCCCCCGGCTCCAGTCAGACAAGATGTTGGTGGATCTTCAACACTGGAAGATTTTCCAAGAAATGAGTGGGCAGAGGATGAGAAGAAGCAGAAGGCATGTGATGCCAAGTCTATGAACATTATGGTTTCCACAATGTCAGATGACATTTTCTAGAAAGTAGCTGACTGCCAATCAACAAAAGAGATCTGGGAATCTCTTACCAGAATGGTTGAAGGTGATTCTGATGAAAGAAAGGACAGGAAGTCTCTTCTCATATCTCAATATGAGAACTTTCAAAAGAAAGCTTAAATCAATGAGTTGAGCTGAAATATATGACAGATTCAACATCATTAATCAATGAGTTGAGCTGTCTGGACAAGGAAATATCCTTGACAGATATCAATGATAAGATCCTCATGTGCTTCCCAAGCTCTTGGGACTCAAGGATCTGGGTCATTAGAGAGTCCATATACCATAAAAAAATCTCTACTGATGCTTTGTTAGGAAAGCTTAAATCATATGAGATGCTACTGAAAAGCAGAGCTGAAACAGAGGCAAAGGAGACAACTCCAACTCCTATCCAAAGGAGCCTTGCTCTGAAAGATGCTGAAGGAGAGCCCTCCAATCCTGAAGATGAAATGTTCAGTCTCCTAGCAAGGAGATTCAAAAGGTGTGTCAAGACTGAAGACTCAAGTAGAAGAGAGAGGAGCTCAAAGCCTAGATATGATAAGACTCCAAAGAAGGAGGTGATTTGCTTCTCCTGCAACAAGCTAGGGCACATACCCCCTAATTGCACATAGGAACAAAGGGACAGGAGCAGTAATAAGGATGAGAAGAAGAAGAAGAAGTCTCTTAGGAGGAAAGACAAGAAGAAGGGCAGAGGTTTCATTGCCGAAACCTGGAGTGACTCTGAAGCAGAGTCAAGCTCCTCTTCATCAGAGAGTGATGAAGAAAAAGATGTTAAAGAAGCCTACATGATGGCATTTGGGATATCTTTAGATGATGAAGAAGAACAGGTATCTCTGTTTAATAATTTTGATTTCAATTTTGATGACTTTAAAATTTGCTTTAAGGAATTTTGTAATGAGTTCCTCAAAGTACAAAAAGAATTAGAAACAGATAGGGAAGAATTAGAGAACTTTAGGAAAGATGAATTATATTCATTAGATAATGATTTGAAAAATTAATTCAGGGTAAAGATACAGAATTAATAAAAATCAGAAATGAAAATCTAAAATTAAAAGAAAAGCTAACAAGGGAAAAAGCCTTTAAGGACTCTCTCAATGGGAGGAGTCAAAAGCTAAAAGATATTACACAAAATCTCTCCATGAGATTTAAACCCTTAGGTCTAGGAGGAGACTCTTGCACTAACACAGAAATCACTAGTAGACCAGCCTGGAAAAATCCAGTTAGATTCATTAGACCTAGTAATTTTCAAACAAGTGATATGAGTGCACAAACTAAGGATAAGGATATTAATAATCCAAATAAAATAAGTGTGCTTAATAAAGTAAACCTAAACAATGAAAATAAATCTCTAGGCAAAAGTAATGCAGAGAAATTAACCAACAATGATCAAAAGGTTAATGCCGAAAGTAGAATAATTAAGCACTCAGCTGATTTATAATATTTTGATACATTTTATATACATCTGAAGTATCAAAATAATAGATCAAACTTTGATAAACTCACTCTCTGTCATCCAAAAGGGTAATATGAAAGACCCTTCTACTCTTTCACAGAACCATACAATGGTAAAAGCAAAGGGCCCAAGGTAACCTGGGTCTTCTAATGTTTGAGCTACTTATGCAGGATTATGTTGGATCCCTCCTAGGAGATAATGGAAGGGGAAGGAAGAACCATAACCTAATAATGAACTAAATCCAACAAGGGAGTGATTTCTTCTCTGAATCCTCCTGTTATCTTCTTTAGTTCAGAAAAATAATAGTATAAATACTATCTTCAATAAAAATCATTGCTGGAAAAAATAGCAAGAATTTTCTAAGAAAATAGATTTATTTATTCAGAGTTGTGTCGACTAGAATTCGACGTACCGTCTAAATTTTACTCGACGCCTGCTTAAAAAAAATAATACAGCAGATAATTTAAGTTGCGTCGAATAGAATTCGACGTACCATCTAATTCTATTCGACGCCAGCTTCGAGAGCCACATAAATCTGATAATTCGAATAGCATTCGACGCAAAGTTGACTTTATATCGACGGATACGTCGATTTAATAGTTGCTCGTCTAATTCAAAAGTGCGTCGAGTTTAAATCGACGCAACATCATCATAACAAGTGCGTGCGGTTCTACTTCTAGAAGCTGCTTTGACATATTTTGGCGCACTGTCTATTAATCTTTGTCGACGGTGCTTCGAATAAAACACGAAAGTGCGACGAATCATCTCCTTTTAAGCATTATTGGCGTCAAATTCATTACGCTTTAGAATTCTATCTTTCCTGCTCTCATGCTCTTCCTCTCCCCAACTCTCCTGCATCTTTCTCTCATCTTGTTTTCTCTCTCTTGTTTCTTTTTGGAGGTACTTCAAAATCAATGGCTCCTCCGAAGATTAATTCTAGTTTTGACAAGGATTTTGACGCTTTTAATGCTGCTGCCGAGAGCTTCAAAGCTATTCTTGGTTTATTCCATACAATTGGGCTAACAAAGTTGATCTCCATAAGATGCCAGATTCTTGATACTGAACTGACAGAGTTCAAGGACAATCTTCAAATAAGAGATGATGGCTCCCTAAATTGGAAAGTTTCTGAGACAGATGTACATATAACAGAGGAATTACTAAATCAGATATTTGATCTTACAACTGGCACTGATTAAGATGAACTGACAGGGGAAGAGATAAAAAAGGTTCTAGAGATCATGCAGTTCAAGAAAGATAAGGCCATCAATCTGAAGAAGATTGATCTTGGAGAAGAATATAGATTCCTTGCTGATATAGTAGGGAAGGTGCTCCTATGTAAAATCTCAGCTCATGATATTCTCCCCCAGCAGTAACTGCAGATCATGGGTGTTCTAGTCCTTCAGAAGAAGATAAACTAGGGGAGATGCCTCCTGAAAATTATTGGCCACAAATATGCTCACAAAGAAAATGTATATATGAGGATCATGAGTCAGGTGCTCTTCCACCATTATCCGATGGTGTGCAAGTCCAAAGGAGTGCCCATTCCTCTAGGAAAAAGGTGGAATAAAGGGATAATTTACAAGTGGACCAGGCAGATTTTGAAGTCTAGTCAATCTGCTCCTTCACCTCCTCCTTCTCCACCTCCACCAGACACAGAGCCAAATCTACCAGATCCTCCAAGGGATAATTTTCTTCCACAGGACACTCCAGCAAATCAACAAGATAATCGACCAAATGCTGATCCAGCTCATTCCAAACAGGTCTTCCATCCATCCCACCCACAGAACCTACACCTCAAGTTCCTCTCCATCCTCAGTAACAACCATCCACCATATTCATAGGCAATCAGTTCGATCCACTACCACCATATTAGATCTCTCCAGAAATGTATCAATGCCACTCCCCTATCCACCAATATCCTCCAGGTCTCAATGAGAACTTCACTTCAATCCCTCCAATAATCATATCCACACCTCCACCTGCCTCTACCTCTCATTCTACACCCCCATTTGATGATGAGCAAGCAATTGCAAAAGCAGTAGGACTGGCTGCTGGCACCTTTGCTGACCTACTGGCCACTCAAGCCAGAAGGTTCAATAAAAAGTACTTTTAGATGGAGAGTGAAGTGCTTGATTCAAGAGGGTCACTACTGGCTATAAAAGAATTTGTGTCCTCCTCCCTGGTAACAAAAGATTTCTTTACCTCCCTTATCAGTAAGGTTCAGAAAGGGGAGAAGATTCAGGAGGAGGAAAGGCCTAATCTAGAAGAGAGTGGCCATGAAAAGGACAAAGTTGCTTAAGTTCCTGATAAACATACTATATTTCAAACAGTAAGACCAAAAATTCCAGATGCAAATGTTCAGGGGGAGCCTCTTACAAGCCCTCAAGAGAATCTTGTACAAAATCAAGGTGAGCCTCTTACAATTAATTAGGATCCAACTAAAGAATTTCCTGAAGTAAACTAGGGGGAGCTTCCATCAACTCAGTGGCAGCTCCCAAAAGATGATGTACTTTATGATGAAGTATCAATGAATGCTAAGGAGGCTGCCCTAAATGCTGAACAAAATGCACAATCTCAGGGAGAGGCTCCCAAAGAGAATGAAATACATAAAAAAGATGACAAGGATCCTGAAGAGAATGAACCTCTTGTATTTGATATAAGAAAGGTGATACCAAAGGTCTTCTCAAGGAAAAGGAAAACTCCTAAGAAGGAGCATTGAAGTCCAAGGAATCTGTAAATATGAATACTCTATATTATAACATCTGGAGCAAACAACTGTGTTGAACAGTATAACTACTTGACAGTGTATGAAGTGGCCTGTGTTTCCATTCTTTTATGTTGTTATTGCTTATATATATCTGCTTGTATTAAGAATTATGTCAAAGTATGAATAAAATCAATTTAAACAATTTGTAAGATTTGTTAACATAAATAGGGGAGATTGTTGGGAAAACCCCTTTTTGATTTAACTTAACAAATTATCTATAGGTGATTTAACTACCTAGGAGTATTACCCTCATTGTATAGAAAGGGAAAATTGGTCATTAGATGTCTTAGGATATCACATTTATCTTAGAGTTTCAAGGTCAAGTCAAGACAATCACAAAGTCAGTTAAGTTAAGACTTGCGTCGAATGAAAGTCGACTCAACGTCGAATGAATGTCGACGCAACTCAGACTAGAAGTCCAAGCAACTTAATCAGCTTGTCAAAGTATAACTCAAGTTGACCCAACGTCGAAAGGAACTCAACGTAGAAGGAAGAGCTTGTCGAAGCCATCAGTAAAGTCGATGCAACATCTAATTCAACTCGACGCAGAAGATGAAGTCCAAGTTCAAGCTTTTAACTCGGCGGATATGTCGAGGAGTATTTGACGTAACATTGACATTTGAGTTCATTCAGAGCTGAGAACTATTTCAAAGCCACTTCAGTAAGAACTTAGAGGTGCGTCGATAGGAAGGATATCAATTCGACGCAACGTCGACATCTGAGTTCAATCAGAGCTAAGAAGGAATTCGAAGCTACTCTTATAAGAACTCAGAGGTGCGTCGATAAGAAAGAAATTCAACTTGACGCTGCATTGAATACAGTCTAAGAAGAAAGCTTTCTTTGTTGTCCTTTTAACACCTTTTTATAAGGACCACCAAGCTAAAGACAGTTCTCCAATGGCTCGATTATTTCCAAGAATGTAATGGAGCACTCCATGACACAGCAAAAACATTCTTGGAAGGTATTCAAAGCTAATGGACGGGTCGGGATCAAAAGAGGAAAGAAAAATCAAAGTTCCAATCAGAATTCCTTTTCAGGACAGCCTAAAAGGGGAAAGAAATTCAAAACTCAATCATGCAGAATAAGTATGCTGAAGATGAGAAGAAAAGTAGAGCATTAATTACATTATTATTCATTCTGTTGAAAAAGGTTTCATCTTCTCCAAAAACCCTAAGACAAAAATTTAAGTGCTCCCTCTTCATATGAAAGATAGATAACTGCTCCTTCTTCATCTTACAGCAACCAGATTACAAGAAGTTCTAAGAGAAAAAGATCAAGCAAAATAACCCTTGCAAATCATCACAATCATAAGCAAGGGTTCATCATTTACAGATCCAGTGAAAAATCAGAAGCTACAGTCCTTGAGAAATTGTTTCTGAAGAATTCTGAGAACAAAATTCCTTTCTTCCTCTTCTTACTTTCTTCTTCCTTATTCTTCACAATGTAAAAGAGTATTATTAATCCCTCTTTCAAAGGATTTAGTGGTTCTAAGAGTCTCCTTATCAAAAGACTCGATGGTTCTAAGAGTCTCCTTATCAAAAGACTCGGTGGTTTTAAAAGTCTCCTTATCAAAAGACTCAGACACAGGTTGTGCAATCCTATTGATACGCGTCGGCAAGTGCACCGGTCGCTGTCAAGTAATAATTGTGGAGAATAAATTCCCCGGATGTCGGTCTCTTGAGGAATGCAGGATGGGTGATCGAATCGTGCAGTGAATATTGTTACACAAGCGTTTCACAAACACAACAAGGGGTTTTTGGTTGGTTTTCCTAATTTTAACAACAATAAAAGAGATGCGGGTCGAGAACACCGCTTCGCAACGTGAGGTGGATGCAACGGCCGCGATGCCGTGCTTCGTGAGGCGAATGAAGTGGACTCAGGCACGAGAGAGTGAGGGTCGCAAACACCTCTTCACAACCGTCATTAGCTCTTGCCAACACGGAGCAAACGCCTTGCGTGCGTGTGTGAGTGAGTGCGCTTGAACGTGGTGAATCACAACCAACCCATGAATAAGAACACAGAAACATTCATTCTCATCAAGTAAATATCACAATATTCATTTAGTAAAAGATTCAAAGGGGTACAATCAAGGAAAGAGGAAGGAGATAACCGGCGGTGAAGACTAGCGGCCATTCACGGCCGGAATGGTAGGTTGTCGGGCTACCTCCGGACTCGGGCGGACGATGCTTCCGGCGTAGAGGGCTGTCACAATCTCCCTACGTGCTCCGTCGTCTTCGACTCAAGGTCTCTTCTTCTTCTCACCGGGCGGAAAGCGAAAATGATTGCTTGGAGGCTTGCGGATGATGGAGAACACTCACGGGCGATGGAGGATGTCTAGGAATGGACCGAGGAAGCTTCCCCTTGCGTAGGAGATGAAGTAGGGGCGATCCAAGGGGGCGGTCGGCGGCGTACGGAACAGAAATCCCGCTCCCGGAATGAATAATTGCCCTAAAATCGCAACAGGCGCTTAAATAGGCGCTGGATTAAACACTGCGCACGATCATTGGCGCACGACCAGTGGTCGTGCGCACTGGAATCCTGCGATCGTGCGCACTGCCTGGACAGAACCTGCAAGAGATGAAATTATAAAATAAAATGCTCGCACGACCAGTGGCGCACGACCGTTGATCGTGCGCACTAGCGTCGGTGGTCGTGCGCAATAGGTGAGACAGAACTCATAAAATTACTATTAAGTGCGCACGGACAGTGGCGCACGACCGATGGTCGTGCGCACTGGAGTCGATGGTCGTGCGCACTGCACCAGACAGAACTCGTGAAAAAGGGTTAAGTGCGCACGATTAGTGGCGCACGACCGGTGGTCGTGCGCACTGGAACAAGTGATCGTGCGCAGTGTTCCTGTGCAGAATTGCACCGGAAACACTTGCACGCCTCCTATTCCAGCACAAACACAGATCTAGCCACCGAAAGTGGCACTTAACAACATATGAGTACTATGAAAGGAAATAAACACGAAAACACACCAAAGTGGGCCAAAATGTGCACCTAGCATGGGTTATCAATTATAAACTATAATAAGGCTAAAGTGCGTGATATTGACTAAATAATGGCCCGGATGAGTCCATGAAGGTGTATATAATCAGGACTCATCACAACCCCAGACTTAACTGTTTGCGCGTCCCGAGCAAACGAATCCGGCGGAAGTTGAAAAAGATAATTAAAATAGCGAATTACGCAGGGGAGTACAGTGCGAAGTAACATACGCATGCGAGTAGGAATTCTAGTAGAAGAAGATTCTAGCTATGCTAACTAATTTACGTAAGTACTAAAGCGTACTCAAAGATTTAATTGTACTCAGTGGGTGAATTATGAAGAATTTGACGATCATGCCCGGTATGGAAGTGACGAGACGCTGAGGCGGGTGTTGCAAAAGATCGGGGCTTAGGAATAACTCCGCTGAAATCCATCAACGTCGTGAACCATACGCTTGCCCGGTCACACTCTCTCCACGGCGCTAGCAAATTCGCAAATCAAATCAGTAGGACTTATAGGATTAAAACGGGGCTTAGGTTACGGAATGATATGCAAAGATAAACATGACGGCTACGCAACCCAAATGAGCCAACGGCACACTGCACCTTACAAAACCAAACAACTATGCTCGTGTGACACACCCCCAGACCTATCATGAAAACCAGGTGTGCACACAGCCTACTTTACAAATACCAACAGATTTTTCTCTTTAGCTTGGGAGGATTATTTTCAGGATACTCTTCTTTTTTTCTTTTATATATTTTTCTTCTTTCAAGCAACCTCCAGTTGGTTCAAAATCAGCGGATAGACAATATTTTCTCTTCAAAACACAATGATACCACACACCACACAAGTTGGAAATTATGAGCACAGTTAAAACATTTTTTTGGTTGCGGGCGTAGGATAGGCTTCAGGCTTTGGTGGATGAGGAGGAGCTGAACATAAAAATGGTAGGCACAAATTTGGCTTGCAAAGGTGAATGAAAGGGGCATGGAATAGCAAAGCTCAAACTAGCCAAATGGTGGCCTACATCATGCTTGACTCAACAAGTAGCTCTCACCCATGCTTCAAGAGTCGCTTGGGGCAAGTTCTTAGCCCACAAGAAAGATAAACCTTCCTCCCGACTCGAGCAACACACGTTTAGCGACCGCACACACACAACACCGGGTTATCATCAATTTCATTCGAATTCACCACTTGAGTACATTAAATCTAAATTTACGCAGAGATACTACACATAAATTAAATGCATAAAGAAAATCTAATTCTACTCAGGTTCTACTATAGCATGCGAAGCGACTAGAGCACTACATGAGTCGACACCGCGCTCCAAATAATAATTCCTGTGTTAATAGCCTATTTCACATTCCAACCAAACTAGTTTAAACGGAACAACACAAAAGAAAGCACGCACTCAAGTGGGTGAAGTGGTGTGTGAAGATGAACGATACTAAATAACTGAAATTAAAATACTTCTAGTATGCAAATGAGATGAGCATGTGCAGTGGGTGACAAAGAAACGGCTCTCCCCCAGACTTAATCAAAACCATACAACATAATGATATGACGGTGAAAATCAAAATTGAAAGCTAGGGAAGAAGTTACCCAATGCTCAGCACGTGAGCATACCAGAAGAATGGCGTTTAAAATCAAGACAATCCGCAGCATCCACCATCGAACACAAAACCTGCAAGCAAAACTCAAAACAACAAAAGCAAAAACAAAAACTGAACTAGGAAAGGTTAGATAAAAGGAAATATAAAAAAAAAACGGAAATCTGGGTTGTCTCCCAGTAGCGCTTTCATTTAACGTCCTTAAGCTGGACCAAATACCTGTATTAGCATTGTTTATAAAGAGTGCAGGAATTAAGAAGACATACTCAAAAATAGTTCATTACAGCAATTAAAAACACGCATCAACTAAAGGCGCTCTTGTGGTGCGCATCTCCTGTAGCATGTAGGCGGGAGGTGAAGGCTTTAGGGCCAGCACTGGTATTACCCAATGCTCCCCTAACCTCCGCCATCTTGCTACGAAGAGCGGCAGCACGAGCGTCACGCAGAAGTTTTTCTTTTTTCAGTTTGGTGACGGTTGGAGATTGCCACCGTTGTGAACTCTCAGATTTTTCCTCCTTAGAATCAGGTGGCGTCACTTCCGGTGTCACTGTGACCACCGGATCGGCCCAAGAGACGGAACGCTTAAACAGTTTATTACACGATTCATCACAAGAAGAAAAATAATCAGCATTCTTGACTAAATCCACATCATCATTTCCCGGACAGCCGTCATCCTCCTTCTCGGCGTCGAATTCTTTCCGAAAGTCAATCACTTCCTCCTCATCAGATTTGAGCTCCTCCATTTCCCCTTTACCTGTTTCTTGGAAATGCGTCTTCCCTGCACAACTCAGAAGTTCATCAGAAATAACAAGAGGGGGAGGAGTGGATGTGTCGGCTCTAGCTTCGAGATGAATGGGCTGCAGCGCCGTGTTAGGTAAGATGACACACCCCGTGGCAAAGTCAAGGGTGGCGCCGCTCTCTTTCAAGAACGGCACCCCCAAGATACGGATGGATTGATTTTCCCGGGGGCCCAACACCTGAAAGTCCGCGACCACAGTTGTCCCCTCAACTATTACTTCCACGTTTCTCACCTCTCCCTCGGATTGAATAATAGTGCCGTTAGCGAGAATCAGCGATTTCTTTTCCTCTGTGTTAATCTCCAATTGAAGTTTCGCAACATCTTGCAGCGCAATAACATTGCGAGAGGAACCGGAATCGCATAGAGCCTTTGTTTCAACCTGATTGATGGAACACGAGATTGTCAGCTCACTCGGATTGGCATCCACCACATCCCCCAAACTTTTCCCTTGATCAATGGGATTCTTTTCCGTATTACTGGGAAGGGACCCCTGCGAACGCTCAGTTAGCGCTTGGGCCAATTGGCCCAAGTGCGTCTCCAAGTTTCGCATAGATGCAGTTTGGTTTGCCATATTCGATTTAGCTACAAGCATGAATTTTTCCATCATTTCTTCTAAATTACTCTTCTTTTGAGTAGGGGGTGCTTGGTTGTAATCCGGGTGCGGCGGCCTCGGTTGGCTCCCGGAGGCGTAAGCATCATTTTGATGCTGCCCCGGTGACCATCGTTGGCCGGGCGTGTTGGGATTCCACGAGAAGTTCGGATGACTTCTCGCTCCCGGATTATAAGTGTTATTATACGGCGCCCCCTTGGACTGATTTCCAACATAATTCACAGATTCATTTAAAGATAAGTGCACGAAATCACCTACCACTTGGTTCCCTGAGCATTCGTAAGCATGGTGGCCTCCACCTCCACATCCTTCACAAGTAATGATGGCAGCAGATGGAGACGGAGAAGGAAGAGAATCAACCATGAAGAGTCCTCGGCTGCTTCTTGGAGCGTTTCTCCCTGCAGTCCAGAAGGTACTGTGGGAGGCAGTGTCACGCAAAATCCGCAGGGCATCTTCAGGGGTGTGGTTCATCAAGGTACCACCGGCCGCAGCATCGATCATTGCCCTATAATTGGGCTCGATCGCGAAGTAGAACAATTCAACCACATTCCATGGCTGGAGCTCGTGGCCAGGGCAACGGCGAAGGAGTTCATTGAGGCGCTCCCAAGCTTCCGCAAGAGTCTCTTGATCCAACTGCCGAAATGTGGCGATTTCACGCCGCAAGCTTACAATCTTATCCACCGGGTGGAATTTAGCCAGGAATTTGGATGCAAGGGCATCCCATGTTGCAGCAGTCCCGGGCGGGATGGAATGAAGCCATACTTTTGCTTTATCACGGAGGGAGAAGGGGAACAGTCTCAGTTTGACTGTGTCATCAGCAATGCCCGCATAGCGGAAAGTTCCGCAAATATCAGAGAATTCTGCCAGATGCAGATGCGGGTCTTCGCTAGCCATCCCCGAAAACTGAGCATGGTTTCGGATAATGTTTAAGATCGCCGGCTTTATCTCAAACTGATTGTTCATGATATTGGGCCCAAAGCCCGGATACACGCTTCCAGCAGTGGGGGTGGTATAATCTCTCATAGTACGAGGCCGAGGTCTCTCCGCCTCCTGTTCATTAGTGGCCGGATTTTGCCCCTCATCGTGCACTCGCGCATCAGCATCATTCGGGTTCACATGATCACTCATGGCTGCTTGCAGAGCCGCAGCACGCCTTCGCGCGCGAGCGGTTCGTTCGATTTCTGGGTCAAAAGGTGCAAGTTCACCTGCAATCTGCCTCTGCATGCGCTGTCAACAACAAGAAGAAAATGAAAAGATCAAAAACAACTGCTCGTGTAACGAGAGTCACGACACAAGACGATACACGCCTGCGTTCCCCGGCAACGGCGCCAAAAACTTGATACGCGTCGGCAAGTGCACCGGTCGCTGTCAAGTAATAATTGTGGAGAATAAATTCCCCGGATGTCGGTCTCTTGAGGAATGCAGGATGGGTGATCGAATCGTGCAGTGAATATTGTTACACAAGCGTTTCACAAACACAACAAGGGGTTTTTGGTTGGTTTTCCTAATTTTAACAACAATAAAAGAGATGCGGGTCGAGAACACCGCTTCGCAACGTGAGGTGGATGCAACGGCCGCGATGCCGTGCTTCGTGAGGCGAATGAAGTGGACTCAGGCGCGAGAGAGTGAGGGTCGCAAACACCTCTTCACAACCGTCATTAGCTCTTGCCAACACGGAGCAAACGCCTTGCGTGCGTGTGTGAGTGAGTGCGCTTGAACGTGGTGAATCACAACCAACCCATGAATAAGAACACAGAAACATTCATTCTCATCAAGTAAATATCACAATATTCATTTAGTAAAAGATTCAAAGGGGTACAATCAAGGAAAGAGGAAGGAGATAACCGGCGGTGAAGACTAGCGGCCGTTCACGGCCGGAATGGTAGGTTGTCGGGCTACCTCCGGACTCGGGCGGACGATGCTTCCGGCGTAGAGGGCTGTCACAATCTCCCTACGTGCTCCGTCGTCTTCGACTCAAGGTCTCTTCTTCTTCTCACCGGGCGGAAAGCGAAAATGATTGCTTGGAGGCTTGCGGATGATGGAGAACACTCACGGGCGATGGAGGATGTCTAGGAATGGACCGAGGAAGCTTCCCCTTGCGTAGGAGATGAAGTAGGGGCGATCCAAGGGGGCGGTCGGCGGCGTACGGAACAGAAATCCCGCTCCCGGAATGAATAATTGCCCTAAAATCGCAACAGGCGCTTAAATAGGCGCTGGATTAAACACTGCGCACGATCATTGGCGCACGACCAGTGGTCGTGCGCACTGCCTGGACAGAACCTGCAAGAGATGAAATTATAAAATAAAATGCTCGCACGACCAGTGGCGCACGACCGTTGATCGTGCGCACTAGCGTCGGTGGTCGTGCGCAATAGGTGAGACAGAACTCATAAAATTACTATTAAGTGCGCACGGACAGTGGCGCACGACCGGTGGTCGTGCGCACTGGAGTCGATGGTCGTGCGCACTGCACCAGACAGAACTCGTGAAAAAGGGTTAAGTGCGCACGATTAGTGGCGCACGACCGGTGGTCGTGCGCACTGGAACAAGTGATCGTGCGCAGTGTTCCTGTGCAGAATTGCACCGGAAACACTTGCACGCCTCCTATTCCAGCACAAACACAGATCTAGCCACCGAAAGTGGCACTTAACAACATATGAGTACTATGAAAGGAAATAAACACGAAAACACACCAAAGTGGGCCAAAATGTGCACCTAGCATGGGTTATCAATTATAAACTATAATAAGGCTAAAGTGCGTGATATTGACTAAATAATGGCCCGGATGAGTCCATGAAGGTGTATATAATCAGGACTCATCACCTATCAGGGAGGTAGAAGAGAGGAGTACCCACATTTTGGGGAACCTCTATAAAAATCCTTGTGTCATCTATGTGTTGAAATTTTGTGTTGTCCCTTCTTTCAGTTTTCTGTGATTATTTCTTTTCAGCAATCTCTGTTTACTTTATTCTGTCTTTAGATTGCTGAGTGCATAATACTTAGCATTTTTATTGTGTATGCATTATTAGGATAGAAATTCATTAAATCTCTATTCACCCCCCCCCCCCCTCTAGAGAATACTTAGAGGCACACTGTACACTTTCAGAAGGAACTGAAGAAGTGAGGGATGATCGAAGGTCTCTACTCAATCAGGAGTATGAGGACTTCAAGTAAGACTCAAGGGATACTATTACTGATAGCTATGAAAAGTTCTTCGAGATCGTCAGCGGCCTAAGGAACTATGGTCGTGAATTCTCCAATGGTGAAATAAATGACAAGTTCTTAAGATCCCTAGAGAAATAATGGGACACAAAGGCAATTGACGTTAGAGAATTTGGTAAGCTAGCTACCATGGAGGCACAGATTCTATTTGGGAAGCTTTTATCCCATGAGCTCAAATTGATCATAAGAAAAGCAGAAGAAGTGGGAAGCAAGACTTCTGGTAGAGAGAAGTCTATAACACAGAAGGTCGAAGGGTCAAGAAAAGGTAAACCAGTGTCACCTATCAGGACACAGACCTCAGATGAGAATGATGACTCTGAGGATTGCGCCTCAAGCACTGAAATGTTAGATGGAAAGTTCTCATTACTCACTAAGCAATTCAAAAGAATACTCAAGAAGAGGAGACAAAGGAGAAATCAATCCTCCTCTTCTGACTACAGAAGATTGCGTCATGATGTTGATCATCATAAGAAAAACTAAAACAGCAACGAGAGGTATAAATCTAAATCGAACAAACATAATTCTTCCGACGTCATTTGCTATTATTGTAATAAGCCAGAAAATATGATTGTGGAATGTACATACAATAAGAAGGAAGGATCTAAGAAAGAAGAGAAGAGATCCTTCAAAGGTAAGAAGAAAGAAGAAAAGAGTTTCATCACCACGAAGTCGAAGACTTTTAGCGAAAGCGACACAGACGAGTCAAGTTCAGATGAAGAAGCCTATTTTGGGTTTATGGCTCATTCAGATTAGGATAACTACGACACCCCTTATGATGGGAAGGTAAATTCTTGCACTCCTCTATCTGTTTCTGAGACAGGATCCAATTCTGATGTAGGCTACTCTTTTGAGGAAGATTCAGATCTACTGGTATAGTGTAGAGTGTTGTTGAAAGGATTTTACAAATGCTGCAAGGTAGTTAAATCTCACACCAAAGAGATTGAGTCTCTCAAGGCGGTGGAATCTGATTTGAGGGAGGAAATTGAGGAATTGACTCCTCTCAGAGATGAAGTCCAATCCTTGAAAGACAAACTCAAATGCTATACTGAACTAGTACATTTGAAAGAGAAGTTTATTAATGAACTGGATGAAAAGTTAGTGGTTGAAAGGAAGCTTGTAGAAAGCTTCTCCAAGCCAAAAACTATCCTTCCGCTTATTGATGGATTCTCATTTGCTGAGAAGGGTAGTGGTGTTGGTAATCAGGCCGAGAAGAGTAAGACTACTAAGAGAAGAGCCGTTAAAGGTAAGGGAAAGGTTCCTCAAAGTTAACCTTCCTTTAAGAAGGTAGTTTTTCTGACAAACCAGTATGACTGACACCTCCAATGGTCATTTTTATAGACCAACTTATGTTGACTCTAAAAAAAAACCAAGGATGGAGCCGTCCTAGAAATTTTGGAATGACTGCTCTCAATGCACCTTGTGAAGAGATGATCCTAAAGGATTATGGTCTGTTCGTTCATGGATCGGATGCTAAGAAAGCTCCAAAGATCAAACTTGTTGTTACAAAGCAACTTGAAACAAAGAAGCCATGTGTACGTTGTAATCATGAGGCTTCTACTTCCTAGTCAGTTAATCTTGATAAACCTCTCGTTCAAAAGGTAAAGCAGGAAAAGAAAAGAAGATACAACCAGTTTGATTTTTGGTGTTGTGGCAAGATTGGTCACTTTGCCATTGAATTGCTGGTTTAATTCTATGAATTATAAGACTCCACGAGTTAACACTGCAAGAATAACCCCTTGCAATGTTAACACTCCTAGTGGTGCTCATCTAACCAGGAACCAAGGACCCAAATCTGTTTGGGTTTTAAAGGATAATTGATTTGTGAATGTAGGTATGTCCAATGGGCAACAACACTCATAACTGGTATTTGGACAGTGGATGTTCACGGCACATGAACGAAATAAGAAACCTACTACAAAACTATACTCCAGTCAAAGATGGTCCAAAAGTTATTTTTGGCAGATCTGATAGGGGAATCACAAAAGGCTATGGCACTCAGAGTAGAAATTGTTTCATGAAGCCACTAGATGAGGCCAAGTTCACTTTCTTCAAAATGGAACTTGGTATGCTGAACAAGGAGTCTTGAAAAGCTTAGGAAATATGCCCAAGTATAGAAATTCAGACTTCTCAAGACCTCAAGGAAGTCAGTTGAAACTGCTCGTTTCATTTTGATGAATTCATCGAGTCTTCTCATATTATTTCGACGAATTCGACAAGTTTTCCGATTCATTTCGACGAATCAACTTATTTAGTCGAATCATTTCGACGAATTAGTTGAGTCCTTCCAAATCAGTTCAAAGAATTTCTGTCAGTCAGTAAACTTTTCTAATTATTATATTAGATCCCAAGAGTCACTTTTCCAATAAGGTACACACCTCTATTTTCTCAAAATATCAATACTATATAAATTGATTAAGGGATTCACAAAAAATCATGTCATTTCATTGAGACCTTACGGAAGTCTAGTCGGAGAACTCCTTCCTCTCCCGATGATTCGTCTTCTCAATCTCCATGGCACACCGAAGCTCTGGAAATCTGCAGGTCGGTAGGGAACTCTTTCGCACATGTTTTGCATGCGCTTCAGTTGAATTCAGGAACATCATCCAATGGTTGAAGCCACTTGTTTATTGTTCCTTCTGGAACTTCAATGATGATTTTTGGACAGAGAAGTATTGGAATTCTACAAGAATGGACAACATCATCGTGAAGGCTCTGTGATCAAGAGTAATGTCAGGAACACAGTGGTTCGATTGAAGTCTAGCCTCCTCCATAACTTTCTACACTTACCCATGATTGCTAAAGTAGATGTTCTGGAAGATAGAGATCACAACAAGGCTCTATATTTATGTGACTTAGCAAGAGGCTCTACTTCAATTCACGAAAGAGAATGAATGAAGAAGGCAAATTATTAACTGATATCAATGGAAAGGTTTTATTATGCAAGACTGGTTCTCATGATTATGTATCAAGTGACATGTACAAGCTTTTGACAACAGTAATCTACAAAAAGAGGATAAATTAGGGAATTGTTTTGTTTGACAGAATCAAAAGCAAGTCTCATGGAACCTAATTTTGGGAGAATTCTCACATTGTACTTGAATCAGTTTGACAGAAACCAGTTTGATATGTCCTCTAGTATGCATATTCATCATCTCAAGAAGATAGATTATTCAATATTCAGTATGTGGTAGAGAAGAATCCCAAGGCAGGGTGCAAGGAAGGATGATGAAGAAGAGGAAGAGTTTGGAAATGAGCCAAGAATTTAGTCTTCATGTGAGAGTTTTTAAGGATCAGCAAAATCCATCTGGAGTTCAGTCCTAAGTGCCACTTGTTACCTACACTCTAGTGCCTGAAGTCCAGAAGGATGTTCTTGATGAAGATGAAATTGCAGATGAAGTCCCAAGTGTTCAAGTTTCTGGTGAGAAAGGATCCACATCTGGTGGAGTCCTAGCTCTTGAGAAAGTTCATGTGGACAAGGAAATTGTTGCAGAGGCTGAGGGGGAGAAATCAGTTCACTCTCCCCAAGAGGACCTCATTACTTATTTTGCCTCCAAGCAAGTAAGAGAGGATGAGGTAATGTCTTCTGAGTATCTCAAAGAGACTGAGAACTTACATCTTGCTCAAGAGAAGCTTTTGGTCAAGAATCACTAATGAGTAGTAAATTATACATATTTTTAGTATAGTTTTAATAAATATTATAAATTTTCTATGTAAATTAATGAATAAATTGCTTGTTTTTAATATTTCCTTACTAACTTAGCTTTATTTTTGTTTAGCAGCTTTTTGGTAATTTTTGTTAGGTCACACCCTCGGTCACGCCCATGACCAAGGGCGTGTAAACTTAAATTGCTAGTTTACATCTCTCGGCTAATTTCAGAGCAAATCTCGACAAATTGATCAAGTCACGCCCTCGGTCATGCCCGTGACCGAGGCTGTATAACGGGTCATGCTCGTGTACTCCTGGTCAAGATGACAAGCCGCGCCTTCAAGCCGATGGACCCAATGTCTCGACGAATCACAAAGTTATGTCCATGTCAAAGAAGGTCATGCCCGTGTTCCTCAACTCTTCTAGAAGGCCAGCAATTCTGATTTCTCCATCATGCCCAGATCACGCCCAAGGTCACGGTCGTGACACTGCCAGTCATGCCCATGTGCAGCATTCTCTCCCAACAAACTCTTCGAGAAGCCGGCTGACCTGACCTCTCCAGCACACGCAAAGGTCACGCCCTCAATCACGGTCGTGATCGAGGGCGTGTAATTCTAAAAATTTCTCTATAAATAGTGAGGCTCGGGTGAAGCGTAGAATCCAGTTTTTGTATATAGCTTTCAGTGTTTGTGAGCTATTTTTGCATTTTCCTTTTTCTTCTTTTATATTTTATGTTTTTTATAATTTTCACTCTCTTAGTCTAGTTGTAATCTTCATTTTGAAAATAAAATAGTTTGTTTTCTCATTTTGTTCTTATTTTCCTTATGGTGGAGTGTGTGTGTGTGTGTGTATGAGTTTAGATTTTTATTTTCTTTTAATTTAGTTCTCTTTATGTTGGTGTGTGTGTGTTTGAATTTTGATTTTATTTTATTTTAACATAGTTTTCTCTTTATGTTGGTGTGTGTGAGTGTATGTTAGATTTTTATTGCTTTATAATTTAGTTTTAATTTAAAGTAGAGTGTGTGTGTGTGTATGAGATAGCTTTTGCATTTTTTTAACTTAGTTTTAATTCAAAGTAGTGTGTCTGTGTTTGTATGTTTTTGTGTGTGTGTGTGTGTGTGAGTTTAGATTTTTTTAGCTTTATAATTTAGTTTTAATTCAAAGTAGATTGTGTGTGTGTATGAGATAGTTTTTGCATTTTTTGTAACTTAGTTTTCCTTAAAGTACTGTGCGTGAGTGTGTTAACTTAAATTTGTTACTTGACATTTAAATTATTGCAGAGTGTGTGAGTTTTCAATTTAGTGTGTTTTTAATTGTCCTTCTTTAATTTTTGCTAAATGCACTCTAATTCGCTTAAAATATTATCATGTACTTATTACCAACTAAATCCATCCCCGTTCTGATGAGTGGCTAATTTCCATTAGCGCACGACGTCGAAGAGCATTGAGACAAATAAGTGGTTTTCTAAAATTAAAATATCTCTTCCTTTTCTAAATCAATTAATGAGTATAAGGTTTACCTGAGAAAAACATTGAGTGGGACCATATTATCGATGTGTAGTTTTCATTTCCATATCTGTACATTACTTATCATATGAGGCTCGTGCCTATGGATCGATTGATCGCGGGTAAAGATAATTGTGCTCTACCCTCGAGAGAGGATGATGTAAGTCTCCCGAATTGGAATAAAACCCCAATAGCGGGGTTCAAAACATATAGCGAGTATTAAGGAGATTCAATTAAAGTATGAGAGTTCGGTCGAATATTCTTAATCTTAGGTGGGCGTACCCTCGAGAGAGGTGCGTTCATACCTATGGAACCTCCATGGCCAAGTTGTTCTAATTAATTGAAAAATCAGATCTTTTACTTCTAAAAAGGCTATTTTCATCTCAAGGTATTCGACATCGGGCGCTAGCCTTATCATCGTTTTCAAACACTGGTTATATTTTTATTATCGCTCTCTAAAATTTAAAACCAACTCAAAATCTCATTCCGATAAAATAATATTTTGTTCCTTATAAGTAGAAATAATTAACGCGATCTGTGATAAAAAAAGACCTTGATATTTTCTAAAAATATCATATTTAATACACGATAAGGTATACTAGCCTTCATCAAATATTGGTTCGGATAAATTTCCAAAAGCTCTAAAAAGAAATCTAATTTAAATTCATAAGTTTTTGGCGCCACTGTCGGAGACTTGTGTTGTTATTTTGAAAAAGAAATCACTATTAATTTTATCTTTTACTTCTTCCTCCCCTTTTCTCTTTCGTATATACATATATTCTAAATAAAAACAAAAAGACAAAAAAATATAAGATTTTTTTATTATTAGTGTAGGACCCGAGAAAGCTCATTGAACAGCCCGGATACTCTTTTTGATCACGAAATCGAGCGCACCCTTCGTGAGCGCCTACAATCTCGTGATCAAAATCTACCCTTAAATCTCGAAGAGTCTATCGGAGAAACTAACGCCGAAGATATGGCTGAGCACAATCCAGTTGCGGCCCTGCCACAGACCATGGCATATTATGCGTGGCCAAATTTGGACGATACGGGATCAAGTGTCACGGGCCCAATGGTGGCCAATCATAATTTTGAATTTAAACCTAGCATATTTCAAATGGTACAACAGTCAGTACAATTTGACAGTTCACCGGATGAGGATCCGAATTTACATCTTTCAAATTTTTTGGAAATTTGTAACACCTTTAAAATTAATGGAGCCACTGATGACGCCATTCGTTGGCATTTATTTTCATTTTCTTTGCGGGCAAAGGCCAAGCAGTGGTTGAGTTCTCTTCTGAGAGGATGCATCAGTACGTGGGCTGAAAAGACGGAGAGATTTCTAACTAAATATTTTCCTCTGTCCAAAACCGCTAAATTACTCGCGGATATCGCCTCTTTTATTCAGTTTGATTCTGAGTCTCTCTACGAGACTTTAGATCATTTTAAGATTTTTTGCATAGGTGTCCTCATCATGCGTTGTTGTCCTGGCTACAAGTCCAGACGTTCTATAATGGCTTGAAATTCTCAACGCGACAGATGATCGATGCATCCGCTAGGGGAATGTTAAACAATAAAACCTCGGAGGCCGCTCAAGCTCTGTTCGAGGAGATGACCATGAACGCATATCAATGGAATGTGCCTATGTCACGACCTAACAAACCGACAGGGATTTATGAAGTGGATTCCACTACTCATTTAGCCTCGCAAGTAAAGAGGCTAAGCAAGCAAGTGGCAGAGATGACTGCTTCTTCCTCCACTCCATTTGGGCTCCAAATAATTACTTAGTCGAAGAATTTGTTGATTACCTAGGCAACCGGTTCGGCCCCCTTCAACCCAAACAATAACCCTTATAGTAATAATTACAATCTGGGTTGGAGGAACCACCCAAACTTCCCCTGGAGTATCCAAATAATGCTCACTGCCCGCCAAATGTGAATCCGCAAGAATTTCCGCACTTATTCCCACCTCCTACTCCAAAACCTTCTCCGCTCGAAGATGTTTTCGCTAAATACGTCACGTCCAACGGGTCAAATATCCAGAATATTACCGGATCGATAAAAAACTTGGAAAACCAGGATGGATAGCTTGCGAAGATGGTCTCTGAGCGGCAATATGGAGCTTTGTCAGGGAACGCGGAGCCGAACCCCAGAGAAAATGCCAAGGCCATAAACCTTCACAGTGGCAAGGAGGTAATCTCCCCAAAATGGGATGAGCCCAAGGTACATATTTCGAAACCGACCCCGACACCCTCTTCTTCGATAGATAAATCACCGAGTATTCCGACTGTGCTAAACATTTCAAGCCCGCATCTTCCTTTTCCTTCAAAATTAAATAACGAGCGGAAGGACGAATACAAAAAATTCTTACAAATTTTATGACAAATTCACATAAATGTTCCCTTCTGCGAGGCACTCTCCCAAATGCAAAAATATGCAAAATATCTTAAAGAGTTGATTTCTAATAAAAAGAAACTCGTGAATGTTTCGCGTGTTTCCCTTAACAAATTGACACCAAACCAGAATGACCCTGGACGGTTCTCCATCCCGTGCCTCTTCGGCAATATGTTAATAAAGTACGCTCTAGCGGACTTGGGCGCCAGCATTAATTTGATACATTTTTTCTCTTTTCAAAAAATTCGATCTAGGCGTTCTGAGCCTGACAAAGATGAGCATCCAACTCGCGAATCGCTCGATAAAGTACCCGACAGGGGTAGTGGAGGATGTTTTGGTCATGGTTGACAATTTTATCTTCCTGGTAGACTTCGGCATCCTGGACATTGAGGAGGATGCTGAGGTGCCTATCATACTTGGTCGCCCCTTCCTCGCAACCTCCCACACATTAATTGATGTAAGTAACGGTCGACTCCTCCTTTGGGTCCTAGATGACAAAGTTACTCTGCAAATTAATCTCTCAATGAGGAACTCCCTATCGAACGATGATTCCTATTTTAACTTGGAACCTGTGTTTGAAGAGGAATGTTCTTCTCTTACTGAATTCCTCTCCATAATGCTAGATAATTTGAATTTGGCGAATCTATTCTGTCTAGATGAAATGCCGATAGATTCACCATTCGAATCCTTTGATTCAGAAGTTTTAAAAATTAAACCTTCATATGTAGAACTGCCGGTCCTTAAACTGAAGTAACTCCACAATAGTCTGAAATATGTTTTCCTCGAAAAAGATTTTAAACTTCCAGTTATTATCACTTCTACCTTGAGTGATTCGGAGACCTCTAAATTAATAGAAGTTTTAAACAAGCATCAACGTGCTATTGTGAAAGTGCACTGTGATACCTCTGAGTATTCTCTAGAGGAGTGGTGAATACAGTTTTAAAAACTTTTCTATAATCTTATGCACACACAATAAAAATACTTCTAATTCCTATGCATTCAGTTGTTCTATCTAGAATAAAGCAATCACAGAGTGAAGAAATAAAACAAATGGACAACACAGAAAATTCACAACATAAAGACGAGCTATAGTGGTTCCCCAAAATGTGGGTAGTCCACTTTTCTACCACCTTGGTAGGAATGCACTATCTAGTACCTGAGTCTTTTAATAAGGAGACTCTTAGAACCAGCCATTGAGTCTTTTGATAAGGAGACTCTTAGAACCACTCACTGAGTCTTTTGATAAGGAGACTCTTAGAACCACTCACTGAGTCTTTTGCCAAGGAGACTCTTAGAACCACTGAATCCTTTGTAGAGGGATTATTAGGACTATATACTCAAGTTATAATAAGAAATAGATAAGAGTAAGAGAAAGAAGAGGAATTGAAGAAAGTTCTTCGGAATGAATCCTCCTTCAGTGAGGATTCCAGGCACTGAGTGTTGTGTAGATGAATCTCTATTGCAGTCAATGAGTCCTTGCTGAGAAAGAAGAATGTAAGGACTATTTTTGCTTGATCTATAGAATCTCTGTAATATGTAGGCTTCTTGCTGTAGATCAGATGAAGAAGATGAAGCCTTTTTGTTGGTATTTACTGTACAAAGATTTCTGATTTTATGTCTTTCTGAGAGTCGAGAAGAAGAAGGGAGACTCAAGAAGAAAGAAGAATACTGATTGAATTGTTGTTGATTATTTTTGTCTCAATCTTCCTGAGTATGTTTATTCCTTTGTCTAATAGAATTTGAATTTCTTTCCTCTTCTACTGTATCCCTAGTAGGAAATTCCGTTGGATAATTCCGTTTACTTTCAAATTTGATGACCCGTCAAATACTTCTAAAATATCTTCCAAAAATAACTGTATTGACTCTCTGTGTTAAATTTGTGAAGTGGAAGTTGAAGGGTGCTGGGTGGTCTGGAGGTTGGAGACCGCAGAGACCGCGCGGTATGCACAGGTGCTCTGGCCTGTTCTGTCTCAGTTGTTCTGAGCGGTCTGATCTGGGAGACCGCCTCATTTGTCCGGGCGGCTTGCGCGGGTTGATCTGGCGACTTAATCAAGTCGGGCAGATGTTCAAGTAGCTCTGCCTTCTTGCAGTGACCGGGCGGTCTGACGACTATTCTAGTCGGTCTGGTTTACTGAAGAAGTTCTTTGCTTTTGCAATAAAGACCGGGCGGTCTATTTTAGGGAGACCGCAGTAACTGGGCGGTTTGTACATCACCGTATGGTTAATAAGGAAGTTGTTCAGCGGTGCTGAGATCGGGCGGTCTATTTTGTGAGATCGCTCGCGATCTGATGGGCGGTTATTGTATCCCAGTTTGTGCGGTGACGACATCCACTGTTCGCCTATAAATAGGGGTGCAAAGCCCATCATTAATAACGAGAACTGTAAGAACAAAAGTTGGCTTGATTATGTCGGTCTCAATTTGAGGTCGCGCGGTCTGAGATTTTGTCTGACCATTTTGTGTGTTCGCATGTTAGCGACTAGCAGTTCGCGGTCAGCTTGTCTCCTTTCTTCCAGCTTTGAATAAACCTGTCCGGGCGGGCTGTGTTTAGGTGTTCTTGGTCTGTGCAGCAGACTCAGTTGATCAGGCGGTCTTAAGTGGCCAGGAGATCTTGAGTAGCGGTCTGTAGAAGGTATCAGGTTTCTTGTTCAGTGTTCGCAAGTTCTTCTGTGATCAAGACCGTGCGGTCTATGCGATCAAGGAGTGCAAACTGGTTGTCTTCAACTGTGAAATAAAGCAGTTGGTCAGGCAGTCTATGGTTACGGTCTGACAGGTGCGGCTTGTGCTCTGTTCGTGCGGTCTCAGTGGTTATCTGTCTGGACTTGTTTGTTCGCGCGGTCTGGCGGTCTGAAGTAGTTAAGTCGCCAGCAGTTTGTTTCCTTTTGTGTTTTGTGCTTCTCTCCTCCGTGATTCTTATGAATCATGTCTCGCCTTATATACCTCGAATTGTAAAGAGATAGTTAATACCATAACACTATTCGTTCTTCCCATTATCATTGTTGTGCTACACTTGTGAAAAGTTTTGTGAAGTTGTTCCGCATTTTACTTCACCTCTGGACCTCAAGTTTTTCAACACTCTGTGGTCCTTTTTTCGATTCTTGGATATAATCGACTCGTTAGAGATCAAACTAATCAATGGATAACCTCAGAATCACTTTTAAAAAAGAATAAAGGAGAATTACTGATTTTGTCTGTATTCGACGTAGCATCGAATACATTTTACTTCTTATCGACATACCTCTGAATTCTACTAGAAGATGTGTCGAAACCTCCTCAGACTTGAAATGATCTCTATAGTCAACATTGTGTCGACTAGTTATCGACGTACCCATCGAGTTGAAATTATGAACTTAGAGCACTTCCTTCTGCGTTGATTATAAGTCCAAGTTGTGTCGACTTCTAATACTGCTTCGACTTACTCTGTCTTCTGCGTTGAGTACATCTTGACATTGCATAGACTTAGACTTCAGTCTGAGTTTATGTTACATCTATTCAAAGTTACTTCGACTTGAAGTCGAAGCCGAGTAGACTTCTATTCGACGCAGGTTTAACTCAACTGAATTTATGACCCTTTTGGACTGGTCTCTGACACTCTAATGAGAGTGTGACATCCTAAGAAATCTAATGACAAAATTACCCTTTCTATACAACATGGGTAATACATCCTAGATAATGAAATCACTTGTATATAATTTGTAAGATAAATCAAAGGGTGTTTTTCCCAACAATCTCCCCTTATTTTTCTTAACAAATTTTATAAATTGTTTAAGTGATTTCAAACATTAAATTGAAAATAGACAAATATACAAAGAACACTAATGACATTATTGAATAGAAGCACAGACCATATAATAAATCTCCAAGTAATCATATTGTTCTCAATAACTGTATCCACCTAATGATATAATATAAATTATTCATATTTACTTAATACATGTACTATACTATTCTTTTGGAGGGGTTTTCCTTTTTGTTGAGAAGAACTGAGGTGTCACCTTTCTAGGTGGAAACACTGTTGGGAAAATGATTTCTCTTAACCCCTGAAAATGAGTCAAATATGAATTCCAAGAATGAAAAACAAGGCTAAGTAAATATGCGTCGAATAGTGTTCGACGCAACATCGAAATGTAGTCGACGTCTCTTTCAGATTAAGTCGAAGTAACTCTAGGAAGATTTCGACGTATGTGTTGTCGACGTTACTCTGTTTTCTAGTCGACGAAACTAGTGAAGTCGACGCACCTTAGTCGACGCATCTTCCTTATTCACCTCTCGACGTCCAGACAGGATGTACTCGACGCTTGCGTCGAATGGCAATCGACGCACGTCGATTTATTTGACAGACTTAAATATGCGCCAGATCTCTTTCCTTCTTTCAGTAAATCTGATTTGTATGGAATAATGTTAATATTTTATAGCCGTTCTGAATCATTCTTTCCTTCTATTTGATTCTTGGCTAATCTGATTAACTCTATTTTGGATATTATTTGAAATCAGAATTCATTCTTTCCTTCTACAGAAATAAACATTATGGAAACATTTTTTCTTTCTATTCTCTCTAACTGCTAATTGATTATCCTCCTATAGTATTATGTTGAATTAACAGAGCTATAAATAAAGAGGAGGTCGGCAGAAAAAAAAAAGGTGAGTGATCTACCACACACATTTGAAATAGAGGAAAAGCTCCCAAGAGAAAAGAGAGAAATTGAGAAAAAGCTCTGCAGCAATATTCAAGCACTTCTTCTTCTTCTTCTGCTTCTGAAGTCATACTGCTGCAAAATCTGATAGCTCTCACAAAGAGAGAAAGGCTGCAAATCTTCTTCTCTCTATAGAAGAAAGATTCAATTCACTTCTTGTGCTTCCAATCTTCTTGCTAGGAAGAAGATTCTTTCTTGTTTTTATTTCTTCTCCTTTCTTTCTTTCTCACTTAAACATTGTAAAAGAGTTTTTAGAATCTCTCTCCAAAAAATTCAGTGTACTGGTTCTAAGAGTCTCCTTGTCAAAAGACTCAGTTGGTTCTAAGAGTCTCCTTGTCAAAAGATTCACGGTGATTCTAAGAGTCTCCTTATCAAAAGACTCAGTGCAAGATAGTGAATTCCTACCAAGGGGGTAGAAGAGTGGACAACCCAAAGTTTGGGGAACCACTATATTTTCTTGTGTTGTGCTGTGATTTATTTTCTTGCCTTTACTTTATTTTCTTGCTTAATTCTTGTTGGTGTGTGGGAAGCTCTAATCTGTGATCATACACATATACATATTAACTTTGCACAAAATAATTTTTAAATCTCTATTCACCCCCCCCCCCCTCTAGAGAATTCTAGTGAGGTTAATTGTGCACTTTCAGTTGGTATCAGAGGTAGGTTGATCTAAAAAGGATAACTCCTTGATCAAAAAGATCCTACCTCTCATATATATATATTTTTCAAAACTATTTTATCATATGGCACAAATCAAAGATTATACTTCCACCAGACCTCCAATGTGCAATCTTGAAAAGTTTGCAGTTTGGAAAACAAGAATTAGAATTTATATGAATTCCATTGATGCTGACTTGTTTAATATTACTATGACAGGTCCCCCAAAGCCTTATAGAAAGGATGCAAATGGCAATGTCACACAAACACTTGTTCCAAGATCTGAGTGGACAGAAGATGAAAAGAAGGCAAGAACATATGATCTAAAGGCCATGAACATACTTGTCTCAACTCTCTCAGATGACATTTTTCAAAAGGTTGTTGACTGTGAATCATCCAAAGAAATTTGGGATGCTCTCACAAAGATGGTGGAAGGAAGTGCTGATGAAAAGAAAGATAAAAAGGCTCTATTGATTTCTCAATTTGAGAACTTCCAAAAGAAGGCTGAAGAAAGCATCTCTGAAATGTATGACAGATTCAGTCTGATCATCAATCAACTAAGAGACTTGGACAGAGAAATCTCTCTCACTGAGATTAATGACAAATTGCTAATGAGTCTCCCTAGTTCATGGGACTCAAGAATATGGGCAATAAGAGACACAAGAGGATAAAAAGAGATTTCAACAGATGCTCTCTTAGGAAAACTCAGATCCTATGAGCAATTGCTGAAAACTAGAGAAGAGAAGGAAAGAAGAGAAAACACTCCAATTTCCTCAAAAGGCAGGAACATTGCTCTAATGGCAACAGAAGGAGGAACCCCTGTCACTGAAGAAGAACTATTCAGTTTCTTGGCCAGAAGATTTAAGAAATGGGTCAAGACAGATGGATCAAAAAGGAGGGAGTCAAAACCAAGGTATGACAAAACCCCCACTAAAGAAATTATTTGCTATTCTTGCAGGAAACCTGGACATATTGCCCCAGAATGTCCAGAGAATGCTGAAACAGAAAAGGATCTGAAAAAGAAAGATCTGAAGAAAAAGGGGAAGAAGAAAGAAAGTGGCTTCATTGCAGAAGTCTGGAGTGAAACAAACTCTGAGGATAGTTCATCCTCTAAGAGAGACAATGAAGAATCTAGGCAAGAAGACCTATGCTTAATGGCCTTTGAAGACTCAAAGAATGATGATAAATCATGGAGTGAAACAGGATCAGAAGAAAGCATATCTTCTGATGATGAAAAAGAAAAGAACCTCATTCTAATAGAGGAATCTGAGGATGAGGATGAGGTAAGCATGTTTGATGAAATAGATTTTCAAAGTGATAACTTTAGAAATGATTTTATGAGAATGTATCTAGATCAACTAAAAGCAACAAAAGAAATTAAAGATCTAAAAGAACAAATCAATGTAGCTAAAAACCAGAGAAACACAGAAATTAAATCCTTTAAAGATTATGAATCAATAGCTAGTAGAATAGAAAAGGAAATAGAAAGGGCTAGAATAGAAAATCAGTTCCTTAAGGATAAAGTAACCCAGGGAAAAGTCTTTGAAGAATCAATAAAAATGAGAAGCCAAACTCTTGAAGAGATCACTGAAAAACAAACAATAAGACACAAGAATCTTGGGCTAGGGGCTGATCCCTCAATCAGCCTAATTCCATCCAACAAACCTGCTTGGATGAGCCCTGTAAAATTCACTAAACCTGTCAAATTAGACAACCAAGAAAAAGAATCACAACATAAGAAAGAACACCTCTCCAAGGAAATTGATGATACATCATATTATTCAGCTGATGACTCACAAACTTCATCTAAAGAGATAACTAAACCAAGAGAAACAACTCATAAAGAAGTAAAAACAGAAAAAGGAATAGTAAAAATCTATGAAGATTTAGTTGCGTCGACTTCATATCGACGCATGCATAATTGTGCGTCGACATCTACTCAACGCAACCTCTCAGATGCATCAATCTCTTCTCGACGTTTAAACAAAAGTACGATGACTTCCAATCGACGCAACTCTTTTTACGTGTCGAAATCAGATCGACGCCACCTGGAGAAAGCGCCGAATAGAAATCGACGCGACTATCAACATGCGTCGAATCGATATCGACGCACACATATACAGAGCAACATAAATGTCTTCCCTTCAAAAATCTCTCATCTAAACCCCTATTCAGGACCCATTCATCCTGATCAAAATTTCTACTCTAAACAATATTCCTATCCCAATCAACACTTCTATCCTTCTCTAAAATCAAATCCTTACAACTCTAAGACAATCAAATGCTATATATGTAACAAACCCGGCCACCTTGCCAAACAATGTTGGCATAATCAATCAAATTATATGTAAAAGAAAATCAGTCCAAAATTGACTTAGAAACCTTTAGGAATAGGAAGAGACAAAAAGAAATAAGCACATAGAGTTGTTCTGAAAAATTAAAAGTCACGTCGACTTATAATCGACGCACCGTCGACGACTCAGATCAATAGGCATAATCGATGCATACGTCGACTATTATCGACGCGTACGTCGACTAGAAATCTCTTCATCCCAAAGCAGACTATATCGACGCTCACGACGAATCTCACTCGACGTAACGTCGACTTCATAAAAATGAGCGGCAAGGCTGAATCATTTTTGGTCACATCCACTGAAGTACCTAATAAGCCTCGAATTGAGTCCTGTTTCGATGCTTCACCTGACTTAAATAGACTCTTCAGTTAGAAACCTTCACGACCTCTGCATCTTTTATTCTCCTTGCTCCTCCGTCCAGCCGTCTCTTTCTCTCTCTTTCCCACTGATCTACAATGGCTCCAAAGATAAATTCTGGGTTCGACATTGACCTTGAGTCCTTCCAGGCTGCCGCAGAAAACTACAAGAGCATCATTGCTCTCTTCACAGAAGCTGGATTAGACAAACTCATCTCCACAAGGTGCAAGCTACTGGAAACAGAGCTCACAGAGCTGCTAACTCATGTTCAGATATCTGAACAAGGAGAAATCCAGGGAACACTATATGAGACACCTGTCTCAATCTCAGCAGAACATGTTAGGGCCACCTTTGATCTTCCATCAGGTATATCCTAATATCATCCTTATTTAAATGAAAAAGGGGAAGAAAATAAGTTTGTGAAGAATGACTAAATAAGTCTTAATTATCCCCCTATTAGGTGATGAATCCATTGACCTCACACCTGATGAAATCAAGCATGTGCTCTCCACCATGAAATTCTCAAAAGACAGACCAATCCATCTGAAAAAGATAGACTTTTCAGATGAGTACAGATTGCTGGCAGATATAGTAGGGAAGATACTGCTATGCAAGATTTCAGCCCATGATGCAGTGCCCAAACAGCAGCTGAACATCATGTGGGCCCTTATGCTGAAGAAGAAGGTGGATTGGGCCAGCTGTCTTCTCAAAATGATAGCCTCCAAATATTCCCACAAGGAAAATGCTTATATGAGAATCATGAGTCAGGTTCTCTTCTATTCCTTCCCTGATCTCTGCAGGTCAAAAGGAATTCCTATCCCTCCTGGAAAGAGGATGTCCATTGCCCTCTTCTCCAAAAGGACCAGGCAAATTCCCAAGCCTGGTTCCATCCCTGAAAATACTCCATCTCCTCCTATCTCTCATGCTCATCCTCCTCCTTCTCAAACAGTCACATCTTCTGTCCCAGCATGATCCTCACTAATACCTCCTCAATCACCTACTCAGCCTTTTTCTATCCCTCCACCTCCTCATTCAGATACACCTCATCCAGATAATAGACTACCCTCTCCTCCTCCTCCACCATCACCTCATCATCTCTCACACCATGAACCATCTGAATCCACTGAGGCTCTCATCACCTAGTGCATACAATCCACAGCTCAAAGATTCCAAGCAATGCTAGATGAGCATTGCTCCCAGATTCATTCCTCCATCCTTCACATGCACACCTAAATAGATGGGGTCAGTGCCTCTGTGCAAGATCTGAAGTCATCTCTCTCTTCCTCTAGAGTGACTAAGTCTTTCTTAACCTCCTTGGCCAAGAAGGTCAAGAAGGGGGAGAATCTAGATGAAAATCAGCCCTCCAATCCTAAATCTCCTTCTCACAAATCCCCTTCTTCAAAATCTGACAGTCTTGCACTGCTCAAGACAATTGGGAATGAGTTAGTACCTGAGCTCCATATTGATGAACAAACAATTGAGGTACTCAGCATAGCAAGAGAGGCTGCAGACCAAGTGGTACTACTGCAAGGGGAGGGAAGTAGAGCAGAAAGTGAGGCTGAAAAGGAAGAAGGTGAGAAAGAATTGAATACTGCTATAAATCAAGAAGAAAATGAACCAGCTGCTGAAATTGAAAAAGGAAATGAAGCTGATGCTGTGATGGCTAAAGAAGGGGCTCAGGAGTCAGGGGCAGGGGGAGCTGAGACCCAGGGGGAGCTGAGGGAATCACCTGCTACTGGGAAAGAGCAATCCACAATAGTATTCAAGAGAAAAAGAAAAACTCCTCCTACTCCTCCTGAATAATACTTGAAAACAATGTTTCACATACTTTACTTTGTGATTGGTCTGAACATGAAGTTTGTTTATATATTCTCTTCTGATTGTGTGAAATCTTCATTATCTTTACAAATGCTTTGCTATGTTAATTATATGCTAATTTCTCTCTAAGAAGGGTTAAGACAAATAGGGGGAGATTGTT
This sequence comes from Dactylorhiza incarnata, assembly GCA_033032865.1. Taxonomy (NCBI): domain Eukaryota; kingdom Viridiplantae; phylum Streptophyta; class Magnoliopsida; order Asparagales; family Orchidaceae; genus Dactylorhiza; species Dactylorhiza incarnata. The sequence continues at coordinate 3,258,491 of JAWHQI010000238.1, read as the reverse complement.
GGGAAAATGATTTCTCTTAACCCCTGAAAATGAGTCAAATATGAATTCCAAGAATGAAAAACAAGGCTAAGTAAATATGGGTCGAATAGTGTTCGACGCAACGTCGAAATGTAGTCGACGTCTCTTTCAGATTCAGTCGAAGTAACTCTAGGAAGATTTCGACGTATGTGTTGTCGACGTTACTCTGTTTTCTAGTCGACGCAACTAGTGAAGTCGACGCACCTTAGTCGACGCATCTTCCTTATTCACCTCTCGACGTTCAGACAGGATGTACTCGACGCTTGCGTCGAATGGCAATCGACGCACGTCGATTTATTTGACAGACTTAAATATGTGCCAGATCTCTTTCCTTCTTTCAGTAAATCTGATTTGTATGGAATAATGTTAATATTTTATAGCCGTTCTGAATCATTCTTTCCTTCTATTTGATTCTTGGCTAATCTGATTAACTCTATTTTGGATATTATTTGAAATCAGAATTCATTCTTTCCTTCTACAGAAATAAACATTATAGAAACATTTTTTCTTTCTATTCTCTCTAACTGCTAATTGATTATCCTCCTATAGTATTATGTTGAATTAACAGAGCTATAAATAAAGAGGAGGTCGGCAGGAAAAAAAAGGTGAGTGATCTACCACACACATTTGAAATAGAGGAAAAGCTCCCAAGAGAAAAGAGAGAAATTGAGAAAAAGGTCTGCAGCAACATTCAAGCACTTCTTCTTCTTCTGCTTCTGAAGTCATACTGCTGCAAAATCTGATAGCTCTCACAAAGAGAGAAAGGCTGCAAATCTTCTTCTCTCTATAGAAGAAAGATTCAATTCACTTATTGTGCTTCCAATCTTCTTGCTAGGAAGAAGATTCTTTCTTGTTTTTATTTCTTCTCCTTTCTTTCTTTCTCACTTAAACATTGTAAAAGAGTTTTTAGAATCTCTCTCCAAAAAATTCAGTGTACTGGTTCTAAGAGTCTCCTTGTCAAAAGACTCAGTTGGTTCTAAGAGTCTCCTTGTCAAAAGACTCAGGGTGGTTCTAAGAGTCTCCTTATCAAAAGACTCAGTGCAAGATAGTGAATTCCTACCAAGGGGGTAGAAGAGTGAACTACCCAAAGTTTGGGGAACCACTATATTTTCTTGTGTTGTGCTGTGTTTTATTTTCTTGCATTTACTTTATTTTCTTGCTTAATTCTTGTTGGTGTGTGGGAAGCTCTAATCTGTGATCATACACATATACATATTAACTTTGCACAAAATAATTTTTAAATCTCTATTCACCCCCCTCTAGAGAATTCTAGTGAGGTTAATTGTGCACTTTCAAACACCAAAGGCTCATTCTCTTCTCCAACATCCTTATCATCCTCCTTGCCATCCTCTTTACCATCTTCTTGAGCAAGGTTCTCTTGAACTATCTTTGCAGCCTCTTTAGCAATGTTAGTAACATCCTTTAAGATCTATTCAGAGATAAGGGGCTCGCCCTGGGACAATGCAATAAATTTAGAAGTGAGGACTACTTCCTGAGCTATTGTAAGAGGCTCCCCCTAATTTAGTGCAGTCAGCTCCCCCTGAATTTGTGCATTCTTTTCTGGAACCTGAACTATATCATCTAGAATAGTATTTGGAAGTACTTTGTTGAATATTGTGATCTTATCATGATCTTTAGATTCCTGAGCATGATTATTATCTTCAGGGGCAGGGACTTCATCTTCTTGAGCTGAGGACTACTTCCTGAGCTGTTGTAAGAGGCTCCCCCTGATTTAGTGCATGTAGCTCCCCTTGAATTTGTGCATTCTTGTTTGAACCTAAAATGTAGCATCTGGAATAGTATCTGGATGTACTTTGTTGAATACTGTTATCTTATCAAGATCTCCAGATTCCTGAGCAAGATTATTATCTTCAGGGGCAGGGACTTCCTCTTCTGGAATAATCTCCCCTGTTGAACCTTACTAGCAAGTGAGGTTAAGAAACTTCTAGTAACCCTGGAGGAAGATATTACTGCCCTTATTGTCTGAACATAGTCCCGTGAATCTTTCAACTCTTTCTCTATATGTGAATATTTCCTGTTAAATTTTCCTTCCTGGGTAAGTAGTAGATCAGCAAATGTCCTAGTAGCCAGCCCCACTGCTTTAGAAATAGCTTGTTCAATGTCAAATGTAGGTGTGGAGTGGGAGGTAGAAGTAGGATGTGTTTCAATTGAAGGTGTTGATATGATAACTGGAGGAGGTGATGAGAGATGAGCTTGCACTAAGGGGGCAGGATGGATGACTGTGAGGTTTTCTTCAGAAGGAGTGATAGGTGGTTGTTATTGTTGATGTTGGGAGAAATCTGTGTTGTAGGTTCTTGAGCTGGAGTATCATATGTTATGTTATCTTGTTTTTTGGGAACAGTGCCCAACAATGTTCCTGATTTGAAGAAGTGATCGGCTCAATGATAAGTGCAAGATGTATTTATTGTTCCATCTAGCTCATGCTTGCAGAGATCGACAATATGTCAAGTACTTTAGTTATTTCAGAAAGTACCATATCGTCAAGAAGAATAGGAGTTGTCGTCGACAAAGTATGCTTGTCGTCATAATGATGGGCAAAGCAAAAGCTGAGATTTGGCGTGTTCGTCGAGCGCAGAAGGAAGATCGTCGAACTCAGAAGGAAGATCGACGACCGCTGAGATTTGGCGTGTTCGTCGAACACAGAAGGAAGATTGTTGAACTCAGAAGGAAGATCAACGACCGCTGAGACTTGGCTTGTTCGTCGAACGCAGAAGCAAGATCGTCGAACGCAGAGAAGACGCGGTATCGTCGACTTCATCAAAGTGGGACGTGTCGTAGAGAAGAACAGACATCGTCGTGAAGAAGCCTTATCGCTGAAAAAGCTAAGTATAACTGATGGCGTAGAACATCGTCGTAAAGAAGGCATGTCGTCGAGAGAACAAGGTGATTACGACGACACAGTCAGAGATAGCATATAGTCGAATATGTAGAAGCGCCAGAATTTCTCGTATCGTCGAGATACCAGCATCAGAGGCAGAAGCAAGAAGAATTGAAGGTCTACCTAATAAGGCATCGACAAAGTCCTGTAGTCGAGATATTGTCCATGACGTTGTAATAATGGAAATATCATCGAGACAGATTCAAAAATTGCGGACACGCTGTCAGCATTTAATGTCGCTGTCTGATTGTCCAATCAGCGCGTGCTCTTATGGAATGGGGCGTCTGACATTAAAGGACACTACATGTGACTGTTATGCGGCTCATATGCCCTAGAAAAAGGGTCTTAAAAAGATAGAGAAAAAGAACGAAAAAGCATCCCGCCGCTACACTTCAATAGAACAGTATTCTCGGCGGAGAAGAAGAAGATCAAGTAGAGAACAAGCATCAAGTGTTCTCTGAAGAATCAGTCATCTCCATCGACTGAAAAGTAACCGATCAACACAAGGAAAAAGAAGTGACGGCTGAAGAAGATTCAGTATTGAAACTCCAAATCAAGAAGCATCTTCTTCAACCTAAAGAAGCCAATCTTCATCAGGCTAAAGTTGCCTATCTTCATCCGGCAGAAGAAACAGTCTTTTTACTGTAATTTCTTGTAAAGGCTTGCGGGCCTATTTGTCTAGCTTGAGGGCTGGAGAGTTGTGAGGCTTGAGGGCCAGGGCAGTGGACTTGCGGGTCCGACACCGTCTAGCTTGAGGGGTAGAGAGCTGTGAGGCTTGAGGGCCAGGGCAGTGGACTTGCAGGTCCGATCTTGTCGAGCATGAGAGCTCGTGCGTAGTAGGGGCTTGCGGGCCTAGGCTGTAAGCACAGGATTTGTGGGTCTGTGTTATGTAGGGCTTGAGGGCCTAAGTGTCGAGCTTGCGTGCTCGGGGGCAGTAGGGGCTTGCGGGCCTAGTCTGTTGGGCTTGCGGGTCCGTGTTGTAAGGCTTGCGGGCCTGGATACTTGGCGGCGTTTGCCGAGCCTAGCACAATGCTAGGTAGGCGCAGAGGGAAAGATGACTAATCAAGACACCCTGTCTTGAGGAACCTCTATAGATCTTTGTGTGTTTTCTTTGTTATGCTTTATAACTTTTAGATCTACTAACCAGAAATTAAGAACACCAGAAAGGGGATAATATAATTTAAAAAACCTATTCACCCCCCCCCCCCCCTCTAGGTGTTAAGCTTACACCCAATAAACAACAAATGGTATCAAAGCCAGGTTGTTCAAAGAAAAGCTTAACAGCTTGAACAGATCTGCCATTGGGTGTCTAAGTATCATAGCTATGGAGTCAAGGATAGTTGTTTGTTCTAGAGAGAACTTTGCCCTTTGGAAAGTTAGAGCAAGAACTTACATGGAGGCAATGGATCCCAGAATGTTTTTATAATAAAAGATGAGAGACTCCTAGCCATCTTGGACAAAGAAGCCAAAGATATTCTTGCTGATGCAGTTGACATCTCAACATTTCAGAAACTGGCTCACTGCATAATAGCAAAAGAGATGTGGGACTCTATAACAATCCTTATGGAAGGATCAGAAGAAGAAAGAAGCAAAGCTGCTAAGAAGAAAATCAGAACACTGAGTGACAGTGACTCAAGCTGTTCAGACTCAGAAGAGAAGAATCAGTTTGGACTGACTGTCCTATCTGAGTCAGAGGAAGAAGTCGAGGATGAAGTCTCACCTGAACAGGTATGCATAAGAGCTCCTATATCTACTTCAGACTCAGAATCGGAGACGAGCTCATCTGGTAATGATGGCTGGCCCAAGTCATACAATGATCTCTTAGAAGATGTCAAGATGCTCAAGATGTTGTGCATGGAGCAGGTTGCAAAGATCTCCTCCCTTCAAGCAAGAAATCTTGATCTCTCAGAGAAAGTAGAAAGGCTAACTCTAGAGAATGCAGAGTTTTGTCAACTCAAAAAGGACTACGAGGCAAGCTCCAACCTTGACTTGATAGACAAATTTGGAAAAACTTTGAGGGCATTGATTGAGAGCAAGGAGCTATGCTGCTCACTAACCAGAGAAGTAGTTCTTCTGAAGAAGGACAAATTTCAGCCCAAAGTCCTGAAATCTAAAAATGACAACATCAGAAGGGTGGAGAGTAAACTCCCCTTTATGAGAAGGGAGCAGGGATGCTTCAAGGAAGACAGATTAGGCAGATCCTGTGGGAAGAAGGCTAGCTTGAGGAAGGTAATCTCACCCTCCAACAAGAATGCTGGGCAAACCATTCTTGGGTATTTCAAGATTGGGAGCTTCACAAGTGGAGCAAAGAACATGCCAAAAACCACAAAGGTAACTCAGGAAGTTATGAGGAGGCAGAAATTTGCTGAGCCCAGAGAAGAGAAGAAATCCTCAGAGAAGACTAACTCCAGATGGAAAATAGTGAATGGTGACAGCAAACATCACATCTACCATCAGCACAGTTCACCTTCTCTGCTTCATTCATTTATTCACACACAAAGAACTCCTGCTCATACAGTCAGCCAGAAAAGAAGATATAACAGGTATGAATGCTGGTGTTGTGGAAAGACTGGGCACTTTTCAATTGATTGTTGGTACAATCCAACTGCTCCAAGGGTAACAAATGCTAAACTGCCAAATAATCTCTCTCATAATCACTATGCATACCCTAGGGCAGTTATATCCAGTATGCCCATCAAAGCTAACAATTTCCTAGGACCCAAATTAACTTGGGTTCCTAAGGGCTTGTAATCTTATTTTGCAAGTAGTCCAAGTGCCCACTAGAAGCAAATCTGGGCCTTGGACAAGGTGGCTGTTCTGACCCATTGGCTGAACAGCAAAGTCTATTTACTAACAAAACTGATGCAGGTATCTTACTAAAAGTGGGCTAAAAGCTGCATAGGGTTGGTGCCAAAGGATAACTCCCAAGTAGAGCGAAAGAATGCCTTAGGAAGATATGTAAGGAAGAATTGACTCGTCGATACAAGAAGTTATTACGACGACTCAATAGACGTTACAACGGCAAAGATTCGAGCTGGGAGGATACGTATCCAAGGATTATTTCGACAACAATAACCGCATCAGCAAAATATAATCGAGCTATTTTTATCGGGATGAGATCGGTCCATCGGAGCCGTCTGATCATTTTTAAGGTACGTGCCTCTTCATCTACCAACACTATAAATATAGTGAATGCTCGAAAATAATAAATTACGCTATCATTTGCCCTAAGCCATTCCGTCGACAAACCCTCGCCTCCTTTGTCGTGATACCTTCTCTCTCACTCTGAATCAATGAATCCCAAGAAAGAAGAAGTGATCTCCAGTTGCGAACTTCAGCGAGGGGGTTTCAATGCTTGCTCTGACGAGATAAGATCAGTAATAGGGCTGCTGGAGGCATCGGGACTGAAATATGTCCTATGTGAACCCTCGGTTCTTCTCCACCAAGAATTAGGCGAGTTCTTTGCCGAAGCAAAACTCGACCACACTGAAACACGGATAAAGTTCATGGTGGGAGGCAAGAAGGTCAAGATATCCGCAAAAAGCCTTGGAAAAGCACTGAACCTGCCAAGCATCCAAGGGGGAGAGGAAGAAGAAGAGCTGACCTCTAAGGATATGTCAGCAAGCTACACATGGTGCGGACACACAAGGAAGACCTACGGTTCTATTAAGAGAGCTGAATTCAATCAGAAGGGGATGCTGCTGGCCGACATTGTTGGCAAAGTGTTGTTGTGCAAGCCTGGTTCCCACGACCGCATATCTAAAGGCATGTTTGTTGCCATGACCACAATAATCCACTCTAAGAAAACCAACTGGAGTGAGTTCCTCTTCCTGAGAGTGAAGAAGACCCTGAAGTCCCCTCGTATGGAAGAATATTGTCCCTTTTTCTTCTAAACATCCAGGGTGATGTATTGCATAAGAGAATGGGAGTACCTCTTAAATACTCCAAGAAATTGGATGCAAAGATGCTGGACCGATGGGATAGGTCCATCCCCAAACCATCCTCTGATGTCCAGCCTGCTTCAAAGAAACAGAAGAAACCAGCAACCCAAATAAACCCCTCCGAAGAAGATGAGTCATCAAGCAGCTCTGATGACATTGCACCACCCCCACACCATCCCGCTCCATCTGGAGGTGAAACATCCACCAAAGAAAATGCTCCTATATCAATCCATGAACTTGCTCCCACAGAGGTTGTTGAAAATGCTAGAAACCCCAACTTGGGGTGTGTTCCTGCTGAGGGGGAGTCCCAACTTGGGAGCTCAGCCCAAGACGCAGAGATGTTTGATGGGGAGATCTCAGCTGGAGGCTCACATCAGGAGAAGGCATAAGTTGAGGGGGAGACCCAACTGGGGTACTCTTCCCTAGATGATCAAGGAAATGAGCCCATAGAAGACATCGCTCTCTCAGACTGCAGAGAGTTAGTGACAGCAAGTAAGATTGTGCTTACAAGCCCCGGCGAAACAGTACCAGAAAATATCAAGGGGAAAGCCAGGGTCACAGAGCACATCAGTGAAGAATCCTCTGAAGATGTCAGTGAAGCAGATCCATAGGGAGGAGGAGATCAAGAAGGACAAATTGTTGAGCCATCTTCGACTCAGGCAGGATCTCTCTTTCACATACTATCAGCCCTACTGTCTGCTCTGCGAAAACATCTTAAACAATTCATAGTAAAAACTATGGATAGTCTACGGAAAGAGATGAAGGGGGAAATTCAAAAGGTAAAGAGCGACATACACAACCTCAACACCCAGTGCACTCATTTATATACTATGGCAGCTCCCGCAATCGATAAAATGAGTGAGGAAGTTAATAAAGTGGGACATCAAACCCATACAATCCTGAAAATGCAAGGCACATTCTCAAACAATGTGTACATGGTCTTAAGCAGATAGAGACAGATGCTAAAAATAACCGAAATCAAATTCTGAATAAGGTTAATGAGAACACTCATACTTTAGATACCCATCGGCTGGAAGTAAACAACAATCTGGATATGACTGAACAAACCTTACATGAAATGCTGAATCAAGTCAGAGAAGGACTTGAGGAAAGGGTAATTGAATAAGCCCTAAAGGGGGAGAAGGAAATAATAAACGCTAGTTCACATCAAGCGATGTGGATAACAAATCAGATAAAGCAGACAATGAAGCAACCCCCATCACGATATGAAGCTGCCAATCCATCTGCAAGCACTGATTCAGCTGAATATGGAATAGAGTTTGGAGAATCAGCAACCTCCAGGAAAAGAAAGAGGAGTAAGAGCAGCCAATATCGGCAAAAGAGACTGAGGGAAGTTGAGCTGGATCCACAATCCGGAAGGTGGAGTCCAGTATCAACAGAAATAATAACAGAATCATGGATCCAGTTTGGATACCCTCGGGAGGACTATCAAAGAGTATACCAGACAGTTGAATGGGAGAAACATCTGAAGCAACTAGAAATGAGGAAGAACCACAAGCTAGCATTCCCACAAGGTCCTCCTCCCTCTCCTAAGAGAATTCTCCTGCCCATCAACTACCATCAGAGGCAAAGGCAGAAAAACAAAGGGGCAAGCAGCAGTAGACGCTGATGGGGCAACAAATTATAATCATAATTTATTTTGATGGGGCAAATGAATGCTAATGTTTATTCTTGAACATTTAATCTATTTATGTGCTTGAAGAACATTTCATCTCTTTATATGATTGCTGCTTTAAGTGTGATGTTACTATTTGAAATGATATATCTTTTCATGAGTGGCATTTATCATTGAGGTAAGTTAGGGCTTCTTCAAATAGAGGGAGATTGTTGGGAACAGTGCCCAGCAATGTTCCTGATTTGAAGAAGTGCTCAGCTCAATGACAAGTGCAAGCTGTATTTAATGTTCCATCAAGCTCATGCTTGCAGAGATCGACAATATGTCAAGTGCTTTAGTTATTTCAGTATGTACCATATCGTCAAGAAGAACAGGAGCTGTCATCGACAAAGTATGATTGTCGTCATAATGATGGGCAAAGCAAAAGCTGAGATTTGGCGTGTTCGTCGAACGCAGAAGGAAGATCGTCGAACTCAGAAGGAAGATCGACGACCGTTGAGATTTGGCGTGTTCGTCGAACGCAAAAGGAAGATCGTTGAACTCAGAAGGAAGATCGACGGCCGCTGAGACTTGGCGTGTTCGTCGAACGCAGAAGCAAGATTGTCGAACGCAGAGAAGACGCGGTATCATCGACTTCATCAAAGTGGGCCTTGTCGTCGAGAAGAACAGACATCGTCGTGAAGAAGCCTTGTCGCTGAAAAGGCTAAGTATGATTGATGGTGTAGAACATCGTCGTAAAGAAGGCATGTCGTCGAGAGAACAAGGTGATTACGATGACATAGTCAGAGATAACATATAGTCGTATATGCAGAAGTGCCATAATGTCTCGTATCGTCGAGATACCAGCATCAGAGGAAGAAGCTAGAAGAATTGAAGGTCTACCTAAGTTCAAGGCATCGATAAAGTCCTGTCGTCGAGATATTGTCCATGACGTCGTAATAATGGAAATATCGTCGAGACAGATTCAAAAATTACGGACGCACTGTCAGCATTTAATGCTGCCGCCTGATTGTCCAATCAGCGTGTGCTCTTATGGAATGGGGCATCTGACATTAAAGGACACTACATGTGACCGTTATGCGGCTCATATGCCCTAGAAAAAGGGTCTTAAAAAGATAGAGAAAATGAACAAAAAAGCATCAGGCCGCTACACTTCAATAGAACAGTATTCTCGGCGGACAAAAAGAAGATCAAGTAGAGAACAAGCATCAAGTGTTCTCTGAAGAATCAGTCATATCCATCGACTGAAAAGTAGCCGATCAACATCAGGCAAAAGAAGTGAAGGCTGAAGAAGATCCAGTGTTGAAATTCCAAATCAAGAAGCATCTTCTTCAACCTAAAGAAGCCAATCTTCATCAAGCTAAAGTTGCCAATCTTCATCCGGCAGAAGAAACAGTCTTTTTACTGTAATTTCTTATAAAGGCTTGCGGGCCTATTTGTGAGGGCTAGAGAACTGTGAGGCTTGAGGTCCAGGGCAGTGGACTTGCGGGTCCGACACCATCTAGCTTGAGGGGTAGAGAGTTGTGAGGCTTGAGGGCCAGGGCAGTGGACTTGCGAGTCTGATCTTGTCGAGCTTGAGGGCTCGGGCGCAGTAGGGGCTTGCGAGCCTAGGCTGTAGGAGCAGGACTTGCAGGTCTGTGTTATGTAGGGCTTGAGGACCTGAGGGTCGAGCTTGCAGGCTTGGGGGCAGTAGGGGCTTGCGGGCCTAGGTTGTTGGACTTGCGGGTCCGTGTTGTAAGGCTTGCGGGCCTGGAGATTTGGTGACGTTTGTCGAGCCTAGCACACTGCTAGGTAGGCGCAGAGGGAAAGATGATTACTCAAGACACCCTGTCTTGAGGAACCTCTATAGATCATTGTGTGTTTTTTGTGTTATGCTTTATAACTTTTAGATCTACTAACCAGAAATCAAGAACACAAAAAAGGGGATAATATAATTTGAAAAACCTATTCACCCCCCCCCCCCCCCCCCCCCCTTAGGTGTTAAGTCGACACCCAAGAAACAACATTGTTGAACTACTGCAAGGTCGTGTGCTAGATTATGCCTTGGAAGGTCTGGTAGTATTAACTCATGATCCTGAGGAGCTGGAGTAGGAGAAGGAGAGGGTGCTCCTTGAACAGACTTTAGAATTTGCCTGTTCCATTTGGAGAAGATTCCAATATTGATTCTTTTGCATTGTGGAATTTGCACCCCTTTTTATTTACATGCAATTGGATAATGGTGGTATAGAACTTGGCTCATTATCCCAATATATGCATTTTCTTTGTGTGCATATTTATGGCCAATCAGCTTCAGGAGGCTTCTCCCCCAGTTTATTCTCATGTTGAGTACTACATTCCCATTATCTGTGACTATTGCTTAGGGATAGCATCATGTGCTGAGATCTTGCATAATTACACTTTTTCCATAATGTATGCCATAAACTTGAATTCTTCAGACACATCATTCTTCTTCAGACACATCATTTTTCTTCAGATTTATGGCCTTCTCCTTACTGAACTTTATTATTTGTAATGCACTGCTTGTCTCTGCCACTATCAATTCATCTGAGTCACCACCTCATGGTAGACCAAATATGTAACATAACATCTCCTCTGTGATGTTGATATCATTTCCAGGGATTCTCCCGTGGATGGATCCAACATCTCCAATATGGATGATGTCTTTAAGTTCTGTCAATTTAATGTCGTATATCTTACACCTTGTCAAATTTACTTTGTCAGCCCCGCGGTTTCAAACAACCCGAGAATGGCCATGAAATTGTTTGATGCAACATTAAATGATTCTACATCAACATCGAATCCATAATTCACTTTTGGAGGTGCCATTGAATCTTGCTATATTACCTACAAAGAAAAGACAAGAAGGAGAGAGAGAGAGACGAGAGCAAGAACACATGAGAGATAGGATCCAGAAAGCCTGAGAGCATGGGAAAGTGAATTCAAAAGCCTAAAATAATCTAATGACTAAGTTGCAACATAGGGTTGTATTCGAATTAACGTCAAAATGGATTGATATTCAACACGCCAAAATGTGTCGAAGTGGCTTCTAGAAGCAAGACTGCACATGCTTGACATGTCGACGTTGCGTTGATTTCTAATCGACGTGACTTTGAATTTGTGCAGCAATTATTAAATTAACACATGCTTTGATATGTAGTCAACGCTGCGTCGAATGCTATTCGAATTCGAATGCTATTCAAATTATCTATGCCAGATGACTCTCGAAGTTGGCGTCGAGTAGGACTCAACGGTGCGTCTAATTCTATTCGACGTAACTCTAAATCTACAGTTCCATTTCTTCATGAAATTTATGTTGTTTTCCCCAGCAATAGTGTTTATTGAAATTAACATTTATATGATCACATGCATGAATTAGAATGCAATTATCAAGAGTTGTTAGAGAAAGAATCACTCCCTTTAATTATTTTAAGCTCTATGTCGAGGAGTTAGTTTTCCCTTTCCATGCATTATCTCTGAGGAAAGGACTTTTAGCTTTCCTGCACATGTAGTTCAAATGTTAGAGGGTACCAGGTTACCTTGGGCCCTTTGCTTTTACCATTATAGGGTGATATACATGAATATGTTGGTCTTTTATTATATCCTTTTGGATGGCAGAAGATGCGTTTCTGTGGTCCAGATTTATTATCCTGATACTAGAAGTTAGCATAGAATGTGTCTTGATATAATAAGTTTGTAGAATGTCTAATGATTCAACTTTTATTTTTACCTTTTTGATCTTGGTTCATTATTGTGACTGAGTTGTTCTTGACTAGGGTTTTCTTCCCATTATTAGAGTTTACTCTATTAAATACAATGAGTTTTTCAGGGTGATGGTTGTCTAGTGCTCTAATTACAGGTCAGGTCTCGGGTATTTGAAAGTCACTAGGTCTAACAATTGTAACTAGATTTTTCCAGGTTGGTCTTCAAGGGACTTCTGTGCTGGTGGATGGATCTGCTCCTAAACCTAGGTGCTTAAACCTTATAGAAAGATTTTGTGTAATATCTTTGAGCTTTTGACTCCTCCCATTGAATGAGTCCTCAAAGGCTTTTTCCTTTGTAAGCTTTTCTTTTAAAGTTGATTTTTTCATTAGTTAGCTTATTTAGTTCTGTTTCCATTTTATAAATCTGATTTCTCAAATCATAATTTTGTTGAATATAAATCATTTTTCTTAAAGTCTTCTAATTCTTCCCTAACTGTTTCAATTTCTTTTTGAACCTTAATATAATTAATACAAAATTCCTTATAACAACTCTTAAATTCTTCTAAAGTGAAATCAAAGTCATCAAAGAGAGATAAATGTTCTTCTTCGTTGGAATCATCCAAGGCAATTAGACAGGCTACTACAACAACAGCTTCCTCATCACTTTTAGATGAAGAGGTACTTGACTCAATTTCTTAATCACTCCAGGTTTCAGCAATGAAACCTTTTCCCATATTCTTATCCTTCTTCCAGAAGGATTTATTCTTGTGCTCCATTTCGTTGTTGTTTCTATCCTTTTGTTCTTCGGGATATTCAGAGACAAATTGCCCTGGCTTTCTGCAGGTGATGAGCCCGGTTTATATAGTGATTTCCGGATTCATCAGGTCTATTTTCCATGCCGTTACACTACACTTTAGGCCCATTAATTCTTCTATTCGATTACATTGCCTATTTCACTACTAATGCACATTTTCAGCCCAGTCTGGTGTGATTTCTTACGTTTATTCTTTTCTATGATGCTATACTATTTCTGTTGATCATGTGGAATGCATATGCTAGTGGCTTGGACTGTTTTCCTGCATCTACAGGGGTTGTGTGGACGCTCGGTGTTGAATGGGCTATTTTTAGCCTAATTTGCCTCTAGTCGTGCATTTTTGTTCTCGCACGATCAGGCGCACAACCACTGGTTTCCCTCATTTTTCTCCCGAGCGGTTCGCACGATCACTGGATTCCTTCTCGCACGACCACTGGTCATGTGCCAATGATCATGCGCTATTTTGGCAATCTGGATTTTGCTACAGGTTGTCCTCGCATGGGCAGAGGCATTTCTTCTCTCACGACAACTGGTCGTGCGCCACTGCTCGTGCGGTATTTTGGCATGCTGGATTTTGCTACAGGTCATTCTTGCACGATTAGTGAAATTTCTTCGCGCACGCCCACTGGTCGTGCGCCACTGATTGTGCACTCTGTTTATTCTGCTCCATATTTAAATGCAGTTTCCGCAATTTTAGGGCAGGCCCGGACATTTGCCGCCAGTTCCTCCCGCGCACCTGCGCAATTTTTGCTCTCCATCCACCCCCCTTCCATATCCTTGCATTGGGAAGCTTCCTCTGGTGAATCCAAGCTACATCCAAGGTTCTGGAAGACTTCCCGGCCATCCACGACAAGCATATCAAGGTGTTGGGCATTTTCCACTTGGAGAGGATGAAGACACCACTGCAACATGAAGAAGACGGACAAAGGTCAGAGGTAGTGACATCCTTGAGATCCCGAAAGCATCCAAGGACTGAGCACGAAGACGCCTTGATAGCCCGCCATTCCAACCACGATCCATAGCGAGACTTCACTTCTATCAGTTTACTCTACCCTTCTCTCATTTATGAAATGTACTTCTAAATTCTTGTTAGGAACTTGGATTACTATTATTTGTCTATGAATGAAAGTTTTCCTTGTTATTTTCTCCCTTGAAGTTTAATGTTGTGAATGCGCCTCGCCTCCGCTCACGTCCACCCTCACATGCACTTGTTAAGCCACTCTAGCAAATGCTAGAGGTGAGACTCCGAAGAGGTGCCTGCGACCCTCATTTCCGCACTTGAGATCACTCCATCCATTTGCCTACCATCCATCCGCTTACCAAAGCACGGCATCGCGGCCTGCACAAATCATCTTGCCAAGCGAAGCGGTGCTTTCGACCCGCATTTTACTTTTATTATCGTAAAGTAGGAAACCCAAATCCAAGCCCTTTATTTTCTCCGCTCGCTGTAACAATCTTCTCACAACACGATCATTTCACCCACTCTGCATTCTTTGAGAGAACGATACTCGGGGATCATATTCCCAAATTTATTACTTGACAATGACCTGTACACTGCCATTCGGACCGCATTTTGTGATCGCTTTTAGTGGTGCAGAATCTGTGCGTCAAGTTTTTGGCGCCGCTGTCGGGGAATGCAGGCGTGATGTGATTTTTGTTGTTGAAAAAGTTGTTACATGAGTTGTTATTCTTTTTTTTTCTTTTTCTACCTGCTTAAATAAAAGTAAGCCTATGGACTGTTTTGAGATTCCGGCAGAACTCATTGTTTTTGTTTCTCAAGGAAGTTTATTAAGTGGAATGTTCGAAGAGGATGCTCTCGATCATTTACTGAGATATTCCGAAGTCTGTAATACATTCAACCATGTGGAGGAGAACTCTGATAGAATCAAGATTTAGTTATTCAAATTTTCACTTGTCGGAATGGCTATGACATAGTATCGTGAGTACTTAACTGATTCAGTTATGATATGGAGCGGAGTACAAGAAGAATTCTTAAAAAAATCTATTCCGTAGAACGACTATTAGAACTGAGGTATGAACCGTTGTTGTTTACACAAAATGAAGATGAACAGTTGGTAGAAGCCTGGGAGTGATTTCTAAGTTTACAAAAGTTCTGTTCTGTGCATTGTTTGTCTTAATCCGCACACCTTCAGATATTCTACTTCGGGGTGTCAATTCATAATAGACAGTACTTTGACATAGCTGCAGGAGGATCTTTGTTCAGTAAGAACATTGTGGAATCCTGGGAAATCATCGATAGAATATCAAGGACTAATGTAATGTGGGGTATGCATGCTGAAAGAAGAGAGGAGACCGGTGCGGTCGGAGCAGCATACCTTATGAACGAAGCACTCACCTGAAGTTGAATGATGAAACTTTATGCAAATTCACAAACTGTGCACTACAATGTCTAGAAGCACAGTACGAGACACTCCATAGAGTCTAGTCTAAGGTAAAAAATTTTATGGCAGCAATCGCCACGATTATATGACATCCCGTAGAAACTGTGAGTGCCATGCAACTCCGAAGTGGCAAGTCAACTGTAGACAGCTTTCCTCAACCTGACTCCTCGCTGAGGCAGGGTAGGGAGTCTGGTGAGCACGTTGATGCAGAAAATTGCATCGACACTCAGCGTTCTGATGTCCTGGGGCCAATGTAGAGAGCCACTCGCGCCCATGTCCCTCATAGATTAAAAAACATAAGAAAGGAGAGGCAAATTCTGAAATTTCAAGAAATGATGAAGGGAGTTCAGGTGACTCTCCCACTTATGGAGGCTCTAACACAAATTCCTCAGTACACAAAGTACTTACAAGAATTGTTTGTGTAGACGAAGCGATTGGAGAACGTGAGTTCAATGTCGACATTGGGGGAGGGTGTTATTTTTTCTATGGAGTACTGGCCATTGAAATTGAAGGATCCAGGGAATTTCACTATCCCGTGTTCAATTGGGAACTCAGTTTGTCATCGCGCATTATGTGATTCAGGGGCATCCTGATGTAGGGATGCCCGTGATTTGGAGATTGACACAAACAAGAAGACTCGCGACGCCTTTCACACCTAGATCTACCGCACCTACACAAGCATCTATCGTCGCAATAGGTTTCGCATCTAACGCAACACATACACCACAAGGGAGGAATGATCGACTCTAAAATAATGATCGAAAGAGAGTCGGATTATTCCCCAAATTAACATAAAGGTTGCCAATCCTTTTGGAGAGCAAAACCAAGGCTATAGGCCAAGATCCGCTCAAGCAAATTGGACCTACCCGATCCGGAATAAAAGAGGTTCGATAACAACGAAATCAATTTCAGAAATTGCAAGCGGAGTATTTAAAAATCGCGGATAAAACGGATGCTCAACCTCCACAAATCTAAAGCAATAAATCACAAAAATTGGGGAGAGAAGTTACCCAACCCGAATCCAACAAACGCACAAGATAAGTGGGAGAATCACTCTCTCCACAGTTCCACCGGCGTCACACCGAATGGGGGCTGCAACCTTCTTCCTTGGAGACGCACTGAAGGAATCCACGCCGGAGTCGCACCGAAGAGGGATGGAGGGAGCATGAGGTGGCTTCACACCACAAGGGGGCAGCGGCAAGGAGGATTCCTCTTGGCCGAAATTCTCAAGGGGAGAATTAGGTTTAGGCTTTTTTTTCAAATCTATTTAATCCTCATAATAAGTCTCCTTATATAGGAGTTACAAACAACACATAACCGTTCAAGATGGAGATGTAATCTCAACCATCCGAGTGGTTAAATACACACCAATGTTTTAAAAGTGCAGGAAATAAAAATATAAATGCTTATATGAATATAAAATTATTACCCAAACATGGAATAATTTTATATTCACAAATATAAAATAAAAGAGCATAATAATTAAACAAAATTGGTATTCAAGTGGTCTTAGCACGCCACGGGCGGAGGTTGTAACGTCGTCTTCCATTAGCATCATCATGGCACCTAAGATCTTTATGTCATTGTGCCTCGGCAACCGGATCAACATCAAGTAGTGGTGGAGAGGTCGCGGCATCAATCCTCCCCCGCTCAAAATCACGTATCTCTGATGCATTGTCCGAGAGATAACGGTGGAGAAGATCGACATCCAAGCGTCGAAGCTCCGTCTCGAGTACCCATGAGTCGTCTGAATGGGTGCGGTCACGCCAACGGATGAGGAAGCGGTAGGTATCACCATCAGCAGTGGCAAGCGGCTCAGCAGCAAGTATCGTATCTGGAGTGAGAAATGTCTTGGGAAACCTGGGAAACATGTCAGTAGTAGGAATAAAAGAATGCAACTCACCATCTGAAGATATACCTGTGGGGACCGAAAGAGAGAGATCATCCGAACTACCACTCCCCAACCCATTAGAAATTTTAGTGGAGGGAGAAGACGACAAAGAATTCAACTCTTGTGGAGGAGAAACAAACGGCGTCAAATTTGAGACATTAAAAATGGGGGAGGTACTCCAATCAGCAGGCATATCCAAAATGAAAGCATTGTCACCTAGCTTCTTTATGATCCGAAAAGGGCCGGCGCGCTTTGGTGCTAACTTTTTAACGGTGCCAGATGGCAGTCGTTCGGGAACTAACCAGACTAAAACCAGATCGTCAACTGTAAAGTGTGACACTCTCCTATGTAGATTAGCATGCGCTTGATAGGAATCGTATTGAGCAGTCAAAGTAGCCCATATACATGCATGTAGGTCTTGAATGTGTTGGGTGAAGGATTGTGCAAACTGACTTGCTTTGTACGTTGGGGGCAATGGAACCAAGTCAAGTGGCACAGGGGCCTTGTACCCGTGAACAATCTCGTTTGGAGACATACCCGTGGACCTATTTTTTGAATTATTGTAGGACAATTGGGCATGGAGAAGAAGTAGATCCCACGTGCCTTTTTGATCACTCACTAAACATCTAAGAAGATTCCCCAAGCTACGATTAACCACTTCCGCCTGCCCATCGGTTTGTGGATGATAGGCGGCCTAAAAAAATAATTTGGTACCCATTAAAATCTAAAGTGTTTTCCAGAAATAACTCGTATACTTGACATCTCAATCCGAGACTATTGTCTTCGGCACTCCCCGGTGACTAACGACTTCTTTAAAATATAATTTTGCAATGTGAGATGCATCGTTGGTCCTAGTGCACAGAATAAAATATGCCATTTTTGAGAACCTATCCACAACTACAAAAATAGAATCATGACGGCGTAAAGTGGTGGGTAGGCCTAAAACAAAGTCCATACTCACATCTTCCCATGGTGTGGAAGGGATAGGCAAGGGTGTATATAATCCTACATTGGTTTTGGTGCCCTTGGAGACCTGACAGGTACGACAACTGCTCACTACCCTTCCCACCATCGCCTTAAGTTTTGGCCAATAAAATTTGTCCTCAACTAGCGTAATGGTCGTATCCCTACCGAATTGGCCACTCAACCCTCCGCTATGCAGCTCCCAGATGATATGAAGACGTAAAGATGACTGCGGGATACACAACTTCCCATGCCTAAATTGATAGCCGTCCTTAATAACAAATGCCTCAGTCATAAGCTTCTTAATGCGTTGGAAAGCATAGGTGGCGGACTTCGTCCAGGTGAACTTATCCTTCTTCATCCAATCAGTAATGGGGGCCATGATGCTACTGAAGTCCCGTATAAAACGGCGGTAAAATGTAGCTAACCCGTAGAAACTACGCACCTCTCGTAACTTGGTCGGCTCGGGCCAGCCCTTAATTACTTGGACCTTGCTAGGGTCTACTCTAATGCCCTCCGAACCGACTATGTAGCCTAAGAATTCCACTTCAGGTACATGGAAAGTGCATTTATTAAGAATATGAAATAATATTTCCTTCCGCAGGGTGGAAAGAATCACTCTCATGTAGGAGATGTGCTCAGCAGTGGTGGTATTATAAATCAATATGTCGTCAAAGTAGACTACAACAAACTTTCCTATGAACGGCTGAAAGACGCGGGTCATCATCCGAGAGAAGGTGCTGGTGGCATTGGATAGCCCAAAGGGCCTCATAAGCCACTCGTGCAACCCGTCCTTAGACTTAAACGTAGTATTCTATTCGTCTCCCTCACGGATCCTAATCTGGTGATAGCCACTCTGTAAGTCTAACTTCGAAAAGATAGTGGTGCCAGATAAGACATCTAAGAGGTCATCTAATCGTGGAATAGGGAACCTATACTTGATGGTAATCTTGTTGATAGCTCGGCTATCAACACACATACGCCATGTACCATCCTTTTTGGGGGCAAGCAAGGCTGGTGCCGCACATGGACTCAGGCTAGTCCTAATGAACCCCTTCTTCAACAGGTCCTCAATCTTTGTCTGTAACTCCTTGTAGGCAGCAGGATGGAGTCGATAATGGAGCTGGTTGGGCAAAAAGGAGCCCGAAACCAGATCTATCGCTTGCTGAATATCCCTAAGCGGGGGTAATGACGATGGTAACTCCTCCGGGTACACATCCCTATACTCTTCCATCAGTACTCGTAACTCTCTGGGCATATCATCCAAAACACTAAAATCAGGCTTCACACTCATAAGTACTAGTGCATACATCACTCCATCAATAAACGGATCCTTCACAAACTCCTTCCTACCAACTAGACTCAACGTCTTCTTCTCTACTGGGATAGTGGTGTCCTTAGCCAGAACTACTGGCTCCTTCAGGATGGTCGGCCTCAAGGTAATGGTTTTGCCATTGAATTTAAATTCATACGTGTTGGCTCTACCAAAATGTGACACATCACAGTCAT
Source organism: Dactylorhiza incarnata (assembly GCA_033032865.1). Taxonomy (NCBI): domain Eukaryota; kingdom Viridiplantae; phylum Streptophyta; class Magnoliopsida; order Asparagales; family Orchidaceae; genus Dactylorhiza; species Dactylorhiza incarnata. The sequence goes on along the minus strand of JAWHQI010000238.1, from coordinate 3,238,717 downwards.
AGAGCCAAGGGAGGCCTAGTAACACGTGACAAGCGTCCATCGGTAGGACATCACACCATACCTCATCAGTATAAGATTTGAATGAGAAGGGGACCAAGCATCGCTTGGTAACTGGGATGGTGATGTTGTTGATCCAAGCTACCTGATATGGGGTCGGGTGTGGTTACGTGGTCAAGGACATTGGTGTGATGGCGTTCTCAGAAACGACATTCACACAGCTACCACTATTGATAATCAGCTTGCAGAGTTACTCTCCACTCCTAAAAATCAGAGAAAATATGCTCGTCCTCTTCCAGTCATCTAACGGACGAGGAGTGGTCAAGATACAACACATCACCATAAGGCGGTGATCATCCTTTAAATCACTTGGGACCCCTTCTGGGTCACTCTCCTCAGTAGCCTCGTATACGTAATCAGCGGGATCGGTAGTCGAATCTAAAAGGGCTATGGCCTTAGTCTTCGTTGGGCACTCAAAGGCATAGTGACCTTGAATGCCACAAGAGTAACATGTAGTGTTGGCCTTACTCACCTTCCCTATGGGTATATGCTCACTCGCGGGATTCCTAGCATTCCTAGCAGTGATCACGACAGATTTCAACTCGGTGGTCCTAAACTTCCCCTTATCTGGATATGTGGAGGAAGATGCTCCCACAGTGGACTTGTTCCTCGTGTGGGAATAACGGGAGTGGGGCTTCGAGGCAAGGTGCTTTTCAATGTCAAGGGCGGCATTAAAATTCGTGTTCAGGTCCGTATGACCATAGCGCAGGAGCTTCCTTTGAATATCAGGTTGAAGCCCCTTACGAAATCGGGATAAGGTGACCTCAGGAATCTCCCTAAGATCACACCGCACCATACGATCTTTTAGTTCTCACATATATTCATCTACCGAAAGGAGCCCTGCAGCAGGGTGGAAAGCTCATCGAACATCTGTGTTCGGTGGTACGCAGGGACGTACTGATCGGTTAGCAAATTATTCCTCACCGGCCAACCTATAGGTGGAACTCCCTGCCCGGCTCCTAATCTCCGCTCCTCATTCAGCCAAAAGGTCTTCGCACGACCCATTAACTTCATCACGGCAACTTGGACCTTTTGAGGGGCCGTAAGGCGGTGCCAATCGTAGTAGCATTCCATATCCACTACCCAAGTAAGGAAGACCTGGGGGTCTCCCAAACCATCATAAGTGGGGCGTCAATCTTAACGGCCCTAGTAATATCGAAGCCACGCTCAGGGCGGTGTTCTCGAGGGGGCACTCAGGAAGAGTCCCCATCAGAATCTGAATCATGGACCTGTTGGTGCCGGTTGGGCTGCCCAACATTAACGGGTGGTGGTGGTGGTGGTGGTCCTCCTTGGTTCTGTAGGATTTGTGCTAACTGTTGGTGTTTCCATGGTGATCTGGAAGTAGTCAAATATCTAGTCTCACTGCCAACGCGATATGAGCCTACGGGGTCACACATAAGAGTGTTAAGAGAAATTGGAGGAAGAGTATTAAAGTTCATTCGACGAATTAATAATGCGTTTGACTAATTCTGTAGCCAATTCATCGAACGGCTAATGTAGCCTGTTCGTCGAACGGCTTCTGCAGCCAATTCGTCGAACGGCTAATGTAGCCTGTTCGTTGAACGGCTTCTGCAGCCAATTCGTCGAACAGCTAATGTAGAATGTTCGTTGAACGGCTTTTGCGGCCAATTCATCGAATGGCTAATGTAGCCTGTTCGTCGAACTGCTTCTGCAGCCAATTCGTCGAACGGATAATATAGCCTATTCGTCGAATGACTTCTGCAGCCAATTCGTCGAACGGCTAATGTAGCCTCTTCATCGAACGCTTCTGCATCCAATTCGTCGAACGGCTAATGTAGCCTGTTTGTCGAACTGCTTCTGCAGCCAATTTGTCGAACGGCTAATGTAGCCTGTTTGTCGAACGGCTTCTGCAGCCAATTCGTCGAACGGCTAATGTAGCCTGTTTGTCGAACGGCTTCTGCAGCCAATTCGTCGAACGGCTAATGTAGCCTATTTGTCGAACGCAGATTATTAATTCAGTTAAATCGTGGGTGTGCGGATAGACTCTCTTTCACGCTGGGTATAAGAGGATACGATTCTCTTTGACGTAATAAGGCGATCCCTTTTTCCTTTGCGATCGGTTTTGAGAGAGAGGGCGATGGAAGAGTTCCGCAAGGATTTTGACAGAAGTGTTCCGACTCGACGATCCCGCTGCCGCCGCCGCCTCTCCCTGACATCGGACCTAGCATTCCGAGGGAGACGTAGAGAGCATTTCTTCTCCCACCCACTTCCTGTTGGACAAGAAGTTTGGTGTTCTCCTCACTCGTGTGGATTTCCTGTAGAGGCGCAGATATTATTTCAGCGCTTGGAACTCATGGTTTTGTTCAGGAACTACTATTGGAGCATCTTGGTTGAGTTTAGACTCAACCCAATTCAGGTATAATTTCTGCCATTTGTTGTGGTAGTTATTTTAATTTCTTGAATCCATGAAATCGCAAGTTCCTTATAACTGTTTTGGGTTGTTCTAGTTTTTTTTTCGCTACGCATATTAGATATGCTATTATCATTTTCGAAATGGTATTAAGAAAGCCCAACACTAACATGGTCCTAAGTTTCGTCGTATCGTTACGTAACCCCTCTATGGATATGGCGTTGGGATCCCCGTGCTCATTCGCAGCCATCCTAGACGATGATGGTGTAGTGTATTCCGTTCCTAGTCTCATGCGCATGCAAGTTTGGACAAAATAATATAGAGTGAATTGTGTAGTGTCGGATAAAAATTAAATTTTTTTGACAGAAAAATATTTTCGGGATGTGACTAAAAAGAAGAACCTCCAGAATTGTTTTTTGATTTTTTTGATGAAAAATAAAGATTTTAGCCCGCTATTCGCAGACCACCAAATATTTTTTTTTTATTTTCTAGATTAGTTTGCGCCACAGAAATGAGTATCGACGTTGTATCGATTGAGAAATTGATATGACCGCCTCTGATACCAAATTGATGTAGGGATGCCCGTGATTTGGAGATTGACACGAACAAGAAGACTCACGACACCTTTCACACCTAGATCTACCGTACCTACACAAGCATCTATCGTCGCAATACATTTCGTATCTAACGCAGCACATACACCACAAGAGAGGAATGATCGACTCTAAAATAACGATCGGAAGAGAGTCAGATTATTCCCCAAATTAACATAAAGGTTTCCAATCCTTTTGGAGAGCAAAACCAAGGCTATAGGCCAAGATCCGCTCAAGAAAATTGGACCTACCCAATCCGGAATAAAAGAGGTTCGATAACAACAAAATCATTTTCAGAAATTGCAAGCGGAGTATTTAAAAATCGCGGATAAAACGGATGCTCAACCTCCACAAATCTAAAGCAAGAAATCACAAAGATGGTGGAGAGAAGTTACCCAACCCGAATCCAACAAACGCACAAGATAAGTGGGAGAATCACTCTCTCCACGGTTCCACCGGCGTCACACCGAATGGGGGCTGCAACCTTCTTCCTTGGAGTTGCACAGAAGGAATCCACGCCAGAGTCGCACCGAAGAGGGATGGATGGAGCAAGAGGTGGCTTCACACCACAAGGGGCCGGCGGCAAGGAGGATTCCTCTTGGCCGAAATTCTCAAGGGGAGAATTAGGTTTAAGCTTTTTTTTCAAATCTATTTAATCCTCATAATAAGTCTTCTTATATAGGAGTTACAAACAACACATAACCGTTCAAGATGGAGATTTAATCTCAACCATCCGAGCGGTTAAATACACACCAATGTTTTAAAAGTGCAGGAAATAAAAATATAAATGCTTATATGAATATAAAATTATTACCCAAAAATAGAATAATTTTATATTTACAAATATAAAATAAAAGAGCATAATAATTAAACAAAATTGGTCTTCAAGTGGGCTTAGCACGCCGCGGGCGGAGGTTGTAACGCCGTCTTCCGTTAGCGTCATCATGGCACCTAAGATCTTTATGTCGTTGTGCCTCGGCAACTGGATCATAATCAAGTAGTGGTGGAGAGGTCGCGGCATCACGTCCATCAACTTGATGCCACTTCATACCTTCTTAGAGCTGGGGTCGGGAACTTTGAAACCTACCAGCATCACTATTCAATTAGCTGATCGGTCAATGAAAAAGCCCTTGGGAGTATTTGAGGATCTTGTAGTAGCTGTCAATGAACTTGTATTCCCTACAGACTTTATTATTAGGGATATTGCCCCAGACCCTTCTGTCCCTCTCATTTTGGGGAGACCATTTATTGCTACCGCACGTGCCATCATCGACGCGGAGAAACGCAGATTAACATTGCATGTTGGAAATGCAAAAACCACTTTTGATATGTACAAGGATGCAAGTAAGCTCATGATTAGTGGGATGAACAATGTGGAATTCCTAAAATGTACCAGCTATGAATCACCTCACAGCTTTGTGGAAGTGACGTGGAGGAGTCCCATTGGGATATAGGTGAGATGGATCTGAATCAAATTAAGCACGTGTCAAATCATAGTTCTAAAGATTCATCTTTTGAGTGCCCTCAAAACCCTCCCTCAATATCTTTGAAACCTTTTCCTCCTACACTAAAGTATATATTTCTGCGAGAAAACCGAACATATCCTTTGATAATTTCTGCATCGCTTTCCCCTGAGGACGAGGATCGTCTGGGCAACTTCTGCGCTCTCATAAAGGAGCTTTTGGATGGGATATCAAAGATCTAAAAGGGATTCGTCTGACTGTGTGTATACACAAAATTTTAATGGATGAAAATGTCAGACCATCCACGCAACCGCAGTGACGGTTAAATCCGAAAATGCAGGAAGTAGTACAAAAAGAGATAATTAAATTGTTGGACGCTGGAATTATATACCCTATAAGCGACAGCAAATGGGTCAGTCCAATTCACATGGTACCAAAGAAAGGGGCATTACTGTCATTGAAAATGGGCAAAATGAACTGCTTCTTGTCAGAATAATCACGGGGTGGAGAGTGTGTATTGATTATTGAAAGCTTAACGATGCGACGCGCAAGGATCATTTTCCACTATCGTTTATTGATCAGATGCTGGAGAGGCTGGGCGGAAAGGAATACTACTTTTTCCTAGATGGATACTCTGGGTATAATTAAATCCATGTCGACCCAGAGGATCAGGAAAAAAACAACGTTCACATGTCCTTCCGGCACATTCGCATTTAAATGGATGCCCTTTGTGCTTTGCAATGATCCAGCGACCTTCCAACGATGCATGCTAGCTATCTTCCTTGATATGGTAGGCAAATTTTTAAAGGTTTTTATGGATGACTTTACTTTGTTTGGTGCAGACTTTGATGCTTGCTTGAAGAATCTCTCAACTGTGCTAAAACGCTACGAGAACACGAATCTCGTGCATAATTGGGAGAAATGCCATTTTATGGTAGAAAAGGGGATAGTCTTGGGACATGAAGTCTCAAACATGGGAATTGCGGTTGATCAAGCTAAGGTAGATATTATCTAGAAGATACCTCCTCCAATGTCGGTGAGAGGAATCCGCAGTTTCCTGGGGCACGCCGGGTTTTACCGACATATCATAAAAGATTTCTCTTCCATCGCGAAGCCTCTAAGAAATCTTCTTGGTAAGGATGTGCAATTTGATTTTGATGAAAAAAGTTTGCAAGCCTTTTGCAAATTAAAGTGTTGAGTGACTACCGCACCTGTGCTTTCTTCACACGACTGGACATTACCTTTCGAGCTTATGTGCGATGCAAGTGACTATGTTGTTGGGGCAATGGAGGAATAATGTTTTTTATACAATCTATTATGCTAGTCACACTTTGAATGAACCACAACAAAACTATATGACTACTAAGAAAGAGTTTCTAGGAGTGGTCTTTACTCTGGAAAAATTCCATTTGTATCTTGTTCTGTCTAAGGTAGTGATGTATACCGACCACGCGGCTCTGAAGTACCTCATGCGGAAGACGAACGCCATACCAAGACTCACCCGATGGATTCTGATGTTGCAAGAGTAAGACCTGGAAATGCGGGATAAGAAAGGAGTTGAAAATTTTATTGTTGATCATCTCTCCAGGTTGGAAAACAATGATCATTCGCAAGCGGAAATTGATACAATTTCCGATTTGTTTCCAGACGAAACTCTCTTTTCTATTAAGACTGCCTAGAGCCAGTCTCCATGGAATGCGGATTTGGCAAACTTCCTGGCTTGCAGTGAATTACCTCCCAACCTGTCATACCAGCAGAAAAAGTAATTTCTATTGGATGCCAAGTATTATTTTTGGGAGGACGCTTTACTGCTCCGCACTTGTGCTGATGGGATTGTCCAAAGGTGTGTTCCCGATGTGGAGCATGAGTTAATTCTTCAGTATTGTCATAATACTGAAGCAGGAGGGCACATGGAAGTGTCCAAGACTGCGCATAAAGTGCTCTAATGTGGATTCTACTGGCCAACTCTGTTTAGAGATGCTTATATGCATGTTAAGGAATGTAATGACTGTCAGCGGACTGGAAATATCTCTACACGAGATGAAATGCGCCTTAACAATATGCTTGTGAGCGAGCCCTTTGATATTTGTGGAATTGATTTCATGGGACCATTTCCCCCTTCGTTTGGTTAAAGCAACGTTATTGTTGCAGTTGATTATGTATCAAAATGGGTTGAGGCCGAAGTTGTAGCTGCAAATAACATACGAACCGTGCTGAATTTCCTACATTAAAACATCTTCACTAGGTTTGGGGCCCCGCACTCTATTATCTCTGATGGGGGAAGCTATTTCTGTAACATGCAGTTCACTAATCTTCTGAAACGCTTTGGAGTTCATCATCGTGTAGCTCTGGCTTACCATCCATATACGTGTGGGCTTGTAGAAGTTTCAAATATGGAGTTGAAGCGTATTCTAGAGAAATCTATTCTTGGGACTAGGAAAGATTGGGCAATGAAAGTTGATGAGGCACTCTAGGCCTATAGGACCGCTTACAAGACCCCTATAGGGATGTATCCTTACCAACTCGTTTTCGGTAAATCTTGTCACCTACTTGTGGAGTTGGAACAAAAGGCTCTATGGGCAATCAAACTTCATAACATGGATCTCACAGTGGCCGCTAGCAAATGACTGACACAAATGAACGATCTTGATGAATTCAGGCTTCTGGCTTATGAGAATGCATGTATCTACAAGGAGCGTACCAAGCGTTGGAACGACCGACACATTGCACCAAAAGATTTCAACGTTGGGGACAAGGTATTTTTATACAATTCACGATTAAAATTGTTTCCAGGGAAGCTGAAATCCAGATGGAGCGGACTATTCATAGTGAGCGGTGTGTCGCCATTTGGAGCTATAGAAGTTAGAAGTGAAAATTTGGGAACATTCAAGGTCAATGGGCATAGATTAAAGCACAACATTCAAGGAGAAACCATAGAGAAAGAACAACATATCAATCTAGAGAGTCCGGTGGAAGCATAGTACTTGCTTCCCTTTTATCTATTCAGCGTTCCATTTTGTTATAAGTATTTTATAGCGAGACCCTATTCTTGATGAATTGTACACAACTATAATACAGGTATTTGGTCCACCTGTAGGATATTAAACAAAAGGGCTCTTAGGAGACAACCAGTAGGACCACTTGGTTCAGTTCTGTTTCTTTTTCTATTCTATATATTAGGTTATTTTTGTATCGTCTGGGATAATACCTTAATCGCACGTCCAAATCTATTTAGAGCATGCGGGACTGCCGCAATTGGAAGAAAAAAATCACTGATCTTCTGGTAGGCTCATTTATGAGCCTAGGTACCCTCTACCCCTTAGATCTTTTAATTATGCATATGTTCTATCTTGTTCTGGATGGCTTTAAGTCTGGGGGAAGAGCTGTATCTGGTTCTCACTACATGTTCACATGTTCTAGCTTACCAGTAATACTTTTTATTTTTAATATAATTTCATATTTGCATCACACACCGTTTCACCCACATGAGCGCACACTGGCTTGTTTGATGTTGATGTACATTCAATTTTTGGTTGTGATGTATAAATTACTGTATTAGCCTAAAAATTGCAAGATGGAATGACATGTTGACTCCTGTAGTGCTCTAGTTGAGTACTCATATCTTTCTTAGGAATTTGAGTAGAATTAGTTATTATTTATGCTTCTAATTTACAATTAGTTGATTTGCCTAGATTTTAATTTATTTTACTCAAAATGGTGAATGTGGTTGAATATAATGGTAGCGGTGTATTGTGTATAGGCGAGCGCGAGGTTCATGTTGCTCGAGTCAGGAGGAAGGATTACCTTTCTCGGGGGCTAAGAACTTGCCAAAAGTGACTCTCGGAGCATGGGTGCGAATGATTTGCAAGTTGAGCATGACGTAGGTCATCTATTTGGTAAGCTTGAGCTTTGTTCTACCATTCCTATACGCTAACCGTTGCTAGCCTATTTTGTGCCTACCCGACCTTTTGGTTCAGCTCCACCATACTTCACTAAGTCCTAAAAGCTAATCCCATTATCACAACCAAAATTAAGCCAAATGCATTAATGAATTGTAATTTTCCAATGCGGTGCGATCTTGTGAAACTTTTGTGTTGATGTGGATATCTTAAAAATTTCTATATGCAAAGATTCTTGCTAATAGATTTGGAGATATAAAAAAGGGAAGGAAAAGAAAAAGAAAAGCAAAGAAAAAATATATATATCCCTAGCATTTTAAATATCTAGTTCTATCGATTGGATTAGACCGTGTGCACACCCAGTTTCAAAGTCAAGTCAGGGGGTGTGTTACACGTGTATTATTGAGGCTGCTATGATTTAGCAATTTTGTGAGCTCTTTTGGGTTGCGATTAAACTTCATGTTTATCTTTGCATTCCAAACCGTAACCTAAGCCTCGTGTATACCTAAAGTCCTATCGATTCATCTTGTGAGTTCATTGGCGCCTTGGAGAGAGTGTGATATGGCGAGCTTATGGATCTCGACGTTGATGGATTTCAACGGAGATAATTCCGAGTTCCGGTCTTGGGTAACACTTCCCTTCGCAACTTACTTACTTTCGTACTACGTGTGACCACGAGATTCGCCAACATTTCATATTTTAGTAAAAATACATTCCATTTTTACACATTTACACTTTTATAAATTATCTAGCATATGTATAAACTTCTTCTGATGAATTTCTATGCACACAAGTATGCAACTTTGCATTCTACTCCATGTTTGCAATTTTTTGGTTAGCTATGCTTTTTCCACTCCGCCGAATTTGTTTGCTCGGGACGCGCAAACAGAAAAGTCTGGGGGTGTGATGAGCTCGGTTTTCATAGTGATTTCCGGATTCATCTGAGTCATTTTCCATGTCGTTGCACTACACTTTAGGCCCATTATTGCTTCTATTCGATTACTTTGCCTATTTCACTCTTACTGCACATTTTCAGCCCAGTTTGGTGTGATTTCTTACGTTTCATCTTTTCTATGATGCTATACTATTTTTGTTGATCATGTGGAATGCATATGCTAGTGGCCTGGATAGTTTTCCTGGAGTTACAGGGGTTGTGTGGACGCTCGGTGTTGGATGGGCCATTTTTTGTCTAATTTTCCTCTGGTCGTGCATTTTTGTTCTCGCACGATCAGGCACACGACCACTGGTCGTGCGCATTCCCCCATTTTTCTCCCGAGCGGTTCGCACGATCACTGTATTCCTTCTTGCATGACCACGGGTCATGCGCCAATGATCGTGCTATATTTTGGCAGTCTAGATTCTGCTACATGTTGTCCTCGCAAGGGAAAAGGCATTTCTTCTCACACGACCACTGGTTGTTTGCCACTATTCGTGCACTATTTTGGCATGCTGGATTTTTCTACAGGTCGTTCTTGCACGATTAGTGACATTTCTTCGTGCACGACCACTGGTCGTGCGCCACTGATCGTGCACTCTGTTTATTCTGCTCCATTTTTAAATGCAGATTCCGCGATTTTAGGCCAGGCCCGGACATTTACCGCTAGTTCCTCCCGCGCACCTGCGACATTTTTGCTCTCCATCCACCCCCTTCAATCTCCTTCCATTAGGAAGCTTCCTCCGGTGAATCCAAGCGACATCCAAGGTTCCGGAAGACTTCCTGGCCATCCACGACAAGCATCTCATGGTGTTGGGCATTTTCCACTTGAAGAGGAAGAAGACACCGCTGCAAGCTGAAGAAGTTGGACAAAGGTCAGAGGTAGTGATAGCCTCAAGATCCCGGAATCAACCAAGGACTGAGCATGGAGATGGCTTGACAACCCGCCATTCCGACCACGATCCACGGCAAGACTTTACTTCTATCGGTTTACTCTACCCTTCTCTCATTTGTGAAATGTACTTCTAAATGCTTGTAATGAACTTGGATTACTATTATTTGTCTATGAATGAAAGTTTTCCTTGTTATTTTCTCCCTTGAAGTTTGTATGTTGTGAATGCGCCTCGCCTCCGCTCACATCCACCCTCACACACACTTGTTAAGCCACTTTAGCAAAAGCTAGAGGTGAGACTCCGAAGAAGTTCATGCGACCCTCATTTCCATACTTGAGATCACTCCATCCATTTTCCTACCATCCATCCTCTTACCGAAGCACGGCATCGCGGCCTGCACAAATCATCTCACCAAGCGAAGCAGTGCTTTCGACCCGCATTTTACTTTTATTGTCGTTAAAGTAGGAAACCCAAATCCAAGCCCTTTATTTTCTCCGCTCGCTGTAGCAATCTTCTCACTACACGATCATTCCACCCACTCTGCAATCCTTGAGTGAATGATACTCGGGGATCATATTCCCAAATTTATTACTTGACAATGATCGGTACACTACCGTTTGGACCGCATTTTGCGCTCGCTTTTAGCGGTGTAGAATCTGCTCGTCAGCAGCCAAAGCAGATAATTTCCTGCTTAGGAGTCATATAAAACCTAGGTTTGCTTCTGCACCTTTCCTTCCTTCAGAAGTCATCAGACTTGACGCACTTTCTAAATCTTTTGTCCAAGAGATTGAACGTCTCTTCCTTAGAAGTGGAAGGCCCATCATAAGCAGCCTTTAGAGCAATTATCCTTTTCTTAGGAGTTGGGAGTTTCTCCTTGGCTTCTGTCTCATCCGTGCTCTTTAGTAGGAGCTTATAGTACTTGAGCTTGCCTAGCAGACAATCTATAGATATTTCTTAATGACGTTTGGACTCTCTAATAGCCCAGATCCTTGAGTCCCATGTGCTTGGGAAGCACATGAGGAGCTTATCATTAATTTCTATCAAATAAATTTCCTTATCCAGTCCCTTCAGCTCATTTATAATGGTGTTGAATCTCTCATGCATCTTAGCCCCACTTTCTTCATCCTTCTTCTGAAAGTTCTCATAATGGGACACGAGAAGGGACTTTCTGTCCTTTCTTTCATCTGAGCTTCCCTCAACCAATCTAGAAAGTGATTCCCAAATTTCTTTGGCTGAGTTGCAGTCAGCCACCTTCTGGAAAATGCCATCAGACATAGTAGAGACCAGAATGTTCATGGCCTTTGCGTCACATGCCTTCTGCTTCTTTTCAGCATCTCTCCACTCAGCTCTAGGCATAGTTTACTATGTCACAGATCCACTGACATCCTTTCTAGCTGGTGATGGGGGACCTGAAATTATGACATCAAAGGTGTCTTCATCCATGGAGTTCATATATATATTTTTTCTGGCTTTCCAGAGTGTAAACTTATTTAGATTACACACTGGTAGTCTTTGAAAGTGCACAGTTAACCTCACTAGAATTCTCTAGAGGGGGGTGAATAGAGATTTAAAATATTTTGTGCAATTATATATATTTATATGTGATGATCACAGATTAAGGCTTCCCACACACCAACAAGAATTAAACAAGTAAAGAAAATAAATGCAAGAAAAGAAATCACAGCACAACACAAGGAAATATAGTGGTTCCCCAAACTTTGGGTAGTCCACTCTTCTACCCCCCTTGGTAGGAAATTCACTATCTTGCACTGAGTCTTTTGATAAGGAGACTCTTAGAACCACCCTGAGTCTTTTGATAAGGAGACTCTTAGAACCAACTGAGTCTTTTGAAAAGGAGACTCTTAGAACCAATACAACTGAATTTTTTGAAGAGAGATTCTAAAAACTCTTTTACAATATGTGAAAGTGAAAATAAGAAAAAGAATAAGAAGTTTTTAAGACAAGAAAGAATCTTCTTCCTAGCAAGAAGATTGGAAGCACAAGAAGTAGTGAATGAAATCTCTCTTCTATAGTGAGAAGGAGATTGTAGGACTTTTCTCTCTTTTGTGAGAGCTATCAGAGTATGCAGCAGTATGGCTTCAAAGTGAGAAGGAGAAGGAAGCTTGATCTTTGCTGCAGCACTATTTCTCAATTTTCTCTTTTCACTTGGGAGCTCTTCCTCTTTTTCAAATGTAAAATGGTGGATCACTTCTCTCTTGTGTTCTCAGCCGACCTCCTGGTTATTTTCTAGCTCTGTCCATTCAAATAATACTATAGGAGGATAATTGATTAGTAGATAGAGAAATAGAAAGATAGAAATATTTCCATAATAATTATATCAATAGAAGGAAATAATTCATTCTGATTTCAAATAATGTCCATAATGGATTTAATCAATTTAGCCAAGAATCTATTAGAGGAAAAGAATGATTCAGAACGGCTATAAAGAATAAATTGATTCAATATAAATCCGATCTATAAAAGAAGGAAAGAGATCTGGCGATTTTTGAATTAAGCATAGAAATCGACGTGCGTCGATTACCATTCGACGTAAGCGTCGAATTCGTCCTGGCAGAACGTCGAGAGGAGAATAAGGAAGGTGCGTCGACTAAGGTGCATCGACTTCTCAAGATACGTCGACTAGAAGTCAGAGCTACATCGACATAGGATACGTCGAATTCTTCTTGGAGCTACTTCGACTCATTCTGATAGAAACGTCGACTTTATTTCGATGTTGCGTCGAATACTATTCGACGCATATTTACTTATCCAAATTCCTCATCTTTAGAATTTATATTTTACTCATTTCTAGGGGTTAAGAGAAATCATTTCCCCAACAATCTCCCCCTGTTTGTCTTAACCCTATTTAGAGAGAAATTGTATCAGCATATAATTAGCACAGCACATCATTTGTATAGATAAGAAATATATTAAACAATTTTATGTTCAGACCAATCAGTATTTAAGCATATAGTATATCATCATTGTTTCAACATATCACTCAGGAGGGGTAGGAGGAGTTTTCCTTTTTCTAGTAAATATTTTTGTGGGTTGCTCATTCTCAGTAGCAGTTGATTCCCTTAGCTCCCCCTGAGTCTCAACAATTTGCTCCCCCTGAGTCAAAGAGGTTTGCTCCCCTGGGATGGAACTTCCTTGGTTGCTTCTACTTCTGCCTCTTCAGTTTCTTTTTCAGTTCCAGCTTTAGTCATAGCAGTACCTGGCCCCTGAGCTCCTATTTCACCTATCACAGTACCTAGCTCCCCCTGAGTTTCAGCTTCTTTATCTGTAACTTTCTCACCATCTGCCACATCTTCCTTTTCAGCTTCATTTTCTGTCCTGCTTGCCTCCCCTTGTAATAGTACCACTTGACTTGCAGCCTCTCTTGCTATATTGAGTACCTCTATTGTTTGTTCTTCAATATGTAGCTCAGGTACTATCTCATTTCCAATTGTCTTGAGCAGTGCAGGATTATTAGTTTTTGAGGTAGGACACTTATGGGAGAGAGATTTAGGAGTGGAGGGCTGCTCTTCATCTAGCTTCTCCCCCTTCTTGACCTTCTTGGCCAAGGAGGTTAAGAAAGACCTGGTTACTCTAGAGGAAGAGAGAGAGGTCTTTAGACTTTACACAGAGGCACTGACCCCATCTATTTGGGTGTGCATGTGAAGGATGGAGGAATGAATCTGGGAGCATTGCTCATCCAGCATTGCTTGGAATGTTTGAGCTGCTGATGCAATGCAATGAGTGAGGAGAGATTCAGTGGATGCAGATGGTTCATGTTGTGGTTGGTGATGAGGAGAGAGTGGTGAAGGTGGTGATGAAGCTGGAGAGAAGTTAGTTGATACATGAGGTATGGGTGATAAAGGAGGTGGAGGGGATGAGGAAGTGTGAGGATGAAGAGATGGAGAAACTGTTGTTTGAACAGGTGTTTGAGAAGAGGTAGGTAGAGTAGGAGTTATGAGAGTGGTAGAGACTAGTGGAGTAGGAGATGGATGATGGTGGTAGAGAAGGATTGTCTCTTTGAGGAGAGGGAGGAGGAGATGGATGAACAGGAGAGTTAGGAGGAGATGGAGTCTTTTCAGGAATGGAGCCAGGCTTAGGGATTTGCCTGGTCCATTTGGAGAATAGAGCTATTGACATCCTTTTCCCTGGAGGAATACGGATTCCTTTTGACCTGCATAGGTCAGGGAAGGAGTGGAAGAGTACTTGACTCATAATCCTCATATATGCATTTTCTTTGTGTGAGTATTTAGAGCTTATCATCTTGAGCAGGCATGTGGCCCAGTCCACCTTCTTCTTCATCACCAGGGCTCCCATGATATTCAGTTGCTGCTTGGGCACTGCATCATGAGCTGAGGTCTTGCATAGCAGGATTTTTCCTACTATACCTGCTAGCAGTCTGTACTCCTCAGAAAAGTCTGTTTTCTTTAGATGGATTGGTCTATCTTTTGAAAACTTCATGGTGGTTAGCAGATGCTTGATTTCATCAGGTGTGAGGTCAATAGATTCATTACCTAATAAGGGAGTGATGAAGACTTATTTAGTTTTTCTTTAGAAGATGATTTTCTTTCCCTATTTGCTTTGAACAAAGATAATATTAGGGTGTACCTGATGGAAGATCAAAGGTTGTCCTAATGTGTTCTGCAGATATTGAGACAGATGTCTTATGGATTGTTCCTTGGATTTCTCCTTATTCAGATATCTGAACATGAGTTATCAGCTCTGTGAGCTCTGTTTTCAGGAGCTTGCATCTTGTGGAGATGAGCTTATCTAGTCCAGCTTCAGTAAACAGAGCAATGATGCTCTTGTAGTTTTCTGCGGCGGCTTGGAAAGATGCAAGGTCAATGTCGAAAACAGAATTGGCCTTGGGAGCCATTTTAGGTTAGTGAGAGAGAGGAAGAAATCGGCTGGACTGAGGAGCAAGAAGGATGAAGGATGCAGAGTAGTGAAGTTTTCTAACTGAAGAGTCTTTTTAAGTCAGGTGAAACGTCGAAATGCAACACTATTCGAGGCTTATTCGGTACTTCATTGGATGTGACCGAAAATATTTTAGTATTGCCGCTTGTTTTCATGAAATCGACGTTACGTCGAGTGGAATTCAACGTAAGCGTCGATACAGCCCGCGTTAAGATGCTAGGGTTTCGTATCGACGTATGCGTCGATTGTAATCGACGCATGCGTCGATTTCACTTATTGAGTTGAGTCATCGACGGTGCGTCGATTAGAAGTCGACGTGACTTTTAATTTTCTTGAACAATTCTAGGTGTTTATTTCTTTTTATCTTTTCCTAATCCTAAAGGTTTCTAAGTTAGTCTTGGACTAATTTTCACAGATAGTTTGATTGATTGTGCCAGCATTGTTTGGCAAGGTGGCCAATTTTGTTACATATGTAGCACTTGATTATCTTAGTATTGTGAGAATTTGAGTTCAGAGAGGGATAAAAGAGTAGATTAGGATAGTAAGTTTGATTTAGATGGGAATTTTGATTAGGATAGAAAGTTTGGTTAGGATAGAGGTGTTGATTAGGATAGAAATCATGATTAGGATGACTGGGTCCTGAATAGGGGTTAAAATGGAAGGTTTTTGGAGGATAGGCATTTAAGTTGCTCTGAGTTTTTATGCGTCGATATCTATTCGACGTATGTTGATGGTTGCGTTGATTGATATTCGGCGCTTTCTCCAGATTGCGTTGATCTGGTATCGATGCATGAACAAAGTTGTGTCGATTTGATGTCGACGTACTTTTATTCAAGCATCGAGTTGAGGTCGAGGCATCTGAGAGATTGCGTCGAGTGAAATTCGATGCACTATCATTCATACGTCGATATGAAGTCGACGCAACTGTATCTTCACAAATTTTCTTTTTCCCTTTTTCTAATTTCGCTCTTTTATGTATTGTTTCTTTTGGCTTAGTTGCTTCTTCAAATGAAATTTGAGAGGCATCAGCTGAATAATATAATGTTTCATCAAATTGTTTTATTTCCTTGAGGGAGTCTTCTTCCTTATTTAGTGAGTCTTTCTCTTGGTTTGATTTGATGGGTTTGGTGAATTTTACAGGGATCATCCAAGCAGGTTTGTTGGATGGAATCTGGCTGGTTGAGGGATCAGCCCCTAGACCAAGATTTTTATGTGTCCTTGTTTGTTGTTCAGTGATTTCCTTGAGAGTTTGTCTTCTCATGTTTATTGATTCTTCAAAGGCTTTTGCCTGGGATACCTTATCCTTAAGGAGCTGGTTTTCTATTCTAGCCCTTTCTACTTCCTTTTCTATGATGTTAGCCCTAACTTCATAATTTTTAGAGTATTTAACCTCTCTATTTCTCTGGTTTTTAGCCATATTAATTTGTTCTTTTAGATCATTAATTTCTTGTGTAGCTTTTAGTTGATGTAGACACATTCCCATAAAATTATTTCTGAAATTATCACTTTGAAAATTTATTTCCTCAAAAATGTTTACCTCATCCTTATCCTCAGATTCCTCTATGAGAATAAAGCTATTTTCTATTTCATCTTCAGAAGATATGCTTTCTTCTGATCCTGTCTCACTCCATGAGTTGGTGCCATCATCTTTCTTTGAGCCTTCAAATGCCATTAAGCATAGGTCTTCTTGCTTAGGCTCTTCATCGTCACTCTTAGAAGAGGAGCTGTTCTCAGAGTCTGTATCACTCTAGGCTTCTGCTATAAAGCCTCTTTCTTTCTTCTTCCCCTTTTTCTTGAGATCTTTCTTTTTCAGATCTTTCTTTGTCTCAGCATTTCTGGACATTCTGGGGCAATATGTCCAGGTTTCCTGCAAGAATAACAAATAATTTCCTTAGTAGGAGTTTTGTCGTACCTTGGTTTTGACTCTCTCCTTCTTGATCCATCTGTCCTGACCCATTTCTTGAATTTTCTGGCCAGGAAACTGAATAGTTCTTCTTCAGTGATAGAGCTTCCTTCTTCTGTTGCTTTTAATGCAATGTTCCTGTCTTTTGAAGAAGTTGGGGTGTTTTCTCTTCTCTTCTTCTCTTCTCTGGTTTTCAGCAGTTGCTCATAGGATCTGAGTTTTCCCAAGAGAGCATCTGTTGAAATTTCCCTTTGTCCTCTTGTGTCTCTTATTGCCCATATCCTTGAGTCCCATGAACTTGGGAGACTCATCAGCAATTTGTCATTGATCTCTGTGAGAGAGATTTCTCTATCCTAGTCCCTTAGTTCATTGATGATCAGACTGAATCTGTCATACATCTCAGAGATGCTTTCTTCATTCTTCTTTTGGAAGTTCTCATATTGAGAGATCAATAGAGCCTTCCTATCTTTTCTTTCATCAGCACTTCCTTCTACCATCTTTATGAGAGCCTCCCAAATTTCTTTGGCTGATTCACACTCAACAACCCTTTGAAAGATTTCATCAGAGAGGGTTGAGACCAGAATATTTACAGCTTTTGCATCACATGTTCCTGCCTTCTTCTCTTCAACTATCCACTCAGCCTTTGGGACAAGTGTTTGAGTCACTTCACCACTTGAGTCTTTTCTATAAGGCTTGGGAGGACCTGTCAGGATAACATTAAATAAATCTTCATCAATAGAATTCATATAAATCCTAATTCTTGTTTTTCAAACTGCAAACTTTTCATGATTGCACATTGGTGGTCTGGTGGAAGCATAATCTTTGATTTGTGCCATGTGAAAATTAATATTTTTCAGAAATATATATATATATATATAAATAAGAGAGGTAGGATCTTTTTGATCAAGGAGTTATCCTTTTTAGATCAACCTCCCTCTGATACCAATTGAAAGTGCACAGTTAACCTCACTAGAATTCTCTAGAGGGGGGTGAATAGAGATTTAAAATATTTTGTGCAATTATATATATTTATATGTGGTGATCACAGATTAAGGCTTCCCACACACCAACAAGAATTAAACAAGTAAAGAAAATAAATGCAAGAAAAGAAATCACGGCACAACAAAAGGAAATATAGTGGTTCCCCAAACTTTGGGTAGTCCACTCTTCTACCCCCCTTGGTAGGAAATTCACTATCTTGCACTGAGTCTTTTGATAAGGAGACTCTTAGAACCACCTTGAGTCTTTTGATAAGGAGACTCTTAGAACCAACTGAGTCTTTTGAAAGGGAGACTCTTAGAACCAGTACAACTGAATTTTTTGAAGAGAGATTCTAACAACTCTTTTACAATATGTGAAAGTGAAAATAAGAAAAAGAAGAAGAAGTTTTTAAGACAAGAAAGAATCTTCTTCCTAGCAAGAAGATTGGAAGCACAAGAAGTAGTGAATGAAATCTTTCTTCTATAGTGAGAAGGAGATTGTAGGCCTTTTCTCTCTTTTGTGAGAGATATCAGAGTTTGCAGCAGTATGGCTTCAAAGTGAGAAGGAGAAGGAAGCTTGATCTTTGCTGCAGCACTATTTCTCAATTTTCTCTTTTCACTTGGGAGCTCTTCCTCTTTTTCAAATGTGAAATGGTGGATCACTTCTCTCTTGTGTTCTCTGCCGACCTCCTGGTTATTTTATAGCTCTGTCCATTCAAATAATACTATAGGAGGATAATTGATTAGTAGACAGAGAAATAGAAAGATAGAAATATTTCCATAATAATTATATCAATAGAAGGAAAGAATTCATTCTGATTTCAAATAATGTCCATAATGGATTTAATCAATTTAGCCAAGAATCTATTAGAGGAAAAGAATGATTCAGAACGGCTATAAAGAATAAATTGATTCCATATAAATTAGATCTATAAAAGAAGGAAAGAGATCTGGCAATTTTTGAATTAAGCATAGAAATCGACGTGCGTCGATTACCATTCGACGTAAGCGTCGAATTCGTCCTGGCAGAACGTCGAGAGGAGAATAAGGAAGGTGCGTCGACTAAGGTGCGTCGACTTCTCAAGATACGTCGACTAGAAGTCAGAGCTACGTCGACATAGGATACATCGAATTCTGCTTGGAGCTACTTCGACTCATTCTGATAGAAACGTCGACTTTATTTCGACGTTGCGTCGAATACTATTCGACGCATATTTACTTATCCTAATTCTTCATCTTAAGAATTTATATTTTACTCATTTCTAGGGGTTAAGAGAAATCATTTCCCCAACAATCTCCCCCTGTTTGTCTTAACCCTATTTAGAGAGAAATTGTATCAGCATATAATTAGCACAGCACATCATTTGTATAGATAAGAAATATATTAAACAATTTTATGTTCAGACCAATCAGTATTTAAGCATATAGTATATCATCATTGTTTCAACATATCACTCAGGAGGGGTAGGAGGAGTTTTCCTTTTTCTAGTAAATATTTTTGTGGGTTGCTCATTCTCAGTAGCAGTTGATTCCCTTAGCTCCCCCTGAGTCTCAACAATTTGCTCCCCCTGAGTCAAAGAGGTTTGCTCCCCTGGGATGGAACTTCCTTGGTTGCTTCTACTTCTGCCTCTTCAGTTTCTTTTTCAGTTCCAGCTTTAGTCATAGCAGTACCTGGCCCCTGAGCTCCTATTTCACCTATCACAGTACCTAGCTCCCCCTGAGTTTCAGCTTCTTTATCTGTAACTTTCTCACCATCTGCCACATCTTCCTTTTCAGCTTCATTTTCTGTCCTGCTTGCCTCCCCTTGTAATAGTACCACTTGACTTGCAGCCTCTCTTGCTATATTGAGTACCTCTATTGTTTGTTCTTCAATATGTAGCTCAGGTACTATCTCATTTCCAATTGTCTTGAGCAGTGCAGGATTATTAGTTTTTGAGGTAGGACACTTATGGGAGAGAGATTTAGGAGTTTTTGAGGTAGGACACTTATCCCGAGAACCTGGCTCGCATTACTTTTATTCGATCATCCACTAGGCGAATATCGGGGTTGTACAACTTCATCCCAAAAAGATGTCAAATAATCATAATATGAATTTAAAAGATTGATATTTAATTTGGTAGGTTTTGAAATTTAGTGAAAGGTTGAGATTTTCTCCAAAACTATATCCGATAAAGGCAAGTGTACCTTATCGTCTATAGTATAGGATATTTAGGAATATCAAGGTCGTATTCCACGGGGCGCGTTGATTACTTCTACTTCGAGGAAAATCACTATTATTTTATCGACGAAAATTTGAGGTGGTTTGTTTTCGCTTAACTAAAATTAAAACTAAATTCAAACTAAATGAAAAGCTTGAACATTGCATGAAAAGAAAGAGAAATTGACATTGCATAAAAAAAAGAACATTACTAAGGAGAGAAAAATTTAACCTTGCATAAAAAGGAAGAAATTACTTAAGGAGAAAAAGAACATGAAAGAGAAAACTAATTTTATTGAAAATCAAAGAACTATTACAAGCCTTAAATTAAGAGTGCATGGCTAAGGAAAATGAAAATTGCAAGCTTAAGAAAACTAGTACACGAAAGTTACACTACAATATTGCATGAAAAAGGGAAGGAGGAGAACATGAAAGCCTTAAGAAACATGAACATTAACTTGAAAAACTCACTCTCAGCTCTAACAGCACCTCCCCATCTCCAAATTTCTGAACCCTGGACTCAAGGAGAGCCTCTGAATTTATAGGCAAAATTTTCAAGTTACACGCCCTCGGTCACGGGCGTGTCCAAGGGCGTGTAATCACTGTAACATTGGATCCAGCAGCGGCGTGGGCTTGGCGTGACGGCGGGAGAAAATCGGACATGTCACGGGCGTGACATATGGGTCACGGGCGTGACTCAGGACGGCTTCATTTAATGCGGCATGGGCTAGGCAGACCACGCGGCGGCGTGCTTGGATCACGCGGGAAGGTCACGGGCGTGACTTTGGGTCACGGGCATGACTTTGGTTGACTTCTCAACGACAACTTCTCGTCTCGACGGCAGCTCCACGTGGCAGATTCTAATATTACACGCCCATGGTCACGGGCGTGACTTTGGGTCACGGGCGTGACCTGGGGCGTGACTGGGTGTGGACTAGCTCAACAGCACGGCATCGACCTGGACTGGTCTACAAGTTGCACTTTTCACATCGGATTCGACAGCGGCGTGGACTTTCTGGACGGCGCGGCGAAAAATGACATGTTACGGGCGTGACATGTCGGGTCACGCCCGTGACTTTGGACGGCCGCATTAAAATGCGGCGTGGGCTGGAATTCAGCGCGGCGGCAGAGCAGGGATCACGCTGGAAAGTCACGGCCGTGACAAGTGGGTCACGGGCGTGACTTAGGTTGACTTCTCGATAGCATCTCCACGTCTCGACGGCGGCTCCACGTGGAAGATTCTAAGTTTACACGCCCTTGATCACGGGCGTGACTTTGGGTCACGGGCGTGACCTGGGGCGTGACTTGGTGTGGGCTAGTTCAAACAGCGTGGCATCGATTCTGGACTGATCTTCAGGTTACACGCCCTTGGTCACGGGCGTGACCGAGGGCGTGACATGCCATTTTTCCCGATTTGTCCCAAAATTCTGCAAAAATTGAAATTAAGCTAAGTTAGAATCAAAATTACAAAAAGAACTACTTATAACCTAAAATTGACATAAAAAGGAAAATTCATATTAAATATTTACAAAATTTTCTATTAAAAAGTTATAAAAATACTACTTATCAAATACCCCCATACTTGAGGTTTTGCTATTCCCGAGCAAAAGTGTGAGACATAATTTATAAGACATCCTTAAAAATTTTTAATTTAAAACTAAAATTTCATTTAACCAAAAGTTAAGTTAAGAGTAAATTCAAGGGGGAGTTAAGTCCTAAATTATGATGATGATTTGAAAAGAGGGAAAAATGTTTAGGCAAGAACTTCTCAAGAAAATTAAGTAGTTTGACAAAATTGTAGAAATTATAAAACTAAATTAAATTAAAATTATAAGAACTCTATCTTAAAAGAATCTTAAGGAAAAGTAAATTACTAAATATTGCTCTCTCCATAATTTTCAACTAAAACTAGAACAATGATAATTGGCTAAGGGGGATTTCATAAAATTTGGCATAAGAAGAGAAATTTTTGAATGGAGGAAATGGAAATTATCATGAAATTTCCTTCTCTTTTTTTTTTCTTACTCTTTTTTTTTTCTCTTCTAATAAAAACCCAAAATGTATATGGTTTAGGAGTAATGAATTTTATCCTCTTACTCCATGCCATATAATCTTTTCAAATATTTTGGGTGCATATGTTTTAGGGAATAATGAATTTTATCCTCTTATTCCCATGACATATGATCTTTTAATACATTTTTTTTATGCCATCAAAGGGGTAGGGTAGGGGAAGAAAAAAAAATCTAGCTAGCTTTAAATCATATTGAGAGCAAATTCTAGTAAAATTAAAAATTCGTAAGATCTAAGAAGTTAGAAGGAAATATAATTAAAATCTAAAGAGGTTTAGGAAATTTACTACAAAATGAAGCCATTTAAAAATAAAAAGAGAAGTCATGCTAACAAAATTCTCTAATCAATTTAAAATCATAAGATGATTCTTAAATCAAAATTACCTCAAATTTAAAATTAACAAACTATGATAAGCAAAATTTCAGCCAATTAAAAACTTAAACATGCTTATAAACATTCTCAACTAGATTTCTAAGAAATCACAAAAACAACAAGAAGGAGGGAAATAAGAATTTTTTGGAATTTTTGATATTATCTTTTTTTTTTGAATTTTTCTCATTAAAAACTATTTACAAAGAAAGGGAACTAGCTTTAAAACTTAACAAATTTTTTTTTTGCAAGTCTTGGACTTCCCAAGGGCTACCCGGTGAAGGGTTCGCAAGGTACTAGGAGGTGTGATGGGATAAAATCCCAAACGTCCCTTTCCAAGATTTAAATTTTTCTGTTTTCTATTTTTTTTTTAGTTTTTGGGTTTTACAAGTGCTAAAATAGAAGAAAACATAAGAAAAATATATATATATTTTTTTTGTTTTGAAAATTTTCTGATTTAACAACTATTTAAAAAAACTATTTACACCCCCATACTTAAAGTTAAACATTGTCCCCAATGTTTAAAACTAAGTATGAAGTAAAGGAAAAAAAAAGAAGTGCAACACAAAATAAAAAGGAATTGCATGATAAAAGAGAAGGAAGAAAGAGAAGGGGCTTCCCTGATTTTTGAAGTTTGCGCGGGGAAGCGACGATTACCTACAAAATATATTAAAGAACAAGAGAAGACAAAAAAAAGATAACTTTGGGGTGCCTCCCAAAAGCGCTTTGTTTAAGGTCGCGTAGCTTGACCCACTTGCCGGTCATATTAAAGGTTGAAAAACAATTGAATCACTCTTTTCATTTGGTAACTCTCCCGGAAGATATAATTTAAGGCGGTGCCCGTTAACTTTGAAGGTACCTTTTCCGGGTGGGAAATTAAAATTGTCCCATAGGACCAAACCTCTTTAACAATAAAGGGTCCGGTCCATCGGGATTTTAGTTTTCCCGGAAAAAGGCGAAGGCGGGAATTATAAAGGAGGACGAGATCGCCCGGCGAAAAAGTTTTTGGAAATTTTATATGCTTATCGTGATAAAACTTTGTTCGTTCCTTATATAATTTGTTACTCTCATACGCATTCGCTCTCCACTCATCTAATTCGTTCATTTGAAATTTTCTTTGTTCGCCCGCTAAAGTAGAATCAAGATTTAAAAATTTAAGCGCCCAAAATGCGCGGTGTTCTAATTCGACCGGAAGGTGGCAAGCCTTGCCATAGACCATTCGATATGGTTGATGCGATGATTCGGCAAGTGCACCGGTCGCGCAAGTAATAATAATGGGGAAAATCCCCGAGTGTCGGTCTCTTGAGGAACACAGCAAGGTGGAGTTAGGTTTCGAGGAAGGACTTGAGATTGAAGTCCTTAAATCGGATGGAATGCGGGGGAGTTGGGTTGGCCTTTGGAAAATAAAATAAAAGCTATCAACTACTCCTATGCAATGCCGCTATGCAATTCTTCGCTTGGCGGGATGGAGACTAGGCAGGCCTTGAGTGCGCTGCGTCGAAAGGGCGGATGGACGAGTAGGCAAGCGGAATCGAACTGTGCAGGCCTTGAGCGCACTGCTTCGTTAGGCGGGATGGAATACACGGGCCGCGATGCCACGCTTCGGTAGGCGGATGGACGAGTAGGCTAGCGGAGTGAGGGTCGCAAGCACCTCTTCGACAAGCACGCCACTAGCAATTGCTAGTGCGGCACACGAACGTGACGGCGGAATGGAAATGGACGGCGGCGCACCTCAAGCAACTCAAATAGATAAATTACAAAAACACATAGACATGAAATATATATGTAAATATAACTAATTCAAGTGCCACTTCATCATAATAATGAGATCTAAAACATATACCCATCAATAAGAGAAGAATAAGGCAAGAAATTGACCGAATCCGAAGTCTCGTTGTAGATTCACGGTTGGAATCGCCGGGTTGTCAATCCGCGTCCAAGCTCGGTCCGCAACTACGTCCGGGGTAGAGAGAGCTGTCACGACTCTCCAATGGATCCGTCTTCTTCGTGTCACGATCCGGTAGAGGTTTCAAACTTCCTCTTGCTCGATGGAGATGGCGGCTAGATCTCTCTTTGAAGCTCTTGGATGAAGGAGGAGGCCGAGAGGAAACTCCGGCTCAAGATTGGCGTGAAGAACAAGCCCGGAGCATCCCCCGATGGTGGGCGGCGATGGAGGGGCGAAATCGGGCGGAACGGAGCAGGAAACGGCGGAAGAAATCGGGCGTCCTGACCTAAATCGCGAGCAGGGAATTTATAGGCGCTGGAATTAAACAGTGCGCACGGTCATTGGCGCACGACCAGTGGTCGTGCGCACTAGAATCCTGTGATCGTGCGCTCTGCCTGGACGGAACCTGCAAAGACAGAAATTATAAAATAACATGTTCGCACGACCAGTGGCGCACGGCCGGTGGTCGTGCGCACTGGAGTTGATGGTCGTGCGCAATACAGCAAACAGAACTCAGAATTTCAATGATAAGTGTGCACGAGCAGTGGCGCACGACCGATGGTCGTGCGCACTGGCGTTGGTGGTCGTGCGCACTGCACCAAACAGAACTCGTGAAAAAGGGTTAAATGCACACGATCAGTGGTGCACGACCAGTGGTCGTGCGCAATAGAACCGGTGATCGTGCACAGTGTTCCTGTGCAGAATTGCACCGGGAACACTCGCACGACTCCTATTCCAGGCACAACCACAAATCTAGCCACTGAAAGTGAGACTTAACATCGCAAGAAAACTAATAACAAAGAAAGATACGAAATAACACCAAAATGGGCCTAGAAGTGCACATAGCTAGTGATAACAACTATAAGCTAAAACAAGGCTAAAGTGCAGTGGAATGACTAGATAAACGGCCCAGATGAGTCCATATATGTGTATATAATCGGGACTCATCACACCCCCAGACTTACCTGTTTGCGCGTCCCGAGCAAACAAATTCTAAGCGAACGGGGAAAGAACAGTAGATGGCTTAATGATTACACTGCAGAGTATCATGCGAAGTCGCATACTCACGTGCATAAAAAGAATAGTAGAGAAGATTTCTGATTATATAAACAGTTTATATATTTCTAAAAGAGTAAAAGCATATTACAACTACTCAAAATGGTGAACTACGGTGAATCGTTCGGTCATGCATACGGAGAAAGTAAACTAAACGCTGAGATGAGCATTGCTCAAGATTGGGGTGCCGGATAAACTCCACTGAAATCCATCAGTGTCGGTGACCATAAGCTTGCCCGGTCACATTCTCTCCACGGCATTGGTTTGACTCAAATGCGTGAATCAATAGGACTTTAGGTTTTAAATGGGGCTTGGGTTTAGGTGAGGAAAAACAAAGATAAAATGACGGCTAAAGCACTAAACCCAAATGAGCCAATGCAGGAAACTATCCTCATTCACCACACAAACATGCGGGTACACAACACCCCCAGACTTAGACTTAACAGCATGGGTGCGTGCACCGCCTACTCCTAAACATAAATCTATACATAAAGATTTTCAATTAAACATTCCATCTCTTTCCTTTCTTTTTAACTTCTTTTCTTTTTCTCATTTTTTTTTTATCATTTTCAGCAAATAAACAAAAGGATACATCCACATCTTCACAAACATATCACCAAATCAACAACCCAACTCATGAAAATATTAAACAGCTAAAGCTCAGATTTGGGAGTGCGACTAGGTTTGGCATTTAGGCTTTGGTGAGACAATAGTGGGGCTGAATCAAAGAAAGGGTAGGCACAACTGGGCTAATGAGGATAAAGCGATAGGAGTGGGCACAAAGGCTCAACCGGGCCAAAATGATGGCCTATATCACATTCACACAATTGACTAACCGTATACCCATGCTTCAAGAATCGCTTGGGGCAAGTTCTAGCCACCGAGAAAGATTCTCCTTTCTCCCGACTCAAGCAATACGAATCTAGCGATCGTTTACACACATCCCTATGCTACCGTTTGATTCCACCGAATTCACCATTTGAGTAAAGTAAACAACATTTACACTAATAGAGAAAATATAAAACCATAGTATAAAAAGAAGTCTACTCTACACAAATTTCTATGCAACCGAGTACTCGACTAGGAGCACTACGGGAGTCAACATTTTACTCTGCTACATAGTCCTAAACCATCACCTAGATTTTCCCACATAAGCAGAAGAATTAAATTCACTACAGAGCTTGCATACAGATGAGTACGCGCTCAAGTGGGTGCGGTGGTGTGCAATGAAAATGAACAACAATTTAAATGAAATCTTCTAGTATGCAGTGCAATAGTGCACGTGAGCGGGTAAACGAAACTACTCTCCCCCAGACTTAAACTAAACAATCCGCATAATATATGACAGGAAAATCAAAATAGGGCTAGGGGAAGAGAGTACCCAATGCTCAGCAAGTGAGCATACCAGAAGATTGGCGTTTAAACCACGACTAAGCTGCAGCATCCGCCATCCAGAAAAGATACCTGCAGGGGTCAGCTCTGCAAAAACAAAAGAAAAAAAGAAAACTGAAAAGAAAATACTACTAACTAAACATGATTAGATGAAATAAAAATGCAGAAAAGAAAGATAACTACTGGGGTTATTGTCCTCCCAGCACGACTTATTCAACTTTAAGAGTTCTAGCTAATGGGCCTATGGAAGGAGAAGTGGACAGGTAACTGGCCTAATATCCGTGTCGGTAGCGGGTACCGATACGGAGAAAGAACAGGCACGCCTCTACCCGAATATAAATACCTGCTCCTCACAGGTAGAGGGAAAAGAAAGTAAGAAGAGGAGGAGGCCTGGTCCTCACTCATCTCACAAAACACCTCCTTGCCTAGCAAGGTATCGTCCACAGCAGGTCCGCAGGAGGAGAAGGCAACGAATGAGGCTTCCTTAATGGAGGAGGGATCAACCTCTTCGCATAAAAGGACACACTCATCATTGACTTGAGCACAAAGCTCCAAGTCCTCCTGAAGTACTTGTGAAGATTCAACCTGCACAGGCTCGGGTGAAGAGGGGGGATCGAGAAATAAACAAGATGAAGAACATAGATAATAAAAAATTGGGGGAGTGGTCCCGGTCTCACTCCCATTAGGTTGGGGAAGTAAAATAATGTTTGCATTGTCATCAATGCTACAAGATTCGGCGGGATCAATGGTGGCCAGGCTTAGGATTTGGACTTCCTCCACCGGTGCTGAGGAAAATTCCTCTTCACCTAGAAGGTTGTCCTCCTCCATAGGAATAGGCACAACACTCAGATCAACTGCCTCCTCCTGCGACACATCATCAACAATGTCGTCAGAGACGAGTGTAGTATGCACAACAGGGGGAGGAGTAGTGCTCGGATAAAAGTCGAGCACCGATTCCTCACAAAGAATCGAATCCATTAGAGGTGGTGGATGCACTGGGAGAATGGGCTCAGCAATGTCGGTGCCCAGATCAGCCACACATCTAGTGACCGTGTCCATGCCATACCCTTCAAGATGTGAAGGTGACAAAGACACATAACCGGATGTTGAAGGTGTGCCGCCAGAGTTAGGATTCGGGACGATCCGGATATCCGGCTCGTCATCCTCATCCAATTGGCGACGAAAAGCAGCACAATCCTTCAGGGCGTGATCAGTGCTCCGACAAAACTGGCACTGCCTTGCGGGCTTCTTTGGCATAGCGGGGGCTGGAGCCGAAAAGAAGTAAGACGGTAAAGGCTCAGCAGAGTAGCCATAAGACTTACGCGCACCATATGGAGTACCAGACGAAGTCGGTGCTCCATATGCTGGGCTATAAGAATTATGCCTACTATTCTCCGTAGTGCATTCATCACTAGAGTGGGAGGTAGCTCCACACCAACGGCAACGGAAATTGAGATGTGCCCACATAGTGCGAAGATAAAACGATTCAAAATAAAGATGCTACTGTGCAAAATACTACACCTAACAATAATTACTAAAGCAACCTACTATAAAACAAGAAAATGGATTAAAGAGAACAGAAATAAAACAAAAGATGCGATAAACAAATGGAAGGGCTTCTCTCTCAGATTCTCCCTCTCCAGAAAACTCACACGACTGTGTTCCCCGGCAACGGCGCCAAAAACTTGATGCGATGATTCGGCAAGTGCACCGGTCGCGCAAGTAATAATAATGGGGAAAATCCCCGAGTGTCGGTCTCTTGAGGAACACAGCAAGGTGGAGTTAGGTTTCGAGGAAGGACTTGAGATTGAAGTCCTTAAATCGGATGGAATGCGGGGGAGTTGGGTTGGCCTTTGGAAAATAAAATAAAAGCTATCAACTACTCCTATGCAATGCCGCTATGCAATGCTTCGCTTGGCGGGATGGAGACTAGGCAGGCCTTGAGCGCGCTGCGTCGAAAGGGCGGATGGACGAGTAGGCAAGCGGAATCGAACTGTGCAGGCCTTGAGTGCACTGCTTCGTTAGGCGGGATGGAATACACGGGCCGCGATGCCACGCTTCGGTAGGCGGATGGATGAGTAGGCTAGCGGAGTGAGGGTCGCAAGCACCTCTTCGACAAGCACGCCACTAGCAATTGCTAGTGCGGCACACGAACGTGACGGCGGAATGGAAATGGACGGCGGCGCACCTCAAGCAACTCAAATAGATAAATTACAAAAACACATAGACATGAAATATATATGTAAATATAACTAATTCAAGTGCCACTTCATCATAATAATGAGATCTAAAACATATACACATCAATAAGAGAAGAATAAGGCAAGAAATCGACCGAATCCGAAGTCTCGTTGTAGATTCACGGTTGGAATCACCGGGTTGTCAATCCGCATCCAAGCTCGGTCCGCAACTATGTCCGGGGTAGAGAGAGCTGTCACGACTCTCCAATGGATCCGTCTTCTTCGTGTCACGATCCGGTAGAGGTTGCAAACTTCCTCTTGCTCGATGGAGATGGCGGCTAGATCTCTCTTTGAAGCTCTTGGATGAAGGAGGAGGCCGAGAGGAAACTCCGGCTCAAGATTGGGGTGAAGAACAAGCCCGGAGCATCCCCCGATGGTGGGCGGCGATGGAGGGGCGAAATCGGGCGGAACGGAGCAGGAAACGGCGGAAGAAATCGGGCGTCCTGACCTAAATCGCGAGCAGGGAATTTATAGGCGCTGGAATTAAACAGTGCGCACGGTCATTGGCGCACGACCAGTGGTCGTGCGCACTAGAATCCTGTGATCGTGCGCTCTGCCTGGACGGAACCTGCAAAGACAGAAATTATAAAATAACATGTTCGCACGACCAGTGGCGCACGGCCGGTGGTCGTGCGCACTGGAGTTGATGGTCGTGCGCAATACAGCAAACAGAACTCAGAATTTCAATGATAAGTGCGCACGAGCAGTGGCGCATGACCGATGGTCGTGCGCACTGGCGTTGGTGGTCGTGCGCACTGCACCAAACAGAACTCGTGAAAAAGGGTTAAGTGCACACGATCAGTGGCGCACGACCAGTGGTCGTGCGCAATAGAACCGGTGATCGTGCGCAGTGTTCCTGTGCAGAATTGCACCGGGAACACTCGCACGACTCCTATTCCAGGCACAACCACAAATCTAGCCACTGAAAGTGAGACTTAACATCGCAAGAAAACTAATAACAAAGAAAGATACGAAATAACACCAAAATGGGCCTAGAAGTGCACATAGCTAGTGATAACAACTATAAGCTAAAACAAGGCTAAAGTGCAGTGGAATGACTAGATAAACGGCCCAGATGAGTCCATATATGTGTATATAATCGGGACTCATCAATGGTGTACAACCGATAGCGGTCTTGTACGCCGTTCGATAGGCCCATAGCGCGTCATCGAGCTTTATTGCCCAATCCTTCCGATTAATAGAAACTATTTTTTCTAAGATTCGTTTTAATTCTCGATTAACGACTTCAACTTGGCCGCTCGTTTGTGGGTGATATGCAGTGGATAATTTGTGTGTGACACCATATTTTGCTAAGATTTTTGTGAATTGAGTATTGCAAAAATGGGTGCCCCGATCACTCACAATAGCGCGCGGAGTGCCAAATCGAGAGAATAATTTTTTAAAAAAGTTAACGACGACTCGCGCATCGTTGGTGGGGAGAGCTTGCGCTTCCGCCCACCTCGACACGTAGTCGACCGCTACTAGAATATACTTATTTGAAAACGAAGGAGGGAGAGGACCAACGAAATCAATGCCCCAAAGATCAAAAATTTCACATTCTAAGAAAATATTTTGGGGCATCTCATCCCGGAGAGAGATGTTGCCCGACCGCTGGCAGCTGTCGCAAGTACTCACAAGGGTGTGAGCATCTTTGAAGAGCGAGGGCCAATAAAAGCCCGCCTCCAGCGCCTTCCTCGCGGTTCGGTTTGAATGATAATGGCCACCGGATGGTCCCTCGTGACAATGTCGTAAAATTTTAAGACACTCCTCACTCGAGACGCATCGTCTCACCACTTGGTCTGCGCATACACGGAATAAAAAGGGGTCCTCCCAAAAGTAATTCTTTAAATCAGAAAAGAATTTCTTCTTTTGCTGACTCGAGAATTCTTTCGGCAGGACCCGGGCTACTAAATAGTTAGCCAGATCTGCAAACCAGGGGGTAGACGATGAATTAATATTTTCGAGAGCGAGGAGGCGCTCTTCGGGAAATTTATCATCGATGTCAGATTCTATCAATACTTCCGAGGAGGGATTTTCTAAACGAGAAAGGTGATCGGCCGCCAAGTTTTCAGCTCCTCTTTTGTCCCGGATCTCTAAGTCAAACTCCTGCAAGAGGAGGATCCATCGCAAAAGACGAGGCTTGGCGTCCGATTTGCTTAAAAGATACCTAAGTGTGGAGTGATCCGTGAAGACGATAACTTTCGAGAGGGTGATATATGACCTAAACTTATCGAAGGCAAAAACGATCGCTAGAAGCTCTTTTTCGGTAGTGGTGTAATTCGCTTGTGCCGACGTGAGTGTTTTGCTCGCATAATAAATAGGGTGGAAATACTTACTCACCCGTTGGCCTAAAACGGCACCAACCGCAATGTCACTCGCGTCGCACATGATTTCAAAAGGGAGCGACCAATCCGGCACGACTAGAATCGGGGAGTTTATAAGTTTTTCTTTAATAAGTTTAAAAGCCAAATGACATTCTTTGCTAAAAATAAATGAGGATTCCTTTTCAAGAAGATGGGTTAACGGCTTTGTGATTTTGGAAAAATTTTGTATAAAGCGCCGATAGAACCCCGCGTGGCCTAGGAAACTCCTAATAGCTTTTACGTTTGTGGGAGGGGGGAGTTTTTCAATTACTTCAATCTTGGCCCTATCGACCTCGATCCCCTTGCCCGAAATTTTATGGCCAAGGACTAGTCCTTCCTTGACCATAAAATGGCATTTTTCCCAATTAAGCGCTAAATTTGTTTCCTCACATCGCTGCAACACGCGCTCGAGATTTTTTAAACAATTTTCAAAAGAACTCCCATATACGGAAAAATCGTCCATAAATACTTCCATCACCTCCTCCACTAACTCGTCAAAAATTGCCAGCATACATCTTTGGAATGTAGTTGGCGCATTACAAAGACCGAATGGAATCCTTCGATAAGCGAAGGTGCCAAAGGGACAAGTGAAAGTGGTTTTCTCTTGGTCGTCGGGCGAAATCGGAATTTGGAAGTATCCCGACAAACCATCGAGAAAACAGTAGTAGGAGTGACCCGAAAGGCGTTCTAAAATTTGGTCGATAAATGGTAGGGGAAATGATCCTTACGGGTGGCATCATTTAATTTCCGATAGTCGATGCACATCCGCCAACCCGTAACAGTACGGGTTGGGATCAATTCGTTATTTTCGTTCGCAACTACCGTAACACCACCTTTCTTTGGCACGACTTGTACTGGGCTAACCCAAGTACTGTCCGATATCGGGTAGATGATTCCCACGTCCAGAAGTTTTATAACTTCGGCCTTAACGACTTCTTTCATGTTAGGGTTTAGCCATCGTTGAGGCTGGACTGAATTTCGGGAATTATCTTCGAGAAATATTTTATGAGTGCAGAAAGATGGGTTTATACCCTTAATGTCCGATAATTGCCACGCAATTGCGTGGCGATGCTTTCTTAAGACTATAGTCAACTCAGAAATTTCTGAGTTGCTAAGATCGGATGAAATGATGACAGGTAGCTTAGACTCTTTTTCCAAAAACAAGTATTTAAGGTGAGGGGGGAGTTGTTTCAACTCTAATTCGGGTGGTTCCTCATAAGAAGTCTTGATTTTTAATTTTTCTAAAAATAATGGTTCGGGTGGTGTGGGGTGAGAGACTTCTTCTTCATCGCAAAAGAGCTCTACGGGCTCGGAATCACTATTCGCCGATGAAACTAACTCGAGGGATGAATCGAACTCACAACACTCTTCTAAGTAAAAACATGAATCGTCATTTTCTAGCGTGTTCCGCATCGAGGAATTTATGCCGAAAGTAACTTCATCGTCTCCAACCCGTAGGAGGAGCTTTCCGTTACTTACGTCGATAATAGCGCGGGAGGTGGCAAGGAAGGGGCGGCCGAGTATGAGGGGTACTTCGGCATCCTCTTCGATGTCAAGAATGACAAAATCCACCGGGAAGATGAATTTGTCAACCTTGACGAGCACGTCCTCCACTATTCCTATCGGATATTTTAAAGAACGATCTGCTAATTGGATACTCATTCGAGTGGGCCTTGGATTTCCTAGACCTAACTTTTTGAACAAAGAAAACGGCATAAGGTTGATGCTTGCTCCAAGATCCGCTAAGGCGTGTTTTACTAACGAATTGCCAAAAAGACATGGGATGGAAAACCGTCCCGGGTCATTTGCTTTTTTCGGCAATTTGTTGAGTACAACCGCGGAGCATTCTGTGTTTAAAGAAATATGCGAAATATCTTCTAACTTTTTTTTATTGGAGAGCAACTCCTTAAGATATTTCGCATATTTAGGCATTTGTGAGATAGCCTCGCAGAAAGGAACATTAATATGGATTTGTTTTAAAACATCTAAAAACTTTTTATAATTTTTTTCGGTGCTTTCATTTTTAAATTTCGATGGATACGGAATATTAGAAGTAGTAGCGCGCGGATTTAAAATAAAAGAGTGCGGAGCTATCGTAGCGGGCAAATTCGAAGATGAATTAAAAGTAGGAGGAGGAGGAGAGGAAATTACCTTGGGTTCGTCCTGTTTTTGAACCACCTCCTTCCCGCTTCGGAGTGTAATCGCGTGCGCGCTCTCCTTTGGATTTTGCTCGGTGTTCCCTGGTAGTGCTCCTTGTTGATGCTCAGAAATCATCTTTGCGAGTTGGCCCACTTGATTCTCTAAATTTTTGATTGATCCGGTAAGGTTCCGGATGTTCGTTTCATTTGTAGCA
Organism: Dactylorhiza incarnata; assembly: GCA_033032865.1. NCBI lineage: Eukaryota > Viridiplantae > Streptophyta > Magnoliopsida > Asparagales > Orchidaceae > Dactylorhiza > Dactylorhiza incarnata. The sequence continues at coordinate 3,204,725 of JAWHQI010000238.1, read as the reverse complement.
ACATATTTTGCAAAAACCTCTTCAATCGGAGAGAGTTTTTGCTGTTGCGGTGGAAAATCGGGTGGATTATAATTTTGAGAAATCAAATTTTGAGGCGGAGTTAAGTTAAGAAGTTGATTAGGGGGAGGTTGATTTAAATTCATAGGACGCTGAGCATTTCCTTGGTTGCTCCATGAGAAATTCGGATGATTCCTATAACCCGCATTGTAGGTGTTCTTATACGGAGCGGTGTTCGGGTTATAGGAAGGCCGAGGCGGATTTCCCATGTAGTCAACATGTTCTTCAATTAAAACATTATTGGCCCAAGGAGGAGTGGCGGAGGAAGCAAACATCTCCGCCACTTGCTTTGTTAAGCGCTCAACTTGTAAAGCCAAATTTGCGTTTGCGTTTATTTCAAAAATTCCGGCCGGCTTATTAGGCCGCGCTCGGGGCATGTTCCATTGATACGCATTTGTGGCCATCTCTTCGAAAAGCTCTTGAGCGGCGTTCGGGGTTTCATTATTTAATGTCCCCCCGACGGCCGCATCAATCATTTGCCTCGTTTGGAGATTTAAGCCATTATAAAAAACTTGCACTTGTTGCCAAGTGGCAAGTGCATGGTGAGGGCATCGACGCAAAAGCTCCTTGAAGCACTCCCATGTGTCATAGAGAGTCTCCGAGTCGATTTGCATGAACGATGCAATATCCGTGCGCAATTTAGCGGTCTTTGAAGGCGGGAAATATTTATTAAAAAAAATTTCCGCCATTTCGGCCCATGTAGTGATGGATCCCCTAGGTAGGGAGCCCAGCCACTGCTTGGCCTTAGATCGCAAAGAAAAAGGAAAAAGACGTAATCGAATGGCGTCATCGGTGACGCCATTGATCTTAAAAGTGTCGCAAATTTCAAGAAAGTAAGAGATATGTGAATTTGGATCCTCGTCCGGTTGACCATCAAAGGTCACCGATTGTTGCACCATTTGTATGATGCTGGACTTGATCTCAAAATTATTGTTCGCCACTGTGGGGCGAATAATACTCGATTGTGTGCCTTCCAAATTCGGCCGCGCATAATAGGACATGGTCCGTTGCGCGTTAGGATTTGGCTCGTTAAGATTAGGAGGATTAAGATTATGATCCATATTTGCTGCGTTAGTGTCCCCAATCGACTCTTCGGATTCTATTTGATTTCCCTGATCACGAGAACGGCGGTGCCTCAAAAGGGTTCGCTCGATCTCCGGATCAAAAGGAAGAATCGAAGTGCTACCTCGGGTCATACACTAAAAAGAGAAGAAGGGAAGAAGAAAAACTAAAAATATATTTTTTTTCTTTTTGAAAGTTAGAAAAAGCAAACTAAAATAGAAAGAAGCATGATAAAATTAATAGCTATCCTCTTTTCAAAATATCTACGCAAATTCCCCGGCAACGGCGCCAAAAACTTGATATTTAATTTGGTATTTTTTGAAATTTAGTGAAAGGTTGAGATTTTCTCCAAAACTATATCCGATAAAGGCAAGTGTACCTTATCGTCTATAGTATAGGATATTTAGGAATATCAAGGTCGTATTCCACGGGGCGCGTTGATTACTTCTACTTCGAGGAAAATCACTATTATTTTATCGACGAAAATTTGAGGTGGTTTGTTTTCGCTTAACTAAAATTAAAACTAAATTCAAACTAAATGAAAAGCTTGAACATTGCATGAAAAGAAAGAGAAATTGACATTGCATAAAAAAAAGAACATTACTAAGGAGAGAAAAATTTAACCTTGCATAAAAAGGAAGAAATTACTTAAGGAGAAAAAGAACATGAAAGAGAAAACTAATTTTATTGAAAATCAAAGAACTATTACAAGCCTTAAATTAAGAGTGCAAGGCTAAGGAAAATGAAAATTGCAAGCTTAAGAAAACTAGTACACGAAAGTTACACTACAACATTGCATGAAAAAGGGAAGGAGGAGAACATGAAAGCCTTAAGAAACATGAACATTAACTTGAAAAACTCACTCTCAGCTCTAACAGCACCTCCCCATCTCCAAATTTCTGAACCCTGGACTCAAGGAGAGCCTCTGAATTTATAGGCAAAATTTTCAAGTTACACGCCCTCGGTCACGGGCGTGTCCAAGGGCGTGTAATCACTGTAACATTGGATCCGGCAGCGGCGTGGGCTTGGCATGACGGCGGGAGAAAATCGGACATGTCACGGGCGTGATATATGGGTCACGGGCGTGACTTAGGACGGCTTCATTTAATGCGGCATGGGCTAGGCAGACCGCGCGGCGGCGTGCTTGGATCACGCGGGAAGGTCACGGGCGTGACATTGGGTCACGGGCGTGACTTTGGGTCACGGGCGTGACTTTGGTTGACTTCTCAACGGCAACTTCTCGTCTCGACGGCAGCTCCACGCGGCAGATTCTAATATTACACGCCCATGGTCACGGGCGTGACTTTGGGTCACGGGCGTGACCTGGGGCGTGACTGGGTGTGGACTAGCTCAACAGCACGGCATCGACCTGGACTAGTCTACAAGTTACACGCCCTTGGTCACGGGCGTGACCGAGGGCGTGTAATGCAATATTTTCCCAATTTGTCCAAAAATCTGCAAATATTAAAATTAGGCTAAGTTAGAATCAAAATTACAAAAAGAACTACTTATAACCTAAATTTGACATAAAATAGAGAATTCATATTAAATATTTACAAGATTTTCTATTAAAAAGTTATAAAAATACTACTTATCAGTACCTTCTATTCAAAGTTACTTTGACTTGAAGTCAAAGCTGTGTTGACTTCTATTCGACGCAGGTTTAACTCAACTGAATTTATGACCTTTTTGGACTGGTCTCTGACACTCTAATGAGAGTGTGACATACTAAAACATCTAATGACCAAATTACCCTTTCCATACAACATGGTTAATACATCCTAGATAATGAAAACACCTGTATAAAATTTGTAAGATAAATCAAAGGGTGTTTTCCCAACAAATTGCATGGAAGATTTCAGATATCAGAGGAATAAACCGCTCATTCTGCACCCACAATTTGTTTTTTGAAGATAACCCCCGCAAAGCCATCCAGCCTCAATGATGACTTAACCCGAACATGGAGGATATCATTAAGGCTAAGGTAATAAAACTTCTTGACATGGAAATTATCTATCCTATATCAGATATTACGTGGGTAAGCCCCGTACAAGTCATCCCTAAAAAGGGCAGTATAACCGTCATGGCAAACCAAAATAATGAATTGATCCCAACACGTACTTGTTTGCCCAGAAATCGGCGATCATCTCGAGCTGGGTTTTTTCAGGTAACCAAAGCAATCGACATGCTCTCGCAGTCCTCGGACGACCTCTCCCGGCATTCCAGGTATTTTTCCCAACTCTGAGCCCTGGCGGTCTTCCATCGCCCGGGCAGTCTCTCCCGAGGAGGTCGCCCCCCACCCCCCCACCCCCCCCCCCCCCCCCCCCCCCCCCCCCCCACACACCCTTTTTTGGGTGACCACACCTCCTGGGAGGTCGCCCTTTGGGCGACCTCGCTAGTAAGGTCTCCCCTCCTGGGGTGACCTCACCTCCTGGGAGGTCGCCCCTTGGTCGACCTCGCTAGTGAGGTTGCCCCTCCTGGGGCGACCTCGCCTCCTGGGAGGTCGCTCCTTGGGCGACCTCGCCAGTGAGGTCTCCCCTCCTGGGGCGACCTCGCCTCCTGTGAAGTCACCCTTTGGGCGACCTCGCCTCCTGGGAGGTCGCCCCTTGGGCGACCTTGCCAGTGAGGTCGCCCCTCGTGGTGCGACCTCGCCTCCTAGAGGTCGCCCTTTGGGAGACCTCGCCAGTGAGGACGCCCCTCCCAGGGTGACCTCGCCTCCTGTGAGGTCGCCCTTTGGGCGACCTCGCCAGTGAGGTCGCCCCTCATGGTACGACCACGCCTCCTGGGAGGTTTCCCTTTGGGTTACCTCACGAGTGAGGTTGCCCCTCCTGGGTGACCTCGCCTCGTGGGAAGATACCCGTTGGGCGACCTCGCCTCCTGGGAAGTCGCCCCTTGGGCGACCTCGCCAATGAGGTGGCCCCTTCTGGGGCGACCTCGCCTCCTGGGAGGTCGCCCCTTGGGCGACCTCGCCAGTGACGTCGCCCCTCCTGGGGCGGCCTCGCCTCCTTGGAGGTATCCCCTTGGGCGACCTCGCCAGTGAGGTCGCCCCTCCTAGGGCGACCTCGCCTCCTAGGAGGTGGCCCTTTGGGCGACCTCGCCAGTGAGGTAACCTCTCCTGGGGCGACCTCGCCTCCTGGGAGGTCGCCCTTTGGGCGACCTCGCCAGTGAAGTCGCCTCCTTGGCAGCCTCGCCCCGTGGAGGTCGTCCTCTTGGATGACCTAGCCCCGAGAGGTCTCGGTTCAGGGCAGTCCCCTTTTGTGATCTCTTTCTCTCAGGTATTTTTTGCCTCAGCAGGTCCAGGCGATCTCAGGTATTTTCTATCTCAGCAGATCCGGGCAGCCCGTTACTTTTAGATCTGCCCATTTGGGCAGGTCCCCGCGCCTATAAAAAGAAGGGTAGGGGTACCAGTTTGGTGATGGTTCCGGAGGAGAGTTACGAACCCTTAGCCTTTGATTCAAGCGGTCTCATTTCTGAGACCTCACTACCTCTTTTCAGCAGCTTATGCTATCTCATTTCTGAGACCTCGCTACCCATTTTCAGCAGCTTCAGCTATCTCATTTCTGAGACCGCTGCTACCACTTTTCAGCATCTTCAGCTATCTCCTCCCAGCAGACCCTCATCTCTTTTTCTCCCCCCTTTTTCCCTTCACTCATAGCTCGAAGTAACCAACCATCTAACAGTTTTCTTCCTCCTTCTCCTTTCAGCGTGAGCAAGTGTGGACTTGGTGCAATTTTGGTTCGAACAGTAATGTTACAGGTTGGTGGGTGTGCATAGACTACCGAAAATTAAATGATGCCACACGAAAAGACCACTTCCCGCTACCGTTCATCGACCAAATCCTGGAGCGACTTTTAGGTCATCCATTTTATTTTTTTCTTGATGGTCTTTCGGGGAATTTCCAAATCCCTATTTCCCCTAAGACTAGGAGAAAATAACTTTTACTTGCCCCTTCATCACCTTCACATAACGAAGGATGTCGTTTGGCCTCTGCAATGCGCTAGCTATACTCCAAAGATGTATGTTGACAATATTTGACGAGCTTGTAGAATACATCATGGAAGTCTTTATAGAATACATCATACAAATTGCTTACAAATTTTAGATAGAGTCCTCCAGCGGTGTGAAGAGATGAATTTAGTTTTAAAATGGGAGAAATGCAACTTCATGGTCCGAGAGGGTTTGGTCCTCGGCCTTAAGATTTCTTCCAAGGGGATGGAGGTCGATAAGGACAAAGTCAAAATCATCGAAAAGCTTCCCGCACCTTGAAATAAAAAATTTGTTAGAGGTTTTCTAGGCCATGCGGGTTTTTATCGTCGTTTCATACAAAACCTTTCAAAATTTTCAAAACCGCTAACCCACCTCTTGGAAAAAGAATCCCCTTTCATTTTTTATAGCAAATGCGTAGAGGCATTTAATTTCATTAAAGAAAAACTTATTAAGTCTCCCATTTTGATGGCGCCAGATTGGCCCTTCCATTTGAAATCAAGTGTGATGCGAGCGATATCGCCATTGGAACCGTCTTAGGCCAGCGTGTTAATAAATATTTTCAACCTATTTATTACGCTTCATGAACACTCACAGTCGCACAGGCCAATTACACTACAATGGAAAAGGAACTTCTGGTCGTTATCTTCGCCTTCGATAAGTTTAGATCCTACGTAATGCTTTCCAATGTAATCATTTTCACCGATCACTCCGCCCTCAAATAATTATTAGCCAAATTTGATGCCAAGCCCCGCTTGCTTCGATGGATCCTCCATCTGTAGGAATTTGACTTAGAGATCCGAGATAAGAAGGGGGCTGAAAATTTGGCGGCCGACCACCTCTCTCGTTTAGAACACCAGCGGTGGAAGAGCTCTTAAAACCCGAAATAAATGATAGATTTCCCAAGGAATGCCTCTTAGCTATAAATAACGTAAAATCTTCTACAACCCATTGGTTCGCAGACTACACCAACTATCTAGTTGCGCGGGTCCTTCCAAAATATTTTTCGACCCAGCAAAAGAAGAAATTATTTTCTGATTTGAAAAATTACTATTGGGAGGACCCCTTTCTCTTTCGTGTCTGCGCGGACCAAGTAGTGCAGAGATACGTTTAGAACGAAGATGGTGCGCAAATTCTGCAGCACTATCATGAGGGGTCGGTCGGTGGGCATTATCAAGCCAACCAGACCATGCATAAGGCGCTAAAGGTGGGCTTTTACTAGCCCACTCTCTTTAAAAATGCTTACACTTTTGTGAGTACCTGTGATAGCTGCCAGCGGTCGGGTAACATCTCTCGTCGTGATGAGATGCCCCAAAACCTTTTTCTCGAGTGTGAAATCATAGATTTATGGGGCATATATATTGTAGGACCCTACCTTCTTCTTTTAATAATCGCTATATTTTAGTGGCGGTGATATTTATGGGGCATAGATATTTATGGGGCAAAGATATCGTACGACGTACAAGACCGTCATCGGTTGTACTCCATATCAATTAGTCTATTGCAAGGAGTGTCATTTACTGGTAGAGTTAGAGCACCGCGCCTTTTGGGCTCTAAAATTTTTAAACCTCGATTCGAACTTAGCCTCAGAGAGTTTAAAATTTCACCTAAATGAACTCGATGAATGGCGTGCGAAGGCTTATGAGAGTAATCAATTTTATATGGAGCTCTCTAAGTTCTACCACGATCCAAAAATAAAATGTCCAAAACCTTTTGTGTCGGGCGATCTTGTCCTTCTTTATCACTCACGCCTCATGCTTTTTCCGAGTAAGTTAAAATCTCGATGGTCGGTCCCTTTAAAGTCAAAGAGGTTTGGCCATATGGGACTGTTCTTATCTCCCACCTAGAACAAGGCTTATTTAAAGTCATCGGTCACTGTTTAAAACTTTATCTTGCGGGCAATCCAGTGGATGGAATTATCGAATCTTTAGCCCTCCCCAACCTATAATCTCACCACGGCAAATTAGTCATGCTACGTGATGGAAATCAAAGCGCTTATGGGAAGCACCCCATATCTATCTAATATTTTATTATGCTTCATTTCCTTTACTTGTTGTGTTTGTAGGGTTCATTGTGGCCTCGTCGGCCTCAATTCATTGAAGCATTTTTGCTCCCCCCTTCTTCCTTTTTGTACAAACCGCACTTTCATTTTACTTTGCTAGTTTCTTCATACTTAAATTACAACATTGTGGACAATGTTGGGTTGTAATTATGGGGGTGTTTTCCTATTTTCATTTCAAATTTATGTGCAAAAAACCAAAAGAATTACAAAATCACAAAATTTTCAAAAATATTCTATTTTGTAATAGAAAAACTAAAAATTTTATAAAACCCCCAAATTTTACAAAATAGTTTTAAATTATGTAAAAAACCAAAAAATTACAAAACCCCAAAATTCTACAAAAATAAGTTTATTTCGTAGTGGAAAAAACACCAAAAAATTATAAAACCCTACGTCCGTTCTTCCAAACACCTAGTTTTGAGACTATCTATTTGTGGATTTTCATAATTTTTAATTTGCTAGCCATTTGTTCATCATAGGTAGATTGATTTAAATGTCTGGGGTTATGTTTTAAAGAATATCTTGTGTTTCTAATTTAAATATACGCTTTGTTTTCAAGCAGTACTTCTAATTATCTAAAATAGAGGCATGTGTATTATGTTAGAAAAACAACCTTAGACCTCAATTATCTCTACCTTGTGCATTTAAGAATTTAATAACATTCAAATTGCTAAGGTTTCTCTCAAATATTTTTTATTATTCTAGAATTTCTCTTGAAAAGCCCTTGTATGCACCCATTTAGCATGGCATGAAAAATAGAAGAAGAAATTTTCAAAAGATCATATGTCAATGGGAATAAGACTTCATTCCATAAACATAGGCACCCAATAAAATTTAAAAATCTTATATCAATGTGAATAAGATTTCGTTCAGTAAACATAAGCATTGGGTTAATTGGAAAAAAGATTAGTTTTTCCTCGTAAACCACAGTGGGCGCCAAAGAAAAATAAAAAGGAGGGGTGAGAGGATAAAATTCAGCACCCCTAATTTAAGTACTTTTCTTTTTGCCAAAGCTTTTTCCCCCTGTTTCCCCTAACCAATTTATTGTACCTTGACTTAATTCAAAAATCTTTTTGAGAGTGTAATTAGTAACTTGTATTATTTCCTTCACATTTCGTTAAAACAAAGGTTCTTATAATTTCGATCTAACCTTGTTTACTAGCGATTGCAATTTTGCTTGCTATTTGATTCTCTTTAGAAATCTTATGGCTAAGACATTTCCCCTACTTAAATCACTTGCATAATTTAGGACTTAACTCTTTATACTTGATGCGATGATTCGGCAAGTGCATCGGTCGCGCAAGTAATAATAATGGGGAAAATCCCCGAGTGTCGGTCTCTTGAGGAACACAGTAAGGTGGAGTTAGGTTTCGAGGAAGGACTTGAGATTGAAGTCCTTAAATCGGATGGAATGCGGGGGAGTTGGGTTGGCTTTTGGAAAATAAAATAAAAGCTATCAACTACTCCTATGCAATGCCGCTATGCAATGCTTCGCTTGGCGGGATGGAGACTAGGCAGGCCTTGAGCGCGCTGCGTCGAAAGGGCGGATGGACGAGTAGGCAAGCGGAATCGAACTGTGCAGGCCTTGAGCGCACTGCTTCGTTAGGCGGGATGGAATACACGGGCCGCGATGCCACGCTTCGGTAGGCGGATGGACGAGTAGGCTAGCGGAGTGAGGGTCGCAAGCACCTCTTCGACAAGCATGCCACTAGCAATTGCTAGTGCGGCACACGAACGTGACGGCGGAATGGAAATGGACGGCGGCGCACCTCAAGCAACTCAAATAGATAAATTACAAAAACACATAGACATGAAATATATATGTAAATATAACTAATTCAAGTGCCACTTCATCATAATAATGAGATCTAAAACATATACACATCAATAAGAAGAGAACAAGGCAAGAAATCGACCGAATCCGAAGTCTCGTTGTAGATTCACGGTTGGAATTGCCGGGTTGTCAATCCGCGTCCAAGCTCGGTCCGCAACTACGTCCGGGGTAGAGAGAGCTGTCACGACTCTCCAATGGACCCGTCTTCTTCGTGTCACGATCTGGTAGAGGTTGCAAACTTCCTCTTGCTCGATGGAGATGGCGGCTAGATCTCTCTTTGAAGCTCTTGGATGAAGGAGGAGGCCGAGAGGAAACTCCGGCTCAAGATTGGCGTGAAGAACAAGCCCGGAGCACCTCCAGATGGTGGGCGGCGGTGGAGGGGCGAATCTGGGCGCTCTGGAGCAGGAAACGGCGGAAGAAGACGATCGCCCTGACCTAAATCGCGAGCAGCGGAATTTATAGGCGCTGGAATAAACAGTGCGCACGGTCATTGGCGCACGACCAGTGGTCGTGCGCACTAGAATTCGGTGATCGTGCGCTCTGCCTGGACGGAATCTGCAAAGACAGAAATTATGAAATAACATGTTCGCACGACCGGTGGCGCACGACCGGTGGCGCACGACCGGTGGCGCACAACCGGTGGCGCACGACCGGTGGTCGTGCGCACTGGAGTTGATGGTCGTGCGCACTACAGCAAACAGAACTCGGAAATTAAATGGTAAGTGCGCACGAGCAGTGGCGCACGACCGGTGGTCGTGCGCACTAGCGTAGATGGTCGTGCGCACTGCACCAAACAGAACTCATAAAAGGGTTAAGTGCACACGATCAGTGGCGCACGACCAGTGGTCGTGCGCCATAGAACCGGTGATCGTGCGCAGTGTTCCTGTGCAGAATTGTACCGGAAACACCTGCACGACACCTGTTCCAGCGTACGGCACCAGTCTAGCCACTAAAAGTGGGACTTAACATCGCAAGAAAACTAATAACAAAGAAAGATACGAAATAACACCAAAATAGGGCCTATAAGTGCACCTAGCATAGAATGACCAATATGAGCTAAAACAGGGCTAAAGTGCAGTGAAAAGACTAAATAGATGGCCCAGATGAGTCCATAAAAGTGTATATGATCAGGACTCATCACACCCCCAGACTTAACTGTTTGCGCGTCCCGAGCAAACAAATTCTAAGCGAACGGGGAAAGAAAAGTAGATGGCTTAAAACTACAATATAGAGTACCATGCGAAGTCGCATGCTCACGTGCATAAGAAGAATAGTAGAGAAGATTTCTGATTATATAAACAGTCTATATATTTCTATAAGAGTAAAAGCATATTACAACTACTCAAAATGGTGAAAAGCGGTGAATCGTTCGGTCATGCATACGAAGAAAGTAAACTAAACGCTGAGATGAGCATTGCTCAAGATTGGGGTGTCGGATAAACTCCACCGAAATCCATCGGTGTCGGTGACCATAGGCTTGCCCGGTCATATTCTCTCCACGGCATTGGTTTGACTCAAATGCGTGAATCAATAGGACTTTAGGTTTTAAATGGGGCTTGGGTTTAGGTGAGGAAAAACAAAGATAAAACGACGGCTAAAGCACTAAACCCAAATGAGCCAATGCAGGAAACTATCCTCATTCACCACACAAACATGCGGGTACACAACACCCCCAGACTTGGACTTAACAGCATGGGTGCGTGCACCGCCTACTCCCAAACATAAATCTATACATAAAGATTTTCAATTAAACATTCCTTCTCTTTCCTTTCTTTTTAACTTCTTTTCTTTTTCTCATTTTTTTTTATCATTTTCAGCAAATAAACAAAAGGATACATCCACATCTTCACAAACATATCACCAAATCAACAACCCAACTCATGAAAATATTAAACAGCTAAAGCTCAGATTTGGGAGTGCGACTAGGTTTGGCATTTAGGCTTTGGTGAGACAATAGTGGGGCTGAATCAAAGAAAGGGTAGGCACAACTGGGCTAACGAGGATAAAGCGATAGGAGTGGGCACAAAGGCTCAACCGGGCCAAAATGATGGCCTATATCACATTCACACAATTGACTAACCGTATACCCATGCTTCAAGAATCGCTTGGGGCAAGTTCTAGCCACCGAGAAAGATTCTTCTTTCTCTCGACTCAAGCAATACGAATCTAGCGATCATTTACACACATCCCTATGCTACCGTTTGATTCCACCGAATTCACCATTTGAGTAAAGTAAACAACATTTACACTAATAGAGAAAAATATAAAACCATAGTATAAAAAGAAGTCTACTCTACACAAATTTCTATGCAACCGAGTACTCGACTAGGAGCACTACGGGAGTCAACATTTTACTCTGCTACATAGTCCTAAACCATCACCTAGATTTTCCCACATAAGCAGAAGAATTAAATTCACTACAGAGCTTGCATACAGATGAGTACGCGCTCAAGTGGGTGCGGTGGTGTGCAATGAAAATGAACAACAATTTAAATGAAATCTTCTAGTATGCAGTGCAATAGTGCACGTGAGCGGGTAAACGAAACTACTCTCCCCCAGACTTAAACTAAACAATCCGCATAATATATGACAGGAAAATCAAAATAGGGCTAGGGGAAGAGAGTACCCAATGCTCAGCAAGTGAGCATACCAGAAAATTGGCGTTTAAACCACGACTAAGCTGCAGCATCCGCCATCCAGAAAAGATACCTGCAGGGGTCAGCTCCGCAAAAACAAAAGAAAAAAAGAAAACTGAAAAGAAAATACTACTAACTAAACATGATTAGATGAAATAAAAATGCAGAAAAGAAAGATAACTACTGGGGTTATTGTCCTCCCAGCACGACTTATTGAACTTTAAGAGTTCTAGCTAATGGGCCTATGGAAGGAGAAGTGGACAGGTAACTGGCCTAATATCCGTGTCGGTAGCGGGTACCGATACGGAGAAAGAACAGTCACGCCTCTACCCGAATATAAATACCTGCTCCTCACAGGTAGAGGGAAAAGAAAGTAAGAAGAGGAGGAGGCCTGGTCCTCACTCATCTCACAAAACACCTCCTTGCCTAGCAAGGTATCGTCCACAGCAGGTCCGCAGGAGGAGAAGGCAACGAATGAGGCTTCCTTAATGGAGGAGGGATCAACCTCTTCGCATAAAAGGACACACTCATCATTGACTTGAGCACAAAGCTCCAAGTCCTCCTGAAGTACCTGTGAAGATTCAACCTGCACAGGCTCGGGTGAAGAGGGGGGATCGAGAAATAAACAAGATGAAGAACATAGATAATCAAAAATCGGGGGAGTGGTCCCGGTCTCACTCCCATTAGGTTGGGGAAGTAAAATAATGTTTGCATTGTCATCAATGCTACAAGATTCGGCGGGATCAACGGTGGCCAGGCTTAGGATTTGGACTTCCTCCACCGGTGCTGAGGAAAATTCCTCTTCACCTAGAAGGTTGTCCTCCTCCATAGGAATAGGCACAACACTCAGATCAACCGCCTCCTCCTGCGACACATCATCAACAATGTCGTCAGAGACGAGTGTAGTATGCACAACAGGGGGAGGAGTAGTGCTCGGATAAAAGTCGAGCACCAATTCCTCACAAAGAATCGAATCCACTAGAGGTGGTGGATGCACTGGGAGAATGGGCTCAGCAATGTCGGTGCCCAGATCAGCCACACATCCAGTGACCGTGTCCATGCCATACCCTTCAAGATGTGAAGGTGACAAAGACACATAACCAGATGTTGAAGGTGTGCCGCCAGAGTTAGGATTCGGGACGATCCGGATATCCGGCTCGTCATCCTCATCCAATTGGCGACGAAAAGCAGCACAATCCTTCAGGGCGTGATCAGTGCTCCGACAAAACTGGCACTGCCTTGCGGGCTTCTTTGGCACAGCGGGGGCTGGAGCCGAAAAGAAGTAAGACGGTAAAGGCTCAGCAGAGTAGCCATAAGACTTACGCGCACCATATGGAGTACCAGACGAAGTCGGTGCTCCATATGCTGGGCTATAAGAATTATGCCTACTATTCTCCGTAGGGCATTCATCACTAGAGTGGGAGGTAGCTCCACACCAATGGCAACGGAAATTGAGATGTGCCCACATAGTGCGAAGATAAAACGATTCAAAATAAAGATGCTATTGTGCAAAATACTACACCTAACAATAATTACTAAAGCAACCTACTATAAAACAAGAAAATGGAATAAAGAGAACAGAAATAAAACAAAAGATGCGATAAACAAATGGAAGGGCTTCTCTCTCAGATTCTCCCTCTCCAGAAAACTCACACGACTGTGTTCCCCGGCAACGGCGCCAAAAACTTGATGCGATGATTCGGCAAGTGCACCGGTCGCGCAAGTAATAATAATGGGGAAAATCCCCGAGTGTCGGTCTCTTGAGGAACACAGTAAGGTGGAGTTAGGTTTCGAGGAAGGACTTGAGATTAAAGTCCTTAAATCGGATGGAATGCGGGGGAGTTGGGTTGGCTTTTGGAAAATAAAATAAAAGCTATCAACTACTCCTATGCAATGCCGCTATGCAATGCTTCGCTTGGCGGGATGGAGACTAGGCAGGCCTTGAGCGCGCTGCATCGAAAGGGCGGATGGACGAGTAGGCAAGCGGAATCGAACTGTGCAGGCCTTGAGCGCACTGCTTCGTTAGGCGGGATGGAATACACGGGCCGCGATGCCACGCTTCGGTAGGCGGATGGACGAGTAGGCTAGCGGAGTGAGGGTCGCAAGCACCTCTTCGACAAGCACGCCACTAGCAATTGCTAGTGCGGCACACGAACGTGACGGCGGAATGGAAATGGACGGCGGCGCACCTCAAGCAACTCAAATAGATAAATTACAAAAACACATAGACATGAAATATATATGTAAATATAACTAATTCAAGTGCCACTTCATCATAATAATGAGATCTAAAACATATACACATCAATAAGAAGAGAACAAGGCAAGAAATCGACCGAATCCGAAGTCTCGTTGTAGATTCACGGTTGGAATTGCCGGGTTGTCAATCCGCGTCCAAGCTCGGTCCGCAACTACGTCCGGGGTAGAGAGAGCTGTCACGACTCTCCAATGGACCCGTCTTCTTCGTGTCACGATCCGGTAGAGGTTGCAAACTTCCTCTTGCTCGATGGAGATGGCGGCTAGATCTCTCTTTGAAGCTCTTGGATGAAGGAGGAGGCCGAGAGGAAACTCCGGCTCAAGATTGGCGTGAAGAACAAGCCCGGAGCACCTCCAGATGGTGGGCGGCGGTGGAGGGGCGAATCTGGGCGCTCTGGAGCAGGAAACGGCGGAAGAAGACGATCGCCCTGACCTAAATCGCGAGCAGCGGAATTTATAGGCGCTGGAATAAACAGTGCGCACGGTCATTGGTGCACGACCAGTGGTCGTGCGCACTAGAATTCGGTGATCGTGCGCTCTGCCTGGACGGAACCTGCAAAGACAGAAATTATGAAATAACATGTTCGCACGACCCGTGGCGCACGACCGGTGGCGCACGACCGGTGGTCGTGTGCACTGGAGTTGATGGTCGTGCGCACTACAACAAACAGAACTCGGAAATTAAATGGTAAGTGCGCACGAGCAGTGGCGCACGACCGGTGGTCGTGCGCACTAGCGTAGATGGTCGTGCGCACTGCACCAAACAGAACTCATAAAAGGGTTAAGTGCACACGATCAGTGGCGCACGACCAGTGGTCGTGCGCCATAGAACCGGTGATCGTGCGCAGTGTTCCTGTGCAGAATTGTACCGGAAACACCTGCACGACACCTGTTCCAGCGTACGGCACCAGTCTAGCCACTAAAAGTGGGACTTAACATCGCAAGAAAACTAATAACAAAGAAAGATACGAAATAACACCAAAATAGGGCCTATAAGTGCACCTAGCATAGAATGACCAATATGAGCTAAAACAGGGCTAAAGTGCAGTGAAAAGACTAAATAGATGGCCCAGATGAGTCCATAAAAGTGTATATGATCAGGACTCATCAATACTCCAGATTTTTAATTTTCAGTTCCTTTTTTATTTGATTGATAGTCTAAAATTAAAACTTATTATAAGTTTGTATGGATAACTTTCTTACTTTTGCTCTAGAATAGCAAAAACTTAAGTATGGGGATATTTGATGACTAGTAAATTATACATATTTTTAGTATAATTCTTAGTATAGTCTTAATTAATATTGTGAATTTTCTATGTAAATTAATAAATAAATTGCTTGTTTTTATTATTTCCTTACTAACTTAACCTTATTTTTTTTGGGCAGCTTTTTGGTAATTTTTGTTAGGTCACTCCCTCGGTCACGCCCGTGACCGAGGGCGTGTAAACTTAAATTGCCAATTTCCAGCTCTCGACCAACTTCAGAGCAAATCTCGATGAATTAATCAAATCATGCCCGAGACCGAGGCCGTGTAATGGTCACACCCGTGTACTCCTAGTCAAGACGACAAGCCATGCCTTCAAGCCGATGGCCCCGATTTCTCGGGGAATCACAAAGTCACGCCCATGTCAATGAAGGATACCCTCGTATTCCTCAACTCTTCCAGAAGGATAGCTATTCTAATTTCTTCATCACACTCATGTCACGCCCAAGGTCACGGTCGTGACAATGCCGGTCATGCCTGTGTGCAGAATTCTCTCCCGACAAACTCTTCCAGAAGCCGGCTGTCCTGACCTCTCCATCACGCACAAAGGTCACATCCTAGGTCACGTCCGTGACCAAGGGCGTGTAATTCTAAAAAAATTCTTATAATTAGAGAGGCTCGGCTGAAGCTTAGAATCCAGTTTTTGTATATAACTTTGAGTGTTTGTGAACTATTTTGTGCATTTTCCTTTTTCTTCTTTTATGCTTTTATGGTTTTTGTAATTTTCTCTCTCCTAGTTTAGTTGTAATCTTCATTTTGGAAATAAAATAGTTTGTTTCCTCATTTTGTTATTCTTTTCCTTATGTTGGAGTGTGTGTATGAGTTTAGATTTTTCTTTTCTTTTAATTTAGTTCTCTTTATGTTGGTGTGTGTGTGTGTGTGTGAATTTTGTTATTATTTTCTTTTAACTTAGTTTTCACTTTATGTTGGTGTGTGTGAGTGTATGAGTGTTAGATTTTTGTAGCTTTATATTTCAGTTTTAATTCAAAGTAGTGTGTGTGTGTGTGTGTGTGTGTGTGTGTGTGTGTGTGTGTGCGCGCGCGCGTGCGTGTGCGTGTGTGCGTGTGTGCGTGTGTGTGTGTGTGTGTGTGTGTGTGTGTGTGCGTGTGCGTGTGCGTGTGTGTGTATGTGTGTGTGTGAGTTTAGATTTTTATTGCCTTATAATTTAGTTTTAATTCAAAGTAGAGTGTATGTGTGTGTGTGTATGAGATAGTTTTTTGCATTTTTTGTAACATAGTTTTCCTTAAAGTAGAGTGTGTGACTGTGTTAACTTAGATTTATTACTTGTCATTTAAATTATTGTAGAGTGCATGAGTTTTCACTTTAGTGTGTTTTTAATTGTCTTTCTTTAATTTTTGCTAAACGCACTCGTACTCGCTTAAAATATTATCATGTACTTTTTACCCACTAAATCCGTCCCCATTCTGATGAGTGTCTAATTTCCTTTAGAGCATGATGTTGAAGAGCATTGGGATAAATAAACGGTTTTTAAAATTAAAATATCTCTTTCTTTTCAAAATCAATTAGTGAGCTTAAGGTTTACCCGAGAAAAACTTTGAGTGGAACCATATAATCGATGCGTCGTTTTTATTTCCATTTCCATACACTAGTTAGCCGAGAGGCTCGTGCGTACGGATCGAAACAAGTGTTTGACAAAGAAAAAGAACTAGTGACTGATTTGAACAATGGATTAGCTGAGATGAAACACACTATGGGCAACTTCAAATCAAAAATGGATGAATGGCTAAATCAAGGTGGTAAAGCTGTGAATCTTACAATGCAGGGTATTCATCATGTTTATGACAAGGTAGCTCATGTTTCAACTGAAAATGATACCTTGATGAATTCTCATGATTCAAGCATGCATTATATTGATGAGCAAATGGATAAGTATGGAGCTAATATTGTCTCTTCCCTAACTGAAGAAGTCAGAAAGGGGGAGATAAAGTTACAAGCCCAAATGTAAGAGCTAAGTCATGAGATGAAATGCAAAATTCATGATGGGAATGTATATAATTATTAGAATTTTAAGTGGCTTCGTGAAGTTCTGACTGGGACAGCTCCAGATCCATTTGTTGAGTGCAAAGGGCCACCTGATCTGTTTGAAGCAGGATAATATGCTCCTCCATAGCAATATCCTCAGGTTTGGTCTGATCCTATAGAGGAAGCATTCCTTGGAGAATCCTCTAGGACTCCTTTGAAAGGAAAAAATACGGGGAAGGTCCCTTAGCCAGCAGATCATATCACAGTAAGAGCAGAGCTGAAGTTTGGAGACCTATCTCCAAAGGCATTATTTTGGATACTTTCACTTTAGTG
Organism: Dactylorhiza incarnata; assembly: GCA_033032865.1. Taxonomy (NCBI): domain Eukaryota; kingdom Viridiplantae; phylum Streptophyta; class Magnoliopsida; order Asparagales; family Orchidaceae; genus Dactylorhiza; species Dactylorhiza incarnata. The sequence continues at coordinate 3,187,254 of JAWHQI010000238.1, read as the reverse complement.
GATATTGGAAATGAGAACCGCAATGATTATTACAGCAGAGATGAATGGGAGAAGCATGAATTATCAAATGTGTGGAGAAGGATTCATTTCAGGAACAATGGAAGCTCAGATGATGCACCTCCTCCTCCTCCTAGATATTATCCCAAGCCTTATGCTTATTTTAACAAATAATTGGAGAAGAGCAAAAGACAGAAGTCTAAGATATCTCAGTGAAATATTGTCTGAATTGTGAATGCCCTTAAGAATATTTATATAGACATTAATGTTTTGATGATCTAGTCTTTAATTTTAAATTCATTATGTCATTTTTCTGTATCAGTAATTATTATTATTCTCTGTTCAATTCAACTTAGTGCATAGGGTTCTAACTTTTTCAAATAGGGGGAAATTGTTGGGTATTGTATCCACAATAGCCTTGATTTGAAGAAGTCCCCCATTGAACTAAGATGAATTAATTTTGTATTTGATACTGCATTTTTGTTATGTTGTTGCAGGACTTTAATTGCGAAGTACAAACTAATGTCAGATTACAATGAGACATAAAACACTGGACTATGCAATATAATTCTTCATTGTGTAGGACATAGTGTTGATTCATGTGTAATTTCCCTATTGGGGTGTACTCCATTTCCAAGTGCAAGGGGAAAATCAAGTAGAAGTTGTTTGCTGGATTCTGGATTGAAAAATCTGTTGTACAACCCCGATAATCGCCAGGAGATGTGCAGAGATGGAAAGGTCAGCAGGCGAGAGAGGCAACGAGGAGGGCGAGCTAGAGCCTCACCAAAGGGCTCGCTCGCAGGAGGCAGGCGAGCAAGTCCCTTGGCAGCCGCTCGCGCAAGACGAGCTGGAGGATTTCCCAGTGGGTGCTCGCAGGGAGCGGGCGAGCTGGACCCTCACTGCCAGCTCACGAGAAGGCATGCGAGTTAGGCTCGCGAGAGGAATCCTCGGGTGCGGCCCGCCCAGCAAGTGTCCAGATATGATTTTACCCAAAAGCCCTGGTAGTCTGCAGTTAGCCCCTCCAAACAATGGAGTTTAGCTGTTGGCAGACCATTTTGTGTTGCATATAGTAAGAATGTAAGGCGGGATTCTGCTATTAGCATACCACGAACAAAATACTATAAATAGACATTGAAGGGCACCTTGGGAGGGCATTCCAATCTCAGTATAATGAGTTTCTTCCTCCTTAGGGTACTTTGGTTTAGCTCTCTAGCTCTCCAACCCAGTCTCAGCCTTGGCTTGTGAGGGGAAGCGCTCAAAGATCTTCCGGGTTTGTGGTGGGACCTCCTCGCTGTGACTAAGGTCTTATTCTAGTTCCAAGTCTCCAGTCCGTTCATTCTGAGGGATCAGTAAGGGCTAGCTGCCCCTCAACTTGTTGAGGGCCCGAGCTTCACAAGAGACCGAGAAATCGGCTTCAACATTTTGGTGCGGTGAGCGTAGAGTGTAGCTGGTCCAAGAAAGTTCCAAGGAAGGGACATGGAAAGAAATGAACAGCAGATCGGGGAGTTTTGCGGGTCACCCCAAGTGGCGACGTCAAGGATGTTCTCGGACTTCAGGATGGAAGTCCTCGACACCCTCGGAATCGCAGTCGCAGCGCTGCGAAGCGAGTTCGCGACCCCGGCGCCTCAGGCGTTCCGCCAGCCCGCAGCGGCTGGCGAGAATGCCCCGGGAGGAAGGGCTGGAAAGGAAGTGGTCGGGGGGTCAGTGCAAGACCTATAGGGGCGAGTGTTGTTTGCCAGCCCGCTGAGCGAGGTTCCGGCAAGCTCGGTGCCAGCGAGCACGGTGCAGGAGAGCGCGGTTCCGACAGGCGCGACGCCCGTAAGAGCAGTTCCGGCGAGTGTGGCTCTCGTGAGCATGGTCCCAGCGAGCTCGAGCCTAGCGAGGGAGCTTGGGGGCAAGTGGAGTAGGAAAGGATGGCAGGTGGGGGAGCCCCTTTTGCGAACTGGTGCTTTCCGCACCCATTCCAGAAGGGTTCAGTGAATGGGATAGGGTCTACTACAACGGCAGGGATGACCCTGTCCAGCACCTGTAGTCATTCGAGGACTCAGTTTCTATCAGGCCGATGTCGGATGCCTTTAAGTGTCCGCTCTTCGCCGTCACCCTGAAAGAGAAGGCTAGGGACTGGTTCCATCAACTCCATGTGGGGTCAATCTACGCATTTCAAGACTTGCGTCAAAGCTTCTTGTTGTGGTTCTCAACTTCGAAGAAGAGGAAGAAGGACGCCGAGTCCCTCTTCAAGGTTAAGCAGGAGCCCAGGGAATCATTGGCTCACTATGCGGATCAATTCCAGAAGGAGGTACTGCTCACCCAGGAGATGCCTGGGTTTGCCCTCCAGCTAGCCTTCACGGTTAGGCTAAGGGAACGTTTCTTCAAGATGGGATTGAAGAGGAAGGCCTCCGTCTCCTACGAGGAGTTGATGGAGAGGGTGGTGGAGGAAATCGAAGGGGAGGAGGCCAACCCGGAGCTCACCAGGAGGCTAGAAAAGCTCAGTGAGCTGGAGGTCAGGCAGCAGGAGGTGCGGAGAAGAGAAGAGCCTAGGTCCCCGGAGGTGGGGTGGAGACAACAAGGCGGAGGAATGCAAGGTCAAGGGAGAGGTTATGCTCTGGGAGGGGGTAATTTCCATGGGGTTAGGGAAGACCCCATCAGTTGGGATGGAGGCAGGGTCCGAGGCAGATGCCTCCCTCGCCTCAGCATGCGATGGCAATAGGAAGAGGAAGAGGAAGAGGAAGGAAAGAAGGGGCAGGAGCTGAAGCGGGACCAGGAAGAAGAAGGGGGAATAGGGCGGCAGAGGCCGAGAGGGGAGAGGTGACGTTGCCATATTGTGACTTCCATGATGAGGAGGGTCACGCGACGGCCACTTGCCCGGAGTTCATGGAGACGAAGAGGGCCATAGCGCCAGCACAACGGCAGCAGCAGCAGCAGGAGAGGATTGAAGAGGTCCTGCCTCCGGAGGATGAGGAGGAATGGTGCGAGGATAGGGTTGATTTGGGGACCCGAGGAGGGATCGGAGTGATCCACGGGGGTGTAGGGGTTGAGGCAACCCGCAAGGCGAGCCTCCATACCATTTACCACCGGTGCGTTGCTTCGACATCCGCGGCCCCACCCCCGGCAGAAAAAATTACTTTCTCTCAGAGGGACATGCCGGGTCATGAAGACCCTTTCAGCGATGTGCTGGTCATCCAGACCGTCATTGTGAACTTCACGGTGTCCCGGTTTCTCGTGGACAATGGAAGGTCCGTCAACGTCATCTTCAAGAAGGCGTTCGATGAGATGAAGGTAGAGACCAGGAGAGTGTTGGCCTCGGATGGCCCATTGTTCGGGTTCTCCGGGGAGGGGAAAGAGGTTGAAGGGGGAGTGGGGCTCCACGTGGTCCTAGGAGGGCAGTCTTGGAATTGCCACTTTGTCATAGTAGACGCCCCCAGCAGCTATAGTGCCATCTTCGGACGACCGCTTATAAGTGCTTTCCGCTGCGTCCCCTCCACCTACCACCAGTGTCTCAAGTTCAACTTGGGAGGAGTTCAGGTTCGGGTAAGAGGGGACCCAAAGGTGGTAAGGCAGTGCTACAAGACGGTCGTGAACACCATCTCCTGGATGACCGAAGCAGAGGAATGGGATCGGGAGATGGGGGAGCCGGCGGGTCTCAGAGAGGAAGCAGAGGAGGAAAGATGGGGGGAAGGAATGGCCCAGGTGGGAGGCAGAGGAGCAGATGGAGGAAGGAGAGCAGAAGAAGTAAGAGGAAGGGGGTCAGGCCCAGGAAAGAACGGCGGAAGAGATGATGGCGATCAGAGAAGAAGGAGGGGAGGAGGAGGCCAAAGCGTTCGCTAGCGGCAAGGGGAAGGAAGGCGATAGGGGAGAGCAGTCCCGGCTGGAGGCCGTGGAGGATGTTGTAGAGCTCGAGGTCACCACCCGGGCTGGGGTGGTGGATAAGGTCCGAATCAACGGAGAGCTCGGCCCGGAGGATCAGGAGAAAATCCTAGCCTGCGTGCAAAAGAACGTGGGCATCTTTGCTTAGAGCGCGGAGGAGATGCCTGAGATTGATGCGGATGTGGCATGCCACCGTCTCAACCTCGATCCTAGCTCTCGACCCATCTTCCAAAAGAAGAGAGACATCGCTGACAAGCTGGAAGGCCCCATCAGGGAGGAGGTGGGCAAGCTCCTCCGAACAGGTTTTGTATCGGAGATCCAGTACCCAGGCTGGGTCTCCAATGTAGTCATGGTAAAAAAAAGGGGGAGGTAGGTTGCGCATGTGTGTTGATTTCTCACTACTTAATAAATCTTACCCCAAGGATTGCTACCCCTTGCCCAGAATCGACGCGCTGGTTGATCTAGCTGTCGGTTTCTCTATAATGTCTTTCTTAGATGCATTTTCAGGTTATCATCAAATCCGTATGCACCCCCCCCCCCCCCCCCGACGTCAAGGAAATCTCCTTCATCACTGGGGATGGGTGTTATTATTATAAGATGATGCCCTTTGAGCTCAAAAATGCAAGGGCCACATACCAGTGAATGATGGACAGGGTCTTCCGGGAGCAGAAGGGAAGAAATTTGGAGGTCTATGTCGACGATCTCATGATAAAGAGTCGAGACCTCGAGTCCCACCTCCAAGACCTGGAGGAGAGCTTCGGGACCTTGTGAAAGTATAATATGAAGCTCAATCCCTTCAAGTGTGTCTTCGGGGCTAGTCGGGAAAAGTTCCTAGGTCACCTGTTCACCCTGGCGGTGGTAGATCCAAACCCAGATAAAGTTAAAGCAATCATGGAGTTGGGGTCACCAAGATATTCGAAGGAGGTTCAGAGACTCACGAAAAAATTGGCCAGGCTCAGTAAGTTCCTCTCTAAGGCAGGTGAGAAGTGTGCACCCTTCTTTAAGGTGCTGAGGGGAAACAAAAAAATTGAACGGACCTCAGAGTGTGAGGAAGCTTTCCAAGCTTTGAAAGAGCAACTCATTCAGACTCCTCTACTCCAGGGGCCAAGACAAGGAGAGGATCTATCCCTATAATTGGGGGTGGGATCCGAGGCAGTAAGTTCAGTATTGGTTCGGGAAGAAGGGAGGAGGCAGTTTCTAATCTACTACGTCAGCTGAGTGCTGAGGAAGGCGGAGCTCTGATACCCCATTTTAGAAAAGTTGGCCTTTGCATTGGTTGTATCGGCCTGGAAGCTCTGACCTTATTTCCAAGCATATTCAGTCAAAGTGGTGACTGACCACCCGCTTCGCAAAGTCATGGAAGGGGTGGAGCACTCTGTGAGGTTGGCAAAATGGTCCGTGGGCTGAGTGAGTTTGACATCGCGTTTGTGCCTAGGATGTCGATCAAGGCACAAGCGGTGGCAGATTTCATGGCGGACTACGCAACCGAAGAGGAGGAGCATGAATCACCTCCCCTTGTGGCATGGAAGATGCTGGTGGATGGTGCGTCAGGGAAGCACTCCTATGGAGGAGGAATCATCCTAATAAGCCCCCATGGGAGTAAGATCGAGCAAGCCTTAAGCATTCATTTTCCGATTACCAACAACCAAGCCGAGTACGAGGCGGTGATAACAGGCATGCGGATGGCCCGGGAGTTGGGAGTACAAGACATGGAGGTCTCAACGGACTCCATGTTGGTGGTGTGCCAAGTCAGGGGGGAATTCGAGGCAAAGGAGCCGACCCTCCAACGCTACCTGGAGAAGGTCAAGGGGGTCATCGGGCAATTTCGCACTTTCTCCATCAAGCATGTGCCAAGGGAGGAGAGCACCCCGGCGGACCTCCTAGCCAAGTTTGACCCTCGAGCTGGGGGGACAGTATCAGAACTCTTCCGACCTTCCATCGAGGAAGGAGAGCTGATGGAGGTAGATTAGCGAGCATCATGGATGGACCCCTTCATCGCCTTCCTGACATTGGGAAAGTTCCCTGAAGGGGATATGGATAAACGACGCTTCAGGTATAAGTCGGCATATTATTCCTTGCATGCAGGGGGACTATATAGGAAAACACTCTAGGGACTCCTGGCCCATTGTATATCCGAGGAGGAGGTCTCGAGAGTCCTAGAAGAAATTCACTCAGAGGAATGCGGCAGTTACTCCAGGAGCCAAACCTTGGAAGGTAGAGTGTTGAGGCAAGGCTACTTTTGGCCTACCCTCAGCAAGGACGCAGTGGAGTTCACAAGGAAATGTTCAAAGTGTCAGCTATTCGCTCCTCTCCAGCTCTTGTCAGCTCAAAGACTCTGGACCATCACCGCTCCGTGGCCCTTTTCTATATGGGGTTTGGACCTGGTAGGCCCTTTCCCCCAAGCCAGCTGCCAAAGGAGGTTCCTATTAGTGATGATTGATTACTTCTCCAAGTGGATAGAAGTAAAGGCGCTGGCTAAGGTAACGTCCCAAGTGGTAAGAAATTTTGTGTGGGGGGAGATAATTTGCAGGCACGGGCTCCCACTGGCCATAGTGACGGACAATGGGCCACAATTTGCCAGCGAAGAATTTGTCAGTTTCTGCACCCAACTCGGCATCGACCTTAGGTTCGCGTCGGTCCACCACCCAAGGAGTAATGGTCAGGTGGAGGCAGCGAACAAGATAATTGTCAACCTACTCAAGAAGAAAGTGGAGAATCTCAGGGGCAACTAGGTAGAGCAGCTGCCCTCGGTCCTTTGGGCCTTAAGGACTACTCCAAATACCGCCACTAGGGAGACTCCGTTCAAACTCTCTCATGGGTCCAAGGTCATCCTACCGATAGAGTTCGAAGTGAAAACCCCCAGGGTGGTCGATGCGGGCGAAGGGGATGAAGGATGGCTAGTGGAGAATGATGTGGAACAAAGGCTGTCCTTGGACCTAGTAGAAGAGCTCTGAGACCTCCCTGCTGTTCGGAAGGAGGAAGTCAAGAGGCGGATGGCCAGGTACTTTGATCAACATATCAGAATCAAACAGTTTGAGAGAGGATATTTGGTCCTGAAGAAGGTAGATGCGGCAGGGAGAGGGGTCGTTGTAGGTAAGCTTGAGCCCAACTGGGAGGGGCCTTACATTGTAAGCGAAGTGCTCAAGTCTGGAGGACACCGTCTCCAGAATGTGGAAGGGGTACCTCTCGGCCGATCCAGAAGTGGGGATGATTTGAAGAGATTCTACCCTTAAAAATTCTTGTAACTGACTTGTTGTATGTTTCATTCTCCGTACATAAATTTTGAAGTTGTTTTAAAGTAAGAATCTACAAGTATTGGTGCTGGAGTGCCCCGGATCGATTCCGCTGCCGGGCTCTCATAGACGGTGGATCATGTTGATCTCTAAGGAGGCTGGCAAGGTAGCAAGTTCTTCGATACTGGATTGCCCCGAATGTTTCCGTTGTCGGGCTCCCTCTAGCCGGTGGGTCAGACCGATCTCACAAAGAGGTGGGCAAGTAGGTTGCTGCTGATAAGAGTCTTGGTTCGCAAAAATGTCAAGGCCTAGGGGAGGCGAGCCCGGACACTCGCTCGTGTGGAAGAAAAAAGACATCGGATGAGAAGTACCTAAGTCCAAGGGTAAAGGCGGGGAGACTGAGCATGGTGGTCGCAAAGCTCACTGAGTCGGGCCCAGGCTCACGAATATACTTATAAATTTCGATGGCACATGGAAAAGCAGCAAACCAAGAAGGATCCGTCGGCGCGGAAGTCAGAAAGAAGCCTGGGGGGCTTGCAAAAAGTGAGCGCAAGCGAAGTAGGGTAACAATGAACCCGCTTGCAATTTTCCCTATGGAGAGAGCCAGAGATGCGAAGCGGGCCCGGCTTCACCTCAGCGATGAAATTAGGCGGGCCAATTGAACGAAATCCCTAAGCAAGGGAAAGTTCAGAGATGAGGTAATTGTTAATATATTGAGATGTGAGCGCATAGAAAAATAAAATCATGCGAGCATGAACAAAATGCGAGTGCGAGTAAGGAATAAAAAAGAAATGACATTCAAAAGATAGAAAATATTTCTTCTTCATTGCTCAAAAGATGTTTACATTTAACGGCGAACTCGCCGGTCAAAACAAAAATTTACATGTGGAAAAAATTAAAAGCATCGGGGCTGCCCGCCGAGGAATTCATCAATCGCTCCCGCGATCTCCAACCTCAGAGATCGGCACGAACAGGTCGGGAATGACGTCCTCAGCGGTGAGCTCCATCGCGTCAGGGACGATCAGCCTGCCCCTTTAAGGGTGTCGAAGATGAGTTTGGCGATCCCCATCGAGTTCTTACGGGCAGCCTCCTTTTCACCTTGGGACTGGCCTCGAGTCCCGACTCGCAGAGGTGAGGTAATTGTTAATATATTGAGATGTGAGCGCATAGAAAAATAAAATCATGCGAGCATGAACAAAATGCGAGTGCGAGTAAGGAATAAAAAAGAAATGACATTCAAAAGATAGAAAATATTTCTTCTTCATTGCTCAAAAGATGTTTACATTTAACGGCGAACTCGCCGGTCAAAACAAAAATTTACATGTGGAAAAAATTAAAAGCATCGGGGCTGCCCGCCGAGGAATTCATCAATCGCTCCCGCGATCTCCCACCTCAGAGATCGGCACGAACAGGTCGGGAACGATGTCCTCAGCGGTGAGCTCCATCGCGTCAGGGACGATCAGCCTGCCCCTTTAAGGGTGTCGAAGATGAGTTCGGCGATCCCCATCGAGTTCTTACGGGCAACCTCCTTTTCACCTTGGGACTGGCCTCGAGTCCCGACTCGCAGAGGGGGCGAGGGAAGCACCGCCAGGGTCAGCTCGTGAACCTGTACCTTGAGATAAGTGTTCTCCATCTCCAGGTCGGTGATCCTCGCGGTTAGTTTACTCGCGGACTCGGCATCCTGCAGAAGGGGAGATAGAAAAAGCGAAACGTGGCAAGACAGGAAAAGACTCTTTGCAGGTATTACTTTCCAGGCCGCCTTGGATGCTGGCGAGGAGGCCCTCAGACAAGGCCTCCTTTCGCTTAAGCTCTGCGACCTCATCCGAGGCTTTCCAAAGCTCGCTGTTGAGCTCCTTGATTTCCCTATCTGTGGTAAAGTACCGGCGACTCACCATGTGGGTAAGCTCCATCACCCGAAACTGGGCTCGCATGGCTTCATACACAAGCCCTCTGGGCATGAAGGCCCTGAAGAGGGAGGCGTCCTCGCGGCCGTAGAGCACGAAGGTGAGGGCGAACGCCTCACCTCCAACTTTATCACTCTCCACCCAGGAGGGGAGGAGGGAGGAGCAAACAATCTTATTCTGCTCGGGGTCTGATGCGTGTCGGCAAGTGCACCGGTCGCTGTCAAGTAATAAATGTGGAGAGTGGAATCCCCGAATGTCGGTCTCTTGAGGAATGCAGGTTAGGTGAACGAATCGCGTTGTGTGACTCTTGTTACACAAGCGCAACACACATAAAAAGGGGATTTTTGGTTGATTTGTCCTAATCCTAACAACAATAAAAGAAATGTGGGTCGAAGGCACCGCTTCGCTAGGCGAGATGGATGCAACGGCCGCGATGCCGTGCTTCGTGAGGCGGATGGAGTGTGCTCTAGTGCGAGAGGGTGAGGGTCGCAAACACCTCTTCACAACCGCCGTTAGCTCTTGCCAACGCGGATCAAACACCTTGCGTGCGTGCGTGAGTGAGAGAGTAGAAACGGGGTGATTCACAAGCAAGCGATGAAGGAAAGTAAAGAAACATTCATTTCAAACAACCCAAACATCACAATATTCCAGTTTACACGATTCAATGAGTACAATGAAGGAAAGAAGAAAGAGATAACCGATGGGTGAAGACTAGCGGCCGTTCACGGCCGGAATGGTAGGTTGTCAGGCTACCTCTGGACTCGGGCGGACTATGCTTCCGGCGCAGAGAGCTGTCACGATCTCCCTACGTAGCTCCGTCGTCTTCGACTTCAGATTTCCTCTTCTTCTCACCGGGTCGTAGTGGGGAAATAGCTGCTTGGAGGCTTGCGGATGATGGAGAACACTCCCGGACAATGGAGGAAGGCTTGGAATGGATGGAGGAGACTTCCCCTTGCGTAGGAGATGAAGTGGAGGCGTCCCAAGATGGTGGTCGGCGGCGTACGGAACAGGCAATCCGCTCCCGGCGGCTGAATGATAACCTAAAATCGGAACAGGCATTTATATAGGCGCTGATTTAAATAGTGCGCACGGTCATTGGCGCACGACCAGTGGTCGTGCGCACTGGAATTCTGCGATCGTGCGCACTGCCTGGGTGGAACCTGCAAGATGCGAAATTTATAAACTATAATGTTCGCACGACCAGTGGCGCACGACCGGTGGTCGTGCGCACTATCGTCGGTGGTCGTGCGCATTAGTCGAAACAGAACTCAGAAAATTAATGATAAGTGCGCACAACCAGTGGCGCACGACCGGTGGTCGTGCGCACTATCGTAGATGGTCGTGCGCACTACACCAAACAGAACTCATGAAAAAAGGGTTAAGTGCACACGATCAGTGGCGCACGACCAGCGGTCGTGCGCCATAGAACCGGTGATCGTGCGCAGTGTTCCTGTGCAGAATTGCACCGGGAACACCTGCACGACTCCTATTCCAGCACAACCATGAATCTAGCCACTGAAAGTGGCACCTAACAGTGCATGAAAACTACTACTGAAAATAAACATGAAATCACACCAAAATGGGTCTAGAAGTGCACCTAGCATGCAATATCAAATATAAACTATAACAAGGCTAAAGTGCGGTGAAATGACTGAATAACGGCCCGGATGAGTCCATAAATGTGTATATGATCAGGACTCATCACACCCCCAGACTTAACTGTTTGCGCGTCCCGAGCAAACGAATCCGGCGGAGTGTGAAAACGATAGTTAACATAGAGAATTACACAAAGGAGTACGGTGCGAAGTAACATATGCATGCGAGTAGAGATTCTAGTAGAAGGAGATTCTAACTATGCTAACTAATTTGCATAAGTATTAAAGCGTAAGTAAAGATTTAGTTATACTCAGTTGGTGAATTATGAAGAATTTGAACGATCATGCCCGGTATGAAAGTGACGAGATACTGAGGTGGGTGTTGCAAAAGATCGGGGCTTAGGAATAACTCCGCTGAAATCCATCAACGTCGTGAACCATACGCTCGCCCGGTCACACTCTCTCCACGGCGCTAGCAAACTCACAAGTCAAATCAATAGGGCTTTTAGGATTAAGTTGGGGCTTAGGTTACGGTATGATATTCAAAGTTAAACACGATGGCTACGCAACCCAAGTGAGCTAACAGAACGCTGCACCTCACAAAACCAACAAACTATGCTCGTGTGACACACCCCCAGACTTATCATGAAAACTAGGTGTGCACACGGCCTACTTCACAAATACCAACAGATTTTCTATTCAGCTCGGAAGGATTTCTTTTCAATATACTCTCTTTTTTTTTTAGATTTTTTTTTCTTTTAACATACTACCCTTCTATTACAAATCCTCCGGTTGTTCAAAATCAGCAGATAGACTTTATTTCCCCTTATCATCACAACGATTCCCAACATTACACCAAATCTAGATAATAAGTGCAGGTAACAACTATTTGGTTGCGGTTGTAGGATAAGCTTCGGGCTTTGGTGGATGAAGAGGAGCTGATCAAAAGGAGTGGTAGGCACAAATTTGGCTTGCAAAGGTGAGCGAAAAGGGCATGGAATGACAAGGCTCAAACTAGCCAAAGGGTGGCCTACATCACATTTAACTCGGCGGGTCGCTCTCACCCATGCTTCAAGAGTCGCTTGGGGCAAGTTCTTAGCCCACGAGAAAGGTAAACCTTCCTCCCGACTCGAGCAACACATGACTAGCACTCGTACACACACAACGCCGGGTTATCGTCAATTTCATTCAAATTCACCACTTGAGTATAACAAATCTAAATCTACGCAGAAATACTAAACATAAATTAGATGCATGGAGACAATCTAGTTCTACTCAAATTCTACCATAACATGCGAAGTGACTAGAACACTACATGAGTCAACATCGCACTCCAAATAATAATTCCTACGTTAACAACCTATTTCACATTCCAACCAAAATAGTTTAACCGGAACAACCACAAAAAGATAAGCGCGCACTCAAGTGGGTGAAATGATGTGTGAAGCATGCAAACAATGATAATGACTAGGATAAATAAGAAACAAACTTCTAATATGCAGTGCAACTCGTGCACAGTGGATGACAACATACGCTCCCCCAGACTTTGTCTAAACAATACATCCAGAAATTGAAGAAAAAAGAGGGGAGGAAGTGTTACCCAATGCTCAGAATTGAGCATACCAGACGATTGGCGTTTACGATCAAGAACAGTCCGCAGTATCCGCACCAACGAACACAAAACCTGCAAGCACAAAACTCAAAACAACAAAAGCATAAGCAAAAGCTGAACTAAAAGAAAGTTAGATAGAAACTACAAAATCAGGAAATCTGGGTTGTCTCCCAGTAGCGCTTTTATTTAACGTCCTTAAGCTGGACCAAATACCTGTATTAACATTGTTTATAAAATGCAGGAATTAAAAGAGAAGTTCTCAAAAAAGAAAGAGTTTCACAAAAATAAGAGAAAAGAAGGAAAAATCAGCTGCCGGCGCTTGAATGGTGTCCGTCTCCCAATGTCAACAACTGACACTCCTTGTTTATAGTGGCACCATCGTATAACTTCAGCCGATGCCCATTGACCTTAAATTTGTCCCCCTTATCTCCAGATATTTCTATGGCACCGAAGGGGGAGACATCGGTCACTGAGAAAGGACCACTCCACCTCGATTTTAACTTCCCTGGGAAGAGGCGGAGACGGGAGTTGTAGAGCAGCACTTGGTCCCCAATTTTGAACTCCTTAGGAATGATGTGCCGATCGTGCCATTTCTTTGTTTTCTCCTTGTAGATGCGAGCGTTTTCATAAGCGAAATGACGGAGCTCCTCTAACTCGTTGAGTTGGGAACGACGCACCTCGGCAGCGGCTCCAATGTCCATGTTCAACAGTTTGGTTGCCCATAATGCTTTATGCTCCAGCTCCACAGGGAGGTGGCATGCCTTGCCATAGACTAATTGAAACGGAGTCATGCCGATGGGTGTTTTGAACGCAGTCCGGTAAGCCCATAATGCGTCGTCGACCTTTTTAGCCCACTCCTTCCTATTTGAATGTATTGATTTCTCGATTATTCGCTTGAGCTCGCGGTTGGAAACTTTGACTTGCCCGCATGTTTGGGGGTGGTATGCCAAAGAAATCTTATGATGGACCCCAAACTTTTTCATGAGCTGCACAAACTGCTTATTGCAAAAATGACTACCGCCATCGCTGATGATAGTTCTCGGTGTCCCAAACCTGGAGAAGATATTCTTGTGGATAAAGTGTAGCACTGTGTTGGCATCATTCGTGGCAACCGCCTCAGCTTCCACCCATTTTGAAACATAATCAACTGCCACAATGATATAATGCTTACCATGCGACATTGGGAAAGGACCCATGAAATCTATCCCCCAGACATCAAATGGCTCGCAGACCAGCATGTTATTGAGGGGCATCTCATCACGCCGGGAGATATTTCCGGTCCTTTGGCATTCGTCGCACTTGGTGACATAGGCAGGGCATCCCGGAAGAGGGTCGGCCAAAACAATCCGCATTGCAGGATTTTTCGTGCTGTTCGAACGGCCCCGAAGTGCCCGCCAGCTTCTCTGTCATGGCAGTGCTGCAATATAGACTGAAACTCGGCTTCCGGAATGCAACGCCTGATAATCCCGTCGCTGCATGTGTGAAATAAGAGCGGATCTTCCCCAAAATAGTATTTTGAGTTAGAGGCGAGCTTCCATCTTTGCTGAGGGGACAGATTCGGGGAGAAGGTTTTACAAGCCAAGTAGTTAGCGATATCTGCGTACCATGGTGCTGTTGGGGGGGGGGGGGGGGGGGGGGCGTAGTAATTGCGAATAATTTTTCATCCGGGAAATAGTCGTCCGTTTCCTCCACAAAGCTGTTGGGAGTGTCGTACTCCAAACGCGAGAGATGATCAGCAATCACGTTCTCCACCCCTTTCTTGTCTTTGATTTCCAGATTGTATTCCTGCAAAAGTAAAATCCAACGAATCAGACGCGATTTGGATTCTTTTTTGCTGAAAAGATACCTGAGAGCGGCGTGGTCCATGTATACGATTACTTCGGAAAGTACCAAGTACGAGTGAAATTTTTCAAAAGCGAATACCACGGCTAGCATTTCCTTCTCCGTGGTGGTATAGTTTGCTTGTGCGCTGTTGAGAGTTCGACTGGCATACGCAATAGTGTGAAAAGTCTTGTCTTTCTTCTGACCGAGTACAGCACCTACGGCCGCATCACTTGTGTCGCACATGATAATAAAAGGTAAAGTCCAGTCGGGTGCCACCAAAATTGGAGCCGAGATGAGTTGTCCCCGTAAGGTTTCGAAGGCCTGCATGCATGCTTCATCGAAGTGGAAGGGGACGTCCTTGACAAGCAGGCGAGATAAAGGCTTTGAAATGGAGGAAAAGTCCTTGATGAACCTTCGATAGAAGCCCACATGACCAAGAAAACTTCGGATGCCTTTCACTGACATGGGTGGAGGGAGGTTTCTGATAACACTTACCTTCGCTTGATCCACCTCGAGCCCTTTGCAGGAAACTTTATGCCCCAACACAATTCCTTCGCGCACCATAAAGTGGCATTTCTCCCAGTTCAAGACAAGATTGGTGTCTTCACACCGCTTCAAGGTCTTGGCCAAATTTGCGAGGCAAATGTCAAAGCTGCTGCCAAATAGAGTAAAATCATCCATGAAAACTTCGAGGAAGTCCCCCACCATGTCAGCAAAAATGGCGAGCATATAGCGTTGGAAGGTTGCGGGGGCATTACACAGTCCGAATGGCATTCTTTTGAACGTGAAGGTACCGGAGGGACATGTGAATGTTGTCTTGTCTTGATCAGATGGGTCTATTAAAATTTGATTGTACCCTGAGTACCCATCCAAGAAACAGTAGTAATCCTGCCCCGCTAACTTTTCTAGCATCTGATCAATGAAGGGGAGCGGAAAATGGTCCTTGCGTGTTGCATCGTTCAGCTTGCGGTAGTCGATGCAGACTCTCCACCCGGTGATCATTCGGGTTGGTAGCAGCTCGTTCTTTTCATTGGCAACGACAGTGATCCCTCCTTTTTTTTGGTACCACCTGGACTGGACAGACCCATTTGCTATCGCTGATTGGGTAAATGATGCCAGCGTCGAAAAGCTTTATCACTTCAGCCTTCACTACCTCTTGCATTTTCGGGTTCAGCCGCCTTTGGGGCTGTGCTGTCGGTTTGTACTGATCTTCAAGGAGGATCTTGTGCATGCAGACCGTGGGGCTGATTCCCTTAATGTCTGCAAGAGAACGTCCGAAGACCTTGTGGTACCTTCTCAGCACGCCCACTAAGGCATTTTCGTTGGCGGCGGACAGGGCTACAGAAATAATCACAGGATGCGTTGTATTTTCTCCAAGGAAAACATACTTTAGAGAATCCGGTAGTTGTTTGAGAGCCGGACAAGGGTTTGGATTAGTAGAATCGTTGGAAAGCTCTCCGATTGAATGTGACAAATTGGGCTGGTTCGAGTGTGCACCGCCTTCTCCCATGTCTTCGCGCTGCCAACACACCTCGCTGTCATCCAAATCCACATCGATCTGACCATCGAATTCTTCAAGCGCCTCTGCCGGTTCGCACTCCGTAATTTCAAAGAGTTGCGACGGGCTGTGGACGTTGAAAGATATAACATCCTCCCCCAGTCTGAGTGTGAGCTCCCCCTGTTCCACATTAATAATAGCACGAGCAGTGGCGAGAAAGGGCCGCCCCAAGATAATGGGTACTCTTGTATCAACCTTCATGTCTAGAATGATAAAATCGGCTGGAAACGCGAGACCGTTTACAACTATTGTGAGGTCCTCGACGATTCCTGACGGCTTCTTGATCGACCGATCAGCTAGCTGTAGCATTACCTGCGTTGGCTTCAAGATCCCAGCACCAAGTTCACGAAAGATAGAGAGCGGCATCAAGTTGATTGATGCCCCCAAATCACAGAGTGCCTGGCTGAAACGGTGATGGCCGATCCTGCACGGAATCGTAAAGCTGCCCGGATCTTTGCACTTTGTGGGCAAATTGGAAATGATGGCGGAGCACTCCTCGGTGAGGTCGATAGTTTTGAGACCCTCCAACTGCTTCCGCTTCGAAATCACATCTTTCAAAAACTTGGAGTATCCCGGCATTTGAGAAATAGCTTCAATCAGTGGTATGCTCACTTGCACTCCTTTCATTATTTCCAAGAATCTGAGGAATTGCCTCTCGGATTTCTCGTTTCGCAACCTGTGGGGGAATGGGGGGTGAACAGCACTTTTCGAGGTCTGTGCCTCGCTCACGGGATGCGGCTCAATATGAATCTGAGTCAGCTTCTCAGCCGTGTCTTCATTATGCTTGTCAGTGGAACATGCAAGTGGTCCCTGTCGAGGAGGGTTGTCAACACTTCTCCCACTTCTCAATCGCATGGTGTTCACTGACTCAGGATGCTGACTTGCAAGCCCAGAAACAACATCGGACAGAGTCCCTATAGCAGAGCGAAGCTGTTGGATTGCGGCTGATTGGTCATTCATTTTATTCAATACCCCGACCACCAAAGTTGCTAACTGTTCCGGTTGCTCTGACGGCATAAAATCCGCTGCTCCTTTGAATGTCACGGCATTAACTGCAGTAGTACTTGGGGGGCGAATGACATGACTCCAGTGCTGACTGGTGTGAACAATATTCATGACCACTTCCCACGCGTCCTTCCCCGGTTTATTAAACAGGGCCCCTCCAGCTGCCATATCAAATAATAGACGGAATTTGTCCAGCACGCCGAAATAAAAAATCTGAATTAAAAAAACTTCTGAAAGATCTTCACGGTAGCATCCCCTATGCAGGGATTGAAAACGCTCCCAAGCATCAACTAACGTCTCCTCCTTCCCCTGTCCAAAGGTTACGAGTTCCCTGTACTTGTCCAAAGCTTGGGTACGATGTTGAAACTCTTGCAAAAATCTCCCTTCGAGTTGTTTCCATGTGATCACCTCTCTTCTCCGGATATCCCAATACCAACTTTTGGCTTTTTTATGCAAGGAGAATGAAAATGCCAGAATCTTTTGCAGGTCGTTTTCAACTCCACTGAAAACACATGTGTAATAGATTTCTAAAAAGTCCTGCATGTGTTGCACCGCGTCTTCATGCTCGTCCCCGCTGAACTTGCAGTTCCCAGCCATGTACTCAATGACGTCGGAGGAGATCCTGAAGTCATGATTGTTCCTTTCTGCTTGGTCCCTTAAATCATTTAAGCTTCCTTGATAGATGCATTCCTGAATGGAGGTCATGCTGCGAATACTTGCAACCCAAATGATTAGCGTACGGTGGAAAAGACGAAAGTAATCAGATGTGCGTATCGAAAAGAAACAGAGATACCAGAGGTGAACAAAAGAGGTAAAAGAAAAGAAAAAGAAAATCCTCGTGCAACAATTCTTCACGCAGACGAATTCATCACGTCTGCACTCCCCGGCAACGGCGCCAAAAACTTGATGCGTGTCGGCAAGTGCACCGGTCGCTGTCAAGTAATAAATGTGGAGAGTGGAATCCCCGAATGTCGGTCTCTTGAGGAATGCAGGTTAGATGAACGAATCGCGTTGTGTGACTCTTGTTACACAAGCGCAACACACATAAAAAGGGGATTTTTGGTTGATTTGTCCTAATCCTAACAACAATAAAAGAAATGCGGGTCGAAGGCACCGCTTCGCTAGGCGAGATGGATGCAATGGCCGCGATGCCGTGCTTCGTGAGGCGGATGGAGTGTGCTCTAGTGCGAGAGGGTGAGGGTCGCAAACACCTCTTCACAACCGCCGTTAGCTCTTGCCAACGCGGATCAAACACCTTGCGTGCGTGCGTGAGTGAGAGAGTAGAAACGGGGTGATTCACAAGCAAGCGATGAAGGAAAGTAAAGAAACATTCATTTCAAACAACCCAAACATCACAATATTCCAGTTTACACGATTCAACGAGTACAATGAAGGAAAGAAGAAAGAGATAACCGATGGGTGAAGACTAGCGGCCGTTCACGGCCGGAATGGTAGGTTGTCGGGCTACCTCCGGACTCGGGCGGACTATGCTTCCGGCGCAGAGAGCTGTCACGATCTCCCTACGTAGCTCCGTCGTCTTCGACTTCAGATTTCCTCTTCTTCTCACCGGGTCGTAGTGGGGAAATAGCTACTTGGAGGCTTGCGGATGATGGAGAACGCTCCCGGACAATGGAGGAAGGCTTGGAATGGATGGAGGAGACTTCCCCTTGCGTAGGAGATGAAGTGGAGGCGTCCCAAGATGGTGGTCGGCGGCGTACGGAATAGGCAATCCGCTCCCGGCGGCTGAATGATAACCTAAAATCGGAACAGGCATTTATATAGGCGCTGATTTAAATAGTGCGCACGGTCATTGGCGCACGACCAGTGGTCGTGCGCACTGGAATTCTGCGATCGTGCGCACTGCCTGGGTGGAACCTGCAAGATGCGAAATTTATAAACTATAATGTTCGCACGACCAGTGGCGCACGACCGGTGGTCGTGCGCACTATCATCGGTGGTCGTGCGCACTATCGTCGGTGGTCGTGCGCATTAGTCGAAACAGAACTCAGAAAATTAATGATAAGTCGCAGCCCATTTTCAAAATGGGCGATGGGGATGGTGAGCTCGACGGGGAGGGGATCTTTGATGGTGTCTTATTCGGTAGGGTGGCGGGCCACAAATCCAGAAGGGATATACTTGTCCACCGTGGCAAGATGTTCCTCCGGAGTGAGGTTGGCGCAGAAGAAAAGGCCCTCGCGGAAGGCACCAGCACACTTGGCCCGCCCCTCCGATTCTACATCTCTGACTATGATGTTATAGGGCTGCGAATCAAAAATAATGAGTGAGGCTATTTATAGAAATGGGAATGGCGGGAAGGATTCGAAGCGCCGATGCCTGCGGATAGCGGATCCTCACGGTAATTTTCCACCTCCTGGAGCCTTATCCGCCCCTAGCGAGTGGACGCCCCGCAAAAATCCCTCCAACTGGTCACGGGCGAGCCAGACCTGTGCAAAGAAGTAGGGCGAGTCGCGAGAGCAAGGTGAACGAAATATAATTATTAAGGGAGAATTCTGCAAGGGGCGGGCGAGGTTGATATAGCGACGAAAATAATGAAAACAGAAAAAAAAATGGGCTCGCAAGCGAGTCAAAAGTCTTAATATTACAAATCACCAAATTGTTTAAAACCCCTCCATATAGGGGAGGGGAAGGGAAAGCAAACGACAAATTACAATAAAAAAGAGGCCTTCTAGTAGCGAACCCACTTCCAACGTTCGCGACCTCGCACACCCGAGCGGGGGGGGGGACTCGCAGGTAGTGGTACTCGCGAACCGATTGGGCCTCGTGACTGAGCAGCCGTGCGTAATCCTCAATCTGCGCGATGTGTACCCCGGGTGAGGTGACCTCGCTGCGGTCGACTGGCCGCACCTCGGCAAGGATGTGCGCATTCCCATCCTCCATCGCAGCAAAATTCTCCTCGTATGCGAGCCGATCCAGCCGATTTTGTTCGTATAACTCCCGCAGCATTGACGTATGTTTCTAAAATAGCTCGGTGAACTGCCTCTTCATTTGTTCTGGATTGTCAGGATCCCCCATGAAATCTGCGACCTAACCCAGCGAGGGGGGGTGGCGACATCTCCACCTCTCCATGCTCTGATTCAGTGGGTGGGGTTGGAGGATCACCTGCGAGGATGATGAAGAAAAGGCACTCGGCAGGGATGGTCTAACCTGGTGGAGAAAGAAGAGTGCTGGGCTGCCGGCAAGAAGTGCCCGGCTAGCCCTTAAAAGCTTCAACGAAGGCGGGGGTAACAACCTTCCCCAGACCGGGGCGGAGCGTGGCTTCGACAGCGAGTCCGGGTTCAGCAAGTAGTGTCCCTTCGGGGCTCCTTTGTCCCACAAGGCCGAACCCCGGGTTGATGATGGTCTGGTTCGGCGGGGGTGGTGGGTTCGCTAGAGGAGGAATCCGCTCCTCCAAGTTCGCGAGAGGAGACACTGCATAAGAACAAGGGAAATTTAGCAAGAAATGAAAAACACAATGAAGGACGAGGCAAACTACTCGCCTGACTGCGAAGGCGGGGCCCGCGTATCAGAGGTTCCCACGACCCGTGATGCAGGGTCGATCCTCCTAGGGGTGGGAAGGTGAGTCACCGTGATTGTTTTATCCAGGGTATTCTCTCCCGGGGAAGTGTTCTGCGAGCGAAGAGGCGGTGTCAGGTGAGAAAGACATTAAATTAGCGAAATTGGCATTAGTACCTGCGAGGCGAGCCCGTCGTGGGAAGATGGAGACAGAGGAGAAGACCCATCCTCGTCGGGCGAGCGTCGGATGGTCTTCGCCATTTTTGTGAAGGGCTGAGGCGAAGCACGCTGCGGCGAGGCCCGGGAAGCGAGCGCAGTGGCCTTGGCCTTTTGGGCCGCAAGCGAGGCCTTAAGGCAGGACATCATCTCTTCCTTCTTGTACATCACACTGAATCTCACAACGAGGACAAAAAGAGAGAAAGGGGAAGAAAAAGTTTGAACACCAGATGGGAGGAATGGTATTTATAGCAACAGGCATGGGCCCCACCAAAAGATTCGCGCCATGTCACTAAGAGGCTGGCAAATACCAAGGGTTGGATGTTTCTTCGCCAGCCTAGGTAGCCTCAATAAGAGCGTTGATTGTGTACAATCCTGATATTCGCCAGGAGATGTGCAGAAATGGAAAGGTCAGCAGGCGAGAGAGGCAATGAGGAGGGCGAGCTAGAGCCTCACCAAATGGCTCGCTCGTAGGAGGCGGGCGAGCAAGTCCCTTGGCAGCCGCTCGCGCAAGACGAGCTGGAAGATTTTCCGATGGGTGCTCGCGGGGAGCGGGCGAGCTGGACCCCCACTGCCAGCTCGCGAGAAGGCATGCGAGCCAGGCTCGCGAGAGGAATCCTTGGGTGCGGCCCGCCCAGCAAGGGTCTGGAGATGATTTCACCCAAAATCCCTAGGTGGTTTGCAGTTAGTCCCTCCAAACAGCGGAGTTTAGCTGTTGGCAGACCATTTTGGGTTGTGTATAGTAAGAATGTAAGGTGGGATTCCGCTATTAGCAGACCACGAACAAAAAACTACAAATAGACCTTGAAGGGCACCTTAGGAGGGCATTCCAATCTCAGTACTCTGAGCTTCTTCCTCCCTAGGTTACTTTGGTTTAGCTCTCTAGCTCTCCAAGGAGCCCAGTCTCAGCTTTGGCTTGGGAGGGGAAGCGCTCAAAGATCTTCCGGGTTTGTGGTGGGATCTCCTCACTGTGACTAAGGTCTTAGTCTAGTTCCATGTCTCCAGTCTGTTCGTTCCGAGGGATCAATAAGGGCTAGCTGCCCCTCAACTTGTTGAGGACCCGAGCTTCACAAGAGACCGAGAAATCGGTTTCAACATCTGTTCTAAGTAAAATTCATTGAGTACTCATATGAAAACTTGTTTCATTCATCGAGATCTTACGTGAGCACTCGATCAATTCGTTGAGTCTACTCGAGAGGTTACTGAAAGTATAAGATCTTGTTTCTAGTTTTGGCTAAGTTAAATTCGTTGAGTGGTCTGTTGATTTCTCGTGAATACTTGACGAATTCGTCGATTAATCTCGAGAGATCTCATTATCACTAAACATAAGTTTTATTCTATCTCAAATCTAAGCCAAGTTTAATTCGTCGAGTAGTTAAGATTAATTCGTCGAGTAATCTAGAGATGTCACGTGAACACTCGATGAATGGACTTAACTGTTTTTCTTTTTGAAATTGTTGGCGGATTTAAGCCATGTACAGTACACGTGGAGCTCCATCTTGAAGTCCCGTTCTAGTCGTTAAAAGTGGAATCCCTATAAATACTTAAGGGTTAATTTTTGAAAACCCCAATTGTGAATAGAAAAAGAAATCGTATTTTCTTCACTCGGTATTTTTCTCGATTTCGCAACAGAAGATCTCGTCGTCGATAAATTGTTTCGCGATTTCTCTCAAAGAAAAGTCTCGACTAGATCTCTGATTTTAGATACTTCAAGTTTCATTAAGATCCAGTCCATTCTCAAATTCAGATCAAGATCTCTCAAGCTCAAGTCATTCTTCTCCTTCAACTTTCGATTTCAAGTTGCTCTCTTAAGCAAGGAAGAAGAATCATTTTTCTCAGATCTGAAGTTGAATCTCTTTGAGATTTCTAAGAAGATTGTTTACAATCTATATTGTTTGTAAAGAAATGTTTTTACAACTCTTGTAGGAAGTTTTACTTCTAAGTTTTGTAGATCCTAGTTTAGAGGATCGAGTGTAGGAGAGGTTGTTCTCTGAGTTTTTATAGGGGACGTTGTCTCCGAACTTGTAGAAGTTGAAGACTCCGAGGTGTAAGATTTATTGAAATATAAGTTTGGTGAAGTAGCGAGTCTAGCACGATGTGTTAGATAGGCAAGGTGGGAAAGTGGACGTACTCATTCGGGGGAACAACTATAAATCCTTGTGTTTGTGATGTGTGTTTTCTCTTATTCTGTGTGCATACTTTCTAAAATATTTTAATTCCGCTTAATGCCATTGAACTCACTTATTTACCCCCCCCCCCCCCCTTAGGTGATTTAGGTAGATAAATAAATACTTTCACACTGTCACTACAAGTATATAAGAGAAAAAGAAAGATGTTAGGGCTTTACTCCTAATCTAGCAAGGAGTCGCAAATACAATTTTCCCGAGGATCATGCATGGCGCGTCTCCACCACAAAGCAAACATGAGACACACTACCTGAAGTGTTTACGGGGTCAAAAAAGGTAACAACTATATAACTACAAACACTATGGTGAAATTTTGAAATGTTAACTGTGATTCTATATGAGAGAGTGTATGAGTTCATAGCAATAATCAACACTTTAGTTATTCAAATCAGAAATCTAGGAGATCAGATTGAGGACTCCAAAATTGTACCAAAACAATACGCTCTCTAACCCCTGCATTCAAACCTTTAGTTACAGTCATGGAATAAGCTCGTGACCTTTTCACTATGTTAATCACTGAGCTACAAGGATCCATTCAAGCTCATCGAGACAGAATGAGAAGAACTGTGCCATTAGAGTCAGCACTACATACCCAAATGCATCTACAAAAACCATCATACAAACACCACCCTTACAAACATAAAATTGTTTTTTTAATTACGGAATGCCTCAGTTGTAATGATTAATAATTAGGTCTTTTCCCTGAACCATGAATCCCCATCTGGCAATGCCTTCTAATGTAACCAGAGTTACATCGACTAGTCCCTCCTCTGGCATCATAGGCTCGAGCATCTCCAATAGGAAGCAATTCAAGAGCTACAACACAAAGCTTTAGTAATCAACCTACCAACATACAAAATACAACATGGTTTATGTGAATGTTTCTTGACTATAAAATGGCACTAAAACAAATTTCCAACGCAATCCACTAGAAGAATCTCTCAGCCACTTAACGTGATATGCGATGATATTTGTGGGCCAACCTCTACAAATTCTCCAGAGGGTAAGAGATACTATCATTTTTATAGATTATTACTCTAGTTATACTTGGATCTATTTCCTAACCTACAAATCAAAAGCTCTTGCATGCTTCAAAAAAATTCAAAGCTAGATCTTGTTCAGAATCAACTCTCCTAATGGATAAAAACATTCTACACTGTCCGAGGAGGACAATTTCTGTCCCATTATTTTTCCAGCTTCTATGAAGAACATGGGATGACAAGGGAGTTAACATCGCCACGTTCTTCGCAACATAATGACATTATCAAGCACAAAAACAAAACAATTGATGAGATGGCTTGAGCAATGATGTTCACAACCAAATCCCAAAATAATTTTGGGCTGAATCATGCAACAGAGTTGTTTATAATATCAATTGAGCACCAACTAAGAGACTGGATGAACTGACAACTCATGGAGCTCTCTTCCAACGATATCAAAATGTCTCACATATCAGAACTATTAGATATCTTGCTTACACTCTAAAATAAAAAGGAGATAAATTTGAGGAGAAGAGCACAAAAGCTATTTTATTGACTACAGTGAACATTCCAAAGCATATAGAGTGTATGAAACACCCCACCCGCCCACACACAAAGAAACTAAGCATCTCTAAGGACATTATATTTAATGATCAGGAAGCCAATTGAAATTGGGATTTAGAATCCGGTACACCAAACACTGCTTTTCTGTCAGGTCAAGGGGTTGAGTTTGAGCAATCTCAAAGCTCCATTCGTCCCTCACCCGTAACCAATTCACCTGATATCAAATTACCTAGAGCCAATCCCCCTTCAGAGTCTAATTCATCATTATCCTATGTTAAGAGTTGAAGCTTTGCAGAAATTTACGCCGCTTGTGATATTGTATTATTCCTCACAACCCCAACATGTGAAGAGGCAGCAAGTCAAAAGGAATGGCAACTTTCCTTGGAACAGGAAATAAGCACCATCGATAATAACTCCATAAGGTAATTAATAGACATACCACAAAATAAGTATATAATTGTGGTGAAATGGATTTACAAACAAAAATCTAATGAAGTAACTAATATCATCAAACACAAAGCCAAGACTGTTGCCAAAGGGTACTCCTAGCATCCCGACCATGATTTCGATGAAACCTACGCTCCTGTGACCCGATTGGGAACCATCAAATTGATTCTAGCATATGCAGCACAACATAAGTTTCAATCTACCAGCTAGATGTCAAGGTAGTCTTCTTAAAGGGGATGATTGCCAAAGACATTTTTGTAGAGCAACCCCGAGGATTGGAAGTAAAAGGATTATAAGAAAAGGTATTTAAATTATGAAAAAACATTTAAGGGTTGAAGCAAGCCCCATGTGTATGGAACTCCAACATTAGCCACTACTTATCCAATCAAGGTTTCGTTAAATGCCCCCCATCGAATCCAAACTATATGCAAATGAAGAAAAAGGCGGGATGAGTCTCATTTGCATTTACGTGGACGACTTGATTATCACCTGCACCTCTCAACATTTAATCAGTGAACTAAAGTGCAATCTAACACCACATTACATTATGACTGATCATGTTCTTCTTAGGCCGACAAGTCGCCCAAACGACCAATTACATTTTCATCTCACATGAAAGTATTCTATGGAGTTATTAATGAAGTTCAAACCAGAAGATTGCAATCCATCCCTCACGCCAATATGCCTCCGATGATAATTTAGAGAATAGAAGAGAGGATGAAGAATCAGTTGATAGTGAAGCTTACCACTCTTTGGTAGACTCATACGTTTACTTGACAAATTCTAGATCTGACATATTGTTCGCAGTCCACAATGTATCTAGATTCGTCTCAGACCTCGGTCAGCGCCACATTCAAACAGCTCACTACTATATGAGCACAATTCTGACCCCACATTAAGGTCTTTTGTGACTAATATTGGGAGGAGACCGGGAGGAACGAAAAAGCACTGGTGCGTATGTTTTCTTTAAAGGTGACAACCCAATTCCATGGTCCTCCCGCAAGTAACAGACATTGACATTGTCCTCCACTGAAACTGAGTATATGACCCTCACGAATGCAATGTATGAGGCCATGTGGCTACAAAAAGCAGAGAAATGCATCAAAAGAAGGAACAAGATAAGATGAGTAGGAAGAAAAGAGAAGAAGAAGAATGATAGAAAGAAGAAGAATACCAGAAAGAAGAAGAATGCCAAAAGGAAGAGGAAGAACTCCAGAAGAAAAAGAAAGTAACTGTATTCTTTTGCGGCAACATTTCAGCCATATCACCAGCTCAAAATCCCGTGTTTCACCACCGTAGTAAACATATATTGCTTCACTGTCATTTCATCTGACAACGTTGACAAAGACAAGATTCAACCTCATTTTTGTTGCACCTATGAGCAGATTGCTGATGCCCTAACAAAATCGCGGTGTTGAATCCAAAATGGCACCTCCACGATCTACTCGAGGAAATAGGGGGAAAAGGAGGCCGCGAGCAGCTGGTTACTTGAGTCGCGAGTGAAGAGGGGAGAAGAAGAGAGGGCCGCTAGCTTGCGGCGAGGCCAGACTTCGCCCGCCGCGGCAAATGTCACTCCTGCGATGGGCTTTCCCTTTATTTAATCATCTGTATTACAGCTCATTGTGTTTAGTACATGGAAACAAAATGAATACAAGAGAGTTGCGGGTAAGAAAAGAGTAAGCCGCGCGGGCTGTTTGCCGAGGCCGCCCGGCCTGTTGTTGAGACCGCCCTACCTAGTCGCCCGGCCTGTTTGCTGAGGCCGCCCGGCCTGTTGTTGAGACCGCCCGAACTAGTCGCCCGAGTTGTTTGTTGAGGCCACCCGGCCTGTTGCTGAGGCCGCCCGGCCTGTTGTTGAGACCGCCCAAACTAGTCGCCCGGGCTGTTTGCTGAGGCCGCCGGCCTGTTGCTGAGGCCGCCCGGCCTGTTGTTGAGACCGCCCGAACTAGTCGCCCGGGCTGTTTGCTGAGGCCGCCCGGCCTGGCAGTTAGGAGGTCGTCAGACAAGCCGCCATTAGGTCCGGTCTAACTGTTTCTAGTCGCCAATTTTGTCCCCCAACTTGCCTGTCTATTGTTCATGTCGAGGGTCCTATTTATAGGCTCTGGGTCGATGTTGTCACCGCCGGTGAGCCGGTGACTGGAGTTCTACCCGCGCGGTCTGAAGATGGAGGTCGCCACCTTGGAGACTTGAAGGGAGAAGCCGCCCCACCTGGGCGACTTGAAGGGAGAAGCCGTCCCACCTGGGCGACTTGAAGGGAGAAGCCGCCCCACCTGGGCGACTTGAAGGGAGAAGCCGCCCCACCTGGGCGACTTGAAGGGAGAAGCCGCCCCACCTGGGCGACTTGAAGGGAGAAGCCGCCCCACCTGGGCGACTTGATGGGAGAGGCCGCCCCACCCGGGCAACTTGAAGGGAGAGGCCGCCCCACCTGGGCGACTTGAAGGGAGAGGCCGCCTACCCGGGCGGTTTGAAGAAGGAGGCCGCCAACCCGAGCGGTTTGAAGAAGGAGGCCTCCTACCTGGGTGGTTTGAAGAAGGAGGCCACCTCATCTGGGTGACTTGAAGAAGGAGGCCGCCTACCCGGGCGGTTTGAAGAAGGAGGTCGCCTACCCGGGCGGTTTGAAGAAGGAGGCCGCCTACCCGGGCGGTTTGAAGAAGGAGGCCGCCTACCCGGGCGGTTTGAAGAAGGAGGCCGCCTACCCGGGCGGTTTGAAGAAGGAGGTCGCCTACCCGGGCGGTTTGAAGAAGGAAGCCGCCTCATTTGGGCGACTTGAAGAAGGAGGCCGCCTCACTTGGGCGGTTTGAAGGAGGAGGCCGCCCCTTCTTAACACTTTGGGTGTAAAAAGAGCCTTTGCGTGAGGTCTAATCCTTCCCGGGCGCGTAATCTGCAAAAATGTAGTAAAAGAGGCCTCCCAGGGGAGGATCGCCGATTTCCGGGTCAACACGCGGGCAGGGGAAAATTTTCTCCTCTTAAGGAAGAAGATGAAAATTGTGCGCCATCTAGATCAAAAAGGAGGTGCATGTTGAAGGAAAGTAATCTTAGGCGCACAACATCCTTGTTGGATCTGTAGGCGCCCATAGAGGGGGGGTGAATAAGGGTTGTAAAAACTTTTAATATATTTTGTAGAGACTTCAAAACTAAGTAGATCAAAATAGTGATTTTGAATAAAGATCTAAATTCTTTTATAAAGAAAGAGAGGATAATAAACAATTTAGAGAAATGAAGAACAAATCAATTTTATTACACGGAGAGACATGATTACTATTAATAAAAATGATTACAAAAATAGATTTCTATAACACTAGAAATCAAAGGCGACTTGTAAGACTCTTGGGTTTTCTATCCCGACGCGTATCCCCACTGTTGGGAATAGTGCCCTGCAATGTTCCTGATTTGAAGAAGTGCTCAGCTCAATGATAAATGCAAGTTGTATTTGACATTCCATCTAGTTCATGCTTGCAGGAATCGACAATGTGTCATGTACTCTAGTTATTTTACTAAGTACTATATCATCGAGAAGGACAAGTAATGTCGTCGACAAAGAATGCTTATCGTTGTAATGATGAGCAAAGCAAAGAATATGAAGTATCGTCGACATCAACAAAGAGGGCATACTGTCAAGAAGAGTAGATATCGTCGTAAAGAAGTCTTGTCGCTGACAAGGCTAAGGTTGACTGATGAAATTGGATATCGACATGAAGAAGGCATGTCGTCGAGAAAACAATGAGATCACGACGACTTGCTGCAAGAAGGAAGCTCACGACAACACTGTCGGAGAAAGAAGATCGTCGTATATACAGAATCGCCAGGATATCTTGTATCGTCGAGATACCTCCATCAGTGGCAGAAGGAAGATCGCGACGACAAAGTCAGAGACAACTTGTCGTCGTAATGATGCATATATCTTCAAGACAGAATTCAAATTTTGCGGACGCGCTGTCAGCAATTAATGCCGCCGCCTGATTGTCCAATCAGCGCCTGCTATGATGGATGGGCATCTGACCGGAAAGTAAAGTGAATATGACCGTTATACGGCTTGTCCGTCCTATAAAAGGGAACAGTGTTGCCCTAGAAAAAATAAGAGGCTTGCTGTGCAAGAAAAAGAAGGTGAAAAAGAATCCCGCCGCTCTACAATAGAACAGTATTTTTCAGAGGAGAAGAAAGAGAACAAGATTCAAGAGTTCTCATAAGAATCGGTCATCTCCATTGACTGAGAAGTCGCCATTCAGCATCAGGCTAAAGTAGAAGATTGAAGAAGGAGCTGAGCCGAAAAGATCAAATCAAAAGCGTCCTCTTCAATCGTAAGAAGCCAATCCTCATCGGGCTAAGTTGTCGATCAACATCAGGCAGAAGAAACAGTTGATTTTATTACTGCATTTTCTTGTAAGTCTTGCGGGCCAAATTGTCTAGCTTGAGGGCTGCAGAGCTGTGAGGCTTGAGGGCCAGGGCAGTGCACTTGCGGGTGCGACTTGTCGAGCTTGAGGGCTCGGGTGTAGTAGGGGCTTGCGGGCCTAGGCTGTAGGCACAGGACTTGCGGGTCTGTGTTGTGGTAGGGCTTGAGGGCCTGACTGTCGAGCTTGCGGGCTCGGAGGCAGTAGGGGCTTGCGGGCCAAGGCTGTTGGGACTTGCGGGTCCGAGGTGTAAGGCTTGAGGGCCTGAAGTTTTTGGTGGCGTTTGCCGATCCTAGCACATTGCTGGGCAGGCGCAGAGGGAGAGAGGACTACTCAAGACACCCGGTCTTGAGGAACCTCTATAGATCGTTGTGTGCTTTCTATGGCTTATACTTTATTTCTTAAGATCTATTAACCAGAAAGAAAGAAAAACCTAAAGGGGGATATTATAAAAAGAAAAACCTATTCACCCCCCCCCCCCCCCCCCTAGGTGATTAAGTAGACACACGATAAACAACAAGTGGTATCAGAGCCAGGTTGCTCAAAGAAAAGCTTAACAGCTTGAACAGATCTGCCATTGGGTGTCTAAGCATCATTAGTATGGAGTCAAGAATAGTTATCTGCTCTAGAGAAAACTTTGCCCTATGGAAAGTTAGAGCAAGAATATTCATGGAAGCAATAGATCCTAGAATGTTTCAAATTGTTCAAGAAGGATCTTATGTTCCTAAGACAGTGACCAAGAAAATGACTGAAGATGAGATCATTCTAGTCAACTTAGATAAGAAGGCCCAGGGCATTATAACTGATGCAGTTGATACTCCCATACTCCAGAAACTAATTCACTGCACTACAGTCAAGGAGATTTGGAACTCTTTAACAATCATCATGGAAGGATCCCCAGAAGTCAGAAGTACTGCAGCTGAAGGGAAGATCAAAAGCCTGAGTGACAGTGACTCAAGCAATTCAGATACAGAGGAGGAAGCTCAGTTTGGACTAACTGTCCTATTTGAATCTGAGGAAGAAATACAGGATGAGTCAACGCCAGAACAGGTACTCATAAGGGCTCCCTTATCTAAAACTGATTCAGAATCTGAAGTAAGTCTCACAGAAAACTATGAGGATCTTCTAGAAAAACTCAGAAGGAGCAAGGAGCTCTGCAAGAAGCAAGCTAATGAGATCTCAACTCTTCAAGCCAGAAACTCCGATCTCTTGGAAAAGGTTGATAGGCTGACTATGGAGAACGCAGATTTCTGCCAACTCAAAAGAGATTATAATGCTAGCTCAAACATGGATCTAATAACCAAGTTTGGGAAAACCATGAAAGCTCTGATTGACAGCAGAGAACTATGCAGCTCACTAACCAAAGAAATTGTTCTTCTAAAGAAGGATAGGGATCTGGCAGGACCACCGAAATCCAGGGTTAATCAGGTTAGTGGCATGAAGAACAAATCCCCTACAAAAGGAAGGACAATAGCCAAATCCTCTAAACCAGAGACAATTCCTCCAATAATTAATGGCGGCAGTTTCACTCAGGGAAGGAAGCAAAGATACTTTAGAGAAAATAGTTCAGGCCAACTCTGTGAGACAAAGGCTAACCTGAGGAAGGTCACTTCACCCTTCAATAAGGGCATGGAGAGACTGTTTCCTGGGTATCATATGGATAGAACTTCCACAGGAGAGAGAAAGAAGCTGCCAGTCACCTCCAAAGTGAGTCATGAAAAAGGAATTACAAGGGACCCAAGTTCGCTTGGGTTCCTAAGGGCTTGTAACCATATTTTGCAGGGAGTCCTAGTGCCCACCAGAAGCAAATCTGGGCCTTGGACATAGTAGTTGTTCTGACTCATTGTCAGAACAGCAATGTCTATTTACTAATAAAATTAATGCATGTTATTTTGAAAAACAAGGAGCCCAACACGTGGATTGATCCTGATATCTAGAATCGTCGATCGATACGACGATATGATATGTGCTAAGACATAAAAAAAATCGAGACGAGAAAATGCATATCCAAGGAACATATCGACGGCATACGCGCTTTGAGATAATTAAGCTATTTGTCTCAGGATTAGATGGGTCCATCGGAGCCGTCTGATCGCCTTTGAAAGGTACGCGCCTCTTCACCTACCGACACTATAAATAGAGTGAATTAATGTTCAAAAATAAAAATTACGCTATCATTTGCCCTAAGCCACTCCGTCGACAAACCCTCGCCTCCGTTGACGTGTTGCCTTCTCACTCACTCTGAATCAATGGCTCCAAAGAAAGAAGAGGTGATCTCAGGCTGTGAACTTCAGCGCGGAGGATTCAATGCCTGCTCTGAGGAAATTAGGTCAGTAATAGGACTGCTTAAGGCATCGGGACTGGAATATATTCTATGTGAACCTTCTATTCTTCTCCACCGAGAATTGGACGAATTCTTCGCCAACGCTAAACTCAATCACAATGAATCACGGATAAAGTCCCTGGTGGGAGGGAAGAAAGTTAAGATATCTGCGAATAGCCTCGGTAAATCTCTGAATCTGCCAAGAATCGAAGGGGGAGAGGAAGAAGATGAACTGACCTCTGAAGAAATGTCCGCAAGCTACATATGGTGCGGACACACCGAGAAGACCTACGGGTCTATCATGAGAGCTGAATTCAATCAGAAGGGGAAGTTGTTGGCCGACATTGTTTGCAAAGTGTTATTGTACAAGCCTGGTTCTCACGACCGCATATCCAAAGACATGTTTGTTGTCATGGCCCGAATCATTCACTCTAAGAAAACCGACTGGAGTGAGTTCCTCTTCCAGAGAGTAAGGAACACCCTGAAGACCCCCTCATATGGGAGAATATTGTCCCTTTTCTTTCTAAACATCCAGGGTGATGTGTTGCAAAAGAGAATGGGAGTACCTCTTCACTACTCCAAGAAATTAGATGCAAAGATGCTGGACCGATGGGACAGGTCCATCCCCAAACAATCCTCTGATGAACATCCAGCTCCAAAGAAGCAGAAGAAACCAGCAGCCCAAAGTGTAACAATCCAGGCCCGCCAACACGGGACCCAGCTGGACCGCCAGCACCCTCCCGGCCCAGGCCAGCCAACACGGGACCCAGCTGGAACCGGAAGGGTTCAGCCTAACCAGACGGTTTGCAGACCATGCACCCCAACCCCTCTCTGTCCCACCACAGGGCACAGTGGGTTGTTGGAGACCGCAGTCCCCCTTTGATGAGAATTGATCCAGTTAAGAGGCAGCGCGTGGACTTCCCAGGAGGTCACCCATCCCAGAATTTCTCCAGCCCGAGCACGCTTAACTATGGAGTACTTTCAGCTTTGATACCACTTGTAAGACCCCATTTTTTTTTAAAAAAAAAACACCCGGGTCTTAGGCCCAGAACCGCCGCTTTGTGGTGACACCCTCGCTCGGGAAGGTCGCCACTACAAAACGTTGATTCTGCCGGCCAAATCGATCACGAAGAAGCAAAGAAATAAGCTAAAAGGAAGCCAAGTCCACATCACATAGAAAAGTAATACATCCACGAAGAGATGTCCACAAAAATATAACTGAAACAAAGAAAGAGATAACAAGGGATCCTGCCCGATACATCAAGCCTCACTACAAATTCACTCGCGGAAGCAAAATGACTAGAACTAATAGCCACTCACGGATTCTGTCATCGGTGCTCCCGTGCTAGACTGCCCTACCTCCATCTGCACCGGCCTCTGGTGCTGCTCCGTCGCCGCGGTCTCCTAAAATGATAAGGTCCACCGACCGTTAGTCAAAAGACTAAGCCAATCCCCCACCCCTCCCCCGGTGACTCCTAGGCACCGAGCGGAAAGGATGAAGCGGAGGACAAACAAGGGGTAATAGCAAAAGCAGATGACAGGGTGTAATTTACAGGAAGAGTTCTACCACTACTCAAGTATATAAGTGCATAAACAAAGCAGGTAATAAAACATAGTAAGAGCAAGTAAAGAATAAATAAAGTGCAGTAAGTAAAGACATATATAAAGGAAAGGTAACCATTGATTTATAGGAATGCCCACACAAACCTATAGACCAAGGGGTCATTTAGCAAGGCCTATCTTATAAGAAGTCCCATAACCGACTTATATGACAGGGGTAGGGGTTGAAATGCAATGTTTATGCTATGACAGGCAAGTTATGCAGTTATACTATGTACATACAAGTGCAACGCACCCACTTCGACTCTATGCGCACAGACCTTTAGTTCCCCCTTTTTGGAGCTAGCAAGACTCCTAGGATACCCCCGTAGTGGCAAACGGAAGCGGTGGGTTGGGCCTCACCCACCTATAGGTTGGTATATGCACTACCTAACCTAAACCGATCGTACGCCTCAACGCAAAACTGCGGAGCATCTGCGTACTCTTACTGGCTGGACCACCAGACTTTTATGGCTAAGTGCAAATTCCACACTTGCCGAGCCCGAGTATCAACGTCGGTGCAACGACTTCCAACACTAAGGACCCACCATCTTGTGCACATGCAACATGTTCTACTATTTATCTACAAACTCCAACATAAACCACCTGGGCTTAACTTGCCCAACCAAGAACCAAACTGAGTCACAAACTCTCCGGATCAACAATCCGCACCAACCACCACCGAGCCTACAACTCGGGGTACCAAACCAACCAAACTCCCATGACATCGGAGTGTGAGTGAATGTGTTATTTGTTAGTCTTGAGCATCTTCTATACTCCTACGACTTATGGTTAATCTTAGACTTCCTGAGGGTTGCCCTGTAAGGGGCTCGCTACGGTACTAGGAACTGTAATGGGTTGACACCCCAAAGTTCCCTTTCTCAAGATACTTACTGTTATTGGTATCTACCCTTAAGAATTCCCTTCTTCCGTTTCACTTGAGTTAGACCTAAGTACTTTAGGACCCACCAGGGAAAGGACGATCTTTCGTCAATCCCCAGGACAACCTTACTCTTAACCCAACAAGTACACTATCCTCACATACACTTCCTGGAGTGGACTTCTAACTATTTGATCAACCCATGTGCACCATCTGCACACCCTTTCCACCTTGTAGGTCACTAAAAATCTAAGTTTCATAGTTTTACTATACACAGACCAAACTAATTATATGAAGCCCACAACTAGAGGTACTCCAAATATTCATCCAACTGACCCAAGCTATTTACTGGAGGTCTACCATGATGTTATAAGACTAATTCCAGATAATCATATTTTCCCTAATTAATTAATATTTATTTTAATTTCTCCAAACATCTGCCAAGTGTGAAAATGAACATGAAGTGTAAGTAAATCTTGTGATATGGCTCTCCAAACATTATGATAAATCTATGGTAACTAAATAACATCAGAAACAGCATATCATATTTTTACAGTAAGAAATTCTCCTCAAATTTAATTATTTATCATCTATCCAAAATCATAGTTTTATGAAGGAACCACCAAAAAGATCAACACTAAAATTATGGGAAAACTACCAAGCTCTTATATTCACTAGAAAAGGCTACTGATTAAGTTTCAGGATTTAAGGAAATCATTTTCTCACAAAAATAAATAAATTAAGAAAACCTCAAATTCAATGAACTGTGAAGTAGCCTACTGATTTAAGTCTTCAAAAATTCTATAAAACATTACAGAGGTTCCTAATGTTCAGAAAGGGCCTATCACCAATTTTCACAATTTAACAAAGAGTTTTGGACCCTCAAATATTTTTCTTAAGTTTAAATAAAAACAAGTGTCTTGTGAAAGAAGTACTGATTAAATCATTTAATAAAATTTATAAAAAATTACCAGAGGTCTAAAACATGATTATAATGGCACAAGCAAAGTCTCATCATCATCAAAGACTTTTTAAGCATGTAAATGTTTCTTATAAGAAGTTTCCCTAAAGGGGTTATGTCCTAATTCAAAGGGAATATTGACTCCTAAAATTCTTATAAAATTACCCAGTGCCTATTTACACTCTATGAATCTATCCACCAAGTTTCAAAACCAACCAGGGACTTTTGACCACATGGCCTTCACAAGGTTCTAAATGCACCCCTAGGAATAAAACTAGCATTCTAGGGCTTATCCACCTCTACACCATCCTAAACCACTCATGGGGATTCTTTAGGTGATCCTAAACCATTTACCAAGGTTTCATTTCATGGTGATAAGTTTTGACCACCACACCCTAAGGTAAACACCATACCCCAACTTTGACCCTATTTGTCCTAACTTGGGTTTACAAAATACTCAAACAAAACAGTCCCAATTGGGCTGATAATTTTACCAAGGTCATATAGTAACCCTAAGGATCACCCACCAAAATTTGGAGGGCATTGGAGGTCATTTAACCCACTAATTAATTATTATATGATTTATGAAACTATTTCAAAAATCTTAGAAAAAGGTTCTCCCAAAAATCTCATCTTTGGATATGACGTGTATGTAGGTATAAGTAGACTATGTTTCAAATCTCAAGTCCATATCATTTCCCAATCAAAAGTTATTCAAGAATTGGTGGCTGTCCTACACTAGGGACCAGCCCCACTAAAATGGACCTACAGGAAGCTACAGAACTCCTTTTTGGGTGAAATTAATTTTAAAATATAGTAGACCCTAAGGGCTACAACTTTGGTGTTGACCACTTTTCCTGTAGAGGGGCCTAAGTATTTTTTATAATTAAATCTAAGTACAGCAAAATATATAACAGAAATCTTGTAAACATTTAATTATATAACTGTTTCTGTGTTCGACGAAATTCAAACTCTGCGTTCGACGAAAGCAGATCAAATCTGCGTTCGATAAAAGCAGATCACGTCGGCGTTCGACGAAAACTATTTTGTTCGGCTAATATACTTAATAACAGCGCTCGACTAACTTAACACAGAACTGCGTTCGACGATACTTTACAAAAGCCGCGTTCGAGGAAAACCAAACTCTGCGTTCGACGAAAGCAGATCAAATTTGCGTTCGACGAAAGCCGAACGCATCTGCGCTCGACTAAAGCTGAACACCTCCGTTCGACGAATTACTCGTTCGACGAATTTCGTACAGCGCTCGACGAAACAAATGAAATAACCGTAAACAATAAAATTAAGATCTGACGGCTCTCCATCATCGCCCCCAATCGTTGGACGGCTCGCGACAGCCCGTCCTAGGCCTCTTTGCGGGGTGATTTCCCGGCCACCTACGCCTCTTCCCGGCCGTCCAATGCAACCACCACCTCCGTTGAGGTGGTGGCCGGCGATAAGGGTGGTTCGCCGGCCGGAGGTGGTCGGATCTAATTTTTAGAGGAGGGAAAAAAAGAGTACGTAACGTACTCTTTCGGAAACCCAAATCCGAGCCCTATTGTGCACGGATCAAGCCCCGAAATGTGAAGACATCTAGCACTAAGGGAGGAGAAGAGGATCAGACCTGAGCACGGGCTTGGCGGCGTGAATTCCGGCGAGTTGCCATTGATGGTCCTCGAAATTCAGGTTAAGCCCGAGGGGGGTTTCTGCTGTTAGGAAGAAAAAGTAACATCCCGGAAAATTAAAATATACCTGTTGTAAAAAGCTGCGGGTACTTTTGCTGCATCAAGTCCAGTGGCTCCCAAGTATGCTCTTCCTGTCCATGATTCCTCCATAGGACCTTGACCAGCG
Source organism: Dactylorhiza incarnata (assembly GCA_033032865.1). Lineage (NCBI taxonomy): Eukaryota > Viridiplantae > Streptophyta > Magnoliopsida > Asparagales > Orchidaceae > Dactylorhiza > Dactylorhiza incarnata. The sequence continues at coordinate 3,150,760 of JAWHQI010000238.1, read as the reverse complement.
GAACCTTCTTGCGCCGCAAGACTCGTAACTCCGTGTCATCTATCCGAACCGGCTCTAGGTGAACCGACAGATCAGTAGCTACTGGCCCCTCTGAAGTAGAAACATGTTGCTCTGGCCGAAGTAGAGCCTTCCTAAGTGAGGAGACGTGGAAAACGTCGTGCAGTCCCTCCAACTCCGGCGGTAGCTCCAGTCTGTAAGCCAGGTGACCGATCCGCTCCAGGATCCTATAAGGTCCCATATACCTCGGACTGAGCTTCTTCCGCCCGCGAACCCGCGAGACTCCATGCATCGGACGTATCTTCAAGAAAACTCGGTCTCCCACCTGGAACTCCACCATACGATGACGTGCATCGTAATACTTGGCCTGCCTGCTCTGGGCCTCCAGCATCCTATCTCGAATCAGCCTCACCTGAGCCTTTGTGTCCTCCACGAACTCTGAGCCAAGTGCCTTGGGATCCTCATCCTGAATCCAAGACAATGGTGTTCTGCATCTCCGTCCGTATAAAGCCTCATAAGGTGCCCTGCCTATACTAGCCTGATGACTGTTGTTGTATGAGAACTCGACTAATGGCAACAGTCTCTCCCATGGCTCCCCGCGGTCCAGAATGCAAAGACGTAAAAGATCCTCTAGGGTCCGGTTGGTACGCTCTGTTTGCTCGTCTGTGTGAGGGTGAAATGCTGTACTAAAAGTCAACCGGGTGCCCAGGTAGGCATGCACTACTCGCCACTCCCTCGACGTGAATCGTCCATCCCGATCTGACACAATCGCCCTTGGCACACCATGATATCGAACAAACTGCTCCATGAATCTTCGCACCAAAACACTGACCGACTCATCCTTCCTGATCGGAATAAACCTATCCACCTTCGTCAACCTGTCGACGATCACCCAAATTGAGTCATTTCCCGTACGAGATCGGGGAAGACCGTGTATAAAGTCCATAGCGATGTCGTCGAACTTCCACTCCGGCACCGGAAGTGGATGCAATAATCCTGCTGGGTTCCGGCACTCCGCCTTCACGAGTTGGCAAGACTCGCAGTGGGTCACAAAATATACGATGTCTCTCTTCATGCCTGGCCAATACATGGTCCTCTTCAAATCTGCAGTCATCTTGGTAATGCCCGAGTGCACGGAATATCTACTGCAATGAGCCTCTGACATAATATCCTCCCGAATCCGGCCCCCTGCCGGTATATACACTCGGCCTCTACAACTCAACAGGCCGTCCTTCAGCGAATAATCTCCAGCTGAGCCTGCCTCCAAGGCTCTAAATATCGGCTCCAACTTGGCATCCTGCTTCTGCCCATCCCTGATGCGGTCTCGAATGTCATAAGTGGCACCCATCGCTGCTAAGTACTCCTCGTACAGCTCCGGATCGTCCTCAGATACTAGAGAGATCTGCATGTCCTCGAACATCCACACTAACTCCATGGCCATCAACTTAGGCTCTGCTCCTGGCGCAGTAGCTCTCCTGCTTAGTGCATCTGCTACCACATTCGCCTTCCCTGGGTGGTAATGCATCGTGTACTGATAGTCTAATAAGAACTCCACCCATCGCCTCTGCCGGATATTCAGCTCCTTCTGCGCATCTACATACTTCAGATTCTTGTGATCTAAGAATATATCGCAGTGGACACCATAAAGGTAGTATCGCCAGATCTTGAGGGTGAATACGACTGCTCCCATCTCCAAGTCATGCACCGGGTAGTTCCGCTCATGATTCATCAACTGGTGGGAGGCGTAAGCTATCACATGCCCGTTCTACATCAGAACGGCACCCATCCCCTGATATTACGGATATGACGCATCCGTATACACCTGGAATCCTTCCCTCCCCGATGGAAGGGCAAGGATTGGGGCCGAAGTAAGCCGACCCTTCAGCTCCTGGAAAGCGGCCTCACACTACGGCGTCCATGTAAAAGTAGCATCCTTCTTCGCCAGGGATGTGAGCGGGAGGGCTATCTGAGAAAACCCCTGAACGAACTTCCGGTAGTAGCCGGCAAGTCCCAAGAAGCTCCTCACATCGGTGGCCGTCTTCAGCGGCGGCCAATCCCGTACTTCCTGAACCTTTGTTGGATCCACTGCTAGGCCAGCTCCACTGCTGATATGGCCTAGAAAGGCCACCTCCTTCAACCAAAACTGACACTTGCTGAACTTCGCATACAGATGGTGCTCCCGAAGCTTCTCCAAGGTTAGTGCCAGATGCCATGCATGCTCCTCCTCCGTCCTCGAGTAGATGAGGATGTCGTCAATGAACACAATGACAAAGATGTCGAGATAAGGCTCGAACACCCGGTTCATCAGGCTCATAAATGTTGATGGTGCATTCGTGAGCCCGAACGGCATCACAGTGAACTCATACAATCCATATCGGCTGCTGAAAGCCATCTTCGGGATATCCTCCTCCTGGATCCTCAGCTGATAGTAACCTGATCTCAGATACAGCTTCGAGAAACAGTGGGCTCCCTCTAGCTGGTCAAACAACTCGTCGATCCTTGGCAAAGGGTACGTGTTCCGCACCGTCAGCCTACTCAGAGCTCTGTAGTCGATGCACAATCTGAGCGTGCCATCCTTCTTCTTCACGAACAACACCGGAGCTCCCCAGGGTGAGGAACTCGGCCTAACGAACCCAGCTTCCACCAGCTCCTGCAACTGGCTCCGAAACTCTACCAACTCCTTCAGGGCCATCTGATAAGGAGCTTTGGACACCGGCTTTGCCCCTGGCACTAGCTGGATTTGGAAATCCTTCTCGCGGTGTGGTGGCAGTCCGGGAAGCTTCTCCGGAAAAACATCAGCAAAATCCCGTACGACCGAGATACTTGACATTGAGTCCTTGACTTCAGTCACCTCGAAGAGCACCTGATATACCTCGTCTCCCTGCAGGTGGGCCTTGACGGCCTGAATAGATGATAAGAAGAGACGAGAGGTGGGTTGAGTACCTTTGAAAACTACTTCACCGTCTTCGTGCTTAAGAACGATCCTCCTTGTCGGGCAGTCAATCCTAGCCTAGTTCTCGAACAACCAACTCATGCCCAGGATCAGGTCGTAGTCTTTCATCTTCAGCATAGTTACCGGGACCTCAAACAATCTTCCTCCAATCTCCACCCTCATGCTGCACGTGGCATTTGTTAGAACGTCCGATCCATCCGGGAATCGCACCCTCCTGTAATCGCTCCCGAAGTGTTGGACTTGGTCTAGGTCCTCGATAAACTTAGCGGAGACGAACGAGTGCGAAGCACCCGTATCGAACAAGGTAAACGCGGGTTTGCCGTAAACGCGTACTAAACCTGAGGGTTTTGGTTGTTTGGTTCAATGCTAAGGTAAAACTAAAATTTATAAGGTACAAATAATTAAAAGAAACGCATCAAAGTACCTGCGATGACCCTTGCTGGGTCCCGGGGCCTTGCCAAGTCTAGAGCGTACGCCTGCTCCCTGTACTGTCTCCGGTCGTCGCCCTAAAATCCACGACCTCGTCCACGTCCTCGGCCCCCGAAATGCTGGCCTGTGGTGCTGCCCGGTGTAGTGCTGGTGGTGCATTCCTCTGAGTGCAGTTTCTCTTGATATGGCCGGTCTAGCGGCAGTGGTAGCACTCCGGTGGTGGTTCACCTCCTCCAATCTTTGGCATCTCCCGCATCTGTAGAGGCTGAGGAGCCAACACTACCGCCTCTCTCTGCTCCTGCCTCTAATCCTGGCGGGGTCGGACCTCCGTCTTTCTCTCCCCAGCGTCTCGGCCTCTCGGCTGATCCCTTCTGCCTCCTCGTCCCTGATCTTCCATCGGTCTCTTTCTCCCACGAACAACTTGCTGGTTTATCTCCAGCTTCTTGGCCATCTCTAGAATCTTAGTCATGCTGCCATTGGAGACGAAGAGGAGGGTATGCCTCAGCTCATCACGAAGGCCCTTGTAGAACCTCTTTACATATCTTGCATCATTCAGCTGATACGAAACTGCAAACCGGGATAGATGGGTAAACTCCCGGTGATACTCCAGAACCGTCATGCTCCCCTGTCTCAACTGCAAAAACCTATCCTCCAGCTCGTCTCTCGCATACTGCGGCACAAAGTCCTCCAGCAGGGCTGCCTTAAAATAATCCCACGCAACGTCCGCAGCCTCCAGTCCCTCATAAGCTGTATCCAGGAACCTCTTCCACCATCTCTTAGCATGAGACTCCAAGCAAGAAACCACCAGTGGCACCTCCATGTCTGCCGGGCACTGAATTCCTGTCAACATCTCCTCCATGATATCTACCCATTCCTCGGTCCTCACAACGGTCTCCGTCCCGATGTATGATGGTGGGGAGAGACTTCGAAAGATGCTCAGCCAGTTGGCCCCAGGGTTTTGCTGAGGGGCCGGTGCCTGTTGTGCCCTGAAAGTCTACATAATGGCAGTCAGTGTCTATCCCAACTCTGTCTGTTGGAACGGGGTAGGAGCCGGTGGTGGTGGGACGACGTCTGGAGTCGGTGGGACTCCATGCTGCGGCGTAGGGTTCGACGCGGGCTACACAAGAAAATTACACTCGTAAGGAACTTAGCTAAAGAACGATCAGTTATAAGTGGGCCTTTTCATGTGATTTCTCTTATGGGCACACCATTGCTTCCGCTGCTAGTTTGTCCTCAAACTAAGGTCGCGCGGGTGGCCCAGGGTTTGTGGACTTCTTTTCTTCGGATCGAGATTCCCTCTGATACCACTTATAAGACCCCTTTTTTTTAAAACACCCGGGTCTTAGGCCCAGAACCGCCGCTTTATGGTGACACCCTCACTCGGGAAGGTCGCCACTACAAAACGCCGATTCTGCCAGCCAAATCGATCACGAAGAAGCAAAGAAATAAGCTAAAAGGAAGCCAAGTCCACATCACATAGAAAAGTAATACATCCACAAAGAGATGTCCACAAAAATATAACTGAAACAAAGAAAGAGATAACAAGGGCTTCTACCCGATACATCAAGCCTCACTACAAATTCTGTAAGATCTCTTTTCTCAAAACTCGTTCGGGTACATGAAAACTCGAACCTCTCCCGCATCGCACGGTTGAGGTGGATCTTCGCCCAGAATCGCTGCCTTGCGGTGTCACCAACACTCGGGTTGGCTAACCCCGCTCAGCACCGACTCTGCCGGCTATACGATCATAAGTAAATATATGCCAAAAGTAAGTACAGAGGTAAAGGCATGTCCACATGTCACAACATCATATAGAAATATAATGAAAACAGAAATGTCCAAAAAGAGAGTACAAGCAAAAAGGGCTTAAGCCCGATACATATCCAAAATGAGTACTCTCTCTCTCTCTCTCTACAACATGCGGAAACTACAAACTCTCAAAGCTGAAATCTAACTATCTAGTCATCAACCTGTGGCGTCGTGGTAGTGCGCTGCATCCGTTGCTCAGGTCCTGCCATCTCGTCCAGCTGCGCGCGGGACAACTCTGTCTCCTCGGACTCCTGTTAAGGCCACATCCGACCGTTAGTCATAAAGACTAAGCCATTTTGTCCTCGCCTCCCTCCACGACTCCTAGGTACCGGGCGGGAGGAAGAAGCGGAGGACAACAAGGGGTAAATAAGGAAAGAGGTGACATGACACTATTCTAGCAAGTAAAGGTAAAGCGGTAAAACTAGCTAGCAGTATAGTGCAAATAAATGACAATAAAGTAGAGCATGAAGTAAACAGTACTAAAAAAAAGTGTGGTGCAGTAGGTAAAACTAAACTACCATCATAGATACGTACCTTAACTTATATGAATGCCCATACGACATATAAGTTAAGATGTCCAGGTAACCCATCATATAAAAGAGCCCATACTAATTTATCTGATGGGGGTATGCTAATGTGTATGTTATGTTATGCTATGCTTATGATGTTTTAATGTGTTTATGCAATGTGACTCACCCACACGACTCTATGCGCACAGACCTTTATAGTTCTCACTTTGTTAGAAAGGAAACCAACCTTTCGGGTACCGACCGTTGTGGCTCACGGTGGCAGTGGATCGGGCACTCCACATCCTAGGCGGGTATGCTCACTACCAAGCCTAGACCTCGCGTACGCCTCAACGCTAAGAACACAACAGCGGAGCCCCTGCGTACTATTGCTGGAATCCACCAGACTTTAAGGTCGGGGTGGGTTATTAGGGATTGTCCTCCAGACCGCGGTACTCAAACTTACCGGCCCTCTAAACCTCACCCTCACCTAAGTCAACGTACTATCGTCAGTGACATGACTAGCCTAGTACCGAAGACTCGCCACTAATTGCATAAGTAACAGGAGACACCAAGTCCACCCGAGCCTCCGGCTCAGGGACTATCACACAAGTTGCTCCAACACATCTCCTTCCCGAAGGATATCCATACTAGCTTGCTGACCTAATTAGTCTACTCTTGCCTACAATTAAGTTAGTATTATGTTTTGGGTGAATCTTGGACTTCCCGCGGTATACCCCGTAAAGGAGCCCCCAACGGTACTAAAGATTCAATGGGCTCAACCCCACCATCCTCTTTCTCAAGACAATTACTTTAATTGGTGATTAACATTTAGTTCACCCCTCATTATTTCATATAATTAAAGTGACTTAGCTCAACACCCGTCCCACCCAATTGGGTTGGACGTACCTCCACACCTCATACACCAACCCTAGCACAATCTCAATGTTAATCCTAGGTTTGACCCTCATTGAATCATTGTGAACTATAACTCAAATACTGAAATGACATAACTTCTAAACACTACTTATGGGTCTGAATTGTCTTAAAATCAAAATTCTGGTTTTTACTAAACGCAGACCACCAAGTTGAACTAACCTCAAACCCCATAAGGGAATCCTTCTAAAAACTCATCACCAGGATATGGTATAATTATACTAGACTCCCACTGACCTAAATAAGGTGTGTTCCAATTTCCATAATTTTCCATATTAATTTGGTATTTATTATTAATTAAAGAAGTTAAGGCCTTAAGTCAAATTACACATGATCTATCCTCAAAATGCTTCTACATGCTATCTTAAAATTATCAGTAAGGTAATATTCCTTAACAAGGTGGTTTACTGAGTTTCATGACCCTAGGATGTCATGTGGCCAACTAAATCCTCATAGTTGTATAATTACCAAAATGCCACTATAATTAGGAAAAATAATATTTCACATCTGAAAATTCTATAAAAATTACCAAGAGTTCAAATGGGGGTCTAGAGTCCTCTGCCTAATATTTGTATCATTACCATATGACTTGACTAATTAAAATGATTTAACATCCAAGTGTAGTGATTACCAATTTCTACATGATGTACATGAAATACAAATCCACAGGCTTCCAAATAATTATCATGGGCATTTATCAACATAAAATGACAGATAACCAAGTTTCATAATTTGCCCAATTATTTGACATTTTTCATAATTAAATTTCTCTAAGCTAGTAAGCACTTAAAAATTCCTCCACAAGGGATAACACTTCAATAAATCATAATAAAATTACCATAGCCTATTTTCATCCCAATTCAGCCGATGTTACAATTTCAAAGCCATACAAGGTCATATGACCATGCATTTTATTTATTTAAGGAACTAGTGGCAAATTCATTTAATAAGAGAAAAATACATAAATGACTCTAAAAATTCCCATTAAATTATCTAAGCCATTGTATGCTCCTACAAACATGTCTCCAAGTTCTGCGCCAGGGCATGGACATTTGGTCCTATGTCCTTCACAAACCCTAAATTGCAACCCTAAGGGTTTGCCCTTAGGGTTTTAGGACACACCACCCTAATGGCTTCAAATGCTCCATTAGGGGGTGTCACATGCATTTACATATCATTACCTACACAATCATCATGATGGGAGGGGGCCAACCCACTCAACGCCTCAAAATAGCCTAAACCCTAATTTGACCCTTTAGGGCCCTCATTAGGGTTTCCCATTTTCCAAATCAAATCAACTCCAAATGGAGTGAAAATTTAGGCAGGCACTACTCATGTACTAAAGAGCATGCCACCAAAATTTGGAGTCATTTGGACTTCATATGCTCCAAAAATCAACATTATTTAAATATCTTAATTACCACAAAAATTATAGGTAAATGTGCCCATCAAGTGCTGATCGTTGGACAGAGGGTGCCCCTAGGGTATACCTACCCATGGTTAAAATCTCAGCTTCAAAGCTTGAGAGATCTAGGCTAGATAATTATTTTAGTGGGATGTCCTAGAGTAGGACCAGTCCTAGAAAAACAGCTCCCCAGGGAGCTGTGGGTCACCAAATGACCTGAACTCAAGCCCTAATGAAAGCTAAGGTCAAGGCATACAACTTTCATGTTGGGCACCTTTGCTAATTCAGTCATTAAGTGCCCCTAATTAAACCTAGAAGGAGGGTGCACAAAAAGAGAGCTATAATCCCTAAGTTATTAAATTAATTCATATTAAAAGGGGCGCGCACGAATCTTGACGCAGATCCTGCAGCCCGGGGATCGTCTTCCTCCTCTAGCCAACAGCTGAGATCGAGCCGTGCTAGGCGAGATTGCGACCGGGATTGCCGGCGATCCAGCCACCACCACTGCCGGCCAACACCACCGACACCTTCGTGGTGGTCGGGGCTACCATTTACCGGTGACTGGCGGCCGGAGGCGGCGGTTCCCGGCGATCCCAGGCTTCCCGTTTCGAGCGGAAAAGCTCAATTTTAAGGAATGGATTCTGGCTCAATTGAGCCCGATCCTTCTTTGATTTGTTATAGAAAGCTAGCATGGGGGAGAGGAGGAGAAACGAACCGTGATTGGGGCGTGGCGGCGGCTCCGGCGGCGGTTCACCATGGTTAAGCTTTGCTCCGGAAAGCCTGCTCCCGAATTCGATTCTTCGGCTATGGCCTTGCTCCAGGTGTCGTTCCCGACTGCTCTCTCCCTTCTGAAGCTGATGGTGTGGCTGGAATGAGGTGGGGAGGCTTCTATAGCTTGATTTGAATTCAAGCTCTTCTCGGGTTGCTCCTTTGTGCCACCCTCCTGCACCCCTGCCCCTGCTGGTCTTCTGGTCTCCTCCTACTGCTTAGTAATCAAGGGTGGAGTGCCCAACATTGATTGGAGATGGAGTGTTAGAGGGGGGTTACTTTTCACCTTTATCTTTTGCTTTTTAATTACTTTTTGTCCCCCCCCCCCCCCCCCCCCCTCTCATTTAGTTAATCAAACCCATGGTTTGGGCTCAGTCCAAGGCTGATAAGGGCATGCCCTAAGTCCATGAATAATGATTAATGGATGGGTGTTGGGTTCCACTCAATTTAGGCTTAGAATTCACCTTTAAGAGCTATGTTGACCATGGTTGACTTTGGTCAACAAGGTGAGTGGGTTGACCCACATGAGGGTCATGGGTCCCTTGACATCACCCAACATTGGTTGGTCCATGGTGGGGCCCCAATTGGTTTAATTTAATCAAAGGGTGTAGATTTTACCAAAATTAGGTAAAGTTTGACTTTGGTCAATTTCATGCAATTGGGTCCCACCCAAGTGCAATTTCCATCCTATTGGTCTCCCTTAGTGGTTAAGGCAACATATGTGAGGTCAATTTGGACAATTGAGGGTCAATTGACCTAGTTGAGGGGCTTAGGGCTAGGTTGGTTTTTGAGCTTTGGTGTGCACTTAGCCATTTCTACCCTAGCCTGAGGCCCTTGTGGCCACTCATCTCACCACTATGCCCTAACATTTCCAAAGGGTCTAGTAGGATTGGGGATGTTACAAATTCACTCGCGGAAGCAAAATGACTAGAACTAATAGCCACTCACGGATCCTATCATCGGTGCTCCCGTGCTAGACTGCCCCACCTCCATCTGCACCGTCCTCTAGTGCTGCTCCGTCGCCGCGGTCTCCTAAAATGATAAGGTCCACCGACCGTTAGTCAAAAGACTAATCTAATCCCCCACCCCTCCCCTGGTGACTCCTAGGCACCGAACGGAAAGGATGAAGCGGAGGACAAACAAGGGGTAATAGCAAAAGCAGATGACAGGGTGTAATTTACAGGAAGAGTTCTACCACAACTCAAGTATATAAGTGCATAAACAAAGCAGGTAATAAAACATAGTAAGAGCAAGTAAAGAATAAATAAAGTGCAGTAAGTAAAGACATATATAAAGGAAAGGTAATCATTGATTTATAGGAATGCCCACACAAATATATAAACCAAGCGGTCATTTAGCAAGGCCTGTCATATAAGAAGTCCCATAACCGACTTACACGACAGGGGTAGGGGTTGAAATGCAATGTTTATGCTATGACAGGCAAGGTATGCAGTTATGCTATGTACATACAAGTGCAACGCACCCACTTCGACTTTATGCGCACAGACCTTTAGTTCCCCCTTTTTGGAGCTAGCAAGACTCCCAGGATACCCCCGTAGTGGCAAACGGAAGCGGTGGGTTGGAACTCGCCCACCTCTAGGTTGGTATATGCACTACCTAACCTAAACCTATCGTACGCCTCAACGCACAACCGCGGAGCATCTGCGTACTCTTACTGGCTGGACCACCAGACTTTTATGGCTAAGTGCAAATTCCACACTTGCCGAGCCCGAGTATCAACGTCGGTGCAACGACTGCCAATACTAAGGACCCACCACATTGTGCACATGCAACATGTTCTACTATTTATCTACAAACTCCAACATAAACCACCTGGGCTTAACTTGCCCAACCAAGAACCAAACTGAGTCACAAACTCTCCGGATCAACAATCCGCACCAACCACCACCGAGCCTACAACTCGGGGTACCAAACCAACCAAACTCCCATGACATCGGAGTGTGATTGAATGTGTTATTTGTTAGTCTTGAGTATCTTCTATACTCCTACGACTTATGGTTAATCTTGGACTTCTCGAGGGTTACCCTGTAAGGGGCTCGCTACGGTACTAGGAACTTTAATGGGTTCACAACCCAAAGTTCCCTTTCTCAAGATACATACTGTTATTGGTATCTACCCTTAAGAATTCCCTTCTACCATTTCACTTGAGTTAGACCTAAGTACTTTAGGACCCACCAGGGAAAGGACGATCTTTCGTCAATCCCCAGGACAACCTTACTCTTAACCCAACAAGTACACTATCCTCACATACACTTCCTGGAGTGGACTTCTAACTATCTGATCAACCCATGTGCACTATCTGCACACCCTTTCCACCTTGTAGGTCACTAAAAATCAAAGTTTCACAATTTTACTATACGCAGACCAAACTAATTATATGAAGCTCACAACTAGAGGTACTCCAAATATTCATCCAACTGACCCAAGCTATTTACTGGAGGTCTGCCATGATGTTATAAGACTAATTCCAGAGAATCATATTTTTCCCTAATTAATTAATATTTATTTTAATTTCTACAAACATCTGCCAAGTGTGAAAATGAACATGAAGTGTAAGTAAATCTTGTGATATGGCTCTCCAAAAATTATGATAAATCTATGGTGACTAAATAACATCAAAAACAGAATATCATATTTTTACAGTAAGAAATTCTCCTCAAATTTAATTATTTATCATCTATCCAAAATCATAGTTTTATGAAGGAACCACCAACTAGATCAACACTAAAATTATGGGAAAATTACCAAGCTCTTATATTCACCAAAAAAGGCTACTGATTAAGTTTCGGGAATTAAGGAAATCATTTTCTCACTAAAATAAATAAATTAAGAAAACCTCAAATTCAATGAACTGTGAAGTAGCCTACTGATTTAAGTCTTCAAAAATTCTATAAAAAATTACAAAGGTTTATAATGTTTAGAAAGGGCATATCACCAATTTTCACAATTTAACAAAGAGTTTGGACCCTCAAATATTTTTCTTAAGTTTAAATCAAAACAAGTGCCTTGTGAAAGAAGTACTGATTAAATCATTTAATAAAATTCACAAAAATTACCAGAGGTCTAAAACATGATTATAATGGCACAACCAAAGTCTCATCATCATCAAAGACTTTTTAACCAGGGACTTTTGACCACATGGCCTTCACAAGGTTCTAAATGCACCCCTAGGAATAAAACAAGCATTCTAGGGCTTATCCACCTCTACACCACCCCAAACCACTCATGGGGATTCTTTAGGTGATCATACACCAGTTACCAAGGTTTCATTTCATGGTGATGAGTTTTGACCACCATACCCTAAGGTAAACGCCATACCCCAACTTTGACCCTATTTGTCCTAACTTGGGTTTATAAAATACTCAAACAAAACAGTCCCAATTGGGCTGATAATTTTACCAAGGTCATACAGCAACCCTAAGGAGCACCCACCAAAATTTGGAGGGCATTGGAGGTCATTTAACCCACTAATTAATTATTATATGATTTATGAAACTATTTCAAAAACCTTAGAAAAAGTTTCTCCCAAAAATCTCATCTTTGGATATGATGTGTATGCAGGTATAAGTAGACTATTTTTCAAATCTCAAGTCCATATCATTTGCCAATCAAAAGTTATTCAAGAATTGGTGGCTGTCCTACACTTGGGACCAGCCCCACTAAAATGGACCTACAGGAAGCTACAAAAATCATTTTGGGGTGAAATTAATTTTAAAATAAAGTAGACCCTAAGGGCTACAACTTTGGTGTTGACCACTTTGTCTGTAGAGGGGCCTAAGTATTTTTAATAATTAAATCTAAGTACAGCAAAATATATAACAAAAATCTTGTAAACATTTAATTATATAACTGTTTCTGTGTTCGGCGAAATTCAAACTCCGCGTTCGACGAAAGCAGATCAAATCTGTGTTCGACGAAAGCAGATCACATCGGCGTTCGACGAAAACAATTTCGTTCGGCTAATATACTTAATAACAGTGCTCGACTAACTTAACACCGAACTGCGTTCGACGAAACTTTACAAAAGCCGCGTTCGACGAAAACCAAACTCTGCGTTCGACGAAAGCAGATCAAATTTTTGTTCGACGAAAGCCGAACACAGCTGCGCTTGACTAAAGCTGAACACCTCCGTTCGATGAATTACTCGTTCGACGAATTTCGTACAGCGCTCGACGAAACAAATGAAATAACTGTAAACAATAAAATTAAGATCTGACGGCTCTCTATCATCGTCCACAATCGTTGGAAGGCTCACGACAGCCCGTCCTGGGCCTCTTTGCGGGGTGATTTCCCGACCACCTACGCCTCTTCCCGGCCGGCCAATGCCACCACCACCTCCGTTGAGGTGGTGGCCGGCGATAGGGGTGGTTGGCCGGCCGGAGGTGGTCAGATCTAATTTTTAGAGGAGGGAAAAAAAGAGTACGTAACGTACTCTTTCGGAAACCCAAATTCGAGCCCTATTATGCACGGATCAAGCCCCGAAATGTGAAGAGATCTAGCACTAAGGGAGGAGAAGAGGATCGGACCTGAGCAGGGGCTTGGCGGCGTGAATTCCGGTGAGTTGCCATTGACGGTGCTGGAGATTTTGGTGTGGATCTAGGATTTCTCTACACGAAACTCACTGGAAAAATGGGGGATCTCTTCCTCTCTGAGCACTGAAGGAAATGGGAGGAGTTTCATTCGGCTAGGATGGCTTTATCTCCAAAAGCATTAATGGCCATTAAGCTAAATTTCGGTTACTCCAAAAATTCCCTCAATCATCCCCCTTGGCCATGGAAAACTCCAGAAATTCGTTGGTAACTGAAGGGGGAGATGAATGCACATCAATTGGGGAGGGATTTGAAAGATCAATTGCATTTAATCCCATGAAAGCTCTTTCCTCTCTCTCCGATTTAGGAGAAACCTTCCTATTCTCTCTCCTACTCAGCAATTACAGTAATTAAGTGGTAATATCCAGAAATTACCAGGCCCACCAGATGGTGTACCACCTTAATTGGGTCTAGCCCAAATGGATTGGGCTAGACTAGGTTAAATTGGGGTAAGTTGACCTAAATTAGGCTTGAGTTTGACTTTGGTCAAATTAACCAATTGGGTTGACCCCAAAGAGTGGCTTGGGCTCCATTGACTTCCCTTAAAGGTTAGGAAGGTCTAGGTAGGGTTAATTTGACAAGGTGAGGGTGAATTGTCCCTTATAGGGCACTTTGACCAATTTAGGGTTTAGGGCAATTTGGTCAAATTGGAGGCCCCATGATGGGGCTTTTTGGTCCATTAGGATCCTATTACCCATACAAGGGTAGGGGCATGGTCAGATTGGCATGGTGGGGGCCAATTGATCTTAATTGAGCTAGTTTGACCAATTTAGGGTTAAGGTTGACTTTAGTCAAATTGGCCTCTTAGGTTGACCCCAATGGGTCACTGGTGCTTCAAGGAGACCTCTAATGGGTTAGGGATGCTATTGTGGGGTCAAGGTTCAAGGTGGGTCCCTAAAGTCCAACCCTAGGCTTGGTATCTGAAAATTGTTATTTGCAGACCACTTGGGTTTTCTCCCTCTCACCTAGGTTCACAAGGTCTTGAGCTCTTCCTATGGTTTTGTCATGACCTAGTCATGACAAAACCAACTTAGGGGTCTAGTTGTTTGAGGGATGTTACACAAAGAAACCCCTCCTCCGAAGAAGAGTCATCAAGCAGCTCTGATGACATACCACCACACCCACACCATTCAGCTCCATCCGGAAGTGAACCATCCACTGGTATCAAAGAACATATCCCTGTCTCAACTCCTGAACCTGCTTCCACAGTGATTGGTGAAAATACGCGGAATCCCAATGGAGGAAATGAGCCCGTTAAGGGGGAGCCTCAATTCGGGGGCTCAGCCCAAAATGATGACATGATCCCTAAGAATGCTCGAGTTGAGGGGGAGATCGATCTGGAGCACTCTGGCCCAGAAGATCGAAATACAATGTCTGAGCCAACAACAGACATCACTCTCTCCATTGTTGAGAGTTAGCTGTTGCGAGCAAAATTGTGCTCATAGCTCCAAGTGAGCCCCTGCCAGAAGCCCCTAAGGGGAAGGCCAAAGTTACAGCGCATATCAGTGAAGAATCATCTGAAGATGTCAGTAAAGCAGACTTGCAGGGACGAGGAGATCAGGAGGGACAAACTGCTGAGCCATCTTCGGCTCAGACAGGTTCACTATTCCACATGATATCAGCTTTACTTAATGCTCAGCGACAACATCTAGAGCAATTTATAGTAAAAATCGTGAATAGTTTAAGAGAGGAAGTGAAGGGAGAAATTAAGAAGGTAAAGATCGACATACAAGACCTGAACACTCAATGCGCTCAATTCCATTCTATGGCAGCTCCTGCTATAGATAAGATGAATGAGGAGGTTAATAAAGTGGGACATCAAACCCATAAAATCTTGACCAGTCAAGAAACCTTCTCGAATAATGTATATTATTGTTTTGAGCAGATGGAGACAGGTGCTGCAAATAACAGAGATCAAATTCTGACCAGGGTGAATGAGAATGCCCACACCCTAGATGCTCATCTGCTTGAAGTAAGAAATAGTCTGGATGTCACTGAGCAGACCCTAGTTGAACGGCTTAATCTAGTCAAAGACGGCCTGGAAGAACACATATTTGAACAAGTCATAAAGGGGGAGAATACAATAATAAATGCCAGTTCACATCAAGCGATGTGGATCTCAAATCAGATAAAGCAGACAATGAATCAACCTCCATCAGTATATGTAACTGCCGCTCCTTCTGCAAGCACTGACTCTGATGAGTATGGGATAGAATTTGAAGAATCAGCCACCTCCAGAAAAAGAAAGAGAATTCACAGCAACCAGTATAGGGAAAAGAGACTGAGGGAAATTGAGCTGGATCCCCAATCTGGAAGTTGGAGTCCAGCATCAAGAGAAATAATAATAGAATCGTGGATTCAATTTGGACACTCATAGGAGGATTATCAGAGAGTATACCACTCGGTTGACTGGGATAGACATTTAAAGCAGCTGGAAAGGAGGAAGAACCACAAGCTAGCATTCCCACAAGGTCCTCCTCCTTCTCCTAAGAAGATTCCTCTACCCATCAACTACCATCAAAGGCGGAGGCAGAAAGCCAAAGGAGCAAGCGGCAGCAGCAGACGCTGATGGGCAACAAACTAAAATCCTAAATTGTCTAGTTAGGGCAAAATGAATGCGCATGATTATTCTTGAACATTTAATCTATTTTGAAGAACACTTAACCTATTTATATGATTGTTGCTATATGTGTGATTTCATTATCTGAAATGTTATATCTTTTCATAGATGGCATTTATCATTGAGTGGGTTATGACTTCTTCAAATAGGGGGAGATTGTTAGGAACAGTGCCCGACAATGGTCCTGATTTGAAGAAGTGCTCAACTCAATGATAAATGCAAGTTGTATTTGACATTCCATCTAGTTCATGCTTGCAGGAATCGACAATATGTCATGTACTCTAGTTATTTTACTAAGTACTATATCGTCGAGAAGGATAAGTAATGTCGTCGACAAAGAATGCTTATCGTTGTAATGATGAGCAAAGCAAAGAAGATGAAGCATCATCGACATCAACAAAGAGGGCATACTGTCAAGAAGAGTAGATATCGTCGTAAAGAAGTCTTGTCGCTGACAAGGCTAAGGTTGACTGATGAAATTAGATATCGACATGAAGAAGGCATGTCGTCGAGAAAACAATGAGATCACGATGACTTGCTGCAAGAAGGAAGCTCACGACAACACTGTCAGAGAAAGAAGATCGTCGTATATACAGAATCGCCAGGATATCTTGTATCGTCGAGATACCTCCATCAGTGACAGAAGGAATATCGCGACGACAAAGTCAGAGACAGCTTGTCGTCGTAATGATGCAGATATCTTCAAGACAGAATTCAAATCTTGAGGACGCGATGTCAGCAATTAATGTCGCCGCCTGATTGTCCAATCAGCGCCTGCTATGATGGATGGGCGTCTGACAGGAAAGGAAAGTGAATATGACCGTTATACGGCTTGTCCGTCCTATAAAAGGGAACAGTGTTGCCCTAGAAAAAACAAGAGGCTTGCTGTGCAAGAAAAAGAAGGTGAAAAAGAATCCCGCCACTCTTCAATAGAACAGTATTTTTCAGCGGAGAAGAAAGAGAACAAGATTCAAGAGTTCTCATAAGAATCGGTCATCTCCATTGACTGAGAAGTCGCTGTTCAACATCAGGCTAAAGTAGAAGATTGAAGAAGGAGCTGAGCCAAAAAGATCAAATCAAAAGCGTCCTCTTCAATCGTAAGAAGCCAATCCTCATCAGGCTAAATTGCCGATCAACATCAGGCAGAAGAAACAGTTGATTTTATTACTGTATTTTCTTGTAAGGCTTGCGGGCCAAATTGTATAGCTTGAGGGCTGGAGAGCTGTGAGGCTTGAGGGCCAGGGCAGTGCACTTGCGGGTGCGACTTGTCGAGCTTGAGGGCTCGAGTGCAGTAGGGGCTTGCGGGCCTAGGCTGTAGGCACAGGACTTGCGGGTCTGTGTTGTGGTAGGGATTGAGGGCCTGAGTGTCGAGTTTGCGGGCTCGGGGGCAGTAGGGGCTTGCGGGCCTAGGCTGTTGGGACTTGCGGATCCGAGGTGTAAAGCTTGAGGGCCTGAAGATTTTGGTGGAGTTTGCCGATCCTAGCACACTTCTGGGTAGGCGCAGAGGGACAGAGGACTACTCAAGACACCCGGTCTTGAGGAACCTCTATAGATCGTTGTGTGCTTTTTGTGGCTTATACTTTATTTCTTAAGATCTATTAACCAGAAAGAAAGAAAAACCTAAAGGGGGATATTATAAAAAGAAAAACCTATTCACCCCCCCCCCCCTCTAGGTGATTAAGTAGACACCCGATAAACAACACATGGCTTTAGCATATCCTTCCCCCGGATCTGGCATCAAGCCTCTCTAGCCAATGCTCGCCCAGATACGACCTCGAGCACTCCCTAGATCTACACCCTAGACCTAGTCGCCAACACGAGGCGAATTTCTGCCCTAAGTCCTACCCAGACCTAGTCGCCAACTCGAGGTGAATTCACTGCACGAGTACAAAAGAGTAAAGAAATGAAACAACAGCAATATTGTAAAAACTCTCTGTGGATCTCTTAAATAAGTAGACGAAGACCCGCAGAGTATGATCATAGTCGATGCGTTCTTTCGTCACGATGATAAAGCGTGTTGAAATCTTCTCCAATGATCTCCTTAAGCCTTCATGAATTTGTGGGAGTATCCCTCTGAAACTTCCTCTATATGATGTGGCACGAAGCTCTGAAATTTAAAGTTGTGAGAGGATGATGAAGACGGAGCCAAGGGGTTCTTGTTATAGAGTTGGAGCTACCGCCAGCACTATCCCTGCAGCCAGCACTATCTCGGATTAGGCAATATTTTGCGTGTGAGAATCTTTCATTTTTAGAAGCGTTTGTCGACTTCCCAAAGTGTATTGATCTACCGTCGGCGCTAGCAGCTACCGTCGGCACTAGCTGCCTTCTATATATGCATCCTCCTTCCCGCCAGCTTGAATTTCACTTTCGCGCTTTTAGGAGCTACCACCGGCTCTAGCAGCTACCGCGGGAGCTACCGTGGGAGCTACCGGCCGCTCTAGCGGCCATGTTTGAGTTTTGGCTCCAAATTCGGGCGCTTCTTTAATATGTTACCATTAAGTCATATGACATTGTTTCCTGCACACTTAAACACTTATGATATAATACACATAGGATTTGTTATTCTCAAACCTAGGAGATTGGGAAGACCATGTTCCAACAATCCTAAGCATCAAAATCGTCCATCTGCTGGACCAGAAGATGAAAAGTAAAGCAAGGTTAATGACAATTAATCTTCCAAAGCACCCTTTGATATTCTGCATTAACAACATTGTATTAGTATAAAAGGAGAAGGTTGTAAGAAACATAATATTGAATCGATGAGTAATGGAAAGATCTAATTTCTTGTCTGATTTTTCCTCTCCATTTTTCTTCCTTGTTTCTTTGTCATTCCTCCAAATTATGTGAAATATTAGGGCATTTGTTGTTGAGCTTTATTTTCTCTATTTGTCTATTTTAATACTCTTATTGTCATTTTCCTGCCCTAAATATATTACACCTCTTTCTTAATTGGGGCATCTTTTCTACTCATTAGTTTTTAATCTTTTTATATAATTCCGAGAGAAATAGAGAGAGAGAGAGAGAAGAAATACATGTATATCACATCACTTTTTCACAGTGGCGGATCCAGAAAATTATAAGTGGGGGTGCACAAAAAATTTCAAAACACAAATGCTAGCGGGGTGAGTAGGAGGTTCGTGAGTCACATGTTGAAAATTAATTTTGGGGGTGCACATAGCTGAACTTGGTCTGCGAATAGCCAAATTTGGTCTACGAATAGCCAACTTTGGTCTGCAAATAGCCAACTTTTGTCCGTGAATAGCCAATATTTGTCCCAAAATAAACTAGTTACGTGACGTGAGAACGCTTCCATCTTATCGGAGCAGTTTCTTCCTCATCTGGCCACCGTTTTTGACATATAAGTAGTCAAAATTCATTGTCTCGACGAGAGGAATCCAAATTCACTAACTATTTTGAAAAATAATGGGGGTGCACGTGTCCCTCGGGATCCGCCCCTGCTTTTTCACATGCATATATGTATATATATTAGTTAAAGAATAAAATAAAACAATATAATATAAGATAATCTAAATAAAAATTTAATCTAATGTTATTCTAATATAAAATAAGTAAATTAAATTAGGGCAATGTTAAAGGCAAATCAAAAATGGATATCCGCACACCATTAATAACAACAAACCATACTTTTTGGAAATTGCTCGTTGCAAACAAATTTGTTAACGACGAACCGATTTTGTCAATAGTAAGTCAAATCGAAAATTAGAAAATTTGTCCTTTTTTCCAACCATTGAGAAGGTTTTGAGGATAGTTGCTAATCAAAGTGACCCAAAGAAAAAAAGAACGTAAATGGCGAGTTCTTGCTTCTATAAAGGCATAAATGATTGTTCACCTAGTTTAGCTTTTTGAATACCTAAGATCTGATCTAGGAAGGAATGAAAATTTTGATTTCAACATTCATGCTTTAACAACAAAAGTTAACTGACAATCTCAATTTATATATGAGTAAATTATGAT
The DNA here is from genome assembly GCA_033032865.1 of Dactylorhiza incarnata. Classification (NCBI taxonomy): domain Eukaryota; kingdom Viridiplantae; phylum Streptophyta; class Magnoliopsida; order Asparagales; family Orchidaceae; genus Dactylorhiza; species Dactylorhiza incarnata. The sequence goes on along the minus strand of JAWHQI010000238.1, from coordinate 3,130,752 downwards.
AAATAAATTTTATGAGTAATATTTCTTATTTTTGTTTTCTGACACTAGTCACAACCTTTTTGTTATGTTATATTACCCTTTGGAAATGTCTGAAAGATATGAAGATGATTATATACGTCTTATTGAACTTACTTTGTCGATTAACATTTATTGTCCATGCACATACTGAATAAACAAATCATTATAGAATGCGAAAAGGTTTCGGCTGAGCGCGAGAGGGAATCAGGGTAGGTTTTCGGCGCTGACGTGCGGCTTTTGATTTGCCTGTAGAAAATTTCTGAACTAATTTTAGATGTGAATGTTAAATTATGTTGGTGTGCAGATAATCGTTTTTTGGTTTGCCTGTAAAAAAATCGGAACTAATTTTAAATGGAGATTTTAAGTTATGTTGGTGTGCAGATAGCCATTTTTGATTTGCCTTTAACTATGCTCTTTAAATATAAAATGTATCTGTGAAGGGAAATATGTAAAAAAAACTAAGGTAAAATTAATTAGAAAAATATAAAGATAATGAAAATAAAAAATATAAAAAAATATGAGGAAGTAGAGAAATTGAACAAAAAGTATAGAAAATAAAAGAAAATGATTTTTGCATGATAGGAAAATATATTTCTAATCGCTCGACAATTCATATAGAAAAGCAGAATAATCAAATTGCATACAAATCAATGTTATGGTCATAATTGTTATGTTATTTATAGGTAGTTTATATTAAAAAAGAGTAATATAGGAATTAAGATTTAATTTCTAGGTCATGGGAGATATCACAAGGAACTCCAAAAAGCAAGAAGAGATCAATTCATTACTATTATATTAATTTGACCGATATTTATTTAATATGATAAACATTTGACTCCAATATTTTTTTGATGAGAGAGCTTGCACCATATTTTAAATTATGATCTACATAATTGTAATTATTTTATAAAATACATTTAAATCTGTTTCAATAAATATTACATAGAAATTATTAATTAGTTCTAAGGATTCGATAGGATCGAGTGATGGATGACCTCATTTTTAGGCTGAAAAAATATTAAATTATGGGATAACTAAATATGAATTATGATACGATGGCAACATTTATCTATTCTCAATTATGCTATGGATAATCATTCTGGTGAAGCAGTTCATGCGGGCGTTTTAAGATCTTTCTATGCGATCAGACTTACTGAAATTTCATGCGAGGACCCTATCTCTCTTCCTCGTTGTTTCGTTTGCTTTTCTTTTATATAAAATATAAATTATACATATATATATATATATATATATATATATTTATACTAATCTAAAAAGAAATATAGTGGTCTTCGAATAGCATGAGATTAAAAATCCTCAAAAATTTTGGGCCGTCCAGATATGGCATCATAATTTCGGAACCACTCGATTTAGGCTGCAAATAGCCAAAATTTCATTGATTAGTTCTGCCAATAGCCACAATTTAAAATCCAGCAATATGAAATCACGATCGCATGCATCGCCACACCCTTTGTCGTTCGCCGCCGCCGGAACCACCGCCGGCCAGACCGGAGCCCATGCCGGCGAGGTCGTCGTACCCCGGCGAACCTGCCGGGGTGGGTCCGACGGCTCTCTGTCAGGGCCACCGCCGCCTGACAACCCCCGGGAGGTTCGCCGGAGTCCGGCGAACCTGCCGGTGGGCTCCGGTCAGGGCGGCGGTGGCTCCGGCGGCGGTGGCGAACGGCTAAGGGGGACGGTGGTTTTGTTAAAAAAAATGTCAAAATTTCTATAATATAAAGTCTATATGTATAAATATAATTACGAGTGACAGTGCACGGGGGCCCCCCGTGCCCCGCGCGACAGTACCCGACCTCTGATCGGCGGGCTTCGCCCGCCCCAGATCGATGCATCGCTGCGGGCTTCGCCCGCATTCAAGCTGACCAGTTAAATCGATGCGTTGTTGTGAGTTGCTCCCGCATCAAGGCAGAATGTGCCCACATCAATTCGGGTTGCACCCTTAACATATATGTATGAGTATTCAAAACGACCGTAAAAAAGTATAAATTAAAATTACATTTTTTATTTTAAAAAAAATTTACGCCTACCTAAAAAAAATTATTTTCTTCAACTCTCTCTCTCTTTTTCTCTCTCCTCTTCCTCTCTCTTCCGCCATCTCCCTCTCTCTCCCTTCTCTCTCCCTTTCTCTTTCTTTCTTTTTTCTCTCCCTCTCTCAGGCATACCATTTTTTTTTCTTTTATTGGAATCAGGAATGAGGAGAGAGAACTAGAGAGATGAGAGTTTTGTTCTAACGGTCTCTACTTATCATATCATAATTGACGGTGCAGATTTTTTCAATGAATTTTTATTTCAGACTATTCGCAGGCCGCAACATTTCTTTTTAATATAGTATAGATATATATAACATAATATATATATATATATATATAATATATAATAAAATATATATGTATACATAAATTATATTATGTAAATATTATATATATTATAATTTTTAAAATTACAGATATTTTAAAAATTATAATATAATATATATATTATAATCTATACATAAATTATAATATATTATATATATTATAATTTTTTGAATTAAAGATATTTTAAATATTTTAAAAATAAAAAACCTAATTTTAGATTTTTAATTTTAAAATTACAGATATTTTAACTGGGTGAGTGCCAAGGCCAGGGGCGGGCAGAGCCCGCCGGGGGCAGGTGGAGACTGTCGGGGGCGGGCGAACAACTGTCGCGCGGGGCACGAGGGGGCCCCAGTACACTCCCTCTCTCTCCACTTTTTCATAGGTTTCCTAAACCTACTAGGGGGTGACCTAAAACTCTGAAGGTGTAGAGTACCCTACAACATGAAATTATGATTTTACCTCTAAATTTATTGAAAAATTAGTGTCATATGACAAATTTTTTAATCTCACAAAAATTATCAATGGTGAAATTTGAACCCAGGTCTCCACTATGTCAAACAAAGATAACAACCATCTCACCATATGATTTTTGTTGGACAAAATTGAATTATGTTTTATATATACATATATAAATATAGATTGCTTTCACCGATAGTCACCTCCCCTGCCGAATGTGCCGCCCCTGCCGAATGTCGCCCCCGCCGAATGCCGCCACCTCTGCCAAATGTCGCCCACGCAGAATGTCGTCGCCCCTGCCAAATGTCGCCGCCCGCACGGGGGGCCCCCGTGCCCTGTCACTCGTATATATATACATATATACGAGTGTCAGGCACGAGCCTCCGGCCCTATGTGAGTGCATTTGTTGTGGGGGCGACATTTGTCAGGGGCGGTGACGTTCGGCGTGGGCGGCGACATTCGGCGGTATCCCTTCTCTTCGTTCTATTGATTCGTATGCATATACGTTACTGATTGCAGATTTATATATTCTTCGATTAGACTTATAATCTAACACGTTGATTTATGTTTGCATTGACTGCATTCATTTATAGGGCATTTAATTATGATGTAAATTACAAACTTTAAATACATATCAATTTAAAAAAAAAAGACAAAATAGGGAAAACTGAAATTGAAAACACTCGCAATATTCACACATCTAAAGGTCGTGAAAAATGAGCATGAAACATTGATTCAATGACATACACAGAATCAAGATAAATGAAAGTTTTCGAAGTAAACAGGGCCGGTGACTAAACTCATGATTCATGTCAAATAAAAAATCCAGAATATAAGAGTTAGCTATTATATATTGAAACTCTTTCCAGAGACTGCCAGCTATGCCAGATGATTTGTGGTCATTTAAATGTATGAATAAAAATTTTGCATTATAAACAAAAAAAAAATGTGTTGGTTTCTTTGCACTTACCTCTGAATCGTGAAGAATTTGGCTTTGTTGTAGCATTGAATTGATGCAGGGATTATTAGTTAACCAAAAATGAGTGCTAAATCACACACTCCACTCAAATTATAGTGTGATTATTAGATGCAGGGATGATGCAGTTCCGCACCTTCAAATTGATGTGTGCGCCTTCTTTGGATTTGTTTCCCTTGTGAACACGGCTTGCGAAAGTAGTAATGTAGTGTCCAGCATAAGATTTTATTGTGATAAAGAAACCATTATCCGTGTATTCTGTGTGATGGGAGAAAAACTCTTGTAGCGAAGTGAGTACTTGACGACTTCAGGCAGATGCTAAAACAATAACAATGGCTAAGAATCTAAAGCCGGAAAAAATGACAATAAGCAACAAAAGCAGTGTCAACCAAAATATAACCGTTATGTAAAATACCAATGATACATAAAGAATAATAAACTGTAGAGACTATACCTCTAAGAAATCATAGAGATCATTACTAACACCATTTTCATCATGTCAGAGGTTTGTTCATGAAATGAGTTTTCTAGGCAATGATATCTATCTTTAGGCAGAATATGGTTTGTATGGATGAACAATATTATGATTGCATATTATTTGAGTGTTAAATAAACAATAACATTTCTCAAATGCATGCATGTTTTTCACTGACACACTCAAGCCAATCCCCAGTCTTTCCTGTGCATTTTTATATCTTCTAACTCCATTGACCCAATAAGATCATGACTCTACATTCACAGCCAGGTTGGACAACATCTAAACTCACATACCTAACAATCACTACTCTACCTGTATACATGAGAACAAAAAAAACATCTTAGGAATCTAATCAAACTCATTCCAACTCCTTCACTGTCACTCTATTTGCATTCGTCGGGGGCGGCTATATTCGACGTGGGCATCATAACTGAAAACATTTATAATCATAAAACCACATACCTAGAAAATCTACATACTTTAAGAGCAGCTCGCCCCAAATTTTGGCCACCAGTTAATTCGGCATCTCCAGAACGAAGTACTTCCTCGTTCTCTAGTTCCTGATTTGCTTCTCAAATCTGCGGAATAAATCAATGAGTTTCTTCCATCATTAATATTATGTCTTAAATCACTGAATAATTCAAAGCCATTAACTAAAGGTATACCTGATTGTCATAACCAAGCAAGCAAAAGTTGAGAAAGCAAAAAAAAATTCAGTTAATAATACGAACATGTATAATGGCACTAAACCAGAGATACAATATGTAAAATACAACATCTCATTAACAATGCTCTACAATTAACTATGTCAAAACAAAATTGTATAGCTGAAACAACTTCATCTTTATCACTGTACAAAATGACATCCAGATAAAGAATGTCCCAAAATATTTATACAAAGTTGAAGAATTATCACTTTCATGTTCTCTGCCAACCAGGTTAATCAATAATCAAAGCTTTGGAATAGTAATGAAAAAAACTATTATAAGCTATTATCAATAAGCTTCAGAATGCAATGAATCAATACTATTATAAGCTACAAAAGTTAAGTATACCCTTTCTATCAAATTCAAGTGGTGAAAAAACTATTAAGCTTCAGAATGCAATGAATCAACACTTTATCAATAATCAAATCTGTAATGAAAAAAATCAAGTGTATACACATTCTATCAAAAAAATCAAGTGTAATGAAAATAATCAAATTATTTATTAATCAACAAAAGTTAAGTATTGCTACAAATTTTAGGATTAAAAAAGGTTTTGTAAAAGTCTGAGAAAATTGGAATATACCCAAACAGAGATCCAATATATATTAAAAGTAAATTGGCTGGATTTTCGTTGTGCAGGAGTTTCATTGATGCATTAGCTCTTTCAATAAGAAATTCATTCCCAGAAGATCAATAAGAAATGACATTGTAAATTCTTTCACAAACGATCAATAAGTAAGTATGAGAAATCTTACACTGGCGTGATATATGAAGGATGCAAAATCAGCGGCGATCACCTGCGAACGGAGACACCGAAACGAAAAAAATGGAGAGAATGTATCGTGAGAATGCTCTGGCGCCGGTAAGGAATAGTCACGCGAGGTGTGAATGTTGTATACAGGAACGCTGACACCTGAAAGCAGTGGGAGAAGGACGCTGATCTGAAGCAGTTCACCATTGGTTTTTGCAAAATAAAAGCCCTATTTGAGGGATAATACCTTCGTAGCAGCAGGCCGCTGGAGAGTCGATGTGGGTGTCGCAGGCAAAAAGGGATTGCGAGTGGTTGTCAGTGTCGCAGGCGTCGAGGTAGCCAGGTAGGTTCCGACGTCCATCCAAACGGCTGGAGAATCGATGCTCTAGGAGGAGATGAAGGCTGCGTTTGTTTGAGCTGATGGGCTCCGGTGCTGTTGGCCCAAAACGGAGGAACTGTAAATCTAATTGTTTGGGAGAGCTGTTAGGCCAAAACGTCATTTTATAAAAAAAGTCACGGATAGGCAAAATTCAAAAAGCAGGTGGGAGCTCCGGTCCAGACGTGGTCAGAAGGAGGAAGCAGGAGTTTTTCTCGCTCGATTCATCGTCCTTCATTTTTCATCGCTAAACCCCCCGCTCATATTTCTCTTCTTCCATCGTCGAAGCCCAGGTAAACTCCTTCCCTCTCCTCCCTCCCCCCTCCCTCTCTTCTCTCTCTCTCTCTCTAAAATATTAACTTTTGCAGAGCACGATCAAAGATCATTGTGAATGGCTTTTGCACGATCGATGCTCACTGACGCAAAAATGATGATGGATTTTTGATTGATTCCTTCCCTTTCCATCGTTGAACCTCGCTGAAGAAGAATAATGGTGGATTTTTTATTAATTTAATTCCTGATAGCAGCGCGATGAAGGGGTCTTGCCTGAACTAGAACTTCTTCTGCAATAATATTGAGGAGTTTGATTTGATTTCTGATTTCAGCAAACACAAAGAAGAGTGCTGTATGAATGCATTTGTAGGTGTGGGTATGTGTTTTTTGTGGTTTGTGTGTATGTATTTGTGTGTGTGTATGGATTTGTATTTGTATGTATTTGATACGTATCAATTTTTTTTTCAAAAACTCCATTTTATCCAAACAAAATTTATAAAACTTCATTTCAATAAGCACTAAAAACTCCATTTCACCCAAACAGTTTTCTAACAAAACTTCATTTCTCAGAAACAGCTCTTTTTCAAAACTCCATTTCTAATCAGCAGCTTTTCATCAGCAACAGCCAAACCAAACGCACCCGAAGTCGCGTTTCTTTGTGCGGAAAGGGAGAGCAGCTATCGTCGACGTTTTAACTGCGCTGTGAAGATCTGACGGGCTAGTTGAAGATCGCGGAGGAGGAGCAGCTCGAGGGAGCGGAGGTTGGAGGAGGCCCGCTGTAGATCAGAGATTAGGCGAGAAATGGCGTGAGGGAGAGACCGGGGCGCAGCGGCTTGGAGAGGGAATCGTGGAAAGGGATGGCGCGGTTAGGGCTATTTCACATCAGCGATTTATATTTCGCCGGAACGGTTTGATCACAGTTGTAGATGGACGGCTCTTATATGATTTTGTCTTATTTTTCTTGCCATAAACTTCCTATTTTTCTTGCCATGGAACTAAAATGATATATCTTTTTAATATAGTATATATATACATATATATATATACATATATATACATGTATACATATATATATATACATATATACATATATATATACATATATCCATATATATATATACATATATACATATATATATACATATATATACATATATATATACATATATACATACATATATATACATATATACATATATCTATATATACATATATACATACATATATACATACATATATACATACATATTGTAACATCCCCAGAACTACTAGACCCCTAAGGTGCACTTTGTCATGACAAGGTCATGACATTGCTCTAAGAAACCAAGAATTGCCCTAGAACCAAGGTGAAAAGGAGAAAAACACCTTGGTGTGCAAATAAACAAAATGACTTCAAGGTTTAAGGCTTGATGTCTAAGCCTCAAAATGATCCAATTGACCTCACCTAACTCTTCCTAATCCTCTAGGGTACTCAATGGGTCACTAATAACCCAACGGGTCAAGGCAAATCTAGGGTTTGGGTCAAAATCACCATTTGACCCATTTTGCCTAAGTTGACCTAAATAGGTCAAAAGTGCCCAAAGAGGGTTCTCCAAACCGTGAATCACCCCAAAGGGAGTCTATGGACCCCATAGTCACCATGTGGGGTCAGCCTACTCATTAGTTGACCAAGTCAACTCAAAAGTCCACATAGGGTCAATTATACCTAAATTGGGCTTAAATTGGATTCAAACCAAATACAAATGGAATAAAGCCTTAAACAAGGCCCATTCTGAAGCCCACATGCATAATGACCTACCTTGTCCACTGAATTCAACATGCAAAGACATGCATGGGGGCAAAAGTGGAAAATCCCCCTTCCTCCATTAAGAAACAAGAAGAATTTTGGGAATGAAGGCCAAGTGGCACTCCACACTTCTGCCCAAGGCCATATCTGACCCCCCTAGTTAATTCCCAGCCGAATTGGTGCTGGAGGGGTGCCATTTGGCAGCAGGGAGGAGCAACCAAGAGGAGGCCGACCACCACTTTTCAAATACTCTCTATACAGCCCTCCCCATCTCGGATTGATGCCACCATTAGCTTTAGAAGGTGGAAAGGAGTCGGGCTGGAGCTTTACAGAGGAAAAAAAGGTGGAGAATCGAGGTTGGGAGCAAGCTCGCCGGAGGAGAGAAGATCCATGGCCAACCGCCGCCGCCGCCGCCGCCAAGCCCCACTAAGGTCCGGTTTCTCCCCCTCTCCCTCTGTGCTAGATGTTAGATCCACTTAGGAGAGAAATCGGGCTCAATTGAGCCCGATCCCATGTGAGCTAGAGGGAGCTTTGCCGAGCTTTTGTTCTTGCTCGGGATCGCCGGAGACGGGCTCTCCGGCGGCCGTGTCACCGCCAAGCGATGGCCACCACCTCAACGGAGGTGGTGGAGGCGGTGGCAGGCGGTGGTGGGCCGTAAGTTGCCAGGAAATAGAGAAACGAGGTCACCCAGTGAGATTGAATCCTAGCCGTTGGCGAGCTGGGGAAGACGATAGGATGCCGTCGGTTTGTGCTTCAGGATTCTGTTGGAGTTACCTTTGTGATCTAGAAGTGGTCAAACATGTAATGTCACTGCCAACGCGATATGAGCCTGCAGGGTCGCACATAAGAGCATGTGGAGAAGTTTGAAGATTAATTGTGTTGGTAAAGGTTACCAATCATCATATAGAATGGGGAAGTCCAGCAATTATTGCTGTCTGAATTCGTCGGATATGACTTGTCGGATTCGTCGGAATTCATCGGATATGATTCGTCGGATTCGTCGGATTCGTCGGATCATTCCGTGGAATCTCGACGAATTGTCACAGAGATCCTTCACTCGGCAAATGTTGCTGTCTGATTGGATTCGTCGGAATTCGTCGGATCATTCCGTGGAATCCCGACGAATTGTCACAGAGACCCTTCACTCGGCAAATGTTGCCGTCTGATTGGATTCGTCGGAATTCGTCGGATTGTCCCGTGTAAACTCGACGAATGCTGATTCGTGAAATCCCGACGAATTGTAACAGAAACCCCAATTCTGCTGTGTGGTCTGCGGATAGCGATTCTTCTAGAAGCCTGTTTATGATTTGGGTATAAATAGATCTTCTTTTAGGGTTCTCATGACTGACAAAAAGGTTTAGCCGATGGAAGTGTTCCGCTCTCGCTCGAACCCTAGACGGAAAGTGTTCCGCCGCCCAGTTCGCCTCCGCCGACCTCCTCTCCGGCGATCGTCGCCGTGATTGTTCTTCCTGGAGCGAACCTAGCAGTTCGTGGAAGTGCAAGGTGCAGTTGTTCTCCCTTCCGAGTTGCGTGCGACGTGACTTGGTGTTCTCCCGGCTCGTGTAGACTGCTGTAGAGACGTAGACATTATTCTACGTGAGGAATCGCATAGCCGACGACAGGACTCTTCTTCTTGGAGCATCTTGGTTGGATTTGATCCAATCCCGCAAAGGTAATTTCATACCTAGTTTTGATTTACTTCTTGATTCAATATTCATGGCCGATCCAAGTCTTTTTGGGTTGTTTCTCTTTTATTCCGCTGCGCCTACATGTGATGTATGGTTCTAGAAAAACCCAACAGATTCGTGCAAGCATATATATTTATATATGTATTAATACAATGTGTTTTTTTGTCACATTTTATTTGTATTCTTGTAAGCTGATTTTGAGGCCTTTAGAAGCCATATTTCGAAAAATGACCAGAGATAGGAATTGTAGATCTGAGTGTCTACGTTCAAATAAAAGTGGAATCAGGCCATTTGGTTAAATCTAGGGCCCACAACACTCATTCTCGTGAGTCTGGTCAAAATACAAACCAGATCTTTGAACTAGTGTAACTTTTTAATACCAAGTCTGATGGACTTGAGATTTTAGCCCTGCATGCATGTGCCTCATACCTAGCTTATGTTTAAATATCAGATTTTTTGGAGATAAATTTTCTATAGTTTTGTTCAAAACTTAGAAAATTAAAAAAATGGAATATTTGGAGTTATATAACTCCTAATGACCCCAAATTTTGGTGAGGGCTTCTTTAGGTCATGTATGGGATCTAGTTAAAATTTCATCACATGTGCATGAGTGGATTTCTCTGAGCTTCAAATTGAAGTTTTGGGACTTAAGAGTTAAATTGGGATGCTAATAGTCAATTTGGGCTTTTGAACTTTTGAACTTTTTGATGGAATTGAAGGTGGGAATCACCTTGCATGCCTCTGAATCCTTGGGGTTTTTGTATGTCATGAGTATATACATCTTTGACATAAGTCTCATGACCTTTGGAAATTATTTTCTTAAAGTTTCTAAGTAAATTCAAATTGTCACACTCGTAAATTAATGAAATTTATGAGATTAAAAAAACTAGCAAAAATCCCACCTTCTAGGCATAGTCTTTTCATGACATTACATATCCATAGAAACAATCTCATGTGGTTTAGATGAAAATTTAGGGTAGCTCCTTTACAAATTATGAAATGCCCTCCATGGGCAATTTAATTAATTATTGAGAAATTTATATATAGAAAATGTTGATTCTCTGGAATGTGTAGCTTTATGATGAGCCACATCAGTAGGAGTAATCTCATGTGGCCTAGATGAAAATTTAGCTTAGTTCCTTTACAAGTTTTGAAATGTCTTTCATGGATAAATTATTTGATTATTGAGCAATTATGGCTAAATAATCCCTGGTAGATTATGAAACTTTGGATTTGGTGTTTCTAGATGATTATTGTACTAGGTTAATTTTCTCAGAATTTATAGAGACATATAAATGATAGTTGTAGTGTAATCCCTTATTGGCACACCATTTGTAATAAATAGTAATTATGGATAAATACTCCCTGGTAAATTATGAAACTTTGGATTTGGTGTTTTTCTATATGAGTATTGTACTAGGTTAATTTTCTCAGAATTTATAGAGACATATAAATGGTAGTTGTAGTGTAATCCCTTATTGGCACACCATTTGTAATAAATAGTAATTATGGATAAATACTCCCTGGTAAATTATGAAACTTTTGATTTGGTGCTTCTAGATGATTATTGCACTAGGCTAATTTTCTCAGAATTTATAGAGACATATAAATGGTAGTTGTAGTGTTATCCCTTATTGGCACACCATTTGTAATAAATAGTAATTATGGATAAATACTCACTGGTAAATTATGAAACTTTGGATTTGGTGTTTCTAGATGATTATTGTACTAGTTTAATTTTCTCAGAATTTATAGAGACATATAAATGGTAGTTGTAGTGTAATCCCTAATTGGCACACCATTTGTAATAAATAGTAATTATGGATAAATACTCCTTGGTAAATTATGAAACTTTGGATTTGGTGTTTCTAGATGATTATTGTACTAGGTTAATTTTCTCAGAATTTATAGAGACATATAAATGGTAGTTTTAGTGTAATCCCTTATTAGCACACCATTTGTAATAAATAGTATTTATGGATAAATACTCCCTAGTAAATTATAAAACTTTGGATTTGGTGTTATTAGATGATTAGTGTACTAGGTTAATTTGCTCAGAATTTGTAGAGACATATTAATGGTAGTTGTAGTGTAATCCCTTATTGGCACACCATTCGTAATAAATAATAATTATGGATAAATACTCCCTGGTAAATTATGAAACTTTGGATTTGGTGTTTCTAGATGATTATTGTACAAGTTTAAATTTCTCAGAATTTATAAAGACATATAAATGGTAGTTGTAGTGTAACCCCTTATTGGCACACCAAATGTAATAAATGATAAATAAGGGTAAATACTCTTTGGATTAATATGAAACTTAGGATTGGTGTTTTTAGACCAATATTGTGCTATAGTAATTTTCCCAAAATTTATTGAAGTCTTAACATAGCACCTGTAGTGTAAATCCCTAATTGCACCCCATTTATGTTAAATAGAAATTAAGGTTAAATAGTTCCTGTAAAAATGTGAAATTTGGGGTTTGAGGTTTTTAGACCAATATTATGATACAGTGAATTTATCAGAATTTATGGAGACCATTAGTTGACAGTCGATGTATAAATCACTATCTGTACGTCTTCTATTTAAATAGAGACTAAGATTTAAGTTTCCCTAGAGAATTTATGAAATTAGGATTTGAGGTTGTTAGATCACTACTCATTGTGAACCCATGATTATAATTGGAACTCATTTGGATATGATGTGATCAAGATTGCACCTTAGGAGTCAAATCTAGCTCAATCTAATTTTGGTCTGCGAATAGTAAAACTGATTTATATGATTTAGACCACCACTGACCTTCACACATAGAACTATTAACTCTTTGATTATTATGAAAGCTCAGATTATTTGGAAGAACATCTCTAAGGGGCATCATGGGAAATAAGGGTTGGGGTGCGTTTAGCAAAGCTGTAAGTGCAGGATTTTATAATGATATAAAAGGAGGTTAGACCTCATCAAGGGCCCCACAGACAAGTCATCAGTGTTAAATGATTATATGGAAAGTAAGACTACCCTTAGCTGGTGAGCCATCTTAAGGTAAATACTCAAGGGAGAAGTTGAGAAATATCTAAGGCAAACCCTGGATTAAGGATGGCGAAGAATAGGAGTGTGGGTCCAAGTAAGGTTGAGAATGCTAATTGAATGTGTGCAGTTCCTCGATGAAGAAGGGAACTCGAGCTTAGAATGTGACGATGGGAGAGTCAGCACCCGGTCACAATTGGTGGTGTTGGAGTTCAAAAGAACTCCCCCACTCCTAAGAGCCAAGTTTAACTCATCTTATAGATTTAATGTAATTGGAGAGGATAAGGAGGATCAAGTAAAAGGGGTAGATACAAACAAGATTAAGTGCCTTGGGAAGAGGAAGTTCGGGGTGTCAGCCCGTCACACTTCCCAGTACCGCTGCGAGCCCCTCACCGGGTAACCCTCCGGAAGTCCAAGGCTAACCCTAAAGCTTCTAAGATCAACTAAATTATAGACAAGACTAGTTAAGTAGGAGAACATGACAAGTTAGCTTCCATCCCAAACCGGAACTTTTTATAAGGAAGGACTGGATAGTCCTGCGAGCAGTTGGCTCGGGTTATAAGGAAGGACTGAGATAGTCCTGCGAGCGGTTGGCTCGGGTTATAAGTGTTGGAGTTACCATTGTGATCTAGAAGTGGTCAAACATGTAATGTCACTGCCAACGCGATATGAGCATGCAGGGTCGCACATAAGAGCATGTGGAGAAGTTGGAAGATTGACTATGTTGGTAAAGGTTGCCAATCACCATATAGAATGGGGGAAGTCCAGCAATTGTTGCTGTCTGAATTCGTCGGGTTTACACGGATAGAATTCGTCGGATTCGTCGGGATTCGTCGGATTGTTCCGTGGAATCTCGACGAATTGTTACAGAGATCCTTGACTCGGCAAATGTTGCCGTCTGACATGATTCGTCGGATTCGTCGGGATTCGTCGGATTGTTCTGTGGAATCTCGACAAATTGTCACAGAGATCATTAACTCGGCAAATGTTGCCGTCTGACATGATTCGTCGGATTCGTCGGATTGTTCTGTGGAATCTCGACGAATTGTCACAGAGATCATTAACTCGGCAAATGTTGCCGTCTGATATGATTCGTCGGAATTCGTCGGAATGTCCCGTGAAAACTCGACGAATTGTAACAGAAGCCCCTATTCTGCTGTGTGGTCTGCGGATAACGATTCTTCTAGAAGTATGTTTATCCTTTGGGTATAAATATAACTTCTTTTAGGGTTCTCATCACTTACGAATTGAAGCCGACGGAAGGAGTTCCGCTCGAACCCTAGACGGAAGGAGTTCCGTCTGAATTGCCTCCGCCGACTTCCTCTCCGACGATTGTCGCCGGTGTTGTTCTTCCTGAAGCGGATCTAGCAATCCGTGGAAGCACAAGGTGTAGTCTTCTTCTCCCGGCTCGTGTGGACTGCTGTAGATACGTAGACATTATTCTACGTGAGAACTCTTGCAAAGCCGACGAAGGCAATCTTCTTCTTGGAGCATCTAGGTTGGATTTGATCCAATCCCGCCAAGGTAATTTCAAACCTAGCATTTTGATTTACTTCTTGATTCAATATTCATGGTCGATCCGAATCTTTTGGGTTGTTTCTCTTCATTTCCGCTGCGCCTACATTTGATGTATGGTTCTAGAAAAACCCAACAATAAGGAAGGGTTGGGATAGTCCTGCGAGCGGTAGGCTCGGGTTATAAGGATGGACTGGGATAGTCCTGCGAGCGGTTGGCTCGGGTTATAAGGAAGGACTGGGATAGTCCTGCGAGCGGTAGGCTCGGGTTATAAGGAAGGACTGGGATAGTCCTGCGAGCGGTTGGCTCGGGTTATAAGGAAGGACTGGGATAGTCCTCCGAGCGGTTGGCTCGGGTTATAAGGAAGGACTGGATAGTCCTGCGAGCGGTAGGCTCGGGTTACAAGGAAGGACTGGGATAGTCCTGCGAGCGGTTGGCTTGGGTTATAAGGAAGGACTGGGATAGTCCTGCGAGCGGTTGGCTGGGGTTATAAGGAAGGACTGGGATAGTCCTGCGAGCGGGAGGCTCGGGTTATAAGGAAGGACTGGGATAGTCCTGCGAGCGGTTGGCTTGGGTTATAAGGAAGGACTGGGACAGTCTAGCGAGCGGAAGGCTCGTAGTTTAAATATAAGACTAGTGTAGTCTGGCGAGCGGTAGGCTCTACTTTATAAATGTTGATGTAAAATTGTGAGCTGGAGGCTCGGTAGTAAATGGCTAATACATGTTGCTTGTGTATAAGATGTGGTGGGTCTTCGATTCTGTCTTAGTTATCACACCGACAGTAGTTCGTTGACTCGGCAGTGCTAGTGGTTTTATTGGGGCCAGGTTGTTTTACTGCGCGTCCAACGGGACGAATTCCCTAAACCCTGCCTGGCCAATTCAGTTTAGTACGCAGGAGCTCGTGAGTACCGAGTACCGGTATCACAGCGTACGTTTGGGCCTAGGTCTGGTAGTGTGACTTACCCACCTAGGTGAGGATACGCCCACTCCTCTGCCACCGTTTGACCACGACGGGAGGTGCCCGAGAGGTTAGCTACCTCCGAAAAGTGGGAACTAAAGGTCTGTACGTACAGCGTTGTGTGGGTGAGTTGCATGCGTATGAAATAATAATAAAAACATTGCATCATTGCATTGCACATCATAGCATAACATTTCTGCACAAACAGAGACCTCATCGTATAAATCCGTATGGGCTCTTTTATACGATGAGTTTACTTCTTGCCAGATCCCTTAGCTTATGTGCTTTTGTGTGTGCATATAAGTTAAGGTTACTTTCGTAGCTGCTCTTATTTCTTGTACCTACTTCTTTATATTGTATTGTCTTTTACTATCTGCTGTCGTACTTACTCTGGTTAGAATAGAATGGTTACCTTTACTTGCTTAGTATTTATATACCCTGCTAGTTTCGACATTTGTCACCTGCCTTGTTTCGTTTACCCCTTGTTTTTCCTCCGCTTCGTCCTCCCGCACGGTGCCTAGGAGTCGCGGGGGGAGGCGGGGACAAAATCGGCTTAGTCTTTATGACTAACGGTCGATTGTGACCGTAGGTACATGAGGTGATGGAGCCCCAGCTAGAAGAGGAGAGAGGACCTGAGGAGCTTATGCCACGCATTACTTCTACTACAAGACAGGTGTTCGAGAGTTGAGAGTTTGTTTAGCTCCCGCACAGATGTAGAGTGAGAGATTTTTTGTACTTTACTTGGATATATACCGGGCTTAAACCCTTTCTCTCCTTTACTTATTGTACTCATTGATGGACTTTTATATTTTGTTGTATAAATGTGTGATTGTGGACTTGGTTTTATTTATTTTTCTTCTTCACTCTTGTTGGCCTGTCGATCATTCTTGCCGGCAGAATCAGCGTCTTGTGGAGATAGCTAACTCGGGTGCTAGTGTCACCGTAAGGCGGCGGTCCTGGGCATAAGATCCGAAAGCTCTCCTGGTGCGGAAGAGGGATCTTAAAACTGGTATCACTTGAACAACGATCCAACAAGAAAGAAGTCCACAAACCCTGGGACACACCCGCTCGAGTTAGTTTGAGGACAAACTAGCAGCGGAAGCAGTGGTGTGCCCATGTGTAAAAGTCACACAAAACAGTCCATTAATCAATGAGTTAGGCCAACCCAACTAGGATATCTTTCTAGTTTGACGCACCAAGATGATTTTATAGCGTACACTAATCGAAACCAACCTCAGGCATAGACGGATTAAGGCGTTATGACCCCCAAGTGACTAAAAGAAGAGTCTATTGAGAAAATAGTTACCTAAAGTTTAAAACTCCGACGTCCTTAATTCTAATATCAAGTGATATCATCACTCCTTACCCAATGAGAAGGACCGCCTCAAGATATTCAGTGCACAAACACCATTAGTGGACAGTAGGAGAATCGTAAACTTAATCTCCAAACCAACAACAAGGTTACACCGAAATGATCATCGTGACAAACACCAGGTTTGGATAAGGATTCGAGTTCAGAAAAGACCCTTTTGTGTATGGCCCATAGAATAATCATGAGAAGGTTGCGATAATCAGTAACCTTAATGACCTAAAAATATGTGGAATATCAATGGGCCTCAGATGGAACTCCAAGTCCAGAGTTGTATGCCCTAAGGAGTGAGTGAATACCTAGGATAATAGATCATAATGATATCAGGATCTTAGCCCGAAGTGTACAGGGGCTAATCCCTTTTATTTATTGGGGCCAGTTAGTTACCAACTCGAGTTCCCTTGACCTTATTTTGGAAATGCCAGTCAAAAACGTAAGCAATCTTGAAGTATTCAATTTTACTTGACTTAAGAAGAGATTTTGAAGTATATTAATCGGTCTGATGACCAATCCTTCCTGGAAGTCAAGACCCTTGAAGAATTCCTTCGTCTTAAGAAAGGAGAATTATTAATACTATGACGGGGTTGATATGAATACGCAATCGGAATAAGAGCATAGAGCCTTTCAAGAATGATTATTCACCCCCTTAATGCTCTAAGGTTATGCAGATAAGTAAACAAAGAAAATAGTAAATGAAGTCTTTGAGTTATAGATCAGGTCGCCTGGAACATTCTTGCATGCGACTCTTGAGAACAAGGAAAATAGTATAAGACTTCGAGAGAATCTCCAAAGTCTGAACATAATGCCGTAGATAGCTACGTTGTACGCAACCTAAGGACCGATTGTGCATTCCCTAATACAAGTCATGGTGTGAATCACTTGCAAATTCAAAAGAAAATTGTGAAATCACTTTAAAAGACCTAAGCTTGAGGTAGCACTGATTGTGAAAAGAGTTTTACACTCAGTTAAGGTGGTGTGATAATTATTGCCTCGACAGCATATTCATATACCCTCTACAATCTCAACTCAATTGTCGTAACACACGATTAATGACTTTAATGTCGACTAAAGTTTTGACGAATAAAACTCTTGAAAAGCGCAAGAGAGAACCGACATGAATTATGGACTCAGCGCAGGTTTAAGTCGGATATGGACTGGATAATAATGGAACGAACAATAGGCCCTCGCGATCTTAAGAGGTGAACAAATGTAAATAACCTCATGCGAGGTGTGGTACCTTAGATCTACCTTGTTGGGTCCAGCGTCCCTTCACTTGACCCATAGCGTCTTTCCTACTTCCTTAAAGAAAAAGTAGTGCCCTTCCCATCAATCCGGGCTTTTGGGATAGTTGGTTGTGCTTGATCCTACAAGTGGTATCAAAGCGAGGTTGCGGGTTCGAGACCAGGGGGCGCTGATTAAATCCTGAAATTTCTCTACCTGTGTGGGTCCCGGCGGGTTAGGCGGCCGGAGCCATGTGAAAAACCACCTCTGAGCCACGTGGTGCGCCACCTCTGAGCCATGTGGAGCACCTCTGAGCTTGCAGTTCGTGCTGGACGCTGGGGGGGATTGTTGGGTCCAGCGTCCCTTCACTTGACCCGTAGCGTCTTTCCTACTTCCTTAAAGAAAAAGTAGCGCCCTTCCCATCAGTCCGGGCTTTTAGGATAGTTGGTTGCGCTTGATCCTACATACCTCCTCAATTCAGAGACGATGATCCGTGTTATAGTCGGGGCAAACAGTGCAAATATCGTTGGATGATCAAATATCTGAATTCAGTCGAATTAATTGAACATAGGATGGCCAAGCTAGTTTCTGGGGACAAACAAATCGCTTTATGAGCTGTGAGGACTGGAATTAGATTCCTGCGTGATAGAACTATAATTGGAATTTCTTGAATTTCAGGGCGTTCGAAGATAATGTACATACAATTATTGAAAAATCATGTCCTTTTCATTTTTGATTAATTATATCGAGACCGATATCCATATGCCTTGGGGGATAGTTGACGCATAACCAGAGATCCTGAAAAGATGAATTATTGTACTTAACTGTTAAGATGATATGACTTAACCCTACCTAGTTTGATCCTAAATAAAAGGGTAACCGTGATGGCCACATATCAAGAGGTTGGGGATTGGGAGTGATAAACACGGGAATTGATTATCATTGCTACCCACGATATTTGGGTATAACCAAGACACGAATTGTAATTATCAACTACGAACTTTTGAATGACATAAATAAGCAATGCCATCATATTAGATCGTTGAAAGTATACCTATGGATTAAGCAAATAAGAGAGTACTTATGATGGTTAGAATCATGTCTTGACGAGCCGGGGAATTGAAGGACAATGTCATTATAATCCCCAGGAATGATGTATGATTTGGAGAGTAATATGTGATATTGGGAAATACGACCTCTCGTAAATCATAACTTCAGAGGTTGGATTATGGTTTATACTAGTGATGATCTCACGAGTATAGCAAACTTGGTGATTTATTGACTCATACATATTGGTCAATGCTAAAATGTATGAAGGGAATTCAGGAAGGATTACTACATGTGCACATAAGTTGAATTTTCATCATAAATAAGTTCTTGCTTATAGTTAGAATATAGAGGTAGGTGTCGATTTAAACGTAGAAAGTTGTACCATGAAAATAGATACTGGATTGTCATGGAAATTTGCACATGGACTTCTCATACCCATAGGAAGCTCGAAGAATTTTGCTAAGAATTAATCTTTGAATAAATAACAGGCTTCCTTCGCAAAAGACTACAACTTGAGAAAGTTTTTTCCTGAATTATTGACGTTGAAATGTCATGAACTTTGATGTACGATCTTTTATATCAGTGGCAAGCTCTGGGACTTTTACTAGATTCAATCTTTGAGTAAACTTCATTCATAATGAAGAGTTGAGGTGATAATATAGAATATCCACACCATGGATTGTAATTTGAGAAGTAGACAACTTGAAATATTAATACGGGAATGCTCTAGAAATCTGCATATAGACTTTTGACGTCAATATAAACCCCTGGAAATGATGTCAGGTTTAATGACTGAACAACCCTCATACTACCTTCACAAGTGGAACCCGTGGACCCGAACTAGAATTTCGGGGACGAAATTATTCTTTTGTTTATTGAGATTTGTAACATCCCTAGAACTACTAGACCCCTAAAGTGCACTTTGTCATGACAAGGTCATGACATTGCTCTAAGAGACCAAGAATTGCCCTAGAACCAAGGTGAAAAGGAGAAAAACACCTCGGTGTGCAAATAGACAAAATGACTTCAAGGTTTAAGGCTTAATGTCTAAGCCTCAAAATGATCCAATTAACCTCACCTAACTCTTCCTAATCCTCTAGGGTACTCAATGGGTCACTAATAACCCAATGGGTCAAGGCAAATCTAGGATTTGGGTCAAAATCACCATTTGACCCATTTTGCCTAAGTTGACCTAAATAGGTCAAAAGTACCCAAAGAGGGTTCTCCAAGCCGTAAATCACCCCAAAGGGAGTCTATGGACCCCATAGTCACCATGTGGGGTCAGCCTACTCATTAGTTGACCAAGTCAACTCAAAAGTCCACATAGGGTCAATTATACCTAAATTGGGCTTAAATTGGATTCAAACCAAATACAAATGGAATAAAGCCTTAAACAAGGCCCATTCTGAAGCCCACATGCATAATGACCTACCTTGCCCACTGAATTCAACATGCAAAACATGCATGGGGGCAAAAGTGGAAAATCCCCCTTCCTCCATAAAGAAATAAGAAGAATTTTGGGAATGAAGGCCAAGTGGCACTCCACACTTCTGCCCAAGGCCATATCTGACCCGCCTAGTTAATTCCCAGTCGAATTGGTGCTGGAGGGGTGCCATTTGGCAGCAGGGAGGAGAAACCAAGGGGAGGCTGACCACCACTTTTCAAATACTCTCTATACAGCCCTCTCCATCTCGAATTGATGCCACCATTAGCTTTAGAAGGGGGAAAGGAGTCGGGCTGGAGCTTTACAGAGGAGAAAAAGGTGGAGAATCCAGGTTGGGAGCAAGATTGCCGGAGGAGAGAAGATCCATGGCCAACCGCCGCCGCCGCCGCCAAGCCCAACTAAGGTCCGGTTTCTCCCCCTCTCCCTCTGTGCTAGATGTTAGATCCACTTAGGAGAGAAATCGGGCTCAATTGAGCCCGATCCCATGTGAGCTAGAGGGAGCTTTGCCGAGCTTTTGTTCTTGATTGGGATTGCGGGAGACGGGCTCTCCGGCGGCCGTGTCGCCGCCAAGCGATGGCCACCACCTCAACGAAGGTGGTGGAGGCGGTGGCCGGCGGTGGTGGGCCGTAGGTTGCCGGGAAATGGAGAAACGAGGTCACCCAGCGAGATTGAATCCTAACCGTTGGCGAGCTGGGGAAGACGATAAGATGCTGTCGGTTTGTGCTTCAGGATTCATGCAAGCATATATATTTATATATGTATTAATACAATGTGTTTTTCTGTCACATTTTATTTGTATTCTTGTAAGCTGATTTTGAGGCCTTTAGAGGCCATATTTCAAAAAATGACCAGAGATAGGAATTGTAGATCTAAGTGCCACTTTCAAATGAAAGTGGAATCAGGCCATTTGGTTAAATCTAGGGCCCACACCACTCATTCTCGTGAGGCTGGTCAAACTACAAACCAGATCATTGAACTAGTGTAACTTTTTAATGACAAGTCTGATGGACTTGAGATTTTAGCCATGCATGTATGTGCCTCATACCTAGCTTATGTGTAAATATCAGATTTTTTGGAGATAATTTTTCTATAGTTTTGTTCAAAACTTGAAAATTAAATAAATGGAATATTTGGAGTTATATAACTCCTAATGACCCCAAATTTTGGTGAGGGCTTCTTTAGGTCATGTATGGGATCTGGTTAAAATTTCATCACATGTGCATGAGTGGATTTCTCTGAGCTTCAAATTGAAGTTTTGGGACTTAAGAGTTAAATTGGGGTGCTAATAGTCAATTTGGGCTTTTGAATTTTTGAACTTTTTTATGGAATTGAAGGTAGGAATCACCTTGCATGCCTCTGAATCCTTAGGGTTTTTGTATGTCATGAGGATATACATCTTTGACATAAGTCTCATGACCTTTGGAAATTATTTTCTTAAAGTTTCTAAGTAAATTCAAATTGTCACACTTGTAAATTAATGAAATTTATGAGATTAAAACAACTACCAAAAATCCCACCTTCTAGGCATAGTATTTTCATGACATTACATATCCTTAGAAACAATCTCATGTGGTTTAGATGAAAATTTAGGGTAGCTCCTTTACAAATTATGAAATGCCCTCCATGGGCAATTTAATTAATTATTGAGAAATTTATATATAGAAAATGTTGATTCTCTGGAATGTGTAGCTTTATGATGAGGCACATCAGTAGGAGTAATCTCATGTGGCCTAGATGAAAATTTAGCTTAGTTCCTTTACAAGTTTTGAAATGTCTTTCATGGATAAATTATTTGATTATTGAGCAATTATGGCTAAATAATCCCTGGTAGATTATGAAACTTTGGATTTGGTGTTTCTAGATGATTATTGTACTAGGTTAATTTTCTCAGAATTTATAGAGACATATAAATGGTAGTTGTAGTGTAATCCCTTATAGGCACGCCATTTGTAATAAATAGTAATTATGGACAAATACTCCCTAGTAAATTATGAAACTTTGGATTTGATGTTTCTAGATGATTATTGTATTAGGTTAATTTTCTCAGAATTTATAGAGACATATAAATGGTAGTTGTAGTGTAATCCCTTATTGGCACACAATTTGTAATAAATAGTAATTATGGATAAATACTCCCTGGTAAATTATGAAACTTTGGATTTGGTGTTTCTAGATGATTATTGTACTAGGTTAATTTTTGCAGAATTTATAGAGACATATAAATGGTAGTTGTAGTGTAATCCCTTATTGGCACACCATTTGTAATAAACAGTAGTTATGGATAAATACTCCCTGGTAAATTATGAAACTTTGGATTTGGTGTTTCTAGATGATTATTGTACTAGGTTAATTTTCTCAGAATTTATAAAGACATATAAATGGTAGTTGTAGTGTAATCCCTTATTGGCACACCATTTGTAAAAAATAGTAATTATGGATAAATACTCCCTAGTGAATTATAAAACTTTGGATTTGGTGTTTCTAGATGATTAGTGTACTAGGTTAATTTTCTCAGAATTTTTAGAGACATATTAATGGTAGTTGTAGTGTAATCCCTTATTGGCACACCATTCGTAATAAATAATAATTATAGATAAATACTCCCTGGTAAATTATGAAACTTTGGATTTGGTGTTTCTAGATGATTATTGTACTAGGTTAATTTGCTCAGAATTTATAGAGACATATAAATGGTAGTTGTAGTGTAACCCCTTATTGGCACTCCAAATGTAATAAATTGTAAATAAGGGTAAATACTCCTTGGATTAATATGAAACTTAGGATCTGGTGTTTTTAGACCAATATTGTGCTATAGTAATTTTTCCAAAATTTACCGAAGTCTTAACATAGCACCTGTAGTGTAAATCCCTAATTGCACCCCATTTATGTTAAATAGAAATTATGGTTAAATAGTTCCTGTTAAAATTTGAAATTTTGGGTTTGAGGTTTTTAGACCAATATTATGATACAGTGAATTTATCAGAATTTATGGAGGCCATTAGTTGACAGTCGATGTATAAATCACTATCTGCACGTCTTCTATTTTAATAGAGACTAAGATTTAAGTTTCCCTGGAGAATTTATGAAATTAGGATTTGAGGTTGTTAGATCACTACTCATTGCGAACCCATGGTAATAATTGGAACACATTTGGATATGATGTGATCAAGATTGCACCTTAGGAGTCAAATCTAGCTCAATCTTATTTTGGTCTGCGAATATCAAAACTGATTTATATGATTTAGACCACCACTGACCTTCACACATAGAACTATTAACTCTTTGATTATTATGAAGGCTCAGATTATTTGGAAGAACATCTCTAAGGGGCATCATGGGAAATAAGGGTTGGGGTGCGTTTAGCAAAGCTGTAAGTGCAGGAATTTATAATGATATAAAAGGAGGTTAGACCTCATCAAGGGCCCCACAGACAACTCATCAGTGTTAAATGATTATATAGAAAGTAAGACTACCCATAGCTGGTGAGCCATCTTAAGGTAAATACTC
This sequence comes from Dactylorhiza incarnata, assembly GCA_033032865.1. Lineage (NCBI taxonomy): Eukaryota > Viridiplantae > Streptophyta > Magnoliopsida > Asparagales > Orchidaceae > Dactylorhiza > Dactylorhiza incarnata. Next base: position 3,106,780 of record JAWHQI010000238.1, on the reverse strand, counting down.
AAGGGAGAAGTCGAGAAATATCTAAGGCAAACCCTGGATTAAGGATGACGAAGAATATGAGTGTGGGTCCAAGTAAGGTTGAGAATGTTAATTGAATGTGTGCAGTTCCTCGGTGAAGAAGGGAACTCGAGCTTAGAATGTGACGATGGGAGAGTCAGCACCCGGTCACAATTGGTGGTGTTGGAGTTCAAAAGAACTCCCCCACTCCTCAGAGCCAAGTTTAACTCATCTTATAGATTTAATGTAATTGGAGAGGATAATGAGGATCAAGTAAAAGGGGTAGATACCAACAAGATTAAGTGCCTTGAGAAGAGGAAGTTCGGGGTGTCAGCCCGTCACACTTCCCAGTACCGCTGCGAGCCCCTTACCGGTTAACCCTCCAGAAGTCCAAGGCTAACCCTAAATCTTCTAAGATCAACTAAATTATAGACAAGACTAGTTAAGTAGGAGAACATGACAAGTTAGCTTCCATCCCAAACCGGAACTTTTTATAAGGAAGGACTGGGATAGTCCTGCGAGCGGTTGGCTCGGGTTATAAGGAAGGACTGGGATAGTCCTGCGAGCGGTTGGCTCGGGTTATAAGGAAGGACTGGGATAGTCCTGCGAGCGGTAGGCTCGGGTTATAAGGAAGGTCTGGGATAGTCCTGCGAGCGGTTGGCTCGGGTTATAAGGAAGGACTGGGATAATCCTACGAGCGGTAGGCTCGGGTTATAAGGAAGGACTGGGATAGTCCTGCGAGCGGTTGGCTCGGGTTATAAGGAAGGACTGGGATAGTCCTGCGAGCGGTTGGCTCAGGTTATAAGGAAGGACTGGGATAGTCCTGCGAGCGGTAGGCTCGGGTTATAAGGAAGGACTGGGATAGTCCTGCGAGCGGTTAGCTCGGGTTATAAGGAAGGACTGGGATAGTCCTGCGAGCAGTTGGCTCGGGTTATAAGGAAGGAATGAGGTAGTCCTGCGCGCGGTAGGCTCAGGTTATAAGGAAGGACTGGGATAGTCCTGCGAGCGGTTGGCTCAGGTTATAAGGAAGGACTGGGACAGTCTAGCGAGCGGAAGGCTCGTAGTTTAAATATAAGATTAGTGTAGTCTGGCGAGCGGTAGGCTCTACTTTATAAATGTTGATGTAGAATTGCGAGTTGGAGGCTCGGTAGTAAATGGCTAATACATGTTGCTTGTGTATAAGATGTGGTGGGTCTTCGGTTCTGTCTTAGTCGTCACGCCGACAGCAGTTCGTTGACTCGGCAATGCTAGTGGTTTTCATGGGGCCAGGTTGTTTTACTGCGCGTCCGACGGGACGAATTCCCTAAACCCTGCCTGGCCAATTCAGTTTAGTACGCGGGAGCTCGTGAGTACCGGGTACCGGTATCACAGCGTATGTTTGGGCCTAGGTCTGGTAGTGTGACTTACCCACCTAGGTGAGGAGACGCCCGCTCCTCTACCACCGTTTGACCACGACGGGAGGTGCCCGAGAGGTTAGCTACCTCCGAAAAGTGGGAACTAAAGGTCTGTACGTACAGAGTCGTGTGGGTGGGTTGCATGCGTATGAAATAATAATACAAACATTGCATCATTGCATTGCACATCATAGCATAGAATTTCTGCACAAATAGAGACCTCATCGTATAAATCCGTATGGGCTCTTTTATACGTTGAGTTTACTTCTTGCTAGATCCCTTAGCTTATGTGCTTTTGTGTGTGCATATAAGTTAAGGTTACTTTCGTAGCTGCTCTTATTTCTTGTACCTGCTTCTTTATTTTGCATTGTCTTTTACTATCTGCTGTCGTACTTACTCTGGTTAGAATAGAATGGTTACCTTTACTTGCTTAGTATTTATATACCCTGCTAGTCTCGACATTTGTCACCTGCCTTGTTTCTTTTACCCCTTGTTTTTCCTCCGCTTCATCCTCCCGCACGGTACCTAGGAGTCGCGGGGGGAGGCGGGGACAAAATTGGCTTAGTCTTTATGACTAACGGTCGGTTGTGACCGTAGGTACACGAGGTGATGGAGCCCCAGCTAGAAGAGGAGACAGGACCTGAGGAGCTTATGCCGCGCATTACTTCTACTACAAGACAGGTGTTCGAGAGTTGAGAGTTTGTTTAGCTTCCGCACAGATGTAGAGTGCGAGATTTTTTGTACTTTACTTGAATATGTATCGGGCTTAATCCCTTTCTCTCCTTTACTTATTGTACTCATTGATGGACTTTTATATTTTGTTGTATAAATGTGTGATTGTGGACATGGTTTTGTTTATTTTCCTTCTTAACTCTTGTTGGCCTGTCGATCGTTCTTGCCGGCAGAATCGGCGTCTTGCGGAGATAGCTAACTCTGGTGTTAGTGTCACCGTAAGGCGGCGGTCCTGGGCATAAGATCCGGAAGCTCTCCTGGTGCGGAAGAGGGATCTTACACATATATACATATATACATATTGGAGATGAGTTACACCGTACAATGGCATTAAACGGTGTAACTCATCTCTGGTTTAGTGCCACCGTACAATGTATCTATATATACATATATACCATTAGTGTATACATATATATATGTATGTATATATTGTATATATACATACATATTGTATCTCTGGTTTAGTGCCATTATACATACATATTGTATATATACATATACAATATGTATGTATATATATATGTATGTATTGGCGCTAAGCCTTAAATGGTAGAATGAAAAACTGGTTTTCATTTTGGAGATGAGTTACACCATCTAATTTGCCCATTAACATAGGTGAGTCACTTAATCCTGCTTCTCTCCAAAAAGTTGCAATGCATTTCAATTATTTTTGCTTCCCTCCATAAAGTTATAATGCATTTTAATTATTTTTTAGGTTTCAGTTGTGGTAATTTAGGGTTTTAGGTGAGTCACTGATATTGTGTGATTTTCTTACAAATGTGAAGTTTCCCATTTTGTATTATTTACATTTTTGATAGAAACATATATCGAAATCATGTCCATTAATTTGGTTCAGTATTGCGTTAAAACATGCGAGTAAGTGACATGCAAAAAACACAATTGCATTTCTTCAAATGTGAAGTTTCCCAATCTAACACAATTGCATTTCGCCACCACGCCGAATGTCGCCCCCACGACGAATGTCACCCCAGGATGAATGTCGCCCCCAGGACGAATGTCGCCCCCAGGACGAATGTCGCCCCCACGATGAATGTCGCCCCCACGACGAATGTCACCCCCACGACAAATGTCGCCTTGCATAGGGCCGGAGGCCCGTGCCTGTCACTCGTATATATATATACACATATATATGTATACATATATATATATACATATATATACATATACATATATATACATATATATATATATACATATATATAAACATATATATACATATATATATAGATATATATATACATATATCTATACTATATTAAAAAGAAGTATCAAATATGGCTTCATGGCAAGGAAAATAAGACACTATGGCAAGAAAATTGAGACATCATTAAATCCTACCCGTTCATTAATACCATCACACCGTTCATTAACTTCCCCAATCCTCTAAAAGCCTCCTTTCCTACGTGCTCTGCCCTAACTCTTCCTCCCGCGACTTCTTTCCCACTCCGCTTTCCTTCGCAGCCTTCAATTTCCACGATCACGCAATATCACAGCCTCCAGAACCCTCGATAACCCGTGATAGACCCTCAATTCTCCATCAACATCGATTTCGGACGGGGATCGATTATCATAGGCAGAGATAGATCATCGGAGGGGACCCAAACAGAGGGAGGGGATCTATTGCAGTAGAGCCACAGGCATCAGAGTCCGATTGAGATCCAAGCGACTCCTTCACCATCAACATTGGAGAAGTTTGAGACAAACTCTCCCAGGTAACTTTACTCACACTTTCGTTCTTCCCTATCTCAAGCGCTTCCCTCATAAATTAGTCGCAACCTTCACCTCATGCGCTTCCATCCTCGATCAGTTTTTTTAAGAAGAAGACCTACACTCGGTCTCTCCTACTGTCAGATTCTACCCCATCTCCCTTTTGGTCTTTCAAAAAGGGACCTACAGTAGTGGACCTCTTGCACTAGATCAAGGATTCCAGCCACCTGCATCTCCCTCCATCCACCGCAAACCCTTAAAAAATCCGGTGCATAGTTCTGTTCCAGAACATCTACATACGCTTTCTCCATCCTCTCCTCGCGATTTCAACGATCTGGTAATGTTTGGATCTCTCATTTGATTTTTAGTTTATATTTAAATAATGTCATGTTTCTGTTCTGTGATTCTCCGACATTTCCAATTTACATTTCAACATTATGTGATTTCGATCCTCTGATTTTCAGGCAATTGTTAAAACCAGCAGGAGAACTGGACCTCTGGAATTCTGCTTATGCACCTGATTTTTATGTTGCACTATATTAAAGGGAACACTCAGGAGACCACACCTCAGGCATTCATTTTACAAGAAGAAATAAGTTGGAGGTTTTAACTACACTTCCGATTATTTGCTCTCGTAGTTGTCAATAATTACTTATTTCATTGATGATTTCTACATGTATTTCTCCACTTCATTCTACATTTTCGAAGCCTCCTATTGATCAATAAATTCTTCAGTTGAGTATCTCCTATTTATCATTTCTTTGTTGTTTCTTCTTTGCAATATCATTTGATTAGGGAATATTGTCGTGAGTTGTTGTTGTTGTTGTTGTTGTTGTTTACAACTGTTCTTTTTTTAAATGCACTGTGTTTATATTCATCTGATTTCCATTCACCTGTAAAAGTGTGGCTTTGGTTTTCTTAATCTAAAATGGAATTAAAATTGTGTTTGATGAATTGATGACACTAAAATAAGGTTCCTAATCCCAATTTATTTATGAATCTGCTTTGCTTCATACCTTCCATTTTGGGTAAAAGTTAATTTCAATTCTATTTGTTACATTTGGATCAATGTTACGATATAGCTCTCCATGGATAACTTCCATAATGTCTTTTTAATAAAATAGATAATATTCCCTGTGTTTTAATTTATGCATCCGTTTTGGTTCATACTTTCCATTTTTGGGTTAAAGTCATTTTCAATGCTATTTGTCACATTTGGTTCAATGTTTCTATATAGCTCTCCATGGTTATCTTCCATAATGTCTCTTTAATAAATTATAAAATATTCCCCCTCTGTTTTTGTATTTATGAATCAGTTTTGGTTCATACTTTCCATTTATGGGTTTCTTTCTCAATTTTGAATTTCTTCCCCAATTTTCAACATCATCTTCTGCAAATCACCGCATCGCTTAGCAACGCTCAATGTTGAAATTCAGATCTAAAATTGATATTTCTCTTATTATCTTGAATAATTTCAATTGAGCAAAAGACACAATGAACAATGAATAAGGAAAGCCATGATATACAAGAGAATTTTGCTTTGTTTTTCAAAACAATGAGTAAGAGTGATGTCTTAATTTGCTTTTGTTTTCAAAACAATGAATAAGAGTAATATACACTATTGGTGGAATCAAACAAAAAAAGACATATGAGCTCCTACATGTCCTTATATGTTGTCTCTTCTGTAATATACACTATTGGTGGTTTCTGAACTCCTACAAATCCCCCCTCTTAAATTTCATATTCTTGATTTAAGGACATCTGAGTTGTAAGTTTACATGTTCCTTGGTGTTCATTGCACATTATATTTTAAAATGTTCACTGATCATAACTTTAACGATTACTACCGACCTATGTCGAAATATGTTTTCTATTAGCTGTTTTTAGTTAATCTCCCCTCTCAAATTTCATATTCTTCATTATGCAAGATTATATTATCTGTTAATGTGAGGCGATGAAGAATGACAACTTGAAATGAAATGGTGGAGTTTTTCTCAACTACATTTAGGGCATTGAGGATGGCCTTCGGAGAGGTTTCTCAGGCAACCCGTGCGTGTCATTCATGTTGGAAGGAGGCTGGAAGATTTGATTTTCTTATCTATTCCAATCTCCAATCCAATTTATAGCACAATCTGAGCCTTTGTTATGTTTACTCTACTTCTCTTTCCTTTGCCCATCTACTACTATGCTTCTTATTCAACACATTCTCTAGTTGACATCTCTGTTATTATCTTTAATAATTTCAGTTGAGAAATTATCAATGTAGTTTTATTAAATCTGCACTGCATTGCAATGCAGAAAGCCTCTCCGCTTAAACTTTCTTATTTTGTCTTCAATATTCTGCTCTTTATAGCATTTGCAACTTTTCCCCACCATCCGATCTGCTGCATTGTATGCACTGCATTGCTCTAATTTGTATGCATGGCTCAGATCACAATTCACTCAACTACAAAATCTGTTTATTAATTAATACAGTTCGATAAAAAATTAAGCGGTGACATGAATTCTGAGTTGTAAATAGAACAATTGTATTTTTTTAAGTAGATTTGATATAGTAAATATGCTCCCGTTTGCATTAGATCACTATCATGGTTCTTTTTTAATATGAATGCAGATTGTCCGAAGCTGTGCACAGAGTGCTCTCCTACAAGCCAAAAGGCATACATCGACATCTTAACCGCAAGGTACTCTTTTTTGTAAAAATATAAATTGTAAGGGTGCTTTGAGGTATTAGTTAATTAGTGGCTAAGCAAAGCATGTTAGTCTCTGTAATGAATGCTTATAGGGCTTATTGGCCGGTGTACAACCCTGTATTCGCCGAGTGGGCCCCCGAGGCCCAAGATATTTTTAGGCCCAATATTTCCAAAGGGCGCGACCTCGGGAGGAGGAGGGGTGAGCATTTGGAGGGAGTTGAGTCTGAGGGGCGCATCACAGGACTGTTCCTTGTGGGGCGAGCTGGGAGGGCCGGGAGGCCTCCGGCTCGCCCAGAGCCTTGTGAGGGCGAGCCGGGGAGGGCCGGGAGGCCTCCGGCTCGCCAAGAACCTTGTGCGGGCGAGCTGGGAGGGCCGGGAGGCCTCCGGCTCGCCCAGAACCTTGTGGGGGCGAGCTGGGAGGGCCGGAGGCCTCCGGCTAGCCCAGAGCCTTGTGCGGACGAGCTGGGAGGGCCGGGAGGCATCCGGCTCGCCCAGAGCCTTGTGGGGGCGAGCAGGGAGAGCCGGGAGGCCTCCGGCTCGCCCAGAGACTTGTGGGGGCGAGCTGGGAGGGCCGGGAGGCCTCCGGCTCGCCCAGAGCCTTATGGGGGCGAGCTGGGAGGGCCGGGAGGCCTCCGGCTCGCCCAGAGACTTGTGGGGGCGACCTGGGAGGGCCGGGAGGCCTCCAGCTCGCCCAGAGCCTTGTGGGGGCGAGCTGGGAGGGCCGGGAGGCCTCCAGCTCGCCCAGAGACTTGTGGGGGTGAGCTGGGAGGGCCGGGAGGCCTCCGGCTCGCCCAGAGACTTGTGGGGGCGAGCTGGGAGGGCCGGGAGGCCTCCGGCTCGCCCTGAGCCATGTGGGGGCGAGCTGGGAGGGCCGGGTGGCCTCCGGCTCGCCCAGAGCCTTGTGGGGGCGAGCTGGGAGGGCCGGGAGGCCTCCGGCTCGCCCAGAGACTTGTGGGGGCGAGCTGGGAGGGCCGGGAGGCCTCCGGCTCGCCTAGAGCCTTGTGGGGGCGAGCTGGGAGGGCCGGGAGGCCTCCGGCTCGCCCAGAGCCTTGTGGGGGCGAGCTGGGAGGGCCGGGAAAACTCCGGCTCGCCCAGAGACTTGTGGGGGCGAGCTGGGAGGGCCGGGAGGCCTCCGGCTCGCCCAGAGACTTGTGGGGGCGAGCTGGGAGGGCTGGGAGGCCTCCGGCTCGCCCAGAGCCTTATGGGGGCGAGCTGGGAGGGCCGGGAGGCCTCCGGCTCGCCCAGAGCCTTGTGGGGGCGAGCTGGGAGGGCCGGGAGGCCTCCGGCTCGCCCAGAGACTTATGGGGGCGAGCTGGGAGGGCCGGGAGGCCTCCGGCTCGCCCAGAGCCTTGTGGGGGCGAGCTGGGAGGGCCGGGAGGCCTCCGGCCCGCCCAGAGCCTTGTGGGGGCGAGCTGGGAGGGCGTGGAGGCCTCCGGCTCGCCCAGAGACTTGTGGGGGCGAGCTGGGAGGGCCGGGAGGCCTCCGGCTCGCCCAGAGCCTTGTGGGTGCGAGCTGGGAGGGCCGGGAGGCCTCCGGCTCCACCAGAGCCTTGTGGGGGCGAGCTGGGAGGGCCGGGAGGCCTCCGGCTCGCCCAGAGCCTTGTGGGGGCGAGCTGGGAGGGCCGGGAGGCCTCTGGCTCGCCCAGAGCCTTGTGGGGGCGAGCTGGGAGGGCGGGGAGGCCTCCGGCTCGCCCAGAGCCTTGTGGGGGCGAGCTGGGAGGGCCGGGAGGCCTCCGGCTCGCCCAGAGCCTTGTGGGGGCGAGCTGGGAGGGCCGGGAGGCCTCCGGCTCGCCCAGAGCCTTGTGGGGGCGAGCTGGGAGGGCCGGGAGGCCTCCGGCTCGCCCAGAGCCTTGTGGGGGTGAGCTGGGAGGGCCGGGAGGCCTCCGGCTCGCCCAGAGACTTGTGGGGGTGAGCTGGGAGGGTTGGGAGGCCTCCGACTCACCCAGAGCCTTATTGGGGCGAGCTGGGAGGGCCGGGAGACCTCCGGCTCGCCCAGAGCCTTGTGGGGGCGAGCTGGGAGGGCCGGGAGGCCTCCGGCTCGCCCAGAGACTTATGGGGGCGAGCTGGGAGGGCCGGGAGGCCTCCAGCTCGCCCAGAGCCTTGTGGGGGCGAGCTGGGAGAGCCGGGAGGCCTCCGGCCCGCCCAGAGCCTTGTGGGGGCGAGCTGGGAGGGCCGGGAGGCCTCCCGCTCGCCCAGAGACTTGTGGGGGCGAGCTGGGAGGGCCGGGAGGCCTTCGGCTCGCCCAGAGCCTTGTGGGGGCGATCTGGGAGGGCCGGGAGGCCTCCGGCTCGACCAGAGCCTTGTGGTGGCGAGCTGGGAGGGCCGGGAGGCCTCCGGCTCGCCCAGAGACTTGTGGGGGCGAGCTGGGAGGGCCGGGAGGCCTCTGGCTCGCCCAGAGCCTTGTGGGGGCGAACTGGGAGGGCGGGAAGGCCTCCGGCTCGCCCAGAGCCTTGTGGGGGCGAGCTGGGAGGGCCGGGAGGCCTCCGCCTCGCCCAGAGCCTTGTGGGGGCGAGCTGGGAGGGCCGGGAGGCCTCCGGCTCGCCCAGAGCATTGTGGGGTCGAGCCATGGAGGCCTGGAGGCCTCCGGCTCGCCCAACTCCGTAGTAGGAGGTGGTCTGCGTTTAGCACCTCAGAACAGCGGGATTTGGCTATTCGCAGTCCAGTTTTGGCTATTCGTAGTCCAGTTTTGGCTATTTGCAGCCCAGATCCAAAAATCCTATAAATAGAACCAAGGGGGCACCATTTGGAGGGATCTCATTCTAGGCTAGCTCTCTCCCTCTCTCTCGCCCTCCCCAAGTCTCTCTAGGGGGTGAGGAGAGCCTTCAGTGGTGCCCAAGCTCAGTAGTGGCTTGGGAGGGGAAGTTCCTAGGGAACTTCCGGGTATGTGGCGGGACCTCCCCACTAAGCCCTTGGTCCAGTTCCTAATTCCAACACCTTCAACCTAGAGCTCTCCCTTGGGAGGAGTAAGGATTGGTCGCCCCTCGGCTAGCTGAGGGCCCCGAACTCGACTGAGACTAAGTCTTGTTCGCAAGTCTCAGTTTCAACACATGGTGCGGTGAGCGTGGAGTGTGACCGATTCAAGAAACTCTGAAGATGAGCTCCATGGACGGAGGTGGAGGAAGATCCGACCCAGGTCACTCGAAACCCCCGGTGGCTGGAGTGACGTTGGAGATGTTTGAGAATCTCAGGCAGGAGGTCATGCAGACCCTGCAGGTAGCTTTTGCCTCGATAATCAAAGACAGGAGAGAAAGTGGTCCGGAGGCCTCACCTCAAAAGGTGGGTGAGAGCATCCTCGGCCAGGCATCCGGGAAAGAGGTACTGGAAGGGGGCGAGTGGGGAGGTCCTCGACCCCCACTCGCCGAGACCCAAGTGGGCGAGTGGGGAGGTCCTCGACCCCCACTCGCCGAGACCCAAGTGGGCGAGTGGGGAGGTCCTCGACCCCCACTCGCCGAGACCCAAGGGGGCGAGAGGGGAGGCGCCATGCCCCCACTCGCCCAGTCCCAAAGGGGGCGAGCGTAGGAAGTCTATTTTGTGAGCTGATCCTCTCAGCCCCGATTCCGGAGGGGTTCAAGGGGGCGGAGATGTCTCACTACTTCGGCAAGGATGACCCCATCTTGCACCTGCAGTGGTTTGAGGACATGGTCTCCATCATGCCCATGTCAGACGCCTTCAAGTGTCGGCTCTTTGCCGTCACCCTCAAGGAGAAGGCCAGGGACTGGTTCCATCAGCTCCCTGCAGGATCCATCTACGCCTTCGAAGACTTGCGCCGAGCTTTTCTGCTACGCTTCTCGACGTCAAGAAAGAGGAAGAAAGATGCCAAAGCACTTTTCAAGATCAAGCAAGAGCCGGAGGAGTCGCTGGCTCACTATCTGGAACGGTTCAGGGAGGAGGTTCTCCTCGTCCAAGAAGTGCCCGGGTACACCCTCAAGCTTGCCTTCACGTTGGGGCTGCGGGAGGGTTTCTTCAAGATGGACCTCAAGAGAAGAGCTCCTTTGTCTTTTGAAGAGTTGATGGAAAGGGTGGAAGAAGAAGTTGAGAGTGAGGAGGCCAACCCGGAGTTCACAAGAAGGCTTGCTAAGCTGAGTGAGCCAGAGGCAATGCACAGGGGGGAAGAGTAGGGGCTCCCAAAAGAAAGTTCGACCAAGAGGAAGGCAACTTCCAGGAAGAGGAGGTTGACCCCCCTAGGTGGGGGCAGAGGCCGAGGGCATCCCCTCCACCGCCTCAACAGGCCATGGCGATTGGTTGGGAAAAAAGGAGGAGAGTCAGAAAAGCAGGAAGAAGAGGAAGAGGGGGTAGGGTGGAGTTACCCTATTGTGACCTCCACGATGAGGAAGGTCACGCGATGATCAACTGCCCTGAGTTCTTGGAATTGAAGGAAGCGAGGGGTTTGGTGCGGCAACAACAACAACTAATTGGGAACGAGGGAGACCACCCTCGGCAGTAGGAGACCAAGTTTGTCTAAGTGCTCAGTTTCTTCTCTCCACCATTAAGTTCATGTAGCGTGGTTGTTTACTTAGTTTTTTCTTGCATGTAATGTGATGATTAATGTAGTGAAAGTTTTCAAATACTTAGTCCCGATGGTGGCCCGCTGACCAGGCTCCCATCAAGCTGGCAGGTCCGAGGATCGCTCGGTGGCAGGAAAGTCCCAAGTACTTAGTCCCGACGCTGGCCCGCTGACCAGGCTCCCATCAAGCTGACAGGTCCGAGGATCGCTCGGTGGCAGGAGAGTCTCAGGGTACTTAGTCCCGATGCTGGCCCGTTGACCAGGCTCCCATCAAGCTGGCAGGTCCGAGGATCGCTCGGTGGAAGGAAAGTCCCAAGTACTTAGTCCCGATGCTGGCCCGCTGACCAGGCTCCCATCAAGCTGGCAGGTCCGATGATCGCTCGGTGGCAGGAAAGTCCCAAGTAATTAGCCCCAACGCTGGCCCGCTGACCAGGCTCCCATCACGCTGGCAGGTCCGAGGATCGCTCGGTGGCAGGAGAGTCCCAAGTACTTAGTCCCGATGCTGGCCCGCTGACCAGGTTCCCATGAAGCTGGCAGGTCCGAGGATCGCTCGGTGGCAGGAATGTCCCAAGTACTTAGTCCCGATGCTGGCCCGCTGATCAGGCTCCCATCAAGTTGGCAGGTCCGAGGATCGCTCGGTGGCAGGAAAGTCCCAAGTAATTAGCCCCGGCGCTGGCCCGCTGACCAAGCTCCCATCAAGCTGGCAGGTCCGAGGATCGCTCGGTGGCAGGAGAGTCTCAGGGTACTTAGTCCCGATGCTGGCCCGCTGACCAGGCTCCCATCAAGCTGGCAGGTCCGAGGATCGCTCGGTGGCAGGAAAGTCCCGAGTACTTAGTCCCGATGCTGGCCCGCTGACCAGGCTCCCATCAAGCTGGCAGGTCCGAGGATCGCTCGGTGGCAGGAAAGTCCCAAGTACTTAGTCCCGATGCTGGCCCGCTAACCAGGCTCCCATCAAGCTGGCAGGTCCGAGGATCGCTCGGTGGCAGGAGAGTCTCAGGGTACTTAGTCCCGACGCTGGCCCGCTGACCAGGCTCCCATCAAGCTGGCAGGTCCGAGGATCGCTCGGTGGCAGGAAAGTCCCAAGTACTTAGTACCGATGCTGGCCCGCTGACCAGGCTCCCATCAAGCTGGCAAGTCCGAGGATCGCTCGGTGGCAGGAAAGTCCCAAGTACTTAGTCCCGATGCTGGCCCGCTGACCAGGCTCCCATCAAGCTGGCAGGTCCGATGATCGCTCGGTGGCAGGAAAGTCCCAAGTACCTATTCCCCATGCTGACCTGCTGACCAGGCTCACACCTAGCTGGCAGGGTCAGGAAGCGCTCAGTGGCCGAAAATTCTCTTAAGTATTCCCCCCCCCCTCGAGGTGGCTCCGCTAGCCGGGCTCTCACTAGCCGGCAAGGTAGGAAGGCCTCTCGGGGAGGCTAAGTGTTTTTCCCCCGAGGTGGCTCCACTAGCCGGGCTCTCACTAGCCGGCAGGGTAGGAAAGCCTCTCGGGGAGGCTGTGTTTTTCCCCAAGGTGGCTCAGCTAGCCGGGCTCTCGCTAGCCGGCAAGGTTGGGGGACCTCTCGGGGAGGCGCTGTGGCTTTACCAAGATATCACCAATAACCGGATTCCCAGCGACACTCGTCGAATATGCAGGGTTGGACATTTCTTTCCGAGCGTGAGTCACGCTCGAAAAGAGCGGGGATTGTGTACAACCCTGTATTCGCCGAGTGGGCCCCCGAGGCCCAAGATATTTTTAGGCCTAATATTTCCAAAGGGCGCGACCTCGGGAGGAGGAGGGGTGAGCATTTGGAGGGAGTCGAGTCTGAGGGGCGCATCCCAGGACTGTTCCCTTGTGGGGGAGAGCTGGGGGGGCCGGGAGGCCTTCGGCTCGCTGATGAGTCCTGATCATATACACATTTATGGACTCATCCGGGCCGTTATTTAGTCATTTCTCCGCACTTTAGCCTTGTTTTAGTTTATATTTGATAATCCATGCTAGGTGCACATCTTGGCCCACTTTGGTGTGATTTTCATGCTTTTTGTCTTTAGTAGTATTCTTGTGCTGTTAGGTGCCACTTTCAGTGGCTAGATCTGTGGTTGTGCGGGAATAGGAGTCGTGCAAGTGCTCCCGGTGCAATTCTGCACAGGAACACTGCGCACGATCACCGGTTCTATTGCGCACGACCACTGGTCATGCGCCACTGATCGTGTGCACTTAACCCTTTTTCACGAGTTCTATTTGGTGCAGTGCGCACGACCATCAACGATAGTGCGCACGACCACCGGTCGTGCGCCACTGCTCGTGCGCACTTACCATTTAATTTTCGAGTTCTGTTTGCTGTAGTGCGCATGACCATTGACTCCAGTACGCACGACCACCGGTCGTGCGCGACTGGTCGTGCGAACATTTTATTTTATAATTTCGTATCTTGCAGGTTCCACCCAGGCAGTGCGCACGATCACAGGATTCTAGTGCGCACGACCACTGGTCGTGCGCCAATGACCGTGCGCGCTGTTCAATTCAGCGCCTATATAATGACCTGATCGCGAATTAGGTCGGGAATTACGCATTTGGACTCCGTTCCTTCCGCCGTTTTCGCCATTTTCAGAGGGTTTTCATCCCCTAGGCCTCCTCCATCATCCAAGGGCTTGCAAGAAGGGATCCTACACTCATTTTGATCGCTAAGGAAGAAGTTCTTCGCATTAGACGTGGCCGGATGGTAAATCGCTGGAGAAGACGGGTCCATTGGGAGGTGTGACAGCCCTCCTCTACCCCGGACGCAGTTGGGACCGAGCTAGGACGCGGATTGACAACCCGGTGCTTCCTACCGTGAATCTACAACGAGACTCCGGATTCGGTTGTATTTCTTGCCTTTTTCTTCTACTTGTGTGGTTATATTTGTTGTAATCTCTTTATTTAGATGATGAACGCTATGAACCATGTGTATTATTGCTTATTTCATGATTTTGGAATTATCTAGTTCATTTGTGTTATTGAGGTGCGCCCTATTCCATCTCCCACTCCACCACCGTGACCGGTGCCGCACTAGCAATTGCTTGTGGCGTGCTTATTATTGACGAGGTGCTTGCGACCCTCATTCCGCTTGCCTTCTCACCCATCCGCCCTTTCGACGCAATGCGCTCAAGGCCTACTTAGTCTCCATCTCGCCAATCGAAGCATTGCATAGCGGCATTGCATAGGAGTAGGCGTAGTATTTTATTTTATTATTCGCAAACCAAACCAACCATCCATTGTAACACCGACCAAGGACTTCGATCTCAAGTCCTTCCTCGATATTAAATTCCACCTTACTGTGTTCCTCAAGAGACCGACACTCGGGGATTTTCCCCATTTTTATTACTTGCGCGACCGGTGCACTTGCCGAAAATATCGCATCACTCGCCCAGAGCCTTGTGAGGGCGAGCCGGGGAGGGCCGGGAGGCCTCCGGCTCGCCCAGAACCTTGTGGGGGTGAGCTGGGAGGGCCGGGAGGCCACCGGCTCGCCCAGAACCTTGTGGGGGCGAGCTGGGAGGGCCGGGAGGCCTCCGGCTCGCCCAGAGACTTGTGGGGGCGAGCTGGGAGGGCCGGGAGGCCTCCGGCTCGCCCAGAGCCTTGTGGGGGCGAGCTGGGAGGGCCGTGAGGCCTCCAGCTCGTTCAGAGACTTGTGGGGGCGAGCTGGGAGGGCCGGGAGGCCTCCGGCTCGCCCAGAGACTTGTGGGGGCGAGATGGGAGGGCCGGGAGGCCTCCGGCTCGCCCAGAGCCTTGTGGGGGCGAGCTGGGAGGGCCGGGTGGCCTCCGGCTCGCCCAGAGCCTTGTGGGGGCGTGCTGGGAGGGCCGGGAGACCTCTAGCTCGCCCAGAGCCTTGTGGGGGCGAGCTGGGAGGGCCGGGAGGCCTCCGGCTCGCCCAGAGCCTTGTGGGGGCGAGCTGGGAGGGCCGGGAGTCCTCCGGCTCGCCCAGAGACTTGTGGGGGCGAGCTGGGAGGGCCGGGAGGCCTCCGGCTCGCCCAGAGCCTTGTGGGTGCGAGATGGGAGGGCCGGGAGGCCTTCGGCTCGCCCAGAGCCTTGTGGGGGCGAGCTGGGAGGTCCGGGAGGCCTCCGGCTCGCCCAGAGACTTGTGGGGGCGAGCTGGGAGGGCCGGGAGGCCTCCGGCTCGCCCAGAGCCTTGTGGGGGCGAGCTGGGAGGGCTGGGAGGCCTCCGGCTCTCCCAGAGCCTTGTGGGGGCGAGCTGGGAGGGCCGGGAGGCCTCCGGCTCGCCCAGAGACTTGTGGGGGCGAGCTGGGAGGGCCGGGAGGCCTCCGGCTCGCCCAGAACCTTATGGTGGCGAGCTGGGAGGGCCGGGAGGCCTCCGACTCACCCAGAGCCTTGAGGGGGCGAGCTGGGAGGGCCGGGAGGCCTCCGGCTCGCCCAGAGACTTGTGGGGGCGAGCTGGGAGGGTCGGAAGGCCTCCGGCTCGCCCAGAGGCTTGTGGGGGCGAGCTGGGAGGGCCGGGAGGCCTCCTGCTCGCCCAGAGCCTTGTGGGGGCGAGCTGGGAGGGCCGGGAGGCCTCCGGCTCGCCCAGAGCCTTGTGGCGGCGAGCTGGGAGGGCCGGGAGGCCTCCGGCTCGCCCAGAGCCTTGTGGGGGAGAGCTGGGAGGTCCGGGAGGCCTCCGGCTCGCTCAGAGACTTGTGGGGGCGAGCTGGGAGGGCCGGGAGGCCTCCGGCTCGCCCAGAGTCTTTGATATCCGGATCGTTCCAACTCCTAACTCTGGCGGCACACCTTCAACATCCGGTTATGTGTCTTTGTCACCTTCGCATCTTGAAGGGTATGGCATGGACACGGTCACCGGATGTGCGGCTGATCTGGGCTCCTACATTGCTGAGCCTATTCTCCCAGTGCATCCACCACCCCTAGTGGATTCGATTCTTTGTGAGGAATCGGTGCTCGACTTTTATCCGAGCACTATTCCTCCCCCTATTGTGCATACTACTTTCGTCTCTGACGACATTGTTGAGGATGGTCGCGGGATGAGGCTGGCGATTTATGTGTTATGCCTGCCCCTATGGAGGAGGACAACCTACTAGGTGAAGAGGAGTTTTCCTCAACACTGGTGGAGGAAGTCCAAACCTTGGGCATGGCCACTGTCGATCCCGCTGAACTTTGCGGCATTGATGACAATGCCAACATTATTTTACTTCCCCATCCTGCTGGGAGTGAGACCGGGACCACTCCCCCGATTTCTGATTATTTTTGTCCTTCTTCTCTTTTATTTCTTGATCCCCTTTCTCTATCTGAGCCTGTGCAGGTTGAGTCTTCACAGGTACCTCAGGAGGACTTGGAGCATGATGCTCAAGTCAATGTTGAGTGTATCCTCATATGTGAGGAGGTTGATCCCCCCTTCGTAGAGGAAGCTCCACTCATTTCCTTCTCCTCCTGCTGCCTCCCTGGAGATGATACCTTGCTGGGCAAGGATAGTTTTGGTGAGTTGAGTGAGGATTCCTCTTCTTCTTATTTTTTATTCCCTCTACCTGTGACGAGCAGGTATTATTTATATTCGGGTAGAGGCGTGACTGTTCTGTTGCCGTATCGGTACCCGCTACCGACACGCATATTAGAACAGTTACCTGTGCACTTCTCTTTTCATAGACCCATTAGCTAGGACCTTTATGTTTTCAAATAAGTCGTGCTGGGATGACAGTAACCCCAGTAGTTATCTTTATTTACCCTGAAATTTTATTTTGTCTGGTTTAGTTAAGTTTTTGTTAAGGCTATGAATGCCTCGCTGCGTGTGCTGACTCCTGGTTGTGCGTAAATTGCACGGTGGATGGAGTTTTTACTAAAATTTTGGCCGCTTGGAAAATTCCTAAGGCGCACGATCACTGGTCGTGCACACTACTTATCGCGCACGACCACTGGTCGTGCGATCGGCCCAGATTTTTATAAAAAGCCCGTCCGCCCGAGCCTTTCGCGCACGATCTAGGGTTTTCGTTCTCCGACGTCCGTGCGCCGTTTCTGCCTGCTTGCCGCCGATCGTGCGCCTCCTTCCCTTCCGGTGAGCCCATTCTCTATTTCTCCTCCTTCCTTTGCCCTCCTACCACCATGAGCTCTAGAGATCGCCAAAAGGTCTACCAACGCTCCGGCCGCTCTTCCGCCTCTCCTGCTCAGATCCTCGCTAGGATGGCGACTTTTTCCAAGGATTTGCACACGCGGCGATTCAATTCTCTTAAGGAGAAGCCATTCCTATCACAGCGTCTCGTGGATTGGAACGAGTTGAACTCTATCGGCGACAATGGGGAGTTGGGGGAGGCCGTCCGCCAATGCTATTATTTCGATCATTGGAGCGGGGTGTTCGAGTGCAATGACCTTGGCTACCGGGAGCTCACCTTGGAATTTCTTGCTACGTTTGAGTGGGAAGTGTTGCCCTCCGGTCAACGTCCGGGAAAGTGCTCTTTCCGAATTTTGGGCAAGGTTTTCACTCTCTCCTTATCCGAGTTGGCGGTGCACGCTGGATTTTACACCGAAGCCGAGGCCACGACGATCCCTTTTCTGGATTTGGATGTCTCCTTCCCTGATGGTGTTACCCCGCGTGCCGCGTGGTGTGCCCTCACGGGTCGTGATGAAGAATATGTGGCCAGAAAAAGCAAATCCACACGGATCGTCGCGCCTGCTCTCCGATACCTGCAGCACGTCCTTAGCCACTCCCTTATCGCCTGTGCCCTTAGTCAGAATGTAGTGGGGTGGCAAGATCTGATCTCCCTCTATAGTATGGAATTTCGGCAGCCTTTGCATCTTGGCTACATGCTCGCTTTCTTCTTCCACCACGAGGCCACTTACGGTCTCACAGGTGCTATTGGTGGTGCCTACTATATTACCCGCATCGCCAAAAGCCTGGGGGTCTGGAGTCATCTGCCTCCGATGGTGCAGGTGACTGCGCCCTCCTTCATCACTCGGGCCACCATGGTGAGTTTCCATCTATTACGGGTCGTGGGGAAGAAGAGTAGTAGACGCTTTGTGGTCGTGATGCCGGGAGATGCGCCTAGGGAGAGGCAGTACATGTTACATGCATGCATGGCTCATCCGGGTTTCCATCTATTACGATGGCTCATCCGGGTGGGATGTAGCACGCAAGTTTGAAGTACTATAAATCGGAGGAAAGCAATCCATCAAGTAAAAACCCAGTTCTATAGAAGGATACATCACCTGAATAACTCGTTGAATGATGCCACCTAGGGGCAAGTTGTTATATCTCTGACGGGATGGATGCCGCAACTTATATGAATAACGAATCAAAGAAAGCAACAAATCTGCCACATCAAATTTTTCTTCCTCTAGAATGAAGTAGGCGACATAACTTAGTTGTGCGGTGACTTTTGTTGTATCACCCAACTTCAGTAGGATTGTGTGTCGTAGTCATCTTGAACGACCAAGGCGTCTACTGTGAGTGACAACACTATGGAAATCAGACTCCTGCAATCCCTATTGTGCAGCACCATATTCACTTGGGTCCAGTCTCTATCTACTCTGAACTTTTCAACAATCTCCAAACGATTTGGATGATGTGTCAATCCAAACACGTTCCTCAGATGGTCATGAGTAATTGTCACCACGTGACCCTGCACCACAGACCGCACTCCTCCATCCAGCCCTGTCTGTGATGGGTTCTCCAAGTGCGCATAAAATTCCCGAACTAATTCTGAACAAAACCCATCTGGAGAAAATAAATTGAATATCTCGGAAGCAACAAATAACTGCATTATATGGTGGTGACGTGGCATGTCAAACTCCACAATATAAGGTACACCCACCACTGCTGCTTCCACGGCCAGATCTGCAGTCTTCTTACCCTTAGATCCAGGTGTCATCTGCCACATTACAAGAAAAAAATTAAAACTAAGCAACATTCAATAGCACCCAGCGTTATCAATAACGCCTACAGTAGCGTCTGCACTAATCCTCTGCTCTAAAACCAATAAAAATCTCCCTAAAATAACACATTTTCAAATAATAACTTGCTAGATCCAAGGTATTATTTTATAATTTCGTATCTTGTAGGTTCCACCCAGGCAGTGCGCACGATCACAGGATTCTAGTGCGCACGACCACTGGTCGTGCGCCAATGACCGTGCGCGCTGTTCAATTCAGCGCCTATATAATGACCTGATCGCGAATTAGGTCGGGAATTACGCATTTGGACTCCGTTCCTTCCGCCGCTTTCGCCATTTTCAGAGGGTTTTCATCCCCTAGGCCTCCTCCATCATCCAAGGGCTTGCAAGAAGGGATCCTACACTCATTTTGATCGCTAAGGAAGAAGTTCTTCGCATTAGACGTGGCCGGATGGTAAATCGCTGGAGAAAACGGGTCCATTGGGAGGTGTGATAGCCCTCCTCTACCCCGGACGCAGTTGGGACCGAGCTAGGACGCGGATTGACAACCCGGTGCTTCCTACCGTGAATCTACAACGAGACTCCGGATTCGGTCGTATTTCTTGCCTTTTTCTTCTACTTGTGTGGTTATATTTGTTGTAATCTCTTTATTTAGATGATGAACGCTATGAACCATGTGTATTATTGCTTATTTCATGATTTTGGAATTATCTAGTTCATTTGTGTTATTGAGGTGCGCCCTATTCCATCTCCCACTCCACCACCGTGACCGGTGCCGCACTAGCAATTGCTTGTGGCGTGCTTATTATTGACGAGGTGCTTGCGACCCTCATTCCGCTTGCCTTCTCACCCATCCGCCCTTTCGACGCAATGCGCTCAAGGCCTACTTAGTCTCCATCTCGCCAATCGAAGCATTGCATAGCGGCATTGCATAGGAGTAGGCGTAGTATTTTATTTTATTATTCGCAAACCAAACCAACCATCCATTGTAACACCGACCAAGGACTTCGATCTCAAGTCCTTCCTCGATATTAAATTCCACCTTACTGTGTTCCTCAAGAGACCGACACTCGGGGATTTTCCCCATTTTTATTACTTGCGCGACCGGTGCACTTGCCGAAAATATCGCATCACTCGCCCAGAGCCTTGTGAGGGCGAGCCGGGGAGGGCCGGGAGGCCTCCGGCTCGCCCAGAACCTTGTGGGGGTGAGCTGGGAGGGCCGGGAGGCCACCGGCTCGCCCAGAACCTTGTGGGGGCGAGCTGGGAGGGCCGGGAGGCCTCCGGCTCGCCCAGAGACTTGTGGGGGCGAGCTGGGAGGGCCGGGAGGCCTCCGGCTCGCCCAGAGCCTTGTGGGGGCGAGCTGGGAGGGCCGTGAGGCCTCCAGCTCGTTCAGAGACTTGTGGGGGCGAGCTGGGAGGGCCGGGAGGCCTCCGGCTCGCCCAGAGACTTGTGGGGGCGAGATGGGAGGGCCGGGAGGCCTCCGGCTCGCCCAGAGCCTTGTGGGGGCGAGCTGGGAGGGCCGGGTGGCCTCCGGCTCGCCCAGAGCCTTGTGGGGGCGTGCTGGGAGGGCCGGGAGACCTCTAGCTCGCCCAGAGCCTTGTGGGGGCGAGCTGGGAGGGCCGGGAGGCCTCCGGCTCGCCCAGAGCCTTGTGGGGGCGAGCTGGGAGGGCCGGGAGTCCTCCGGCTCGCCCAGAGACTTGTGGGGGCGAGCTGGGAGGGCCGGGAGGCCTCCGGCTCGCCCAGAGCCTTGTGGGTGCGAGATGGGAGGGCCGGGAGGCCTTCGGCTCGCCAAGAGCCTTGTGGGGGCGAGCTGGGAGGTCCGGGAGGCCTCCGGCTCGCCCAGAGACTTGTGGGGGCGAGCTGGGAGGGCCGGGAGGCCTCCGGCTCGCCCAGAGCCTTGTGGGGGCGAGCTGGGAGGGCTGGGAGGCCTCCGGCTCTCCCAGAGCCTTGTGGGGGCGAGCTGGGAGGGCCGGGAGGCCTCCGGCTCGCCCAGAGACTTGTGGGGGCGAGCTGGGAGGGCCGGGAGGCCTCCGGCTCGCCCAGAACCTTATGGTGGCGAGCTGGGAGGGCCGGGAGGCCTCCGACTCACCCAGAGCCTTGAGGGGGCGAGCTGGGAGGGCCGGGAGGCCTCCGGCTCGCCCAGAGACTTGTGGGGGCGAGCTGGGAGGGTCGGAAGGCCTCCGGCTCGCCCAGAGGCTTGTGGGGGCGAGCTGGGAGGGCCGGGAGGCCTCCTGCTCGCCCAGAGCCTTGTGGGGGCGAGCTGGGAGGGCCGGGAGGCCTCCGGCTCGCCCAGAGCCTTGTGGCGGCGAGCTGGGAGGGCCGGGAGGCCTCCGGCTCGCCCAGAGCCTTGTGGGGGAGAGCTGGGAGGTCCGGGAGGCCTCCGGCTCGCTCAGAGACTTGTGGGGGCGAGCTGGGAGGGCCGGGAGGCCTCCGGCTCGCCCAGAGCCTTGTGGGGGCGAGCTGGGAGGGCTGGGAGGCCTCCGGCTCGCCCAGAGCCTTGTGGGGGCGAGCTGGGAGGGCCGGGATGCCTCCGGCTCGCCCAGAGACTTGTGGGGGCGAGCTGGGAGGGCCGGGAGGCATCCGGCTCGCCCAGAGCCTTGTGGGGGCGAGCTGGGAGGGCCGGGAGGCCTCCGGCTCGACCAAAGCCTTGTGGGGGCGAGCTGGGAGGGCCGGGAGGCCTCCGGCTGGCCCAGAGACTTGTGGGGGCGAGCTGGGAGGGCCGGGAGGCCTCCGGCTCGCACAGAGCCTTGTGGGGGTGAGCTGGGAGGGCCGGGAGGCCTCCGGCTCGCCCAGAGCCTTGTGGGGGCGAGCTCGGAGGGCCGGGAGGCCTCCGGCTCGCCCAGAGCCTTGTGGGGGCGAGCTGGGAGGGCCGGGAGGCCTCCGGCTCGCCCAGAGCCTTGTGGGGGCGAGCTGGGAGGGCCGGGAGGCCTCCGGCTCGCCCAGAGCCTTGTGGGGGCGAGCTGGGAGGGCCGGGAGGCCTCCGACTGGCCCAGAGCCTTGTGGGGGTGAGCTGGGAGGGCCGGGAGGCCTCCGGCTCGCCGAGAGGCTTGTGGGGTCGAGCCGGGGAGGCCTGGAGGTCTCCGGCTTACCTAGCTCCGTAGTAGGAGGTGGTCTGCATTTAGCACCTCAGAACAGCGGGATTTGGCTATTCGCAGTCCAGTTTTGGCCATTCGTAGTCCAGTTTTGGCTATTTGCAGCCCAGATCCAAAAATCCTATAAATAAAACCAAGGGGGCACCATTTGGAGGGATCTCATTCTAGGCTAGCTCTCTCCCTCTCTCTCTCTCCCTCCCCAAGTCTCTCTAGGTGGTGAGGAGAGCCTTCAGTGGTGCCCAAGCTCAGTAGTGGCTTGGGAGGGGAAGTTCCTAGGGAACTTTCGGGTATGTGGCGGGACCTCCCCACTAAGCCCTTGGTCCAGTTCCTAGTTCCAACACCTTCAACCTAGAGCTCTCCCTTGGGAGGAGTAAGGATTGGTCGCCCCTCGGCTAGCTGAGGGCCCCGAACTCCACTGAGACTAAGTCTTGTTCGCAAGTCTCGGTTTCAACAGCCGGTAAAGGGTCAAGCGGAGCAGATAGAATTACTGTAGAATTTACTCTATTCGCACTTCTTTATTTCTCCTAAAATATAATAAGGTGTAATAAGGCTCCATGTTTATTTTTATCCCAAACCCTTGATTCATCTTATTTACGTAGTCTTTAATATTTGTGCTCTCCAAATGGATGTCTTGCAATTTTAGATGCCAAGTAGGGCACAACTACAAGCACGTGCTGAAAGAAGGCGCGAGCTTCGTGATCATCGCAAAACACACCAAGCCGAAGCTGGTGAGACTGACACAAGCAGCTTGCTGCGTTAAATATATCGCCCAAGAGGACGGCCACGAACATATGCATCAACTCAGGATCGACAAACAACAACAAATGCTAGAAGAAGAGAAGCCCAACAGACGCAAAGACTAATGGAAACAACAACTTCTGCCCACTTACAACCTCAAAATGAACCAACCAATCCAGCAGATTTTGGAGAAGAGAGTCACCATACACAACAACAACCAGTAAACATGCTTATAAATAATCCAACTGCACATTTCGTTCAAGAGCAACCTACTATACTGTATACTTCAACCGACCAACCTTGAAACTCCTCCAAAATTCTACAATAATATTTCTACACGACCAATATCAACCTGTTTCTTCAATTGAGTATTATGTCATTATCAATGTCACACCCACAATCAATGTCACCCCCACAACCAATGTAACCCATACGATCAATGTCCCCTCCCTCGACCAATATCGCCACCAACGACAAATGTCATCCCCATGATCAATGTCGACGCCCTCGACCAATGTCGCCCCCAACGAAAAATGTGGCCGATACAACAAAGGCCGCCAACATGACAAATGTCGCCACCGCGATGAATGTCGCGACTGCGACGAATGTCGCCACCACGACAAATGTCATCATCATGATAAATGTCGCCCACACGACAAATGTTTGCCCCCACGACAAATGTAGCTCACCACGATAAATGTCGCCCCCATGACAAATGTTGCCCCCATACAAATGTATCTCACCACGACAGATGTCGCCCCCCACGACAAATGTCGCTCACCACGACAAATGTGGCCCCCACGACAAATGTGGCCGCCACAATAATTGCCGCCCCCACGATAATTGTCGCCCGCACAACAATTGTCACCCCCACGACAATTGTCGCCCCCAGGACAAATGTCGCCCCCACGACAATTGTCGCCCCCACGACAATTGTCGCCCCCACGACAATTGTCTCCCCCACGACAAATGTCGCCCCCACGACAAATGTTGCCCCCACGGCAAATGTCGCACCCATGATTAATGTCGCACCCACGACAAGTGTCGCCCCCACGACAAATGTCGCTCACCACGACAAATGTCATCCCCACGACAAATGTCGCCCCCACGAGAATTGTCGCCCCCACGACAATTGTCGCCCCCACGACAAATATCGCCCCCACGACAAATGTCGCCTTGGATCGGGCCGGAGGCCCGTGCCTTTCACTCGTATATATATACATATATATACACATATATATACATATATATACACATATATATACATATATATATACACATATATATACATATATTATATACATATTGATATACATACATATATATATACATATATTACATACATATAGATATACATATATATATACATATATATACATAAATATATATATATATATATACATATATATATATGCATATACATATACATATACATATATATATACATATACATATATATATACATATACATATATATACATATACATATATATATATACACACATATATATATACATATATATATACATATATATACATCTATATATATATACATACATAT